>OZ022508.1:2599789-3860934 GCA_963989385.1 Ctena decussata
TTATAGCAATGTGTATTAGGTTGAGGCTGTGTGTCTTATATAAGAATAATTGCTCCCTCTTCCTTATTAATGGAGTTACATCCCTTTGATTAATTTCTACGCCTATTCTTGGGCAAGTCATTACTAGGTAACCGTATGGAATAATTTGACGAAACTTTATAGCAATGTGTATTAGGTTGAGACAGTATGTCTTATAAAAGAATAATTGCTTCCCCTTCCTTATTTTTTTTAGTTACATCCTTTTCATTACTTTTTAAGGCTTTTCTTTTGAGAACCTTAATGTTTAGAATGTCTTGATAAACTTGATAGCAATGTAGACAAGGATGAAACAGTGCAAACATTCAGAAACGGGCGTATTTTGCCCCGCTTGCGGAGCTCTTGTTAGGTATAGGTGGGGAAGTTGGCAAAATTCACAACACGAATGCCGGGACAGCCCTGCGTCTGTGTGAGCCGTTTTATCGCTTTCAAATGATTTTAATTGATACGTTTGGATGATAGGGTTTATGTTAATACCTGCCAGTGCTCGGCTTTTCCGTCTGAAGTGGCAAATATAAATTGTTTCATTTTATTTAATTTTTATTTTGTCTTTCTGTTTTGTTTTCTTACTTCACACTTTGCATATTCTGTGGCGGAACTGTCCTTGGAGGTATGATAGTCCATGTGAGACTGAATAACATCGTTATACAAAACCGTGAATATACTAAAAATTGGGAACAACTGTATTTTGTTGTCGTATTTGACTGCTCTTTATAGTGTCACGGACTCTTAAAAAGTTTCACGCCCCGGCCGAGGATCGAACCCGGGACCTTTCGATCTAAAGGCGAGCACTCTACCACGTCGCCATAAAAGCCGGCTTGTACCGAAAAGCAGTACAAGTGTAGTATATACCTAAACTATACCCTATGACATTCTCCCCCTCCATATTAAATTCGTCGTCGAATTCTCAGTATTTACAAGAATCACTTGAAATGAGACTTAAGGAATTCTAATGTACCTGTGAATCATTTACGGTGAGCGCCATTTGTCACGGACTTTTTAAAAAGCTCACGCCCCGGCCGAGAATCGAACCTTGGACCTTTCGATCTAAAGGCGAGCACTCTACCACGTCGCTATAAAAGCCGGCTTGTACCGCAAGGCAGTACAAGTGTATTATATACCTAAAAACTATACCCTGTGACAATAGCTTGGATAAACTATTTTTTTTTTTTTTTTTTTTTTTTTTTTTGCAGATTGTCTTCTGCTTTTTTTGCGCTATAAGGCGGCTAATTCCATGATGCTAGCAGAATCATGGATTTTTCAGAATTTTTCAGAATTTTAGAAGAATTTTTCAGATTGAATAATTCTATCCTTTACTTCGACAACTATCAGAATATGTTCCCAAACGCGTCCAAAAATTATTTTATCAAGAGTATATACTCCCTTTACTTGACTATGGCTCTGTTACTTGGGGGTCAACGTCCACTGCAAATATTGAAAGACTATCAAATTTACAAAAAAAAACGAGCCGCACAAATTATTCTAAAAGCTGATTTCGATACCCCATCTACACGTATGTTCCAGGAGCTTGGTTGGATTTCCGTGGCGAGTAGAATAAGATACAATAAAGCTGTACTAACATATAAAGCTCTTAATGATATGTCTCCTGAATATATCTCCACAATGCTAACACCAATATCACAGACACACTCTCTAAATTTAAGATCGGGAGACACTGGCATATTATATATACCGTTGTCACGCACTGTACTTTATAGGGGCTCCTTCGCATGTTCGGCTCCCCGACTATGGAATTCTCTCCCACCTACTGTCATAAATTCAGAGTCATTAAACTCTTTTAAGAGAAATGTAAACCTTTCTGCTAAGAACTAGAACAAAACTACAGCTTGCCTTGATTTTTTCGTCGTTTTTGCGATGGACATATACATGTGTACATTTCATACATTTTAATTACCTTTTCATGTGTTTGCATTTAAAGCTCCATTCAGTATGGAACAAATTTTATGTGCCCTTTGATGTATTTTAATTCGTCAGATTTCATTATGTTTTCCTGTCGTATGTGACGTTCTTTTTAGGAGCTTGGCATCAATTGTCATTTATTTTACGATACATCAGTTTACTCCTGTGTTGTACATATGTCTGTATATATTGTGTATTGTAATGTCTCCTGCATGTCTTGTTAATATTTTACTGTTTTAATAGAGGGCCACAAGGTAGACTAGCTTTGATAGCTAATTGTGCCACCCTCTTTAAATATTGTATTAATAAATAAATAAATAAATGCTTTGATGAAATAAATAAATAAACACAAATTCTTTTAGGCGCAAAGAAAAAGAAATTACAACAGTTGATGGAACAGTCTGAATACCACACTTTCACCCAACAAGAGCAGGCTATCTTAGCTCTGAAGAAAGAACGTGGTAAGTTATGAAAATCAGGTCTCTCTCTCTCTCTCTCTCTCTCCCTCTCTCTATCTCTCTCGCTTTCTTTCTCTCTCTTTGATTTCTATCGTGAGAATTATTTGCACGAAACTTCCACCGGGAATGTATAACTTTGAATCCGGAAAGGTTGTTTATTGTTGTTACACATTTGACGCTGTTATACATTGTTTTACATAGCATCTCATTGTAACTACAAGCGCGGTTTAGAAAATATGCCATCACATTCAATTTTATAGAAAATTTTGGATTTCTGTGTAGACACAGGGTATAATCGATTCCGCTAATTTTCGCTTCCTGCAGAGACTGTACATCATATTTGGCTTCCGCCGAGACTGTTCGCGAACTCTTGCTTCCTGCAGGGACTACTGTCCTCGAAAATTGGCTTCCTTCGGAGACTGTCCGCGTGACTCTGCTTCCTGCCGATAGCATCGGCAGGAAGCAGAATCACGCGGACAGTCTCTGAAGGAAGCAATTTATCATGTACAGAAGTCTCGGCAGGAAGTAAGAGATCGCGGACAGTCTCGGCGGAAGCCAAATATGATGTACAGTCTCTGCAGGAAGCGAAAATTAGCGGAATCGATTATACCCTGTGGTTGATAATGGTTTGATATACAACACTGCAAAGATTGATATTGAACTCTTTAAAAGAATCAGCTGTTGACAGTTGGTGTTTTAGTATTGCACTCTCCCCCACCCACCCCCACCCCGGTGTCCCAAATCACTGACTGCTTGCGATTAGGGTAGTATAAGTAAGAACATATTTTTTCTGACATTTTTCATACCAGATATGATTTTTCTTAGTATAAATACTTGAAAAGTTTGCAGGCTTCATGTTGCCCTACTTAATTGCCAGCGGAAACCCGTCTCACTGAGTACAAGGATTTTGTCATCTTCGAAAGCCAAGGGTACTAAGTCCACTTTGTTCCTTACGTAAGGAAGAAAGTGGACTTAGTACCCTTGGCTAGTGAAGATGGGAGTTTATTTAC
This sequence comes from Ctena decussata, assembly GCA_963989385.1. Taxonomy (NCBI): domain Eukaryota; kingdom Metazoa; phylum Mollusca; class Bivalvia; order Lucinida; family Lucinidae; genus Ctena; species Ctena decussata. Next base: position 2,603,214 of record OZ022508.1, read on the forward strand.
AAAATCAATTTCAGATCAACTTGAGCAAAGACTGGTGAGAATAAACAACGACATTGAGACAGTCTATGAAGAGATGTTTGAAGCGCAGCAAAAACTTACCGCTCTAAAGGTACAGTAACTTTTTAGTTGTCTTTAGACTGAAGACATGCATACTTGTAACACAATGTTGAAACAACGACTCATCAGCGTCGATGCTACGTAAAATACGTTGACATGACGTTGTATCGACGTGGCGTTGTCGGATGATGTTTTATGTTTGTACATAAGTTTTGTAAAACTATTTTGAACCGTTGTAGACATGAATCTTATATTATATACGTTAGAACAGGAACAGAAGTTATGAATTCGTACTCTGTTGATAATGCTGCAGATGTTACAATGTTTCGTGAAAAAAGTTTCAACACGATTTTGAAGTTATGAAGCAGACATGGATGTAGTATGAAACATTAATACAGGGGCGAGGGCGTAAATCCTCCAAAACTTGAGTTTGGATTTACGGCTATTGCTTTATGAGAAAACTTTCCACTGAACGGAACACCACAGCCGCTTAAAACAGACAAAGAGACATAATTCTATCAAGACAAGAAATGGAGATGGAGTTCTTATTCTCTTCGCTTTCGCTAATTATGTTTTATATTTGTACCAAGTTTCACCAACCGTTTCGGAAAGGTTCTCTACATTAAAAATCAGCAAGGGCATACTTGCATCAAAATGAATAAGGACTAACTGTTCTTGTTCTCTGAATATCGTCCGATGATGTTTTTTGTTGTACCAAGTTTCTTAAAGCTGTGTTCACCCTTTTTAAAGATTTTGAGCAGAAATGATACCCATATTAAACAGTAACAACGGGGCATAACTCTGTCAAATATGAATATGGAGTTACAGTTCCTGTTTTCTGCACATTGTCTGGTAATGTTCCATATTTGTACCAAGTTTCAATCATGGGAGCTACTCTTTTGGAAAGAATTTGCTCCTCGAAGGAGCAAATTTCATCATTGAAGAGAAGCCAAAATGATACGGGAGGCACTTCTTCTCTGTAAGAATTACCTACCTAGGAATTATTCCCCTTCATTTTAATTGTAGGATAAACGAATGACACAGCAGGACAATGAAGACGTGGCCCTTGTCGTTTTGAGGGAGAAGAGTGCATCATTTCGGCAGAAAAAACAACAACTAATCTCTATTGCTGAAGCTGGTAGGAAATTTTAATATAAGTTTGTGTTTTCTTGTTTTCTTTCTTTTTTTGCAAATTTATTTTGTTATACAGTCGCAGTATGTCCCAGAATAAAGGGGTATGTTTTATATGGCAAACGACACCGAGACTTCCTTTCTAGACAAATGGCTCGAGACCTCATTAGAATCGCATCCCATTACAACATAAAATAATAATAATAATGATAAACATATCATTTGGCTTGGCTGTAGCGATGGAAATCCTCGTACTCACAGAAATACTTGAAAGAAAGGTAGCTGTATTTCCCTGTAACAGTAGTCATTATACTAATCAAGATCATTATCATCATCTTATTCATCGTCAGTCATTCTCACAGGGTATAATCGATTCCGCCAATTTTCGCTTCCTGCAGAGACTGTCCGTCATATTTGGCTTCCGCTGAGACTGTCCGCACTCTTGCTTCCTACAGAGACTACTGTCCTCGAAAAAAGGCTTCCTGCCGAGACTGCCCGCGTGATTCTGCTTCCTGCCGAAGGTGATTCTGCTTCCTGTCGAGAGCTTCGGCAGGAAGCAGAATCACGCGGACAGTTTCTGCAGGAAGCCATTTATCATGTACAGAAGTCTCGGCAGGAAGCAAGAGTTCGCGGACAGTCTCGGCGGAAGCCAAATATGATGTACAGTCTCTGCTGGAAGCGAAAATTAGCGGAATCGATTATACCCTGTGATTCTGATAAACAGAGAATTCAATTATTTGAGAATGAATTGTAGGTTTGAGAAAATCACACTTTTCCATTGTAAGAATTTCACGTAGCATCTCACTTGTAATTCGAGAGGAGCATGGCATACAATGTATGCCATGCTTCTCTCGAAATATAAGTGAGATGACGTCATAGGTCTGTTACCATGGCAACTATGGAATTGCCAACTGTTGTGCTTTGTACCTTGACAGAATAACGTCTCGATGTCGTTCTGTAGACGTCAATATGAACTCGTGGTTGCTATGGCAATTGAAATATGACGTCGTTGGTTCTGGAGCATGGCAAACAATTGCCATGCTCCGCCAAATGTATGCTATGCTCCGTCAATGACATTACGTACTAAAATTCTTTCAACAGAAACTTCAGATTTTCTCGAACAAATACCGGTAATTATTTTCAAGTCATTTAATTCCGTATAGATAATTTTCATCATCAGCAACAGTCATTGTTGTCACACTATCATTGTTTCACTATCGTCATCATCTTCGATCATCGTCACTAGCTTCAGCGTTGTCGACATCACCATAATCATCATAATCACCATCACATATGAGCGGTGACACGACAAAACCATCAAAGTGGCATGGACGCCAAACGAAGACTCTGATCAGCCTGTGTATCCGCCCAGACTGATCAGAGTCTTCGCTGTCGGCATGGAGCTAGCTTAAACTCTAACTACTAATTAAGTGGACAGCAAAGACCCTGATCAGACTGGGCGGATGCCCAGGCTGATCTGAGTCTTCGCTTGGCGCAACTGCCACTTTGTTGGTTTTCTCGTGTCGCGGCCCATTTATCATCAGCATCAACATCAGAAGCATAAGTAGCATCATCGTCATTGTCATCATCATCTGTTTCAAACTTTATTTATACATATTTCAGGACAGGGCCTGAACATGCAAGATTTGTACATCAGCGCAGCCCAGCTACGTCAGATGCAGATAGATATAGAGCAATTAAAACATAAGGTAATGGAAAATATAATTCTGTCTTAGACATACCGTATAAATCATATTAAATGCCACGGGGTCGTTATATTTTTTCGACTTGTGTGTGTGTGTGGGGGGGGGGGCGTTATATAGAACCTTAAATGTAGCAAACCAGCCACTGCCAAAGACTTCTAAGAAACAGTATCAAGGTGAATGGATATACCTGCAGAGGAAACAATTCCACTGTTTTGCCTTTTTTCATCCCTTCTCAATAGGGGTCAACTCTTAAAGGCAAATTCTTTCCTTTTAGAGTAGACCCCATTTCAGCCGGAGAGCTACTTCACCCAGATAAGCAAACAGGAATTCGTGCAAGTAAACATAACATTAATTTCGGAAGATTCAGGGGGCGTTTACTGATGATGAGAGCAGGGGCGTTTATTAGGATTAATACGGTACGGAAACTGGAAAATACGCCAGACCGCGCCAGTCTTCGACAAACATCGATTTCTGTCGTTGTTATCTCCTTTCATAGCCTCGTATATCCTGGCTTCCATAATGCGTCACGGCATCGAGGCCTGGAAACAACCTTTCATGCTTTATTCCATATTGCAGACATACCACATCCCTTCATTTCAAACTTTATAGCGAACACACGAAGTATGTTCGCTTTACTGTATCAGTTTTGGTCCTATATACTTAGGCAGATAAAATGTGTGTAACGATCATGGTTGCGGCCATCTTGGAGAACCGGAAGTTCGAAAATTATCGCGAGACTAGTCACGAACCAAGTGCTCTAATCGATTTTTTTTACGAGTCCACAAACTTATTTTTGCAATCACTCTATAAAGGAAATGTACATTAAATATTTCTCGCTACAATAATTCTCGTTTTTGTTAATTATGTTCGTAAAAAGGATAGCTCAAACTGTAAACGTATTGTCGTCTGCTCGTGACCGGAACTTAGTCTAGACCGGAACTGAGTTCATAGGTAAAACCCCGTACCGTGGCGCGTCATGTGAATTGGAAACGACGGCGCACCCGAGAGCGCACCAGAGAGCCCACCTAGGTTAGAATGGAGAAGGAATGGTGTGTTTGGCCAGTGTTAACAAGCCATTTGATTAAAAAGTTGATTTCTACGACTATTTTTAGTAAAATAATCATGACACAGCCTTAACATCTATATTTTAGTCCATTTCAATTATCTTTGGAACTGAATAAATAACATTCAGATACACAAACGAATTCTTTGATTTGCTAATCAAAGCAATCATCATGAGTACAATTTTAAACACCATATGATTTAATACTCAGAATTACACTAATTATCTGAAGTGTCTCTCAGCTGCGGGATATAAGGACTGCTGAGAGAGGGCAGCAGGACTGACTTCCGATATTATTTTGAAGACGGTTGAATCCCTGCGTCTTAATGGTGCAGATCGCTGAGGAAAGTGTGGACTTCCAGATGATTAGTGCACCCCACCACTGTCACAAAGCAGCTTAATATTGTGACGGGAGACCATAAGGACACCTTAAGAAAGCGAGCCTACATATGTTTCCATTCTATCTGCATACCGAACAAGTCTGCTATGGTTCTTTCTTAATGTGCACTGCGGTTCTTCTTCGACTTTTAAATTCAGACTCTAATCGATACTGGCATGACGTTCAAGCCTTCAAGCCCGTCTTAAGGATTGCAAAACCAGCCGAATAAACCCTATAAGGTGTATTTTATTTTCTTTCTATTCTTTTTTTTTTCGTTTTTCATTTCATTTTTTTTCTTAAACTTTTTTTTCTTTATTCTTTCTTTCCTACTATGCATTACTCCAGTGCATGACCCCGTTGCTGATGCCCTTTCCTGCACAATGAGGCTCATGTCGCTCATGGGTCCTGGTGGCTTTTCAGCGTCTTCAAATCAAATCAAATCAGTTAACTGTTCTTAAATCCAGTTACAGGGCTGACCCCAAGTACAGTACAAAACATATAATACATAAAAACATTCGGTACATGCAAGTGATGTATTTTCTGACCATGACAATGTATGGCTTACTCACTATATAATGTTAAAGTGAAACATCTCCAGAGGAAGCAATTCAGGCATCCCATCTCTGTGCCCCCTCCATCTCAATACCAGCTCCCTAAGAAAAGAATTTGCCCCCATTCATTGAATTAAACGCTTTCCCCTACAGAAGACCCACCCGGAAGGGCTATGCCTCCTGAGGAAGCAAAAAAGAAATCATAAAAGCTGCCTACTTACGTAAAAGTGGCGGAAAATATTAAGGTGCACCACAGTTAGTTGCACCTGTAGTAGGAGGAGAAAATCTGTAAAGAAAATTTCGTTGAGCGCCCCGACCGGGGATCAATCTCACAACCTCAAGATTATAAAGCAAGCACACAACCACTAGGCTAAAAGGTCAGGACCAATTAGACTAGTAGGTTATACACTCTATATACCTAAATACATATTTACACATCACTCATTGGCCGTACTACTACACTCCTCCATCCTACCAAAGAACATTTGTATCAAATGTTAAGGAAATGAAATTATAATCCAGGTTCTTTTTAACTCTGCAGCCATTGTTTCGCCCTTGGGCTCCAACGGTAATCACCCTGGTCACAGCAACACGTACTGTAGTAGGAGAAAAATCTGTAAAGAAAATTTCTTCGAGCGACCCCACCGGGAATCGATCTCACGACCCCAAGATTATAAAGCAAGCACACAACCACTAGCCTAGAAGGTCCGGACCAGTTAGACTGGTCAGTTATATACTCTATATACATATTTACACATAACTAATTGGCCGTACTACTACACTCCATTGAAAAGCTGGTGTTTTTCACACCTTAACTGTTAAAGTATCTGAATGATAACGATAAGGTTAATGAGACTACCCTCAAGGAAAGCAGATTGGCAAACCCAGACTCTGTGACTTCAAAACTAGTGCCAACGCCCAAAGGAAAGAATCTGCTCCCTGTAGAGCAAATTTCCTCCATTCAGAGTGGAACCCAGCCACCCACCCACACAAATAAAAGTGGCCACACTGCCAACTTGAGTGCCAAGGTAAACATGCAAGAAGACACATAAGTTGACTCTCCTTTGTAAAAATGGCAGAAACTTGCGCACACAGTATAGTTGCCTTATTTTAGGGCAGCATGGGTATCACACGAGCTGCACCGGTCTCTCGAGGATGTCACCATTACCATTATAGCATGATACACTTTGCAAATCCAGGTGAGTGCCACTCGGGCCAATTTGACCCAAACTACAATGACAAGGTGGTGCCTAGGGTAGCACTTCACCCCATCAAAGATCTTCAAGGACCGTAAAGAGTGTGTTCGCATAAAGGCAGTGCCTTAATTTCATATTACCGACGCAACAGGCTGCGCACGAAGCCAAACTACTCTTACTTGTGTCTATCAATTAAGGCATGAACCGCAGAAGTATCAAATGGATGTCACCATTACCATCAGTAAAGCAGTGGGAAAGACCAAAGCAAGCCGAATATAATTGCCTTACCCGGATGTTTTGTGCATCATGGGTCAGGTTGAACCAGACTACTTTGTGTAACACCGGCTCACACCGATACGATTTCTTTCGGTGCTTGGCGGTATATAATGTTTTACCGATCTGTTTGAGTTTGCCATCTAAAGAAAATCAAACATTTATCATTTTATGCTTAAGTTGGTTTGAAATGACTATAAACCATTTCAGCAGCACCTGAAGACAGGTTGCCTCACTGGATGTGCGCATAGCCCACACTCAGATGCGAAGTCTGATAAGGATCTAACCCGTGTTTAGGAGCTGTATGTAACGTTAGACACTGAGAAATCTTCTTGTGAAAAAGGAATAGCGAAGACTGAGAATAATGTGCGGATGTGGAAGCTGATCTGGGTCTTCACTGTTCACACAAGATGTTTTCCATAAATGTTCCTAGGCAGGTGTTTAGTTTGTCTACGTGATTGTACTTGTGTGCCCACGTAGCTCTGTTTAATGTGCCTACGCAGAATTCTGTGCCTACGCAGAAACCTACTTAATGTTTCAATAAGCATTTATGTGTCCGGAGAGTCAGTATTAACGTAACTGCCCTAAAATAGTGTAGACCCAAATCAGACTTCTTCAAATGGAGCAGTCTGATAAGGGTCTGCACTGTTTGTCCTTCCACTGGCAATTTCTAAAAAAAACACTGGGTTCTCAAATCTTGTTCAAAGTTAACAGGGGTAATTGCATTAATTTTTAATGTGTCTCAACACTGAGGACAATGACGAGTTTTCTGCATGATCTTCGGTGCATTTCTCCCAGAGCGCACACACTATTAAAATATTGTTGTTTTATCCTTGTATGACTGCTGAGCTCAAGCTAGTCCACTAGCAAAGATGCCCCACGTATATGCAGACAGCAAATGCTCATAAGAAGCTGTTCATCTAGAGTCTGATAAGTCTGTGCTTAGTGACGTTTATATTTCTGGGGCCGTATTTATAAAACGACATAAGTTCTTGCTATGCTGTTGCTAAGGCTGAATTTCTATGAAGGAGATTCCCTACAACTACGAAATTTGCTCTGGAGGAACAGTCTTTTTCAGACTGTTCCTCCAGAGCAAATTTCCCTACAACTACGAAATTTGCTCTGGAGGAACAGTCTTTTTCAGACTGTTCCTCCAGAGCAAATTTCGTAGTTGTAGGGAATCTCCAACATAGAAATTTAGCCTTAGCAACAGCATAGCAACAACTTAAGTGGTTTTATAAATACGGCCCCTGGTCCTTTCCCACTGGGGGCACAACGTTACATCAACAATGAATTAACCTTGATTCAACGTTTTGACGTTGAATAAAGGTTGATTCAACGTTGTGCGCCTTCTTGGCTGTGATCATTGGACTCACTGGGAATCGCTCCCATTGTGTCTGTAGGAAAATCACCATCCATGTTCTTTTCCATCGCTGATATACCACGCCCTGTCCTACACAAGGTTGCTTCTGAGTAATGGCGTTCCAGCAACGTCTTGCGCACGCAGCTAAAATCGTCTTCTCTGAGGTGAATTCACCTGTCAGTCAATTAAAGCATGAGTCGCAGGGGTTTTCAAGGGTGTCGCCATTTCCATCAGGGCTGCAGTGAAAAGCCGAGATATGGTTTCCTCCCAGCAGGCACATGACGTCACAATGACGTCACATTGCCGTCGATGCGACGTATGACGCCGCTATTATGGCGTCATATGCCCATCACGTCACATCGACGTCCGTGGGACCTCATTACGTCACGTGCCCAATCACGTCGCAACGATCGAGCTACACATTTCATTGCTGCGTTACTACTCATGAACAGATGAACAGATTGCGGAATGAAAGTTGAATTGGCTACTAACGATTCTTTGGTGTGTACCTTACCGCTAGATATCCCCTTTTCAGAATTTGACCACTTTTCAATGCATAGATGCCGCACTATCCACAAAGTGCTGATGCGAACAAGGTGCTATCTGATCACACTGGAAATAACTGGCAAACACTGGTAAAAAAGTAAATGGAACACTAACAGGAGATTTTCATTTTTGCCCCTCTACCCAATGGGATAACTTCTTTAGCAAAATATTTGCCTCCTACTGAACAAATTCTTCCCTCTAAGGATAGACCCCTTTTTAAGGGTACATCATCGAGAGAAGTAAACAGGAATTTACTTAAGTTGTTTCTCTTCATAAATATGGCAGAAAAAATGGAGGTGACCCGGCACTCCGTATGCTTCTGGTTAGAAATATAATTAACGGTGCCCACTGTCCAATTGTTTAAAACTAACGAAATCGTTACTTAACATGACGTTAAATTTTCAAACGTATTATACGCAAAACACTGTCGGGTGATTTAAAGGTAGGTTCCTGTACTTTGGAATGCATCGTAATTTTGATGATTTTTTATCCAAGTTGTTGGAAAGCACTAATAAAGAGGAAATGAATAAGTTTCACTTAAAAGTGTAAATAAAAAAATCATAGAAAAGTCGCTTTGCAAGGGATTTCCTAACTCTGCTTCGCACACCAGTTAGCGCTATTTTTAGTTCGCGCCAAAAATAGATAACATAGCTGACGTCATGCTGCATTGCATTTTGGGATAGTTTTAACCCATCTGCCATGCCAGGACCTCTGGAAGAGCTCACGGCAAGAGAAAATTAACCGTTGGCAAATGACATCAGACACTGCGGACTTGTAGACATATATACATATTTATTTTTAGAACTGGAATTCCAACAAAAGAAAATAAACCTAAGCGAAAACGACTATTTTCTACAACATCTGACGATTTTCTCAGAAGCAACAGTTTCAGAAAAATAAGATAATTCAATACTACCCAGAAAAAGACAAAATTATTTTGTGAACATAATTGTTATCGTTAGGCCAGGAACCTACCTTTAAAAAAACGAGTCTTTTTCGTTTCCTTGAGATGTGCACTTTATTTATTGTCAGAGTATGCATTGCAATGATCTTAAAGTGGTGCAAAGTTTTACTTTCAATACTAACAAAATGATGGCTCAAAAAAGGGTCAATTTTGTCCCGAGTGTAAAGCAAAAAGTGTGGCATTCTTACTAAAATTGTATCTTTACCTCTTTGCCTGATTAAAATGACTGTTTTTTAAATATATGTTTTATCATTTGATTAAAAGTTATATTATTGGGCCTTCAGATCAACATATTGCTTTGTCTTTAATTTTGATATTGCATGTATGATGTGCACTTGAACAAGGTTTGGTGCAAAAATGTCCCAAGTGTAACAAATCTGACTAAATTTGTCAAATTTCTGCAACAAATAGAAGTCAGGAAAAGTTTACCATAATTTTTTTACCCCTAATATTGATATAATTGTTCAAATACCACAATCAGCTATTTCCTTTCAAAGACCTAGGAATAATATGCACCAGAAGTTTTGTTACACTCGGGACAAATAAAATGTGTGTGTTTTTTTTTACACGTTTTGGGCCATAACTCTTGAGCTACTAGACCGAAATGATAAAAATTTAGACCTCCTTGTGCAGAAATCATCTGGCTATCCTATGAATGCTAGTTCAGCAGTTTTATATCTTTTTACTTTATAAAATATCAAGGAGAGTGAACAGAACCCTAATGTCACACTTTTGACTCATTTTTTTTTAAAACCACCCTGCCGGAAAAAAAATGTGAAGGCTTTTGCAGTGCAAAAGCTTTTCTCAAATTTTATGTGTACTGGAAGATTTAACGAATCCTCGACTAACGACTTCGTTTAGCTAACGATGATTCGAACAACTGGGCCCAGGTATACAACATTAAAACTCCGTCGTATCAACGTCTTGACGTTTCAAAATTGTGTGCTGCCCGCGGGAATAAATGCAACATCCAAGAGAAACAGCCATTTACAAAGCAGCCAGTCAGCTTGACTTGCTTCCTTCTAATTTAAATATCATTCACATTTACTTAATGTGTTGCTTTCTTGCAGCAAATCTTGCTTGATAAGCACATGCAAGCTCAGATTGAGGAACGTGACTTTTTGAAAGAGACAGCCGACGAGATTGTACAGAAAGTTTATAAGTTGGAAAAGATAGTAAGGAAAGAAAAAGGAGACTACAATCCTGAATCACCACTGACTATACAGCCAGCATTCAGACCAGATCTCGGTAAGTTGAGAGAGAGAGAGAGAGAGAGAGAGAGAGAGAGAGAGAGAGAGCAGCTGATAAACTCATCTTAATATGAAGATACGAAAGATCAATGGACTGACTTGAAACAGCCACACTTCATACTTCACAGTTATTATTTCATACTTAAAACTACATGTTCAAACCTCACAATTCATACTTCACATGTCATGTTTTGCATATCTTACGTAAAACTTCAAGTTTTCTATTGCAAACCTTATACTTTAACACTTCATATTTGCACAGTTCTCACTTCACACTTCGTATTTGCACTTTTATATCTAACACTTCATACCTTAAATTTTATAGTCCAAACTTTACATGTCATTCTGCTAGGTATGTAGCAACAAACTGAACTAGGGATGATCGGGCGGTGCGATGGTGCTGCGTGTGACTCCCAGTGCCGGGGCGTCCTACTAATTTGGATAATAGTAGGACATGGGCCTACTGTCCTCGCAGTAGGTGTGGGTGGGGTTATTTGGACATTGTTTCTTTCGTCTATCATTTCTCTTCTTTCTACCTGTCTCTGGAGACGGCCCGATATAGACTGAAATGCTGTCATAAAGGGCCGTTAAACCCAAAACAATCAATCAGTCAAATTGAACTCCAACGTTATAATGCATAAATGAACACTGTACGTTTCGTATTTCATACATCATAAATCAAACACTACACTGTAATCCTTCGCACTTCATACTTTACCTTTAATACAGCACACTTAAATTTCATATTTCATACGTACCGTTTCATACTTTAATGCTCACATATCATAACCCATGTACATCGGATCTGAATCAAGAAGAATGAAGTATGAAATGTAAAACATAAACTTCTCAATGTGCAGTGTGAAATGTAATGTTTGAACTGTTACGTATGATGTATGAATTTGAACTATGAAGTGTGTAGCGGGACTTTGAAGCATGAAGTGTGGACTGTCCGGCATGACAGCGAAGTAAAGTTTGAACTATGAAGTGTGGTATGAAATAGAAAGTGTGCAGTATTCAGTGTGAAGCTGGAACTGCAATATTAACTGTAAAGTATGGTATGAACTGTTTAGTATTAGGATTATCTGTTTATTTGAGTCACACTTCATAAGAAAGAAAATTTCATTCAAACATAAAACAGGCAATTATACTTTCATTAAAATGAGTGTCTCTGCTTGAGAACTATGAGAGACTGGCCTATTGGGTACGAAGTATGAAACTTTAAGAGTGAATAATGAAGTGTGGAGTATGAAATGCAAATTTTAAGTTCGAAGTGTGAAGTGTTAACAGTGATGAACTGTGAGCTGTGAAGTGTGACGGTTAAAAAGTGCCATGTAAACTCACAGTCACAAGCGTATATAGCCCTGTGAAATGTGAAGTATAAAGTGTGAGATGTGTTTTTTTGTAGACTGATTTCTGTCTAATTCTATAAAAGCAATGTAAAAATTACGTGTTTAATTCTGCTCCGCGCTCGTGATATATCTACTTTACAATTCACTGCTAGAGCTGATCTACTGCTACGGCACGACCTCGACAAATGGCATGTTTGCATTGATTTTGTCGTCTGATTTTGTATTTAAAAATGTGCATGCTTTTCTTTCTTTTCGAACATATACTCCAGGTGGCCCCAAACTATGGTATCAACCGCCAAGTTTCACAGTTGAGCAACTGAAAAGACTCATGGCGGAAGAATATCAGCAACATCCGGCCTCGCGGAACTGGACAGACGAACCAGGAACTTCCGGTTATGGCGACGAGACGATAGAGAATAACATCTCACTGGATAAAAAATAATTACTATTTGTGTTTATTTATTTGGTTCATTATTATTAGTTTTGTGCGCGCTTTTCTTAAGTTCCAGATGAAAAATTTCGTTCATATTAGTCGAAAAATAAGCACTTATGGTAATTAGTCGAAACTGTTTAAAGTGTATATGTATATCTCCATGTTTCACAAACGTTTTAACAAATAAGAACGCTTTTTGTGATTCCCTATTTGCCATCATAGACAACAAAGCCTTCCAAAATGGCGTCTACTCATAAATGTAAATTTTGCTCCTAAAGGAGTTTTAAGAGTTGACCTCAGGTTAATAGGGAGACCAAAATAAAAATGGTAGACTGCTTCACCTGAAAGTGTATCCATTTGCCTTAGCAAGCTGTTTTTACTTTTGCAATTTTATGATATATTTTGCGTGCTCGTACTGTGTGGTTAACAAAGCAAAGCTTGCTCAGATTTCTCTTGATCTGGGGTCGTATTAGTCATTGCTATGCTGTTGCTAAGGCTGAATTTTTATGAAGGAGATTCCCTACAACTATGAAATGTGCTCTGGAGAAACAGTCTAAATGAAATGTGCTCTGGAGAAACAGTCTAAAAAGGACTGTTCCTCCAGAGCAAATTTCATAGTTCTAGTGAATCTCCTTCATAGAAGTTAGCCTTAGCAACAGCATAGCAACCACTTAAGTCGTTTTGTAAATACGGCCCCTGGATCTATACTGTTAGGCTAGATTCTTAAGCTAGACTGCCAGTATTAAACGAACTCAGGTTTATCAATATTTTTTTCTGAATGTCCAATTTTGTGATCTATCGCAAAATGTTATTTTAGTCTTTGTTTTTCTGAAAAAAAGATTTTTATTTTTCTGTCATGTAATCTGCTTGTGGCAAAAAGCAAAATATTTGTATATGTGTTTCTTCGTCATGTTTTAATTATGCACCATTAAATCTTCCATAGTTTGAGTTTGACGTTTAACACTGATTCTCAAGAAAGTGTAACTTTTGGGTGGTTAAAAAATCGAAAAAGTAAGCAAGTCATATAGAGATATTTCACTGTCATTTCACAATTTTGGTATCTCACGGAGCTAAATCTAATGGTATCTCACGGAGCTAAATCTAAAGTATTGCACAGTAAATATCGGGTGAATTCAGATAACGAGAGACAACGTGAAGACACTAAACTTTCTCTCGAGTATTCTACGAGTCGTGTATACCTATAGACTTGAAGCAATTACTGGAAGTATAAAGGTATAATCCAGCGAAGAGGCAAGTGATTTTGTTTAGGACGAAGTTGAGCTCTAGAAATCTTCACTCCGTTATTTTTGAAAAAAGCAAATTGCTCTTCCTCTACCAAAAAGAAGCAATACGACCTCATTGTACTTAACTAACATGAAAGAAAACTATTCCTGCAAAACACATAAAGTTAAAGATTTGAAATCCTCAAGGAAAACTCCTGTTTTAAACTTTAAAACGGCAATCTGTCTGTATAAAACGCATATGCTTTATAGAGCATCTAGAACGGTTACACTGATATTCATGTCTTCTGTACTGTCCCGTAAAATACACGATCTTAAAATGTGACAGTGAACTGTTTGTGTTTAGATACAAATATTAACATAAATGGCTAAATGCGATATTGTTACATGAACAAGTTCTATGTTTGACCACCGAGAAGTGTTTGCGTTACGATTTGCCGGCCTGTTTGCTTTCTTATGTCAGAAGTACTGCTTTGCATTTCAAGTTCTTTTTCTCAGTTCTTAAATAGAAAAATTTGAAATCTCAATAGTTGTCATATGAGACTTTCCGACAAGAATATTTCAAGATGCATGCATCTACAGGTCAAGCATCTTTGACTTGTATATACTTTGTTGTAATATGACAAAATATTACCATAAAATCATCTTATTAAGGCAGTGAAGCTTGTTTTAAGCTTGTAATTTACGGGACATTAATGTTGTATTTGATCGCACAATTTCTCCAGTCTTCCCACTAAGAAAATATTCCATTTGTGAGGAAAATAACACTTATATAACACTTATAGATAACTAAACCGCAGAAGAACATCATTTCTAGCGCCATATAAATTGTGAATTAGGCAATTTATTTTTGCAGAATTGAAATTTAACCAAATTTTCCAAGAAAACAAATTAAAATTACAGATAAAGAGAACATATTACTCAGTCTAGGGCAGAGAATAAAGACACATATATTATAATTAATTTAAAACATAATTTCTAATCCTCAGGTTTGTCGGAACGATTTTTCTTTAAAGAACTGCTATTAAATGTAACTGTATTTTACGGGACACGTTTCTGTATTATACGGGACTGCTCGAACGTCGATTTATTGCCTAAAAACAGACCATAGTGCATCAGTGTTTCATTTTAATTGCCCAATACAATCAGTGGAAAATATTTAGAGCATATATGGACATATCAAATTCAGTTTAAGAAGTAGGTAAATACTAAATGAATATTTTGTTGAATCAAGAAATCATAATATGAAAAATTCAAAAACTAAAAATTTCTCCCATGTTTTCAATCTTTTTCAGCTTCCGATTGGCCGTTCATGTGTACATTTTTAAATGAATAAGACAATGTGCCCTTTTTATGAGTGTATAACCTTCTTGCTGGGTCCATTCCTGTACTACTCAGAACTACTGTCCCGTATAATACGTCCCGTAAAATAATTTTATGAAACGTGAAACTTATTTTCTACGAAGCATATTCGTTAAGGGTTACGATAGTTGTCCAAAGACCAGTAAGGGTTGTCTCCTTTCTACGACAGGCAATAGGTGTCTTTCTTGTTAGTATACTGGGTGACTTTGGCTTGACTCGTAAAATACATTTGAAAAATTACGTTTTTTTCAGAATACTAAGGACGCGTCAAAACAAAATTTGAATTTTATAGATAGTAAAAAACTATTTATGGCCTGTCAGACTGACTGAATATGACCTCCTTGATGAAAAAACAAACATTGTTAGCCTCATCCGAAACTTCGGAATGCATTGTTAATGCTTGGGCTCGTAGAATACACAGAACTCAGTGACAAGAAACGGTCATGAGTTAAACAAAGCATTGTGTTCCAACGTATACCCATTAATCACTAGTCGAAAGAACTCGATAAAGCCAAACTTTCCAAGTCAAGACTATTTGCTTCACGCCGAAAGTCTTCAAAAGATTTTAAGGTAAATATTGACATCTTTAATTATGACATGCAAAAAATAGGGGGGTCCTTCAGTATCAGGTATGATAATGTGAGCATTTCCGTGTATTTGAATCAATATTATAACTTAAATATTTTAGGTAGTAGCAGAAATTTCAGAGCAAGCACTTATTTGATTTAATCGACAACTCAAAATAAAATTATACATGCGTTTAAAGCCATGACACCATTCGTTACACTTTCTTGAGAATCAGTGTTAAAAGCACATGCGGACTGTCTCAATTTTTATCCACATTGAAGGTTGTTTCTAACGGCAATTTGATAGCCTACAAGTGCAAAATAAAATGTCATGACGTCTTGTATGACAATTTCTCTGCAAATAAATGGAATAAGATTAATAAACAGACAAGAGATGCGCAAACAAACTCATTAGAGACATGAAATGCGTGCTATTCAAACCACTTAATAGTCACTTTGATATTTTCGAGTCTTAAGAAAATGCAATTGACGTCATTAAGCAACATTTATGTTCAGCAATATCAGAAAATTTTACCTCGTGCTTGTGCGAGCAGCAAAGACTCTGATCAGCCTGCGCACCCGCCGCGCAGGCTGATTAGAGTCTTTACTTTTCGCTTTATGGCTTTAAAGCAGCTTGGTATGTTTGTAGATTAGTAAGAAAGCGTTTGGCTTAAAAATTCCAAAACAGATATTGTTGGCGATTGATGACGCAAAATTGCGCATATCATAAGCCTTGGTTCGTAATTAATCTGAAAGTTGCCATTTCATTCTGCATTGATACTTTTAGAAATCGATAGGACAAAGCTATCCGTGGTTTATAATGTCGTTCGACCAGGGCACCATAAAATCTAGGAGTACACGTCATTGAATGTAATCGAGAATAAGTCTTTATATCACGATTTCCTAATACAGTCAACTCTTGATATCTCGAACACTGATACCTCAAAATACTTTCTTCTATCAAAGAATATAGTTTAGACTTATTTCCTAATTTTATTTGCATTTCAACTCCCTTTATCTCAAACTACTGATATCTCAAAGTAAATTTTCTGGGACCAGAAAATTTTCTTTGAGATAGTAGTTTGTTATGAATTTTGACATTCAGATATCGAGAATTGACTGTAATTCATTGTTGTATAAAACATCAAATTGCATGCAGGATGTTAAAACGAAGATATTTTCTAATTTTCTATGCATAATGACTGCAAGCCTTTCTTTTTTCTGGCTGCTTTCAGTAGTACCTGTTTTATGGCTACTTTCGGTACACGTTTTGGTGAACTGTGGAATTGCATAAATTATTGAAAATCTCGAAAATTCTATCAAAAGAGCAAACCTTCATATAACTTCAACATCAGAAAATATATATGATAAAATACAATCAAATTAGCTTAAATGAGCCGCAACACGAGAAAACCAACAATGTGGTTGTGCGCCCAGCGCAGACTCAGATCAGCCTGGGCATCCGCCCAGTCTGATCAGAGTCTTCGCTGTCCGCATGTAGGTAGCTAAGCTTTTAAGCGCTTAGCGAAGAGTCTGATCAGACTACCCAGGCTGAACTGAGTCTGCGCTAGGCGCACAACCACTTTGTTGGTTTTCCCGTGTCACGGCTCAAATGTATCATTACAATACAAATGTATCTGAAACTGCGTCCAAATGACTTCAGTACTCCGGTATCATGCGGTTACGGCCACGGTATCAACAATCAAATACACTCAGACACTAACTTACTTACTTAATACTTTTTTCTCACGTAGCCAGTCACATGAGTCTGTAGGGGTTGGACTGAATCTGTTTAAAAGCTGCATGGCCGAGAAAGATGGATTATCTGTCATATGGACGTCAAACGATTTCTTGCACATATACCTGTTTGCGGCCATGGTTGGTCAAATATACAGCAAACTCCGGGGTCAGAGTGGGACTCACCTCTTTGCCCGAGCTTTTAGGCTTCGCGTTTTCAACTCTAGGCCACAAACTGTATTTTTGTGAAAATATTATTGCTACAGCCATTAAATTACTACTTTACACATAAGATTCCGTGGTTTCATGAGCCCTTGAATACATTTGTCAGCGAATCACCTTTGTATTTTTTCGACTCAAGTACTGTTACTGCTTACAGTTTACTAAGCGGAAGGCTAGTGGGCACACAAGGTTGAATCAACCTTGATTTAACTTTGATTCAACAGGTTGATACAAGTTTATTCAACCTTGTGTGCCTGCTGGGCTACTGCAGAATAATTACATGTATTTCTCGAGGGCAAAGTTTCGAAACAGCTTAACCTTTTCAACCGGTATCAGAGAGCTACAGCAACTGTAACAAACAAACAAACAAACAAACAAAAAATGACTAAAAATGAACAAAACAAAAAACAATTAATAAATACAAAACAAATAAAAATTTAAAATGAATAAAGATAAATGCTTAAACTCTGGTAATCCCGGAGCCTATCCTTAAGACATTCTTTGCCGCTTAAAATCAATGTTATTTATTCAAATGAATCTGTCTTATCTTGTATGTAAAACAATTTGTACCAGACAAAATTCAAATTTGAATATCATCATTTAAGCTGCGACACGACCAAACCAACAAAGCGGCATGTGCGCACAGCGAAGACTCAGATCAGCCTGGGCCTCCGCCCAGTCTGATCAGAGTCTTCGCTGTCAGCACGGAGCTAGCTTAGACCCTTAGGTACCTTATACGCGCAGAGTAAAGACTGTGGTCAGACTGGGCGGATGCCTAGGCTGATCCGTGTCTTCGCTGGGCGCACAGGTTTTGTCGTGTCGAGGCTCGATTTTCGTGTTTATGATGCTTCAGAGGGCAGCAAATAAGGCAAATCTTGGATGATAATTTTTAGATTTTCCGTATAAAATGCTTTGGAACGAGAAAGGAGGTGATGTTGGGGGTTGGGGAGAAAAACTTTCTGGAAAAAAATCAGACGTTCTTCCTTAGAGCTGCTAATTTCTCGTTCAAACCTCAGAAGCGCAGAAAAAGCAAACGACAAACTACGCCTGCAAAGTTTCAAGAACCGTGTCATCTAAGTAATATCGTTTAGAGAATTCAAAGAAGTGTAGATCTAAAGGATCTGTTTTATCTGGATCTACGCTGTTTGCAAATTCAGATGGCTCCTGCATTTATGATAAATGATATTGCTTATCAGATGCGGAGCCATACCGTTCAAGTTGTTACAATGGCTAAGTTTTGATCCTGATCTCCTGAACTTCCATTTGTTAGTTATACCATGGTTTGTCCGCCTGTACGAGGGGATAATCCTCGAGCTTAAAGGGCAAACCATGGTATGACTATTTTATACCACCTTTACCAGTGTAGACCTTTCTCATTGCGCAATTTCGTACTGAAGTTGGCATTTTCTGGTAAGGCTGGTATAAGCAGTTGTTTATTGACGCTTCCATTTTATCCGAGAAATTGACATAAGCAGTGACCTAACAGAAGGTTTAAAACAATTAAATTTTGAACAAGTAGACTATCCTGTGTTTTCACTTTCTTTAAAATTTGGACACAGGCCTACATATTTGTATCTGTTTACCTCGATAATTTGTAAAAGAGTTAGAAAAAAAAAGATTGGTAGGACCTAACGCTCAATGCAATAAAGTAAATTCATTGCTAAATGCATTTTCAATAATGATTATTCTCTTAAATTTTGTGCCGCAAATTACCCTTAATCTTTTCTTATATGAACCCTTTCGCATAATTGACAAGTAATGCATTTAGGAATTCTAAATTTCAAAGAAGGCATTTCCTAACTTTTTTGGAAATATCTATTGTATTTTCAGCATTATTTGCAAATTTGTATATTCACCACTAGACAGTGTTTATCACGATCTTGAGATTCTAGAATATTCTATGCACGACCAGATCCCTGAGAACATTTTCATTCTTATGCAAGTGAAGTCTACAAGAGCACGATTTTTAATCAACCAAAAGATCCTATGAAAAATATACCTCGCGATACGCAAAAGCGAATATTCTGATTACTTTGCGCATTTGTGCAGTCTGATCAGAGTCTTCCTTGCTCGCAAATATTCTAAGGATCCTGTGGGTTTTATACAGCGTCAACAAAATGGCCAGTCTGCCTGAATAAGAGGCCTAACTGAGAGATTCCCCACTGAGCACATAAGCTTGAGTCAACCTTGAATCAACCTTGATTCAACGTCACACATAATTGAATCAACCTTGACTCAACCTTGATTCAACGTTATGACGTTGAATCAATGTTGATTCAAGGTTGATTCAACCTTGGTGACGTTGAATCAATGTTGATTCAAGGTTGATTCGACCTTGTGTGCCTGCTGGGTCTTTTTCGCAAATGCTATAAAAGTACGGCTTCATGTCTAGTTCATTTCCAACAAACGTGACAACTTTTAGATTGTCTTTACAGTAATACTGATTCGTTTTGTGGAAATAGAAGCAATTTAGGGCTTTTGTTTTTCATTAGTTATTTTTTGAAAACCTCGAAATTTGAAGAAAAATAAATGTGGAGAAGCCATTTTTTCCAAGATATTTTATATTTAAATTCTTTCAATTCAGATATCTTACAGCACCATTTATCATCATCACGTCTCTGTTATTCACAGGTTATATACTTACGCCATATCACACAACTCTTGTGACCTCATATGACATTCACACCTGGTTAACTTTGTTTTCAAGGATGTTACGAAACGAAAAAGAGCTGTTCCGAAACGAAAAAGAGTCAGTCACCAGATGATCTGATAATCTGGTCGTTTGGTATCTGACTCTTTTTCGTTCGTAACAGCTCTTTTTCGTTTCGTAACAGCTCTTTTTCGTTTCGTAACAGCTCTTTTTCGTTTCGTAACAGCTCTTTTTCGTTATAATCAGGCCCTCTGGTAACTATGACTCTTTTTCGTTCGTAACAGCTCTTTTTCGCTTCGTAACAGCTCTTTTTCGTTTCATAACAGTCCTTGTATACAGTTAACCAGGGGTGGCATGTATGACTCGTTTTATGAGTTTCACATGATATGACCTCTCATCTAAGATCCTCTATTAACAACCACCATTATTATTCTGGAAGATGTCAGGCTACTCGTGCGTTTGACTCCCGTCTGAGTCAGTATTTTAAGAGAGCTTGTGGTTCCCATGTACTATATGCGCTGCAGCACAGCAGTACTTTCTGCGCTTACATCTAGGTTAGATCCCAATTATTGTTCAGAAAAAGTCCAATATACGTTTCCCCAAGAGACAATCGCGTGCAGAAATCCTTACGAAGAATTGAAAAAGGATAATTTATTAGCTTTTCGAGCAAGCAAATCTGATACCACATCAACTTATTGCTCTCTTGGGTTTTAATACATGCGACTTTGAAAGCTATAGGATTTTTTTTTTTTTTTTTAAATTTATTACCAGAAAATTTGGGTCATGTCTGAAAAACAATGAGGAAACGTAATCGCGCTAAAAATTAAATCGTCCTAACGAATGAATATAATATTATCCTAAACTTTGTACAAGCTGATTTACCTAATTGGCGATGTACGAAAGTATTTGCGGAGTTGCAAACAGTGCAGACCCTGAGCAGTCTGACTTGGTCGGCACTGTTGTTCAGGCATGTCTACCCCATCGTTTAGGGTCTATACACTTTTAATGTATCATGGATATTTTATAGAAAGAACTAATACCAAGAGACTATTGCAGTGGAGTCCTCGTGAGTACAGATAGTGATACGAAGCAAGCTTAAAAGTATACTCCCTCCTGTTTTCACCATTTCCAAAATAAACAATTCTACTAATTTCGTTAGATAATCTATAATCATACCTAAATCCAACGTAAAAATGCAGAAAAAAATATTTCAGTTTCAATGTAATTTTTAATCAAAATATAGTATCGAAATTGAAAATGTAGAAGAACTGAATGAAGGGCGCAAGTCTTTAATGTTGGCACACTTTAATATCGGATTTTGCTGCAATAAATGTTGAAAAAAAAATGCAATTCCACAAAAAGTGAAGCCAATAATCTTGACTTAAAAATAAAACTATGATAATGATATTTTTAGCAGACTAATAAGTCGCCGATGACAGGGATTATGTACTTATTCGAGAGCTTATGGTACCATTGAATCTGATATCAGAAGGCTTACATCTTTCCCAGAATACCACCGAAAATTCATAGTTTATCTGCTGGCCTTAATGTTTTCCTAAGATCTCGGATTTCATGAAGCACCAGACTGCCAGTATACACGCAACTACCCAGCAGGCACATGACGTTAAAATGATGTCGTTCTGACGTCGATGCGACATCAGAACGTCGTCATTTTACGTCATGTGCTCACTGGTGACATGAAAATGACGTCATTCGATGCGACGTCAGAACGTCGTCAATTTGACGTCATGTGTCCGCTGGTGACGTCAAAACGACGTCATTTTGACACCATGTGCCCGATGGGATATATGATAGAGAAAACAAGCTGACTGCAGCTAGAAAATACTGCATGTCTTTCAAGTGTGTTTTTTGACTTGCGGTATTAGTAGCCTAATAAAATCAAATTTTACGGGGGCACAAATCATAGCAGTTTTCACAGGGAATGATCTAAGTGTGATATAACCTGTTCGCCATTTGATTTCACTTTTCTTTCTCCAAATCAAAGACTGTCATGCAAAGAATCTTGTTTACAGTTTTAAAGACTCACTGATAGCAAATTCACATATTAAGGTGACGATTTATGGTAAATGCAAAAATCTGCAGAAAACCATAATAAAATTAGCGTATCCCCCTGAAAGTTGGCAGACTTCTTATTTTTGTTGTTCTCTACATTTTAGAATACAAAACAGAGGTACATGCTGCTTAAAAAAGTGTTTTTATAAGGAAAGAGCATACAGTTCTAGGAAAGGCCACAGAGTCATAGCTAAATTTGAGCTATCATAAAACTGCATAGGGTAGTTTCCTGCGCAGAATACTAAAAAGATAACATCGTTATTGAAAATTTTCATAGCGCTGAAGGTATGTTATCGCATTATGAAGAGGACTCTTTCTCAAATTGTAAGGTAGACCAGAAGAGAACAGTAGCTTTTTCTCAAATGTTCAACGATGTACAAGGTGCGTGTACACTGGGTGCATTCATTAAATAAGGGTAGGCAAGCATACCTATATAACACCTACAATACACCTAAATGATACATTATTGATACATGACAGGTGTGTAAATGAAATTGTTCAACCTTGCTAAAATAGTCTCACCTGTGTGTTTTGACAAAATTTGGACACAGGCTACGCTTTTTTATCTGCTCAGCCTGATAAAATGTGTGAAAGGGTTGGAAAAAAGGATGCTCTTCGTAATGCAACAAGGTAGCCTCAACACTAAGTATATTTTTAACAACGATTTTCTGCGGAGAACTTTCCTAATAAAAACGCTTATTTACATCAACAAATCCTGCATTTGGGGATTCTAAATTAGGAGAAACAACATAAATAAGGCATCTGCTAAGTTTTGGGAAGATCAGTTGTATTTTCAGCGTTTTATGCAGATGATTTTTTTCTTTGCCTCAAATATCAGTGATTATCAGAGTTTGAATATCTTTTCACTATTTAATTTACAGAAGGAAAGCAATATTAACGGTTAAAATAGCGCAATATTTTGCGTGCGCCAATATAATTTCAAAACTTCGCACGTGAAGCCATTTTTGTAAAAAAAAAAAAAAAATACTTCATTCAATGTCACTGGAAGAGTGACTTCTCCTGAAAGTGTATGCATTAAGACAATGTTGTGGCAATACGTGTTTATGGAATTTACTGTCAACTTAGAATAAAATATTACTTGTTCTGCATAACAGTGTATAATGGAGAAGTATTGTTCGTGGCTGTTTTGTAAATGTGCCTAATAAGCTATTCTGGTGCTGGCGACAATATGTCTGAAGAGGGAATCATTAAAACGGTGTAACTATTTCATAGATCCTCGATCATCGCGTTACGAGAATTGAAACAACAACAACATGGATCCACGATAACCATAACAAATATTTTGTGCGTCACAGCGGTGGTAGAAATCTTGACTATGTTTGCAAAGTTCGTATGGGCTTCTTTGTCGATAGAGACAAACAAGAAATCATAGGATTTTTTTTTTGAAAATGATCGAAAACATGCTGGCAATTACAATGCACTATAACGGCAACTCTATTCTGACAGTACTGAAATTTTATCATCTCCATACCAAAATATTTGATCACTTTCACTATCCCCAGCAGACACATGACGTCAAAATGACGTCATATTGATGTCGATGCGACGTCATTACGTCGCATCGAAGTCAGTACGACGTCATTTCAACGTCATGTGCCTGCTGGGTCTGAACAAACTCCTAGAGACAGAAGTCCTGATGAGGGCAGGGCTAGAAGCATATACAGTTGACTCTTGATATCTCAAACTCTGATATCTCAAAGTATTCTCTCAAAAATATAGTTTGGACACATTTACTATATTTTTTTTTAGTTATCTCATGTTATCTGAAGCTACTGATGTTTCAAACAAAACGTTTTTGGGACCAGAAAATTTACTTTGAAATATCAGTAGCTTGAGAGAGATGTGAATAGTTTACTGTATACTCGTCTGGAGACAGGATTTGGGAACGGCCTAAACTCAGATCAGACTGCGTGGACCATATCAGGGTCTTCTAGTCCTTGCAGATGTTCAGGTTGATCTGAGCCCTCACTGCTCAGATAATTCAATGGTGTGCATTTCTTGAAGCACTGTTAATTTGTCTCTTAACAGGAAAGTTGATGTGATAAAATAGGCCACATGAGACTATGCTCTCACGATTTTACAATTGCTTACACCGCTGTTAACACTATGTGACAATTTGTGCCCACGTTCACAATCACAGAATTGTCTAATGGTGCATTCAAATGCATCTGCAAGAGTGAGATATGGATTTGTATTTCTGCTGTACTGTCACATTTTGTAAGCCCACACACACTTTTCGATAATGAAAATTAATGAGCCACGACAGGATAAAATCACAAAAGTGGCACGTCATAACGTGCGCCCAGCGAAGACTCAGATGAGGCTGGACAGCCGCCCAGTCTCATCAGAGTCTTTGCTGTGCGCTTTAAGAGTAGCTAAGGGTCTAGGCTAGCCCCATACAGAAAGCGAAGACTCTGATCAGTCTGGGCGGATGCCCAGGCTGATCTGAGTCTTCGCTGGGAGCACATGCCACTTTGTTTGTTTTGCCATGTCGCTGCTCATACTTTATTTTGTTTAAGGTGTATCGATATACCGCGAAGGGAGATCAACCTGACATGGGAATACATGTAATTGCAATCTTTCTCTGACATAAAATAAAATTTTATTTGTTTGCAATTACCTACCCACACTCTGTCTCCCCTTCCTAACGTTTTTATTGCTTTTCTAGAACTCATTGTTTTTTTTCTCCAAAATATGTATGAAAACTAAATTCAATACATCTTACCGACCCCTGGGATATTTTACTGTTTTTTAATTTGAAAAGAATTCCGACCTACCTACCAACTCCTTAAACACCTGAGTAGGCAATTGCAAACACACATATTTTTTAAGGATGACCTCATCAGGAACAACTCTAAAAGCAATTTATTTGCTCTCTTTTATGTTTTTTTTTCTTTTTGACCAGCCCCCTCCCCTCTCATTACAGAAGGAATTAAGAGATACACTGATAGGGAAGCAAATTTATGAAGTTGTTCCCCCTTAAAATGATGCCAAAACTACAATAGTGTAGTTTTACACTTTAAGTAGAGCTTTTCTCGGAATTTTATGTTTTAAGTGCCTTAGGCAAGCAGAATTTTAAATAACTTCCCTTGAGGCTTGCTTGTTACGAATTTTCATTTGGGAATAAAAAAAATCAACACGACTTGAAGTCATAAAATTTTCAAACTAAGTTTCAATGGGTAATGGCGGCAAGCTAAATGAGCCGGAATTTAAATGACATAATATTCAGCATTTACGCGACGAACATAAAGGATCCTAAACATTTCTTTTTAATCTTCATATTTACATACAATGGCTTACAACCTTTTATTAGTTAAAAAGGTAAAGGTAAAGGTTTACCATAGCCTAATAGCCGTAGGGGCAGTTGGGGTTAGAGACCCACTGTATCTTGGGCATAGCTGATGAAAGGCGGAGCCCATCTCTCTCCTTTAGCTGCTTTATCCTTCCCTGATTCGAAAAAGGTACCCATTTACTGCTGGGTTGACAGAGAGAGTTTTCCAGTCGTCGGATGGCGACGGTGAGTCGCGAACTCACGACCTTCCGGCGACTTTCTGCACAATAACCGAGCCACTCTAACCACTCGATTACGGCGCCTCTCTATTAGTTAAAGCACCGAAAAAATGAAAATAGTGAAATTTGCCAACAGCGTAGATCCAGATGAGGCGGCTCATGATGAGCCACCTCATCTGAATCTACACTGTCTGCTTTCTATTCTTTGAATTCTTTATACGATATAGCTTGAACGAGGCATTTGTTCTATTTAGCAGAAATTTTGTCGTCTGCGTTTTTGGCACTTTGAGGCTTTATTTGCGATATTAAACTGCCAAGAAGAACACTTCCAAATTAAAATAATTCTCGATGAAATAAATATTCAGCTTTACCCTTTTTTACCACTGGAATGTACATCCTTATCATTTGGATGATTCCATTTCTAGTTTTAGGGATTTCTATAGACAAAAGATAGCATCTAGGAGAGGAACTAAATAAGCAATTGCTTCCGTTCTAATCCTATTATGTTTATATATATATATAACAATATTGTTACTGCCATGAATGTTTGATTTTTTGAAATAAAATATGTTTAAACCAAAAGATAGCATTGAATTTCAGAGATGACACTAATTTTCCATCGATGAATTTTCCTAAACAATCCTGGATTATGATAATACATGTAGCTCTTCGAATACCAACACTTGTCTGCTAACTTATTGCCCTGCTAGACAGAACAGCCTACAATATTACCAGAACAAAATTATTACTTTTTAGAATATAGAAGTATGTTTCGAGGTGGTTTTGGAAAATTGCTGTCACGAGGCGACAATAAGTCTGGGGAGGGAATCATTAAACTGATATACTGTCTCGTCGAGTGCACAATTGTGGGTTTGCAAACATAGTCACCCGCTGTAACCGCACAAAATATTTGAGCCGCGACACGAGAAAACCAACATAATGATTGTGCGCCCAGTGCAGACCAAGATAGCCTTTGTAGGCACCAAATCTGATCTGACTCTTCACTAGCAGCTTAAAGGGTAGGTAATGGTCTCAGCTACGTCCATGCGGACAGCGAAGACTCTGATCAGACTGGGCGGATGCCCAGGCTGATCTGAGTCTGCGCTGGGCGCAGTACCACTTTGTTGGTTTTCTCGTGCCGCTGCTCAAAATTTTGTTATCATGGCTATCGTGGATCCGTGTTGTTGTTGTTGTTTCAATCCTCGTAGACCTTTCAAAAAATTAAGATTATTTTAATGATTCCCTCTTTAAACATATTGTCGCCAGCACCAGAATAGCTTATTAGGCGCATTTACAAAACAGCCATGAACAATACTTCTCCATTTTACACTGTTATGTAGAACAAGTAATATTTTATTCTAAGTTGACAGTAATTCCATTAACACTTATTTCCACAAGATTGTCTTAATGCATACTCCAGTGACATTGTACTCCTTTTTCAGCGTAGGTGTACTCTTAATGAAAAAAAGTTTTAAGAATAGAACCCATTTTGGAGTGGCTTTGGCTTCTTTGTTGATAGAAACAAACAGGAAAACACTGGATTTTTTTTTGAAAAATGATCGAAAACATGAAGATACACGACTGCTGGCAATTACTACGTACTATAACGGCAACTCTATTCTGACAGTACTGAAATTTTATCAACGCCATGCCAAAATATTGGACCACTTTCACTATCTGAGCAAGATCCCAGAGACACAAGTCTTGATGAGGGCAGGGCTACAAGCATATACAGTTGACTCTTGATATCTCAAACTCTGATATCTCAAAGTATTCTCTCAAAGAATTAGTTTGGGCACATTTACTATATTTTTCTTTACATCAACTCATGTTATCTGAAACTACTGATTGTTCAAACAAAACGTTTTGGGACCAGAAAATTTACTTTGAGATATCAGTAGCTTGAGATGGACCTTAACTACGAGATATCAATAGTTTACGGTATACTCGTCTGGAGACAGGATATCCTTGTTATAAAAATCAACGCCAGAATATACATTTGCAAACGGCGTAAACTCAGATCAGTCTGCGTGAATCACATCAGGGTCGTCCACTCCTCGCAAATGTTCAGGTTGATCTGTGTCCTTACTGTTCAGATACTGCCATCATGCTCTTTTATTGTGGGACGGTTTATTTGTCTCTTAACAGGAAAGTTGATGTGATAAAATAGGCCACATGAGACTATGCTCTCACGATTTTACAATTGCTTACACCGCTGCTAACACTATGTGACAATTTGTGCCCACGTTTACAATTACTCATTGGGAACTTCAGACAGAATTGTCTAATGGTGCATTCAAAAGCATCTGCAAGATAGAAACATGGATTTGTATTTCTGCTGCGCTGTCACATTTTGTAAGCCCACACACACTTTTCGATAATGAAAATTAATGAGCCACGACAGGATAAAATGACAAAAGTGGCACGTCATGACGTGCGCACAGCGAAGACACAGATGAGGGAGCCGCCCAGTCTCATCAGAGTCTTTGCTGTGCGCTTTAAGAGTAGGTAAGGGTCTAGGCTAGCCCCATGCAGACAGCGAATACTCTGATCAGACTGGGCGGATGCCCAGGCTGATCTGAGTCTTTGCTGGGTGCACATGCCACTTTGTTTGTTTTGCCATGTCGCGGCCCAAATTTTTGTATAAGGTGTATGGAAACACCTGCAAGAGATATCAACCTGACATGGGAATAATTGCAATCTTTCTTAGGCATAAAATAAAATTTTATTTTTTTGCAATTACCTACCCACACTTTTTCTCCCCTTCCTAACTTTTTAGTGCTTTTCTAGAACTCATTTTTTTTCTAAAGTGGGTATGATAACTAAATCCAGTGCATCTTACCGACCCCTGGGATGTTTTACTTTTTTTTATTTTGCAGCGTGGGTAATACCCACTTTTTAGAATGAATCCCGACCTACCTACCCTCTCCTTAAACACCTGAGTAGGCAATTGTAAACACATATTTTTAAGGATGGCCCCGCCAGGAACAACTCTCAAAGCAAAGAATTTGCTCTCTGTGTAGGCTTCTTTTTTCCTTTTTCGACTAGCCCCCTCCCCTCATTGCAGAAGGAATCAAGGGATACACTAATAGGGAAGCAAATTATGAAGAAGCTGTTTCCCCTTAAAATGATGCCAAAACTACACTTGCGTAGATTTACTCTTTAAGTATAGCTTTTCTCGGAATTATGTTTTAAATGCCATAGGCAAGCAGAATGTTAAATTACTTCCCTTGAGGCTTGCTTGTTACCATTTTTTCATTTGGGAATAAAAAAATCAACACGAAGTCATAAAGTTTTCAAACTAAGTTTCAATGGGTAATGTTGACAAGCAAAATGAGCCGGATTTTTTAAAAAATAATATTCAGCATTTACGCGAGGAACATTATGGTTTTTAATCTCCATATTTACAAACAATGGCTTACAACCGTTTATTAGTTAAAGCACCGAAAATGAAAATAGTGAAATTTGCCAACAGCGTAGATCCAGATGAGGCGGCTCATGATGAGCCACCTCACCTGAATCTACACTGTCTGCTCTCTATTCTTTAAATTCTATGTACGATATAGCTTGAACGAGGCATTTGTTCTGTTGTCGTCTGCGTTTTTGGCACTTTGAGGCATGAATTTGGAAGTGTTTTTTATGGTCTGAACGGCAGTTGAAATGAATATTCCACTTTACCCTGTTTTACTACTGGAATGTCCATCCTTATCATTTGAATGAGTCCCTGTTTAGTTTTAGGAGTTTCCAGTGAATGTTTCCCTTTTGTTGTATTTTGCATGGCAGAAATTCCTGTAAGCAAACAGTGAATACCAAGTTCAGACGCTGCGTTCTGCAGCGTCTGAACTGGGTCTGCACTGTTTGCTGCGTGTTGCGGCGTCTGAACTGGGTCTGCACTTTTTGCTTATGTTCCCAAAACAGGCTTCCAGTCTAAAGAGTTAACCCACAATTGTGTCCTCGACGAGACAGTATATCAGTTTAATGATTCCCTCCTCAGACTTATTGTCGCCTCATGACAGTAATGTTCCAAACGATTCTCTATTTTAAAAAGTAATATATTGAAGGCTTTGTTTAGCAGGACAATAACTTAGCAGACAAGTATTAGTATTCGAAGAGCTATTATCATAATCCAGGATTGTTAAGGAAAATTCATCGATGGAAAATTAGTGTCATCTATGAAATCAATGCTTTCTTTTGTCTGTAGTCTGCTTTGGAGTAATAGGCTTAATTTCCTCTACCTACTGATTTTACGGATGGCACAGATAGGGATGCAAACAGTTTTTCTCTTCGCAGATCTTTAAAAAGAGGTGCATGATATTTGTCGTCTGCATTTTCGGCGCCTGTCGCTTTATTCGTAATGTGAAACTGGTGTTCCAAAGAGAACACGTTATATTTTCCCACCTTCAACCAAACTTGTGTGCTCAATGAGACAGTGTGTATCTATCATTTCAATGACAATAACTTTGCAGACAAGCATGAGAAGAGCTTATCATTACAGAAAATTCATGGATGGAAAGTTAGCATCTCTGAAATTCAGTGTTTTCTTTTGTCTGTAGGACCAAATCTGTTTTGTAGAAGAGAAAAGTTTCGTTTCCTGACTTGGTGACGATGAATTCTTAACCTGCTGATTATCTTAGATGAACATGACGATCGGCGCAGACTTACATCATATTGCTCTGACGTGACTATGCCTTTCTGTTTGCAGGTCTTCTTATGGACGGATACTCGGCGCCGGGTGTGTGCAACCATGGTTACGTACCGCTAAGCCACTTGGGGAACGTCGTTACGAGAATATTGGAACAGAATAGACCGGTCATCTTTGAACACTGTCATTACACCTCTTTTCCTATAGCATGGTTTCCATAACTACTCCCGTGTTTCTCATTTAGCATTGTGGAGTCTTTTAACTATCTCTGAAAAACTGGACGAGCACATTCATCATTTTAGGGTTGTCTGATTTATTCATTTTTAGCTCACCTGAGCCGAAGGCTCAGAGGTGAGCTTATAGGATGGGAGTCGAGCCGTCGTCCGTGCGTGCGTGGGTGCGTGGGTGGGTAGGTGGGTGGGTGGGTGCGTCAACACTTTCAAACATAAATATCTCAGAAACCAGTGGGCTGATTGCAGTCAAATTTTATCTGAAGCATCATTGGGGTGGGGGAAAGGCTGCATTAGGTTTTGGTGCAGACCAGCTCAGAACTCTGGTTTCCATGGCAACAGATAGCCCCCATAGGGTTATAATGGGGTAAACGGCGTCATCACATTTTCTCGACTGTTTTTGATTAGATCCTTATCATACTTGCAAATAATAGTGACATAAACAAGAGCTTGGATGAGTTCGAAATTTGGCCGGATTCGAGCACAGACTACGGAGTTAGCTGCCCTTGAGCGTTTGAAAAAAATCCCATAGGGTTATAATGGGGAAAATGGCGTCATCACGTTTTCTCAACTGTTTTTGCTTAGATCCTTATCATACTTGCAGGTAATGATGACATACATAAGAGCTTGGATGAGTTCGAAATTTGGCCGGATTCGAGCACAGACTACGGAGTTAGCTGCCCTTGAGCGTTTGAAAAAAAATCCCATAGTGTTATAATGGAGAAAACAACGTTATCACATATTTTTAGAAAAACTTTGTCATCGCTCTATTGCCTACATTTCTCAATGGATTTTAAAATAACTTCACACAAATGTAGGGCATGACAATATCTCGAGCAAGATCGACTTTCAGGATGCTGCGCCCAAGGTCAAGGTCACTGTGGCTTTTTTTAGAAAAACTTTGTCAGCGCTCTAGCACCTACATTTCTCAATTGATTTTAAAATAACTTCATACAAATGTAGGGCATGCCAATATCTCAAGCAAGTTCGACTTTTAGGATGCTGTACCCAAGGTCAAGGTCACTGTGGCTATTTTTAGAAAAACTTTGTCATCGCCCTAGCACCTTCATTTCTCCATGGATTTTAAAATAACTTGACACAAATGTAGGGTATGACAATATCTCAAGCAAGTTTGACTTCCAGGGTGCTGCACCCAAGGTCAAGGTCACTGTGGCTATTTTTAGAAAAACTTTGTCAGCGCTCTAGCACCTACATTTCTAAATGGATTTTAAAATAAATTCACACAAATGTAGGGCATGACAATATCTCGAGCAAGTTCGACTTTCATGGTGCTGTGCCCAAGGTCAAGGTCACTGTGGCTATTTTTAGAAAAACTTTGTCATCGCCCTAGCACCTTCATTTCTCCATGGATTTTGAAATAACTTGACACAAATGTAGGGTATGACAATATCTCAAGCAAGTTTGACTTTAAGGATGCTGTGCCCAAGGTCAAGGTCACTGTGGCTATTTTTAGAAAAACTTTGTCATCGCTCTAGCACCTACATTTCTCGACGGATTTTAAAATAACTTGACACAAATGTAGGGCCTGACAATATCTCGAGCAAGTTTGACTTTCAGGGTGCTGCAATCAAGGTTTTTGATTAGATCCTTATCATACTTGCAGGTAATGATGACATACATAAGAGCTTGGATGAGTTCGAAATTTGGCCGGATTCGAGCACAGACTACGGAGTTAGCTGCCCTTGAGCGTTTGAAAAAAAATCCCATAGTGTTATAATGGAGAAAACAACGTTATCACATATTTTTAGAAAAACTTTGTCATCGCTCTATTGCCTACATTTCTCAATGGATTTTAAATAACTTCACACAAATGTAGGGCATGACAATATCTCGAGCAAGATCGACTTTCAGGATGCTGCGCCCAAGGTCAAGGTCACTGTGGCTTTTTTTAGAAAAACTTTGTCAGCGCTCTAGCACCTACATTTCTCAATTGATTTTAAAATAACTTCATACAAATGTAGGGCATGCCAATATCTCAAGCAAGTTCGACTTTTAGGATGCTGTACCCAAGGTCAAGGTCACTGTGGCTATTTTTAGAAAAACTTTGTCATCGCCCTAGCACCTTCATTTCTCCATGGATTTTAAAATAACTTGACACAAATGTAGGGTATGACAATATCTCAAGCAAGTTTGACTTCCAGGGTGCTGCACCCAAGGTCAAGGTCACTGTGGCTATTTTTAGAAAAACTTTGTCAGCGCTCTAGCACCTACATTTCTAAATGGATTTTAAAATAAATTCACACAAATGTAGGGCATGACAATATCTCGAGCAAGTTCGACTTTCATGGTGCTGTGCCCAAGGTCAAGGTCACTGTGGCTATTTTTAGAAAAACTTTGTCATCGCCCTAGCACCTTCATTTCTCCATGGATTTTGAAATACCTTGACACAAATGTAGGGTATGACAATATCTCAAGCAAGTTTGACTTTAAGGATGCTGTGCCCAAGGTCAAGGTCACTGTGGCTATTTTTAGAAAAACTTTGTCATCGCTCTAACACCTACATTTCTCGACGGATTCTAAAATAAATTCACACAAATGTAGGGCCTGACAATATCTCGAGCAAGTTTGACTTTCAGGGTGCTGCAATCAAGGTTTTTGATTAGATCCTTATCATACTTGCAGGTAATGATGACATACATAAGAGCTTGGATGAGTTCGAAATTTGGCCAGATTCGAGCACAGACTACGGAGTTAGCTGCCCTTGAGCGTTTGAAAAAAATCCCATAGTCTTATAATGGAGAAAACAACGTCATCACATTTTCATTTTTCATCAGATCCTCTTCATACTTGCAGGTAATGAGGATATGCATAAACGCTTGGATTAGTTAGCATTTCGGCTAGATCTCACCACTGACTTTGGAGTACCTGCCCTGAGCATCCAAAAAATCAATGTCGCCACTTTTTCTTCGTTTCTACCGATCCGATCCTTTTCAAACTTGCAGGTAATGAGGAAATGCATAATATCTTAAACAAGTTGAAATTTTGGCCAGATCAGGCCAACCACTACGAAGTTAGCTGCCCTTGACAGCTCTGTCTATTGTGCTCTTGATCAGATACTTTTTAAACTTGCATATATTAAATGAGGGCATACATAATGTTTTGGATGAGTTTAATTTTCAGCCTGATTGGACCACTGACTGTGGAGTTAGCTGCCCTCGAGCATCTTCAATATCCCTATAGGTTTACAATGTCTCTCAGGTGAGCAATTGTTGCCCTTTGGGCTACTTGTTTTATCATTTTGTAGAAATTACTGTAAACTTTATGCAAATAGCGTATACCCTAGTCAGACGCCGCGTTCTGTGGCGTATGATCTGGCTCTGCACTGTTTGCCAATGTCTGGTAAATGCCACACTGAGCATTAATGGGTTAACACTTTGTTATACGTACATCGTTAACCACTTGGAACTACAAACATCATTGTCTAATGATGCCGTCAAAGCAAATGCTTTATATGTTTCCAATCAAATTTTATCAACCCACACAGTACCCTCCAAGGGTGATTAACCTTGCATAGAAATAGTTGCATCCTTTTTCTCTTATAGGGAGCAATAATTGCTCCCAAGAAAGCAAATTATTTCCTTTACGAGTAGTACTCAAGTAAAACTGACCAGAGGGCGCTACCTAAATTGAAGCTTTTCTGAGAAACAACGCGACGCAAAAAGCAAATAACCTCTCTAATTACCTGTCACAGTAACTTTAAACTAACACTTAGAGTACTGTTTGTAAGTGAGTTTGCCGAAAGTACCCGATCCCAGCACAACATTTGTATTTAGGACCATGGGCGCATTTCCTTGACTTGAAACTGAAACACGTTTTGGAATCCTGTTTCTGTTTTTTTTTTTAATGAACTTCTGTATCAGAAAAATGATTTCAAAACTAGTGAAACATCAACTGCTTATATTTCAAGGTGAAAAAAATCATCCGATACTAACGGCGGAGATTCACTTGGTATATGATAATGTTTTCGTGCCAGTATTCGAACAAAGCAGGTCAGTCAATTGATTATATTTTTCTTAATACCAGGTCAATATTCATGCAATAAAGTGCACATACTTCCTCATTATTTGAGGCAAATGCTTATGTAAGAGTCTGTTCATAATGTGCAGAAGTATTCCAAACAAGTTCCAGCAAAGTTTGTTTCAATTTTACGTCATTGTTCGGAGTTGTGCGGAAAACTGCTAAACCAGTGCTAGGTTGTCCCTATTCAGTTAATATGAGTCTGCTATTTTCTTTTTCTTTCTTTTTTTCTTTCTTTCTTTTTTATTATTATTTTGTTTTTTGTTTTTTGCTTTGTTTCGGGTTTCCTTGTGACACAGAACTTGCCTTCAAATATACCTATAGGACTGACGCCTTATCAGTTACTAGCAGCTAGTAAAACCACAGCATGAAATATAGGGAAAATACACGCCCACTTTTGAAAATTTCTGCTGTGAGTCTCTAAGGTAAATAGTTTTGTTTCATCATAGTTTTAAGATGAATTTGTGTGTTTAACTGTAATGTATCACCGATGGGATACGGACTCTGAGCTGAACTTGTGTGTCTGGAATCGCTGTTTCTGCCTACGGAATTTGAGAATCAAGTATCAGGGGTTTCCTATATCTAGGCCTACTTTGTAGGAGGTCTTCTAAGGGCCTAATGTTAATTAGGTTTATGTTTAGAAATTAAACATGTACAAAACTGGTTATATTTATCTTTTATTTTGAAAATTTCTTCTGTCAACATTTTCGTCTCTTTTTTTTTTCGTTCTTCAACGGGGAAAAGAGAGAACGGATTCATCCGAAACGCGTAACAGAATAAAACGCGTTTAGCAGACTCTGTCCGGGAAAATAATAGAAAAGGCGTACATGTTTAGCTATATGACATATTCCTAAACATGTTTACACCTAAACATGTAACCACTTGTGTTTTATAGCTAAGCGCGATTTTTACAGTGTAGAGTCCCTAACATAGATAGAGTAGATAATATCTATGTGTTTGTCTGCGATCGAGTCACAACAATTTAGTATTAGATTTTGCATTGTAGAAAGATTATCCAGTAAACTTGTTCCACAGGGAGAAAACCGAAGAGCAGAAATCCTGTTGGGAGATTGGAACAGGAATTATTTGTTAATTTCTTTAGGCAAGTAAATCTGATACCGCTGTAATTTATTGTTCCCTTTGGTCTGAATAAGTGTGATTTTGAAAGCTATTAGCTTTCAAAATCACACTTATTCAGACCAAATGGAACAATGATTTACTGTAATTCTGTTTAATAGAATTTTAGCAGAAATTTGGGTCATGTTTGAAATATGGATGTCTACTGTGAAGAGTGCGATGCATCTGATATCGGAAGAAAGTATCGTGGAATACCCGGTTATTTAGTTTACAGACCCTAGTTGTTAACACGGACTGCTGCATTGTTTTACTTTGCCCTGTCATGCGTCTCAGTTACCTAAAGCTTTATGTCCTAAAGAGATGAGACAAGTGTGGGTAAGAGTTGGATTTAAACCAAAGTTTAAATCAGGATATGATTGATATAAGCGTTTTGCTTGTTTTCAAATCCTGTCATTTCAATTCTGTTAAATGCTGTTTCTTACATGTTACCTTTGATGAATAAATATTGTTTAAACCAAACCAAAGTTGATTATGCATATTTCTGTTGATTTTGATGGACATTTTTCTATTTGTTTTGACGAGAACAAAAATGAAGCCAACTGAGTTTACTTGCTCATCGGCATTTTTCTCTTTCATTTCTTTTGATAAGACTAAGAATCAAGGCAGTTGAGTAAATAACAATTCAGTATTCACTGCCTCTGAAAAAGGAAGAGAAGAATTAGAGGACGAAGGAAGAGAAGAAGAAGGAGAGGAAGAAGAAGAAAAAGAATCTGAATATAGTCAGACATTTAACTCATATCTTACTAATCTGTGTTATATTTTTTCAACTGTAGTATTTGGTATCTGAGAGTGATGCTGTTAAATCAAGCTAAAAAGGCTATACATCGGTACTGAGACATAATATCGTTTCAATCTTGTATGCTTGCTAGGAGTTGCCTAATATGGAGAGAATCGTCCATTTTATGAAGCCTATCTAAAAATAAAGCCATTATCAAGATGAAGAGGCACAATTTTCAGTTAATTTGTCTCTCACCGAATAAGCGATATAATAAAATTAGGCCATATGGGATTTTGTCGCATTATTGCTATAAGTTACATCCCATGTTAACACTTTTGAGACAAGATGTCCCAAAGAGCATTTCATTGTAAATCGCCTGCTTCTTGAAACCATAAAGCTCGACTTTAAGGAGCAAACTACATGAAATACTTTTTGCGACAGAGACAAAGCGATAACAGTCCCCATATGTTTACTATATACCAAGAACCAGTCAAAGATTGTTGTTTTTTTTATCACCTCCTTGTGGCAGCTATCAATGTTCTTTCCAATGTCAGTCTTAGAATTATTACAAGGGCGTAGCTACGTATACGGCAAATACGCAGGTGCGTATTGAAATTTTGTCAAAATTGACAAAATTTCAAAACGCACCTGCATATTTGCATGTTGAAATTTTATAAATTAGACAAGATTGCAATACCAATTACCAAAGTGGCTGAAATACTAGCTTTCCTTTCAAAAGTAGACCATAAAACATGGTTGTGCGTATCATGAAATTGCCCCTAGTTACGCCCCTGTATTATGTATAGTTGGCGAGTCGGATAAGTAGTATAAGCTAGAAATCTTACAATCATCCGTATTTCCTTATTTTTGTTCGTATACTACATATGTTATGACCATTAATTAGAATCTTTCCCCATCCCAAGCCCCACCGACTAGAGGCCTTAATCAGGGGTCACAGCATACCAGAACTATTCGTAACGTACCACCTTCTCAAGAGTTTTAATTCTTACGATATTCCTGACTATGCTATAGCGTTTCGAAAAAATTAGGAATTCAACCAGAGTGCCGTTCTATTCTATTCCATTAATATTCTACATGTATGGCATAGAAGACTTGCAGAGCTGCTGTTTGCTGGTGCTCTGCGTCATAAACACAAATAGTCATATCCCAGCATGACGCCGAATCAACGTTGATTCAATGTTGATTCGACCGTTGTGTGCCTAGTGGGGTGTTGCAACGTCTTTTTATAGACGATTTTAGTATTCTTTTAATTTGGTTTACCAAAAAACCCTAATTTTTTTTTTTAATGGCACAAAAAATGTTAGCAAATAAGGGTATTGGTGGCCAAGAGAACTATGTTCTCTTGTATTTTTTTTGTTAATATCATTATCATTGTTATTATTTCATTTCAGAACAGAACAGAAACTTTATTAATAGATTTAAATTTTAAGCATGAGGAGTCTAGTGTTCGCTTTAGATCTTTGACCCAGCATGCTGCTTTCCTTTGCAATTCGTCAAGGATGACATCCATTACAATTGACCAGATCCACAAGTACCAGAGAAGGATCGACACGGACGCAGTCTTCTAGAGTCACTACGTGCCGAAAATTTCTAATCAGAGCACAGCAGTCACCAGTCACACAACGTTGAATCAACAAAGAATCAACGTTGATTACGGCAAGATTATTTAAAATGTTCAGTCTTGTTTAATTCAATTGCTCTGTCGCTTGTATCTTTTGATAGTGATTGGCAAATATCAGTGGCTCTGGTTATAATGCATGGAAGTAACATTGGAAGCAATGAACGCACCTAGATGTAACTCAGGTCCCAAGGTTATAAGACTTTTTTCATGCTCAACTCAGTTGAGCATGAAATTTTACCTGCTAACAAATAGCAAATTACTTATAAGTACAGTTTTTTTCATGCTCAGTTTAGCTGAGTATGATTGTTTTCTGCTAATGAAAATGAAAATGCCAACATTAGTTGGCATTTTCATATTTATCAGCAGAAAAAAATCATACTCAGCTGAGTTGAGCACGAAAAAAGTTTTACAACCTCGGGGCCATGTTACCTAAGTTTCTTTTCATTCTCGGGGCCAGGTTACCTAAGTTTCGTTCGACTGTACCACGTCATTTTATTTCATTTTTTGGTTACATCATAGCTTCGTTTTGTCTTGGCCATATTTAACTGAGATTATAAAACAAATTGTTAAAGGATCGAAAAAAGGTTAAGTGGTCCCAGCTGCTTTATACGTATATCTTATATTGTATAACAAAATACTGATCACCGTGCTGTTTTGTAGCTAGAACATGAGTACCGACATTGCCAA
Source organism: Ctena decussata (assembly GCA_963989385.1). Taxonomy (NCBI): domain Eukaryota; kingdom Metazoa; phylum Mollusca; class Bivalvia; order Lucinida; family Lucinidae; genus Ctena; species Ctena decussata. The sequence continues at coordinate 2,641,954 of OZ022508.1, forward strand.
TGGTAAAGGACATAAGCATGAGTTTCCAAGAAACGTCTGGTTATTGCCCATCAAATGTGTCAGTTTCCAGACTGTCTATACTTAGATCTGGTATCTGTGATCCTCTTGTCACGAAAGCGGCATATTTGCCTTTTCAAACTTGTTCTGCATGAAAAAAAAATCGTTCAGTCGTTTACAGTTTCTGTTTAGAAATGATCCGCGACACGACAAAACCAACCAAGTGGCATATGCGCCCATATAACCCATAAGGGTTAAAGAAAAAGTATATCACAGGTACCCTACATTTACTGAAACAGATGTTTTTGTGTGTGTTTTTTTCCATTTTTTAGAGACTAGGATCGAAACGGATAACTTGGGGTCACAGACAGTGATATTTTTTCTTCTTTTTTCAATTCTAGGGACAAAATGCAATGAAATGTTCGGAACGAAGCTATCAGACTACGTCAAAAATTTGACCAACAATGACCGAAAGTTCACAAAACATATTTCAGTGACAAGCAAACTCTGATGGCAATGTAAAAATGTATGTTGCTGCCAAAACTAGGCTCAATACCCTTGACGGATTCGAAGGCTCTGTGTAGTTTAAAAGACTTAGACTGCCAGAAATCACAACACATTTAGTTGAGTTTGAAAGAGCGTTGATTTACACTTTTTTCCTCTATGTTCTTTGAATTTGGCAATATGATATAGTTTGGACGAAACATATTATGTACATTTTGTTGTCTGCTTGTCAAGTAAAAGAATGTGACTGATCTCGACCTTGACCATAGGCGCTTCAAAATGGCTCATAGCTTGGATGTTTAGCAGCATCATTGAAATATATTTAATAGCATAAAACTTCAAGCGCCTGTGCCTTGACAGTGTACTGGTATTTGTTTCTTTTTGACAAGTTTCTTGCTTCCGCTAAGTCTTCATTGCGATCTGTTAATTTTGTTTCATATGGACCATTTTCTGCAACACTTGCCTTTAGGGTCGAGTCGGGTAACTTCGGACAGCGGGTAAAATCGGACATACCATTGCAAACAGTGAAAATCCAGATGAGGCCGTCTCATCCGAATTTTCATGGTTCGTCCAGTTAATTTTGTTTTAATTCCAAACAACTGACATATAAAGGAAACAATTTCACTATCCGAGTTTACCTGCTGTCCGAATTAACCCGACTCGACCCTATCTTCTTATGTTTCCGACAATTTAAAGATCACTCTTAATCGTGCAGGATATACTAGGCCTTTTATAGACTGGACTAAGCCTGAATATTAGGTCATTTACATATAACTTTCTTATGATCATTCTTAGCAGCGTGGAAGCACACTTAAATGCTGCTTAAACGGCAATTTAAAGCGATACATTTGCATATCCATTAGCCGGCAACCTTTAGGCATGGCCATCAATGAATAAAATATTACTCTGAAAACATGATTTATCTATAACAGCCTGATAAGTCTAGGAAGTTTATTAGAGATAGCACGCAAGTGACTCTCCAGGAATATTTGCAGGCATTGTGTAAGACATCGAATGGAATGGAGTTGAACGGAATGGAATGGATGAGATAATAAATACATTCTATCGGTTAGAATTTGCTCCAAGAGCCTGAGATGGTACTCTTACAGGAAAGAATTTGCTTCCTTGAAGGGAGCAAATTCTTTCTGTAAGAGTGTCATCCCAACTCTAAGGAAAAAAATGGAAGAGATTTTTCCTGCTTGTCAATTCTCCGTTCCATTTCACGTTTTAAGCGATGCCTATTTTGCCTATTTTGCAGGCATCAGTGTCTTGAAGAAGAGTATTGATCATGGTACCGCGGATCAATATGTTTGTTGCTCTTCATTCGCCAGTTTACTGAATTAGTTAAGGTGGAAAACAGTGCAAGAGAGCGCCGTGTTCGATTATTGTCCAGACCGTGAAAGTAATAATCGATCAGGCCGTTTGCTGTGGATCTGAAACGGTTATAATTGATACCAATTTAAATGTCAAAGCTTCACATAGGAATACGCATTATGGCGGAGTGATATCAGATATAGTGTTTAGATACTCCCTTGGATAGGGAATTCAGGAATCCTTGATTCGATGTGACTAGGGTCAAAAGTTGATTAGTTTCATTGCAATGGAGCCAAAGAGTCGCTCAAAATCGGGCAGACGAGAAATTCGTTCTGTCTGTATGCCAGTTATTCCCGCTATTATATTAAACGACAAAACAGATCACGGGACATTGTCTCATTCGAGATCTACAGGGGAACTGGACATGTCTCTGAATGAACTTGATCAGGGTCAGAGGTCAATAAAAAAGGCGGGAAAGTCGCTTTCTGGTGTTGTGAACGTCGCAACTGAACCCGATTCAAGAAGCGCTATAGATCTTTACTGCTCACCCCGAATGCCCAGACGATCGTTTCACGCAGACATAAACTGCGTTCAAGGTCAAATACAGCAGGGACAGCAGAGTATGGTTTTAGATTCTACAGAGCCCGGATCTTCATTAGATCCGGGAAGTCGTGTTGGAAGTACGGTTTCATTAAATAGTGAATATACAGCTAGAAGTGTTGGATTAATATCAAATGATTCTTGTGATTCTAATTACCATCATTCCAGTTTGATAGATTCGTCGTATCAAAAGCATGGAGTATTAAAACGCTTCTTTTCCACTCCGGAAAAGGACGAAGAGATGCCGCATGAACCTAGTGTTCGACGTGACTCTAAATCTTGGAATAATTTACAAGGTGAAACAGATAGTTTTGTCAGCTTTGAATTTGGAAGTGATAGTACTGGTACGGACGACCAGCCTGTGCCAATGGATAGTGTGCCATGTCAAACTGACGTTTGTGATAGTTTATCCAAGAAATTCTTGAATGAATCGGATATTTCGAACGGAACCAATTTAGTTACAGCTATAACAGGGGATCCTTCATTAAGGGATGGTCGTATTCGGAAGTGGTTGAAAGAAATCAAAGATCCCGAGGAGAACACCTCCTAGCGATTGTGATGTGTTTAGAGAGACGTGGAAATTCAAATTTTATTCTTGATACTATATTTGGAATGAGATACCACATTAACTATAGGCCTAAAAGTTTGACAAAGGCCTTTTAAAATTCAGATGGATACGTTTGTTAATAACAGCTTCAGACGGCTTGTTTTCGAAAAAAAGTTCCTTTTTCGATCTATGTTAGGAGCACTTTCTTCGGTTTTAACCCTTTAAGCGCCTAAGACGGAAATAGCTCAATTTGCGAACAGCGTAGATCCAGATGAGGCGGCTTATATAGAGCAACCTCATCTAAATATACACTGCTTGTTCCCAAGTGTCTGAATTCTCAGTGTGTTATAACTTGGCCGCAACCTTTTTTTCTTTATTTTGCAAACGTAAATTTTGTCGTCCACTTGTTTTGGCGCTTTAAGAGTAAAGACAACTTCAGGATGGAACGCGAAAAATTTGAATCATTTCCAGTATTTCAGGTCCAATTTTCAGCTAAATTTCACAAATGATTTAGCCTGGTTAAAGCTCAGCTGAAGCAATAAATAACTAATTCTACAGACGTTATATTATTTCCAGTTTCAATACTACGTGAAAATACAATCATGAAATTATTACCTAAAATGTATAGTTTCTAAATATTAAAAACTGATAACATAGCGTCTTATTCCAGATTCAAGCAATGGCTGAGTTAACCAGAAAGTGGCCGACTTGTCAAACCTAAATCCTCTCATCAAAATCAGAACCATAGGATAAAGATTCGAACTTAAAACATAGTATTTCCCAAAATTAGTCCGACCAGAATTTCTTTAGTTTCGAGATGCTACAATCGATCCATATATTCTAGAAGAGGAGGGCATGGTGTCCATTCCATTTGAATTTCGGACGCAACCATGTTACTTCTTTCTGTGCTCAGTTGCTTTAGTGACTGATTACAACATCTCTCTCACTTATGAGCATTCAGTAACCAGTGGAGCTAGAAATCATAATAACACAGGTCAAATGACATGACAGTTTCTGTCATATTTTTTTTATTGACTTTGAAAGCGATAGTAACTTTGGTCTTAATAATCTCAATTAGACCATTCTCAAACCTACTCTGAACCATAGACATATTGTGCAAGTTTAATTATGATTGCTCGTTAAAATGTAGCCTCTGTTATGTATTCAAGATGATATACAGCATCCTTCGCTGAATATTGGGCAATAACTCTGATTTGGTCTTTTATCATACCTCAATGAGATCATGTGACCATAAATGCACTCAAAAAAGTTGGTTAAGTTTGCTAAAAAAATGTTACCTCCACTATGTTCACATGCAGCAGTTTCCACTAAGTAAGGGACAATAACTCTACCGTTAATGCTTCTTTTTGGCTTATAATAAAAACTGATTCAGATCTTGCAGCCATAAGGGATCTGTGCCAATTTGATTTTGATTGCCCCGAAATGATGCGTCTGTATCCACTAGATGAAATACAGCCTTTTCACAAAGTAAGGGCAATAACTCTGGTGTTAATGGTTCAATTTGGCCATTATCAAACTGGCCCAGATGTTGCAACCGTAAACAAAGTTTGTAGGTATGGCTCCAAAATGTTGCCATTACTGTGTTCACCAGAAGATACAACAGCATTTTTCACCACGAAAGGGGCAAAAATGGTAGTGTTAATAATACGCATTATCTCATTATCAAACATGACCGTGATCTTGTAGCTTCACACTTACTGTGGAACTTCGGTTACAATTGCTCCAAAATGGTTGCCTCCACTGTATGCACAAGACAAAATGCTGCATATACTAGTAAAGGGCAATTACTCTGGTGTAAATGGTCCGATTTGGCCCATTCATATCGAAATTGGCCGAGATCTTTAGGCCATATACAAACAGTGCAAGTTTGGTTTTGATCGCTAAATATGTAATCTCAATTCACAATCTGAGTGATAGACAACATACATCAAAGGACGGACGACGAACGGAAACACGACGGACGGTGGCCCGATCACAATACCTCACCATGATCACTTTGTGCTTAGGTGAGCTATAAACAAGTTTTTTATGCCATTTCTATTCGGGTGTATGGATACACCAGGACCGGCTTCGCTTGGTGCTAATGCCGCGGCTACAACCGCTGTTCCATTAATTAGTCATTTACTCTGATAAGAATAATCCAATCTAATTTTACCAATCACTTCGGGATCTCACGACTGGTCTTTGATACATCTTGGCTCTGAGGATGGCCGCGACTATAGTCGAGCTACAGATGTTCGGTTGAGATTATTAGCTAGGCTATCGCTCTTAGCGAAGTCGGCCCAGGTTTGCTACTGACTCGCCTTTTTCTACACAGATCTACCGAAACAAACAAATATCTACAGTGTTTCTTCGATGATATCTTAAGGCTTGCTTTTTGGAAAAGAAAACCCCATATTCACAAGACTAATTTAAATATTTGCAGTAATTTTGGAACAATAAACACCCGTTTTTTATAACCCAATAAATACGGCAATCATGCTGTTCGATCTCCAGGCACCCATCCCAACACTGCGCACGACCACCTCATCCTACATCATCGTATGGGCCGCGACACGACAATAGCAACAATGTGGGATGTGCGCCCAGCGAAGACTCAGATCAGCCTGGGCATCTGGCCAGTCAGATCAGAGTCTTTGCTGTACGTTAAAGGATAGCTAAGGGTCTAAGCTAGCTCCATGTGGACAACAAAGACTCTGATCAAACTGGGCGGATGCCCATGCTGATCTTGAGTCTTTGTTGGATGCACATGCCACATTGCGGCATGGTATATAGTCGAATATGGCATTATACGGTAGGGAAGGAGCGATAGGTTGATATGAAATAACGGCTATGGGCAGATTTACGGCAGTTAGAAAGACAGACAGACTAATCTGACAGGTCTCTGAACATTATTCCACGGAGGCCGCACTTTATGCATAACTCGATACCAAGGGCGCATTCATTCTTTTACCCGAAACGAAAACATGATTCAGAAACATGGCTTTATGAATTAGAAACATATTTCAGCTATGTTAGAAACAATGTTTCGAAACTTAACATTTTAATGTGATTTGTGCATTTATGCAATATGATCTGACTGACTTCTGAGGGACTAAAAAGCTTGCGCACAAATATAAGACAAGATTGTTTCATTGATTGTAGTGGCGTTGCCTCCATGTGCCTTTGGTGCCTGGTAACGTTAAAAAACCGATCATGTCATGTTGATTGTAGTATTTGATGTTTGATTCACTTTAAAACATAATCATTTATGTTTGACTAGTTTTCCAATCATGTTTCTGATTCAGTTCAATAATTCACCACGAACAAAAATAGGATCCCGAAACATGTTTGTCTCGGGTAAAAGAAATGCGCCGCAGATCCCCGGCAACGTCATGACGTTGAATCAACGTTGATTCAACGTTGATTCAATGTTGTGTGCCTGCTGGGCCGGTACAAAATTTTAGAACTCCGTCAAAGTTGATAATATACCAGTATAAAAGCTGACAGGTAGACCATAATAAATGATTTAGAGGAGAATGGCCGACCCCATGAACTCAGTCGCTACCCAATGGACACACAAGGTTAAATAAATATTGAAACGACCTTGATTCATGACGTTGAATCAAGGTTGAATCAGTATTGATTCAACCTTGTGTGCCTGCTGGGTAGTAATTAATCTTCCTAAGCATGGCATTGCCGCTCGCATGCAAAACCATCAAGCTCATCAGTCATCCGAGCAAAGTCACGCTGAAAGTCACCATGAAAAAGATTAAACCCTAAAGTCTCGGTCCCACAGAGCTTGCGACTGCGATGCGACCGCTTTGCGACTGATTCCGTCTGCGACTGACCTGCGACCATTGCAACTATTCGCTGAAGAACAGGCTGGGTTCCGAGCCGGAAGGAGCACCACAGAACAGATCTTCAACCTTAGAATCCTGTGTGAAAGGTATCTCCAACATCAGCAGAATCTGTCCCATGTCTTCATTGATTTCAAAAAAGCCTTTGACAGGGTATGGCATTCAGCCTTATGGGCCACCATGCGTAAATACAATATCAGTGCAAATCTAGTTCGCACCATTGAGCAGCTATACGACAAGGCTACAAGTGCAGTGCTGATGAATGGCAGCACAGGAGAATGGCTCAGAGCAACAGTTGGAGTAAGACAAGGATGTCCTCTGTCACCCACCCTCTTCAACATTTTTCTAGTCCGGATCATATCTTATGCTCTGGAAGAACATGACGGAAAGGGCAGCATAGGCGGCAGAAACATTACCAATCTGCGGTTTGCCGATGACATAGACGCTCTAGCTGAGGATGAGCAGATACTGGAAGCCCTAGTTGAAAGTCTCGACAAAATCTGCTCAAGGTATAAGATGGAGATCAGTGCTGAGAAGATCAAACTGATGACAAACAGCGCAGATGGCATCCAGAGGGAGATCAAGGTAAAAGGGCAGAAGCTGGGTCCCGTAACAAGCTTCAAATACCTTTGAGCAGTTGTATCAGATGATGGCTCAAAACAAGAGGTTGTCTCAAGGATTGCACAAGCCACTTCAGCTCTTACCAAGCTGAAACCAATTTGGAGAGATAACATCATATCTCTTGGATCAAAGGTCATTTCCATATTTCTTTATGCCCGTGAATCATGGACCTTGGCAGCAGAGTAGGGGAAAAGAACGCAGACCTATGAGAGGAGATGCTACCGAAGGTTACTGAACATTACGTACAAGGACCATATAACCAATGAGGAGGTTTGCAGAAGATCCAAGCAGCCATTGGAGAATACGATGAACTCCTGACGCTGGTCAAGAAACGGAAACTAAGGTGGTTTGGCCACATCTCAAGCTCTTCTGGTTTAGCAAAGACGATTCTACAAGGCACAGTGAAAGGAAAAAGCAGAAGAGGTAGACAGAAGAAGAGATGGGAAGACAATATTAAAGAGTGGACAGGGATGGATTTTGCCAGCTCAGCTAGGGCAGCTGAAAACAGGACAAGGTGGAAAGGGATTGTTTCGAAGTCATCTGTGGTGCCCCAACGACCTAGTTAGGGTTACGGGATAGAATAGAGAATAGAATAGAATAGAATCGCGAAACTTGGTTGTAGGTAAATAACTAGTCTGAACAGACTAGAATGGACCGTGTCGTGATTGCTCTGGGGCGGACCGGCGCAGCCCTGTCGCGTTTGTCATTTATGAGTTCAGTTTATATTCGTTCCCTTTTGTGGGTAACGACGTGCACAGTTTTGCGGTGTTATCTGAGGCAACATCGATGTTATTTCACTTTTTCCGTTAATACAGCCGTTAATACAGCCTTGCAAACAAATAAACGCCGCTAAAGTATATAATGCCTAGCGTCCCAAAAATGGGACATAGGCAAACAATGCAGACTCAGATCAGACGCCGCAAAACGCGGCGTCTGATCCGGGTCTAAACTATTTGCAAATGGGTATTTCTCCTTAATATAAAGCAAAAACTATCAAAAATAAATTTAGCGAGACACCCCTTAATTGACAAATGGACTCATCCATTTGATTAGAATAGAAGAGTACATTGGGCATAAATGGGTTAAGCATTTAGAGATGCATCTCTATTTTTCTAGCCTCATACCAACTTGTTCCTATGGTGCCTTGGGTGGCACATTTAGGTCACGAAACCTTCTCTATGTTTTTCTCCGGTGCGTGACTACAAGTGCATAACTCCATTGATACGCCACACGTTTTCCTGTGCAACTGAAATAAACGGTACTACATGGCGTCATCGCAACGTCTTCGCAAGCAGCTAAAATCGTCTTATCTGATCTGAGTCCACTTTCAATCAATTAAGGCACGAGCAGCATGGATCACTACCATGAGTGGTGCGCAGGAAAAGGCAAGATTAATCCAAAATGCTTGCCTGACCTAGATTTAGGATTCTAGGCCAACGATGAACCAGGCTACCATTTTCTTGCTCGGATACCTCAGAAGTATCTTGGCGACATATCGCGTTCGTCAAAACGCGGTACCTGGGATATCCGGGCAATGCGGCCTTACCCGAGTAAAGTTACTCGAGTTTCTTTGCCTTGCCGAATGCGCTGTTTTGGATTTGCTTTCGATTTCATCAGGAATGGCCACTGCTCAGACACAGCCGGAGAAGGATTTCCTAATTTGCCCGGTATGTTTCGATACGTTTAATACGCTCAGAAAACTTCCAACTTGCAGGCATGCATTTTGTGAAAACTGTATTTTGTCACACGTGTCAAACTTGAAAATAGAACAAGAAGTCGGAAGTGAATTTCAGTGTCCAGTTTGTAGGGTACTGAACCCTTTGCCGGAAGATACAGCGATATGTGAATGGATACAGTCAATGGATATGAATGTAAGAATGCCAGTTTCAGCAGCTGCGGAAGACAACATTGCGAGTGACGTGGATTCTGTGAAAAGGTGCTCTACCTGCTTGTTGATAAAGAAAGAAACAGCTGCTGAGTTGCATTGTCTTAGCTGTAAGGAGGCGCTGTGTAAAACCTGTAGTCAGATTCGCCATTCAAGCAATTTATTTGCTGACCATGTTGTCACTGATTTGGCTAATGATCAAACTGCCAGCGAGAAAAGAGAAACTGATCTAATGACACAATATTTGTTTTGTCCTATACATCCTGACAAGTTGGTTACTTTCCTGTGTAAAGATGAAGATACTTTTTGTTGCATACACTGTATTATTTCGAAACACAGGTCATGTAGTGAAGTTGCTGAAATTGAAACGTTTGCTACTAAAGAGTCCAATGACACAGATGCTAATAAACTGAAAGATAAAATCTCTAAAGTTGTCGCTTACAGCAAAGCAATCACTGAAACTATGAAATCAAATTCAGCGGAAAATAAAAAGGAAAAGAGTAAAATACTGGGTAGCATACAAGAAATGCGAAGAAAAATGAACGAACTATTTGACGTGATGGAAGAAACCATAAGTGAAAACTGTACTGCACTAACCAAGAAAAACTCTTTGACTGCCTTAGACGAGATCGAAAAGCTAACAGCAATCAGTAAAGAGTTAGATGTTTCTCTTTCTCTGATCAAAAAGTCTGAAAAAGACAATCCTCCCAGCATTTATTATGTGCTGTTGAAAAATCTGGATAAGATTATTAAACATTGTGAAACTGAGGTTCTTGAAGTTGGTTACACTTGTAAGAAACACGGATTTAAGCTTGAAATTGACGATGTCCTGAAAAATATGTTAGAGATTGGACTGAACGAATCAGATAAGCTGCTGAGACTAAATGAATTTGAATACGATGCAAATGTTCCAGAATATCTTGAAAGGAAGTTGTTGAAATACTGTGGTATTAAAAAGTCTGGCGTTCAGAAGATAAAAACAACAGGCAGTGATCTGGACTGGTCACCAGTCTATCATGCTTTAGTATTTCTTCCAAACAGCCATATGGTTTTAGTTGATTATCGACATGGCTTTTGTAGCTTGGTAAGTGATGACTTTAAGATGATTGCTTCGTGCAATTTTATGACCCACAAAACCGACCACAAACAAGAGTCAAGGAAACCCTTCTCTGTGACTCACGTAAAGGCAGACGTAGTTGCTGTCAGTGTTCCTGATCAAAAGAAGATCTGCTTCCTGAAAGCAAGCGCAGACTTAACTGTGACAGCTGAAATTCCGACAAGATACAAACCAAAGGCTTTACATTGTCTTAGAAATGGCGATATGGCTGTATCATGGGATGAACCAGTAGCTTTTGGTATGATAACTCTATCATTCGGCGGTGTCATAGAAGAGAAAGAGTATTTCGATCGAGACAAAACAGGAAGAATACTACAGTCATTTGAACATATGGCTGTTGATGAAGACAGAACACATGTTGTACAGTCTTGTCGCAAAACCAAAACTGTGTATTGTTTCGACTTCCACGGCAACCCAAAGTTTGCATATTCCTGTGAAGATCTTCGAAAACCTTGTGGTATAGCCCTGGATGTCGATGGAAATATTTATGTTTGTGATGGAGAGAGCAAAAGCATTCACGTTATAGCTACTGACGGAACTGCTATTTCTGTTATTATAAATCTTCCTGGAAATCCGTTGGCGGTAGGGGTTCGTCGTGATGTTAGTGAGTTTCTAGTTACTAACAGTGATCGTTCCAATCGTCAGAACATAATTGTCTTTCAGCTATGTCCATGAGTTATATTGCAAACTGTTTATAATATTGTACGTGCAACTGTTCCGAGCGGGCACATGACGTCGAAATGGCGTCTCACTAAGGTGCGACGTCATTTCGACGCCATGTTCCCGCTACGTTAGTACTGGGCGTTGCCAAGACAGTAACAGTGCCTTGGAATTTCGTATTTGTTTAGCTGGAAGCACAGCGAACTGCAGAAAGTAGATGAACTCAATGACTGACATTTTTTAAATAATTCATCTTGTACAGGACAAAGGTAATAAACTCATTTTGTGTTAGCCGCTAAATAGCCAGCCTGGGTAACTCAGTAGCCAGAGGCCCGGTCAGCGCATTTGGTATTAATGCACTTGGTTATGGATTTCTATATACAGTATTATGAAAGACTGACTGCATCATCTGTTGAGTGCCGATCACTAGTACCGTCTACTACTTTCTTTTACTCTCTTCTGTGTCATGCCTACTGATGACATCTTTTTACTCTCTGATGATGTACATATGTATAGTTACTGATTCGACAGTACTTTTGCGAATGCGCGAGAGCATGCTTACATGCAGTTAACTTTTATTGCATGTTCAAAGTCCGTGTGTGCAGAAGACAGGATGCAGGTGACAGTAAAACCTGCACAGTGGGTGAGAACATCGCAGCGAAGACAGTATATTATAGTCAGTTTAGGTTTATGCCGAGGTGAACTTACAAGATACAAATCAAAGGCTTTATGTCTAACAAAGAGAGACACGACCGTATTATAGAAAGTAAGCGGGCACATGATGTCGTACTAATGTCGATGGGACGCCGTGGCATTGCATAAACTTGCATCGACGTCAGTAGACGTCATGTGCCCGCTGTTGGGTTTATATTGACTTCTTACTGTAAACATCTGTTGTGTTGGTTTTAGATCAGTCGGATTACTGGTCAGAAGCCCTGGTTAACTATGTATATACAAGGGCTGTTACGAAATGAAAAAGAACTGTTACGAAACGAAAAGGAGGCATAGTTACTAAACGACCGAATCGAAAAAGAACTGTTAGGAAACGAAAGAGAGTCATAGTTACCAAACGACCTGATGCCCAGGTCGTTTTGGTAACTAGGCCTCTTTTTCGTTTCGTAACAGCTCTTTTCCGTTTCGTAACATCCTTGAAAACATAGTTCACCTGGTGTGTATTTGTGGATTCGCTGTTACCTACTGAACAGAGCACTTCTCTGCTCATGTGCCTGAGGCGGAGAAGTATTCTGGCTGCCTCTTTAGCCAGGCTTGTCCATTAGGCTGCGCTCATCATTGACGCACTATGATATGGCTTTGGGGAACATGGCTTTGAGTAGTACGGTTCAGCTGGGAAGCTAGTTGAGGCATTAGGAAAGGGTGAGAAGACTAGGATTCACTTTGAAAGAGCCTATTATGGCTAGTACATGTACCTTAGAATGTTTGGTCAGAATTCTTCCGTAACTAGATGAGACATAAGGGCACCAAGAAAAATTATAAAAATAAATAAATAGGACTTCAAGATCAGTAATGACGTTTGTTTCTTAAACCAGCATTTTGTTTCTATTTCATGTACAAAATCGATAGTAAACTTATCTGAAAAGATTGAACTTGCATTTTTTCGATATAATTGTTATCTGAGAGCCAGAAAGATGAAAAGTTAAGAGCTGTTGTCCACAAATTCATTTTCAAATACTAAACTGAGTTTATTTCAGAAAGCTTCATTTTTGAATCCAAGAATTTAAAGTTACCATTTCACACCATGGCATACCGCCCAGCAAGCACACAACATTGAATCAACATTGAATCGTCATGACGTTCAATCAGCGTTGAGTCAATGTTGATTCAACGCTGTGTGCCAACTTGGAGTGTAAGCCCTTGCAGAATGGATTCGATAGTGAATGATCATAGTTCTTTAAAGACATTTATATTCTACTATATACTGTATACAGTTAAACCTATTTACAAAGGCCACCTAAGGAAGCCCCAAATAGTGGTCTCTGTTGGCAGATGGTCTCTCTTCACAGGTTCAAATGCGCTTATTTTCTACATTGTGGTATCTGTTGAAGTGTTTATAGGCAGGTTGACTCTATTCACTGGTGGTGGTCTTTAGCACAGATTTGAGTAGAGCAGACCTAGGCTTCAGAATTGTTGAAAACTTTTATGGCCCTGTTATGTCGTTATTTATGTGAGATCGGTATTTTCTTCTTTTATGATCAATTTTCACTGGACTGTTGCATAGCAGAATGATGGCACCCACTATCTTTAAGGTGTAAGACTACACCACCATTATTTTCCACCACTTTTTTCAAAGAGAGACAACTTTTGTGACTTTCTGTTTGCTTTTATGGATGATAAAATCGTTCAAAAATGGATCTACTCTTAAAAGAAAGAATTTGCTCCTATTGGAGCAAATTCTCTTCTTTAAGAGTTGATCCCCATTAAGGAGGAAGGCAAAATGAAAATGGCAGAGTTGCTGCTCTAAAAGTACATGTGTACCCATTCACCTTAACATACCTCACGGGGGTCACCGTGTACAACCGAATAATCGGCAAATAAAAATTCCGCATGTACATGTATCTTCAAGGTTGACAGGTTCTGGGAACACTTCCCGAAAATGATTCCACATCTTTGCATTATAATTTGCTTTGACGTAAAAGAACTGGTGGAGCTGTTATGGCCAAACCGACATTTTTGATTGGCCGATTTCAGGAGATTCCAGCTTACTTTTTTTTTAAAACCGTTGACTGACTGTCCTAAGATTGTGTAGTTGCAGGTGTGATCACCCAATGGACTTATACACAAGTTTTGGTCAAAATCTGAAGACCTCGATATGCCACCCTATTAATGCAATCTGCCTGATTCTTAGCTGGAACGGTACTTAAGATGCCGCACTTTTGTAATTGTATGTTTTACATATATACTATGCACAATAAATATAGCAATTTTTTTGCATGTGTCAGATCCACCGTATTAGGATTTATTGTCACTTTACTGCAAAAAATTAAACAGGCCGATCATTCGAGAAGGACTTGCAGGTAAAAGATTAAAGATTGTTCAATTGTAGCGTTTTAACTACCGTGACGTCAGTTTTTATGACCATTGTATCTGAAGGACATTTTTGATCATGTACAAAAGCCAAAACCATAATGAGGCGGCTGGTTTGCTGTTAAAATAAGGAAAACGCTCTAAAACATTTAAATATGCTACGAGGGTGAGGTTTACAAAGTTCGAAAATTTGACGTTTTCCCTTGTTTTTACGTTATTGTCTTAAAAAGTTGTTTCTAATCGGTATTTCTTGTATCCCTTTCGAGTGTATGATAGTTAAGTATCTACCAATATGATAACGTAAACAATTCAGAAAGAAACTTCTTCCCGGTTACTTAGCATAAGTCAAAAGTCTCAGATTAACGTCATCATTTTCTCACAGTTACGTTACATTTCAATGAAGAAACTTCACAGTTAAATTAATCATGGTGTGACCTTTCATTTTAGCCTATTGGTTTTTCTCGGGTTTTGGGTCTGCATTGAACTGAAGCACCCGTGAATCATTGCACATTGTACCGAATTATAACTTTTTAACGTCAATTGTGCATACTAAGATTCGTCAGTTGTAAAGCTTAACCATATCTTTTACAAATTCAATAGCTTTGACAAGAAATCAGGGGATGAAAATGATCAGAAAGACCGTACAAAAAATCACATGCTCGCCACTTTTAAGTTGCTTTTCAATGAGTGCGAATTTCGGCTAATGACCCCTTCTGCGCTCATCGTTTTCCCCCAATATCGTTTTTAAAGATGGCTCCTGTTATCCCATGGTATCTTAAGCCCCAAATACGGTTCCCTACAATGCAATTTAATTTCGCTGAATGTTGCACTTCAGTAATGAGAAAAATTGCAAAATATAAAAATTTGCTAAATATATTGTGCATAGTATATAAGTCGAATTATATATATTTTGGCAATCCATTTGCCGAAGCTTGTATGTTTAATTTCCAATTTGGAATAAAGTTTATTCAGACCAAGCAGAGGCAGGGTGACTTTTCATATATATGTAAATTCAAAACTCTAAGCCAAGCCGTTCTTGAGCGACAAAGCTATAATAAGTATTGACAAACCGGGGCGATAACTCTGTAACAAATGATTGCACAGTTACTGATACTTTTACCGCATTATTTTACTTATCAGCTGCCTTATGAGGACCAACTCAGCTTCCTCGGTGAAGTGGTTAAGAAGTTAGGAAAATGCCAAAGTTGAACAACGAAAATAATTCAGAAAATGAGTAAGCCAGAGTTTCATTCGTACTCGCGTCACATCGTCCCGCCGAGATAAACATTACTACTAAACTTTTGGTAAATGAATTGAATTAAAGTTATGGACTGACAGACGGACGGACGTCGGCATAATATAACACGCCATTTATTTCAAAAAGAGTGTATAAAAAATGGACAAAAGTGTCAAAATGCGGACATTAGCACCATAACACTTGCAGAATAGTGTTAGTGAATCACTGATCCAGCGTTAGATTTCTAGCCAGGATCTTAACTAATGATCATGCTGCGGATGTCGATAAAATTAATGAATAGTTAATGGGACTTTCGCCCACTTGTAATTCTCTTCGTCAATGTATTCATGAAAACGCTAAAACAAATATTGTTGTCAAACTATGTACCGATATGCAATCAGAAAGCTTCCTTGCGCATGTGCAAACAGAGAAGACTAAGATCAGCCTGCGCATCCGCGCAGTCTAATCACAGTCTACCCTGTTTGCATCATGAGAATCTATACATACCGTCAAAAGTTAAGCATCATTTGCATTACATTCAGTGTTAAAGATTTACACCCACAATATTTCTATTGAATTTTAAGTTTCTCACAAAACATTATATTCTGGGCATGATAATGATTGCTATTAAAAGTACACTTATCTGCCAAATTTATGATTTGTGATGGTCACTGAAAACAGGAGAATTTAAGGAAATACACAAAAAGAGCGGCAATAGCGGGTCACCATTCCCGCCAAAACTGAAGACTTGATACGCCCAGAAATCATAGTTAATCAGGTTAAAGTTATATCATGAATAATTTTAAGCCCTTTCTTTACTCAACTTTAGACAGTTATTGGCTGAAAACAACTCACGAGCACAGATTAGAGGTTAATGCTATTGTTAAGTTATTTACTCCACCAATCATAAAATTCAAAACATGCTTGCAGAAACGCCTGTGGGAGTCAATCAATTTATGACGACAAAATATTCGTGAATATTCAAGAACGGTACGCATTGATATATCGTCTCTGCCTCCGTAACAAAGATGTTTTAGCTGAAGATTTTTTAACACATCTTAATTATGTTGCATACAACTAACCAGCTTCATAATTTTGTGATTATTTCGTAATGAAATACGAGGGAGTATACCTTTAACTATTAAAAACTACTATTTTAGAAATGCAGATTAGGCTCTAAGTTGGGAAGGATCATTGTTATCATGCGCTTTTGTCTTTTTAAAACCCATGTAAATACAGGGAAAATGCTGGTGGCAGTATGGGAATCGGTTACTTTCTCCATATAAACTATACATGAAAATCCGAATAATGTCGATGGTTTTTGTTTGACCTAATTGACAATTCTGTTTTGATTGATATAAGGAGAAAGTGCTATCAGATGACTATGGAAAATGTGCAAATATGAAATGAGCCGCGACACGAGAAAACCAACAAAGTGGTTGTGCGTCGAGCGCAGACTCAGATCAGCCTGGGCATCCGCCCAGTCTGATCAGAGTCTTCCCTAAGCGCTTAAAAGGTTGCTAAGGGTCTAAGCTACCTTCATGCGGACAGCAAAGACTCTGATCAGACTGGGCGGATGCCCAGGCTGATCTGAGTCTGCGCTGGGTGCACGACCACATTGTTGGTTTTCTCGTGTCGCGGCTCAAATGACAAATACACGCGGACTGTAAAGGGAGGTGATACTTAACTTTTGACGATGCGTTTATATGGTGTAGAGAGACACCGTGGTCGATTGGTTAGAGCGATCCGGTTATGATGCAGAAAGTCGCAGGTTCGAATCCGGCTTGGGCTAGCCGGCGACTTGAAAAATATGTTAACCCAGCTGTAAATGGGTACCTTTTTCGACTCAGTGAAAAAAAAAAAACGAAGCGAAAAAGGAGGGATGTCCCCACTTCCATATGCTGTGGCCAAGATACTGTGGGGTGTCAACCCCCACTGGCTCTACGGCCACTAGGCTATGGGAGCTCTTTACCTATACTATACGTGGCGAAAATGAAAATGCTAATTAAACTGTGCAAATGTCTTCGATGTTTCCGCTCAGCGGCAAGGAACCATTACTGACAGTACCCAGCGGGCACATGACGTCAAAATGACGTCGTACTGACGTAGATGCGACGTCATTACGTCGCATCGACGTCAGTCATTACGTCGCATCGACGTCAGTACGACGTCATTTCGACGTTATGTGCCTGCTGGGTAAGTTCAACTCGACGAGGGACGGTGCCTCGTGGAAAATCATTGCAGCTGACAGATAAGTCCAATCAGCTTGCATACACTCCCACTATCAGCAGTGTCTGCTTTGTTCTGTAAACTGAATTTTTAGCGAATGCTTATATTAGCGAATTAGGGTAAAAGGAAGTATTCGCGAAATTTTGAAGTCATGATTCTCATCATGTTTCTTTCGACTGCTTCCATACAGAACTAAAATGTCATTGTTTTCAAAACACGTCATACACAGCAACTTTAAAACTGAGAAAAGGAAATCCAAAACTTATCTTCCGTTTAAGGCGTCATAAACATATTTTCGCAAAGCCATTTCATTACAATGAAATAAAACCGTCTCGTATTCACCCTTAAAGCGCCAAACAGCAGACGACAAAATTTACGTCTGCAGAATTTCAAAAAATGTTTTGTCCAAGCGATATCATATTGAGAATTCGAAAACTAGAGGGCAAACAGTGTAGATTCAGATGAGGTGGCTCATTATGAGCCACCTCATCTGAATCTACACTGTTTGCAAATTTAACTGTTTTAGTTTTTGGCGCTTTAAGGGTTAATGTGTTGCTCTTATATGAAAGAAATACAGTAAAATCCTGGTGTTCAGTAAATATTGACATTCTCCTAGCTGATTGCCTCTGACATTTACAAAGTAATTCCACTCGCAGCAGTTTATTCCACGGCCAAACTATTATTAAATTGCTTTTCCTAGAAACGGTAATACCGAGTAAATTCTAGTCTTCTAAAACAAACTAGGGCGTTAGTTCCTATTGATTCCGATTGGTCGGGAAAATGAGAGAAAAAGATAGCATCGATAAACATAGAATCAAATTTTTTGAGAATGAACTAAAGGTTTGAGAAAGTCACACTTTTCTATTATAAAGTAACGTGAATTTCAGGTAACATCTCACAATTGGAGATGAGCATGGCATGCCATGCCCTTCTCGAATAATAAGTGAGATGACGACATAGATCTGTTACCATAGCAATTATGGAATTACCAACTGTTGTGCTTAGTACCTTGGCAGAATATCGTTTCGACGACGTCAGTTAGACATCAATATGAATTCTTGGTTACTATGGTAACACATATATGACGTCATTGGTTCCAGAGCATGGCAAACAATGTATGCCATGCTCCGCCAATTTTTCAATGACATAACATACTGGATTTCTTTCTACAGAAACTTCAGATTTTCTCAAACAAATAATTAATCTCCAGTGATTTAAACCTGTGTTGATATGCAACTGGAATAATCCTTGTTAAGGTAAAATGGGTATAAATTGTACCTCCATGTTTTTTGTTGTTGTTTTTGGTCATTTTTGACCGCTGCCCTGATACGGTAGAAGTGGCACCCAGTGTACAGATTTCCTGATCTGTTGGAGTGAAGAAATTAAGCGGACATGTGCACCCCATTTCGATGTGGAACCCAGATTCCTGCGTGAATGGGAGGGCGAACACCCTTGACTACCAAGACGCTCCGCTTGGGTACCGGAAAATTCTAAAATTGGGACACTTAAAATATTTACCCAAATTTCTCTTTTAAGAGCAGTATGATCTTGGTCTGCACTGATAGCTCAACCCATCTTGCCAAATACTTAGAATTTTCACAGTATTAGATGTGCCTAAATATTCATGAATATAGATGTATCTAACTTGCAGAAACCGAGCAAGTGTCCCTTTAAAAACAATCTCTGAAACCTGGCCCAGCAGAGGTTAAAAAACTTGAGTACATTCTCAAACTCAAAATAAAGCACAATGATTGGCTGCTTCCGAGCACATGCTCGGAAGCAGCCAATCAGTGTGCTTTATTTTGAGTTTGAGATTATTCTCAAGTTTTATAACCTCGAACCCAGTTTTGCATATATTGATAATTTTCAGCCAGGATCAGCATTTCCTTAAGTTTGCAACTTCATCCAGCTTTCAATCCCTTAGGGCCTAATAAATATATGTTATAGACTTTTGTTTTATGCTTATTCGTCTCAATGATCTCTATTTACAAGAGGAATATGTCGGAATGCCAAAATGACCCTGAATATGACTCTGTGCTATCGTTTACGATTGGAAAGTCGAAACAGGACCGCTAGCTTAGCAGGTCATCTCATAACCATCTGAGTTATCGAGGCTCCGAGCACTAGCTGTTTGCCAATGCATCAACAATCAACTGACTTCAAATTAATGACACTTTCAGGGAAAGAAACTGCCATTTATAAGGCGTCTTACCTCGTGACGCAAAGTATTGAAAGAAGCCTCACTTCTGAAAAATTCATGAACACGGTATTTTATTCTTTGAAACGAAATGCCAAGTTAAATATTTGCTCATGAAGTTTTCATAACGATTTTTCTTTCAAATAAAACTACAGAGCGAACATGGTATCATGTCAGTTTGCATTGTTTGTTGCATTAAACCTCATGATTGTGCATAAAATTGTCAAAGAAAGACTTTATTGAATAATAAAATCTCACGATTCCGTTTCTCTCGAGACTTCAAAATAAATTTGAGCCACGACGTGAGAAAACCAACAATGTGGTTGTGCGCCCAGCGCAG
The DNA here is from genome assembly GCA_963989385.1 of Ctena decussata. Taxonomy (NCBI): domain Eukaryota; kingdom Metazoa; phylum Mollusca; class Bivalvia; order Lucinida; family Lucinidae; genus Ctena; species Ctena decussata. The sequence continues at coordinate 2,662,104 of OZ022508.1, forward strand.
ACTCAAATCAGCCTGGGCATCCGCCCGGTCTGATCAGAGTCTTCGCTGTCCGGATGAAGGTAGCTTAGACTCTTAGCTACCCTTTAAGCGCTTAGGGAAGACTGCGCACACACGGCGGATGCCCAAGCCGATCTGAGTCTGTGCAGGGCGCACAACCACATTGTTGGTTTTCTCGTGTCGCGGCTCATTTATAAATTGAAAATCATGAACACATCTCTCTACAGCCGGTCACTAATGCTGATTGGCGAGCAACCACTGTAAAACCTGAGTGCAAGCAACTGGTATCACAAACACAAACTCTAAATACCATATATTTGGTTACATCCTAAGACGATCTACAAAGCTCTTTGGACATAAGACCAGTTACACGCCAACAAGGTTGGCAGGCTCTCATTAAGATCGTGATACCAGTCAGTCAATACATGTAGCATGATAGACTTACAGAAGGCTGGACGCACGTTAAGCCCCTATCTCACTGGGATGCGACAATTTGCGACTGATTGCGAATTGCATTCGCGGATGAGTCTCAAAACTGTCTTGAAACGTTCGCGGGGATTCGCAATATCCTCGCGTGAGTCGCAAACTGGCGCAAACGGTTCGCATTGTCGCACAAAAAAGTTTTACATCTAAAACTTTTTTGTGCGACAAAATTTCTCGCAATATAGTCGCAACATACTCGCAAAGTCATCGCGGGTGTCGCGAACACGTCGCAAACCCTTCGCAATTTAGTTTCCGCGAGTCGCAATGACAGTGAACACGATAAAGGACCTCTGACAGTATCAATGCATATTTGCCCATTTTTCGACAAATTACTGCACCTTCCTCGGGTAGCAAAAGTTGAAATATTTGGCATTAATATGTAGCCTTGTGTACTATAAAGATATTTTAACAGTGATTTTGAAAAATTATCATGCCTCTAGACTAACATAGACCAATTTTATCAAGAGGGGTATGTGAATTTTTCAGTCTCTGAAAATAAGTCCATTTATTTGGTTTTCTAAGATATCAAAATCTTAATTGATAACTATGCTAAAACTGACGTACACACTACTGTTACTGATACTATGCAATATTTTTTCAGTACTAAGGACTTTAGCCTATTTTTAGATATAAAGGGAATAAGTACCCCACCCACTTTTTCAGTTTTTCAGCTGTAGACTATCTTTTCCCCCCGTGCCTCAGCAAGCCACTCACGTATAATGTGTATTATGATAGTACACACATACATACAAAGTGGCTAGCTGAGGCACGGGGGGAAAAGTATCTTTAAAAAAACTTTTCCTGTTTCCATTACGTTTAATTACAAAATTTGGCTTTTTCAACCAAAAATTGAAGTCTATGTGCAAAGTAATCAGAAATTAAATTCATGGCCAGTTAGGGGAAGTTGAGAGCAACGAATTTCAAGAGAAATTCTTTGGTATATCAAAAATTTAATTTTGACTATTTTTATAGGCAAATTAACATTACAACCGTCAGAGGTCCTTTGCGAAAACAATAAGACAAGATTGTGAACAAATTGCGACATAAATAAGACACTTCCGCGACTAAATTGCGAGCAAATAAAACTGAGTAACTTTCGCGCGAACGTCGTGAGACATTCCTACGAATATCTTACGACTATCGTGCGAGTGTCTTAAATTACTCGCAATGTCGCAAAAGTGTCGTGAATGGTTCGTATTTTCGTCCCACGTGACTAGGACATTTTATGTTTCTCGCAAACAGTTTGCACTCATTCAGTTCCAACATGGGCATCATGCCAGCAAAAGTCAGAAAAGGGCGAGGTAGGGGTAGGGCTGCCAATGCACCCGGCCATCAAACCACAACACAGGAAGCCGAAACAGACCCAGCTCCTGTTCCCTCCGACGACGAGAGCTCGGGAGCTCCCACGGTTTCTCTGACGGGTGAAACAAGGAAGAAAAAGAAACTGAGTGTTGAGAGTGAGAAACAGTACCCATGGAAGGATGCCCACCAGAATGTACCGGCTGAGTTCTGGCTGAACCACCCCATATTTTATAATAAAACACAAGATCCATCTTTCTGACGTCTGATGATTAAAAATTGCTGGAATGTCAATAGGTTCTCATTTTCTCGCAAATTCATCGTGCGACTGTTGCACGACCTTCGCGCGACAGTCGTGCGACGTTCGCGAGAGTATCGTGACACATTCGAACGAGAGAAATAATCGCAATTTCATTGTGCGAACGTCGCGCGAGTGTCTCACGAACGTCGCGACTGTCGCGCGACGTGTGTGCGAACTCCAGGCGAATTTGGGCAAGATTCGTGAGATAATCGTGCGACATTCGTGCGGCACTCGCAAATATGTCGTAATCACCATTTCAGTGAGACCCAAATATGAAAAATGTCGCAAAGTCACGGACTTTATCGCAAATCTTTTTCTCAAACCAGTCGCCAGTTGTCGCATCCCAGTGAGATACTAGCCCCACCGACCAGGTTGACAGATAACCAGCTTGACAGGTTCACGGTAACAGATCGGCTCACAGAAAATCTGTCAACGTGGTTGGCGAGTAACTGATTTAACCATCACACTGAGAATCTGTGAAGCTGGTTGGCAAGGATTTGGTCTCGCCGTCTTACAATAAACTTGTCAAGCTGATTTGCAAGAACAGTTACTTACTGACTGACAACAAGTTGTGCTGGAGATTCGGTGTTTGCTTAAATTTAGTCTGAGATCATCAAGCTGGTTATTTATTAGCCAATGAACGTTTGGCTGCATAAAGAATCAATCTGTCACCTAGCTGGCATTAACTTGTCCATCCAGTCTAGGGCCTATTTAACATCTCTAAAAATGGCTGGATGAGCAAACTACAAGTTTAATTCATTTTGGATATAATGCTGGAGTGTATCAGGTCTATTCAAGCATTTTTTTGCTATGGATAAAAACTTTCAATACACATAGAGTATCTAACATGAGTGCTCATGTATTATTGAATTTATTAAACGAGATGGGTAAAAAGATAATATGCGAGGCTATGCCGAGCATCTTATCGGTTTTCCCCAACGAGTTTTGCAAGATATGACACTAAAATTGCACTTAATTAGCAAATTTTGCATTAAAAGGTCACGATTTCGCAATTAGAAAACACGACGTTTTTATGGACGTCAACGTATAACGTTACGACGTAATTTGCATATTTAATCCACTAGTGGATAATCGTTTTTAATGCATGGCTTTATTACACTCTCAGATGCGACCTATGATAAATAACATTTCATGGCCATATCTCAAGCTCTTCTAGCCCGGCTAAGACGATCCTAAGGAAAAAAAGAGGAGGGAAGACAATATTAAAGAGTGGACAGGGATGGACTTTGCGAGTACACTGTGACCAGGGCAGCTGAAAAAAGGACCAGGTGAAAAATCACCTGTGGTGCCCTAATGACCTCACTAGGTTATGATATAGACTAATGGTGACAAGAAATGTATTTCATTACATTACTCGGAATCCAGCTGTAGGATATATGAGCCGCTACACGAGAAAACCAACACAGTGGCAGGTGCACCCAGCAAAGACTCTTATCAGCCTCGGCATCTGCCCAGTCTGATCAGTCTTCGCTGTACACTTAAAGGGTAGCCAAGGGTCTAAGCTAGTTCCATGTGGGCAGTGAAGTCTCTGATCAGACTGGACGGATTTCCAGGCTTGTCTGAGACTTCCCGTGGCGCACATGCCACTGTGTCGCAGCTCATATAGCAGATAGCTGAAAATCAGTCCTTGCCATACTTCCTCTCTGTGGAGGGCAAAACTTGTTACATGTTATGACCATTTATTTACTGATTCATAAGGCGCTAATGGTATAATTTCTCTAGGGGACAAAAAGCACTTTACTTCCAATAGATGAGGGGCATAACATAGAGTTACCTTATGGAGCAGAATATTTTCATAAACCAGATGAGCGCTGGAATCTCTCAAAAGGAGGTTTTACAAACAAACCAGATCAGTGGCGGCGCCTCCAAGAAGGAGGTTTTACAAACAAACCAGATCACTGGTGGCGCCTCCAAGAAGGAGGTTTACACATAAACCAGAGCAGTGTAGAGCCTCCAAGAAGGAGGTTTACACATAAACCAGAGCAGTGTAGAGCCTCCAAGAAGGAGGTTTACACATAAACCAGATCAGTGTGGAGCCTCCAAGAAGGAGGTTTACACATAGACCAGATCAGTGGTAGCGCCTCCAAGAAGGAGGTTTACACATAGACCAGATCAGTGGTAGCGCCTCCAAGAAGGAGGTTTACACATAGACCAGATCAGTGGTAGCGCCTCCAAGGAGGTTTACACATAGACCAGATCAGTGGTGGGCCTCCAAGAAGGAAGTTTTACAAACAAACCAGATCAGTGTGGAGCCTCCAAGAAGGAGGTTATTACAAACCAGATTATTGGTGGAACATTGTAAGATGCCTTTATCAACAAACAAAATCAGAGGTGGAACCGTCCAAATGGTGTTTTTATTTAAAACCCACATCAGCGGTGGCATTAAAAGCTTTTCAAAACATATCAAATCCTTGGGGGAACCTGTAAAAATGGATGAAGGGATGATTTTGCTATTCAAAAGTTGTTTTATACAGTATTTCAGACATACCAGGTTGATGGGAGGGTGATAATAAGAGTCAGTGTGTAGTGGAATCCCGTAAGATTGGGAAGAATTCCCCCTCCTCCCAAAAGGTTTCACAAATACAAGGGTGGAAGCCCCAAAAGGTTTTATAAACAAACCAAATCAGTGACAAAGTATCACAAAAGGATTTAAAAAATAAACAGGGTCCAGTTGTTCAACGCATCCTTAAGCTAACAAGCTCGTTAAGAGGTCAACTCGTTAAGTGTTTTATGGCTTTATAACCAAATACACTGACATTTTTTGTTGAAAAAATGAGCAGCTTTTGCAGTGCAAAAGCTTTTGACATTTTTTTTTTCAACAAAACTGCTGGCGTATTTTAGATATTAACGTTTGAAACTTTAACGAAACATTAACTAACGATGTTGTTAGTTTTTAACAACCAGGCCCAGATTTGTGGTGGAGCCTTAGATCAGCCCTTTGCATGAGTGACAGGTAAAAGTTAAAACAGCCATTACACATGTTTTTCCCAAATCTATAGAGAAATCAGGGGATATTGTGTGCTCCATTGGCAGACATCCAGACTGATCCGTCTCCAGTGGGGTACCTTCTTGTGTTATGACATAGCAGGCATTGCTCTAGGAAGTCAGTTTTGACAGTCAATACAGAAGTAAATTGAAAATCAAATGAATAAAAGCAATATTCAACTTGCTGTGACAGAAATACGACCAGTGTATGAACCTCTCTTCTGCTTTTGACAGTATAGATCCAGATCTGAGTGTGCCAGATCAGGATCTACTTGGTAGGTCATTGGGGCAATGTAATATAACATCAACTGAAAGGACAGATTGATTTTAAATTTGAAACCAGTAATAAAATCCATTACATATAGGAGTAAAATACACATACAAACATCTATCATGCTGAGAAGGGTTGGTTGATTTGATGCTTAACGTCCACGGTAAACAACTAAGGTCATGTCGGGATGGTCAGTTAACCTAACCACACTATTCCTGGGCAGGCTTAGACCTCCTAAGCGGTTAACCAGTACTAAGTGCACATACTTTCGCCAGTAACTGACAACTGCCCTTCTTGAATCAGCGGAAGGAGAAACGAAAGTATGTGGCCAGACCGGGATTCGAATCCAGGACCTCTGACTTACGAGTCAGGTGCCCTACCGATTGCGCTACCCGGCCTGGCTGCTGAGAAGGGACATATGGGGAAAATGAAAAACAACGACAACAACAGGAAACTGTGTGTCAAAGTGACCAAGTTTCATATTTTCCTTTCTTCAAACCCAAATTCTCTGGTCCTTGTTATATCATTAGCAGCCAGCAAACACCCAGATCAGGTACAAAATTTAGAGGTTCATGGGTATACTTTCAGGAGTAGCAACTCCTCTATTATCTGTTTTGCTCCCCTTCTCCAATGGAGCAGATTTTTTAAGAGTAGAGGCCATTTTGGAGTTCTTTGACCTCCAGGAAGGCAAACAGGAAGTCACACCAGTTGTTCCCCTTTGCAACAATGGCAAAAAAATATGGAAAAATGCTCATGTACCTTCAGACGCCTTCCTAAAAGCAAAATTAAAATATGGTTTCAGCTGAAATGTGGGCAATGAAGGAACAAACAAACAAACAAAAAACAAACATCTTCGTATTTATATTTTATTTAAATTATGACCGATCCAATCTCACATTTCATAAAATATCTCAAGCAATGAACTTCTATTACATATACAAATATTCTCAAACATGTATATCACACTTTCTTGCAAAAAGCGTCAGTTACAAATAAAGCACAGTTTCTTGTTCCTAACCCAAATTACAAATGTACCACACTTTTGCAAACATAACCTTACTTTCACAAACATGACCGTACTTACAAATCTATTGCAATTTCAAATCTATTGCAATTTCTCAAAACTTACCGATGTGACAAATATATCACACTCATGGATATATCACACTTTTTTGGATATACTTATATAAAATATATCACATTACCTTGCAGGTTGCCTAATTAGCAAATGTACCATATCATACTTTCTCAAAAGTAAAAGAAGAATTTATATTATTATGCCATTAAAACAAGTATAAAATGTATGAAAATTTGTATCAACTGTTATATATGCTTCTTTTTTATAAAGGTGGTGTACACTACCATTCTACAACAATTCTAGTCATTGTAAATTTACTTAAGGTTTATGGGTATGCTATCATGCTTTTCCACCATTTTTTTAAAGGTTGACCCTTTTTTTTTTAATTTCTCAAAGGTTGACCTTTTTTTAATTTCTATTTACTTTTTCTGGGCAACAAAAGGCTTCCAAACTGGGATCAACTCTAAAAGAAAAGAATTTGCTCCTCATTAAGAGTGGACCCACATTTGGTAGGGAGGTAAAAAATAAAAACAGCAAAGTATCTTTCCCTGAAAGTGTGCCCACTACCATTAATCTTACACATTGGAACACTGCAAGAGTAATAGCTCTCTTAAAATTTGAACAAGATACCGTAATGTGTGTATATATTGGGACACCTAAAAATAATAAATTTTCCATTTGGGACAAATGGAAAAATTTATTATTTTAGGTGTCCCAATACTTAAAAACATTAGGGTAGTTTTAAAATAAAAGTTAATTTTCATCCAGAAGACTAAGGCTAAAATTAACTGCAGTTCAAAGACCATAATTTCAAACTTTTACACAAGATAAGTGTTTGAATAAAACATTAAACATTTCATAGATACATTTTTTGTCTTGCATAGAACCAGAATTACACTATATAATGGTACATCTTGAGGAAAACGAGTATACTTCCAGGGACAATAACTCTGCAATTTTCATTTTGCTTCTTTTTACAAAAGGGGTCAACTCTTAAAGGAAAGAATTTGCTTCTCTGGAAGCAAATTCTTTCCTTTAAGAGAAGATCCCATTTTGGAAGGGTTTTGTCACCCATGGAAGCAAACAGGTAGTAGCAAAAGTTGTGCCCCTTTGAAAAAATGGTGGAAAAAAATGGTGGTGTACCCATACACCTTAAAAACAACTTTCCATAATTATCCTAACATGCTTCCATCCCACTATGGATCAGAATATTTCTGTCATACCAGAACATTGCAGACAATGATCACAGCATGGGTCTGAGTTGGGCTTACGCTTCTCAGGGTTCAGCCTAGAGCTCTTACACAAAGAGAAGTACAACATTTTCAGGATTTCAATGGGAAGTTTTGGTCTAAATTTTGGATTTCCCTAGATGTTCTATACATTTTATTTCTCCTTTTACCCAAAATAGAGAGTGCCGTAAAGCACTTAAGTTTTGGGACACCTACAAGCCATTAATTTTCCATTTGTCCCAAAAGGAAAATTAATGTTTTTAGGTGTCAAAATATTCTGGGTTGTCTTCTCAGGCAATTTTGCACTAATATCTTGGGTCACCACAAATACAGTAATAAAAACATTAAAAACATTTATGAGATCACAGAAAGTTTTGGCAAAAATGTTCTGCTTAAGGTGAGGTGGGAGTAATTCAGCGCCGCCATGCGGCAGTTTCTGTCGCTACGTTATGTAATGACGTCAAGCGTTCCGTTTGATAAAAACAAGATGGCGTCAACGTTAGCCGCTTCTGTGATCACTACAGGGTCTGCTCACAATATGCAAGCAGGCTGAGTGCTGTGTGACGTTTAAAGGAAATAGAAAATGCCGTAGAGAAGAAACTGAAAAAGTATAGTTAGTTTCCCGTGCAGAAGTCTATTTGCGGGATAGCTGACAGTTTCCTATCAGTTTATTAGACGGAGTTCGCAGCTGTCGAGTTAAAATAATTTTATTACAGATTTCATACAAAAAAAGAAGAAGAAAAAAAGAAATAGGAAATGCCGTAGAGAAGAAACTGAAAAAAACTATAGCTAGTTTTCCGTGGGGAGAAAGCTGTTCTTTGACAGTTTCTCATCAGTTTATTAGACGGAGTTCGCAGCTGGGGAGTTGCAATAATTTATTATAAATTCTAATACGACAACAAAGCCTCGTGAAATTGAATACAGAATCGTACGATGAGTAGTCAGATCCCTGTATAGGCTCCAACCATGCACATTACAGTTAACATGGTAGCAGCCATAGACAGTCGTTTGCATACCACCCACACTTAACATACTTATCAGCAAAAGTTATGCCAAATTTCAGTCATATTAAAATTCTTAGACTGTTCCCAGCATTTGAACAACGCCAGGCAGCCGTATCAACGTCGATGCAATGTCGTCATAATTTATCATCAACATTGATACGATAATTCAACGATATGTTAAGTCAATAAGCTAAAAACAACATGGCGTTTCTTTTTCCTTGCCTTACTTTTTTGTCTTTCATTTCTTCTTTCCGTTTCCAGTATATATCAAAAAGTCGTTTTATTGTATCTCCTAGACACTAAAATGAATCCAATCTGCCTATCGTTTTTACAGAGAGAGAGAGAGAGAGAAAGAGAAAGAGAGAGTCGCCGAAGTCCAGTCGTTGGAACGCTAGGTTATAGTGAAGAACATACTGAACATTCTTTACCGGTCCCTTGGCTTATCGATTTTGTTATCTCCCCTGTTTTCCAGTCTTACCTGTCCAATATCGGGTATTAAGTTTATATAGAAATGTATAGGGAATATTTATATTTATATGAATTTTTTATCTTTTTCAAAATATTTGAATCTTTTATAACCTATATTCTGAAAGTATAATGCAATACCTACACGATGGTGTTTTTATTTTTCGAAAAAGTTAATGTTTACTTGCTTCCTTTGGCGTTTAAATTACAGACCTATACTGACCATTATACTTAATGGCGCATACAGTAGAATTACGAAATTTTCCATTTTCAGAGCATATTTCTGATAATTTAGAGCTTTTCTGATATTTTTATAACCTAAATTCTGAAAGTCTATAGTCTAAGGATTAATATGATACTTTTATTTTCAAATTAACATTATGTCTTGATGCTTCCCCATGCGTTTAAAAACCGAAACTTTAAGAGTTTGGCGCTGGTAACTCAATCGCCTAAGTTTAATCATGCGCACTCCTGCATTACTCTTTTGGCTGCTTTATATGAATCGGACTAACGAATCAAATTAACCATACTAGGATGAAATGTAATGAAATAAATAAAGAATTTAATAAGAATTTAATCATTTTGATTCAATTTTTCTTGAGCACGAAGAATTTTGTTTTAAATTAAGTCCAGAAATTCAAAATCGAAAGTATCACGATCAGTGTCTAAAGAAGGTAAATAAATAAAAGTAAAATAAAAGAAAAGAAACAAAAAGGGGAAAAAAACTTTGTAAACGTATAATTATTTATTGATTTGTTTGTTAACTTATTTAAATTAATGTAAACACATTACATGGCAGCTTGTTGCTTCTGAGAGTTTGTCGATCGGGTGCGCGTCGACTGTATGGGAGGGCATTATGGCAATGTTTTCGATTTTCTTTTTAATATAAAAAAATAGTTAAGGCGGCTTATGCAGAGATTGAGAGAAAATTATTATATCTGCATTAACCCTGCACTTTCCCGACGATGACAATCATGAGTGATGGAAGTCCCAGATTTTGCCGGTAGCCTACAAAACGCGATAGCTGATATGTGGCGCGAAAAGTTAAGTAACGTTAACGTCACCATGCACAACGTTGACGTTTCAGTCTAAAGAGACGGCAAGCCTGGCATTTTATGCGCATTAGCTCGAAAGTTAAGTCAGCGACCTACTATTTTTATTGCTTTAATGTAAACTTCTATCATTGGGCCATACTGTGTTAGTTTTTTAAGAAAAAAATGTGTTTTGTTTTCTCAGAATGAAGGTTTTTATCCAAGAGTGACGAGCAAAAAAGTGCGTTTTCCATAGAACGCCATTATAACGTCGGGTCGTAAAAGTGAAAAAATTGACGTTTTCGAGGTCAGATATCTTGAAAACGACATCGGCGACCCCCCTTTTTTATTACATTTTCTGAAAGCGGGACTGAAAATGTACAGTATAAGGAAGTATGAGTAAAATCATGTGTTTTGTCAATTACTCCCACCTCACCTTAAACAATAATTACCTTGCCACACACCAAGATATGTTTATTTCAAAAGTTCTGATATACCATATTAATCCTAATAAATGCCCCTGTTGATTTTGCTCTTTACTTTATACAGTGCTAACTGTGTCACTTGAAAATTAGGGTTACTCTTAAAGGACAGAAAATTCTTTCCTTTAAGAGTATCTCTCAATGAGGAGGGGATATGCCTGGACTATCTCTCTAGAAAGTACGTCCTTTCTCCTTGAAGAGAATAAGTCTATTGTCTTAAGACTGCCATAGCCACTAAATTTTCATATTCCCCAACTTTAAGTTTCCCCTGGCCAATCCTGACTTTTCCCGAACCTGGAAAAAAAAATTTCTGAATATTATTCCCTGACCATAGCAATCTTGGACTTGATAAAGTGGGTTTGTTTTACTTTCTTATGAGCCACAAGATAAACTGTTTTGGAGAAACAAGAAGAACTATCAGATGGGTGGATGACTTCCTGTTTTACAGCCCTTTCAATACTATTTTAGTCACATCAAGCCTAGAATAGGGTAATAATGAAAGCCAGTATGTAACATAACCCCATATGCAGTTGAAAAGAATCCCCCTCCAGCAGGATTGGAACCTGGGCTGCTTGCTTAGCAGACTAACACTTAACCTACTGAGCTACTGAGGTTCCTCAGGATTTTGAGAATCACTGGACTGTACACCATGCTTATATCATTTTACCCCGAACTTTTCTATGGCAAGCTAAATTCAAATTTGATAAAAAATCCTTTATAAAATGAGCTGCGACACGAGAAAACCAACAAAGTGGTTGTGCGACCAGCGCAGACCCAGATCAGCCTGGGCATCCGCCCAGTCTGATCAGAGTCTTCGCTGTCTGCATGGAGGTAGCTTAGACCCTTAGCTGCCCTTTAAGCGCTTAGCGAAGAGTCTGATTGGACTGGGGGGATGTCCAGGCTGATCTGAGTCTGCGCTGGGTGCGCAACCACTTTGTTGGTTTTCTCGTGCTGCGGCTCAAATGTCCTTGCGTCAAGTATTTCTGCCGTCCCTTTCTTGCTCTCCATTTTCCAGTTGATATGCTGGTCTATACATCACCACACCATTCCTATCTATGTATTGTAGACTTGGATTAGGATGGGTATTGTTCATACTGCCTAATGATGTGTACCTATAATATGAATAAAATCTTACAATTAGGTCATTACAGTAAATCTTATTAGTGAACTTGGCATGCATGCTATTTTTAAGATTTACACAGGAAATGGATGGATGGATGGATGGATGGATGGATGGATGAATGGATGGATGGATGGATGGATGGATGGATGGAATTTACCTTCCTATTCAAATGCAATAAATCTGTCTAACCTTCATGTAATTTTTTTCTGTTGGTTATTTAAGGCCTATGAGCAACTGGATTGAGGCAGTGATGACCAGTCAATGTTTTGATGACAGATACAAGGTATACAAAAACAAATTCTACTTGTGTAAGAATTCAGAGCTCCAGATAAGGTGGGGTTTAGAGGATAATTTTGAGATCATTTTTGCTTATATCTAAAGGAAAAGATATCTTGTGACCCCTCATTAGAACTGTCTTGGCAGGACGCTTCTAATGAGGGTCACAACTTATGTTTTTATGGAGAAATGTATAAAATTATCCCTGTCACCTGGTCTTGTCTGGTGATTAGATACATGTAATACTTTTTTGTAAAATTCATCAAGTTTTTTTCCTGACACTGTTTTCTACTGTCTGAATATTCTGTATGAGCAATCTGCTCTTGGTCTGTACTATCTGCCCTAATAGTTCTGTCAAATATTCACAAAAAAAAAAAACCCTGACCTCTATATATCACTACAACTGAAGGCCAGGGCCCAGTTGTTCAAAGCATTGTTAGCCTAACGAGCTTGTTAAAAGATCACTTTGTTAAGTGTTCTATGACTTTATTACCAAATTCATTGATATTTTCTGTTGAAAAAAAATGTGAGAAGCTTTGCAATGCAAAAGCTTCTCACATTTTTCAACAAAAAATATTGGCATATTCAACATTTTAACATTTGAAATTTTAACAAAACGTTAACTAACAATGTTGTTAGTTTTGAACAACTGGCTCCTGGTAAACTTCAGAGTAAGCAAAAATAATGAGCCACATCCAAACATGTACATGTAGTGTATACACCGTACATAGCAATATGACCACATATAAAGTCCATGTTGAGCTATCCTGTAATTACAAAACAGTAAAGATTTCCAACAGTCGAATGGTTAGGAACAATGGGTGTTAAAGGCTCACTGTATATTGGGCATAGCAGAAGAAAGATTGAGCCTATTCCTCTCCTTTTGCTGCTTAAATCCAAACAGGTACCCACTTACTGCTGAGCTGACACATAGGTTTCTAGTCACTGGCCCAATGGGGATTCAAGCCCACAGAAATCTGTGCCACAGCTAAGCCCCTCTGACCACTTTACTATGGGCATTAAAACTCACCCTTTATCATATAGATTACAATATGGCAAGCTAAGTTTTCTCAAGAATTTCCAGACATCTATATAAGTCCAGGCAAGTAGTGGATTAACCCTCATAAACTGTGGCCAGTCAGGGTCTGTCATTGAAAATGACTCCAGATGATCTAAAACACAGAACAAAATATACAACAAGAGGGCCATGGTGGCCCTGAATCGCTCACCTGAGCATTAATCAGTTCACTGGCTCTGGTGAAGATTTAAAAGTTTTACCATACATGGGAATGGCGGCCACCTTGGTCATGTGACCAATATCATTTGAAGAACTTTCAATCCTTTCACCAATGTGCAGGCTCCATATGAAATTTGAGTTTAGTCTGCCCAGTGGTTTCAGAGCTGTTTGAAAATGTTTATGGATGGATGACAGAGGCAGCTAACACCAATACTGTAAGGCTCAGGTGAGCTGAAAATGGCAGAGTTGCTTCTCCGAAAAGTACCTGTTCATGGTGAGTTCTTTTGATGGATTTGAACTAGACTGAACTAGGCAAACACAAATGATAGAATGGTAGCATCATTATCTCACTGTGGTGAAACTAATGTATTCCAAGGAGTTGTGGCTGGCATCACTGTAATGTTAGTTCTGATTCTTGCAGCATAACTTAATTTAGATATGACCTAGTGACCTAGCTTTTGACCTGACATGACCCAGTTTCAAACTTGACCTAGATTTTATGGAGATAAACATTCTGACAAAGTTTCATGAAGATTGGATCAAAACTGTGCCCTCTTAGGTGTGCACAAAGTTTTTCTAAGATTTGACCTAGTGACCTAGTTTTTGACCTGACATGACCCAGTTTCAAACTTGGCCTGGATATTGTGAGGATAAACATTCTGACAAAGGTTCATGAAGATTGTATCAAAACTGTGCCTTCTAGAGTGTACATATCTGACATAGTGACGTAGTTTTTGACCCGAGATGACCTACTTTCAAACCTGGCCTAAATATTATTACAATAAATATTCTGACAAAGTTTCAAACAGATTGGATCAAAACTGTGTCCTCTAGAGCGTACACAAGGTTTTTCTAAGATCTGACCTAGTTATTGACCTGACATGACCCAGTTTCAAACTTGGCCTATATATTGTGAGGATAAACATTCTGACAAAATTTCAATAGGTTTGGATCAAAACTGTGACCTCTAGAGCATACACAAAGTTTTCCTAATATTTGACCTACTTTTTGACCCGACATGACCCGGTTTCAAACTTGGCCTGGATATTGTAAGAATAAACATTCTGACAAAGTTCCACTGAATTTGGATCAAAACTGTGCCCTCTGGAGCGTATACAATGTCGTTCTTATATTTGACCTAGTGACCAAGTTTTTGACCCAACACAACCCAGTTTCAAACTTTACCTAGATTTCATAAAGATAAACATTCTGACAGAGTTTCATGAAGATTGGATCAAAACTGTGTCCTCTAGGGTGTACACAAAGTTTTTCAAAGATTTGACCTAGTGACCTAGTTTTTGACCTGACATGACTCAGTTTCATAGGGGGCTTACATATACCGTGAACAATAAACATTTTGACATAGTTTCATAAAGATTGGATCAAAACCATGCCTTCTAGTGCGTACACAAGGTTTTTCTAAGATTTGACCTAGTGACCTAGTTTTTGACCCAAGATGACCTACTTTCAAACTTGGCCTAGAGTTTACGGAGATAAACATTCTGACAAAGTTGCATAAAGATTGGATCAAAACTGTGTCCTCTAGAGCGTACACAAGGTTTTTCTATGATTTGACCTAGTGACCTAGTTTTTGATCCGACATGACCCAGTTTCAAACGCGTCCTACATATAATTAGGATAAGCATTCTGAAAAAGTTTCATGAAGATTGGATCAAATCTGTGCCTTCTAGAGCATACACAATCTTTTTCTAAGATTAAACCTAGCCACCTAGTTTTTGACCCGACATGACCCAGTTTCGAACTTGACCTAGAGTTTATGGAGATAAACATTCTGACAATATTTCATAAAGATTGGATCAAAACTGTGTCCTCTAGAGCTTACACAAGGTTTTTCTATGATTTGACCTAATGACCTAGTTTTTGACCCAACATGACACAGTTTCGAACTTGTCCTAGATATAATGAGGATAAACATTCTGACAAAGTTTCATGAACTTCGGATGAAAACTGTGCCTACTAGAGCTTAAACAAGGCTTTTCTAAGATCTAACCTAGTGACCTAGTTTTTGACCCAACATGACCCAGTTTCGAACTTGGCCTAGAGTACATGGAGATAAACATTCTGACAAAGTTTCATAAAGATTGGATCAAAACTGTGTCCTCTAGAGCGTACACAAGGTTTTTCTATGATTTGACCTAGTGACCTAGTTTTTGACCCGACATGACCCAGTTTCAAACTTATCCTAGATATTATAAGGATAAACATTCTGACAAAGTTTCATGAACTTTGGATGACAACTGTGCCTTCTAGAGCGTACACAAGGTTTTTCTAAGATTTGCCCTAGTGACCTAGTTTTTGACCCGACGTGACCCAGTTTCGAACTTGGCCTAGAGTTTAAGAGATAAACATTCTGACAGAGTTTCATAAAGATTGGATCGAAACTGTGTCCTCTAGTGTGTACACAAGGTTTTTCTATGATTTGACCTAGTGACCTAGTTTTTGATCCGACATGACCCAGTTTCAAACTTGTCCTAGATATAATGAGGATAAACATTCTGACAAAGTTTCATGAACTTTGGATGAAAACTGTGCCTACTAGAGCGTAAACAAGGCTTTTCTAAGATCTAACCTAGTGACCTAGTTTTTGACCCCACATGACCCAGTTTCGAACTTGGCCTAGAGTACATGGAGCTTAACATTCTGACAAAGTTTCATAAAGATTGGATCAAAATTGTGTCCTCTAGAGCGTACACAAGGTTTTTCTATGATTTGACCTAGTGACCTAGTTTTTGACCCGACATGACCCAGTTTCAAACTTGTCCTAGATATTATGAGGATAAACATTCTGACAAAGTTTCATGAACTTTGGATGAAAACTGTGCCTTCTAGAGCGTACACAAGGTTTTTCTAAGATTTGACCTAGTGACCTAGTTTTTGACCCGACATGACCCAGTTTCGAACTTGGCCGAGATTTTATAAAGACTTACGTTCTGACAAAGTTTCATAAAGATTGGATCAAAACTGTGCCCGCTAGAGTGTACACAAGCAAAAGTTGACGGACGTCCATACGGACGTCCACACGTACGACGGACGACGGACATCAGGGTATCCCAAAAGCTCACCCTGAGCACTTCGTGCTCAGTTGAGCTAAAAAATATTAAGTCTAAACATTAAAAGGTCAGTATTAAATTCTACTGAAAGTTCAGTTCAAAGATTTGGGTTTTAGAAATACTCCCTATCTATTTAGCTTGCTAAGTCATTCTCAACCATCAGTTGTCATGCTAAATAATTTGGAATATTCCTTAAATAGGAAAGTTTGAAACTCACTAATCTTTTTTTTTTTTTTTGTTCAGAATTTAACATTTGCTGTTCAAATTTAACTGATGGTGTATGGGTACACCTATGGTTTTCTGCCATTTTTACAAAGGGTACAGGACTTTCGTTTGCTGCCCTGAAAGCCCTTCCAAAAGGGGTTATACTGTTTATGAAAATGGGGAAAAAACGTTCCTATGGGAGTAAACTATTTTCTTTAAGAGCTGACCCCTATTCACCTAAAGGACCAGGTATGATTTGGGCCATATTTGGCCCCCTCATTTATGAATTTTCAAAATTGCACTTCTTTAACTTCTGTTCATGTAATGTATGTCTGACAGTGCTGCAGATAATTATTTTTACAGTGGAGTACTGTACTCCTCAAAATGCTGAAAACAGGAGTACAAGGAAGTTAGTGGAGTACACAATCCAACTGACATGAAGAATCTTGTATCTTTATGTTTGTCTATGTATAGTAGGACATAGTTTACAACTGATACTGTTTAGTATTATTAAACAGTATCAGTAGATGAGCCACTGGACCTAGACGGTTTAACTGTATAGAATATATAGGGACGTCATAAATATGGACTAAAATCTCTCCAGAAATTTAGAAAATGTCTAAAAACTTATCCCTGTTTTGGAGCTCTAGGCTGAGCCCTGGACTGACTAAAGAATAGTCAAATATTCTTCAATAACTGTGCTTAAAAAATAAAATAAATAAAAAAGCTTGTTTTCTCTTCCTTTTATTCCAAGAAACTTCAACTTATGAACTTGAAGGGTATTGTGTTTTTACCCCTTATTAAACTATACAATTCCCTTGTAGCTTAGAAGCAAGGCAAGAGGGATGGAAATTGAGACCGCTGTCTGTCACCGCTTTGGATTCGTGCAAAGCGCTCAGCTGTAATTCACCTAACTGCGCATGTCTGGCGGAAGTATATAATTATCGCCCCTTGATTTGCTTCTAGTGCTACTAATCCCCGGTACTTACATCCGGACCCGGTAGTCAGGCCAAGACGATGCGTCACTACACTCCTCCCAACTTTATGATGAAAGGTTCCACCCAGGCTGGGAAGCCAAAAAGAGATGTGCCAGCCACAGGCCCACACACAATACCTTACCTCTTTGGTGTAGCTTACATCAACCAGGACTGTTGTGAACTACAAGTCCACAGGAATCTTCTTGACAAACCATAGGCTCGTCGATGACTTCTGTTGACAAACTACAAGTCTGTCGTTGACTTCTGTTGACAAACTACAAGTCTGTCACTGGATATCTGTTTATACTGGACAGATGACAGACTACAAGACATATCATCTGGAATTCTGGATATCTGTTGATACTGACAGATGACAGACTACAAGACATATCATCTGGATTCTCTGTTGATGCTGACAGATGACAGACTACAAGACATATCATCTGGATTCTCTGTTGAAGCTGACAGATGACAGACTACAAGACATATCATCTGGATTCTCTGTTGATGCTGACAGATGACAGACTACAAGACATATCATCTGGATTCTCTGTTGAAGCTGACAGATGACAGACTACAAGACATATCATCTGGATTCTCTGTTGAAACTGACAGATGACAGACTACAAGACATATCATCTGGATTCTCTGTTGAAACTGGACAGATGACAAACTACAAGTCTGTCACTGACTTCTGAGCAGACAACATGTCCGCTCAAACATTTGACATCCGGATTGCTTTGTCGACATGAGCGAGCTACAAGCCCCACTCAGCTGGAAGTTGACATGAGCGAGCTACAAGCCCAACTCAACTGGAACTTGACATGAGCGAGCTACAAGCCCAGCTCACCTGAATGCTGACTTGACTGCAACATCTCATGAGCGAGCTACAAGCCCAGCTCACCTGGATGTTGACATGACCACTCTCTTGAGCGAGCTACAAGCCCAGCTCAACTGGAATGGATTACTGCTGTCCATGAAGCTTTCTTTTAAATCTTCCTCGCCTGACTATAAGTCTCGGCTCGGACAGATCTTTCTTTTAAATCTTCCTCGCCTGACTACAAGTCTCGGCTCGGACAGATCTGGTGGATAGCAGAGTAACCTCTCTCTGTGGGGATCTCTTTCCCTGACTACAAGTCCGGGAGCGAGCATCCATCTGTTGTGGCTGTTGAGGTTCTTTTCTTGGCTCTTTCCCTGACTACCTCTTTTGAGGTTCTTTTCTTGAGGATCTCTTTCCCTGACTACAAGTCTGGGAGCGAGCATTCATCCATCCATCATGGCAGAGTAGTCTTGAAATCCAAATGTAGCATCCTGCGCAGGTTCCACAGGTGATTCCTGACACCGGTGACTTCTGAAGGTATTTCCTGACACCAGTAACCTTCTTTCTGTACTTCTGACATCACAGTCTTATCACCCTGGTTGACGTCTATGGACCATTCTTGGACAGGTTCCAAAGGTAATTCCTAACACCGGTAACCACTGAAGGTATTTCCTGACACCGGTAACCTTTCCTGTTTCCTGTACTTCAACAACTCAGTTAAACTTGAGTGATCTGACTGGACTGTGAAGATTCAACTCAACAGTTTTCACCTGATGTACCTGTACTCTTTCCTCCCCTGTTTACTTTAAAGGCCTTTTCTCTACTGTTTGGGATTCCTATCCCGACCTTGATCCTCAGAATCTTCTGACTTGTTCTCCTGCTTTTTTCTAAGCCATGCTTGATAGACTCTGCAATCTTTCTTCATATGTCCGAATTTCTTACAGAAAAAGCACTGAATGGAACTTTTCTTCTTACTGTCTGAATTCTGTTCTGTGTCTGAAGAAGATTGACAACTAGATTGAGAGCTTGTCTGTAGTTTTTCTGCGAAATCTTTTAATGCTGAAGCAATAAGATGTTCAATCCTAGCTTCTGATGGGGATTGCACAGCATTGACTGAAGCTTCATTTTCTTTCTTCGCTTTCTTTCCATCAACGGCTTGAAAAATATATTGATGGTGTTTTACCAAATTTAATGCCTCTTCCATGGTTTTAGGATGTTCGAAACAAGCGTGTTTAGCTGCATCCCTGTCAATACAACCCTGGCAAAATCTAGCAATGGCTTCTTGTTTCAAGTGCTCTTCTGGCAAATCTACAAACGCTGGAGTTGCGAGAGTCATTACACGGTCCGCCCAGTCTTCTAATGATTCATCCTGCTTCTGGGAAGCTTGACGAAATCTTGCCTTCGAGGTTTCTGTCAACTCCTTTACACCAAACCTAGCCTCTAACTTCTTCATTATTTTTCGAAAAGAATATTTTTCCATATCAGATGTTGTTATTGTGAAAAAATCAAGGGCTTTTCCTTCCAGACTCCACATCAGATAATCTTTGCTCTCTGCCTCCGACCATTTCATCACTTTTCTGTAACTATCAAACTTCTTTTTAAAGGATAGCCAATTTGACTTTCCATCAAAACGCAAAGCTTTCGGGTGTTTTCGGGGATCTCCATGCTTTGAAGAATATCTATCCACCGAAGAATCTCTGTCTGAGTCTGAATATGATGAGTGATGATGTTTTCGTGATCTTCTTTTTGTTTTCTGTGACCTTGATCTTCCTTTTGATTTACGTGACCTTGACCGTGAAGGAGATCTTGATTGTGATTCTGAACTAGACGATGTATGACGTTTATGTTTATGTATCTTTGATTTAGCACGCCTTGTCTGAGCTCTCCTTTTATGGGAAGATCTAGAATGTGACCTTGATGATGACCTTGACGTTGACCTTGAACTAGATGACGATCGACGTTTATGTTTGTACACCATCCTTGATCTATCATGTTTTGTTTTTAATTTAACCCTTCTCTTATGAGATTTGGAATGTGAACTTGATGACCTTGAGGCTGACCTTGACGATGATCTAGAAGTTGATCTCGAACTTGATCTGGAGTGTTTGTGTATCTTTTTCTGCGACTTATTTTTCTTAGAGTCATGTTTTCTTGAACTTCGTCTCACTGACTTTGACCGTGAAGTTGACCTTGAAGAATCACGCTTCTTTTTCTTCACATGTTTTGTGCCAGATTTTCTCGATTTGGGTTCAACTGACCTTGACCCTGAAGTCGACCTTGAAGAAATGTGTTTCTTTTTCTTCAGCAGGTTTGCATCAGACATCTTTGAATGAGCTGACCTTGACCTTAAAGATGACCCTGAGTGACTTCTTTCCTTTTTCTTTACAACTTTAGAGTCTGATTTCCTTGAATGGTGATGAGCTGACTTTGACCTTGAAGATGACCTTGATCTACTTCTGTCCTTTTTCTTCATAGCTTCAGAGTCTGTTTTCTTTGAGGAGCTCTTATCCTTTTTCTTGACATTGCTGGAATCTGTTTTAGAATGACTCTGATTTGACCTTGACCTTGAAGTGGATCGTGATCCAGAAGTTGACCTTGATCTTGACCTTGATGGTCTTTTCTTTGATATTCTGGACTTTGACTTAGACCGTTTTGACTGCGACCTTGACCTCGACACTGACCCTGAGTTTGACCTTGACACTGACAGTGACCCAGAGTGTGACCTTGACCTTTTACTGTGACGCCTATGCGTCCTTATATGTTTAGGGGAGTGCTTTCTTGAACGTCTCTGATTAGCCCGTGACCTTGACCCTGAGTGTGACCTTGACCTTTTACTGTGACGCCTATGCGTCCTTGTATGTTTAGGGGAGTGTTTTCTTGAACGTCTCTGACTAGACGGTGACCTTGAGGAAGATCTGTGTGCCCTAGGAGATCTGGATCTACAAGACCCAATACCTCCCTCTGACCCTCTTGAAGTGGATGGCTCTGGTGTCTTCCTTTCAGCAGGTTTCTTATCCTCTTTATCACCATGAGATTCTGACCTGGAATCGGTTCTACAAGAACGTGATTCTTCTGGTTCATGGATACTCGAAGCTGCTGCTAACACAGCGGATGCTTCCTGATCTGACAACTGTGATGCCAACTTGGAGGCACTCTCTCGAACTGGTGACATTGACGCTTTCCTTGGCTTATATGCTGATGGCAATGTCAGTGGATGCCAAACTTCTGACTCTGGTTCTTGTGGTGACCTTGACCTTCCTGATGCTGTCTGGTGGGCAAAGCTCACCAGTGGTTCCCATGAATCATTCTTAGGTACTGATGGGAGACAGCTTAGATCAATATCGAATGGGTCATCTAGCTTTGGCACTGAGAAGTCTATCATCTCCAGGACTTCATCTGACAGGTGTCGCCGAAGAGCCAAATTCATAGCCTCCTTCTTGATAACTCCATAAACGTCTCTGAACTGAATAAGAAGCTGAGCAACTTTTTCACCCACTCCTGGAATCTGTTTCAGTTCCTCTGTAGTTGCCGTGTTGACGTTTATCGACATAGTGACAGACGTACAGGGATAATACTGACTTTACTGCTATTAGGATTGTGGTGGGGTAATGGCAAATGAATCCCCTATATGTCTTATTTGAACAATCCAGTGTGTCTACAAGACTCCACGAGCAATAACCTTTTAGTCAAATAAATCACTCATGTGTCTACAAGACTCCACAAGAAATCTTATTTGACTATTATTGTGTGTCTATAAGACTCCACAAGAAGTAAAATTCCCTGTAATATTCCCAAGAAAAACTGACTCTCTATGTTAACCTTACGCCTGCTTTCTAATTTCGACCAAAACTGGATAAATTTAGAATTTATAGGTCGAGACTTTCAAGGGCTCTGTGTGTATAGCGTAGAAGCTTGCAATTTTGTTAATTTGTTATTCTAGACCCGGCGACCTATTCCCTCCTTTGTCAAAGTTAGTGTTCGAAAAAACACAGGACGAATGTCAATGGGGGAAAAGGCGAAAATAACAAAATACAAATGCTTCTGCCAAGTTTACCTCGTCGCCATTATTGTGTTTTTACCCCTTATTAAACTATACAATTCCCTTGTAGCTTAGAAGCAAGGCAAGAGGGATGGAAATTGAGACCGCTGTCTGTCACCGCTTTGGATTCGTGCAAAGCGCTCAGCTGTAATTCACCTAACTGCGCATGTCTGGCGGAAGTATATAATTATCGCCCCTTGATTTGCTTCTAGTGCTACTAATCCCCGGTACTTACATCCGGACCCGGTAGTCAGGCCAAGACGATGCGTCACTACAAGGGTAATGTTTACTCTGAAAACAAACAGTTAACAATTGTTGTTGTGCCTGGCTTGACCTAAAAGTTGTTGCTGTGCCTGGTATGGCCTAGTAGGTGAACCCAGACACAGCAACAACTTTTAACTCTTTTTTTTCAGAGTAAACAGGCTACCCACCCATTTTACTGCCATACCTAAACTTTAAAAGAATTAGTCAACATTCAATATTTGAGAAAATGTCCTTTGCCACTACTTTGAAAAAGTGGTGGGAGTACATATTTTCATTTATTCATGTTTTAAATGTTGTCCTGATCTTTACCAAAAACATTTGTACAGATGGCTTGATATGGAAGTGGCTGCCACTGTTTCATTTAAGGTTCCCAAAGTAGAGCTATATTCAGATTGTGCTACAGTGACAGTGTGCTTGCGGAGCTTCTTCTGTTTTTCAGCAGATTCAACAACTTTGACTGGCTTATCGAGGCAAAGCCTCACAACATTTTGTAGCAGATCGTTTATAATTAGAGCCACTACGCTACTACGACTTTCGACAGTTTCTGTTTTAAAAAACGAATAAATCGTTTTCTGAGTCGCCATTTCCTTGAAATAATATTTACCGCTACACCGTTAGTCCGCTATCACTAGAAGCTTACATAGTAAAAATTTTATCGATCAGCGTTCGGTAACACAGATCGGTGATATGGCACAGGATATTCTGAATCGGTTTATCCGGTACGCGTGACTTCGTTGAAAGGATGCGTACCGCTAATTTTGACGGGGTTTTCTGTACTCGGCGGACCCGGAATTTCCTGCGTACCGGCAATAAAATTATGCGTAAATACGCGGTACGCGGCCTTATCTGCAGCACTGTATGAGTTTAAACCTTTAGCCATCAATTCTGACTAAAATAATCTATACTCTAATGATATTTAACTTCTTCTGAGCCTCTAAATGTACCCCTCCTCAGCTGGTTTTGGCAATTTCGGCCGTTTTTGGCTTGCATTTTGACCGAAAACTACCTGAGCGCAGGCAAGTGCACAGCTGATTTTTTGCATAATAATGCATTTTAAGAACATCAACAATGTGTGAAAAATTCAGCTGTGCACTTGCCTGTGCTGACACCTAATTTTAAACTTTTCTAAATAAAATAACGTCATTGACAACGGTTGCCTTACAAGGACGCGCGTGCGACAGGAACTCTTTGGCGGTGAAGGTAGACAATCTACGGATCGTAAAGAAATTTTACTAAATAAAAAACCAAAACAGACCGCTCTACCTTCTTTTTGATAAGTAATACCAGAATATATGATGCAAAACATAGTTTTTCGCTTCTTCATTCATGACGACGCTTGACCTGTTGTCAGAAACAACTCCTGATTCTGAAGGATACATGCAACTGCAATGTTGTTGCAATAAGGACAGCGAATAAAAGACGGGACCGAAAGACGGTACTTGTACTACCGCTGAGCCACTTGGGGAACGTCGTTAGGAGAATTGAAATAGCAATAGTAAGCAGTACGATATTTGTACTCATGAAACCATTAATTGGTGTTGGTGGTGATGGGAGATAGGTGTGTGTTTCTGTGTGTGTGTGTGTGGGGGGGGGGGGGGAGGGCGTGTTGCAGAAACATGCTTCAGACCTCAAATCATCAAACAATATTTGTTATGCATATCACTTGTAAGATTCTTGAATGTTAGAGTTGCTCCCATTTCCCAATAAAACCAAGTAACACCAAATTGGGTATTGTCTGACTGAGAAATGACAGTGTCACGCCCGTTTTTTTCAATATATCTGCTGGATATACTTTACCAACAAATATTCTGTTGAAGTGTCGAACCGCAAAAAAGTAAAAAATAAAACCTTGTTCGAAATCGTGCACGTACGGGACGATTTTTACTAGTGCGACTTCCTTGCATTTTTCTGCGCCCTACAATACAGCAGTTACTGATACAGGAAAAGAAATATTTGAAAACGAACATTGCAGGTACATGCACTGGGCACTGGATGTTCTCGACCTCTGCGATGCGAGGAGGAATTTGAAAAGGAGGCGGTATGGAGCAGAAGGAGCGAGAGAATACAGGAAGGCTTACAAAAGGGTTCAGATGCCCTGAAGAGAGCAAAGGAGGACTGATTAAGTAGGGATACTCGGTGCAAGGAGACTGAAACTTAATACCTAAAATAACACAACTGCAAGTGAGCACATCAGCCGGTGTGGATTAAAATTCAGAGAACAGGGTAGATCCTAAACATCCAGAACAAGTCTGGGACGTGTCTAACAAAAGAATGATAAACTATCAGCAGATGGATAGAAGCTATACAATCATGGGTGTTATGGCGACAATGCAGTTCTGGACTGCACTCAGTGTCAAAACGAAGATCTTAAAGTAATCCTTTGTGAGGAAGTTAAGATTGCAGTAGTAGCTCTAAAGTCCGCCGTAGTTGATACTAATACAAAAGTAAAAGCTTAGCTATGGCAAAGTATGAGCAATGCATAGATTAATCAAAATATTCATTGCCCTTTGTTTCCAATACCTACGGCTGTTTATACGAGTATAATAGGACAAAGATTGTGAATTACCCAGTCACCCAGTATTACGGTATGTATAATTCAGTGTCTTAGTTACCCCACCCACTCTCATACATGAAATACACGATCATTCTGCTGATTAGCTTCATTAAGAGTTTGAATTACATATATGTTTGATATATTAATAACTTAAAAAATGGTGCGAAAATAATGAATCACACGATGAAAACAGGTACATGTATGAAAGATATCTAATTTCTTGTTTCGCTACATCTATTTTTTTTTTTTTTTTTTTTTGAAATTCGTTGCCATGGAAACGGTTAAGGTAAATAGTGTACTTTTATTCTTTTTGTTTATTAACAACGTATATAAAGGGAAGCGCATAAAAAATCTGGCCTATGCTAGTCGGCAGTTATAAAAAGAAATGTGTTCATTACCATTAATTGCTGTGCGGTTTCAATGTAAATCATAAGTTATCTCCCTTTTTTCTTTCTAAGAGATAATTGTTTACTTTGAATGCAAAATATTTTTATTAGCTATATATCTTCGTTGTTTTTGCATTCATTTCTAATTATTTTCAACCTATCAACTCGCAAGAATAATGCAAAGTTTATCCATACCCCCATATTTTTAAATATTTTTTCATCTGATTTCTTTCAGACTAATACGTTCTATTCCGAGAAAAAGTGACTGCTGCTTATGAGTTGATCTTGAAACGAATGGTTTATTTAAATTCCTTTGAAAGAAAAAATACTGCAATTGTGGCATGCCCCTAAAACGTAAATTTTCGATTAGAAACAGATTTTAAAACAGTTTAATGTAGCGTTTCTGTAATCCGACAATTTCAGTGATCTATCAAGAGTTATCGCCCTTCATGCACGTGATTAGATGCAGACCAGAAAATGTCAAAGAAATTTAGTATTAATATTACATACATTATTAGATCTGATACTTATCATTCACTTTAAAGTTCCTTTCTTTGTTATATATGACAAAATGTATCCCTACCCCCTAAATTTTGCTAAAAATCAGGGCAGAACTGCATGAAAAAACGAATGGCTGTAACTTTCCTTGTATAAGCCGTAACATCTCCATTTTCTAGATTTATATTGTTGACAAGGTGACTAAAAATAGCCATCAGAGGAGATGGCAAATCCCCCGACCGAAGACCCCCATGGGCCTTGGTAAAAAGGGTGCACTTCAAAACACATACAAGTAATATATTGTCATTCTTTTATGCTTCTGATTGACATAATCTGTTTAACAGATGCATGATTATCTAACACTCAGCCTAAAATAGTATGCCTGCTAAAAAGAAGTAATATCTCAAACAGCCGCCATATACATAAATATATAGCATATGATACATTAAACTTTCAAAATGTGTGAAGAACTTCTAAACTACAAGCCCTACAAACCTAATTTTGAGCTCTCTAGTAAGTAAATTTGGACAAAGAATCCAAATCTGGAGAAAAAAAAATTTATTTTTTTTTTTTGGTGGGGTGGGGTGGGGTGGGGGAATGAAGAGGGGTCAGAGAGAGTTAGGAACACTGATGAGATATCACAGCATTTTCATCAATATTCTAATAGGTACAAGGTTATTAAAATTGTGGAGCAGGCCAGGCTTATACAGATATGGAGCAGAGACTCAAACAGCAGCTCAAAATACCAAAGGGAAATAACTCACAAAGTATGAATGCAAGAGTTGTCGTTCATGTGCGAGACAAATCCTCATGACCTGTTCCTCATGTCTGTGAAGTATTATGAAAATATTTCAAAAGGTATTCAAGCTATGGAGCAGACACCTAAAATCATCAAAGGGAAATAACTCAAAAAGTAAGAAAGCAAGAGTTGTCATTCTTGTTCGCGACACATTGTCATGACCTGTTCTACATATTTGTGAAGTATCATGAAAATATTTCCAAAGGTATATGAGTTATAGAGCGGACACGAAATCACACCTAAAATGATCAAGGGGAAATAACTCAAAAAGTAAGAAAGCAAGAGTTGTCATTCTTGTTCGCGACACATCGTCATGGCCTGTTCTACATATCTGTGAAGTATCATGAAAATATTCTAAAAGGTATTCAAGTTATAGAGCGGACACGAATCTGCCAAAAAATCACACCTAAAACCATCAAGGGGAAATAACTCAGAAAGTAAGAAAGCAAGAGTTGTCATTCTTGTTCGCGACACATCGTCATGACCTGTTCTACATATCTGTGAAGTATCATGAAAATATTCCAAAGGGTATTCAAGTTACAGAGCGGACACGAATCTGCCAAAAAACTCACCAAAGGGGAAATAACTCAAAAAGTACAATAGCAAGAGTTACCATTCTTGTGCGCGACACATCGTCATGACCTGTTCTACATAACTGTGAAGTATCATGAAAATATTCCAAAGGGTATTCAAGATATAGAGCGGACAAGAAAATGTTTACGGACGGACGGACGGACGGCGGACGGACGGACGGACGGACGGAAGGACGCCAGGCTCATCGCTATATCCCCCGAACCTTTCGGTCGGGGGATAAAAAGGGTGCACTTCAAAACACATATTAGTAATATATTGTCGTTCTTTTATGCTTCTGATTGACATTAACTGTTAAGAGATGCATGATTATCTAACACTCAGACTAAAACAGTATGCTTGACTGCTAAAAAGAGGTAATATCTCAAACAGCCACCATAGCATACGATACATTCAACTTTCAAAATGTGTGAATAACTTCAAAAGTACAAGCCCTACAAATCTAATTTTGAGCTCTCTAGTAAGTGAATTTGGACAAAGAATCCAAATCTGGAAAAATGTTTTTTTTTTTTTTTTTTTTTTTTTGGGGGGGGGAGGGGGGGGGGGTGCGGGAGGGGGCACGGGAATGTGGAGGGGTAAGAGAGAGTTAGGAACACTGATAAGATATCACAGCATGATCATCAATATTCTAAAAGGTTCACGGTTATTCAAATTCTGGAGCTGGCCAGGGTTATACAGTTATGGAGCAGAGACTCAAACAGCAGCTCAAACTACCAAAGGGAAATAATTCACTAGGTCTAAAAGCAAGAGTTATCATTCATGTATGAGACAAATTGTCATGACCTGTTCTGCATATCTGTGAAGTATCATGAAAATATTTCAAAAGGTATTCAAGCTATGGAGCGGACACTTAAAATAATCAAAGGGAAATAACTCCAAAAGTAAGAAAGCAAGAGTTGTCAATCTTGTTCGCGACACATCATCATGACCTGGTCTACATATCTGTGAAGTATCATGAAAATATTCCAAAAGGTATTCAAGTTATAGAGCGGACACGAAATCATACCAAAAATGATCAAGGGGAAATAACTCAAAAAGTAAAAAAGCAAGAGTTGTCATTCTTGTTCGCGACACATCATCATGACCTGGTCTACATATCTGTGAAGTATCATGAAAATATTCCAAAAGGTATTCAAGTTATAGTGCGGACACGAAATCATACCAAAAATGATCAAGGGGAAATAACTCAAAAAGTAAGAAAGCAAGAGTTGTCATTCTTGTTCGCGACACATCATCATGACCTGGTCTATATATCTGTGAAGTATCATGAAAATATTCCAAAAGGTAGTCAAGTTATAGAGCGGACACGAAATCATACCGAAAACGATCAAGGGGAAATAACTCAAAAAGTAAGAAAGCAAGAGTTGTCATTCTTGTTCGCGACACACCATCATGACCTGTTCTACATATCTGTGAAGTATCATGAGAATATTCCAAAGGGTATTCTAGTTATAGAGCGGACACGAATCTGCCAAAAAATCACACCTAAAACTATCAAGGGGAAATAACTCAAAAAGTAAGAAAGCAAGAGTTGTCATTCTTATTCGCGACACGTCGTCATGACCTGTTCTACATTTCTGTGAAGTATCATGAAAATATTCCAAAGGGTATTCAAGTTACAGAGCGGACACGAATCTGCCAAAAAATCACTAAAGGGGAGATAATTCAAAAAGTACAATAGCAAGAGTTACCATTCTTGTACGCGACACGTCGTCATGACCTGTTCTACATTTCTGTGAAGTATCATGAAAATATTCCAAAGGGTATTCAAGATATAGAGCGGACAAGAAAGTGTTTACGGACGGACGGACGGACAGACGGACGGACGGACGGACGGACGGACGCCAGGCTCATCGCTATATCCCCCGAACCTTTCGGTCGGGGGATAATGAAAAAAACAATATTTGAATAAATTTTGAGAGGGGGCCAAATATGGCCCAAACCATACCTGGTCCTTTAATGCATGGATCTAAAGAAGAGATGCCAAACAATTCATGAAAGACAATCAGAAAATCAACAAATCAAAACTTTGTCCTCTGAATTATAGGACTTTTTTTTAGTGTCATTGAAAAAAAAAATTCTTACATGAGTATGGATCTGATCTCCTGGTTCCCATGACAACTGCTTTGATTTCTGGATGTTGTTTCTGTAAATCTCCAAGACAGTCCTTTATTCTGCCATTAAACCTCAGCTGCTCTAGTTTGTACCTGATAAAATAAACAGAGTTTATTTTCTTTTGCAATTTTCATATCATACCCTCTACCAACATAAGCAGCCAATATCAGCCAATATAGGCCCATGAGCTGATATGGTTTCATGATTGATATGAGGAATGATGCAGGAAATGCTGTGTCATAAACCTTTCACTTTTTCCTACCATTGAAAACAAACAGTGCAGAGTACACACCTGGTTAAATATGTTACCAAGGATATTACGAAATGAAAAATGGCTGTTACAAAACGAAAAAGAGTCATAGTTACAAAACAACCTGATGAGCAGGTTGTTCGGTAACTATGACTCTTTTTCGTTTCGTAACAGTCGTTTCGTAACAGCCCTTGTTTATACATAGTAAACCAGGGATGATTATTCCAAAATGCATGAGTCCTGGATGCTTGTATGTGAAAAAACTTTAAGATGTGATGAGAAAATATGAAACAGATTTTTGGGCATGATTTGGGCAAAAGCTGTGTTCCCCATTTGTTCCTTAAATGAAAAAGGGTTTAAATTGCAAGAACCTGTTATCAAAATATAACTCCTGCCAAAACCCACAAATAAAACTTACAGTACCTATCTCTAGCTATCTGTATAAATTTCTCCACTTCAGGAAATGGTAATTTACTTCTTATATATAAACTCTTTATTCTGTCCTTGTTGTCTGGATATTTCCTGTAAAACAGAGATAACATTCAGGCATTACATGTCCAGGGCCCAGTTGTTCAAAATATCGTTAGCCTAACGAGCTTGTCAAGTGGTCAACTCGTTAAGTGTTCTATGACTTTATAATCAATTACATTGATATACTTTTTTTTGCAAACGCTTTTCACATTTTTTCAACAAAAAATAATGGCATTTGAGATATAAACATTTGAAATTTTATCGAAAAATTCCAGAACATTTACTCTGAGATACCAGTAGTTGAGATAACAGGAGTCAAAATGCAAAGAAAATATATAGTAAAAGAATATTCTTTGATATGAAGGGTACTTTAAGATATCAGTGTTTGAGATATGGGAGTTAAAATTGTATTTTTCCCTTAAGGTCTCAGTGATCCCATCAAGATCTCACAAAAAATATTTTCTCTAAATTCGAACTGCCCCTCTACACCAAAAGGCACTTAGTAGCATACAAGACATAGAATACTATCTCTTGCCTACCTCTGAATAGTCACAAAACAGAGCTATCTAGGTGACTGTATCAAAACACAAGCAAACGATGACAATGAAGCCTTAAAATTAATACCTATGTCTGGATTCTAGTTAAAACAGACAACCTCTGCATCTGTACAGATGTTGAAACATTGCTGAACTGAACACTGAAGACTCTGATCAGACTGTGATGAAAGGCAGGCTGACGTGAGTCTTCATCATTTAAGGTACCTTTAATCATGAAAAGACTCACTTTTTCACCACAGCATGGAATAAATGAAGAAGTACAGTGCAGTCCTTGCCACCGTTAAATCCAACACACATATCAGTGAGGCTGGAACACAGAAAACATGGAATTAAATGACTTGAGAATTATTATTTGATAGAGAAAATCCGAAGTTTCTGCTAAAACAATTTCAGTTTGACATGTCATTGAAAAATTGGCAGAGCATGGCATACATTGCTTGCCATGCTCCTATACCAATGATGTTAAAAATCTACTGCCACAGCAACTAAGAGGTCATATTGATGTCAGGGTCATGTCATCAAGACTTCATTCTGCCAAGGTACTAAGCACAGTAGTTGGTAGTTTCATAATTGCTACGATAACAGATCTATGGCGTCATCTCACTTATAATTCAAGAGGAGCATGGCATACATTGTATGCCATGCTCCTCTTGAATTATACGTGAGATGTTACCTGAAATTCTTACAATGGAAAAGTGTGATTTTCTCAAACATGTAATTCGAATTCTATGTTAGAAGATTGAGCAACATGTGTTAGACTGGCACATAAGCATGTGAATAACACTGAATATGCTACCATACAAATTCTAAAATTTGGGACACCGATAACAATTACCGTAATTGTCCTGAAAATGAAACAGTGTGCTTTCACAATGCAACAATGCATCCAAAGGATGCAGATGGAATGGCAAGCAGTGTAGACCCTGATCAGACTGCTCCTTTTGATCTGCACTGTTTGCTCATATTTGTCTGTCCCAACATTTCAGAATTCTGTGGGTTTGAGGAGGTTTCTAATGCACAGGTTTTATGACTAGTTTGATGATTAAATACAACCACACTCTATCAAAATCTAGTAATTCCTAAATAACTTATTTATACATGATATGCAATTGTGTCTTTCCTATTAAACATCTGTTTGAGCTGAAACACGACAAAACAAACAAAGTGGCATGTGTACCCAGTGAAGACTCAGATCAGCCTAGGCATCTGCCCAGTCTGATTTAATCAGAGTTTTCTCTTGGCACTTAAATGGTAGCCAAAAATCTAAGCTAGCTTCATGCGGAGAGCAAAGACTCTGATCAGACTGGGTGGACGCTCAGGCTGATCTGAGTTTTTGCTGGGCGCACATGCCTTTTGTTAATTTTGTATGTCACAGCTCAGCTATGTACATCCATACAAAATTGCAGGCAGAGGATGAGTTTCAGAAATTTATTAAAACAAGAGTTGTCAGAAGACAACAAAGCGTGCCTTATGAGTGCCTGATTCTCACAGTCAGAAAGACCTACACATATATAAGGTCATCTGCAGTGTCAGACTGAGCCATTATCCCAGGTATATGATGAATACTTATTAAATACAACTCAAAATATGAAGCAAAATCACTTAAATGTAAAATTTATGTTAGAGTGACCTCAAATTCCCAAATATGATGTTAATCTATGAACAGTTTTGGAGACACAAGGCAAAATCAATGAACCATGAAATATAGGTCACAGTGATCTTTAAATAATATGAGGTCATTCGTGATGTCAGACTGATCCACTATGCCAGATATGATGTTAATCCATCAAACAGTGCTTGAAATATAAGACAAAATCACTGGACCATGAGCAAAGGTCAAGGGCACAGGATTCAGCATGGTAGCTTTGCAGCTGCAGCAATTATAGGGATATGCTATTTGACCAAGTATCAAGTCTCTTGTGTCAAAGATATCATCAAAACAAAACATTTTGCCTTAAAACCAGTGCCAAATAGCAAAGTCAGTCAACCGTAACATATAGGTCAAGGACATACAATTGTGTCATGTAGCTGCTGCAGTCATATGGATGTATATATGTACCAAGTATGATGATTGTAGCTGCTATAGTTTGTAAGATACAGACTTGAACATCAAGTTAAACGCAATTGTTAACATTGGCTAACCTGATCACGGACGCCTACGAGGACACTGACGGGTACGCTAACGCTGACACTAACGCTAACGCATACTCGGACTACTACGCCGGAGGTATAGCATAAGCTCTCCTTTGCTTCGCAAAGGCGCGCTAAAAATCCAATTATTTGAAGATTTGTTACAATTATTACTATTCTGAAACACCTTGATAACTATAAAATGTCTCCACACTACTTGCTTTTACCATTCTCTCATTCCATTATAATTAATAAATTTCTAAAGTATTTGTATCATCTGTGTTTCAGTATTGATTGGCTGATGACTGATTGGTGATGGGCTCAGGGGCAAGCACAAAAATCAGTTCTAAGAAGATAGTACAAGTAGCATACCTTGAAAGTTAGAGAAAATTTTGGCATTAATAAAGTACTACCACACCATCCTTCAACACATTTCAATGAAGATTTGCTTTACTAAATATGAGTGCTCATACATGCATGCAATAATATTTACTCTTCGTCATATGAAATTTCAACTATTAAAGGGATGAATACTGTGTATTATAAGGCTGCCTTTTCAGAGGGATGGTGCTGAATAAAAGAAGTGCTTAATTTTCACTCATAAAATTAGGCATTACAAAATCTGTAGCCCCACATACCTATACTTGTCAAGAGCTTCATCTATAACTGCCACAGAATGTTTCACTTTTTTTGTAAACTCGTCATCTGCACCAGAGTTCACAATTCCATAAACTTGCTCCTCAGCATGCAGCACTGGGTATTTCTCATAATTAACTATGGAACCTTAAAAACATGGTATCATACATTTTATTAAAGAACCTGAGCAAAACTTCCGTATTTTCCTGCTGTTTTGAAAAGCTGAACAACTTTTGAGACTTCTTGCTTGCTTTTCTATATTGAGACACTCTTCCCAAAGGGTCTACTCTTGAAGCAAAGAATTTGATCCCGAAGTAGCAAACTCTTTTCTTTAAGAGTTAAGCCCCAAGAGTTAAGTCCCATTGTTGAGAAAAGAAGCAAAAAAGACCTGTCCGTGTACAGGATAGCTCGCCTGCAGTGCCTTGCCCATCACAAAAAAAAATCTTTAACGTAAAACTTTAAAGTGTGCCGCCCACACCAACGCCAACGCCAACGTCCAACCATGTGACAACAATAGCTCTCTGTACTTTCGTACAGGCGAGCTAATAAGAAAAACAGTAGATGTTGTAGTTGATGTTGTGTTCCTTTACATCAACAGTAAACAGCTACATGTACGGTCTTGTCTGACGGTCAATTAACCTAACCACAGTATTATGGACAGTATTAGATCTCCTACTGCTGACTGTGCCACGTGACCCCGCAAAAACAGCAGAACTGCTTCCACTGAACCTTATCCATTCACCTTCAATAGTCTAAAATGCATGAGACAGGATCCTACTGGAACTGCCTAATGAGAAACAACAACCCTTTTTTAGAATAAACAAGACATCATAATGCTTTATGGGCAAAGTGTGACTTGGCAGCCAGTGACAGCTTGACCACAATATTTGGAAATCACGTCCAAATGTGTTTCTATCAAAGAACATTGTAATCATTTTATATTGTACAACATAAATTATGCACATAAAAACTTTGTCTCTGCTTATCCCTTAATGCGCCAAAAAGCAGACGACAAAATTTATGCCTGCAGAATTTCAAAAAATGTTTCGTCCAAGCTATATCATATTGAGAATTCAAACACTAGAGGAAAACAGTGTAGATTCAGATGAGGTAGCTCATTATGAGCCACCTCACCTAGATCTACACTGTTTGCAAATTTAACTATTTTAAATTTTGGAGCTTTAAGGGTTAAGTATCAAATGTAACCTTTTCAGGAAAGTAACCTTTTCAGGAAAGGAACTATATTATTAGTATTTGTGCTTTCATTTCTCACAAAAATGTAGATTGTATACAAATTTTATCAAATAAAATATGTTTAACCCTTTTTAGACCGGATACCCGTTTTGGGGACATTATGCAAACACTGCAGACCCAGTTCAGACGCCGCATAACGCGGCGTCTGATCAGGGTTTACACTGTTTGCTTACAGGAATTTCTATGCAAAGTACAATAAAAGTGGAAATATTCACCAGAAAACCCTAAAACTAGAAATGGGATTATCTGAATGATAAGAATGGACAAGTCCACTGGTCAAAAAAGGCTTAAGTGTTACCTTGTGGCAATTTTTCTTCCAACAATTTACATGCTGCCTCCAACTGGCTTTTATCCTCTGCTTCTAATGTTAGCTTCACCATGTAATAACTGAATAAGACATCATTTTTTTTCTTTTTATATAATCAAATTATATTGAGTATAATAAAAACTTGTTAAAAAAAATAAAAATATGGTATCCAGCCAAATAATCTAGGTAAACATTTGTCCAAACAGTTATACAATATCTAACAGTTCACATAATTTCAAGAAAATAAAGCTTAAACATACCACTTAAGGATTTACGGGGGTCAACAAATTCTTAGAAACATAATTGTTGTTGCCCTAGTCAAAAATAAATGTCTTTATACCCCAACATCGATATGTATCATTTTAAATAAAAATGTTGCGGCACATTAAAATATTGATAGGGCACAACATGCAAAGTAACAATGCAACCATAAATGGAGTGTGCTAACAGCAGAGCTCTGATCAAGCTACGCAGATGCTTAGGCTGATCTGTGCCTTTGCTGCCCACATGCTATAAGCACCCTTTTTCATGTTGTGGCTGAAATAATCAGCAAAATCCTGCTGCTTTGCTGTGACAAGGGTGTAGCCAGATCACAGGCATTTGATATTTCTAGAGCCTCAGAAGTAAGCATAAGCCTCGATATGGCAAAAAACGTATTTTCTATGGTGAGATATCTCACTATAGAAAATATGGTTTCTGACCATATACGAGGCTACTGTGTATTTCCGAAGTCCCAAAAACGTCAAGTGCTTGTGGCCAGACCAAATACTTTGCTGAAGCAAGCATTTTTGAGATAGATACATAGCTGAATGCATACATCTCACTCTATTATGGAGAAATCTGTCTCCTTCCACCATTTTGACATAGGGGAACAACTGATGTGACTTTTTGTTTGCTTCCCTGGCTAGGGAAGCCTTTCTTAAATATGGTCTACCTTTAAAGGAAAGAATTTGCTCCTGGAGAACAGCTGACCCACAATGAGAAGGGAGCAAAGCCCTAGATAAGAGGGAGTATTTGGTGATAATTAGGGATAATATTTGTTAATTCTGGATAAAAACATAAGTTGTGACCCCTCATCTGAACCGTCTCGACGAGACGGTTCAGATGAGGGGTCACAACATATGGTTTCAAAGAGAAATATTGGTTGGTTGATTTGATGCTTAATGTCCACGGTAAACAACTAAGGTCATGTCGGGACGGTCAGTTAACCTAACCACACTATTCCTGGGCAGGCTTAGACACACTATTCCTGGGCAGGCTTAGACCTCCTAAGCGGTTAACCAGTACTAAGTGCACATACTTTCGCCAGTAACTGACGACTGCCCTTCTTGAATCAGCGGAAGGAGAAACGAAAGTATGTGGCCAGACCTGGATTCGAACCCAGGACCTCTGACTTACGAGTCAGGTGCCCTACCGATTGCGCTACCCGGCCTGGCAAAAAAGAGAAATAAAGAAAATTATCCCCCAATTATCATCAAATACCCCTCTTATCTAGGACTCTGAGGGAGGCAAAAATGCAGAGTTGCTTCTCTTGCAAGTGTACCCATTTATTACTCATGTCAATGAAATATACTGAAGCCTGTGTCCCCAGGCCTCCTTCTAGTAAGGCCCCTGTGTGATGTCATGTTAGCAAGTGCCATAAAATGCTAAGTTTGACAGAAAATCTGCTATTGTGATTCATAATGGGCTATGCCATTAAAATGAGCAGAGCCAATCCACACCTGACCATGATGGCCAGATATAATACTTTCTTCCATATTCCCCTAAACTATGTATACTTAAGGACAAAAGTTCTGCAGGGATGTTAGTTTAACATCCGTGCAGAACTTTTGTCCTTAAGTACAAGTTTTCTGAGTGTATAAACACCTGTTATTAAAGTCTGGGTATGATCCAAAAGTGACGTGGTCTTTAAACGCTGCCACAACCTCATTCAGCACCGAGGTGATAGAAACCTCATCTTGTTTCACAAAGATTTCTTGAAGGTGAATTTCAAAATGGGGGTTCTTGAAGTGATCCTGAAATTCAAACAAAGACATGAGCTGAGACACGATAACCCAACAAAGAGAAATGCTAATTACTGAGACACCATTACAAGACACAGTGTTATGAATGAGTTCAGTATACTCCCAGGTATTTTCTAACAAGCCTGCTGGCATTTCCCTGACCAAGTAGATCTAAATCAATGCTATTTTTTGACAACAGCCTCAGAACGAATACCTTGCACAGAACCCTATGATACATAAGAGTGTGTTTTGGTAATTCCTGGAGTGTTCCAATATTTTGGTGTGTTTGGGTATTTATCTGACCCATCTTTAAGGGAAATTTGAAATCTTGACACTCTCAGTAAACACTATTGCCTTAAAGGCCCCATTGCTCTATGAATTCATGTAATAGTTTTTTTATGATGTATCTCAGCGAGATTCTCACTATAGAATCGTCATTACAAATGACCATGATTAGCCAACTCGAAACAAACCATCCTTCAGTTTCACATAAAGAAGGGGGTGATGAACATTCTTTAGGTCATTTTAGTTGGGAACTAAAATGACCCTTTGATTTCTTTAACTTGAATGAAATGGTAAAAATACAATGTACAGGGGTGAGACCGTATTCACTATCCCGCTATTGTTTGTACTTCATTGCTCAAAAGGGAACCAGAAAAGGAAAATGTATTTTGTGAAAATTTGTAATTTTTCAAATACACGTTCTACCTTATTTTTGCCAATTATATGACTCAATATATGCACATCCATCCACATTTTATAACCAAATGTGAAGATTTGACTGCTTTTCATATTGATTTGTGTTTTGACTTTTAACCTCTGGTAGAACAGTGGAGACTTTAAAATTTAAATATGTTTTCAATTCTTTATTTTTCATGCAAGACAGAAACATGTAATACGAGGATCATCCAAAAAGTTCTGTCACTGGACTCATAACTTTGCCTACAGACGTGATCGCTTACCACGGTTTGCAACAATCAAAAGAGCAATCTTTTATCTTTATACTGATATCAGGTAAATGGTGAAAACATGCCATCTGGTTTAGTTATAAGCTCAGATACAGACCTTATATTTGACACTGGCCTATTTTCACGATTTTTGTTTTTCTGCTGGCTTGCTTCATGCTGCATATCTCGTCAATTACATATCGCAGGATTCTGAAATTTTCAGGGTTGCTGTCTGTTGCATTTTGTGGGACACTACATAAAAATCAGCGACTTCTGTCAATTATATGCGATGCAAAATATTGATATATGAAATATGGTGAAATTCACAGTCACGTGATTTTCAAGGACCCACTGTGCCTTCATTTTTGGGATATTTCTGAAATTTTGATTAAGAACACATTGTCATGATCTACTGCAGTACAGATATGCTTCTAAATTTGAAATATTATACGCTTATGAAGCTTATGAACTTAGAACATGACCTGGTCGATTTTCCTAAGGCGTTGTTTTGCATAAAGTTGAGGTTACGAAATGCTGTAAACTCTTTAAAATGGACAGAATCACTTGCAGATTTTTCCGTTGTCTTTATTAGCACCTGAGATATCGTAGGCACCTGACAGCGATAATAGACTTCCCTTCATTGATTATTGCCGGAGTTGCATCTACAAATTTGCCAGTCGGGTGAGGGTACCCTTCTTTTGATGCAGATTGTGAATGTTATGTCATTGAAACAAGAATCAGTTTTTTTACAGCTATGTGATAAAAAAACAGGGGTTTTGAATGGTTTTTATTTTAGGTGAATCGCACTTTTCGTTTTCGAGATATAAGCCAGTGACAGAACTTTTTGGATGACCCTCGTACATGTATTTAGTTCTTCTTTAAAGGTAATACTGGATTGAACACTCCAGTCAATTTTACGTTTTAAGAAAAATTAAAGAGCTGAAAACTAAAAAACAAGCAAGAAATTAAAGATTTTATGGAAATCAGCCTCTAGACGGACAAAGTACCAGTACCTGAGATTTTATCATGTATGTGACAACAGTAATTCTTGCTACACTCACAAACAGGCAAGCTTAAAACAGCTATAATGCTGACAAGACATACCTTGAAAAGAGGGAAAGATCTTTCCAGTATTGATGGTACCCCAGGAAATAAAAACACATTTCCGATGTTGACTAAAGGATATTTTGTTTTGTCCCCGGTCAGCTTGTTCTCACCATATACAAGAACACATGATTTAGGAACCTGCAAATATCATGTTTTCAATCACATATTTCCAAAACTGTAAATCTTTTCAC
Organism: Ctena decussata; assembly: GCA_963989385.1. Taxonomy (NCBI): domain Eukaryota; kingdom Metazoa; phylum Mollusca; class Bivalvia; order Lucinida; family Lucinidae; genus Ctena; species Ctena decussata. Next base: position 2,701,557 of record OZ022508.1, read on the forward strand.
ATTTTCTTGTTTATCAGATGAATATGTACATGTAGTATTTAACAGTATTTTTGCTTCTGAGTATCGCGTTGCTATCGTGCAACTGATATTTTTTCAAATCAAGTCTGAAGTAAAGTGATGAAATTTATGCTTTACATCACAACCTATGAGTTTTAATAAAGCACTTGTATGAACAAATATTTCATACCAACCATGCCTAAGAATTTCCACATCACAACTTTCTGAGGTTTATATTCATGTATAATATATTCTGAAATGACTACTAGATATAATAATGAGTCTACCACAGCATGCCTATACAGACAATGGAAAATTACAGTAATTTATACTGCAACAAATCATTGATTTTCAGCTGGGAAGCAAACCGGTATATCTTTGCCAAAGCAAAAAAACACCAGACAGCATTTCTTTAATGTCTGGTGGTACCAGGGCTATTTTTTTTAGAAAACCCGGAAAAATAAACACATAGATACTAGATACAGTCAAAATTGCCTGTGGTACTTCTGAAGCAAAAACTGAAAGCACTGCCTAGCAGCCTTTATCTGTCAAACTGTTCAGTTTGGGGGAAAACTGAAATTTCATATATGACTTTCTGAATGTATTTCTCCACTCTCAAAATGTTTTATCATGGCACACATCTAGGCATGATGCTAATACTGTTCTAGTGATATACCATATTCATTTGGCTGTAAAACATTATTTTTCCATCCCTAGGATGATCCCAAATATCTAACCAGTCTATGAAATTCTGCTATGAGATGAGGTTTTTCCTTCCAAAACAATCCAAAAACTCTAGATCTATCATGTAAGATGAATCTAGATTTTTGGGACTCTTTAGGAAGTGAAAAACCCTTATAAGATGGATCTAGATTTTTTTCTCTTTCAAAACTATCTCAAAAATCTACATCCATCTTGTAAGACTGATCACAGGCATTTGACGTTTTTGGGGTCTCAGGAATACACAGAAACCTTGAATATGGCCAGAAATCGCATCTTCTATAATGAGATACGAAGTATCGATACTTCGTATCTCATTATAGAAGATCCGATTTCTGGCCATATTCGAGGTCTCTGTGTATTTCTGAGACCCCAAAAACGTCAGATGCCTGTGGATGGATCTAGATTTTTGGGCCTGTTTTGGAAGGGAAAAACCCTTATGAGATGGATCTAGATTTTTGGGATTGTTTTAGAAGGGAAAAACCCCTGTCCATTAACCAAACAATTACAGTAGGTACAATTTACAAACCATGGCCATCTTCAGCTTGGGATCCTTGAGGTCATCTGTACCAAAGTATTCCTTGCACAGCTGTACCAGATGGGGGTGGGGGATAACCGGCTCATTGAATGCCTTTGCAACACCTAAAAGATATGAAAATGGTACTTTTCTTTCTATTTTAATGTTCATTAACAAACTGCTTACCCATTAGGACAAAAGAGTCTCAGCAAACAGTGTAGTCCCAGATCAGAATGCTCCTAGAAGAGAAGTCTGATCGGGATCTGTAGTGTTTGCTATATTGTTAGTCATTTTTTATAAGGATTTCAGCCTGTTTAAAGGGTGATGGAAACCCTGATCTTACCCCTTATCCAGCTCTAGGGTTAGAAATTAATCAATTTCATTGTTGTACAGGCAACATATCTGTGTTGTTGAGTGACCCTGATTTTTATTATGATGACTTCAATAAGATAACAAAATGAAATCAATATACACGTATAATGAGCCAAACATTAAAGCAAAGAACCAAATGTCAGTTGCTGATAGCATCGGTTTGTTTCAAAATTAAATAGAAATATCAGAAATACTAAAATTATGCATTTTGAACATAAGTTCTATGTTTAAAATCATACAGTGTAAATCAAAAGGTATGCAAGAAAAACTACCTACCAAGAGTTTAATGTATAGAAAAAAACCCCTATTCCTTGGGATGCTTCATGCCATAAAATGACCTCTTTCTATCAGCACTTCATTACCATGAAAGATACTTATAATTGTGAATCAGTTTAGATTATTAACTATCTACTTTATTTAAAGCTATTAAATGTACTTTTGACTGTCTAATATGTGACAGAAAGGCACCATGATCCAGTGGTTAGCTATGGCATAGAAGGTCACTGGTTCATATCCCAGCCAGGCCTACTATTAAAAAGCTGTCTCAGTCAGTCTAGTGGTAAATGGGTACCCGTTTCAAATTAGGGAGGTTATAGGCTGCCAAAGGAGAGGGATGGGCTCTGTCTTTCACATGCTGTACCCAAGAAATGGTGGCCTTTAACAACTACAGCCCCAATAGCCTATAACCACTTTTTATTGTGATGATGAGTCAATTCCAGTGTTTGAATAAAGACAAAGCCAGATATGCACCAATATCAGCAAAAGCTGATAAGCCCTGTGCCAATATATGAAGCTCCGCATAACAACTCTACAAGCCCATACCAGGAATACATACTGTAGTCTAAAAAAGCCAAGACCCATTTTATCACCATAACCATTGCTCTGTTTGTATTTTTACAGCAAAGATACCTTCAGTTTGAGGCAAATTATAAAACAATGCAAGATCATGTATATTTACATCCATTCCATCCCCTTTTTGCATCCCTTTTGTTCCTGTGAAGACATCACTATAAAAGTGCTACATATAATCAGAATGTAACAAATGGATAAATACATGGTGCCAGGTGTGTGCAACTATGGATATGTTCCACTAAGCTACCTGGGAAACATCGTTACGAGAAAAGAAACAACAACAACAACAACAATGTAACAAAAATAGTTTAATTGATGAAGCAAACACAAATATCAACAGTGTAATACATTTCCAGCAGCACAAGTTTCAGCTCAATATTGAATTTTGAAAACAGTGCATGGTCGGCAGCAATTATAAGTTAATTACACCATGGTTGGCAGTGGTATAAGTTAATTATGCCATGGTTGGCAGTGGTATAAGTTAATTACACCATGGTTGGCAGGGGTATAAGTTAGTTACATCATGGCTGGCAGTGGTATGAGTTAAATACACCATGGTTGACAGGGGTATAAGTTAATTACACCATGGTTGACAGGGGTATAAATTAGTTACACCATGGTTGGCAGTGGTATAAGTTAATTACACCATGGTTGGCAGGAGTATAAATTAGTTACACCATGGTTGGCAGGGGTATAAGTTAATTACACTATAGTTGGTAGGGGTATAAGTTAATTACATCATGGTTGGCAGCGGTAAAAGCTATTTACACCATGGCTGGAAGTCATATAAGTTAGTTACTATATAGTTAGCATTAGTATAGATTAACTGCACTATAGTTGGCAGTGATATAAGTTAGTATCACCATGGTTGGCAGCAATATAAGTTTTACATCATGGTTGGAAGTGGTTTAATTTAGTACACCTTAGTCGGCACACCTGTATCATTTAATAACCCACTCAGTTGTAATAAAACTGGCAATTTTAAGTTGTCTTAGGCACTTGGGAGTAAATTTGACAAAAGTTTACTTGAATACTTTTCTTGGAATGGTAAAAAAATTGAATAAAGTCAGTGTTGTTTGGCAAGTAGGAGCACACCAAACCAACAATTTTTCATGGATGGCCTTTTCATTATTGCAAGGTTTCAATGATCACCATAAGTATTCAGACACAGACGTCAACCTTTCTGACATAGACTCTTCCATATTCAAATTACAAAAAGGCCACTTATTTATTCATTCAAGGAAGCGTTCAAAAGTTTATCAGCATACAGTTTGGCTCTTAACATTTAAAGAGCTAAAAATCAACAAGAGGGCCAAGTGGCCCTGAATCGCTCACCTGAGCAAAAAGGTTAAAGGTCAAACTAGGGTCACCATTTGAACAAACCTGATAGTTTGCAACCATTTGCAAATGGTGCTGAAGAAGAAGATTTTTGAATATTTTTCTATATATTTCTATGGTTCAAACCCAGGACCCCATGGGGCGGGGCCATTTTTACCCTGGTGCCATCACTTTAACAAACTTGGTAAAGGACCACTAGGCAATGCATCATACCAAATTTCAAGCATCTACATTATGGGGTTCTGGAGAAGAAGATTTTTAAGTATCTTTTAATTTTGAACCAAAGACTCCCTACCCCAGGGCCATTTTGGATCCCAGGGCCGCCATTTACACAAACTTTGTAGGAGTCCACCAGGCAATGCATCATACAAAATTCAAGCATCTGAGCCAAGTGGTTCTGAAGAAGAAGAGTTTTGAATATTTTTCTATGTATTTCAATGGTTCAAACCTGGGACTCCTTGCCCCAGGGCAATTTTGGACACTGGGACCACCATTTAAACAAACTTGATAAAGGACTATAAGGCAATCCTACATTCCAAATGTCAAGCATCTGAGCCAAGTGGTTCTGAAGAAGAAGATTTTTTAATATTCTTACGACATTGCTGCCGCAACAAACGGACCAAAGCATAGCTGGAAAAATTCCGGACTTTTGCTGGGATTCGAACCTGGAACTCCCGTGAGATAGTCCAATGCTCTAACCACTGAGCCAAAGAGTTAACTCCCTGACGCAGCTGTCAGAGATTGAATATATACGAAGCTATGCGCAAATCTACTACAGTAGATAATTGAAGGTAGGAGAGTTGGCCCGTAACAATAGTTTTCCATGTATTTCTATGGCTCAAACCCAGGACTCCCTGGGGCGGGGCCATTTTAGACCCTGAGGTCATCAATTGAACAAACTTGGTAAAAAAACTACTAGGCAATGCTTAATACCAACTTTCAAGCATATGAGCCATGTGGTTCTGAAGAAGAATATTTTTGAATATTTTTCTATGTATTTCTATGGTTCAAACCTAGGACTCCCTGCCGCAGGGCCATTTTGGACCCTGGGGCCACCATTCGAACAAACTTGGAAAGGGCTACTAGGCAATGCATCATACCAAATTTCAAACATCTAAGCTTGCGGTTCTGAAGAAGAAGATTTTTTAATATTTTTCTTTGCATTTCTATGGTTCAAACCTTGGACTCCATGCCAAGGGGCCATTTTGGACCCTGGGACCACCTTTTGAACAAACTTGGTAGAGGATCACTAGGCAATACTATATACCAAATTTCAAGCATCTGAGCCAAGCAGTTCTGGAGAAGAAGATTTTTAAATATATTTCTATGTATTTCTATGGTTCAAACCCAGAACCTCCTGGGACAGGCCAGTTTGGACCCTGGGGCCATCATTTGAACAAACTTGGTGAAGGACCACTAGGCAATGCTAAATACCAAATTTCAAACATCTGAGTCGAGCAGTTCTGAAGAAGAAAATTTTTGAATATTTTTCTATGTATTTCTTTGGTTCAAACCTGGGACTCCCTGCCCCGGGGCCATTTTGGACCCTGGGGCCACCATTTGAACAAACTTGGTAGAGGACCACTAGGCAATGCTACATTCCAAATTTCAAGCGTCTGAGCCAAGCAGTTCTGGAGAAGAAGATTTTTAAGCATATTTTATTTTCGAACCCAAGACCCCCTGCCCCAGGGCCATTTTGGACCCTGGGGCCACCATTTGAACAAACTTGGTAGAGGATCATTAGGCAATACTATATACCAAATTTCAAGCATCTGAGCCAAGCAGTTCTGGAGAAGAAGATTTTTAAGTATATTTTAGTCTCGGACCCAAGACCCCCTGACCCAGGGCCATTTTGGACCCTGGGGCCACCATTTGAACAAACTTGGTAGAGGATCACTAGGCAATACTATGTACCAAATTTCAAGCATCTGAGCAAAGCAGTTCTTGAGAAGAAGATTTTTAAGTATATTTTAGTCTCGAACCCAAGACCCCGTGCCCCAGGGCCATTTTGGACCCTGGGGCCACCATCTGAACAAACTTGGTAGAGGATCACTAGGCAATACTATATACCAAATTTCAAGCATCTGAGCCAAGCAGTTCTGGAGAAGAAGATTTTTAAGTATATTTCAGTCTCGAACCCAAGACCCCCTGCCCCAGGGCCATTTTGGACCCTGGGGCCACCATTTGAACAAACTTGGTAGAGGTCCACTAGACAATGCTTCATACCAAATATCAAAGCCCTAGGCCTAGCGGTTTCAGAGAAGATGTCATTTAAAGCAAATTGTTGACGACGCACGACACACGACGCACGACGGACACTGGGTGATCACAATAGCTCACCCTGAGCCTATGGCTCAGGTGAGCTAAAAACAGTTGAATTTGCAGACCACATAGAATGATAGATCCATAGTGACTCATAATGAGCCGCCTCATCTGGACCTACACTGTTTGCTCACTAGTCTTTGAATTCTTAATATGTATACCCTAATGTGCTTAAGTATTGGGACACCTAGAGTAATAGATTTTCCATTTGTCCCAAATGGATAATTCATTATTTTTAGGTGTCCCAATATATACGCACATTATGGTAGCTTAGAAGAAACATTCTCATAAATTTTGCAGATGTAAATTGTGTTGACTGTTTTTCTGATGCGTTAATGGTTAAAATACAAGTCTGATCTTGGTCTACATTTTCAATTCTGACATTGTTTCTGAATATTTAGGATCACCTATTATCTAATTTTAGTACAGAGCCCTAGATAAGAAGGAGTTTTTGGTGATAACTAAGGATAATTTTTGTTATTTCTACATAAAAACATATGTTGTGACCCCTCATATGAACCGTCTCGAAGAGACGGTTCAGATGAAAGGGTCACAACATATGGTTTCAATGAGAAATAAAAAAAATTATCCCTCAATTATCATCAAATATCCCTCTTATCTAGAGCTCTGTTATTACCTTCAAATGTGAGGTCATCATGTGTAGGGCCAATGCCTCCAGATGTAACAACATATGTAAACCTCTTTGAGAAATCAGCCACCTCTTTTGCAATAATGTCAAGTTCATCTGGGATCACTGATATCTGTAAAAAACAACAAGAGATAGTTATTATTGATGCCTTCATAAAACATTTAAAAGTTGAAACTGTCAGTTACCATTGTAATATGTCATAAACAAAAACTTATTATTGATATCTTTATGAAACAACTAGTTATCACTGATATTAATAATAAACAATAAGTTACACCTGACAGATGAAATAAACAGTTATGTATTAACTTATAAATGATCTCTTTAATATTTCATAAAAATAATCATTTGATGTCTGAATGTCTTTTTTTATGTGTTTATTTTTTTTTTTTTTCATTTTGAGCTGAATTCGAAATTTAGCACTTCACACAATGGCATAATAGTTAGACATAAACAAATAGTCAGATGCAGATTGAAACATAGGCCCTTATTCACAAACTAAACTCAAACTCCACCTCGACTCGAACTTACCGGAAAAGTAGCTATAATTACCTAACGGTCCAAGATTATCTTGAGGTGAGGTTGAGTCGTATTCACAGACATGAGTGTAGCTGGAGTGACCTCCAATAAGTAAGGTTTGGTCGAGGAACGGTGAAGCTCCCTCAATGGCGACTCAAGTTAAGTTTTGTTAATATTTCAGCGTTTTCATGGCTATGCTCTGACAATTCAAAGCAGCACGACTACCTAAAATGTTGTTATAGGCCAGAGGACTTCTGTGTAATACACCATCAACATATTTTTTCTCTCTTTTTTTTTTGTTTGTGACAAATTCATACTTATCAGTAAGGGTGCTGCGTTTCACAGATAGACAGGGTTTTGGCTTATGTCATATGTAATTTGAATCTCCTGACAGCCATAATGTTAAGACAATATTAAGTCTATACTGAGACGTCTCCATGAGAGAGACAGAGAAAGAGAACCCTCCCCCTCCAACACACACACGGGGTCGGGTCGGGTGATGATGCTTGGTAACTTTCAGTGTCGGCGCGTCCTACAAGTGTTAGCAAGAGCATGATTCATCAGCCTGTATGGAGAGTCAACATATATGTACGTTCCAAATGTCATTGCGATCCGACAAATGCTGTAAAAGCAGAAACCTAAAATGCGGACAGCAGACTGGCGGATATATCAAAAACCAAATTACCCCACCACAAAACTCCTTTTGCGATGAAGCGATGGTGGTGTGATGGGGGGAAGGCATGGATTGAATGTGTTCAAACGAATACAAATATTTGAAAGTACTAGGCTTTAACATACACATTTTTATACTCATTTTTATACAATTTTAAAAGAGGGTGCTCATATAAACGTTCTACATCAACCTTAGCTACATAACCCTAACAGATCTTGAATCAAGTACTGCTACATATCATTAGTTTCAAACACACAGAAGAAGATGAAAACATTTTAATGCAAAAAATAACTTTCTTAAAAATGGCTACATTCTATTTTTTATTTTATTATTTTATCTCTAGACCTCTCAGTATCAAAGGTAATTGTATGGAAATATAATAAATGTAATAGGAGCCCTGGTAGCTCAGTGGGTTAAGCGTTCGTCTTCTGATCTAGCGGACCGGGTTCGAGTCCCGCTTGAGGCGAGAATCTTTCCTACCCTAAACGAGGTTCCATTGCACACAGCCTTTCACTATCACCGTCCCATCGTCCTGATGTAACTGCAATACTGTTGAAAAGGACTATAATCTTAAGTCATCCATCCGTCGCACACCTAATACTAGAAGAATTTCACTTATGGTTACCAAAATTAGAGCAATTAAAAGCCTTTGATGAAAATATGTTATCCGAAAGTTCCATGAACAGAACCAAAGACTTGTGGTATAAGGACGGACTGACAGACGAACAAACGAATGGACAGACAGACCAACCGAAAACTATACGCCCCATAGCATACATCATATATTGGGGGTAAAATAATAAAGAAACTACAAATAATGAAAACGTCCATTACAATTATTTATTGTATTATCGAAGTCTGTCCATTACAAGCAACAACATCTAGTGGAGCAAATTTGATTGCATAAGTGGCCTAGAAAAGGAAGATAGTGGTCTACGGAGTGTAACATTTGTTTTTATATATCAAAATGACCGTCTGGGTCTCTAGTTTTCAAATTCAGTGTTTGCCACCTTGGCAAACCTTGCATAACTCTGTAGTGGCCAGTTATTTACGTTACCCCTTTAAACTTTGAATATCAAAAATATTTATTGAAGTCAATAAGAAATGTGTTTAAACTATATAAATGTATCAAATCTAAATATTTTCTGTAAGAACAGTTAATATGCTATAAATTAGGCTGCTCAGAAAACAGTTCAGAACTTTGGTGGTGTTACTTTCGTTACAATATTTCATGTACCCCTTGGAAATTTAAAATTGGAACGTAAGTTGTTGCATTTTACAAAGACTCTAATACAAAAAGGCCCAAAATGATCATTTTTACTTACTATTTGATTGGCCCTTTTCAATGCATATCTAGCAAAACAAATATGAGACCTCTAGCTTTTATACTTTGTCAACCACGTCCTGTTGAACAGTTACACCTATTCCCAGTTTTTGGCTGAAAAGTCATTTTTCGTATAATTGTTCGTACAAACAATGGCTAATAACCAATTCAAACTTGAGAAATTGGGGCCTTTTGCAAAAAGATCATGTTAACCACTGTATAACACGATAGCCTAAAATTATTTTTGACCTTACAACACATTTTAGCCAGAGTAACGTACTTAACAGAATAAAATGTTTGCGTAAAGCGTCTATCATTCCCGCCAGAAAAAAAAAAAAACTCTTTTCAAATTCTGACTTTTAAACAACGCAGTTGTGATATATATGCATATCATCTATTGTAAAATGAAATCTTTGCATTTTATAATAAACTGATCGGACAGCAAACAGTGTTATTTACATGACATGCAAAGATAAGTTTGTCCTAAAACTAGAAAAGAAAACCTGCGTGAATTAATCTATCAACAGAACACTTTTATTTTTTCCATTAATATCCAAATGACATTAAAAATATCACATCATACGAATTTACTAATCAGAACTTTTTGTTTTGTACTCAGAAAGGTAACGTTTGTAACCATTATTTGAAAACAATCACCGAGATTATGTATTGTTACTGAAAAATATGCCTAAAACTCATTAGTTTTGTTAAAAATATTTTTAAAACGGCACTTTAGACTGGTTACAACCCACCCTATGTAATTTATCAGTGAAATTTCCACGGCGATGCATCCGTTGTTGTGTAACGATGTTATAAATTGTGTTGGCCACTTATCTGTAGTGTTCGAAAAATTGATTTGTTTTGTCTGTTTATTCGCCATCATTCTGATGTATATAAAAACAGAAAGAAAAAATGTGAAAATATACATTTTGTGTGCCTGGGTATGCTTGATGAAAGCTAACTTGTTGACATCTGCATGGAATGGGCGCACGTATATTCTGCTACCCACTAGTATCGTTTGAGTACTTGTTGTATGCTTTATGTTACTAATTTAGTTTGGTGTTGTGGGAGGATTGTGGCACTAGTTGAACCAGTTTCTGATCGTTGCCCTTTTACACTTCTTTACCTGTAATGACCTTTTCCTATAAAAGCAATATATGAAACCATAGTTTAATTACTTTTAGCCGTATAGAACATATTTTGAACGAAGTAACGAATATAACAGTTTAAAAAGAAAAAAAATATTTTACCCACTGCTGCTAGTGTCAAGTGGCATGTGGCTAAGGTATAATGTTTCCTTGTACTTCATGTTCTGGTAATTTGAAATCATCTGGGCTCTTTCTGAGCTAGTTTGGAAAAAGAAATAGCTGGTGCTAGGTGGCATTGGCAGTGCGCAACATTACATTCCTTAGTTAAACAGAGGTTGCTGTTATTTTTTTGTGATTCATCCCTTGCTTCCAGAGACTCATCCTTCAGAATTTAACTTTTTATCAGTTTTTTATCAGTCTTAGAATTTAAGGTGATGGGATACAATTTCACGTAAGTTATTCTGCCAATTTTACTTTGGCCTCCTTTCTTAATGGGAGAAAACTTTTAAAAAGAATTTGCTGCTGTAAAAAAATGTTTCCTTTAAGAGCAGACCATGTTTGGAAAGGTTATAGCTTTCTCAGAAGCGAATACGAAACATCTACGGAAATGAATATTGTTTCTTTCTAACAAATTGCAGTAAAACACCGAGGTGTGTCCTTTCACATTAATACAGTATTATTACAAAGACTTGCCAGAAGATCATATTGAAGCAAGGAACACACAGGAGAAAGAACATAGAAGACTCAGTTTAACTGATTTCTTTCAAAATCAGATGATATTGCCTAGAGGCACGTATAAGATGATTATGACATATTGTTATCACTTTAAAATCATTATCAAAATGTCTTTTTAACCGAGTCAATGATAATTCACTTACTTTGACTTCTTGGTTTTGTATTTAAAAAGGTAACGTATACAACATTAAAATGTAAACGATTTATCAGATTAGATTTATGATTTTTAATGATATTTTTTGTTATTTTTAATGATATTTTCTGTTGATATAATGCAAGAAGGTGTCCCTAGCACCTGCTTCAGCTTAACTGGCTCAAATTGAGCCCAGATGATTCCAAACATAATTTCCAATATGATGAAGTACGGGGAAGCTTTCCACAGTAGCCCAACGGTACTTCACTGTAGCTGCAGTAGGAAAAAACTACACACACTTTTTAACCTGTTATGTACGTTACTTTGGTGAAAATATATGCTACAAGGCAACTTTGGGTTTATACATTGTTTTTATAGAAAAGGTAAATTGAGTAAAGGGGCAATGAGCAGGAATTAATGTTATCTTTGCAACAACCCTACCACGATACCAAACTGGAAATAGCTGCATAAAGACATAAGACAAGTAGTGAGACTATACTAGCCGCTAGCCAGATAAACATGCAGCCCCCTTACAAGTTCATGGGTACAAAGCTAGCCTTATACAAACAAAATTAGGCATACAAAATTTTCATCTATTTTCTTTCCTTTTCCATATATGCCAGTAATACACCAGAATGATGGCAAATATACATATGAAACAAATCGAGTTTTCGAAGACGACAGATAAGTGGACAACACAAACTATGACATAGATACACCAGAACTGATGCTCCACCTTGGGGCTGTCAATAATGAGTTACATGAGTGGATTTAAACCGGTCTGTCTAAAAATATTTTTACCCAAAATAATAAAAGTTACACATATTTGGCAGTAGCAATATTTAATCTCGGGGAGTTTTTTTCAAATGTTACAAACGTTATCTTTCTGAATACAAAACTGTAAGTTACTAGAAGTCATTTGATATTTTGTGGTTTTGTTTAAACTTTTAAAGTTATTTGGATATTAATGAAAAATAAATTTCATGTACAGATTAACCCATGAAGGCTTCGTTTGAACATCTGGGCAATCTGAGCATTGCATGTCATGTAAATTACACTGTTTTTACGTCTTTGTAGGCCACCACTATGCATAAATTTCATTTTACGATAAACAATAAACATATTTATCACAACTGCGTTGTTTCAAAGTCAGAATTTGAAAAGAGTGTTTTCCTGATGTGAATGACAGACGCTTTACGCAAACATTTTAATCTGTTAAGTACGTTACTCTGGCTAAAATGTGTTATAAGGTCAAAAATGATTTTTGAGCAATTGTGTTATATCATGGTTAACATGATCTTTTTGCAAAAGGCCCCAATTTGTCAAGTTTGAATTGGTTATTAGCCATTTTTTGTACGAACAATTATACGAAAAATGACTTTTCAGCCAAAAACAGGGAATAGGTGTAACTGTTCAACAGGACGTGGTTGACAAAGTATAAAAGCTAGAGGTCTCATATTTGTTTTGCTAGAAACGCACTGAAAAGGGCCAATCAAATAGTAAGTAAAAATGATCATTTTGGGCCTTTTTGTATTAAAGTCTATGTAAAATGCAACAACTTACGTTCCAATTTTAAATTTCCAAGGGGTACATGATATATTGTAACGAAAGTAACACCACCAAAGTTCTGAACTGTTTTCTGAGCAGCCTAATTTATAGCATATTAACTGTTCTTACAGAAAATATTTAGATTTGATACATTTATATAGTTTAAACACATTTCTTATTGACTTCAATAAATATTTTTGATATTCAAAATTTAAAGGGGTAACGTAAATAACTGGCCAATGCAGAGTTATGCAAGGTTTGCCAAGGTGGCAAACGCTGAATTTGAAAACTAAAGACCCAGACGGTCATTTTGATATATAAAAACAAATGTTACACTCCGTAGACCACCCCCTTGAAAGATAGCCCATCAAGTTTGCTCCACTAATCGTCCCCTTGGCACTATATATGCCAAGTTTGGATAAAATCCGTAATAGAGAAAAAAGCTTTTGGAAGTGTACATAACGTGTGAAAGCGAGGGGTGGTGGGGGCGTGGGAAGGGGGACAGCCGAGTCTGCACAGAATACCCAAATAATAAACTACGTAGTACTGCCAGGAGGTAGGGTCAAAAGAATAAATACGTGATACCAGAATAGGAATTCGACTAAAAATTCAGCAAAATACTGGAGAAGGACGGGATCGAACCCATGACCGATGTTTAACATACAGGTAGCTTAATCGCTACACAACAGACGCTTCCGCAAACACAGGAACGTAAACTGGACGGATGCTCAGATGTCAAGCGGAAAATCATTGTTCCTTATAATTTTACAAATTATACAGTTAGTAAGATCTAGTTCTACACTGTCTATTGACATCATTACAGTTTATACGTTTTAGAAGGTCTGATCTGGGTCTATGATGTATTTTACATGGTGTGAGACTAACTGGAGTGTAGCTGGAGTCTCCTCCAGGAAGTCGAGGTGGAGTGGAGAAAGTGAATACCAAATCTATACTTGAACTTCACTCACTCGAGGCGCCCTCGAGCGTCACTTCAACCGACCTCATTGGAGTTCGAGTCGAGGTGGAGTTTGAGTTTAGTTTGTGAATATGGGCCTTAGTATACGGCAAAAACTTGTTCTAAATGTTCTGAATGAAGGTAGATCTGAGTCTTTGCTGCTTGCACATCAGTGTATACGTATTATGTGCTCAATGGATCATTTTCTTGCCTCACAGCTCATATGATGACTCACAAGATCAGAGTTACTTACCCTCCTTACTTTAACTCCCCATGAAAAGAGGTGTCTACATATAAAAGAGGAGTTAGTATCTGGTGTTTGACCTTTCAAAATCTCATCTCCAATCACTGAAATCATAATAGAATGGAGCTGAGAATAATAAAACAACAGCATATGACTTGCATAGCCACTCTAGAATATCGTGCTGTAACAACTTACCCTAATGTGCTTAAGTATTGGGACACCTAAAACAATAAATTTTCCATTTGTCCCAAATGAAAAATTCATTATTTTTAAGTGTCCCAATATATATGCACATTACAGTATTATACACCAGTGAGCCCTGAGATGGAAAAGAAAAAAGTGACATTAGGGTTGCAGTTGGTGACTGCAATTGTGCTGAAAGTCAGGGGTGGCATCCATCATATCAAACCAAACAATCTGAATATATTCCAATTGCTTTGGTATTTTTGTCACAATAGCTGAACTTTAATGTGGAAAGTGGGTCTTCATGTGACTTAATAGCTCATTTGGTAGACTACTCAGAGCCGGATCCAGACCCAGAGGTGTTGGGGGGCACAGATTAGGCGAGGGGTCAAGGGGGCTGCCTAGGCCCCATGTGGGTCCAGGGCAAAGCCCTGGTAGGGGGTGCAGGGGGGCGAAGCCCCCCGCCGGAAAATGATTTTCAGTATTTGTAGATGTCTTTGGAGGGCTCTGATGAACATTATTTTGTGAAATTTATATTCTGTTATTGCACCTATATTTGTCATAAACATCAATATTGTAACACTTGGTACCAGGATATACAAGTCCACTGATCAATTTTGGCCCTTAGTACATGTATATGAAGAAGTAGCTTCTCTCTATTAAGGGTCCAAACATAAAGTCATTGTGCCACCCCAACCCCCCAAACTCCCACTTGGCCCTTCTTTGCTTTTCTGTGTCTTGAAAAAATCTTAGGTAATATAGGGTGCCCCCACTCCTCCCCACAATACACAATACTGTTGTGTGCCCCTCCCCCCCCCCCCCCACTTCTGAACAACCTCTAAAACAGGGCACACACACATAATATTGTGTGCCCCCGCCCCTGTCCCCCCTCCACTTCTGAACAACCTCTTAAACAGGGCGCCTATCCCATCCTGTGACCCATCTTACAGGAATGAAAAGAAACTAGAAAATTGTGTCTGTAAGACACCAATGATGCCTCCGTGCAGCGCCTGTCACATGACCTGTATATCCATAAAGCACCTACAAAGAATCCATTGAGAACATACCCTACCACACCCTACCACGTAAAAATTGCCCAAAATGACTAAGTTAAAAAGGCTGTGATTCTGTCAAAATTAATTCTAGTTCTATCAAAATGCCTCATGCATATCTTCAAATATGTCCACAATATGTAGACCAGGTTTGAAAAAGATCCACTGAAAACTGTGGAGCAAGCTGATAACACGAACTCCATACTCTACAATGCAAAAATTTCTCTAAAATGACTAAGTTAAAAAGGCCGATATTCTGTCAAAATTAATTCTAGGTCCAACAAAAACCCATAAGCACATCTTCAATACATTCACAGCATGTATGTAAGGTTTGAAAAAGATCCATTAAAAACTGTGAGAGGAGTTGATTACACAAACTCTATACCATAAAATGCAAAAATTTGCATAAAAGACTAAGTTCAAAAGGCTGTAATAAGGCTGTAGTTTTGTCAGAATTTATTCTAGGTCCAACAAAAACCCACATGCACATCCTCAATATGTCCACAACATGTATGCAAAGTTTGAAAAAGAGCCATTGAAAACTGTGGGAGAAGTTGATTACACAAACTATATACCCTACAATGCAAAAATTTGCCTAAAATGACTAAGTTCAAAAGGCCGTAAATCTGTCAAAATTAATTTTAGCCCCATCAAAAATCCATATGCACATCTTCAATATGTCCACAACATGTATGCAAAGTTTGAAAAAGTTCCATTGAAAACTGTGGGAGGAGTTGATTACACAAACTCTATACTATAAAGCGTGACGAACAGACAGACGGACAGACAGACAGACAGACAGACAGACAGACAGACAGACAGACAGACAGACAGGGGCAAATCTTAATGCCCCCTGACTATCGTCACGGGGGCATGAAAAAAGATAACAAAACAAACCAAGTTCGATTCGGACGTGATCACAGCACCACGCTTCATTTTGAGCGAATGACAAGTAATTTCCAGATACATTATCAGTTTATGGCATGTTGTTATTAATCATTTTCATAGTTTGGCCAAACATCAAACGTGCCGACAAGGGCAAACCATGTTCCTTTCTTTTCAATCTTTCGATTGGTCAAATGGGCATTTACTCGTCCAATCAAATAAATCGTTGAAACTTCCATTGAGCGCAGTGGGGTGTTTCGATCGATACGCGACTCTTATCTACAAAATTGAGCAATTAGCGCGGTAGGTGTTAAAAGATTAAAGATGTCACTGCCGGGGGGCACATAACAGCAGTCAGACACTAAGGTGCAACTTCTTAATTTTGGGCCCGGGAAAGGTCAATGCTGGAAAAAATAGCGACTTGCAGGCTAGCTGGGGGGGCACGGGCCCGAGTGCCCCCCCTCTAAATCCGGGCCTGCTACTTGAATGGTATATGAGAGGCACAAAGTTTGAGCCCTGGTCAGGCCACAAGTAGGGATCTAGTGGCAGTGAGTACATGAGATCCCTGGTGCCAAAGGCATATCTGCTATGTTTATTTGTCTGCCTCTTTCAGCCAAATTAAGATATGACTTGAATTAAACATTAACATACATAAACTGTCATGTTGGAAGGTAACCCCTGGGGGAAAACTCTGCCTGGTACATCAGGCTTTGCTCAAACCACATTTTTCCTGTCTAGCTGTCCCCTATACCTGTGGATCACTGGTATTGTAAGAGCCTCTGCGATCAGACTGTGAATTTTACGTGTGTGCTAACAGCAATGACCCTGACCAGACGGCTGCAGAGAACGTTCTATATTCTGACCTATCAATCCTGCAGTATAGCCAGAATTACTGGCTGACATAATCGAGTTATCACGAAGCTGTGTCACGTGTTTCTGAATCTGAATTAATCTTCTAATACTAAATATTCGTTCTGAATGTTTGCTGTTGATTCTAAGCATGATTAGCGCTTAAACTTCGGTCATTTCTAACTCCCTTCCTCCAACATGCACAGCTGTCAAACTCCATCATTTGCAATGCTTGGAGCGGTAATATTTTGTGTGCCTTTCATTGACTTATATTGCACAGTTTTATCAAGTTTTCATTAAAACTATATATAAGATTTTTGCTAATCTTTTGGCAGGATATTTTGCATCAAACGAGGAAAAAATGGTAGTTTTCTTACTACTTTGACGTCTTAAGCGTCACAAGAACGGGCCGGTATATAATGCAGCCATAGTTCTAGTTCTAGTTCTAGTTGTGATAGTTTCTGCCAATGAAGGCACACCTCCTTACGGAGTAGAAATCTTCTTAAGTTAGCGTTGATAGATGAGTTTCTCGGGTTTAAAATGACAGGTCTTTTCCGCCACCCTATTTACACTTAAGAAATATACATTATTTACATTGTTCCTGCTGGTTTGCATTACGGCTTCCTCTTGCCATTGTTTCTCTTACGTTTTGTTACTGTTTGAGGCAACTGTCTGAATCTTTCTAGGTGTAGAGCGTGGCACAGCCTCCTAGAGTGTCTTTCCAGGATTTTGAGATCTGATACTTGTGCATCTGGGAAGATAGTTGTGGGATCCAGTAGCAACTGTAGGAGATGGGGTGAGTTATCTTTGTCCACACCTTCATAGATTTTTACTATATCATCCAATATTGGTTTCCTGATGGTCCCTAGTGAATCACAATGCAAGAGTAGATGTTCCAAGGTTTCATCTTCTTTTTTGCAAAGTAGACAGGTAGGGCTTATCTGATTCTGGTTAAAGGATGCCCTGTTGACTTGCAAGACGTATGTACCAGTTATCATCTTCAGCTTCGTGTGTATACGGGGGACATCCTTGACACCATTAGGATCTTGGATAACTGGAGGTCTAACTCCTGGTCTGTATGCTTCATTATTGAGATATTTGAGACTTGGGTACAGGGAGGCTCTTGATTTCATGACTTCTGACCAGTAGTGGTTGATTTTATTCTTAACCTGATTCTTCCATCTGTATTTTGTAGGTTGAATGTCAAGCAGTGAACATGGCATAGGCAGGTCATACTTCAGTAAGATGTCCCTAATGTTGATAAACCAGCTATTGGACTTATCTCCCTTGACTGCCAGTTGTCGTCTCGCCACTTGTTTTTCTATAGACTTCTCACTCAATCGACAAATGCTGCCAAATAGATTAAGAGCTCTACTATGCACGACACCTTCAATGGGGATGGTACCGGTCAGAATGTAGACTGCAGGGTCAGCAACTGTTTCGGGCAAGGACAGTATCTGCTTCAGGAGCTTCTTGTAGAATCTTTCAAGCTTTTCCATCAGTGTCTTCCTTGGTAATAATACTTCAAGCCCATAGACCAGGAGTGGGAGGATATATGTCTGTAGGATATGTATTGAGGTGTCTGGGTCTAGGCCGTTATTTCCATGTAAGCCAGCTCCCATCAAGCAGTAGATGGTACGTCTCGCTTTATCGATGTTGTGATTGACAGCTGACTCTTGACTATCGGCAGAGCGTAGGATGCCCATGTGCATGGCTTCTTTGACGACAGGCATTTTGACCCCATCCATTGTGATGTTGATATCACACTCCATCTCCTGACCTCTTTTACAATCATTGAGGGCGGCAAGAATAACACTTTTGGCTGGCTGCAGGATGTACTTCTCCATTTTACTATTGTCCACTGCTACATTGACCAATCTCTGGAGTATAGTTAGGCTTGGGGCTGGTATGGCTATGTCGTCTGCTGCTGCGGGCGCAACACAACAGATTTCGCCAATATGGCACCCTATTCCCATATCTTCCATTCTCTGAAGCTGACCATTACCATACAGCTTGTACAGATCCGTACTCAGGATGCCCCCTTGTCGGACACCCTGACGAACTTTAAAACTGCTTGAATTTGAACCCTCCCATTTAACCACAGATTCTGCGCCTTTATGTAGGGATTGGATTAACGACCATTCTTTACCATCTACTCCTATGTGGAACAGCTTTCTTAACAGGCTTTCATGTGAGACGACGTCAAAGGCCGCCTTCACATCTAGGAAGGCAATGAACAAAGGTTGTTTCAGGTCTTTACTTTCCCTTATCACTTCTTCAAGGATTAATGAGCAGTTCATGGGTGATGAATTTTGAGTAAACCCACGCTGTAGACCGCTCTGGACCTTCTCCACTGCTGGCCGAACCACATCTCTGAGTACTGTCTCAAGGATTTTGAGACATATTCTGTATTCTGTATTCTTCACCTCCTGCATAGGAGAACCATGCATATGCATGTAAAAAGAGTTTGTTACCAATTAAGATTAGATACACTCTAAGAATGTCTTTAAAACTTTTTAAAAGGTTTATGGTGGGGTATACTATTCACAGGAACAGTTAATTATGTACATTAAGGTTCGGTGTGTAATTTCCTTGTAATGTTTCTAAGAGATATCTCATAGTAAGGCTGTCACCCCTATCGCTTTCTCGTTTCTACATAGCTCAAAGTCTGGTATCTCATACTGTGTAGTGCATATACTAGTCTCTTACATTGAAAGTCCACTTTAGATATGTACTCTGCTCTTGTTCTGTTATTTAAATGCCTCATTTGTAGAAATGAGCAGTCTACCAGCACTCGGAGTTTATCTTCCGTACTTAAATGGTTAAAAGTTCTTTCTGTAGATTCTAATAGCACTTGGCTCAAATCACCCAGTATTGATTGCCTCACTGTTTCTAGGCTGTTACATCGCAGTAGGAAATGTTCCAAAGTCTCGTCCTCTTCATCACACAGTAAGCATGTGGATTTCACTTCGTTCTGGTTGAAAACCGCACGATTCGACTGTAAAATGTAGGAGCCACTGGCTATCCGCAGCTGTATTAAATGTTTAGCCAAAGCCCCTCTATGAGACCTATTAAATATCCTTGTACAATATTCTTCAACCATAAAATCCTGCTTAAAGGTTCTGTATAATCGAAGTTTATTCCCTCCAACTCCCGAACGTGAACTATTGCGATTTACATCAACTGCCCACTGATTAATATGCTGTATGTAATAGACATATGTTTTCTAGCCGTTTTGCGTCAGATTTGATGCTTCCATCATGTAAAAGTACATGTATAAAAGATATGTGATATTTACATTGCCAACATCGCGGCTTGCATATTCACGCGTTGACACTAATTAATTCAGGTTTTGCATTGAATAATATCAGTGCGATTTGTCCTCCACTGTTATAATTCACTGACAAAAGAAAATATTCCTTTACCAATACATGTCGGAAGGCAGCTGGCAAAGTACTATTCCATGAGGACGAAGGCAGAGTGAAGTAAAAAAATCTGCACAAATCCAGTGTTACCATAAACTGTCGTAAATGCATAGAGTGGATATTAACCGTTAACGCGCCATGTATATCCATGCAATGTGCTTAGTGGTTCCCAGTCATGACACCATGGTAAATATTAGAATGTAGTGAAAGGATGTATGTATCACACGATGGAAGCATCAAAGCTGACGCAAAACGGCTAGAAAACATATGTCTAACACATACAGCATATTAATCAGTGGGCAGTTGATGTAAATCGCAATAGTTCACGTTCGGGAGTTGGAGGAATAAACTTCGATTATACAGAACCTTTAAGCAGGATTTTATGGTTGAAGAATATTGTACAAGGATATTTAATAGGTCTCATAGAGGGGCTTTGGCTAAATTTAGAAGTGGAACCGCCCCGATTGCACTTGAAACTGGCCGCTATAATGGCTTAGAAGTTAGTGAAAGAAAATGCTTTAGCTGTAGGAATGCTGTTGAGGATGAAATCCATGTTTTATTACATTGTCCGCTGTACACTGAGTTCCGAAATGAGCTGTTTATTGAAGCTGAGCTTATACTAAATGGTATTCAGAACTTAAATGATATTGAAAAAGTATCTTTTATTTTAGCTAATCCTTCCATAGTCAAGATAAGTGCAAAAACCTGTTATTTTATTTTAAACAAAAGGCGTAGTCTGCTGTACAGTTGATGTAAATATGTATATTGTGTACCATATTTTTATAAGTGTCCATTTAAATGTAAAAAGCTGTCTGTTATTTACAATACTAACTGCTGTTTTGCCCCGGTGGTGCGGTTGATACCCAGTGCTGAGTCTATGATTGGTTCCATGCTGTTTGGACATTGGCTCCGCCACATGTTCCCTGTTATCATGGACTCAGCGTGGGGTATCAGGGAGGATTTACCACTGGGACAGTATACATTTCAACGGACACGATTATCTCTTTTAGTGCAGATTAAAGTTGCAATTTCATTTTATCTGTTGCTCTGGTCCCTGTGCTGCATTTGATATCCCATGCCGTGTCCGGATCCGGCAACATGCTGTGTGAACATTGGTTCCACCGCGTGTTCCCGGTTATCCGGACTCGGCATGGGGTATCGAGGGAAGGTAGCGCATGCAGGGCACTAATTTATGGTACGTTTTAGAGTGATAATGGCTCATAGATAATGCGTGTCGCTTTTTTATCATACTAATTGCTGTTTTGTCTGAAGAAGAATTACTAACAAA
This sequence comes from Ctena decussata, assembly GCA_963989385.1. Classification (NCBI taxonomy): domain Eukaryota; kingdom Metazoa; phylum Mollusca; class Bivalvia; order Lucinida; family Lucinidae; genus Ctena; species Ctena decussata. The sequence continues at coordinate 2,723,225 of OZ022508.1, forward strand.
AGTTAAAATTACTGCCAAGTAATCCTAAGAGAAATACATTTACATGAAAATGAAATACAAAAGAAACAAATGATAACAAAATAGTTAATAACTGTTCGTATGTTTGTTACGGCATATATTTTGGCATATGCATATATTTTTGCCTTTTCTTATTTTAAGAAATATAAAGCATCTGTTTATCATAGCTGTATATTTCCAACAAAATGATTAATTCGGGCGGAGAATACACAGGTCGACTGGCTCTTTCGGAACCTTATCTGGCCACTTTTCATCCAGAGAGTTAGATCATATTCTTTTATTTTGTTGGTTATATCATTGGTGAACTGAGCATTTTTCATTATACACACTGTTCCATTGACATACCTTGGTAAGCAACATTTACATATAATTATTGATAATATGGTAATTAATTTTTACATTTTTAGCATAAGTAATTATAATATTATAGTTAATAATAATAATAATAATAATACTAATAACAGAAAAATGAATTAAACAATTATCAAAGATATGAAATAGGCTTACCAGAGAGAAGCAGTTTAATATTTTCTTTACAAACTTTGATTTCAGGCTGTTGTTTTAAACTTAAAATAAAAATGCATAGTTTATCGTCTCAATAAGTTAGACCCGACATTTTGATATGCAGAAAATAAGAAAATAAAAACAGTATTTTACACGAAAAAGTCAGCCCGCCAAAATTCTTCAGCCTGATAAATTGGGATAAATGTCAAAAGGCTTACGTTTAAGTGTTCCATCTTTCCAAATCCATAAATTAAATCATCGTTTATTAGTTTGCAAATTTTCTGCAGAATTTGTAACAAGGGACCTACAGAGTTGAAATATGCTAACTTTTGGCGAGGTGTATATATATTATGTGACAAAAACAAAACAGAATGTATTAAATGCTTAAAACAATATCAACTCCATTTTTCCGCTCAAGAAACTACACTTTTTGACTATATCTGCAGTCATTTCACACTTGATTGATAACCAACAAAAGGCCTATTAACACCTTTTCCTACTAAGTCTATATTGGCTGCATTCCCTACCATTTCTATAGTGGCTGCGTTTTTCCTATATATTTTATATAGCTGCATAAAAAGCTGCATTTTATACAGACCCCACAAGATACAAATTTTTATTTTAAAGATACAAATTTTATTTAAGAACGACAACTCTCCAGAAAAATGGCCAGCAAGAAGGGCAAGAAGAAGTCAGTTTTGTTCATTTGTCTTGGTAAGAATAATAAAGCACTATTTGGAATATAATTACTGTAGATGCATACTGAATCGATTGTTCTTCTTGTCTTTTGCAATATGATTGTCTGTGACGACACTGCTTTGACGATATTTTTAAGAATTCTTCATGGGTAAATGTGTAAAAAATCGGATGGTACTAGTAGTCGGTTACCATTATTTTCTTCAGTAATTACTGTAAGTAATTGTGCCCCTCATTGTTTGAGTAGCCCATACAGTATGGATAAAAGAGGTATACACACATTATTACAAATCCAAAAGTAATAAAAGGTAAAAAGAGTGTGTGCCGTCTAGAACGTGAGTTTGACCAGCTGCCTATGGAGGCCCGCTTCGTTGGCTGTCTCACTGCTGACAGAGGAAGACGGTTTGACAAGATGATTGATCTTGGAATGAAACTAGACTGGAAGCCTATGAATGACGTCTGGATATGACAAGCGGGTGTCAAGGCCGCTGGATGTGCTGGTGAAATGGTGGTAAAGTGGTTAAAGCAGTCAGGGATGTCTGCTTACTCTGCTAGCTAGTAACAACCAGGCATTGGAATAAGCGAGGGTCTGTTGGGACTGCCCTAGGTTAATGAAAGAACTGGCTTGAGTTAAAAGTACCAGCAATTACTATAGCAAACAGAAACAAAATATATGAACACCGTGTCTACAGAAGATTTTTTGTAAGAAAAATGGAAATTATTTTGCTATTTTAATATTCGCTGTTTCTCAGTGACTGCCAAATACCGTGAAAAATGGAACACCCTGAAAATTATCTTGTTTACGGTATTTGCTAAGGCATCACTTCCATACTTACTCTTTTGTTGTTTCTGTATCATAATAGATGTAGCTGACTTATTCTGTCTTCTTTTATTTATTTATTTATTCTTTTATTATTTTTTTCAGGCAATATCTGTCGATCACCTATTGCAGAAGCTGTTTTCAAAAATCTTCTTGCTGAACAGTCTAAGACTGATGAGGTTGGTTAATTCCATACATCCACATGCACCAAAGTTATACTGAATTTTGGAACACTATAAACAGTATGATTTTTCTTAAATGTTAGCTGCTTGGTTTGTACACTGCCATGGTTTTCCATCATTTCAAATTTTGTTATTTTCTGTTTGCTTCCCTGGATAAAGAGATCCTTCCAGGAAGATGTTCTCTTAAAATACCGTATTAATCTTAATAAACGTCCCAGCTCAAATAAATGCCCCCTGCCTATTGTTATGTGACTTGCATGAATTCCTGTTTGCTTCTCTGAATGAGGTAGCTCTATCAAATTGGGTCTACTTTGAAAGGAAAGAATTTGCTCCTTATAGGAGCAAATTTTTTCCTTTAAGAGTTCACCTCTACTGAGAAGGGCAGCAAAAAAGGTAAATAGTGAAATTGTTTCCTCTGCAGGTATATCCATTCACCTTAATACTGTTTATTAGAAGTATTTTGGCAGTGACTGGTTTGCTACTCTTTAGGCTCTAAATAACACCCCCTTTTGTAAAATGCAAAGCCCCTGGGGCATTTAGTAGGATTAATACGCTTCTCTGTCAGCAAATTCTTTCCCTTAAGAGTTGATCCTCAATGAGAATGGAGGTAAAAATTAAATAGGCAGTGTCGTTTCCCCTGAAAGTGAACCTGTATGTTCAGCTTTACAGAGATTTGTATTACATGATTTGGTTGAAACTTAAAAGGATGATTTCCTGTCAAGTGAAATGTCGAGAAAGTCTCTGGCAGAGGATTAGGCAGCTTAGACACAGCTTTGCCTCTGGGTTTACTCTGTTTGCTCAGACAGTTTTGTATTTTATTTGGAGCTCAGTATCATGGCAGTCTTTTAATATGTACTGTTATCTGAATGGCTAACAATGCATACCCATATTAGAGCCACTTGCTCTGGGACTATACTGTTTCTGTCCCACTTGTGACTAGAAGAAAGCAGGAGTCTTAGATATATAGGTACTGCTTTTCTGGGGTAGGTAGCAACCATGGTGGTGTAAATTTTTGTCAAGTTTTCTGGTTTAGGTCTGTAAAAAAGTAAAGGAGCAGCTTTGTATCATTGCACAGACAGAAGAGACATGGTGTTCCACGGATTTCTTGTTTCTAATGTATTTCTGTTGGAATGCTTAACCCTATTGCACCCAGAACGGCCAAAACTCTATGGAGTTTTGGCCGTTTTGAGTGCAATAGGGTTAAGGCTTCAAAGGTATACATATAGGGTGGATTTTGAGAAGAATTATGATGTACAGTCAACTCCTGCTATCTCAAAGTTGAAGCTCATCCCATACTACTGATATCTCAAAGTAAATTTTCTGATCCCAGAAAATTTACTTTGAGATATCAGTAGTTTGAGATAACAGGAGTTGAAATGTAAATAAAAACAGAAAATATGTCCAAGCTACATTCTTTGACATAAAATGATCCTTTGAGATATCAGCAGAGCTCCAGATATTGAGGATAATTCATGATAATTTTTCTGATTTCTCAAAAAAAAAATATGTTATGACCCCTCATCAGAACCATCTTGGTGAGACGGTTCCAAATGAGGGGTCACAAAATATGCTTTTATGGAGAAATATGGAAAATTATCCGTAAATTACTCCTGTTAACCCTTCTTATCTGGAGCACTGGCTCATATCAGTGTTTGAGATTATAGAAAGCTGCCTGTGGTTATCACTCAGACTCTGTAAACCATTGTGGTGATCCCTCTCTAGAGCTGCCTCATTATATGAGGGGTCACAACATGTTTTGTGTGAGAAATAATAAGTCATACAAATGTACATGTATGTTGGGACCCCAAATTAGAACTGTCTGAGACATTCATCTGAGAGGCTACCACCTACAAAAAAAAAATCAAAAAAAATCCCTGAATCCTCAAAACCCTACTTTGCCTGGAATTTTATATTAATATGATGGCATTTACTTAGGAAATAAATTACAATTTTCCGATGTTCATGGAAGTATAAACAGAATGGGTCATGTGCAAAGTAAGTGACACCCGTTCATGAAAGTATGAACACTATGGGTCATGTGCAAAGTAGGGGACCCCCGAAGGGCATTCAAGTTAACTTTGCAGGGGACCCTTTGTGTTCATACTATCATTAACTTCGGAAAAATGAAATTTATCTCATAATTACATTTAATTTTAAAATTATTTTTAGCACCATTTTCAAATTTTAAGAGCAACAGTTGTTAGATATACGACAAAAAGCTGTTACTAACCAATGGGTAAGCTGCTTACTTAAAACGGCCGTCACCATGAGGTAACGTCAACTAGAATGTCACATCCGCCAATGGCATTGTTTGTTTACATGTGACATTGTGCACCAATGACGTTTTGTGAACGACTGTTGTTCATGGAAGTATGAACACTGTTTCTCAGAAATAGGTTCATAAAATGAAAATCAAAGGGGATGTAATTATATGTATGTATTTGCAGTGGGAGGTTGATAGTGCGGCTTTAGGGAACTGGCATGTGGGAAATAGGCCAGATAGCAGAGCACTGGAGACACTAAAGAGGATGGGCATCAATGATTATGTACATAGGGCAAGACAGGTAACAGTTGCAAATTATTTGTTAACCCTTAAAGCGCCAAAAATTAAAATAGTTAAATTTGCAAACAGTGTAGATCCAGATGAGGTGGCTCATGATGAGCCACCTCATCTGAATCTACACTGTTTGCCCTTTAGTGTTCAAATTTTCAATATGACATCACTTGGACGAAACTTTTTTGAAACTGTGCAGACGTAAATTTTGTTGTCTGCTTTTTGGCGCATTAAGGGTTAAATATGTATTTAATACTATATCAATCCTAATAAGCATATTTGCTCTAATAAGAGATAGTGCCCCCTGCCTCTTTTCCAGAAATAGTGTTATATTGACTTGCTAGCCTCAGTGATTTTTCATCAGTTTTTCAAAAGAGAACAACATGAATCCTAATTCCTTCTCTGGATGATACAGCACTTCGAATGGGGTCTACTCTTTAAGGAGCAATCCTAAGGGAGCAAATTCTTTCCTGGAAGAGGTGATCCTTTTGAGAATGGGCACAAAGAAAGGGAAAATAATACAATTGCTCTGTCTGAAAGTATAAAGTGTATATAAGAAATATCTTGGCTGTTGCTGATTTACTTAAGGCCCTAAATAACAGCCCCCCCCCCCCCCCCTCGTAAAATGTAATGCCCCTAGGGCATTTAATAGGATTAATACTGTATAGACTTCATGTTGCTGATGTTCGTGAAAGGGTCCCTTGTAGAGAGAATATTCATTTACATTGCATGTGACCAGCAGAGGCAGCTAATCAGCTAGCATGTCTTTTGATGCTATTTCACAGAATATTGATACAACATTTTGTTTTTTAGATTGATCATATATTGATCTTTGTAGTTTTTACAAAACAGATAGACACACGTTTTAAACCATTTTGCTTTTTGTCTGGTTCCCACTGAATATCAACTCCTAAGGGAAAGAATATTTTCTCATAGGAGCACAGTCTTTCCTGTAACCCATTCCATTGGGATACCCCTTTAGGGGAGTCTGGGCAAACAGTTTGGATCCAGATCAGGCCACACAAACATGTGGCCTGATCTGAGATCCATGTGGCCTGATGAGATCCAAACTGTTTACTGCCTAGACATCATTTCTACAAAAGACCAAAATTGTCAAAATATTGTTGATTTTTGATGCAGACGGCAATTTCAGCAGACCACAAGAATACCCAGAATGCAATGGGTTAAGAGTAGATCCCATTATGGAAAGACCTTGTTGCCCAGGGAAAGAAACAGGAAGTCACAAAAGTTGTCTCCCTTTGCAACAATGGGAGAAAACTAGAGTTGTACCCATACTTCTGAATATATTTTCAGCTGTGTAAAGACGACTTCACTCACTATGATGTGATATTTGGGATGGATGATGATAATATGGAGTAAGTTGTTGCTGTAAAATACTTCCTGTTTCTAATCAGGGCCCAGTTGTTCAAAGCATCGTTAGCCTAACAAGCTCATTAAGGTCAAGAATACATAAATGACTGGCCCAATTAATTACGTGCGTCGCGAAGGACGCTACGTCACGAAATACTTCCTAGTCAGTGTAATTTTCAAGATGACGGCCCAATCGGACATTCAATAATAACGTAAACCATGGGGAAATGGAGTTGTTGTCATTGTTTTGCTGAATCAGATGCTGATATTGCAATGTTCTTGTTTTCTCTGTATGTTTGAAGTTATTTCATCGACGAGAGAGAGAGAGGGGATAGACTGACAGACAGACAGAGTTTCATATGTGTAACAGTTTAAGACTGGCCGGAATACATGTTCCCTCCCTGCTTTCAGGCCTCACAGGACTTTTCAGACACACATATGAAAGGTGAAGCCCATCTTTCTCCTTTCGCTGCGTTATCCTTCCCTGATTAGAAAAAGCTACCCATTTACTGCTTGCTGGCTTGACAAAGAGACTTTTCCATTCGCTAGCTGGCCGAATCAGGATTCGAACCCGCAACCGTCTGCGTCATAACTGAATGTCTGGGGTGCCGTTGGGATTGCGCATCCGAAGTAATTAATGAACAAAGTAAATGCTGATTTTAGAGCTTTATGGGATGGGAATGTAATATTTATTATAATGCCGATTTTTGTGATTTTAATACATATATCTTTTCTGGACATCGAAAATTTTATTTTGTAATAAAAATAAGAATGATACAACAGGGTGTCCACGGTCAGGGAAAAAGTCAGGGAAAAAAATATTTTTTCAAGGTCAGGGAGTTGTCAGGGAATTTTGAAATGTGTCAGGGAAGTTTGGAATTTAAGCAAAAAGTCAGGGAAAAGTCAGGGAATTTTGAAATAACAATTCTATGAATGATAAAAACATAAAGAATAAAGGCTAAGGCAGTTTCTTTGTGTTTGGCTATTGTCATAATAATAATAATTATAATACTTATAATAATAGTAATAATAATAACAATAATTATAATGATAACAAGTATTACATTTTTCAAATTATTCTTTGAGAAGAAAGTGAAGGGAGTGGTACCCCTTGCCTTCCCAGCTGAAACTTCTTTTTCAGGGACAGAAGATGTTACTAGATGATGTTTAGATCACCATGGTGTATACCATTACTGAAGTTTTCACTTTCAGAATTTTGTTGCTTAGTCCATTTAATGAATATTAGCTTGTTCCTTTTTTACTGGAGAGGAAATTATCATCTATTTTTTGTGTTTATGAAATTAGCGTAAATAACTGTTACAAATTTATTTCCTTCACTGCGAATGAACTCAGATTAGTTTTCGTTTCCAATTTCCACGCACTTTCACTTGTCAGCCGATTTCACAGCACTGCAGTGTATTTCAAATAACAATAGAAACTTCTCATAGTTGCTTGTCCTGCTTGCAACTGTGTAGCTGACTATCATTTTTGAAAGTTGGGTACTCAATAAATTTTGAGGGCATGCCGGCCAAATGTAAGTTAAACTTTAATTGGAAACATGGGAAATGGATGACTGCATTTTCTTTTATGTACCTATCATACCTAACTTATCATGTCCTTCAGACAAGTCAACAGTGTGTCATCTCCCTGCCACTTTCTGTAGGTACCTAAAAGTTAAAGCACAGTTAACCATTTTTAAGTTGGATGAGGATGGAAATAAAACTCCTTTTCTTTTCTGTTACAAATAATGACTTGTATCATTAAATGTTGAAGTGCCTGAAAAGACTTATATCAGTTTTATTTTGAAGTGCATACTTATGAAGAGATATAAATCTTATTTGGTTAGCTTGTATTTTTGTCCATTTTGGCATGCATCTAGTTACAAACACCATATCCAACAGTATAGATTGTAAATACATGTACATGTATGTATGTACAAAAAGAAAAATAGAAAACAAAATCAAAAGAAAAACAGTTAAAAAACAAAATTAAAAAATACAAAGAGTAGTACAATGACAATTGGTAGTAAAAAGGGTGGTAAGGGTTGGCTGTAGAGGAGGAGGAGGCCAACAGATTTGCCTGTATCATGGCATGCATTAATTTCAAGCACTCATCCAACACTATAAATAACTTTTGAAAATATATGTACATGTATGTATGTAGAAGAAGAAAAATTGAAAATAAATGGAAAGAAAAAAATTCAAAATACATGTATAAAGAGTAATACAATTACAGTTGGTAAAGTAAAAGGTAGAAAGGGTTGGCTGTAGGGGAGGAGCAGGCTAACAGATGTCAGAACTTAACATGCAAAATACAAAAACTTTAGTCAGGGAAATTTGATTTCAGTCAGGGAAAAGTCAGGGAAAAGTCAGGGAAATTTGCTTTACTCAAATTGTGGACACCCTGTACAATATTTCGTCCACTTGTTGTATGCCGTTGCCAAACATATAGCAGGCCTATTACTCACACCGTCCCTATGGCCACTACGCTACAAGAAGTCTTTACCTTTACCTATCCTGCCGACGGCGGATTTGGAAGTTGACCATGTAACTTGCCATCATCTCGATATGACTGAAATGCTGTCCAAAAGTCAATTTTATCCGACTACCATGAGCCACACCGACAGAACATGAGTCGTCAGTGATATGATACATGCACACAGATCAGCCTGCGCACAAGCACAGACTAATAAATCTCTTCGCTGTTCCTCACTGAATCATTGTACCAGCGGACAACAAAGGCTCTGGTCAGGTTGAGCGGGTGCGCACACTGATCTGAGCTTCCGCTGACCGTATATGCCCCAAAGAACCCATTTTATCATGGCACAGCGCATTTTGTGATTAAGGGTAACACAGTTTTTTTTTTATGTGGGGCTCAGTCGTGTCGGCTGCAGTAACCATATTACTGTTAGAAGTGTGCTTGCAATTTTTATGCCCCCGTGACAACAGTCAGGGGGCATTAAGATTTGTCCCTGTTTGTCCGTCCGTCAGTCCGTCCGTTCATCACACTTTACGTTATAGAGTTTGTGTAATCAACTCCTCCCCAGTTTTAAACTCACCTGAGCATGAAGTGCTCAGGGTGAGCTTTTGGGATACCGTGATGTCTGTCGTACGTGTGGACAGACGTCCGTCATCAGCTTTTGCTTGTGTACACTCTAGCGGGCACAGTTTTGTTCCAATCTTTATGAAACTTTGGGAGAATGTTTATCTCCATAAAATCTAGGCCAAGTTTGAAACTGAGTCATGTCGGGTCAAAAACTAGGTCACTAGGTCAAATCTTAGAAAAACCTTGTGTACACTCTAGAAGGCACAGTTTTCATCCAAAGTTCATGAAACTTTGTCAGAATGTTTATCCTTATAATATCTAGGATAAATTCGAAACTGGGTCATGTTGGGTCAAAAACTAGGTCACTAGCTCAAATCATAGAAAAACCTTGTGTACGCTCTAGAGGACACAGTTTTGATTGAATCTTTATGAAACATTGTCAGAATGTATATTTCCATAAACTCTAGGCCAAGTTCGAAACTGGGTAATGTCGGTTCAAAAACTAGGCCACTAGGTCAAATCTTAGAAAAACCTTGTTTAAGCTTTAGAAGGCACAGTTTTCATCCAAAGTTCATGAAACTTTGCCAGAATCTTTATCCTCATAATATGTAGGACAACTTTTAAAATGGGTCATGTAGGGTCAAAAACTAGGTCACTAGGTCAAATCATAGAAAAATCTTGTGTACGCTCTAGAGGACACAGTTTTGATCCAATATTTATGAAACTTTGTCAGAATGTATATCGCCATAAACTCTAGACCAAGTTTGAAATTAGGTCATGTTGGTCAAAAACTAGGTCACTAGGTCAAATCTTAGAAAAACCTTGTGTGTGCACTAGAAGGTATAGTTTTGATCCAATCATTATGAAACTATGTCAAAATGTTTATTGTCCATATATCTAGGCCCCCTCTGAAACGGAGTCATGTCGGGTCAAAAACTAGGTCACTAGGTCAAATCTTAGAAAAGTTTTGTGTACACCCTAGAGGGCACAGTTTTGATCCAATCTTCATGAAACTCTGTAAGAATGTTTATCTTTATGAAATCTAGGTAAAGTTTGAAACTGGGTTGTGTCGGGTCAAAAACAAGGTCACTAGGTCATATATAAGAATGACCTTGTATACGCTCCAGAGGGCACAGCCTTGATCCAATCTCAATGAAACTTTGTCAGAATGTTTATTCCTACAATATCCAGGCCAAGTTTGAAACTGGGTTATGTCAGGTCAAAAACTAGGTCAAATATTAGGAAAACCTTGTGTACGCTCTAGATGTCACAGTTTTGATCCAAACGTAATGAAATTTTGTCAGAATGTTTATCCTCACAATATCTAGGCCAAGATTGAAACTGGGTCATGTCAGGTCAAAAACTAGGTCAGATCTTAGAAAAACCTTGTGTACGCTCTAGAGGACACAGTTTTGATCCAATCATTTTGAAACTTTGTCAGAATGTTTATCGTCACAATATTTAGGCCAAGTTTGAAAGTAGATCATGTCAGTTCAAAAACTACGTCACTAGGTCAGATATAAGAACGACCTTGTGTACACTCTAGAGGGCACAGTTTTGATCCAATCTTCATGAACCTTTGTCAGAATGTTTATCCTCACAATAGCCAGGCCAAGTTTGAAACTGGGTCATGTCAGGTCAAAAACTAGGTCACTAGGTCAAATCTTAGAAAAACTTTGTGCACACCCTAGAGGGCACAGTTTTGATCCAATCTTCATGAAACTTTGTCAGAATGTTTATCTCCATAAAAACTAGGTCAAGTTTAAAACTGGGTCATGTCGGGTCAAAAGCTCGGTCACTAGGTCAAATCCATATTAAGTTATGTTTCAAGAATCAGAACTAACATTGCAATGATGCCAGCCACAAACTCCTTGGAATACGTTAGTTTCACCATAGTCATGATAGTGAGATAATGATGCTACCATTCTATCATCTGTGTTTGCCTAGTTCAGTCTAGTTCAAATCCATCAAAGGAACTCAACATGAACGGGAACTTTTCAGAGAAGCGACTCTGCCATTTTCAGCTCACTTGAGCCTTACAGTATTGGTGTTAGCTGCCTCTGTCATCCATCCATAAACATTTTCAAACATCTCTGAAACCACTGGGCAGACTAAACTCAAATTTCATATGGAGCCTGCACATGGGTCAAAGGATTGAAAGTTCTTCAAATGATCTTGGTCACATGACCAAGGTAGCCGCCATTCCCATGTATGGTAAAAACTCTTATAAATCTTCACCAGAGCCAGAGAATTGATTAATGCTCAGGTGAGCGATTCAGGGCCAACATGGCCCTCTTGTGAATGGATCTTTTTCGAACTTTGCATACATATTGTGGACATATTGAAAATGTGCGTTTGGGTTTTTGTTGGAGATAGAATTAATTTTGACAGAATTACGGCTTTTTGAACTTAGTCATTTTAGGCAAATTTTTGCATTGTAGGGTATGGAGTTTGTGTAATGAACTCTTCTCACAGTTTTCAGAGGATCTGTTTCAATCCTTGCATACATGTTGTGGACATATTGAAGATGTGCATGTGGGTTTTTGTTGGAGCTAGAATTAATTTTGACAGAATTACAGCTATTTGAACTTAGTCATTTTAGGCAAATTTGTGCATTGTAAGGTATGGAGTTTGTGTAATCATCTCCTTTCACAGTTTTCAATGGATCTTTTTCAAACCTTGCTAACATGTTGTGGATACATTAACGATGTGCTTGTAAGTTTCTTTTGGGCCTTGAGTTAATTTTGAGAGAATTTTGGCTTTTTGAACTTGGTCATATTTGGGTTTTCTCTCTTAAAATTTCTGAGCCTGAATCATTCCTGTATAGTATTTGTGCTTAAAAAGTGCTTTAGGGATGTTCACATGTTCTGTGACAGGCGCTGCACAGGGGCATCATTATTGTCTTACAGACACAATTTTCTAGTTACTTATTTTTGTTAACGGGAGTCTGAAAAACAAATTCTGTCACTTAAGTCTCGTTCACGCCACCAAAGTTTCTTTGTCACAGAATCTTTTACAAAAAAAGTTTGCCAAACATTTTGCGTTAACACAGAGTAAATTAGTTGATAAATTAAAAATGTGGCATAGAATCTTTGTCATATTAACTTTGGCAAGGAAATATTTGCTGCTGTGCTCACACGATCGAACACTATTCGTCAAGGTTACCTGGACAAATAAACTTTGCCCGTATGAACGGCCAACCATGCCACATTTTCTTTGTTAAATATACTTTGTTCAGAACCAAAGCAATTTGATTATGAGCAAAGTTTTCTGTGCTTATCTCCACAGCTAGTTTCTTTGTTACATATTCTATGGCAAATTTTCTGTTCGTACGGACAAATTTTGTTTGTCATAAAAACTTTACCATATAAATTTGGCAATGAAAAAGTGGCATATTTTTTCATTCACATGAGCAAATGTTTCTTTTCCAAACCTACTTTGTCACAGAAACTGTGTCCATGTGAACGAAGCTTAAGACATTCATCATGAGAACCCTATTAGTCCTCATCTTTCTGTATTCTCATAACAGTCTTAGCATGTCTTATTACGTCGCCAGTAAACAACTGCAACGTCGCTTATAAATGACGTCGCGGAATGGCGTAAATTTATGCACACCTATCCCTGCTTATCAAGCACTAGCACTACTTGAAAAACGAACTCGGTAGTGAAGGACTTTTCTTACCTCATTTCAATCGACAGATCCTGTGACATGAAATATCAGTTTTTGAAAAAAATCTATGTAGTGGTAAACAAACTGTGTACGTTTAAATTTTAAAATCTTGAGTTTTTTCATCACATTCCCATTGCTGTCAATGAAAACAGCCTCAGAATTTCATGTCTTTCAATCTGATCTAGCGACTAAACGAACTCGGTGACCTATCTTTTTTATTGCACAATTCGGTGTAGCACATGAAAATGCACCCCTGTGCAAAATTTAAAAAAATTCTATGTATGTGCCATTTACGTATTCTTGATCTTAAAGGTAAGGTCCTGTACTTTGGAATGCATCATAATTCTAATGATCTTTCATCCAAGTTGTTGGAAAGCACTTATAAAATGGAATGAATAAGTTTCACTAAAAGATGTAAATCAAAAAAATATTAGAAAAGTTGTTTTGCAAGGGATTTCCTAACTCTGCTTCGCACACCAGTTAGCGCTATTTTTAGTTTGCGCCAAAAATAGATAACGCAGCTGACGTCATGCTGCATTGCATTTTGGGATAGTTTTAACCCATCCGCCATGCCAGGACCTCTAGGTGAGCTCACGGCAAGGGAAAATTGACCTTTGGAGAATGGCATCAGAAATCGCGCACTTATAGACATGATAAACATAGTTATTTTTAGAACTGGAATTCCAACGAAAGAAAATAAACCAAAAGGAAAAACGACTATTTTCTTCAACATCTGACGAGTTTCTCAGTGGCAACAAATTCAGAAAAATAAGAGAATTCAATACTGCTCAGAAAAAGACGAAATTATTTTGTGGACATAATAGTTATCGCTAGTCCAGGAACCTACCTTTAAGAGGTCAACTCATTAACAGGGTTTTCCCAGACGCAAGATTGAGAGTCTCAGACCCCCAGAATGATGTCTAGGACTCCCAGAAAAAAAATAGTGCATCCACTGGGACTCCCAAAACATAACCAAAGTACCAATTCAAAGTGAGGAATTCTAATAAAAATTATGTTATACTTGGCACAATACAAAGTAATGATTTTCAGAAGGTAGTATTTATAAAATTCTCGTGTTTGGTTGGGACATTTTATAAGAGTTTTCTGAGCACTGGACCCTTTAATTTAGGCACTGGACCCTTAAAAAATTGATGTGTGGGTCCCAAAAACTCCTTAAATACAAGAGGCCAAGGGAAAACCCTGATTAAGTGTTTTATGACTTCATAACCAAACACACTGATATTTTTTGTTGAAAAAATGTGAGAAGCTTTTGCAGTCATAATTTTTCAACAAAAAAATTTGGTGTATTTGAAATATTAATGTTTGAAATTTTAACGAAACGTTAACTAACGATGTCGTTAGTTTTGAACAACCAGGCCCAGAGCCACAAGTGAGACTGGTCAAAACATTAAAATTACAGTTTAAGTTTGTAGGGGTAGCATCTGTGTTACCTTGTTGTCTAATAGCAGAGTAAAATGTACAGACTAAGGAAATCATAAGATATATGATAGAGAAAGAATATGGTTGAAACATGTACATGAAAACAGAATAAGGTCTTACCTTCACATGCGTTATGAAGTTTGATCTTACTTTCAAGCTTACTGATCATGTATAGATGGAACAGAATCTGCATTTGGCTTCAACCCTTAAAGGGCCAAAAATTGAAATTGTTGAATTGGCAAACAGTGTAGATCCAGATGAGGTGGCTCATGATGAGCAACCTCATCTGAATCTACACTGTTTGCCCTCTAGTGTTCAAATTCTCAATATGATATCGCTCGGACAAAACATTTTTTGAAATTCTGCAGAGGTAAATTTTGTCGTCAGCTTTTTGGGGCTTTAAGGGTTGAAGCTGTTTATTATTATGTGATGGAAGTTGTTTAGGAAGTTCAAAGAAAGAAAGAAAGAAAACAAAAAGATTTCAGGTTTTTCAGTGACGCAGGATTTTGCATCATTTACTCCCAAAATTATTCCTGGGACTCCCAGAAAATTTTTTTGGGTCCTTTTGTACCCTTAGAGTTGAATTACAGCATGAAAGAAGGTGATGAATTCTGCTTTCAGAAATGGAATAATTCAAGGATCAATGACAAGTTATTTGTTTTCAAAGTAACTCACAGAAAATCTATGGTCAGATATTCTATGTAGCCTTTTTACTAGGAATATATAAGATAAATAAGAGAATATAACCCTTAAATTTCTGCATGGGACCCTTAAAAACAAAAATGAGGGTCTCAGGGACTCCTTAGATTTGGAACAGAGGGAAAACCCTGGGATTTGTAGCCATTCTCCTCAATGCCAATGATGAATATGCCACAATTACAGTTTACCTCTATTTATTCACTCAGTGTTCAGAGGGTAGGGGGAAAAGTAATGACAACGTAATGCCAAAAATTATTACAACCTTTTTCTACTTGTAATTGATTAAATTGCCATTACATGTAATGAAAAAAACCTTCATTACTCATTACTTAGCATTACTTTGAAAAATGTAATGCTTTGTAATGCATTACCATTACTCATTGCCATTACCCCAATTCTGCCCAGTCCACCACATAGCTGTTAAACATGTTAACTCCACCATGTGCATTCATTATTCAACTACATGACTGACAACTTACAAGAACTCTACTTTGATGACATAGTCTTATCCCATGTGTGAGCATATTTGAACAATTTTCAGTGAACTATCTGATAGAAAGCCAAGTAATTGCACAGCTGAATTGAAGCGACTTGGAGAATATGATCCAGAAGGGGAGATAACTATAAGAGATCCGTATTTTGTAAGTACCATCTTTACCCTAAATATTCAGACATCCAAACTGTTTCTGTTATACCATAAAATTCTAATTATTGGGAAAGATAGAATAATTAAGATCTGTGCAAACAGTGCAGACTCAGATCAGACTAGGAGCAGTCTGATCAGGGTCTACACTGTCTGTAGAATATGTTTGATGTTTCATTTGCATATTTTAGACCCATGACTGCATTGAAAAATCAAACTATTAAACATTTAGCCAAGGTACTGAGATTATTTTTGCTTTAGAATTTTTATGGCGAGCAGGATTCCCAGGGTCAAAGTAAAATATCTTTGATTTTTTTTTTTCTTTTTTGAGTTAAGGGGATTTCGTGATTGGTTGGGGAAATTTAGAAAAAAACTTAAAGTGGGGGGATTTGAAAATTGATGGCTATGGCAGTCTTCAGAAAATATAAAAAAAAGGGTAAAAGTTTCTTATAGCCTAATAGTCATAGGGGCAGTGGGGGTTAGAGACCCACTGTATCTTGGGAACAGCTGATGAAAGGCGGAGCCCATCTCTCTCCTTCCGCTGCCTTATCCTTCCCTGATTCGAAAAAGGTACCCATTTACTGCTGGGTTGACAGAGAGAGTTTTCCAGTCGTAGGATGGCGATGATGAGCCGCGAGCTCACGCCCTTCCGGTGACTTGCTGCACAATAACCAAGCCACTCTAACCACTTGACTACGGCGCCTCTCAGAAAAAATAGTTAGTACATGTATGTTAAAGGGGAAATCCATGCACTTATGTATTTATTTGGTGCTGCTCTTAAAGGAAATATTTTATAAACTTATTTCTTTAACAGTAATCCCCAATTTTCAAGGGATACCTTTAGCACTGTTACAGTAAAAAATCTACATGTAATCATCTTTTGGACCCATGTTAGGTTATTGAGATTTGGAAAAAGCCAGGGAAAAGTTAGGGAATTTTGACTTATTGTGACTTTCTTTTTAATTCCTTGGAAGGGGAAAGCCTTCTTAATAGGGTTCTTCTCTTAAAGGAAAGAATTTGCTCTCTAGGAGCAAATTCATTCCTTTAAGAGTTGACCCTAAATCAGAAGTGAGACAAAACAGAAAAAATGGCAGATAAGCCTCCCCTGAAAGTGTACTCATTCAACTAAGGGGGTATAATTCTATGCCATTTTCTGCAAGGGAGACAATTTGAACAGAATGGTATTAGCTTCCTTAGTTGGTGAATGTCTTTTGAACTATGATCGCCGTTTAAGAAAGAATTTCCTTTCAGCATGAGATGAAGAATAGCAAATTTTTCCCTTAAAGGTGTATGTATGGGTATAATCCCAGGTGTTCCACCATTTTTTCAAAGGAAGACAAATCTTGTGGTTTTTGAGTTTGCCTTTCTTGATAACAAAGGCCTTCCAAAATGGGGGCCACTCCTAATAGAAAGAATATGCTCCTAGGGTAGAGTTGATCTCTTTTAAGAAGGGAAGCAGAAATGAAAATCAGTTGCTTCCCCTGAAAGTGTATGCATTTATTGGAGATTAGCCCCCTTTTAAAAGGGAGGCAGATACTTTCATTCTATAGTGCTCTTTCTTGGAGCTATATTCAGGGCTGTAGATAAGAGGGAGTATTTGATGATAATTAAGGAGAATTTTCCTTATTTCTCATCGAAACCATATGTTGTGACCCCTCATCTGAACCGTCTCGTCGAGACGGTTCAGATGGGGGGGTCACAACATATGGTTTTCTGCAGAATTAACGAAAATTATCCCTAATTATCACCAAATACTCCCTCTTATCGAGATGGTTCAGATAAGGGGTCACAACATATGGTTTCGATGAGAAATAACGAAAATTATCCCTAATTATCACCAAATACTCCCTCTTATCTAGAGCTCTGTATATTGTATCCCTTAACTCTTCTTTTTTCAGGACAGAGGAGATGTGACCGGTTTTGAAAAAGTGTATGAGCAGTGTGTAAGATGTTGTAAAGCCTTCTTAGAGCAGTCTTGATAATTCTAGCAGGACTTTAGGGCTAATGTTGGTGCATTGAGCTTTGCCATTTTGCATAATACCGTATACGCTGTAATTTTCACGGGTTTAAATTTTGGCGGTCAAGGGTCAGAAACATAAATATTAATTTTCACGATTTTTTTTAATTTTCGTGGTTAGCAACTTGCTCGAAAAGCAAAACTATTTCGCGATTTTAATATTTGCGGTTTCTTTGTGATCGCGAAATACCGCAAAAAATGGAACACCGCGAAAATTACCATATATACGGTAGTAAAGTGTATTTGGAAAAAAAGTTCTGAAATTTCAGTTGGGATTTTAAAGCTTGCAAGGAAGCATTGAACTTAGAGATTTTGCTATCATAGTAGTTAGGGAAAATCTATATTTTATTCTATTTCTGAAATTTTATTATAAGAGCAAACTTTGAATGTCTATATAGATGAGACTTTTTTCTCTTACCTCTAATGCCTCGCTTTCTGCTGACAGATGAAAATGATGAGTGTCTGAATTCTTGTCAAGAATATTGTAAAAATTCTATAAATTCGGACATGGAAAAGAATAGCCGCAATAATCCTAAAAATGAAACAGTTTGGTTTTATGTTTTGGAAAGCATCCAAAAGATGCAGATAGAATGGCAACAGGAGAATGGCAACAGGGTAAACTCTGATCAGACTGCTCCTTCAGAACTGGCCCAAAGGTCATAAAACTTGAGTACATTCTCAAACTCAAAATAAAGCACACTGATTGGCTGCTTCCGAGCACATGCTCGGAAGCAGCCAATCAATGTGCTTTATTTTGAGTTTGAGATTATTCTCAAGTTTTATAACCTCGAACCCTGGTCTGATCTTGTCTGCACTGTTTGTTGAGACTTATTTGTGCCAATATTAAGATTTTTATAATATCGGGGAATTACTGTAATGAAGGCAACTTGATACAGTGCCAGTTGAGATCAACTGAGCTGGAAATATTTACCTTCCTTTTCACAGGGTACTCATGAAGAAAAGAATTTGCTCCCTGTGGGGAGCAAATTCTTTCCTATATGAATACTTCTTACAAGAGGTGATTCAAAACATCAGGAAAACAAATTATTTTGTATTTAGTGGCCTCCCTTTGACAACGAAGGCACAAACTTTTCACCATAGAATGCTGAACCTTGTAGATGTATCAGCACCTCCAACCATGTAGAAATATATCTGCTTAACAGGGAATGTGTTTTTATAGCTATTTTACTTTTGATTTAGTATATATTACTTTAGAGGATGCTTTTTAAATGATTTACATGGTTTTTGACTTGTTACAAAAATATTGAAGTGGTTAAGTATTTCAAGCTGATTGCCTAGACAAGCATGCTATATTGTGCAGGGTGGTTGAAGCATATACAGTTTGCTCATACAAAAAAGGTAACCTTTATACTGGTGAAGCCAGCTTTGCTTGACATGACTGAACAAGGCATATCTGTGCACGTGCAGTGCATATGTTTCATGTCATCTCACACCTGGTTAACTATATAGATACAAGGGTTGTTAAGAAACGAAAAAGAGCTGTTACAAAACAAAAAAGAGTCACAGCTACCAAACAACCTGACCACGGGGTAGTTTGGCAACTTTGACTATTTTTCGTTTCGTAGCAGCTCTAATTCGTTTCGTAACATCCTTCTTGGACTAGCGGAAGTGAGATGCAGATTTTACAAGTTACCACCTCACAGGTTTTCTCAGAAATTTGAAAGAAATCAGATACATCATCAGAATCCTCACTTATTTATATAGCAAGAGCTCTACAAAGTTTATTTTGTGAATACAAATAATATTATTGTAATTCTGTGTGGAAATGTTTAAGATCTATGGATGCACCTCCATGACCAAGGGAGATCACTGATCTGGAAAATGTCTCCCGTTTCACAGGGATGCTATACTTAATGGAAAAGATTTGAATGTAAAAGATGGCAACTAATGCATGGGGTGTATCCATAGATCTTAATACAGTCTTATGAGTAACAATAGTGCCATAAATTATGTCTCATCATGCTTGTATTAATTTATAGTGGGTATTAGTATAATTAACCATTGTATTTGTCAGCTGTTATTCAATGTCATTGGGGCCGTGTAGCGCAGTCAGTAGGGCACCTGACTTATAAGTCAGAGGTCCTTGGTTTGATACCTGGCCTGGCCACATACTTTCGTTTCTCCTTCCACTGATTCAAGAAGTGAGTGAGTGAGTGATATGGGTTTTACGGCACATCAGCTCATAAAAACGCTATTTCGCGCTGAACTGATTCAAGAAGGGCAGTTGTCAGTTACTTGTGAAAATATGTGCACTTAGTACTGGTTAACCGCTTAGGAGGTCTAAGCCTGCCCAGGGTTAACGGACCGTCCCGACTTGACCATAGCTGTTTACAGTGGACGTAAAGCAACAAATCAATCAATCAATCAATTCAATGTCATTGACAAAGCAACAGAGATTACATGCAGGAAAAGTAGACAATATTCAACATTTTCTTGGAGCTTCATATGAGAGCACAAGTATATGTAAATGATAATACATGTAATTAGAGATATGTTCATTTATAAGAAAAGTATTGGTGTTTCAATAGGATTACCTCCCAACAACAGGTTTAGCTTACTTGAACCTTTAACTTTGAAAAGCAAGTGCTGTTATTTGGAAGCAAACAATGTATATCCCAGTGCTTTAACTTGTGTTCAAATGTTATCTTCTCAAAAACTGCTGCTGAACAGTTTTTGAGGCAAATGGGTACACTTTCAGGGGAAGCAACTTTGCCATTTTTATTTTTACCTTCCTTCTTGGGGTTTACTTTTAAAGGAAAGAATTTTGCTCCTAAAGGAGCAAATTCTTTCCTTTAAGTGTAGACCCATTTTTGGTAAGACTATATCAACCAGGGAAGCAAACAGGTTGTCACAAAAGTTGTTCCCTTTTGCAAAAAATGCAGAAAAAGAAGTATACCCATACACCTTATTGAGATTCCGCATTGTATTGTGAGATCTCTTTATATTAGAATTGCCTCAGCAAATTGTTTTTGAGACCATACAATTTATATAAGGGGAAAATAATCAGTTTATATATTTCTAGTGTGTGCTTATCATATTATAAGATGAGTGCAAAGGAATGCATATCGATTTCTGTACACCCATGTAGGGGAGTGTTAAATACATATTATGCTTATATTGTTATAAGCATTATTTGTTAATTATCAAACCATGTTTGTCACATGAAATGAATCAGACATGAAATATTTAGATCAACTCATAGGACTGAGAATAAATAAAGATAAGAACATACAGCCTACTGTTTTATTTCTTTTTGAATAGCTATACTTGCTTTCTTTCCTAACAAAAATTTGCTGACAAAATAAGTATATGAGCTGCGACACAACAAAACCAACAAAATGCTTGTGCGGCCAGCGCAGACTCAGATCAGCCTGGGCATCCGCCCTGTCTGATCAGAGTCTTCGCTGTCTGCGTGGAGTTAGCTTAGACCCTTAGCTACCCTTTAAGTGCACAGCAAAGACCCTGACTAGATGGGACGGATGCCTAGACTGATCTGAGTGTGCGTGGGGCGCACAACCTTTTTGTTGGTTTTCTCGTGTCGCGGCTCATATGAATGGTGCAGAGCAGTTAAGCTAGCTATCATATCATTGTATTTACTGCTAACACAGTATACTCGGGCCTCTTCATAATTCTAATTATTATTTTTATCACAATAAGCCCATTTTAGGGCTAAATTTAGGACATAATGTCACATCTTAAATCAGATTTTCAACAAAACATGAAAAGACAATCTGACTTTTAATGCACTTTCAGAAACCTTAAAAAATTGACTAACCATAAGAGGTCAAAGTACATATGAGCCATTACACAACAAAACCAACAAAGTGGCATGTGCACCCAGTGAAGACTCATATTAGCCTTGGCATCTGCTCAGTCTGATCAGAGTCTTTGCTGTGCACTTAGAAGGCAGCTCAGGGATTAAGCTAGCTCCATGCGGACAACAAAGACTCTGATTAGACTTGGCAGATGCCCAGGCTGATCTGAATCTTCGCTGGGTGCATATGCCACTTTGTTGGTTTTGTCGTGTCTTGGCTCAATTATATGCCTTCCAAATATTGGTAGATGAGCAGTATTTTAGATAGCTTAGACTGCTCCTCAAGTCGCTGTCCGGTCTGGTCTAAAATAACTGCCCTGATTTTAACTTCTGTCATAAAAGAGCAGTATGATTAGAGTCTGCACTGTTAACAAAGTTAAAGTGTATAGATAACATTCAGGGGGAGCAACCCTGCAGTTTTCATCTTTTGCCTCCCTCACCGGCAGGGTCACTGGTAAAGTGGGGAACTTGTCAAGGAGTAAATTCTTTCGTTTTAGACTACCAGTAGGTTCCATTTTAGGATGTGCTATGTAAGTTATGAGGGTAACTCAATTGGCATAGCCAATCTTCCCTGAGGCCCTAAATGTATAGATCACCATCAAGCTTAAGCAAACTGTACAACCAGTTATGATACATGATGCATACACATCATGCAGGGAAGCAAACATGAAGCCACAAAAGTTGTTTTCCTTTGTAAAAATGGTAGAAAAAATGGACGTGCTCATACCTTTACAATCTACTAGTAATGCAAAAGGATTATCTTGCCATTATGACTAGGGGGAAAATTAAAACAATAGTTCTTATGCTCCAACGGTGGCTATTCCTAAAAGACAGAATTCACTATCTTTGAGTTGCCAAATGCCCCTGCTCTGAGAAATGCCCCATGCTTATTTATGCAAAATAATATTCTATTAAGTTGCATGAATTCCTGTTAGCTTGTCTGGATGAGGTAGCTCTATGAGATGGGGTCTACCCTTAAAGGAAAGAATTTGCTCCTAGACAAGAAAAATTTTTCCTTAAGAGTTCGCCCCTACTGAGAAGGGAGGAAAAAAGTAGAGTTGATACCCCTGCAAGTATACCCAATACTGTTTATTAGGGATATTTGGCAATGTCTGATTTACTACCCTTTAGGCTCAAAATAATGCCCCCCCCCCACCCTCTATGTTAGAAGGGAGACAAATGTATTCAGGTCACAGTGATCTCCCTTGGAGGAGTTATGATGCATCTTAAAGTGTATGGGTACACACTGTTTTTGCCATTTTTACAAAGGGAAACAGCTTTTGTGACTTTCAGTTTGCTTCCGTGGATGATGAAACCCTGCCAAAATGTGCACCGTTCTTGAAGAACAAATTCTCTCCTGGGGAAACAAATTCTTTCCTGTAAAAATTGACCCCTATTTAGAAGGGAGGCCAACAGTGAAGCTGGCATAGTTGCTATCCCTAATGTATACCCATTCACCTTAAACTGTTGTAAAGTACAGTTGACTCTCTTTATCTCAAACATAGATATCTCAAAGTACCTTCTTATATCCAAGAATATAGTTTGGACACTTACTGTTTTCTATACATTTCAACTGTTATATCAAACTACTGGTATCTCAAAGTAAATTTTCTGGGACAAAAGTCCCAGAAAATTTACTTTGAGATATCAGTAGTTTGAAATGAACTTATTTCAAACTACGTGTATCTCAAAGTAAATTGTTCGGAACCAGAAAATTTACTTTGAGATATCAGTAGTTTGAAATGATCTTCGACTTTGAGATATCAAAAGCTGACTGTACTACTGTTTAAATTATAAAGTGTGTAGTGGCTTGCATATTCCTCTGTGTTGTTGCAATCAAATAGAAAACACTGTTTCTGCTGACGGGTTTCTGAAAAAAAAGAATTTCGAATATTTTTGATTGATTATTGGTAGCTCAGCATATGGGGTACACATAATTCATTTTGTTGCTATCTAAAATTCCTCTTTATCATGCATTTTCATAGTCCATAAATCAGACTGGCTATTTGATGTCATCTGTACAAATCAAATATTTTTAAATGCTTCCAGCTCAAATTACGTATCAATTATAATGCATACAAGATTTATTTATGTACATCTTCTCTAAATTAATCACGGCCCAATATAGACTGAAATACTGTCTCAAAGGGCCATTAAACCCAAAACAATCAGCCAACCAATCTAAATTCATCAGTTAGATGTTGATATTGTTTAGAAAAAGCACAATCACGGCGTGTCTCATTGGATCTCATACTGATGCATAATGCAACAAAATAGAATTGATATCATTGAAGCCATCTAATCTCTAACCCAAAAGGGTATACCAAATGTCAGTATGCAAGGTCTAGCTATTGTTCTGAATTTCATTCAATGCTGAAAAACAAAATCATTTTTTCTTAGTTGACAATATACAGCTAGTACTATTTCAATTCTCATATCGACGTTGCCCCCGCACCTCAGCGGAACGAATCCATAGCAGCAGTAACGGGGCGCCGAGCGTCCATTCATGAATGTCATTCGTTAGTCAGATGGACTAGCAATATACAGCTAAGATAAGAAAGTATTTAAAGTTGGAATTCAGTACATATGTTAAGGTACCTCTGCTAGTACACAGGGTATAATCGAATCCGCCAATTTTGGCTTCCTGCAGAGACTGTACATAATATTTGGCTTCTGCCGAGACTGTACGCGAACTCTTGCTTCCTGCAGAGACAACTGTCCTCGAAAAATGGCTTCCTGCTGAGACTGTCCGCGTGACTGCTTCCTGCAGGAAGCAGAATCATGTGGACAGTCTCTGCAGGAAACCATTTATCATGTACAGAAGTCTCGGAAGGAAGCAAGAGACCGCGGACAGTCTTGGTGGAAGCCAAATATGATGTACAGTCTCTGCAGGAAGCGAAAATTGGCGGAACAGATTATACCCTACGTACCATTTATCACGTACAGAAGTCTCGGAAGGAAGCAAGAGATTGCGGACAGTCTCGGCGGAAGCCAAATATGATGTACAGTCTCTGCAGGTAGCGAAAATTGGCGGAATCGATTATACCCTGTGTAGTATGCTGATGCCAACTGGTGTCAATATATCCTAACCAGTTTCAAACTAAACAGTCACAGGTAAAAGTTTCCCATAGCCCATAGCATAGTGGTCGTAGTAGGGGATTGTGTGTGTGTGTGTGTGTGTGTGTGTGGGGGGGGTAGAGGCTCACTGTATCTTGGTCATGGCATATGAGCCTATCTCTCGCCTTTCCTCGATTTGGAAAAAGGTACCCATTTCAGGGGTAGGTTGACAGTGATTTTTGCTTTCACTGGCTAGCCAAACAGGCGCATCTATAGAGGTGCCACAGAAAACAGAAAATTAGATAACTTGAGAATGAATTATAGGTCTGAGAAAATCACAATTTTCCATTGTAAGAATTCAGGTAGCATCTCATAATTCTAGAGGAGCATGGCCCCAGTAGGCACATGACGTCTAAATGACGTCGGACTGACGTCGATGCGACATAATGACGTCGCATCGATGTCAGTACTACGTCATTTAGACGTCATGTCCCTGCTGAGGCATACCCTGTATGCCATGCTTCTCTCAAATTACAAGCGCGATCATCGGACGCAATAGATCTATTACCAAAGCACCTATGGAATAAATATTCGTATTAGAGCATAGCATGCAGTGTATTCCATGCTCCACCAATTTTTCAATTCAGTACAAAACAAATTCTTTCGACATTAACCTCAAATTTTCTCAAACAAATAGTTATTCTCAAGTCATTTAATTCCATGTTAGAAGTTTCTACCAGTAACACAGCCCGTTCACCTTTGCTGAGTTAAAAGTAGATGTGTAGACATTATTGACGTACATCACTGAAAATGGCTTGAGCACATTGTTCTAGAAAGTGTTAAAATACATTCTTAATATAAAATTATAACAAGACTAAAAGGCTTCACCAAAACGTATTGTCAATATTTGAAACACTATGAATTCTGTCATAAGTGGGGTTTAAATTATCTAAGTGTGAATATGCTAAGGTACCGTATTTTCCCTTAATATACTGATGCCATCTTGAATAATGTAGACCCATGTTAAACCTCTTGCCCATAAAATGCAGCCTGGCCAAGCAAAAATCTACATAGTCATAAAACATTCCTGCTACAAAAAGATGGACTAACTCAATTTCGGAGAATTTACAAGTTTTTGAAAAGGCCAAGTGAGTAACATGCATCCGATTGTTTTGTGTTTCTATTCAATTAACTGTAAAGTGTGGGCCAGACATTCAAATTAAAGGTGTTGGCCTAATCAGTGCATTATATTTGAATTTAATGTGCCAATGTGTCGATGTTCTATCATGGCTGGGCACTCTGTTTTCCTCCAGTTTGACTAACTGGCCGGATATCGATGAGCCGTAAAAACTCAAATCCACTAAAAATCAGTTCGCCAATTTTTAAATTCCGCCGACTTGTTCACGTTGTGGACAGATTTTATAAATGTGTTGACTTCAAGCTCATAAATTCCAAGACAAAACTGCTGAACCAGTATCCTTAGTCCTAAGGTCTATGTTCAAAGGTGAAAATCCTAAGAGTTGTCGTTTCATACAACATACTATAGTCCATATACGATGAAACTTATTGCACTAGTCATTTGCAACCACGCCCCTCCTTCCACCCACGGGGAATAGCAGGGACCAGGGAGTCCTACTAGAGATCTAGTATTGCGGGGACAAGCTGTGGGTAAAAGTCCTACTCTTTATCCCTGCACTCCAATTGATACTGTAGATCCCTGCTGGTTCGGTACACCCCAACCCTCGCCTGTGTGTGGAATTCCTTGCCAATAACTAACAGAAGTTATGTCAGCTTGTGCACTGCAAGCCCAATTCACGGGAGTAATACCAATTTCCCTACCTATGCTGTCGACCCAATCAGTTACCATACATGCAAAAGTTGCTCAACCGAGACAATCGACAGCAGTATCAGCTCGATCGACTGCCATTAACAACAGTACCATTTATCGTTATTGGTATTGCCTACGACCGAATGCCACTTTTCACAGTGCCGGATCGGTTGACAACGCAGGCAAGCAAATTGGTTCTTATCCCCGTGAATATCTTATATCAGGTTCTGCAGCAAACGTGTACTACATACCTACGAACTTTACCATCTCTGCGGATAGTCGTCGTTATCTAGGAGAAACCCAGTCTTATCTACGCCCACTGCTTGTATGTCTGGTTGAAGGTAAGATTTGGGCAAATTAGCCAAGGCTGGTCTGTCGACACGCTTTTTACCTCTGAAATGAACAAGAGTCGCGTTACCCTTGCAAGCAGACGTTGTAATGGAAAGAGATTTCGGAAAATTACTACAGTGGACTCGACAGTATCGGATCATCGACAGTATCGGATCACTCTTAGGTTATCACCCATTTTTCTCACAAATGAAACAAATATTTTTACCATTATATTACAGTCATCAAGTTCGACCAATGGCAAAGTGCAGGGTGAAAAATTCGATCGAAATCTGCGGCTGAGAAACAAATCAGAGTTGTTGAAAAGCTTGGCCCCTCTTCAGCGGCGCTTGCATTTTGCCTGTTGCTCGTTACCCCCAAGATAGATTTCGGTTATTTAAACTATTTTATCATTAGGTGATTGAAACCAATTTTGCTTTGTAATGTGTCCTGGTATCCCTAAAATTGCAGGCAGTCATTATTTTTGTGACATCCTAGTATTTGATGAAACTAAAGACTTGAAAAGTGAGGCACCGATGTGCGACAGTAACGGATCATTATATAATTTGAACTGAAATACAGGCGTCAGCTGGAAACTGCATGTTGGATGTATGGTCTGATGCTGAAAACAAGTCATAAATCAACTACCTGAGTGGCTGTTGTGTCTTTTTTTTCAAAGAAAATCAGTTTAAAACTAAGACAACATCCTTTTTGTAAAACATCCCCCATCCCAAGCTCCACATTCTAGCGTATGATAATGAAGGTTATGCGTAGCACAACAAAGTTTCTGCTAAACATTCGAGATCAGCTCGCATGAATGTGAACCCAGTAATGACTGGCGTTAACCGGATGGACATCTGTACACTGTGTAGACTCAGATTAATGCCGGAGAACTCGTTGAATGACCATGTAGTGTTTATACACTGATTGCACTGTAATATCGTTAAGGCGGAAAATCACCGTAAATTTGTTGATCCTGATCAGACACCACGGTCTTATCAGGGTCTACACTTTGCAAAGGCAGTTTATGATCTTTACTGTTTAAGTAGTTCCATGCTATGAGGCACAGGGGATTACTGAGTTAAGAATTTTTGGTATGCTTGTAGTTTTGTATACATTCAACTTTTATTTAACAGACAAAACAGTTGCTGATGAAGGACCACATGAAAAATATCGTTGAAAGGCCGTAAAAGTTTCCTCAGAGAGTTTAATAGGTCCAACTGTTTATGTAGCAAAATTATTGAAGCTAAGAAGGTTGTCAGAATGCCTCGGAGAAACTCTCCTATAAAATAATATCATATGATCCGATACTGTCGCACCTGATTCGTTACTGTCACAGGACCCTCCCGTAAGTCTGCATAAGTTATCTGCCCTTAAAGGAATAAATTTCGTAAATATTTTGACATGGATAGATAGAAGGGATATTTTGCAATTGATTTGTGTCATAACATACATACTTTCAGCGTTCATATACAACAAAACGGGAGTTTTATTGAACTTGATCCGATACTGTCGAGTCCACTGTAGTATACATTGTTAAGTTCCTCGGAATGGAGGTTTCCATTCATTAATTTTTCTTCTGCACTTCTAAAATTATCAGTGCAGTAATGTTTGCAAAACTTATGGTAATATCTTCTCGATTCTCATTGGCTATTTGATGGGAAAATGATGAAAAATAGGACGAGTTTCTATTCCATTATTTTTCTTGTACAAGTTTTAAAATGATCATTTTAGCTGTATACATGGTCAAACATTGGCAATGAAAAACGTGTACAAGAAAACGTGTACAAGGAAAATGATCGTGTATATTGGGCTTGAAATCCCTCAACGTCTAGTGGACTCATCTGTCCTTATATATTGGATGAGTCCATTCATATTTTAAGGGATATCTGTATTTATTTTTATATTTTTACAGAAACTGTCGTAAATTTTATTCAAAACGCGCAGACACTGATCAGATGCCGCGTTGAGCGGCGTCTTATCTGAAACGCGGAATCTGTTCCGGCTCAGTGCTCTTGCCTATGTACTTTTAATGGGATGCTAGGCATTAATGGGTTATGTGTGCTTGGAGCATTTCGCCAATAAATGACGAAAGGTGTGAACTTCATTAAGAGAAGTTGCAAGTAGGGCATGAGATGATGAAATTTTGACACCTTATAATGCGACTCGATACAAGATGAAAAAAAATGTTAAAGAAATAAGCCATCCTGATCATGTACGGAAAGAAGGCACATAGAGGTTCCTGTTGTCCCGATAAGACTGAATAATGCACAAGCTGGTCTCAGAATACGAACAGAACAGAATTTATTTATTGCACAGTTATACCCATCACATGGGTTAAAGGCAAATTACATGTGAATCAAACATACAGTGGTAATACGTGATTTCCATAGAGGATTGCGTACTTTTTCACAGCCTACCGGTACTGCATTGTCGCAAGTTTCCAACAGAACAGGTTATGAAGTATAACATTTTTCCTTACCCTATCCTAACGATTTCATGAATATCTACGAGGGTCATTGTCCCGCGTGAAGGGATCGACAGGTGGGTGTAGTATATAGATCCAACAACTTCTATGTGCTAAAGTATTTGTCCAAGGACTGACAAAACTAGAAATGGCCTGGAAAGCGGGGGACTGTACCCCCGCTGAACAGTTTAAGTAAAATAATGTTGTTTTTCATTATGTAAAGCACCATTGCCCACAAAGATAGGTATACCTAAAATCAACGTTCTACCTATACCTTACAAAAAAGGCATTGCGGGAAAAAGTTGGTTCTCAACCTCACGATACAACAAAACCATTATCAACCTGAATACCAAACATAAGCATTCTGTTGCAAAAGCCGATTTGATACCTTTTACGAAAAGTTTCATTATTCAAACAAATAGAACAAATAAAGGTGAGAATAAGAGATGCCTGGTTCCCAATCCCACGTTTCCGACCTGCATTCCAAATTCATACAGCCTCTACCTGGAACAGTTATTGTGAAATCTGTTGCCAACAGTTTCATTATTCATGTCATAGCACGGAGAGAAAAACACAGGACATTACAAGGAAGAATATGCAGGAGAGGGCTCCATACCAAAAAAAATGTCTTCAACCTGCAATCTAGCTTACATGCTTCTGGGGAATCTTTGATGAAAAATTTGATCAAAAAGGGTGACGGACGGTAGGTCAGACGGTCGGGGTTATAATTCATCCATATATACTTTAATACCAGCATTAGGGTCGTCAGGTAAATTCGAACAACAGGTTAATTCTGACAGTGAAATTGTTTCCTTTATATGTCATTTGTTTGGAATTAAAACTAACTTGGCAAATAGTGAAAACCCTGATGAGACTGGTATACTTACATTCGTCGGAAGAAATCGGAAGGCCTTGTTGTTCCTAAAGCGCCCTTAACTTTATAACCCATCAAAATGATATCTGCTGCTTGCCGTCTGTGTCTGAAAAAAATACAGACGTTGATGATTATAGAAGGAGGCACAGAAAATGAAAATGGTGATAATGATGATAGTCTTTAGTAGTAATGATTGCACATGCTCCTTCCGAGGTTTCATAGTAATGAGAAGAGTAGAAGTGGATAGAGAACACAGGGTATAATCGATTCCGCCAATTTTCGCTTCCTGCAGAGACTGTACATCATAATTGGCTTCCACCGAGACTGTCCGCAAACTCTTGCTTCCTGCAGGGACTACTGTCCTCGAAAAATGGCTTCCTGCCGAGACTGTCCGCGTGATTCTGCTTCCTGCCGAGAGCCTCGGCAGGAAGAAGAATCACACGGACAGTCTCTGCAGGAAGCCAATTTTCATGTACAGAAGTCTCGTCAGGAAGCAAGAGTTCGCGGACAGTCTCGGCGGAAGCCAAATATGATGTAAGTCTCTGCAGGAAGCGAAAATTAGCGGAATTGATTATACCCTGTGGAGAAGCATCGTCTACGCTTAGTCGCGCAAATATGACTGCGAAAGTTATGACGGCGACTCTTAATTCATTTCTGCCCAGTGGCACATAGAAGGGACATTGGCAGACAGTGCAGACCAAGATCAAAAGGCGACATCTGATCAGTATCTACACTGTATGCATAAGACAAATGGAAGTTTCTTCTTAGATAAATAAGTAAATAGATAGATAAATAAATAAAATAATAGTTAATAATCCAGATATCCCTAAATCGGTGAATGTATAAAGGGCGTAAGTTTCGTGAAATATCTGCTATAGGTTTAAAGTTAGAGGACACAACTGTCACACTAAAAATTACAAAAGGCCATAATTCTGTAAAAAGTAGATGGAGTTACGGTCCTTTGTTTGCTGCACATATATATGTAAATAACGACTTACGAAGAAAGTATATGTGATGTCAAAATATTATTTAACATATAACTTGCATAAGTCTCATGTTTTAATGTCGTCCAAAAATGAAACTTTTATAAAATCTGTAGCTATGTATTTGTTCTATGCTACTAATAGGAGAAATGAATTGATTAGAAAATAGAATTCATGAGTACAATGTATCATGCATGTACTGAAGATGTGTTCTATGTATATATCATAAAGCAAAATTTTAGTTCAACAAGTTCGCTGTAATGTCACCAATATTTATGAGTTGGTCACTCTGTCATTGTAAATCGTAGTAACTAATGTACACGTCTCACTGTTTCGACGTGCTACAAGCTGGACAGGTAACAGACTGCATATGCAAAATATTATTTAAGCGGTGTGCCGAGGCAGAGCCCAGAACACTCCTGGAATTGTGGCTTTGTTGTTGTTTTGGCAGGTAGGAAACAATTTTCTATATTTACTTTTCATATTTCTGTTAATTCCTATTTCTTTTAATTAAATATTTAGGTTGCGGATTGTTTGACAATGTCTCTAGAATCGCCTTGTTTTATAAGTACCAGGAACGGCAACATATAAAAGTAAAAGTTCGTTCTAAAACGCGACACACATTTCAATCTAAAATAAATAGCATTGCGATTCATTGTTAATGTTTATCGGAATGCGCATGTCGGTTTATTTTCAAAGTTAGTGGCAATTTCGTTTGGTCTGTTTTTCTAATGTTAGTGCCATTTTCTTTTGGTCCGTCTCGAAAAAAAAACTAATGCCATTCTGGAGACATAAAATCATGTAAATAAATCAATTAATAGAAATAATAGGTAAATAAGTCATCACCTAAACAAGCTGTGTGATTTAGAAACCAAAGCATAATATCTTTATTTACGAATTACGGCTGTGTTTTGGACTGAAATTTAGAGTTAATAAAAATGATTGATGTGAGCGTTCGTTATGCTGAAAGTCTATCCTTATGGCAAATATACGAAATCAATTTAAATATTTCCATATGGCGAGGATGTCAGTTTAATGAAGCACGCATTTCACATCGGCATGTTCACATAATAAATGTGTAAAATAAATAAATAAATAAATAAATAAATAAATAAATAAATTGATTAATAAATAAATAAATTGGCATATTTCAATTTATATTAGTATTCAATTTGACATTTTGTTTTGGACATTCAATTAGACATATTGTTTAAAAAATAAATAAAGAAAGAAATAAATAAGTTCTCCACCATTTTTCACAAAGTTGGGGAATAGTCAGCCGGTAGAGCCGGGGATCTGAAGGACGGTCACCCTGCCAAAACAACAACAAAGCCACAATTCCAGGAGTGTTCTCTTTATTTATTTCTTGACTTATTTATTTCTTTCTTTATTTATTTTTTAAACAATATGTCTAATTGAATGTCCAAAACAAAATGTCAAATTGAATACTAATATAAATTGAAATATGCCAATTTATTTATTTATTAATTAATTTATTTATTTATTTATTTATTTATTTATTTATTTATTTTACACATTTATTATGTGAACATGCCGATGTGAAATGCGTGCTTCATTAAACTGACATCCTCGCCATATGGAAATATTTAAATTGATTTCGTATATTTGCCATAAGGATAGACTTTCAGCATAACGAACGCTCACATCAATCATTTTTATTAACTCTAAATTTCAGTCCAAAACACAGCCGTAATTCGTAAATAAAGATATTATGCTTTGGTTTCTAAATCACACAGCTTGTTTAGGTGATGACTTATTTACCTATTATTTCTATTAATTGATTTATTTACATGATTTTATGTCTCCAGAATGGCATTAGTTTTTTTTTCGAGACGGACCAAAAGAAAATGGCACTAACATTAGAAAAACAGACCAAACGAAATTGCCACTAACTTTGAAAATAAACCGACATGCGCATTCCGATAAACATTAACAATGAATCGCAATGCTATTTATTTTAGATTGAAATGTGTGTCGCGTTTTAGAACGAACTTTTAGTTTTATATGTTGCCGTTCCTGGTACTTATAAAACAAGGCGATTCTAGAGACATTGTCAAACAATCCGCAACCTAAATATTTAATTAAAAGAAATAGGAATTAACAGAAATATGAAAAGTAAATATAGAAAATTGTTTCCTACCTGCCAAAACAACAACAAAGCCACAATTCCAGGAGTGTTCTGGGCTCTGCCTCGGCACACCGCTTAAATAATATTTTGCATATGCAGTCTGTTACCTGTCCAGCTTGTAGCACGTCGAAACAGTGAGACGTGTACATTAGTTACTACGATTTACAATGACAGAGTGACCAACTCATAAATATTGGTGACATTACAGCGAACTTGTTGAACTAAAATTTTGCTTTATGATATATATATGTTCAAGTTGTGTTATGGGCCGGTGGCCAAAATCGCTTAATAAAGTTCACTATTACTATTGTTTGCTGCATATCATCTGATAATGCTTTATATTCGAACCAAGTTTTGTGAAAATGTTTTCTACGGTGTTTGAGGGCTGGATTTGGATTTTGATTGTTTCAGTTCCTGGTCTTTGCATACTTTTTACTTTTAAAGTTTAAGACTGGACACGACTTCCATACTAAAAATACCAGTGGACATAATTCCGTAAAACTGTAAGTGAAGATACGGTTCTTGTTCCTTGCACATCGCTGATGGCACTTTATATTTGTAACAATTTTCATAAAATATCTAGTTCAACGGTTTTAAATATATAGGGCGGACACAATTTCCATACAAAAATTACAAAGGGGTGTAATTCCACAACATAGGTGGTGTTATAGTGTTTTTTCTTTTCTTCTTCTTTCTTTTTTCTTCACACATCGTCTGAAGTTGTATTTATATATTTGTACCACGTTTCCTGGGACTAGGATGCGTATTGTAAGCATGTCTTAACGAGAAAATATAGCTGCAGTGGATTAGATTACTATTAATTCTCATGTATCTTAATCATTCATAACATCAGTGCTATCAGGACATCTGTGGTTATTGGCATATCGTTGACTACTAGAATCAATATAAGGTATCATATGAATGGTCACAGACATTAAACAAAATGCTTAATATAATTGCCGATGTTTCGGAAATGCCACATACTGACCCTCTGATTTTACACTGGCATCATATTGGTCTCATACTATAGCATGACAAATACACACTTATTATTTAATGCTGGGGTTAAAAACTTCGACATAACACCCTTGTTCCCTACAACTCACCAGAATAGTTCATGTCTGTCCATTCATAGCTTCGAACTTTGATCTACCCTAATATTTTAGTTCTCCATCTAGACCCACCTGTTCTCATATAAAAACACTATTTTCCCTTTGACTTTGAAAAAATGCACTTTTCTGGACTGACCACATAACACTACTCCAAGTCATAGGGTACTTGGCCCGAGGTTATAAAACTTTTTTCATGCTCAGCTGAGTTGAGCATGAAATTTTACCTGCTAATAAGTAGCAAATTACTGATAAGTACGGTTGTTTTACTCAGTTTGGCTGAGTATGAAATTTCCTCTGCTTATGAATATGAAAATGCCAACATTAGTTGGCATTTTCATATTTATCAGCAGAGAAAATTTTATGCTCAGCTGAGTTGAGCACGAAAAAAGTTTTATAACGTCGGGGCCTGGATGTTTATTGGCGAATGGACACAAAGAACAGCCAGCCAATTCATTACTACATCCAGTGACTGAAAGTTTCTATTGATATCGAGTTTGACTGTTTGGCTGGCCCAACTTAAGTGGACAACTTAAGTGGGCAAGGTACTGAAGAAAAATTTCTTAAAAAGGCGAAGTACTGAAGGTATAAGTATCCCGGGGTGTACATGATGCCCAAGTCAGCCCGGAGAATCCGCTAAGACAATAACTGAACAGAAAAGATTAGTATATTCAGATTTTGGAGGGGCAAGATGATAGTTCCCTGACTAGACAAAATGAGAGCGAAACATAGTCATAAATCTGACTCAAAATGAGCCAATATGTTTGCAAACCTTGCCCCGAGGTTATAAAACTTTTATTTGCACTCAACTCGGCTGAGCATGAAATTTTCTCTGCTGATAAATATGAAAATGCCAACTTCTGTTGGCATTTCATATTCATAAGCAGAGAAATTTTCATACTCAGATAAACTGAGCATGAAAACAACTGTACTTATTAGCAATTTGCTTTTAAATAGCAAGTTAAATTTCATGCTCAGCTGAATTGAGCATGAAAATAATTATTTCATAAGTAATGTCATCTCTTTGAGGTGGCTAGGATTCGGAATCAAGTTGTCTTTGAGGACTGGCTATAATAATAAAAGTCGACGTTTCAAAAGACAATCTTAAAGGAGCGCATTACCAAGAGTCGTTTCCTATTCTTCAATATAGGGATCAAAGATGGGTTATCATGCATTAACATTTGCCAGGTCCCGAGGGAGCAGCTGAAAAACGAGGCAGTTTTGTTTGCGGTGTGAGCGCTTATTAACTGAGAAAAATGTCAATGCCCTAACACTTTTATATTTAGTGTTCGCGGAAGCTGACAGGGACTCAACTTATTGACGATATCCACACTCTTGAGATTGTTACCAACTCTGTACGTCTTAAAAAAGCTAAATTCAGAAACGTCAATCAATTGTTATCTTCCTTTGCGATATTAATGTAAATAATATGTACATAACTGCGTATCATTGTTATAGTTTTTGTACGGAGTAATAAGATGCCTTGTTTTTTAAACAATTTGGACGACTTTCCTTATACGTGGCATTATTGGATAATCAATTCCATTTACAAAATGTACTGTCTTTTTCCTAAATATTCGGAAACATGGCACGTCCAAGGAGCAGTTCAAATAACCATATAAAGTGACACAGACATATTTCAGAAAAGTCTGATCAGGGTCTCCACTTTGTGCCAAAAATCAAACATTGCTCAAACAGGACAAAATTGAAGACGTTAGAGTTACCGCTGTATGTTTGAATATGCAGGGTAAAAAGGGTAAAAGTGGTAGTTAATGGGGATCGCCTTGTGCGTTTAATAGTGACATTTCCAATTAAAAAAAATGAAACAAAGAAGGCTCACAAGTAAGCACCTATAAACAGCGAAAAAAGCCAGGGCAAAGATAGTACCCAGAAAAAGGGCTAGTGCATACTGCATCGCTCAAATACTGTTCATCAACTCCGTTTTAATTCAGTTTAAGTTGGAACACCGTAAAATATCAAGGCCAGTGACTGAATATGTCTTCAATAAAAGCTAAAGAAGATGCACAATAAACGCAAAATGGAAAAAAGGGTGAGACATGTGCATTGTGCGGTAATAATAATAATAATCAAAAAAAAAATAATAAATAAAACAACATATAATTTCGCGTATAGCCAACTTTTATTTTCAGTCACAGAACGCATGGATTTAAGAAAAAAATGTTAAAAAACAGCATCAAACATAGCTATTACGTTAAATCCGAACAGTTAATGATAACTCATTAACTACAAAAGATATCTTCCTGAAATTTACAGAATAACTTTTATATGTTATTAGAAAAAATATCTACTAAATTTGACAAAAATGGTTCGAAATTTAAAAAAAATTGTTATTCAACTGTGGGTAGGCGGAGCTTAAGGAAAATCACGCAGCTATGAATAGTTCAAGTAGCTGTACGCATACGCAGGTAAAACACTTAGTTTGCCTATAAAACTTAATGTGCTTTATATGGGAATGGTGAAAAACTTGTTTTTGGTTTTCTAGTCAATGATAAAACACCTGAAAAATCTTATCAATTGGAAGATCCTTTTCCCCACGGGATTTTGTTTCCCATGGGAAAATTCACTGGACATGGTCACACTACTGTGTGGCCATGGGAAAAGTAAT
Source organism: Ctena decussata (assembly GCA_963989385.1). Lineage (NCBI taxonomy): Eukaryota > Metazoa > Mollusca > Bivalvia > Lucinida > Lucinidae > Ctena > Ctena decussata. The sequence goes on from OZ022508.1 coordinate 2,760,139, forward strand.
TTTCAATATAACTTTATCAAAGTTTAACCGTTAATGGTTAATCGTAACCATATACATTATAAATATACGGCAAAAATATCACAGACAATTTGAGTTTGGCCATGGCCAGTATATTACCATTGGCCAAACTGATGTTGGCCGACATAAATGAACATATTTCATGTTGTTGTTTTTTTTTGTTTTGTTTGTTTGTTTGATTTGATTTGTTTTGTTTATTTAATGTAGTATCGTGAGGCTTTTTAAATCTAAATGTAGCATTTGACATCTGGAAAAGGAAAATATCTATGCGATTTGTTAACTCAGTGTGTCAAAACAAGTGTGACAAGTGCCGTGCGACAACCGCATTAATATTTTTGATGATTATAGGATTCTGTAAATTCTTATTTATTTTATTTTGATTTTTTTTCATTAAATGAAAGTAAAAGAAATGTGTTTTACACAATTTTATCATAATCATGTCTGTGTCATGAAATATATAGCAGCCCTAAAAGTCATTGATACATGCCCTCTTTATTGCAGAAAAACAAATGGGCATTCATGTGCTCGTGTAACATTATGGTTTAGTTCTTTTTAAAACCGCCATAGTCCTTGTTTATAATTTTATGAGTGAAAAGCTGACCAAAAGTGATCTTTAACAATTACGAATGTGTACTGGAAAGGTAAGTGAAATAAGACAAACATAGCCTTACTAGTCTTCAGTCTAAGATATCGTTGCAAGCTCTTTACTATGATTCTGTCGCTGTAAATGACCGTGATTAGTCAGCTTTCAACAAACAAAGTTGGAAACTCAATTCGAGTCCGTTTGGTGTTGGCGAACAAAATCACCCACTAAAAATGTGCAAGACATAGGAGATTTGTTGCCTCGTCTTGCATTTACGAGTAAGTTTCACTAGTAAACTGGAAACTAGGCGAGAAAACTATTTTGTGGGAAGACTTGCATATCGTGATCAGCATAGGGACGGTAGATCTATAAAATCGACCAATGACACTGTAGTGGAAGGCTTGCAACTATACTACATGTAAAAATTATTTCACGATTTAACACTGCAGAGACTGCAATAGAGCGTTCAAAGCACAGGCTAGCCAGTTGTGGTCATTTACAATAACGAACGAGCAATAACATACTGCACTTTTACCACTCAGAGGGCAACGCGAGTGCGAAGATTGTAAACAAAAACAAGCACATAGATCCATTTGAGGTATTAGTGACAATTCTGACATTAGCTTTGTTTGTACTAACTATGGCCAGAGGGGTGTATGTTTAGCTGGAAAAGAATGAAAAAATATCGAAGAATTACTAACAAAACGACATCTGGTGCTGTGTATGAGATAAAAAATAATGTTTAGATCAAATTCCATAGCAAAACAGCAACACGAGCATTAGCTAGGCTACAGCACTAAGCTGGACATAGTAACCGATAAAGATATATTTCAGTTTTCAAAGAAATTTCTTAAACGGCAGACACGACATGGTATCTAACCAAAATGCTTTTGAAAAGCAGCACAAAGATACACTTCATTGAAAAGATCATTGCACTTTTATCTTACCGAGAGGAAAGGGACCTAGTAAGCAATGTGAAAACGAAGTTTGTGCATCCCTGGAGTCTGAGAAAAAATATATTGCGAGAAATATATACCAAAAGCAGTCTGTACAAATGTGCAGATGAGTTTTTTCACTTTCGAATACGCTCTCTTGTTGTGGCCAGATTAACTAAAACGCATTCAGCCAGGATATGGGGACAGAAGAATCCACTAAGCATACAAGGGTTAAGGGTGAAGCTTGTTTCATTAGATTTCTGAGTCTGTTTATTTGTCAGACAAAACAGGAAAGCCGAAAACGCACAACGCCTTAAGCATCTAAATTGATATAATTTGATGTTTTCTTGAGAACTTGTCTATTGTCATTAATTTTCATTAAAGCAATAACATAGTTTTTACGTCAATTTGTATCCAAGATAGTCGTCTTACATTTCATGCAATAATTCCCGCGGTACTAAGCCCGATCTTCATTTGCATAGTATCAGTGACAGGAATTACCAAGGGGCAACCGTTTTATTTTACACTTCTCAAGTGACATTTAACGAGGTAAGAATCACTCGCAGCTGACCAATGAGACACTTATACGAAGTCTGTCGATATTAAGATTTTACAGCTTTCCCCGACTGGAAAAACAGCAAGGGTGAAAATATATATGCATGTACTATTAACTAATAGTAAAATGTCCTTTAACGATCAGCGATGTTCATCCAAATTGCACTAAGAGACTTTTCAGTCATTCTGTGTAATCTCAGTATTCGATACCTGTTGTTGCAATTGTAGGGGTTGAAAAATGAAATTTGTTTCTAAAATAATTCTTAATGACCGAGAGGCGCCGTGGTCGAGAGGTTAGAGTGACTCGGTTATGGTGCAGAAAGTCGCCGGAAGGTCGAGATAATCAGGGAAGGATAAGGCAGCGAAAGGAGAAGGATGGGCTCCGCATTTCATTAACTGTGCCCAAGATACAGTGGGCCTCTAACCCCCACTGCCCCTATGGCTATCAGGCTATAGGAAACTTTTACCTTTTTATTGACTGGAATATCGTTTGAAAGGCATTATTTTCATATTTTACTGAAGCAGGTTATCTCACAGCCACATTATACGCTGCGGAGCGATATCCAGTATCCTAGACCTCCTGAGCTTTTGCAAACACTGCGCTCCACTTTATTTTGTTTTGATATCAACCGTCAAATATTCATCAAACATGAAGGCAGAACCGCTTCTTAGAGTGATTTATGTTTAAAAATGTTCATTACTGTTAGAGCAATGGGGCTTTTAAGTCTTGTTAGAGAATATGAAAAGTAAATTGATAGGCAATGATCAGGAATTAATATGATCAAATCCCATATCCCGCCCTCAAAACCAATAAGGTCAGAAGGACATACACAATTCGACAAACGCCCGTGAAAGACATGCACAGTAAACCGAATGAACAGCCCTTTCCCAACCAGGTGGTCATTCAGCTACCCTGCAACATCTATTTTTACCTATTTTCTAGTTTTAAATTACAAACCAAAACCAAAACAGAAAGCAGAATGGGCAACAGCTATGCAGATGACCATATAGCTCAAGAACATAGATACGCGGACATAACACAATGTAACACTGAGGAACCACAACAGAAGTACCCCCTTGGAACGGTCAGTAATAGATTACTGGAGGCTTAAACTATTTTGGCTCGGATCCAAACCTCGCACTGGAACGAAGCATTTAGTTAGCTGTTTGGTCCGCATGACGGTTTCTTAACCCATCAATAGTCATCACAGAAAACAAACAAACAAATCACGGTTAAGACCTATGGTGAATCAGAGATGAGGACAAATCACGGTTAAGACCTATGGTGAATCAGAGATGAGGACGTATTGTCCCTGGGTGTCAAAACAACACCACCGGAATACCGGAGCAAAGGAAAACCATGAGTTGAACCACGAATTACCAAGCAACAGGCAAGACACGATCTGGTCCTAACCAATTAGAATAAATAGCTTTATGTCGGACCCATCATTGAGTCTGATGCACGACTCACCATATTTCAGCCACCAGATGAGATTCTCACTGAATCAGGTTCATGGAGGACCAGGATTACCATCCAAATAGATTAATTATGCAGCCCAATAGATCACAAAGCAGGGGGGAACTTTGATGCTGGGTGACGGAGTAATTATAATGATTTCCAAGGGTAAGCTTTAGATACGTTTATATCACCAAAACGCTTGCGACTGTTAAGAGGACATTAATTATTTCTGTTATTGCTGATAGGAGGGTGTCAGATGTGACTTTGCTGATAAATAGAAATTTTATGGTTTTGTCAAGTATATTACTACAATGCAAATACGGGTACTGCCAGTATTTATTTATGTTGGCAGTGTAGGCACAAGAAAAGCATTGAAATAGTAAAATACATCAGTTTAAGATACATAAAGGTATTTCGTATGAACGGCTGAAACAGATTATTTCTTTCTTTCATTGTTTAATTTCTCAACATAGAAAATATGTAATATCATTTTTCTACATGTGCAATTCATTAGAAGGAAGAAGAAATCCCAAACGCTGAAAATCGAAAGTGATAATTTAACTGTTTAAAATATCAGGAGTTGAAATGTAGAGAAAAATAGGAAAGTCCAAAATATATTCTTTGATTAAGAGGTTACTTTTGGGGAGGAGGGGGGGGGGGCAGTAGTGTTTGAGATAACGAGGGTTAACTGTATATCAAGGTTATGTGTTTAAGTTTTTTTTCTTCAATATTTTGATATGTGACTATGTCTACTACTAGAGTTGATTTCTTTTTATATTTTTCAATCAATTATAGAGATTTCTCAGTGAAATCGAAACTGAAAATCTCACTGTTTTAAACAATGGAATTATCACTTAAGATTTCACTGTTTCGAAAAAAAGGATTTTCGTGAAATTGTCTCATTTATATTTAAAACTCCTGATATTTTAAACAGTGAAATCATCACTTTCATCGCTAAAGACAACACCAGCGGCATCCATGTAAACAGCCATTTCCCATATAGGTGGTCAACGGGTTAGCCTGTACATCATAAATAATATATCAATACACATAGCAACTAACAACACATAAAACAACAAAGAAGACCCAAGACAGAACTACCGCCTTGGGCCAGTTATGAAATTACATGGGGGGGGGGGGGGGGGGAGGGGGGAGGTCACCGGATTGTGGTCGATCAACCCTCGCCCTTTGCTCTGCCTTGGTTCATCAGATACTTAGTTGTTCAACCTAAGAAAATCAACCATCGCCCATATAACAGTCTTGCAAAAAGGACCAACCCTGACGATAAGAATAAATTATACGTAAAACACTAAACATCTACATTATTTTTACCTATTTTCAATTTCATAATGTCAGGGCTAGCCTTAACATAAACCATACACCAAAACAGTAAAAGCGACAAACAACACATGACAAAAAAAGAAGAACCAAAAAACAGAAGGGCCGCCTTGGGACGACCAGCAATGAAATTACTGGGGGTGCTTAACCGATTTCCGAACGAGCCCTTGGTCCTGCTTTGGTTCATCAGACACTTAGGTGTTCGTTTTGCGAAGAAGATTCCCAACTCATAAATGTAATACCTCAGGAACACAGAAATCAAAATTAAAACTAAGCTAAAACAAACAGAAATAGCTACACTGAAATTCTGGAGCAGAAGAAACTTACCAGTTAAACCACGGTGAGCCTGACCCAAGACGTCCTGGAACGGGTGTCAGGCGCCAACCTTCTGTGTTATTATTAAGTTAGGTTGGCGCCTTCATAAAGTCTGGGGCCCGACCCACCGTCGTGCAATCGAAGGGGTAAGCAAAGCTGTTAACCTTAATAGGATTAACAACCAAGCATGCAGTTTGTCGCAAAACATCCATATTATAACGAATCTTTTTCAGGGGCGTAACTAGGGACAATTTCATAATACGCACAACCATGTTTTTTTTCTACTTCTTGAAGGGAAAGCTAGTATTTCAGCCACTTTGGTAATTGGTATTGACATCTTGTCCCATTTATAAATTTTCAGCATGCAAATTTGCAGGTGCGTTTTGAAATTTTGTCAATTTTGACAAAATTTCAATACGCACTTGCGTATTTGCCGTAAATGTAGCCACGTCCTTGTTTTTGTATTGAATATTTATCTTCTTAAAATGATAAGGAACGTCATTTTTTTCCTACTATTTTTCTGAATTTATACACCAAGGCGCCATAAAATTCCGGTTCCGAAAGGCCTTGCTGAAGAAGTGATTTCAATCCAACATTATCGAAATGCCGTCGACAAAATTTTGAAAACGCTTTACGAAGTTTATGATATCTATAGCCTTGTTTGAGAAGTTTTGCTGTCAAAACTTTATTACGAATATTAGAGTGATCAACATGACTAGACACTCGAGTAAAACGTTGATAGATGAACACCATAGGATGTAGAACGAGGAAAGTCACCATCTAAAAATGGAAAATTAACAATGTCAAAATCAAAATCATCTCGTTTATCGAAAATTATTTGTTACAAAACCATCCGATATAGATAAATGTAAATCCAAAATTAAGGCATCGGTATCTGAGACGCTGGCCTTAATTAACTGAAGTTCAGAAGGGTAAATTAGACTGACCATGCTATCAAAGCAGTTATTGTCAATATTCAATAGGTCATCCAGATGCCGAGAAGTAGAACTGAAAGCTTCAATAACTTCAGATTGCGTGTTCTCTGACAGAGACAGCATGATGTGTCACTCATAACAGAACAAAAAACAGATCAGCTACGAGAGGGGCACAGGTAGTGCCCATTGGAATACCTACAATTTGTTTATATATAATATAGAGCCAAGCTCCAGATATGGTGGAGTTTGAGGCTAATTATCAGATATTTTTTTTATTTCTCTACAAAAAACATGTTTCGGCCAGACGGTTCTAATGAGGCGACACAACATATGATTTTTTTTTAAAAATAAGGAAAATTATTTCTTAAACCATCCCTGTTACCCCTTCTTATCTGGAACACTGACTCAATCCTTTAAATTTACAATCGGAACTGTCAGCTTGAAACACTGATCGTATGCCGATTAAAAAGTTCAACGTCTCTATCTGTTGACTGTATTTGTAAAATCCCAAGAGTATTATAACTTTACAAACTTGAAAAATATAATTGTTTAGCCCTTAAAGCGGAGAAAAGCAGACAGCCAAATCTATAAGCCGTAGTACCAAGCTAACACATATTAAGAATTCGAAGACTACAGGGCAAATAAGACGGTAAGTCCTGATGAGCTGGCTCATATGGATCTGCGCTGTTTGCAAGTTCAACTATTTGAGCCGCGACGCGAGAAAACCAACAATGTGGTTGTGCGCCCAGCGCAGACTCAGATCAGCCTGGGCATTCGCCCAGTCTCCAGTCTGAGCAGAGTCTTCGCTGTCCGCATGAAGGTAGCTTAGACCCTTAGCTACCCTTTAAACGCTTAGGGAAGACTCTGCTCAGACTAGGCGTACGCCCAGGCTGATCTGAGTCTGCGCTGGGCGCACAACCACATTGTTGGTTTTCACGCGTCGCGGCTCATTTGGTCATTGAGGTATTTGTTGAAAACGTGAACTACAGCTTGAAAAAAAAAGCGCGTGATTTTTTTTGTAATACAAATGCTTTGTCAAGTTGCGAATGTAACGCAAATGAATACACTTTCATGCGTGTTGCTAGATAATCAAAGACAAGACGAACACACGTGGAGACCAGCTGAAGCAGGACAATTGTTAAAGGGACTATTGCTCTATCAGCATGCAATATTGTATCATGAGGTATCGCGGCAAGCTCATAGTTTCGCCATTGTGAATGATCGTGATTCGCAAACTTAAAATAAACATAACATACAATCTTATACATGACTTTTGTACATGCACTTTATCTCTATTTCTTGCAGGGAAAGGATGTAACTTATGTTGTAAAAGTTAACAGCTGTCGCAAAACTATTTGCTGCTTAGAACCTAATAGAGGAAAAGCACGTGTATATTTTTCTAAGAGTACAATTTTGTCTTACCACGCACCAGCCTACGCTGCAAAGCAGTTCGTGCACCGTTTTGCAGCCAAACTTTCTAATCGTCTGAAAGGTTAAACAGAACAGAATAAATTTTGATTTTATCTCTTTTTGATACATTTCTAATAGCTTTTTCTCACGCCAACGGGATTGCGTTTGTATCCTATTGTCTTCTCAAGGCAAAATTAGGATAATTTCTCTCAATGGAAATAAAGTAATTAGCTGATTATTTTGCTGTTAAACGTTGCTTTTTAATTCAATAGAACAAGTTCAAAATTCAAATTGCAATAAACATGCAACGTAAAGTTGGAATACGTAACGCCGCGTAATCCTAATTTTGTTTAGTCAGGGCCATGTTACACTTACTTGAAGTTCGACATTAATTGAAACGACCGCGATGTGAGAAAGCCATGCATGGAAGCATTGTTGTACCGAGTAGGGTTTCCTTCGAATACAGCTACCCCGTTAGCTCTATTCGTATGAACAGGGCTACTTTTTGTAGCTATATTCGTATACTGTTGCACATACGACATTCCGGAGGGAACAATATAGGTTAGACATGTGTCAAAGGCCCGTAACTCCAGGAGTTGATAAAGTAATTTGCACATACATTGCCGCTTACAATGGTTCCCAGTACTATTCGAATGGATATGATTCAAGTCTCAAAGGCAGATGAAGGAAGCAACATAAGATGAACAACTCAAAAACACCATCCAACATGTCTGTAGCACTGAATTTTTGCTGTCTCTGTAATCAAGAATCACCAAGCTCAGGTTAGCTATATTCGGAGGAAAACAAGCCATGCTCTGAATACAGCTACTATTCAGCACGATAGTTCTATTTGTACAAATAGCTCTATTCGTAGGGCCTCCTTGCTATTTCTGTGAGTCCCCATGTTTCTTTCATTTGAGCCGCGACACGACAAAACCAACAATGTGGTTGTGCGCCCAGCGCAGACTCAGATCAGCCTGGGCATTCGCCCAGTCTGATCAGAGTCATCGCTGTCCGCATGGTGGTAGCTTAGACACTTAGCTACATTTTGAGCACTTAACGAAGAGTCTGGTCAAACTTGGCGGATGCCCAGGCTGATCTGAGTCTGTGCTGGGCGCACAACCACAATGTTGGTTTTCTCGTGTCGCGGCTCATTTTATTTTGGGTTTAATTTCTCTCTCAAGGAGCAAATAGTTACAGAAGTTGTTTCCCTTCCTAAAAAAGGTGAAAAACACGGCGGTGTATCCATTCGCCTTAATATTGTACTTTTGGAAGAACGCGAGGGAGTGAAGTTTTCAAAGGTTAATGATGTGACAAAACAAGACCACACCATCCTGGTATCTATTTTTGTCTTGACTGAGTCTTGACTCCATACTCAATTCTTTATTCATTCCAGTTTAACAAGGGCATGCTACAGATATCAATTCTAATACACTTATGAATGTAATGGGACGTCGGATTAGATAACGTCAAAAATTTGCGATATACTGTCGCCAACCCGAAGCTATAATAAAAAGTCACTTCCCATTGGTTGGCGTCTGGTTTTACGTTGCTGAAAGCGTTTACAATGGCTGCAAAGTAGTACACTTTAACAGATGAAAATGTGGAAAAAAGTGCATTAGAACGAAGTGACTGTACTCAACATTGTCATTTTGGTGCTTAAATCGTCGTTTTATGATCGCAAATTGCGTTTTATGGCCCCGCTGACGAGTCGCCCCATGACGAAATGTCCGACCATAAAACCGACGATTCACCTCTCAAAGTGACCCTAAATACCCTAAATCAACCAAATATTAGTATGGCAATCATACTAGATATCTGAGAAGATATTTTTACTTCGAAAGTTTAACTCATTTTGAAAACATAAATGCAACATTAAAAAAATGCTGGCTTAATTTACTGTATGAAGCGGGTTTGAATTCTTCAGACCCTAATAAGGTTCCAATGGCCATTAAGTTCGCCATAAATATTTGAAATTTGACTTAGTACCTCAAAGTTCGGCCATGATCGAAATTTCCATTTATTCATTCGACTTCGTTGCTTGCTACCTCGTGATTTCAACTTTCATCTTTTTATACCCCGGCACACGTTATTGGCAGGGTGTAATGTTTTCACGTTTGCCGTCCGTTTCTGTGCCTGTCCGTCCGTTCATCCGTCCGTCGTACATATGTCCGACGGTCTGTTCGTCCGTCCGCGCGTTTTTGGCCTCCAGTTCCTTTAATAGTAGTAATATCGTAGTCAAACTTCTCAAACTTGTTCAAAGCAACAACAGCTTTGTCTTACCAAAGAAATTTCGTTCCCAGGGATTATCTACCCCTGCCCCGGGGCTATATACATGTATAAAATCACACAAAAAAAATCTCTATAAAGTCAGTGTTCAAAGCATTTTTTCCTTAGAAGATCTGCCTCCTCTGGATAAACAATGTATGATATAGCTTGAACGAAGCATTTACTATTATTATTATTATCACTTTGCATATGTATTTTTTTTCTTCTGCTGTTTTGGTGCTTTAACGGTTTCCTTGGTGTCTGCAGTGTGTCACGGAAAGGCTCAATAGGAAACTAAACTGGAACTTTGTCACCATGAACTGTGGTGTGTTTTATTACATTCTGATTTCGAGTTTGAAATGTAAGTCACGAATTCTTAATGAAAGTTTGGCCTGCAAACCGGTGGAATAATTTTTGACGAAAAATCAATTTGAAAATACGGTCTTTCAAAATATGCTCCATTATGAAACACCGTTTGAAGTTCAGTATATGTCCTTCTAAATATTCGGACAGTACTGCCTCATCAAACAGTGTAGAGTCAGACGCAGTCTGCTTCCAAGCAGTCCGATCAGATTCAGCACTATTTTACAAAACATCCTATTATTAGACAAACATCCTATTATATGACCTCAGCGGACACATGACGTCGAAGTGATATCGTATGGACGACGATGCGACGTAATGACTTCGCATGGCCGTCACACGACGTCATTACGACGCCATGTGCTAGCTGTGGCCGGTCCATAATAGAAGACATAAAAGACTTGCACAAATTGTGATTGCAGTGTCCAAATACTAAGGGTATAAATGCAGTGTAAATTAGATATTGCGCATGGTTTCTAAAGCATGGAATGGCATCGAAAAGTGAGCTAATTTCAGCTAAACTGTTTATGATAAAAAGGCAACAATGATGTTTTGCAGAAGTAGCACGTCGCAGATATAGTTAAAAATACAAACAGCTGCTTCCGAAATCATTTTCATTTCTTGAATTAAAATCTAAAGAAGTTCCTCCAAGAGCAGAGAACGTATTCGAAAGAAGGAACATGAGCCAGACTTCAAAGTTTCGACTTCTCAAGGCTCACCAGTAACCTTGGCATGATCTGGTGACGAAAGCCAGAGAAAACACTATGTAACTTCCTTATTTTAATATGGCAGTCGATTCAAAGACTGATAAGTATCAAAATTGGGTCCAAATAAATCAAAAACGATGGTCTAGAATATGAATCTTAATCATTCAAAAATTTCTGATTTCTCAGAATATATCCTCTGATCGCAAAGGCCAAAAATAAAATAGAAATAGCTAAAACGGTATCAAATGTCATTATTCATCGACCGTCATTGTCTACATCCTTAAGAGATGCGTCGTTGTTGAGTGGTTAAGTGACGCTCGGTTATGGTGCAGAAGGTCGTGAGATCGCGCCCAGGTTTCGCCATCCGACGACTGGAAAACTCTGTCAACCCAGCAGTAAATGGGTACTTCGAATTAGGGTAAGATAAGGCAGCAAAAGGAGAGGCATGGGCTCTGCCTTTCATCTACTGTGCCCAAGATACAGTGTGCCTCTAACCCCCACTGCCCCTACGGCTATTAGGCTATGGGAAACCTTTACCTTTTCAGCACAGCTACAATACATAAAAGATTATTTTTTGGGCTACGCTACTATGGCCGTTTTCTAGCTCATCTGCATAGCGGTCAACATAAGGACGTGTCATCTAGTTTCTGTATAACCTTAATACAAGGGTTGATCCAGAAGTAATGTCACTGTGTTCACTGCGCGCTTATTCATCGCAGCATTATTATAAAAAATTATATCAAGCTAGACAGCAATTCAGTTCTTATTTACAGAATAAATATAAAGTTGGAATCTTTTTGCCTTCCAATTATATAGACGTTCAAAGTATGCCACCGACGCCATCGCGCCGTACGTTAGAATAACGTTAATGAAATGAACATAATTTTCAAAGGTGATCACAAAATCAAACTAACGCGCCAAATCAGATGAAAACTTGGTAAGATGAGGAAATATGTTTCTGCCACCTACTGTTGAAACCTTAATATCGTCACTGCAGATTAAAGTTCGATAGCTAGTGCTAATGCTTGTTAGTGCTGAGTAAAAAATGTTGATTTCTGACAATGCGGTTTTGTCACAATTTTCATATCACCATTATAGACTCGAGAGCTGTTTAGTAAGACATATATGGTGACAGTGATTATGATGTTTGTGTAAAGGTGCAATCAGCGCTGAGAGGGTGCAGACGAGTCGCTAGAGCATCATTCGAAAACCGGAAGACCTTTATGTGCAATGTCAGACAATAACGTCGCTCTTGTTTGGATCAATTTTATGAAGATCGATGTTCTACAGTTAGACTGTTGGGTAAATTCTTAAACATTAGCTGCGGGGCTGTTCAAATAATATTGACATATGTTAGAAACAAGGGTGAACAGACATAAGTGCTATGCTGGAACAACGAATATGCTACTTTGAACATGACACAGTATTGAAACTTTGTCTGGAACGTCAACAACGTCATTGACGTGCGGCGCGTGTCGTTACCATGCTTCTGTCTATCTCGATATCTCAATTAATGTGCACTATATTTTTATGACATTTTAAGACCATACTGCAAATAGATTAGGGTACATGGACATGAAATTTTGTTGCTCTCTCTTTATTCTACACGGTTATACAGCTGCAGTGACATTACTTCTGGATCAACCCTCGTATGTGAAATTAACAATAATTGCAGTGGGGCAGCACGATAAAAAAGAACATGGTCCATAGCCTTGCGTGATATACAGCTAAAAACTGAACTTGAAAACGATGATAACCCATCCTACCACCCACCGCTAGACCTGAAATGCTGTAGAACTCCGACAGACCGATGTACCAAGAAAACGTCAATAATATCGCGCCAACCTATCTCTGACATAAATTGGTACTGATATTATCACAGGACAGGAATTAGCTGATGTTTAATCTAGTGTCCGGTCCTACTCTATGACTACTGTCAAACGATATTCAATATCTACATGTAATTTCTCATATTTTGCTCTCTCAGATGAGTTGCTATAGAGATAATAAGTTGGTTAAGGTCAACAAAAGAAGTGGATATTGTGCACAGAGATGCACAGTATTCAAACATCATGCACGTTTATTGTGTTTGTTTCGCCTGGTGATACACACTTAAAGCGTAAAAAACAACAACAAAAAAACATGTAGTTGAATTTGCGAACAGCGTAGATCCAGATGAGGTGCCTCGTCATTGGTCACATCATCTGGATTGATCAACATTGCCCTTTAGACTTTGACTTCTCACTATGATATAGCTTGGACGAAACACTTTTTCAAATTTTGTAGACGTAAATTTTCCGCGTTGTAAGTGTAAAGTTTACTCCAGTTTCAATCTAATGTAAGAACCGAACAGGTGACCTGTTGGAAACGCAATTTTTGCACTGCAATAGAATCGGTCTTTATGTTTGTTGTATTTCCCCGCCGTCAGCCCATTGTGAATCGTCCCGACAGTATAATCTAACAGTGGGGTTATACCATTAAAATCTTCATCAAATGCCTCTACTAAATACTTTGTATTCGATTCGTATGGGCAAGAACCGGTGGGTTTCCGTCAACTATCTGCCAGAACAAGGTCTAGCTTCAGTGTATCTGTAATTCCCCAGTAAAATTTTACCGTTTCAATATGTTAGAGAATCACAGGGTATAAACCAGTCCGCCAATTTACGCTTCCTGCAGAGACTGTCCGTCATATTTGGCTTCCGTCGAGACTGTCCGTGATCTCTTGCTTCCTGCCGAGACTTCTGTACATGATAAATGGCTTCCTGCAGAGACTGTCCGCGTGATTCTGCTTTCTGCCGAGGCTCTCGGCAGGAAGCCATTTTTGAGGGCAGAAGTCTCGGCAGGAAGCAAGAGATCGCGGACAGCCTCGGCGGAAGCCAAATTTGACGGACAGTCTCTGCAGGAAGCGAAAATTGGCGGACTGGCTTATACCCTGTGGAGAATGTACCTGACGGAAATCCACCGGTTGTCGAATATACAGTCCGATGGGCAGTCAGATATACATACAATCATTGCAGTTATATTGCGTGCATCAAATGGACATTACATGGTTCGAAACGAAACAGTTTGGTCTTTACCATAATGCTGAAGTATCACGTTAAATAAGCCAAAAGATGATAAATCGCTGTTTTACGCATTTGTGGTCAATAAAATCGTACATATATATGAGCCGCGACACGACAAAACCAACAGTGTGGTTGTACGCCCAGCGCAGACTCAGATCAGCGTGGACTTCAGCCCAGTCTGATCAGAGCCTTCGCTGTCCGCTCTGGGGTAGCTTAGATCCTTAGCTGTGCTTTAAGCGCACAGCGAAGACTCGGATCAGACTGGGCGGACTTTGTTGGTTTTCTCGTGTCGCGGCTCATATACTGTTTCTGTTGCCGTTCCCCATTCCGCAATGAAATATACACAATAGTGCGAAATGAATGGAATCCTTCACCCTGTACAGTTTATCAAAATATTGAAAGTAGGTCTTTTGGTTGACAACTGAAATAGACCAAATTATTTTCAATGTATTTTTAGAACAAAACGCTGTTGTCTTTTTTCTTTTCTTTTTCTTTTTTTTTTTTTTTTGTTCACTGATGAAATTGTAGTGAAAGCACAATTTAATAATACATGAATTTATGGCTGGGAATGCTCAATATTTCCTTTAATCAGGGGATTTGAAAAAAATTCGTGATTTTATTCTTCTGCAGAATTTCAGGTTGATTTATTTCAAATGACAGGTGTACTACCAAAGATAACCATACCTTTAATATGTAGAATTTCTGAAAAAGCTTTTAAGAGAGGTTAAAATTAGAAACTTAAATTAGTTCCAGCTGGGCTACCAGTATAGCCTTAATGTCTTGGCATCATGTTAATTCTATGTTTAGATAACTGATTAATATAAGTGATTAATTATAGTAAATGATTATCTGTCTTATACATGTTTTAATTGTTTTATTGCAAATAAGGAATGGCGATTACACTACGTCAATGTGTCTGGGTACACTTTCATGTTTCACCGCCATTTTTACAAAGGAGAAACAGATTTTATCTCACCTTTGACCACTGCCCAACACAAAGAGTGATCCTACCGAAACGATTTTATACGCTTTGCACAAGGAAGTAGTCCGTTGGTTGGTTGGTTGATTTGATGCTTAACGTCCACGGTAAACAACTAAGGTCATGTCGGGACGGTCAGTTAACCTAACCACACTATTCCTGGGCAGGCTTAGACCTCCTAAGCGGTTAACCAGTACTAAGTGCACATACTTTCGCCAGTAACTGACATCTTGAATCAGCGGAAGGAGAAACGAAAGTATGTGGCCAGACCGGGGTTCGAACCCAGGACCTCTGACTTACGAGTCAGGTGCCCTACCGATTGCGCTACCAGGCCCGGCGAAGTAGTCCGTATGCTTTAGACAAATTATCAGCCAAATTGGTGACCTATAAAACTCCACTTTCCCTGATCAGGGAACATTGATATCGCAAAATATCTTCTTGTATCATAGAATATATTTCATATTTTTATTTACATTTCAACTCCTGTTATCCCAAACTACTGCTATCTCAAAGTAAATTTTCTGGTACCAGAAAATTTACTTTGAGATAGCAGTAGTTTGGGCTGAAATTTGACTTCGAGATATCGAGAGTTGACTGATTCTAATTGTCTACCAGAAATTTCATTAGTCCCGGACACGGACTATCCCATTTGCTCAGCCCTGTGCAGCCTCCTTGGAATTTGGGGCTTGTGGAATAATTGCCATGGATAATCGTGCTATTGATGCTTGGCTGAGCAAAGGTTCTTTTCATTCACTTGTATGCGGACAGGCTGCTAGTTACATTCTAACTACAGAGCATGGTGTGATCATCTGGGTCCAGTTGTTCAAACCTAACGGAGTCGTCACGAGACATTACAGGTGTCAAACGTAACTTCAAACAGAACTAGAAATGTTTTTCAGAGAAAAACTGATGTCCCGCCCCACCAGCCCATTTCCCATCCCCTCTAATGAATAAAAAGCCTGAACAAGTAAAATATCTAGGCCAGTTTGGAGAAAATCCATCCACTGGTTCTAAAGATATCCTACATAGATGACTATGACCTTGAAAATGAGGTCAATGTCAACAAAATCAAATCAGCTCTTAAACTTTTCCGAATGATGTATCCATGGAAGTTTGGTGAAATTCCATCCACTGGTTCAAGAGATATCACTGGTACAAGATATTGTCATCTAAGACCTCCAGTGACCTTGAAAATAAGGTTAAGGTCATCAAAATCTAATCACCTCTTAAACATGTCCCAATGATGTATTCATGCAAGTTTGGTCGAATTCCATTCATTGGTTCAGGAGATATAGTGGGTACAAGATATTGGCATCTAAGTCCTCCAGTGACCTTGAAACTGAGGTCAAGGTCACCAAAATCTAATCAGCGCTTCAACTTGTCCCAATAATGTATCGATGCAAGTTTGGTGGAATTCCATCCATTGGTTCAGGCGATATAGTGGGAACAAGAAAATGTCATGGAAGTCCTCCAGTGACCTTGAAAATGAGGTCAAGATTACCAAAACCTAATCAGCTATTAAAATTGTCCCAATAATGTATCTGTGCAAGTTTGGTGGAATTCCATCCATTGGTTCTGGAGATAAAGTGGATACAAGAAATTGAAATCTAAGTCCTCAAGTGACCTTGAAAATAAGGTCAAGTCACCAAAATCTAATCAGCTATTAAACTTGTCCCAATAATATATCCGTGCAAGTTTGGTGGAATTCCATTCATTGGTTCAGGAGATAAAGTGGGTACAAGAAATTGACATCTAAGTCCCAAGTGACCTTGAAAATAAGGTCAAGGTCACCAAAATCTAATCAGCTCTTACACTAGTCCCAATGATGTATCCATGCAAGTTTGATTAAATTCCATTCATTGGTGTAGCAGATATAGTGGGTACAAGAAAATGTTATGTAAGTCCTCTAGTGACCTTTAGAATGAGGTAAAGGTCACCAAAATCTAATCACCTCTTAAACTTGTCCCAATAATGTATCCATGCCAGTTTGGTGAAATTCAAATCATTGGTTCAGGAGATATAGTGGGTACAAGAAATTATCATCTAAGTTCTCCAGTGACCTTGAAAATAAGGTCAAGGTCACCAAAATCAAATCAGCTCTTGAACTTGTCCCAATGATGTATCCATGCAAGTTTGGTGAAATTCCATTTATTGGTTCAAGAGATATCGCGCACACAAGAAATCTGACACAGGGACGCCGACGCCGACGCCCGGGATCCGCACTGAAAACAATATGTCCCCCCTCATCTTTGGTAGGGGGACATAATTCTAAAACAGTGCACCTGTACAAGCTGTAAAAGCAGTGGAAAGTTTCCGTGTTTTATTCTGCAACAATTCACTGTTTCGAAGCGCGAGACGGTGTAATCTTTCTTTTTCTTTCTAAAATCACCAGAAAACGTACATTTATCTTAGATACAGCTCAGAATATTCGCGAGAGAATGAACGCGCTGGCAGGAACGTTGGGAGAATTTGAATGAAAAAAAAAAAAAAAAAAAACTTTTCGGCGTTTTTCAGGTGTTAGAGCTCTAGCATTGAATTGTTGAGTAATAATTCACTGCTGTTTGTCGGTCAGTTGTAAGTTGATATATCACTCGCGCTCCGCGCTAGTGATACGATCTACTATACAACTGACCTCCAAACAGTGAATTTTTACTAAATATTCACTGCTAAAAGCTAATTTCTTGAACACTGATTTTCTTTTGCCAATAAAACTGCGAGGAGCTCCTCACATCATTTCAGTAGCACACTTGATTTCATGTGTACTAAGAAACAACGAACTTTCGTTGAGCCAACGATCCTATGAACAACCGGTACCTGACCGGGAGACTATTTTGGAGCGTTTGTAAAATTCGAATGTGCAGACGGACAGACCAGCTCTAATTTGCTTACACATGTACCATCCTTACCAGTGTAGATCTTTCACAGTATGAGATATTTTATGATCAAGTTCACGTTTCCTGAGAAGTGCGGTATAATTAAGTCTACATACGTAGGCTCCGGTTTAGCAATACAAATGTAAAATACTCTATAAATGTTAATTTGTTTGGCTTCAACTCGGTAATGCTTTTGAAACTTAAACGGAGATTCCGTGAGTCTTGAAGACCCATTTTATTTGGGTCGCGACACGAGAAAACCAACAAAGTGGTTGTGCGCCCAGTGCAGACTCAGATCGGCCTAGGTATCCGCCCAGTTTGACCAGACTCTTCATTAAGTGCTCAAAGGGTAGCTTAGAGTCTAAACTACCTCCATGCGGACAGTGAAGACTCTGATCAGTCTGGGCGGATGCCCAGGCTGATCTGAGTCTGCGCTGGGCGCATAACCACATTGTTGGATTTGTCGTGCCGCGGCTCATTTGTCAATAAATTTTAAGTGCATGGTTGTAAAGACTAGGAAATGGTTAGGCGTTAAGAAATTATTTACTCCTTAGAATTACACACCATCACTAAAAATAGAGGTTTCTCTACCACAAATAATTTTCCCGAAATAAGTTAGATTTTTATGACTTTGTACGGTCAAACTACGAACTTTAGGCCCTAGAATTAGATATATTGTTGTTTCTGACTTTCTACGGTCAAATAAGGTATAATATACGGGCAAGAAATAAATATCTACCAAGAGAAGGCATATGAAGTGGACACTTTCAAGACATTTTCTCTCTTTATTTTAACAATAATTGGCCAGACAGATGCCGTATCAGAATTGTTCAGATTGAACGCAGTGAACCAAGAAGGACCCTCTTAATTGAAAATCCGACGAATCGAAAGTCATTTGCAAAAAAAAAGACGAAAATTTGACCATTGGCAAGACACAGTAACTACGGTGGTTTTTTCACATCTAGAAGTCTTCTGGCTTAGCACAGATGATTTAACAGGAAAGAAGAAGAGGCAAAGAGGGGTGAAGACAATTATAGACAGGGCTGGACACTGATAGCTCAGCAACGGCTTCTGAAAACAATGCCAGGTTTAGAAAGGTCGCTGTTCAGTAGAGTCATCTGTGGGGCTTCAATGATCTTGTAAAGTTATAAGATGATATAAGTTCTCTTTTTCAACCTTGTGTGTCCATTTAAAAAGTGATAACATGATGTCCACTTTTATCATGCATCTGCTGCAAAATTCACCTGATATCTGCGGTATGATAACATGATGTGATATCATGTCATTTTAGAAATGCGCTTGCGCAAATGTTATCAGGCGATGCCTTTAGAAGCGATCTCTGAAGTCGATTGGCTACATACTGAAGTTGGCCATGATATCAACATTCGATTGATTAATTGACGTCACCGGCTTACGTCATAATAACGCATTCGCGACGTCAGCAAGTTCGAACAAAACTGCGTTTGCTTATCATTTGTTCGCCGCTCTTTACGCCGTAAATTCTTCTAATCATGCATGGTAAATAAAAAAAACATGTGTCTTTTGATATCAAGTTTATCAGGCTCGACCAGAAACACGTAGGACTGGCTTGGCAAACCTCGCCATTCCAACACTGTTTTTGGTCGGGCCTGATAAATTTGATATCAAAAGACACGTAACATGGTATTCTCTATATAGACAGGGCAGGACCTTGATAGCTCAACAACAGTTTCTGAAAACAGTACCAGGTTGAGAAAAGTCGTTTGTTGTTCAGTAGAGTCATCTGTGGTGCTCCAATGATCTTTTAAAGTTACTAGACTAGACTAGCTGATATTGGTATACTTTTCTCAACCGTGTGTACCCATTTAAAAAGTGATACATGTAACATGCGTCAACTTTGTGTATGTGATCCTTTTCATTACCTGATCAATGATTTCCATTTCTTGGCGATTCGTCCTTTACGTTCTTTTAAGAAATACTTTTTTGTAGTTTTAATGGACCCAAAAATAAAACAACCAGTATGGTTAGAAAGCTATATACAAATGCTATTGACACATTTACAGAAATAAATTATGGTTCCTCAGTGTCGAGATAAAGCAACAAGCTTTTTTTGACGTCAGTGGCAACGTTGTCAATAAATTGACTCAAAATTTTGATTTGGCTGATTCTCCTGTTTTAGTACAGCCCCATGAATTCGTTTAACCAAAATAAGCCACATGTCTACAAATACCAGAACTATGCTAGAACTACTGATTAAGTTGAAAAAGCTTATGAGATCTGTCCTATAAATCCAGACCCTTGACTGTAGTTTTTGTCTCAGAAAATTTGATAACTTAATTCATACGTTACCATTATTCATGTTAATATTCTAATCAGTAACCGTATCGAACGAGGCAAAATACTATTTTAGCATGCCCCGAAGATATTAGTACTATGGTCCTGATAAAGTTATGAAAAAGGAAAAAGGAAGTAAACTGTAACAAGTTTACCTCTTAGTCGGTCTCTTAAAGGTTCTGAGAAAAACTAAAAAAAAAAAAGGAATTTCATGAATCTTGCAATTGTGTCAATAAACTAAATCGTGATACATGAACAAAAATATGACGTTGTAACTGGATAAACAGCAATTTGTTTTTAGAAAGGGCCCGCAGATTTTGGTGTATGCGTACACCGCAATGTTTTTTAGCCGTTTTGACTAAAGCAAACAACTTTTTTGACTATCTGTTTGCTTCACTTGGATAGAATCTTTAGGGTAGCAACTTCTTAAAGAGTAAACCCCTAATGAGAAGGGAGCCAAAAATTAAAATGGCAAAGTTGCTTCCCCTGAAACCTGTATCACTTGATTTTAAACATATATGGGGTTTCAGCTCTAGAAAATGTACTAGGGTCAAGTCTGCTAAATTCGGACAGCAGGTAAATTCGGACAGTGACATTGTTTCCTTTATATGTAAGTTGTTTGGAATTAAAACAAAAAATAATTGGGCAAACAGTGTAAATCCTGATGGGACGGCTCATTATGAGCCGTCTCATCTGGATTTTCACTGTTTGCAATGGTATGTCCGAATTTACCTGCTGTCCGAATTTACCTGACTTGACCCTAATACTTGGCATATAAAGCTTCTGCTTGGGCAACTCTGTCGTCTCAAGGTCTTCTGGCTTAGAAAAGACGATTTTACAGGGCATATGGAATGGAAAAAAAAGAGGTAGACAAAAGAAGAGTTAGGAAGATATTATATAAGTTTGGGCAGAGACGGATTTTGCCAGCAGAACTACGGCAGCTGTTCAATAAACAGGACAGTGTGAAAAGGGATAGTTGCGAAGTCACCTGTGGTGCCCCAATGACATAGCAAAGTTATGGGATCGAACAGAGTAAAAGTCTATGGAAAAAAAGCAAAACATTTTTTTTTGTGGAATTACTTATCCGTCTTAGGTGTAGATAATGTAACAACAGCACGTCAACCGGAGAATCAAGGTTTTCTCCCTGTGTCTTGAAACCAGTGCCGTTCGGATTTAAGTTCATTGAGCTGGTTTTCAACAAACGGCTCCACCGGTACGGATGCCCTGTCACACAGCGAAGCAGTCAGAGTGATACCATCATAAAGTGCGATGCTTCAAAGACTTCAGTCTTACTTGATCACCTCTCTCAACACCTTAGATAATAATCCAGTATGCAGGACCTTGCCTTTTGAACATTTATGCACCTTGTAGATTCGCTTTAAATTAGCAAACAAAACAAGAGGCCATTGATCGCTCACCAGATCCCTAGCTCAAAATTGATAGCACATTTTCATAGGCTCAAAATTGTTGTCACATTTGTACAGGCTAGTACATATACATAAATTCAAAGTCTCAGTCTGACAGTCTTTTGAGTTGATAACAAAATATATAACTATTTTCCACATTTCAATTGCCATGGCAACAATAAAATGATGACTTTCAAAGGATTATTTGCTATTTTTTCCTTTTCCTTTTGCCATGGCAACCTATCAAAATAAGCAGTGTGAAGAAAAACTATAGGGCTGATTGTAGACCACCCGAGGAATATTTCTGAAAATGTAAGGTCAGAATATTTGCAACGGCTCAGCAATGAATCCCATTTTTTCCATTATAAGTTGCCATACCAACCATGTCCACTGAACAATGACAATGGAAAACAAAATATCTGTAAAGGCGTATAAGATTAGTATGTCTATGAAGTCTCTGCCTCATAGAGTATATTGTGTCTGAGGAGATGATCTAAGGTGTTTTTCCGGTTTTTGCATTTGGTTTCCATGGCAACAAATAAAAATGAGCAACGGGCATAAAATCGTATGGATAGAAGACTACTCCATCAACATTTCTTTGAAAACTATATGCAATGGCTTTGGCAGTAGATGTCATTTTTCAATTTTCATGCGGCATCTGATCTGAGACTACATTGACTTAATCAAGACATTTCTGAGAAAATATATACAAATAAACTCAGAAACCCCATATACCGGTACTGGAAATGGACATGTTCGGACTGTGAGGTAAAAGAATTCGATTAATTCATTGCTTCAAATCTGTGGGCACTGTCAACTTTCAGCAAACATTGATAGGCTATAGCACGCAGATACACAAATATAAACGTAAACGGACAAGTACATGTATGTTGATATTGATACTTTTGTCAATGTTAACATCTCTCAAAAATGAGCTTTCAGTTTAGCTTTTAACGAGTTACTCGATTTGTTTTAATAAAAGGTTTGTGGCACTTGTTAGTTTTCTTTCTCTATCTAGTTTATTCTGCTGATAACCGCAATGATGTCATGGTATGCCATTCAAGATTAAACTGTTGTTTTGCTGTCCAGAGGTGCAGCGTTTACAGATATATCGTTAAAATTAGAAATTGTACCTTTTCTTCTGATGGCGATATGCCAGTTGCATACATCGTGTCATATAATTGGCGAAAAAGTAGGACGAAAAGGTTTTTGAAAGACAAAGAATTTCTCCTCAAAATGGCGATTGCTTTTCTGGTCCCCCGTTCAGCAGCGAAATATAAACACGAGCGAGATAATGAACGGAATCCTTCGTCTGAACACTGTATTTTTATCACAGATTAAAGTCATCTGGCAGAATATTCGTATTTGATACTGACCATTGATTTCTTACAGCTATACAGGTAGAGTCTCCGGATAACCTTCGGCAGTTCTCCGAAACTAGACGACAACAGGCGATAATCGCAGGTGTCAAATTAATCCCTAAGGCTAAATACTTTTATCTCCGTCATGATAAAAATTTGAACTTTATGGCTTTAACTGAATTTCATTCCCGAGTCAGTTGATGAAAAAGCTAATTTCGGTAGAATGGGTAGGTATGATACATGAGTCAGTCTTACAACTCAACTTTTTTTTTTTGGGGGGGGGGGGGGGGGGGGGGGGGGGGGCGGGGGGGGGGGGGGGGATAATTCTAAACCTATACGATAGAAGACAACTTAACAAACATAACATAACATAATTTGAGTCTCTATTTCTTATCGTAGGTGAAATTTCAAACCGACCGACCGAACAAAAAAAACAAAACAAAAAAAACAATATGATTTCTTTAAGTTTGTACTTCGGTTGAAAAATAAATTAAGAAACAAAGAAATAAATCGAAGAAATAAATCGAAGAGTATGTGAAAGTAACCAGGTGATAACCAGGTGATAAATAAATTAAGCATTAATGCCTGGCGTCCCATATATAGAGCATAGGCAAACTGTCCAGACCAAGATCAGACGCAGGAAAACACGGAGTCTTAACGGGCTCTATACTGTTTGCATTACACAAACGGGTAATTCTCCTATAAAAATGAAAAGAATAAACTAAACCAGCCACCCCTTAACTTACATATGGACCCATTCATTTGATAGGGATAGAACATTCCACTGAGTAAAAATGGGTTAATCAATGAAATAAACAAATGTTCTATATTTGATGTCTTAATTGCAAAGTAAATAGATAAAAATTCTGTATTTGAATTCCTTCATTTCAGCTTAAAACAGTTATTTCAGTTGTCCCGGTTGCTCAGTGATCAAGCGGACCTGGGTTCGAGCCCCGCTTGAGGCGAGAATCATTTCTACCGTAAAAGGGGTTCCATTGCACACAGCCTGTCATAATCACTCTGCCGTCGTCTTGATATGACTGAAATACTGTTGAACAGGACGTAAAATCACTAATCATCCATCAATCATCAGTTATTTCATGACTTTTTTCTACGCGCTCTGACATATAGTTTTGAGTATTATATATTAATCTCAAGCCATTCACACTATTAATTTCAATGTTACATATAAGAAAATAAAAGGTAAATTATCATTCGTTTCATTTACCCCATGTTTGTAAAATCTCCCATTTATCGAGAAGACTCAGCTAAGCGAAGACTCAGATCAGTCTGGGCATCCGCCAAGTATGATGAGTCTTCGCTGTCGGCATGTAGGTAGCTTAGACCCCAAGCTACCTTTTAAGCGCGTACCGGAGACTCTAATCAGAATGAGCGATGGTCCAGGCGGATCTGAGTCTTCGCTGGTCGCACATGTCACTTTGTTTGTTTTGTCATGTCATGGCTCATTTATTGCGGCACGGTACTGTGGACGCGTGCCGTGTCATTTGTATTGTTTATTTAATGATGAATACCCCAGAAGCTCTAGTTGAAAGTCTCGACCAGACCTGCACAAGGTATAAGATGGAGATCAGTGCTGAGAAGACCAAACTGATGACAAACAGCGCAGATGGCATCCAGAGGGAGATCAAGGTAAAGGGGCAGAAGCTGGGTACTGTAAGCAGCTTCAAATACCTTGGAGCAGTTGTCTCAGATGATGGCTCAAAACAGGAGGTTCTCTCAAGGATAGCACAAGCCACTTCAGCTCTTGCCAAGCTGAAACCAATTTGGAGAGATAACAACATATCTCTTGGATCAAAGGTGACACTTATGCGCTCCCTTGTCATTTCCATATTTCTGTATGCCTGTGAATCATGGACCTTGACAGCAGAGTTAGAGAAAAGAACGCAGGCCTTTGAGATGAGATGCTACCGAAGGTTACTGAACATTTCGTACAAGGACCATATAACCAATGAGGAGGTTCGCAGGAAGATCCAAGCAGCCATTGGAGAATATGATGAGCTCCTGACGCTGGTCAAGAAACGGAAACTAAGGTGGTTTGGCCACGTCTCAAGGTCTTCTGGTTTAACAAAGACAATTCTTCAGGGCACAGTGAAAGGAAAAAGAAGAAGAGGTAGACAGAAGAAGAGGTGGGAAGACAATATCAAAGAGTGGACTGGAATGGATTTTGCCAGCTCAACTAGGGCAGCTGAAGACAGGACAAGGTGGAAAGGGATTGTTTTGAAGTCAGCTGTGGTGCCCCAACGACCTAGTAAGGTTATGGGATAGAATAGAATAGAATAGAACCCAGTTACATACATCGACAAAGAGTAATAATCGAATTTGAGCCTTTCACTTTAAACATATGAGAAAACAAAAACGTGTTAACATGAAAACCGTCTGTGAAAAAAGGCAACAAACAAAAATAATTTTACGCTACAAAAGTATACAGTTTTCTGGTTCTTACGAAGAAAACTTTACTACATCTAACGTCCGCCGAATGTTTGTTTTCAAACCCAAACAACAAATAAGCAAAAATAAAGTTCTTCTAATGTACTAAAGCAGGCATCCCTTGCAAAGAAATTGAGAAATGAAAAAAAAAATAAATAAATAAAAAGATACTGAAAAATAACATTACAAAAATAAGAAATAAAAATAAAATAAAAAAATGACAATAAATAAATTATTAGCTTGATAATGTAAAGACAACTAGATAATACAATTTCATAAAGTTCATAATAAACAGAAGTAGTGAAACTGTTTGGTTAACATACTACTGATTTTAAGGCGAATTCAGACAAATGATTACAGATACATGGAGAGAGAGAGAGAGAGAGATACTAAGTGTGGCTCTTTGCCTCGCAAAAACAATCGTTAATGAGCAACTACTGAGCAAAAGCTAAATTTCGAAACACACCGAAATTAATTTACTAATTGGCATTATACAATCATAAGATAATTGTCTTTCAATTCGGCACCAGTGATATAAATTATTTCACAAGTTAAAAGAAGTTTGCCGATCGACTTTTCGTCTTCATGTATAGCTAATTAGACCGGATCAAAGACTGAAATTTGAATATGTTTGCATCAATTATTTTTCAGACGCACGGGTTCAATTTCATTCTTACATCAGAAAACTTTGGTCTACATTATAGTGCAGCTCTGGACCAGAAAAAAAATATTCTTGTACCTTTTAGTTTCAAGTAGGCTGGATGAACCTACATTTGCATGATTTAGCTACTTGAAAGTTCATAACTACAACATACAATCATAAATTGTGTATCATACACTTCATACATATAATCTTCGCCCAAGGCTATTACCTAAAGCCGCGTCGGCTATCGCCGGAGTATTGACGGAAACGACCGGAAACGACCGGCACACAAAAATCAGTAATTAAAAGTTGAACAAATAATGAAAAAAGACCATTTTATCATTTAGCCAGACTAATAAAAATTACATCAGATAAAAATATATTCTTTCTTCTTATCTGATCCATTTGTGATGCATAACATTTTGTATCAGTTTGATTCTAAATAAGCGGTCAAATTCGTGTGCCCTAGTTGTTTTGCGGAGATTTTGTTATTTGTTTAATTAAATTATATACCTCTAGATAATCACCCCAAAAAGACCATTTTGTACTAGGGCTAGAATCAAAATTAAAACACGATATTAAAGATGAAGAATTTTACTTTCTGATACCGTTTGTGATGTAAAAATATATTAAGAATAATAAAAGTTATTAAGTGATAATGAAATTTCTCCATATTACCCGTGTATACCAAATTGGTTCACACCTGTAGAAGTACAAGTACGAAGTTTCTTCACTATGTGTTTTTGGTATCGAAATTAAGTCATTTTGTCGCCAACTAAATTGACCGAAATAAAGCTGTCCGATCGCGGTCTCTGTCAATTAATTTACCAAAACTTTAGTGAAAATTTTTAAAAGATATCTTATGGTAAAATAAAACAACTGGGAGAGCTATGTTCACCTTTAATTTCCTAACTTTTTGTTTGCATCGCAATCAACTACTACTCAAATTTCGGAGCGGCGGTAGTGTAGTGGATAATAGCTGGACTACCAAACCAGGGATAGCGAGATCGATCCGCCTGCTCCGGTCTTTCGGATGAGATTTTAAACTGAATTACCGTCTCCGTATGACCTTATTGTTAGTGGGAAGTTAAACCCGAGTTCACTCACAGACTCTACTCATATAAAACGCCATGAGAGTCTTTCAATGGTATAGTTGCAGGTAGATAAATCCATATCTCAAGGTTCAGTGTTCAAGCGGCAAAAAGGTCTTAACAAAGACACTTTCGTGATTTTTCTTTTCTTTTTTCTCTCCATATGTGTCTCTACCGCCCCGCCCCGCCCCCACCCTCCCCCACCACCACTACCCGCCACCCTGCACTAAAACAATGCATACTCAATGTTGCAGGCAACATGTTTTACAAAAGTAGCACAAAACAATACAACAAAGTAGTTTGTAAATAAAGTAGTTGAAGCAGTTCGTGAGGCAATGCTCATGTTACACCGGAAGTATAGGTACAGTGTGAAAAATTGAACTAACTGTATTTATTCGTTATTTAACCGATTTTAAATGAGCTCCGGTCCTAACGAACCAGAAATATTTAGGTGTCTATCTACATTTCCTTGTTTTTCGTTATTTTTACAAAGGAAAAAAATGTGACTTCCTGTTTGCTTCTCTGCATTACAAAATCCCTTCCAAAAAGTCTAAACTCCACTACTTCACAGCAAATGTGACAAGGGCGGAAATCTTTCCCAGGTTGCGATTATGCAACTTTTAAAAATATTTTTATCCACTGTTATAATGATTTTAATTTTCAGAATGTATGTTCGCCCTCATATGTGTGTTCGGTCGCAAAACGTTTGAAGTAAAAACAGATCCGCAGAAGTGAATCCTTCTGGTAAAATAATAAAGCCAATTCATATATGAGCCGCGACACAAGAAAACCAACAATGTGGTTGTGCGGCCAGCGCAGACTCAGATCAGCCTGGGCATCCGCCTAGTCTGAGCAGAATATTTCCTAAGTGCTTAAATGGTAGCTAAGGGTCTTAGCTACCTTCGTGCGGACAGCGGAGACTCTGATCAGTCTGGGCGGATGCCCAGGCTGATCTGAGTCTGTGCTGGGCGCACAACCACATTGTTGGTTTTCTCGTGTCGCGGCTCATATTCAAACAGCAGAGAATAGAACAAACGTACCTTTGTCTCTGGTCTGTGTTCTGTGCATTATGAGGTGGTCTGTTTTGTTTGTTCGCCTGTGTGTCTTTTAGAGGTTTTGCAGCACCCATGCAGACTTCGCAGAGAATTAGCATTATTAACATACACGTTGATAAGGTTTTAAAATCTACAAAGAGAGAAAATTTACTTTCATATGTTTTATAACAAATCAATGAAAAAAAACTAATTGTGCCAATTAAAGAAATATTTGGCCTTCATTTATTTGAGCCTATGTCTATAGGTCGTGCTTCTTGAAGCTGTGTTTTTTGCTGAAACTGACTGAGGCTAATACAATAATGGCTATCTGTACAAAAAATCTCACAACAGTCATAGAAATTCATTGTTTTACAGTAGTTATTCGTTTTCTCATAAGCTTGCTAGTTGAAATCAAATACTATTCAGGATTAACCTATATAAATACTCTAAATAAACAATATCCACAGAAGGCATCCCATTGAAATTTAAACTTTGAAAGCGCCAAATTTGCAAACAACGTCTAGATTAGGCGAATAATGAGCCGTCTCATCTGGATCTACGCTGCTTGCTCTCTTTTCTCCGAATTCTAGATATGATATACCTTGGACGAAACTTTATTTAGAAATTTTGCCAACGAAAACTTTGTCGTCTGTTTTTTTTATGTTGTTTTTTGCGCTTTAAGGATAAAGATCAAATATTGATATTACCTATTTCTGTCTTCATTTCAAGTCTTTTTGAAGTTTAACTTTTTTTCTTTTCTTTCAATCTTTCAATAAAACAATTATAGTTACTTCACGCCAGAACCTTTTCAACGGTAGCAATCCTTGCAATGCAATTAATTTATATGACCAGGCACTATGTTTTGCACAAATTTTGTCAAAAAATTAAGCATATGTTGAATATCCACTCATCTAATGACAAGATATTAGGATGCTATCACCAGTAACAAGAAAAGCTAATCTCAAACAATCATAGATAAAACGTCTGGCTGTTCCAGAGCGGATACTACTACGCCCAATAATGTAGTTCTGCGCAGTTTGGCTCTGCCTCAATTTATAAGCAATGCAATCAAGCAAGGGAGCGTGGGTTAACGTATTTATGCTAAACATCGGGCATTATTTTATGTAGTTATCCTCAGTTTATTTTAGAAACTATCTAAAGAAATGTACAAATATAATGTTGGCGGACTGATAAATAGTTCAGACCCTGACCAGACTGTGTCTACACGTTTTGCTCAAGCACTTCTCAACCAATATTTTCTGCAATAATGGTAATGTGTGTGTCCTTGTGGTCTGCTCATAATGTCAACTACAGCCATTATGTTATTAGACCCCAAACAGGCAATACACCCCCTCCCCTAAGTGGGAAAATTTGGGAGTATAATTTTTAGGTGTGTCAACCGACATTTCTGAGCCCACCGACAATTAAGGCTTCGATTATGAGCATATCCCCTAAAATTGAATAATTTGAAGGCAGACTATTTTGTTTTACCCATAAAGTCAGCCTTAGCTATAGGATTAATTACAAGTTGGTTGATTCCCACTCGTGGTAATGTAAAAAGGTTTAACTAATCCAGTTTTCTTCAATGTTTAACAGGGAACTCTTAATAAATTAATATTTTGGTAGTATTATTGACTTAGACATGTGAACACTTAGACCAATCAATTTTAGGACTTCTTTAGGTGTGTGTTTTATACGTGACAAAGAATAGAATACCTCAAACTAGGCATATTGCATGTATGCACTTTTAAAGATTTTGGAAATAGTCCGATTTGTTTTCCCCACATTTACATGATACATTAAGAATATCTATTGCGCACCAAAGCAATTGTGAGTAGTTGACATATACAGGTAAACGTATAAGTAGTCGTAAACTTGCCCTCTAAATATCAACATTTTCTTATTTTACGAAAATATATAAACACCTTAATACAGTTTTAATTGGAATAAATCCTTTTCAGTCAGTTCTTTTGCTTTAAAGATTTCGTTCGTGATCTGCCAAAGTACACGTGAAGACATAAAAACTTACCCGTCAAAGCAAACGTTAATACCTGCTAGTAGATTACACTTTATTGTATGACTCCAAAATTATTTTACGTTACGAAAGAAAGTTACATTACTCAGTTGGAATAAAAAAAAACAACCTTAGTTACCATACCAAGCAAAGGTCATATTCAGTTTCTGTAACTGCCAAAAACCCCAGAAAAAAAAAAAACAACAACAAAAAAAAAACGTAGTACAACCGTTATAGCACTTTACAACTCCTGTTGCCCTCTTTGCCTCGATTGTCTTTGAGTCATTGCGTGGCCATAGACTTATATTGTTTGTAATAATTCATTGTATAACCTGAGTATTGAACTATCTTGAAGTAACTTGAAAGACAGAGCCTCTCACACTGGAGGCTAATTGTTTTATCTAATCGAGTTGACATATGTTTTCTCAGCTGCCAGTAAGGAGCAAATATCATATGATTATCTTTAATACCTTGGAGAATCCAATATTATGTAATATCAAGTGGGTTGTAGGTCAAGGAAAAACAATGGGTCTATGGGTCAAGATGCTTTATCAGAGACAATGAATAATTTCAGACATCAACTCTTCTTTACAACAGATATTGATTGTTTTTAATTCAGCTAGAAAGCTTATATATAAATATGCAATTACTTATTTTTTTCTTTTCTGATCATGGGTTAAAGCTTGGAAAAGACATGTTAAAAGTCAGATAACTTATTTCTATATTACTAATTATATTGATAATATATCTATATTACTAATTACATTAAGGGAGCTACAGTTCTCGTGTTTCGCAGTCATGATGTAGCTTTCTGTGCGCTATCATCTATCTATACAACTTATGTTGTATATACCAGTTCTGGGAATTCTTCTATGAGTTTTTCAGTGCAATGGCTATGACACCTATGGCATTTTATACTAAGGTTTAGGGTACAGATATAGTCGGTTGGAATCCTAACAACAGTGAATAGATTAAAGAAAAGACACTGTTTTAAACTTTTTAAGTGCTCATAATTTGGTGACAAGCATATTGCCTGTTTTTGGTGTCAGAGTTTCTGTGATGTTTTACCTTATGTATGTCCTTATTATTTTTGGTTCGGTTTGGGTTGCTGAGTGGCCACCTTTTGGGAACAAGCTGCTCACTCGGTTGGCCATATGTTCTCTGTATCTTGATTATTTGTAATCTTAGTTGTTTCCAACTATGGTTTGAGGGCTGGATTTTGATTTTGATTGTTTCAGTTCCTGGTCTTTGCATACTTTTTACTTTTCAAAATGATCAACTTCCCTTGGAATGATACAACTAAAAGAATCTGATGTTCAGATATCAAGGTAAAATCTGTATGAGAGAATGAAGAAGCTTTCATTTGTTGATGGACAGATCTGTTTTACTTCAATATTCAAACGCTCCGGAGTTTTTAAGACTTTATATTCAGTGGGTAAGATATTAAAAACAAGCTGCTCTTCTTTGCGACACACTTCAAATATATAACGTAGGTCTACGTACGTACATACTCAAAATCAATGCACAACATACGAGTACAAGTAAAGCACTTATGTCAGTTGTACTGCAAGGTCTGAGTAAATTCAGAACTACGTGGAACTATCTGGAAAATATTATAGCTTTTCATTTCACATTAGAAAACCATTTAAGTCAAAGATAGTATTTTGTCGGACTACCTTTAGTATGACATGAAAATAAAGCTTCGCAATCATAAACAAATTAATTCAGGTGTTTTATCATACCGATGCTTTCAAAACGATCTAAACCGTGCAAACATCTTAATTTTAAATTCTAAGTCTTTATTCCGAAATTTGCTGAAACAGCATAAATAATTGTTGATTGAAACATAAGAATATGTCTTTACAAAGAACGTGTGTACGAACTGAAAATTTGAAGAGAAAAAAACCCAACAAAAAACAACAACAACATAAAACATTTAGTTATATGCAAGACCTAAAAACAGTCATTCTGTAACCAGATGTTAGTGATAAATTCTCGTTCTTGTTCGGAAAGTTTGTTGAGTATTTTGGTGCTATTGCACACAAATAGTGTTTTCCAAATGAGAATCCTCATACATATTTGGTAGGATTAGAAAAAAACTAGTCTATTGTAGTTTAGTCTAATTCCATAAATTTGCAGGGTCGTTGGAACACCACAGATGCCTTTGCAACAGTCTCTATCCACCTGGTGCTGTCCTCAGCTGGCCTTCTTGTTCTGAGAGGGTCCACATTTCTGTCCATTCCCTCAGATCCAAGAAATATGTTGTTAACTCTCCAAATAATACCCAACTCTGCAAGCCATGAGAGAATCTTATGTTCGGAACCGTCATCTGAGACAACCGCTGCAAGGTATTTGAACTGTGTCACCGTTCCTAACGTCTGTCCTTTTATTCTGACATGTCTTTGGGTGCCCTTGGCACTATCTGTCATCAGTTCAACCTTTTCAGCACTTATCCTTATTTTATACCTTGTGTAAGTTTGTCGAGACTTTCCATTAGGGCTACAATGATCTCTTTCTGAAATCCTGTAAACATAGCGTTTGACTCGTATGTTAATGAACCTCAACAAAACACAGAAGGTTGGTTCCTGATGTTTGCCTTCGCATCTACTCTGCTGATGTTGAAGATATTCTCACAAAGAAATCCCGAGATTGAAGGTTTGTGGTGTTCCTTCTGGTTATGATTGCAGCCCGGTTTCCGGCAATTATCTCTTCTGCGTGTAAGTTAAGCCTGTTCATGATGATTTTCGAGACGGCGTTTTTCGGAAACTGATGATTTTGTATTTCTGGCAGAGCTGAAATTTTCCCTTTTTAAGGAACGTAGTAACCAGCGACTGCGTCCATGGAATCAGCCATTCTCCTGGACTTCCCATTTTCGGTGCTGCAACTGCCATCCTTACGAAAATTGGATGTAGATCTGTAGGGTGTGGAATGCCGTTAAGACTTATATGACTGTATAGTTCTGAGCAGCGTTCTGTCCATCTGGAGAGAATCTCGTGATCTTCTGGGAGACATTTCGAAGAATTGTCCTGGATAGTTGAAGTATTGACTCTGTTCATTTCAAGTTAGAGTCTTCTCCATTGTTACTCTCCCGTGCTGCTTTTTTCTTCTTTAGCAACTTTCCATCTCTTCACAATCAACAAATATCCAGAGCTCTTACTTCAGGACCTTCTGCATCTTTTTTATCATCCCTGTATTCTTTCGCCCTTCAGCTTCCCATCTTTCCGCATCTAATCCCTCCTCTCATCACAGTGGTCAAGAAATCTCTCGTGATCAACCGTGTTTTGCTGCGACGCTCCTTCCCATGGCTTCCACTGGCTGTGTCCAGTCAACACTGCATTGTAAGCTGTAATCATTGTATTTTTGCCCTTGTTTTCATCTCAGACAGATGACTGATGCACAGACATTACCTATTGTGGCTTGAAATGTGCATGCAACACTTATAAAACTTAGCCTCTCAAGGTTAAACCTTAGTCTTAGCTGGGATGGGTTTCTGGATTTCTTTACAAACTCAGACGGTCATCAACACTAGGTCATGACCATTTCCTATGCAAACTCCAAGAAAGCTTCTTTATCCAGATGATGATAACTCCTCACCGAAGCCGATATTACCTCTGTTATACATATTTATAATGTTGTAGTTGTAATTAAGAAATACCACTTTTGATACTTACCGAAATCTGCAGTGCAGAATAGGAATTTACGGTCTTGGGTTTTGGGTCAGAATAGTAGGGCAAAATTTTAATAATGATTATGTACCGGGACCTACCTATACTTGTGCCGACCTTTTATCCAGAATTGCTGTTCTCACAAGTGACAAAGACCTACAGACATAGAAATACCTTAAAATTGTACTGGAAACTTGAATTTAAAGAATAAATCTATTCAGATGGCTGTGGAAGGTTCGTTAACATTTGCATGCATGCGAACTCTTTATTCAAACAAAATTATATTTGGCAAATTTCGGTAGTAATCGAGCAAAAGATGAAGAACTTTTAATGCATAGCGAGTGGTTCCTAAGCTACTCTAAATTAAGGGACGTCTCAACCAATTCAGCTATACATATCCAAGAAGTTAAACAAACTGATTTTAGTATTTGGCCATATTTCAGAATATGTTGATGCAACTGTGAAGTCTCTGACAAAAAAGTTCATTTAGAATCAGTCTGCGCTTGCTTAGGGACTTTTCTTCCAGCATCAAGTAATAACTGAAGGTTAAACGCTCGAACAATGAGACTGATTCACTGTTTTGTATACTTCTACAAATTTCGAAGAAGATCGGTGGCATTTGCATTTCAAATGAAGATTCCATATCGATATTAATTCGACTCCAATTATTGACAATTTCTTAACAATTTATGAGAAATTTAATCGAATTAGCGTATCATAATGATAAAACAATGCATACAAATAAAAGTGCGTCTCATCGCGTGCGGATACATTGTGCCATACGCGAACCCCGAATACTGAAACAAGCCTGAGCATCTGCACAGTCTTCTCAGAGTATACCCTGTTAACAATGAACAATTGATCGACCCTGGTGAATCAATATAGCGAAAACCCAAACTCTGGACAGTATGCGTGGTTGCACAGATTGATATGAGTCTTGGCGTCATGTACATGACGTAAGATTCATTTTGTCTGACGGTGCTTATATGAGTCGCATCACGAAAAAACCAACAAAGTGGTTTTGCGCCAAGCGCAGACTCAGATCAGGCTGGGCATCCGCCCAGTCTGATCAGAGTCTTCGCTTTGCGCTTAAAGGGTAGCCAAGGGTCTAAGCTAGCTCCATGACTTGAAGACTCTGATCAGACTGGGCGGATGCCCAGGCTGATTTGAGTCTGCGTTGGGCGCATAACAACTTTGTTGGTTTTCTCGAGTCGCGGCTCATATGACACCGAAGACGTAGCTGTGTTGCCGCTATTCCGGCTGGGAGGTGCTTGGATCGGAAAATCAATGAATGAAGGATGATCTTAGATTATACTG
Source organism: Ctena decussata (assembly GCA_963989385.1). Taxonomy (NCBI): domain Eukaryota; kingdom Metazoa; phylum Mollusca; class Bivalvia; order Lucinida; family Lucinidae; genus Ctena; species Ctena decussata. The sequence goes on from OZ022508.1 coordinate 2,795,234, forward strand.
ACATGAACTTTTCCTGTAGTTGTAGTGGCTTTGATTACAAATTCTTGTCAGCAGAATCCTTTTTTGAAGTTTTAGACTCAATTACGAGGACCAAGACATATTACCACTCGAATATTAAGTAGATCGGTGGTAAATTTTATTTCATCATATTTAGCTAGACCATGAGAAAAATACAAAACATATGCCAGAGGCGAAGTCTGAGATCAGCATGACTGATCAGAGTTATGGCGTATCCAGGATCAATAAGTTTTCATGCGAACAAGAAAGACACTGATCAAATTGCGTGAATGCGGAGGCTGATATGAGTTTTATGGTATTGGAGACATCTTCAGGGGAAGCAGCGCTTACTGTGCCTGCAGTAGGTGCGGGAAAGGATTTTTGTTTCTTTTGTGTGGCCCTTGCTTCCAGAGGATTGAACTTATTTAACTTCACTGAAGCCTTGCGGCGGCCGTGAAATGTATTCCCTTACTTCGTAGTGCAGATCACATATTTCCTGGTTCTTTGAGATTCATTTAGATCCATTTTGAAAATGACCTTCTGTTAGCCTTCCAGAGGTCCTGTTTTCGATACCGGTCCGGCCACTTACTTTCATTTCTCCTTCCGCTGATTCAAGAAGGGCAGTTGTCAGTTACTGGTGCACTTAGTACTGGTTAATCGCTTAGGAGGTCTAAGCCTGCCCAGGAATAGGTTAGGTTAACTGACCGTCCCGACATGACCATAGCTGTTTACAGTGGACGTTAAACAATAAAACAACAATACGAATGTTAGCCTTCAGTAGGCAATGCAATAATTTGAACATTATTTCTGATGGGGTCGTGGCGTTCTTTGGTGCATATCTTTACATATTCATTTTCTTAGTTTTCGTCTGTCTGCTAACTTTGCTCATGTTTTCATCATTTTATTCACGATATGATCTAATGGGATGGGCGAAATGGTGGGAATAAGATATCTATCTATCTCCTTCTTTCTCAATGAAAAGTATGTCGTGGGACCTCATTAAAATTGCATTTCTGAGATGATTCTGAATAATTCTGACACAGCATCCACGGGGAAAAGAGAAGACAGCAAAGACTCAGCCTGCTTTAGCCTTATCCACATAGTCTGGCCCCGAGGTTATAAAACTTGAGTACATTCTCAAACTCAAAATAAAGCACACTGATTGGCTGCTTCCGAGCACATGCTCGGAAGCAACCAATCAGTGTGCTTTATTTTGAGTTTGAGATTGTTCTCAAGTTTTATAACCTCGAACCCTGATCTGCTCCTTCTCTGGTTCTCACTATCTATGAATTCTGAGGGATAATAGCAAAAAAATTATAAGACTGCTGGTTGGCTTGCACTAATACGCTGGCTGAGATTTGCACAAGTTGTCTTTCTCTGTTCGCACATGTAATAAGTGATATTGTTTCCGTGGTGATGCCCGTTAGTTTTAGGTGAATGAGTATAGTTTCAGGGAACGCACCTCTGTCATTTACATATTTGACTCCTTTCTTAATGGTGGTCGACATTTAAATGGAAATAATGTGCTCCACTCGGACTATATTATTAGCTTTAACCCATTCCATTCGAAATACCCTTTCAGGGGTATCTGGGCAAACAGTTTGGATCCAGCTCAGGCCTGATCTGAGATCCAAACTGTTTGCCGCCTATAGACATCATTTCTACAAGAGTTAGTTAGACCAATATTGTCAAAATATTCTTGATTTTTGATGCAGACGACAATTTCAGCAGACGACAAAATACCCAGAATGCAATGGATTAATGGTATTCCCCGTTTCGGGAGCACTACCTCATCTGGGGAAGAGGACAAGATGTCATAAAAGTTTTTTTTTTCTGTCCAACAACATGGAGATGTCCCCATAGGCCTACAACATAAAAGAAATTGGATTTTAATCCTCAAAACATTGCGTGGTAGGAACTCTGGGAGTTAGTATTTCACTGAACGTCTGATTTTGGTAGACACATTTTTTGCTCTTGTTTGCTTTTTTTATGCATTGAAGTCTGAACCACGTCATGAGAAAACAGGTCTTCACCCTCTTTAGACCGATTATCCGTTTTGGGGACATGAAAACAAAGCAGACCAAGTTCAGACGTTGCAGAACGTTGGATCAGGTCTAGCTTTTGAAATGCCATCCATAGAAAAGTAGGGCGACCTTGGCAGGTCAAAAATAGGGATATTCGACGCAGAAGTAAAATTTAGAAAGAAAGCTGGTTTATCTAAAAAAACAAACAAAAAAATCCAAACATTTTTCTTACACTTTAAAATGTATTTACTAGTATTAAAGGGAATCTTGTACAAAAGCTTCGCAAGCGGCGCATAATACGTCCGTTTGTCATGTTTTAACACCGTTTTCCATCAATATACCCAAAATTAGGTTCCTGTTAGAAGTTCAGAAGCCGGAAAATGCCAAAAGTTGAAGAAAGGGTAAAACGCAGTCATACTTTTAAAGTACATATCCAAAGTTATTCAGTAAATGCACGTCATGACCCCAAGCTGTGTACCAAATATCAACAGCCTAGCTTTGTGCTTTTTGAGAAATCAATTTAACAGGATTGTATTTCATTTTTTGACAAAGGGGAGATGATTCTAAAAGTACAGAACTGACGGAGAAAGACTACTTTTCATAGCCATTTAATGTAAACAATATTTTATTCAACATACTGATACATAATCATGAATTTACAAAGACAATTTACATACACAAATATACGAGGGGCGTTCGAAAAGTAATGCAAATGGCCTCATAACTTTGTTTAGGGGAAAACTGGTTACAACTGCTATGTATATGCTGAAAACTCTACATTTTATCTTCACAATAATACCAAACGCTGTACAAAGACACCTTTCCATATTGACTTACAGCGCATTTTATTAGGCCCCTGTCATACCACTGGGCTAATTTCATATGTAAAATCTTTTCAGTGTTGGGCAGTCAAGTCAAATATCATTGCAAATACAAAATTAATCTTTGTCAGTTCTTGTCCATTGTTGCCCACAATATTCATACAAAAGTTAGAAGGGTGGCAACTACTATCGATTTATTCCTGGCAAAGCAATGCGCAATTCTTATGACGTTATTGAAATATACGTTAACGTCATTTTTAAAAGCTTGTAGAGGCTTCGTTTTTGACATTAATTTGAATTTATTGACAGGTTTTCGTTGACCCATGTAAATGCTCTTGTTGACAAGATTTTGAATGCTAATACACTTGTTTTCATTATGAAATCATTGAAGTTTTGGTAGAAATGGGGAATTTGCTACCACATAATCCATATTCCCGGGCCAGTATGGAACTCAGATTAAAAATGATTTCCGCGATATTTACAGGACAACATTGCCCGGGCATTGTCTTTAAGTAGCAAAAATAAAAACAAATCAAAGACTGACGATATATAAATTACGGCCTACTAAACTAAAATTCTGCAGTGTCTTTAGGGTATACCTCTTTCAAAGAAGATAAAAATGCGCCCTTTTAAAAAAATACACCGTGTTTGCAGACTTTCCTACGTATATCATAGCTTTATGTGTTTTTGCAATCAGAAGTTCTGTTATTATATTAGTTACCGAGAAATTATGTCATTTGCATTACTTTTCGAACGCCCCTCGTATATACCAGATATTTGAAAGAGATACAGAAGTAAGTCAGTGACTTTTTTTTAAATCTGTTTCCCGTGAAGATGTCATAAAACACATTTAACTATCAGAAACTTTCGAAGTTGAACATAAGTACTTACATGTATATAAATATATGCAAACAGTATGTTACCCACTGATCACACAACGCTGAACCAGCCCTTATCCAACGTCATGACATTGTATCAAGGTTGAATTAGAGCCGTCTCAGCCCTGTGTGGCTGCTGGGTCAACTATTGAGCTAAGAATTAATGGAAATGATTTATAAACAGAATACATATTATTAATACAAGTACAGACAATAAGGAGGAGATAAATAGAAAATAGAAAAAGAGAAAGGAGAAGAAGAGAACTTATTCATGGTATCAACTCTTAGACTAAACCGTGCAATGTTGTAACATTCTATATATCTTCGCACAGTACAACCAGTCAAAGCAAAAGCTACATTCGGATTTGTTGAATTAAATAAAGAAAAATGCATGTTTATTATCAGCCGAACCTCTTGGTTCGTATGATGTAATCCTGGACTGCTGAAAAGATGTCTATGTTTACTTGATAACTCAGGGTGCCATCACCAAATAGCAAAAGATTCAAGGTAGGATTGCATATGGGTAATAATCTAGTCATCATGACTTGTCGTTGATTAAAGTAGCAGGGGCAGTCAAAAAGAAAATGGCGTGTATCCTCTAATTGTCCACATATACAAACTTCATTATCCGTTATATTTTTAGAAAACAAGTGAGAGTTAAGAGATCTGCTATTTGTTCTTAATCTAGTATGTAATATTTGACCCTTTCTAGAACCGGAATAATAATACCTGGGAACATTTTTACTTTGCTTCAATTTATTTTTAAAGCATTCAACAGACGGTGAAGTTCGACAAGCTTCATTCAAAGAATTCCATTCACGCACAACTGCTGGCAAGAACGAATTAAAGTAAAGTTGGGATTTGCATTCTAATGTTTGAAGATGGTCACTATTTCTCAGATTGTATCTTGACATATCCCCTACTAATGGTGGAACAAATGATGATAAATATGGTGGTGTAAGGTTGTAAATCATTTTGTAAAATAACGTTAGTCGATGTTGTTTTCGTCTTGCGCTTAGGGTCTCCCATCCAGTTTCTTCATATAAATTTGAAATAGACACTAATTTAGTTGAACCTATGACAATTCTGGCCGCTTCAAGTTGAATTTTTTCCAGTTCTTCTTCTTCATATTTGGTACAGTTAGCCCAGACTACATCAGCATATTCTAGTATAGGTCTGATAAAAGAAATATAAATGGTCTGTAGGGAATGTCTATCGAGCAGAAATTTAAGCTTTCTCATAGTGTAAATACGTTGCCAAGCTTTTGTAATAATCATTTTTATATGTAAATGCCAGGTACAGGTATTTTCTAATACAACACCAAGATGTTTATGATTATCAACTTCAGTTATATAGTCGTTATTCATAACAATAGGGGGATGTATGGGTTTATTTATTTTACGAGATATCAATAGTGATTCAGTTTTTTGAGTGTTAAAAGTTACTAACCATTTGTCAGCCCATGCAGAAATTTTGGCTAAATCTTGGTTCAGCGTAATTGCTGTTTGCACAGGATTATCTACTATTATGTATAGGCTAGTATCGTCTGCAAACAAGCGAATTGTAGAGTCAATATCTAAAACAATATCATTGATATAAACTAAAAATAGTAGCGGTCCCAAAATTGACCCTTGAGGGTCCCCAGCACTTATTGACACCCATTCTGATGTATCTTTAGGTAGAACTACTCGTTGTTTACGATCACTTAAATAATTAGAAAACCAGTCTAAAAGTCTGCCAGTTATGCCAGCCGATTTGAGTTTCAGTAAAAGTCCTTTGTGCCACACGCGATCAAAGGCTTTGCTTACGTCACAAAAAACTGCGCGGACATCTAACCCGTCATCTAACGCCTTGCAAAAAGTATTATATATATCAACGAGTTGATTCACTGTTGAATCCCCGGGGACAAATCCTGACTGAAGAGAAGATATCAAGTTATTCGCATTTAGAAAATTAAAGACATGTTTGTGGACAATTTTTTCCAAGACTTTACCAATAGTACTCAGCAGTGAAATAGGCCTATAGTTTCTACAGTCACTCCACTCGGGTCATCCTTTTTATAGACGGGTGTCACATTTGCTTCCTTCCACAAGATCGGTACCGTAGAGGATCTTAAAGAAGCATTAAATAATTCGGCTAAAGGGAATGAGAGCTCATAAGCACACTTTTTCAAAATATAATTATTAACAGTATCAGGGCCAGATGCCTTGCCAGTTTTCAATGTCTTTAACATTGACTGTACTTCGCATGGATTTGTTTGTATTATAGATAGCTGGTTATTATTTATAGTGTCTGTTACAGGCAGCGCCTTTCCGGTGTCATCTAGGTTTGTCTGTGATTTGAAGTATGAGTTTAGTAAATTTGCTTTGTCTTTGTCGTTTGCATATATTTCATCATTTTGTATAAGTGATGGCATTGTTGCTTTATCAGGATTTGTTATGAAAGATTTTAGTAATTTCCACCAATTTTTGCTGTTTGTATCATTGTTTTTTAACTTTTCTGCTAGTTTGTCAAAATAATTTTTTTTCGAGGATCTTAAAAGGGAAGTAGTTTCGTTTCTTAACTTTTTGTAAGTGGACCAGTGTTGTATATGATTTGTTCGTTTTGCTTTGTCATATGCACGTTTTCTTTTTCTCATTAATTTTCGAAGTTCATTATGCATCCGCGGGGGTTCCATTTGTCTAATATTAACTATCTTATTCGGGATACATTCATGTGAGAGTGTCTTAATATGATCCGTAATATTAGCGGCATATCTATCAATATTACTATTCTTAAGAATTTCCCAGTCTGTGTTTAAGAATTTATGTTTTAAAGACTCGTAGTTTCCTTCCTGATACTTCCAAATTTGTCTTTTAAATACAGTATTATGATTCTTAGAAAATTTAAAAACTCCAAAAATAGGGCAATGATATCGTATATCTAGATCTAAAAAGGGATCCCCAACGCCGCTGAACAAGACATTTGCAGGGTTTGACACAAGCATTATATCAATAAGTGAGGATGAAGTTTCTGTAAAGTGTGTTGGGTCATTTATCATTTGGTGTAGGTCATACTGAAGGCGTATGTTATCTACTTTCCTAGCAGTTGAACTCTTATATAGATCAAGATTAAAATCACCTAAAATGATGATATCCGATATTCCAGTGTCTATTGCCAAGCCAACTGAATTTTCGATATTAGTCAAGACTGTCTGATCAGAATTTGGTGGCCTGTAGAAGGTTCCTATTAATATGCGTTTAGTTTGTAGGCGAACTTCTATCCATATACATTCTGTGTTGAGGATTTCTAGATCAAATCTCCGTAAACAAGGTATATCAGTTTTGACATAAACTGCCACGCCGCCGTGGCCATCATTTCGATCTTTACGAAATGGTGTTCTAAAACCATTTATAATTATGTCTGAACTATTTATGCTTGGGTTAAACCATGTTTCAGAAAGACCAATTAAGTCAAAATTCGAAAGTTCGGATTCAAGTATGTCAATTTTCTGAAGTGCACTTTGCACATTATAATGTATTACTGAAAAATTATTCTTTATGATATCAGAAATATCTGATGTATTATCAGAGTCGTATGAAGAGGATTCAGAATTGGGACCAGGATTTTCCTCAATGTCACCATCTTTTAATAGCAGCATCCGGAGCCAGGTATAATAATCGAATACATCAAGACTGGTAATACCCTTGAACTTTGAGTGTCGATATTGGTGCAGCCCTATTCTCAGTCTATATACTACAATATCAACCGCCATCGTAGTGCTTTAGGGAACATACTATTAGGTACAAATAACTGAGCCTAAGGCTGCAACCATGAGATGGGTGATATGATACCATGAATAAGAGGAGATGTAAGGAAAGAAGAAGAGAAAAGTCAAAAAGGAACATAATGGAAAAAGATTTAAACTATCTACAGGAAATATGGATTGGATCAGCGTGACCTTTACATGAAGCTGTCAAAAAAGACAAGCAAATTTTGCATTGGCAAAAATGATTAATAAGTACTTTGGAAATCTCAACATTTCACCATTATTGATCAAAAATCTTGTATGATCTGGGCCCTAATGTATTAAGTTGCTCTATGTGCTATAGAGGTAACATTATACACGGGACCATACCAGATGTGTGTTTCAGAACAGCACTTTAAAGACAGAAAAGAGAAAGGGGGGGGGGGGGGGAGTTCAGTGCTGTTTGACTTTAACAGAATAGAAAACATTAAATACATATAACGTGCTTCAGTGTCGTTTGGATAATTTCAGTACTATGTGCTTTAGTACCATTCGACTTTAGCAGTAAAGGCTTCGGTGATGATTGACTTTAGCAGTGATTTAAAACATTTATGCCGTTTAACTTAAGCTTTGGCTGGAGGAACATTTAAGCCGTTGGACATTAAAATTATGTACATGTTTTATTGCTACAAAATTCAGAATGTTCTAATAAGTATCCTGAAACAGAACAATGAACAGAACAGAATAAGACAAAATAAGACAAAGCAATAAACAGTTGCCCAAGGGCAAACAACTAGAGAGTTGTCCATGACCAACTTGTCGTGCCCGCTGCTTGCTTTAGTGATCCATAAATATGTCAAGTCTAAGTGCTTCACTGACTGATCAGAAAGAGGTCAGGCATCATCATGCCTGGACAGCATATTTCGTTTTTGAGAATTATTTCATTAAAGCAAACAGGTAGAAATAATGACCCACACTAGCTCAATTTATTACAATTTTATCAGCCGACCTTCAAGTGTGACGTTGATCTAGACTAGCTGCTTCGCTTACTTATTAGAAAGAAACCAAACAACGGCATACTTAAGCAGCATACTTCCTTTTACAAAAGAAATAGGAGAAGTGGCCCGAGCGAGCTCAATTTATGACAATTGCCATTTGACCTTCAGGTGTGACCTTGATCTTGGACCCAACTGGAGAGATATTTCACATGACACTCCTACTCATCAAGGAAAACAATTGTGCCAAATTATTTTGAATTCCGCGCATAGGTGTAAAAGTAATGGCTGGGACAAGCTTTACTTATGACAATAGCATCATTTTACCTTCAAGAGTAACCTTTCCCTAGGGCCTATCACATAACTATCATATGTAAAGGAAGACAAGTGTGCTCAATTACTTTAAATCCGTGCATAAATAACGTGAAGAACAAGCTGAAATTATGGCAGTTTTATCATTGACCTTCAAGTTTGACATTTGCTTTCAACCTACCTGAACAAATGTTTCAAATGGCAACTTACTCGTCAAGGAGAACCATTGTGCGATCCTATTTTGAAATCCATAGATAGGTGTACAAGTAATAGCTTAGACAAGCTCAGTTTATGACCATTTGATTATTAGACCTTCAAGTGTGGTCTTGACCTTCAATTTACCTGGACAAATGTTTCAAATAGTACTTCTACTCATCATGGAGAACAATAATTATTGTGCCAATTCATTCTGAAAACCATCCATAAATATAGAAGTTGTGGATTGGACAGGCTCCGTTTATAACCATTTTTTATATTTGACCTTCAAGTGTGTCCTTCAAGTGTGACCTTGACCTTCAACCTACCTGAGCAAATGTTGCAGATATTTCAAATAACATTTCTACTTATCACTGAGAACAACTGTGTCAAATTGTTTTGTAATCCACCCGTAAATGTAGAAGTTATGGCCCGGACAAATCTGGACGGACGGACGGACAGACGACAACACATTAACCAAACCGGAAATAGTGATAGCTATGTCTGAGTCACCGCAAGGGGGCTTGGCAAGAAATATAACATTTTATGATATATAACATTAGCTTATCATCATGATAATGAGCAACTAATTTTCATTGTATTTATTCTAAAATACCATCATGAAACTCTTTCAGCAACATTTCATTCCCACTCAGGAGGCCCCATCTCTCTCTCGACCTGAGAGGGGGGCGGGGTCTCCGGACCAGGGATGACCATTCCTGATTATTCATTTTGTTGTTATCATTACTATTATTATTGCCCCAGTGAGGTAATAATAGATATATGGGAGACAACTCGGATTTCCACAACTCAACACTACTACTCTCCCTTCCACTTCGAAAAACCCCGATAAGCCCTGGCACGCCGAGAATTAAGAGAAAATTCAACTGCGAAACGTTAGTTTCGCTGCACTAAATCATGCACAATCTACATCAGATCATTTTGAGAAATAAATTCACCAAGACTCAAAGTTTGAAATTTCAGCATACCAGCCAGCTTATCGTGTTTTCTATTATTGTCATCGTTATTATTATTGTCATATTTTCATTATTATTATACACTGGGTTGTTCTATGACTAGTGCATTTTCCCTTTGAAAATAGATCTATGTAGTATAAAGTATAAATCCCCAAACCCTAAGACACACAGAAGGTACAGAATAAATGAAATTAGTGAACCCAAAAACTATACAATGACAGCCTTTGTGCCCATCTTGACGATTAGGGCTCAAGAAAGGCCAAGATATTTGGAGGAAATTAGAACTACTCTATCTTGATAACTCGCACACTGGCTATCAAGACCAGTATATATACCCTTGCTGTTTCTTTAGGTACACAAACATTCCATGCACACAGATGCATAACAAATCCGCCCTCGCCAGTCACAATGTCATCCATCCATGTTTGCCTCCGGGGTGAATCCCTTACTCGGGTTTTGACAGTACAGTCATTAAAATGGTATCAAGTGTATAAGGGAAGCTCTTTAGGAAATACCTATATGGGGCACCTCATAACCGGTGTTGACAGAATATGCCTACATCCTTCTGCATGGGGTGAAATAGATTCATCGAGAAAAAAAAAGAATAATAACTAAATCGAGAACAAAACCTAATCGCAACTCTAAGGTATACGGGTACAAAACCAAGTCCCACACTATTTCTACCGAGAACAATAACTTTGTTACCTCCTGTTTGCCTCCCTGAACGATAAATCCCTTCAAAAGTGGGCTCACGCTCAAAGTAAAGTATTCCTCCTGGAGGAGCAAGCCTTTTCTTCTGGAGCTGGCCCATATAGAGAAGGGCGTGAAAAAAGAGATTAAGTAGGCAAAGCTGTCCTAAATTTATAATGATCAAAGGAGATTTGAAAAAGACTGTAACCTTTCTGACCTTTGCCAACAGATACCTGTCCCTTGATTTGCTTTTGTTCCAATCGCCACAAGCCCGTTCGATTATGTCAATCACTCGGGAGCCTGATAGCCATTTCATCATATATGGAATTTCAAAACCTTACGCACAGGGTATTTTACTACATGTTGAACATTCTAGGGGGTATTGGACGAGTGATGGTTCCTGCTCACCTGTGCAGTATTGTTAATTGGATAATGTTCCTTAGTTACAGTCTACACTATAATCGACTCGCCTTTTTTTTTGACAACACATAAGCCTAGCATCCCCTGAAGGGGACTCCGGCGAGAAGTGAACATCCAGATCAGACGCTTCAAACCCGAGGTCTGATCAGGATCTGCACTGTTTGCCTTAAATGTTGGAATTTTTGTAAGAATAAACTAAAATCAGTAACAGTAAACTATGTATTTTTTCTTATTTTTAATTTTATTCTATTCTATTTTTTTATTTATTTATTTACTTATTTTTTTATTTTTTTCATTTTCCTTTTCTTTGCGAACCTTTGAATTAGTGAATTTGTTTCGCTAGTTCCTATCTAAATTACGCATCCAAAGGAATTCTGACAGGATCGGTGGCAATGCATTTCTTAAACGAAGCGACTGAGTTTTCAGCGCCGCAAAAGGCAAAACTCTTAAAGTTTCAGTTTTTGGACTCATGGGGAAGCATGAAGACATAATGTTAACTTTGAAAAAGATGTATCATTTTAATCCTCAGAATAAAGACTGTCAGAAATAAGGTTATATAATAAATCAGTATAGCTCGAAATTTTCAGAAATACGCACTGAAAATGGAAAAATTCGCAATTCTTTTGAATATTCCAGTGAATTTATATATCAAGATAGGCATGTAATAAAAAAGGCAAGGGAAGCAAGAAAACTTTGACTTTTTCGAAAAATGAAAGCACCTTCGTGTAGGTAATATACCATGCTTTCAGAATATAGGTTATAAAACATTCAAAAAATTTGAAAAAAGGTAAGAAAAACATAAAATTTATGATATTCCGTATTCAATTCTATGTAAATTTGATACCCAATATTAGACAGACAAGGCTGTCTAACAGGGGCGATAACAAAATCGATAATCCAATGCCCCAGTAAAGAATGTTCAGTATGTAGACTGTCAATGGTAAGAGCTCTGTAATAAAAGAAAGCAGAATTACCTCACCTTTCAAACATTTTACAAATCATACGAAAATTCAATATTCTGACATGGTACATAGTAAAGCGGTTCAGAAGTTATAGTCAGAGAAAGTTTGCTGTTTTGAACTATCCTGGTTACTGGCAGCTTTTTCCTTTATCGATGACATTACAACATTGCTAGGACATTGCTAGGACAGTGTTACGAAAGTTTTTGCAGATGCGACATCAGCTTCACAGAAGTGAGAAAAATAGAGCCGACTTGAAAGCCCATGAATTGCAGTTTATTATAACCTGGTTCTTAGCCCAGTTTCTATATATATTATATGCAAAAACAATCAGGAAAAAAACGAAGGAAAACAGATAAAAAAAACAAAAGGGTGAAATTGCTGGAAAACATATAAAAAGTAAGCGTCTGGTATCACAAGCTAATGCTGTTCTAATATACAGGACGCGTTCATGAACCAGTCAAGTTTGACAAAAGTTTCAGTTCTTAATTTAGATCTTTTAACAAAACGTAGCACCAAAGTCTGGTCATCTGATTAATTCGTCTGCTTTACAAGATTATCTTTACCAAAGATCAGAAATAGAGATAAAATCAAATCAAGTCCAATAGTTTTCTTTCGGATACCACAAAAGAGACATATTTGTGACGTCAGTCAGTTTTTGTTGGTTTGGGTTAAGCGCCAAGTCATAAATCATTTCGGACTTCAAATTTCATAAAGTACGCATTTTATAGCAAGTCTATGGACAGAATGGTAAATCTAGCTAACGTTTCAGTTATAAATCATGCCTCGTACTCCAAAATGGACTAAGTCAAGTTTAAAGAAAGAATTCATTATCAAACAGTGGGTAACTCTTTGTTCGAGGAAAGAGCTGTCATATTTTGAGCGCATTTATTGCATTTGTGTTTTAGCTTCCCGGAGCCGAATCCGTGTGAGCTTACAGTATAGGCAGCGGTCCGGAGTTCGTCCGTCGTAAATATTTTCAAACGATTTTCCCTCTGAAACTTTTAGGTCCTTTGTAATCAACTTTTCATATATATGTATGTAGCATCTATAGAATAGAGGAACAGTAAGTACTATTTTATGCCAATTACTCCAGTATTGTGGTTACTATGACAACCTACTTAAGATGCCATTGACCTTCAATTGGAAATCTGAAAATTGGCTCTTATTGCCTAAGTGGTGCATCGATAATGACAGTTCATTCGTGGAAATGTCTCGTAGGTTGTCCTTCATCAGGCATATTGTTTTTTTTTGTCAACCAGTTGCCAAAGCAAAACCGAAACGCCGAAAATGACGAGACATAAAAAGATCAACTCCTCAGTAGCAATAATGCCGAGAAAGCCGAAACTTTATTGAAATTTTCTAATTCTGTTAAAAAAGTCTCTGCCCAAAAAAAATGTTTTTCATGCCAATTGACCCAGCTCTTTGGTTTCTATGGGGACTTGAAGTTGTCTTTGACTGTCTTTGGAGCAACTGTAAGTCGGCTAAAAGTGCCTAAGCATTGCAGATATTATGACAGATTTTTTCAAAAAAATGTTTTTAGATATTCCTGCACATGCACCGGACATATAATTTTCATACCAACCGCTAAAATGGCTTGGTTGCCTAACCATCCAAATTGCTGAAAATGGTAAAGCATTAAAAAATGAATACTATAGTTGCCATAAGGCTGGTAAAGCTGAATTTGCGAAAATGCTCGTAGCATAAGCTTCTACAAACTGCTGTTCTTGGTGGCAAATTTCACAGTGCTTTGGTTGCTATGGCAACTTAAAATTTCTATTGACATTAACAAAAAAATACAAAGAAACGTCTCTATTTGGCCAAGCAGTGAGCTATTTAAGTATGGCAAATTTTTCACGCAATAGTTACCCTTCAGACATATTGTTTTGTGCCAGCATCTAATTCGACTTGGTTGCCATAGTAACCGAAATTCAAAAGATGGATAGATATTTAAAAAAAACCTCTCACCAGTAATAAACTTAAGCATGTGAAACTTTTCACAAATGTTTTCAACATAAGCGTCTACAAAAACAATGTTTTTCACGCCAGTTGGTATAATACTTTGGTTGTTATGGCAACTTGATGTTGCCACTGACTGTGAATGAGAAAATTGATTATCAGCTATTGCTCAGAATCAGAATCAGAATCAGAATTGTTTACTGGTGATACGTCCAAAGACAATCATTCACCAGGACCTGTGAATCAGGGAAGCTAGTCCCTAGCCCTTATAAGAGAAGTAAACTTAGCAACTGAATCCTCTGCACACTCAGCAGCAGAAATAAGTGAATCTTCCAGGGAATTCCAATCTCTATTAGTCTGGGGGAAGAAACTGGACTTGTAAATGTCAGTCCCAGCCAATGGGGTTTGAAATGTCAGGGAATGATGATTCCTGGTACGCCTATTTGGGGGAACAAGGTCATTTATGTGTATACTGACTGCACCCCTCAGACCTTTGTAAAGCATTATAAGTCTACTATCTTTCCTTCTCTTTTTTAGGGATTCCCACTTAAGTTTCTCCAGAATGCCAGTCATACTCCCAGTTTCATATGTGTAATTTCCCGTTACAAACCTAGCTGCCCTTTTCTGCACCTTCTCAAGTTCATCTTGAAGAAGTATACTTTGAGGGTCCCAAACTGAACTACCATACTCCAGGACTGGACGCACCAGTCCCTTGTATGCAGACTCCTTAACATCTTGTGGACATGCTGCCAAGTTACGTCTGAGGAAGCCGAGGGTCCTATTAGCCTTTGTGCAAATATTACTGACATGTGTGTTCCATTTCAAATCATTGGCAATGGTTATGCCGAGATACTTGATAGTTTCTACATTGCTGAGGACCGTTCCCTCTAAGGTATAGGAAGCATTGATCTTCTTGATCCGTTTCCTTGTAATTTGCATTATTGACTTCTGGGTGCACATGGATTTGTCCAAAATGTGAATTTTTCAACTTCTCGGACTCCTTTTTCGATGATCAGTTGAATCTAGTGACTGAGAATCGATTTAATCCACTGTCAAAGGATAAGAATGTTAGGCTTTCATCAAGCAGTTCAAATGAGTCAAATTTAAATGGCAAGACTCTTGGCGGTTTGAAACTTGTTAGTTTGAACATAAACAGTATTAGGGGTAAGAAATTGGATTTATTAGCTTTCCTTGATGTCCACCAACCTCAGGTTGTGGCTATTCAAGAAACAAAAATTGACAGTTCAGTTGCAACTTCGGAATTGTTCCCTGAAGCATTCCCCTACAATGTATTCAGGAAGGACAGAAACCTTCATGGTGGCGGAGTGATGCTTCTCATTCATAAGGACATTCCGCACATGCCCTTGTCAGAAATAGAAAACGACTCAGAATCAGTTTGGGTTAAAATTTTGGCAAACAAAACTTCCCATTATGTAGCAAGTTGGTATCGTCAGCCTGGTGGCTCAAGTGAGGAATTTCAATTGTTTCGTGACCAGTTAGATCATATTAGGACAAAGCACAAGGGAAATAAGCTCCCCTCAGTTCACGTACTAGGGGATTTCAACTTCAAAGATATTGCTTGGCCAGACCGACTTAATAAGTCAGGATCAGTGTTAAGTCAGTCAGAGGGACAAATGTTGATTGATGTCATGAATGACCATGGTTTAGAACAACTGGTGCTTAGGTAGATACTATGAAAAATCTTTCACAGATCTCCCAGACTTATGTCTTGAGCCAGCTTCTTCACTGGCTTGCCTGCCATAGCAAAAGAAATATTGGAACACCCATGCATCAAACAAACATTTTTGCGGGCCAACTGCTTCATTAGCTTGGGTGTCATAACAATAGAAACAAAAAAGAACGTATTTGAAACTTCCTCCTAAGGCTGTAACAGGCAAAACTTTGATGAAAGTGTCTTAGTATAAACCTCTCTTCATGAAAATCGAACCAGCACCTTAAATGTTATGGCAACCGCTGTCGACTGTTGGAAAATTGCAGAGCTCTGTTATGGCAATCGGAACACCACTCGGCCACTTCCCTGAATCTGATTCACGGAATTGGCCGAGCGGTGCTCCGATGTTACTGTAGCAACCCAGATGCTAAAGATGGCAAAATATTAAAAAATTAGAAAAACTTCAACTTTAGAAAAGTATTTTAGTATCAGCATCGACAAATGTATTGCTTTTCATGCCAGTCGGTCCAGTATTTTGACTGCTTTGGCAACTTAAAATTGTGATTGTCTTTGGAAAAAAGAAAATTGTTTCTAACTGCTAAGGCATTGCAGATATTATGACAAATCTGTCACAGAAATGATCCATAGATTGTGTGCCATTAGATACAGTCAAACCTGTCTACAGGACCATTCAGCAAACGGCTCTCTATAAAGGCCACAACCACATGTCCCAAAGTTGCATTTTCAGTATAAATTGACCTGCCTTAAGCAAGCAGTTATTTTGTCCTTTGTACTGAAAATGTGACTTTGAGACTTTTATTTAAAATTCTCTAAACTGCAGTGAGAAGCTTGCAGCGACATCGCACGATATTTCATGTTTTTTTACCACTGATAGAGCAATGTGGCCTTCAGGTATAGCGAAAAAACTTACAGAGTAAACAACTCTTTGTCACCCGATGTAGGCGGAGGGGGACTATAGAAATGACCCTCGTCCGTCCGTGTGTGCGTCCGTCCTTCCGTCCGTCTTTCCGTCCGTCCGTCTGTCCGAAATCTTGTCCCCGCAACTCCTCCTACGTCTTTCATCGGATTGATTTGAAATTTTACAGATTGTATTCTTATGATATGAAGATGTGCATGTGGTTTTCGATTTTTGTTTCGGCCATTTTTGATGGAGTTACAGCCCTTGCTGACTCACACCTTCCGAAATCTTGTCCCCGCAACTCCTCCTACATGTTTCATCGGATTGATTTGAAATTTTACATATTGTATTCTTACGATATGAAGGTGGTTTTTTATTTTTGTTTCGGCCATTTTTAATGGAGTTACGGCCCTTGCTGACTTAGACCTTGTCCCTGCAACCCCTGCAACATCTTGTATCAGATTGACTTGAAATTGTGCAGAATGTTCCATCATCTGAAGATGTGCATGTGATTTTGGAATTTCAATTGCCCTATTTTTTACAAAGTTATGGCCCTTTGTCGTTTTTTGGCATTTTTCCAACTTTTAAACCGTTTGACCGAGAGAGCTGAAATTTGGTATGCCATTAGCATTTGGTAAATCTATTATTCTGATTATTGTTAGGATGTGCTAAATTATAAGTGACAGAGTTATTCCCCTTTCATAGATAATAGACATTCACTTAAAGGTAAAGGGATAGCTCCAGAACTATTCATATTAATGGGCTGAATTTTCATAAATGCATTGTTCCTTTTTCATCAGATTCATATAAGCAGGATTATGGCTCTTGTTATTTTGTTACTGGGTATACAGTCTTGATGTTTTGGTCATTTGGTAAGGGCCTATAGTTTCAGTAACCTGATTTTACACATATATGCCCCGTTCTGAACTTAAGTATTTTATAAAGAGGCCCAGTAATTAGGTATATGTCTTTGCTTATGTTCAGTTATCATTTGCTTACCAGATTCTGTAGTATATATATTTTCTGTTTTTGGCCATACATTTACTCTGAAACAGAATAAAGGGCTGAAGTTTGTGACACATTTCAAACGTCGGGTGACACTTGGCCGATGGCCTTTTATTATATTTTCATCTGCGCTTACCTTTTTAATATGGATAAACTCTTAAGGGAATCATTTGTGCCTCTATGAGCAAATTCTTTCCTTTATGAGTGGAGCAAATTATTGCCTATAAGAGAAGACCCTTTTTGGAAGGGCTGCAGGGAGCGAACAGGAACTTCACAAAAGTTGCCTATTTTAGTAAAAATGGGGGAAAACATGGCGGTGATCTCATTTACCGTAATTTGAGACTTATAGCACTTATCAACATGTTCTGTGACATTTTCTTTCATATGGGAAATAACTAACCTATTTGTTCAACTTATTGACATCAACATGCTTGTAGAAATGACAAAGAGTAGACATATACCACCCGAGAGAATCGGCATGGTAGCTAATTTTGCAGCACTGTAAAAGTCTAAGTATTGGGACAGATAGGTCCGAGCAAACAGTGCAGACCCAGGGGCCGTATTCATAAAACGACTTAAGTGGTTGCTATGGTGTTGCTATGGTTGAATTTCTATGAAGGAGATTCCCTACGACTATGAAATTTGCTCTGGAGGAACAGTCTGAAAAAGACTGTTCCTCCAGAGCAAATTTCATAGTCGTAGGAAATCTCCTTCATAGAAATTTGGCCTTAGCAACAACATAGCAACCACTTAAGTCGTTTTATGAATACGGCCCCAGATCAGAAGGAACAGTCTGAGCAGGGCCTACAGTGTTTGCCGTTTCATCTACATTCTTTAGACGCATTACTGCATTGTCAAGTCAAACTGTAGGACAATTACTCTCAGATGTCCCAAGTTTTGGAATTTTAACGTATTTGCGTATTTAACCTTTTGTCGCAGTCTGTCATCTAGGAAGGTGCATACACTCCAGCCACATCAGTCTGTTGTGTACGAAGGTTCTATCGTATTTTTTGTTGACGGTAAGAAAATATTTCTTGCGTGAATTAGCAGAGAGTTGTTTCGTCGTAGCGAAACATAGTTCTTCTCAAGTTGGTATTAAGAAGTGAGAGTGGCCATTGATGCTTCCTGCTATGCTTGATCTGTTGGTCCTGTTTCTAAACTTCTACAGAGTTTGCTGCAGGATGACCGTAAGGTGTATGGGTACATATCTTGTTTATACACAACATTTTTACAAAGAGAGACTAATTTTTTGATTTCCTTATTGCTTCCTTAGGCAATCTTGAAAAAATGGGTAAAACTCGTAAAAAAAGCATTTGCATTGAGAGTTGACCCATCTGAGAAGAGAGGTAGAGTTGCTTCTCCTGAAAAGGTACCTATCTACTTTCAGCAGGTGCTGTCCAGTGGGGGTGTAATTTTTGGACAATGATGACCCAACACAAGGACAACATATATGACAATTGCACCATGTTGAGAAGACCTTGTACCAATGTCAGGTGTTCAGTTGGCTTACGTTTAATGTTGGAAAGCTGATGGGTCCTCCTGCATTGAGCTTGCGGCATTGAGTCTTGGATGTGGCATCAGCGTCTTGCTGGAGTTGGCATCGGCACAATCGTCAGCGCTTGGCCAATTCCGTTGTTCACGGAACTAGCCGAGCGTTGTTCCGATTGGGCATCAGCAATGTTGCAGGTACCCGGCCTGAGTTGGAACTGGCTTCTCAAGCAGGCTTCAGAGTACTAAGAGCTTACTACTTTCAGTCCTAAACTGTCCATCCAGCCTGCAAGTGCGCTTTGCCAGGGTCTTTTCTACTGGCCCCCATTCCGCCATATTGACTTTCTTTTGCCGAGTTGCTGATGATCTAAGCTCCTATGTCACCCTAAACTTTTATGTTTGATCATTTACTGTAAGGGTCAGAAAAGCACACTTTTAACTCTATTTCAATGCATTTTAGCTCGCCTGTACGAAAGTACAGAGAGCTATTGTTGTCACTTGGACGTGGGCGTGGGCGTCACACTTTAAAGTTTTACGTCAAAGTTTTTTTATGTGATGGGCAAGGCACTGCAGGCGAGCTATCCTGTACCCGGACATGTCTTGTTATTATTTAGAGTGCGGAAGCAGACAATACAGAGGAAACAAAGTTTTGAGTATGTCAGGAAGTTTCTGTTAACCAGTCACTTCCTGCAGAATATTCTAAGCTGATTTTCCTTCAGAAACATCTATTTAAGCTGGTTTTATATAGACTTTTTTATGCATGTACATAGCCAGACAGGTATCATGGGGTCAAACTATTGAGCACAACTGGAATCGTTAACTACTTTGATGACTTGTTGTAAGTTATAGTAAAGTCCCAGCCAACTTTTGAGTTGAAAGGGATTTTTCTTAAACTTACAATTATTCTTAAACTTGCATCTAATTTTCATGATTTATGCATGTACAGTCCCTTGAATCAAAATACAGTGCGCAAACGAACCAGTTTTTGTGTATCCTCTTGACTAATCCCTCAGGACAGGTTTGACTGTACATTGCCCAAGGGCAAAGGCACACAAACCCTGGGGACATAAATTTATATGAAGATTTTGCTACTTCCATTATTTCCAAGATTCAGGAGCATCCATCTCAAATCTTATATTTCTGATTTCAAGCATGCACATAGCCACAGGGCAGGGAGAGACAACTCCTGTGGGATACAATTTTGATCATGACCATACGCTTTTGTCTCTTCAATCATGCATTGCAAGCCTAAGGAAAATCCCTTTGAACTTAAGTTATTAAAATTATTAAGGCTTTTTGTAACTTCATGGGCAGCAAGGGCAAACAAGTTTCATCATGATACATTGATCGCCCATTGTAAGTTTTATAAAAACCATATCCTGTAATTTTTTTACACAGATTGTGACCAAACCTTGTTTAATGGTTATGATTTGTACAAAACTGTTACGGACGTGCATCGAATGCTTCCTGCAAAGTATCAGCTTCATAACTAACACAGAGTTATCAGCCCTGGCAGCCATCTTGGATCACAAACCATGACTATTTGTATTCACTTTCGATCCCCCCAGCCAATGGAGTCTCCATCAGCCCATCAGCTTCAGAAGAATCGACTGAAAGTGTTGACAGATGAGGACAATAAAGGCAGTCTACAATGTTTGCACATGTAATAAAGATGCTTCCATTAGGTACGATATTTATGCAGTTATATAACTGGAGTTTATCATTCCAAAATAACCATAAATATGTAAATGGGCTTGAGTAATTCAGCGATAAAATGGGGTTTTTCCCTTCCAAGACAATCCCAAAGATCTAGATGCATCTTACAAGACGCATCTAGAGCTTTGCGGCTGTTTTTGAAGGGAAAAACCCCATCTTATAGGCAAAGAAATACGGTCATGGCTAAAATATGAAGAACAAAAGATCTAGAGTATTTTTATTTTATATTTTTTATCATTTCATTTTCTTGTTTATACTATCTACCTACACTGCACTGATTGAATTATTAACAGTTTGCATGCACAGAGTTACTCTAACAGGTACACAGCATTTCACAATGCACATACTGGGTAATTTACATATGATACATACCGCTGAAATTCTAACTTGATTTCCTCAGAAAGTGATGGCCCCCCATCTGCACATTGTTAGAGAACAGAGCTAAACTAGAAAACTTGATGTAAGTTGCAGGTGGAACAAAAACTGGGACACCTGAAGTAACTGTCCTACAAAAATGCAGTAATGCCTTCAAAATTTGCAGATGTATGAGTGAACAGCACACACTGTGATCAGGCTGCTCTTTAGGAAGTTGAAGTGAAAGTTTGGAGGAACTAGGAAATAAAGCAACTTATTCTGCAACAAAACATCATTTTGTCATGTGTGAGGCAACTTGCTGACATCCCCAAAACAAATGACATCAGACAATGTTACCTTAAGGTTTGACAATGCCTCTTCTATTCACATATGTTGAGATGACTGGATAAGAAATGCATAGATGTCTATTACATTTGACATCTTTTGGTAAGGAAAGTGAATTCATTTTTTCTGCAATTTTATCTGTTAGCATCAATATACTTCAGCTCAAACAATGATTTGTAGGGTCATAAACCACTGTCAGTCAGTCGTATAGTAAATATACATATCACACCTGCTGCGAACTTGCAGATGCTAGTACTGAAATAATCTGATCCAGCTCTAAATGTGTGCCAAATATCATGAACCTAGCCCATTCAGGGACTGAGGCACATTGTAAAGTCAGTGAACCATAAAAATGTAGGTCAAATTCAAAAGTGGATGGTGGTATTGAAATGCTCTTGTCCACATGTAAGCATGTGAAAAATAGTGAAGCATACTAAATAGGTCAAACTCAAAAGTGGATGGTATAAATGTTAAAATGCTCTTGTCCAAATTAAGTGTGCCAAGCATCATAATTCTAGCCCATATCGTTTCTGAGAAACTGACCTAAACACAGATACTTAACACTAGTTAACCTAAATCTTGTCAAATGCATAGGATCATGACTAGAAGGTCAAGGTAAAAAAATGCTTCCACGTTTATAAGTGTTAGAATCGAAATAGTTCAGCTCTAGCACTGAATTGTTGAGTAATAATTCACTGTTTGTCGGTCAGTGGTAAGTAGATATATCACTCTCGCTCCGCACTCGTGATATGATCTACTTGTGATATGATCTACTTTACAACTTACCTCCGAACAGTGAATTTTTACTTATCAATTCACTGCTAGAGCTGATCTTATTTCTTAAACAAAGTACATCAGAGCTGATCTAATTCATACACAGGGTATCCACAATTTGAGTAAAGCAAATTTCCCTGACTTTTCCCTGACTAGAATCAAATTTCCCTGACTATTGTTTTTGTATTTTGCACGTAAAGTTCTGGCATCTGTTGGCCTCCTCCTCCACTTCAGCCAGCCCTTTCCACCTTTTACTTTACCAACTGTAATTTTTGTCACTCTTTATACATGTATTTTTAATTTTGTTTTTCTTTGTTTTTCTTTGACTTTATTTTCTCTTTTACTTTTTCTACATACATACATACATGACATGTACTTTTAAAAGTTATTTATAGTGTTGGATGAGTGCTTGAAATTAAGGTGGTGATTTATGGTAAATGTAAAAATCTGCATAAAACCATAAAAAAGTAATGTATCTCCCTGAATGTTAGCAGACTTCTTATTTGTGTTGTTCTTAACAGTTTAGAATACAAAATAGACGTACATGCTGCTTAAAAAAGGGTTTTTATAAGGAAAGATCAAAGGGTAATTTTCTGCGAATAAATCTGAAAAAATAATATCATTATTGAAAATTTACGTAGTGCTGAAGGTGCATTATTGCATAATGAAGAGCGTCCTAGCAACTATTTATTCCAACTCTTTCTCAAATTGTAATGTAGACCAGGTGAAAACGGTAGCTTTTTCTCAAATGTTCAACCATGTACAAAGTAAATGTATACTGGGCACATTTATTAAATAAGGGTAGGCAAGCATACCTATGTTAACACCTACAATATAAATAATACATTACTGACATGATCAGTGGTGTGCAGATGAAATTGTTCAACCTTGTTAAAATAGTCTCACCTGTCTCACCAGTGTGTTTTGACATAAAAATTTGGACACAGACTGCATCTTTTTTCATATGCTCAGCCTGATAATGTGTGAAAAAGTTTGAAAAAATAATTGCTAGGACACTCTCCATTATGCAACAAGGTACTCTAAGCACTAAGTCTATTTTCAATAATGATATTATTTTTTCAGATTTATTCGCAGAAAATTACCCTTTGATCTTCTCTTATAAAAACACTTTTTAACATTAACAAATGTTGCATTCTGGGATTCTAAATTATGAGAAACAACATAAAGAAGGCATCTACTAAGTTTTGGAAAGATCAGTGTTATTTTGAGCATTTTATGCAGATTTTTGTCTTTGTCCCAAATCAGTGATTATCACCACCTTAGATGCATGTCATAATACAGGGAAATCTGTTGGCCTCCTCCTCCCCTTCAGCCAACCCTTACCACCTTTTTTACTACCAATTGTCATTGTATGATTCTTTGTATTTTTAATTTTGTTATTTGCTTTTCTTTGATTTTTTTTCTATTTTTCTTGTTTTTACATACATACATGTACATGTATTTACAAAAGTAATCTATACTGTTGGATCTGGTGCTTGAAATTCTATAGATGCATGCCAAAATGGACAAAAATACAAGCTAACCAAATAAGATTTATATCTCTTCATAAGTATGCAGTATAAGTATAAGTATAAGTCTTTTTAGGCACTTCAAAATTTAATGATACAAGTCTTTTTATTATTGTTATTATTATTATTATTATTATTATTATTATAATGATAATAGCCAAACACGAAGAAACTGCCTTAGCCTTTATTCTTGATGTTTTTATCATTCATAGACTTGTTATTTCAAAATTCCCTGACTTTTCCCTGACTTTTGCTTAAATTCCAAAATTCCCTGACAAATTTCAAAATTCCCTGACAATTCCCTGACCTTGAGAAAAAATTTTTTTCCCTGACTTTTTCCCTGACTGTGGACACCCTGATACATAACTATGGCACATTTGTTAAAAGGAATTGTGTCAACAGGTACCTTAAAAGTTTTTAGTAATGGGACATACAGATCTCAGCAAAAAGTGCCGACCAAGAGCAGTCTGCTCAGGATCTGCACCATTTGACAATCCATCTGTGTTGTGGATGCATTACTGTGAAACGCTTATTTTTGGCAGTCACTAAATTTTGGCAATATTGGGGGTTAAGCAAAAGAGCGCTAAAATATAAGTCCGCCAATATTACATAGATTTAATACATACATGTATACATACGCACAGCATAACGGAAGTTCAGATAAAAAGGAGTATTTGATGAGAATTTTAGTCATTTTAAATACATTTCCATTTAACTATATATACATTGAGGCATCCCATTAAAATGGCCTCCCTGAGGCGATTGTAATATATGCCACAATGTATAGTTAAATGGAAAATTTTCAAAAATTTTCAAAAATTTACTACAGATGTTCTTCATCATCTGGAGCCATGGTACATCAAGGTCGCCAAAATTAACATGCCCAAATATGTCATTTTCTTAAAACCACGAAATTTTGATACCGCAGATTTAAGTGATTTACACTACTGCATTGTAAAAACCAAACTGTTCTATTTTAGACAATTACGGCAATTATTCTAGGTGTCCCAATTTTTAGAAATTTTTATGGTACTGTTATATCACGTGGGATGGCTGAAAAATCTCATTCTCATCACTGTTTAACAATTGGAAAAAAATAAAAATTTATTATATTATGTATTTTCATTAGATGGTCACATACATGCCCTGGGTAAAAACCAGTATTCACAACAATGCACCAAACAACAGTTTCACACATGTACAAATTCAGAATACTCTTATACAGATCAGATCATCAGACATAGCCCCAGATTAGAAGATGAGTAATTTCATGGTGGCCAATCTGCATCAGGATCATGTAATAACATGTACAATGGTTAACAATACAAACTTAGAGAGAAAATAATCTCAATACAAGTAAGACAATCATATCTGAGGTCTTAAAAGGGCAATTTTAATTTTGTAAAGTGCAAGACCCTATAGTAATGTTCTTTGACTGTAGCAAATTCCAGCGTTTATGGAAATTCTGTCAGTTACCAGAAAACTTTAAAACAGCAAGGTTCTCTGACTATAAGGTTACTATTTTGAAGGCTCTGGTAATTGGCTTACTTTCCTACAATGATGACATTTTTTCTGACACCAGTGTCGAGATTATTTTGTATCGAAATTGAATATTTACCATTACCTATAACACAGGTTGTCTCACATAAATCTATGCAGGCTAGAATGGATTTTTTTTTTCTCTCTCTCCTGAAAGCCATACTAGTAAATCCCAGCACTCCAGATAAGAAGGGGTAACAGGTACAATTTAGGGATAATTTTCTATATTATTGCACAAAAACACATGTTGTGACCCCTCATTAGAACCGTCTCGGTGAGACGGTTCTAATGAGGGGTCACAACATATATTTTTCGTCGAGAAACAAGAAAAATTATCTATGAATTATTCTCAATACCCCCTCTTATCTGGAGCTCTGAATTATCCCATTAGACTCACCTTGCCACAACAATTCTGATGACACTGAATTCAAGATGAATGGATGTACCCTTATGCCTTTCCCGCCATTTTTGCAAAGGGAAAGCACTTATATGAGACTTCCTGTTTACTTCCTTGGATAAGCTAGTTCACCCAAAATGGAGTCTACTCTTAATGGAAAGAATTTGCTCCTATGGGATCAAATTCTTTTCTTTAGGAGTTGTCCTTCATAAGGAAGGGAGAATAAAATGGAAATGACTGAGTTCTTACCAAGAATGTGCATCAATTAGGGAATAACTGTATTGAAAATTGTCATTTAGGGAGGTAAATCGTCAGTTTTATGGTCGGAAATTTGGTTTTATGGTGACGCACAAGCTGAGCCGTAATACGCAATTTGCGACCATAAAACCGACGATTTACCTCCCCAAATGACAATTTTCAATACAGTTATCCCCAATCTAATGCACTTTTCACATTTTCACCTTACCAAGTGTGTTACTTTGCACCCATAGCAAATGCTTTAAACAACGTAAAAAACCAGACGTCAGCCAATGAGAAGCGACGTTACATAATTATGTCAGATTTCCGACAGTATATCGCAGGATATACTGTTGCAATTTTTTTTATATTTTCCAATCAGACATCCTGCTACATACGTAAGTGCATTAGAATACACAGTAATTCCAAAAATTTCGTATTCAAAAGTTGCATAATTTCCACTCAACCACAACTGTTACCATTTTACAACACCTATATAACATAAAAATGTATAAATGCAGAATATTACAGGAACAAATATATAAACAAGTATGAAATATGAAAAACAATCTTTTGTCCATTCAAACACAACCAGAGAAGTCTACAGTATACGGCGATACCCTGTCTTGTGTCTTGTTAGAATCAGAGCTCCCGATAAGAGGGGGTATTGAGGAAAATTCAAAGATAATTTTTCTTATTTCTCAATGAAAACATATGTTGTGACCCCTCATTAGAACCGTCTCGATGAGACGGTTCTAATGATGGGTCATAAAATATGTTTTTGTGGAGAAATAATGATAATTATCCTTAATTATCTCTGTTACCCCTTCTTATCTGAGCACTGTTAGAATATATGTTACCTCATGTAATGTGAGATGCAATTACATGCAATATGACAAATATTTTATGAAGTATGATTCTAATGTAGCATAATTCAGAGCTCTAGATAAGAGGGAGTATTTGGTGATAATTAGGGATAATTTTTGTTAATTTTGCATAAAAACATATGTTGTGACCCCTCATCTGAACCATCTCGTCGAGACGGGTCAGATGAGGGGTCACAACATATGGTTTCGATGAGAACTAAAAAAAATTATCCTTAATTATCTTCAAATACTCCCTCTTATCTAGAGCTTTAAGCATTTTAAATAAAATTCATCTTTTGATTATCTGGGTCACAAGAACAGAGCCAAAGCAGTTTGTGCCTTTACAGAAGACTGAGACCAGCCTGCACATTTGTCCAATCCAGAATAATAGGCAAGACTGAGCAATATTTAGATATGCAGCCTGATAGTAGTCTTGGCTGTGTGCAACTGACATGACATATGGCTCCTTTTTATGACAAGGCCAGTGTAAATATATCATACAAGCTATATCATACTGAGAATTCGAAGACTAGATTAGATGGCAAACAGTGTAGACCCAAAAGTAAGATCTATATAAGCAGTCTCATCTGGATCTAGGCTGTTTGCAAACTCAAATAATTTCATTTTTTAAGCTTTAAGTTATAACACGACAAAACCAACAAAGTGGCATAATATGTGCCCAGCAAAGACTCAGATCAGTTTGGGCATCCTTCCAGTCTGAGTCTTTTGTCAGCATCAATGTAGCTTAGCCACCCTTTCAGCACACACCAAAGACTCGAATCAGACTGGTTGGATGCCCAGGCTGATCTGACTCTTTGCTGGATTCAGCACATATCACTTTGCTGGTTTTGTGGAGTCGCAGCTCAAATAAATATAAAGTCATATCATAAATAAATTATACTTCATCAAGTGTTTTGACAAATGCTTTTTCAAATGTGCCTGTCAGAACAGCCTTGTGATGACCAAACAATTTACACAAGGCTTTTTATATATGAGCCGCAACACGAGAAAACCAACAAAGTGGTTGTGCGCCCAGTGCAGACTCAGATCAGCCTGGGCATCCGCCCAGTCTGATCAGAGTCTTCACTGTCAGCATGGAGGTAGCTTAGACCCTTAGCTACCATTAAAGTGCTTAGCGAAGAGTCTGATCAGACTGGGAGGATGCTCAGGCTGATCTGAGTCTGGGCTGGGCGCACAACCACTTTGTTGGTTTTCTCGCTTCGCGGCTCATATAAATTCTGCAATTGTTGCTACTTGTTGGACAATCTGTGTATGCCCTCAGCAAGCCATGCTATAAACAGGCTGGTTAGTGCAATCACAACTGACACATTTTATCCACACCCACTGTCTGATATGGCATGTATAGTGGTATATTTTAATATGAACACTTTGGTGAGAGGTTTATAATAAATATTTTCCAGACCAAGATTTTAAAGTACACTAAATAGCCTAAATCTTGGAAGGGAAGTCCCTAAGCAGAGATGATCTATATCAGGTTGCTCTTTAAGAAGCAGTCTGATCCGGCTCAATATCTGACTGCAAGTACATCACTGGACTGTAAATAAACTACATATGAGCCGCAACACAACAAAACCAACAACCAAGCAATGACTCTGATTAGCCTGGGCATCCACCCAGTCTAATCAGAAATTTCGCTGTTGATATGGAGCTAGCTTGGAGTAGCTAGAACCTCAGCTACCTTTTAAGTGCACAGCAAAAACTCTGATCAGACTGGACAGATGCCCAGGCTGATCTGATTTTTTGCTGGGCTCACATGCAACTTTGCTGGTTTTGTCCTGTCACTGCAGTAAAGTTCAAAACCGAGTCTATGGTGGCTCATGTAGTTCAATAACATGAGTGGATATGGAGTGTAAGTGAACCTCCACATTTTTCTGCCAATTTTACAAAGTGTAACAGCTTTTGTAACTTCCTGTTTGCTTTCCTGGACCACACAGCCCTACTAATATGGGGTATACTCTTAGAGGAAAAAAAACTGCTCTGACAGGAGCAAATTCTTTCCTTTAACAGCTGCCCCTATTGAGCAGAGCTCTAGATAAATGGGAGTATTTGATGATAATTAAGGATAATTTTTTTCATTTCTCAACAAAACCATATGTTGTGATCCCTCATCTGAACTGTCTCAATGAGACGGTTCAGATGAGGGGTCACAACATAACGAGACGGTTCAGATGAGGGGTCACAACATATGTTTTTATGCAGGATTAACAAAAATTATCCCTAATTATCAGCAAATACTCCCTCTTATCTAGAGCTCTGTTGAGAAAGGAAAAGAGAAGAAAATGGCAGAGTTGAATCCCCTCAAAAATACCCATTCAACTTAAAGGCAAATAATGCAAACCTTAGCAATTAAAAAAGTTCAATAAAGAGAAACTCATTCAAAGTAATAAATAGGTAAAATTTTCTTTCCACACTACAATAATGGTGAATAAATACCGAGACATATGTCCCTATGCATACAGAGAAAATCTGAAAAAGGCTGCCTCTGACTGTTCAGGAGCAGTCTGATCAGAGTCTGGGCTGTTTGCAACTAGTTATAAATAGACCCTCTCCATCCACAAACTTCAATGTGCTTTACACTGTTATGACATAATTTTGATAGTACATGTTCAATCTTATTTCGTTTTTCAAATTATTTCAGAAATGTACAGAGGTGTATGGGTATTCCACTATTTTTAAAGAACTTAGATGGACTGATGGATGGATAATTTGTGATTTTAAGTCCTTTTCAACAGTATTTCAGTCAAATCAGACAATGTGAGGGTGATAACGTGTGTGCAATGAAACCCCATTTATGACTGAAAACATTTCCTCCTTGAGGAATCAAACAATTGACCTCTAGATCAGCAGACCAGTTTATAACGCACAGAGGTTCCCAGGTCCATTTTTCAAAGAAAGGTATCCTTGAACAATGAAACCCTTCAAAGAGTCAACTCTTAAAAGAATGAAATTTGCTCCTAGTGAAGCGAACTCTTTCCTTTAAGAGTTGACCCGTTGGAAAGGGAGGCACATGTGAAAACAGCTGAGCTGCTTACTCTGAAAGAGAAGTCACTCCTCTTAAAGGATTCCCAATATTTAGGGTAACTATGGTTACTGTCCAACGCTGTGAAAGGTTCTGGCATCCTTTTTTTTTTTTTTAAACGTTTTTGTCTCATACAGGAGAGCAATAATTTTTTTATCACATTTTTAGAATCATTTTTGGACATAAATACTACTACTGAGAACTGATGTCTGATTATGTACACTGGATTATCTACACTGATTAAAGGTCCAACTGTGGTTCTTCTTTGGTTTTTGGATTATTTCACCATCATCATATTACCCTATTTCCCCCATTAAAACATAGTATTTCTTCTAACAAATGTCACGGGCATTGCAATTCAAGGGTTGGATAGATAAAATCTGGGCAATAAATAATAAATTTTGCTTGCCTAAAGCCAATTCAAGGGTTACATATGGCATTCTTGAGACAAAATCTGGGCAATAAATAAATTTTGCTTGTCTAAAGCCAATCTGGGTGGAATTTGGCCTCTTTGCCACACAAAAGTGAGTTTATCAGAAGAAAGGCAGTGGCATCACATATTGGCTGTTATATGAGAATGGCATATTATTGCAATTCAAGTGCTTCCACGATTTTAGATATAACTATGTTCAATTATGTAAATGTATTTAAAACTCAATTTTGCCCCACTTTTTTATTTTGGTGTTGCTGTTTTTTTAGTCTTTACCATATCAATAGTGCCACAATTTTTACTGCCAAATATAAGTGGTTTACAAGGTGAATCAGCACAACTTCATCTTCTTTCTCCAGTTTTACAAATGAGAAAAACTTTTGTGACTTTCTGTTAGCTTCCCTCCCTGTGTAGCCCTTCCAGGAGCAAATTCTTTCCATTTAGAGCAGACCCCTTTTTGAAAGGGGTTCCATGACCAGGGAAGTAAACATAAAGTCACAACGTTGTCTCCCTTCAAAAAATGGCAGAAAAACATACTGGTGTAGCAGGTGTACCCATCAGAGCTCCAGGTAAGAGGGGGTACTGAGGATAATTATAAGATAATTTTTCTTATTTCTCAACGAAAACATGTCATGGCCCCTCATTTGAACTGTCTCTGCGAGACGGTTCTAATGGTCACAACATATGTTTTATGGAGAAATATTGAAAATTGTCCCTAAATTATCACTGCTACCCCTTCTTATCGGGAGCACTAACCCATACACCTAAAGCTGACCCAATATATAATGTATTAAAGGTGCACACAATGCATGACATGTATATCTGAATAAAAATGTGTATAACTGCCTGAAGACCTATTTACACCATTTACATTTGGAGAGCCTCTGAAAACCAGTTTCTACATCCAGAAGATGTTGAATACATCATTAGGAAACATGCATCATATCTACATGCCTGGAAAAAGTGTCAGATGGACTGTGAAGATATTCAGTTGAATCATATGGGTACACGGATACATTCTTTACTCATTTTTTTTTGAAGGGGAACAACTTCTGTGAGTTCCAGTTGCTTCCTTGCATGAAAAACTCTTCCAAAAGGGGGTCAACTTTTTTAAAGGATAGAAACTTGTTCCCAAGGGAAACTTGTTCCCAGGGGCAAATTCTTTCCTTTAGTATACCCTCTTTGGAAGAGAGACAAAAATGAAAATGGCAGAGTTGCTTGCCTTGAAAGTGTATCCATTCACCTTAAAAAGCTATACAGCATAGATCAGATCTTATCATATTAATCCTATTAAACGTCCCAGGGACGTTGCATTTTTACCAAAGGAGGGCATTTAACAGAATTGACCCATTCCATTTGGGATACCCCTTTAGGGGTATCTGGGCAAACAGTTTGGATCCAGATCAGGCCCCACAAACATGGGGCCTGATCAGAGATCCCAACTGTTTGCTGCCTAGACATTATTTCTACAAGAGTTAGTTAGACCAATATTGTCAAAATATTCTTGATTTTTGATGCAGACGACAATTTCAGCAGACGACAAAAAATACCCAGAATGCAATGGGTTAATACAGTATCTCTGTCACTTCTTATCTAGAGCACCAGAAACTCACTAACAACTACCTATTCCACATACCCTTATCAGGGAGCTTCGCAGACTGGCCATCTCAAAATCTGCCATCTCAAAATCTGCTTGTATCTATACACCCTGTTAAAGCTTATGTACATCAAAATTCACTACAAACATTCCACCATGTGTTGCATTCTCTAAGAGCAACAACTGTATCTACTAGCACAACACAATTTTCATCATATCTTCTAGAACAACTCAGTTTTTATCAACTAATATGCATAGGACTGTCTCTACTAGCATCAGGTGCGGGACTCCTGCGCTTTTTAGGTCTTGGAGCATCGCCGTTGGGTTCTAGAGAATTAGTGGAGCCAGCAGGACTAGGAACCTCTCGGCGTATGAAATCAACGTAAGAGGGTAAGAAGGTCTGCACCAAAGACTCGAAGAAATTTTCAATAGACTTTCCTACACTGTAGATTTCTGATGCTGGCTGTAAAATATAACAAAATCATTCAGAGGTCAAGATTTTGGTAATTTCTGCATGAGTTTCCATAAAATTCTGGGGTATGTCTTATTTCTACACACAAATATATATGACTCCTCAAAGGCCTACTGGAGGGACAATAGCATATGTTTCGACAGGGTTCCAACAGCAGACTTTGTAATTAATGCTTCACAATATTTTCTTTTACTGATTCTTAAAAGTGCACTTCAACTTTCAGTGAAGCAGCTCAGTACAAGTAATGGAAAACATTCCTACTAAAGCAGCCAAAAACTGGAATTTTTGCAGTCTGTTCTGTATAACTATATGAAAATCATTGGGACAGTTCAACAGTGTGTCTCTTCTTTGAACTGGAGAGGAGGCATGGACAGACTCAGTGCCATAAGGTGCAAGCTATGGATTTGTTCCCTTGAATCTCCTGGGGAACACTGTTACATATTTTTTACTAAAGTTTCCTCGTTTCTGAGAATAAGCAAAACCCTATTTGGGCCGCGGACATGACAAAACCAACAAAGTGGCATGTGTGCCCAGCCAAGACTCAGATAAGCCTGGGCATCCGTCCAGTCTGATCAGAGTTTTTGCTGTCAGCATGGATGTAGCTTAGACTCTTAGCTACCCTGTAAGCACAAAAGGAAGACTCTGATCAGACTGGGTGGATACCCAGGTTTATCAGAGTATTTGCTGGGCACACATGCCACTTTGTTGGTTTTGTCATATCCTGGCTCATTTGTATTTGGCAGCAAACACACTATACTTACATTATTATAGGTGTAGCAGTTTTTGAATACTAGCTTAATATCTGACAAAAATTCTTCTATCGTGTCGTAATGATTGAAATGCCCACGTCTCAACTTTAATTTAATTTGACTAAAATCCATGGGATTGGTGATAATCTTGTAGTAGTTTGGAACCTGAAAATAGGAGATCATAGAAAGCTTAAATTATGCTTTGGTTTAAACACTATTTTATTTGTATAATAATCATATAATGTACAACAAATACAAGTACAAACAATACAAAAATCATACAAATGGGATTCAGAAGAAAGTCCAAGGACTTATTTAAATCTGTATCCCAAACTGCAATAAAACAAAATTTCTACATAAACGCGACTGTCATATATGATTTATATACATTTTTCTGTACAGTGATACCAAAAGCGGAAGGTAATGAAAAAAAAAGTAACTAATGGTTTTACAGATAGAAATTGAGAAAGGAAGGAGGAAATACTCGAGTGTGTTATAAATTATGCTTTGCACACAACAACTGTGAATGCACTTAACACTGTTTGTATTCTTTCTGCGTTTTTCATGAAATGCAAGATCAATATCCCAGGTATGCCAGGGGACCCAGGCTATGTTTAAAAACACCTTTTTGAATATTTTATCCCAGAAACCTGTCAGAGAAAGTAAGAGGTCAAATGTTTTAGTTAATAAAACTTGTTTTTAAACATTGTTCAAATATTCTCTTTAAAATCACAGACAAAAATCAAAACTATAAAGTACCTGATATATTACACAAATAAGAATTCTTAAGAACTTTTTCATTGATTTATTGCTGAATTTTGCATTGAAAAGCTTCCGCTGGTTAACATCCCACTTGACTTGAATTTAATTGGAAGTCACGTGACTGTATGTAGAGCTCCAGATAAGAAGGTGCAACAGGGATAATTCAGAGATTATTTCTCCTATTTCTCAAAGAAACATATGTTGTGACCCCTCATTAGAACCGTCTCACTGAGACGGTCCTAATGATGGGTCACAACATATGTTTTCATGCAGAATATGAAAAATTATCCCTTAATTATCCCTGTTACTCCTTATCTGGAGCTCTGTGTGTGTCATCGTAAATATTATAGTGTGCTTATTTGAAACGGCATACATCAAGCTGTTTTCTACATGTTTCATCCAAATCCATCATGGACAAAAAAACAGCCATATTGAAACACATCATTTCTGCGTCTGCAACTCTGCATTCAGGTCAGCAGTAGCATCCAGACAAACCTAAAATCATTTCAATAGATACCAGTCAAGTATGTTCAAGTGATGGGGAAGTAAACCTAGACGCAGACAGTGTAGACCCTGATCAGACTGCTCCTTCAAGGTCTACAAAGGCTGCCTAAGCATTTCTGTCGCAACCTGATGCTGGAATTTTTTTAGAAAATTTACGAAACATTTTTGTACCCGAACAGAGCTCCACATAGGGTGAGGCTTTGAGGACAATTGTTAGATAATTTTTCTTATTTTTCAAGAAAAACAAAGGTTGTGACCCTCATTAGAACCGTCTCAGTGAGATGGTTCTAAAGAGAGGTCACAACTTACAACAAGCTAAGTTGTGACCCCTCCTCAGAACCACCTTGGTGAGACCATTCTAATGAGAGGTCAGGACTTACAACGAAAACATTATGTTGTGACCTCTCATTAGAACCGTCTCGGTGAGGTTCTAATGAGAGGTCACAATTTATGTTTTTGTAAAGAAACAAACAAATTTTTCCTTATTTATCCATGTTACACCTTATCATCTGGAGCACTATCAAGAACCTACCTGTTTACTGACTGGCTCATGAAAACAAGTGCTGGTTTCCAAGCAAAACAGCTCTAACAGAAGTCTGTCGCACGTCTGAAGATAGAACAGAAAGAATTCGATATATAAAGAATAAACCTGATAAAGTCAACTCCTGATATCTCATAGTTCATCCCAAACTACTGTTACCTCAAAGTAAATTTTCTGGTCCCAGAAAATTTACTTTGAGATATCAGTAGTTTCAGCATAGTTTGAGATAACAGTTGAAATGCAGTCCCAGAAAATTTACTATAAGATATCAGTAGTTTTAGATAACAGGAGTTATCCTGTAAATAGAAATATAAAATGTGACCAAACTATATTCTTTGATATGAGGAACTTGGAGATATCACTGTTTGAGATATCTGGAGTTGACTGTCAATGAATATTCTGTTGATAGCAATACAAGTATGCCACACTCAGAAACCTGCAGCCATCACTTGGCTGATGTGAGCAATTCAGGCTTCAGGCCTCCAGTTTGATATAATACATCCAATGTATTCAGATGGATGACTTGCAGTTTAGCTGCCCTTTCAACAGTATTTCAGTCATACTGAGCTGATAGAAGGGTAATAATGAAAGGACATGTGGAACCCTGTTCGTTGTTAAAAAGTATTCCATCTCCTGTGGGATTTGAACCCGGTCCACTAGCTATGCAGGCCAGTGCTTTTAAAACAATCTGAGTTACTGGGTCTCCTCAAAGTGATGCACAGTATCTATGCAAATAATGAACAGCCTGATCCGAGCATGCAGTGTTCGCCATTTTGCAGTCAATACTCTGACACTTCCCTGAATTTTAACATTAAAACAGGGGTCACATTTATAAATCCACTTAAGATGTTCTATGTTGTTGCTAAGGCTAAATTTCTATGAAGGAGATTCTCTACAACTATGAAATTTGCTCTGGAGGAACAGTCTGAAAAGGACTGTTCCTCCAGAGCAAGTTTCATAGTTGTAGGGAATCTCCTTCATAGAAATTTAGCCTTAGCATTAGCATAACAACCACTTAAGTCGTTTCATAAATACGGCCCCAGGTCTCTGTGAGTTACTTTCTGTGCAACTTTCGCCCCACCAAATTGAATATGAAATTCAAACTGCACCTATAAAGGAGCATTCTATTTACAGCATGCACTCTTTGGCAATAATTTGGTAAACCATTCCCAGACTAGTCAAATATGCTTGTTCAAACTGAAAGATGCAAGATTCAAATACTGAAAGGGTACACTTTCAGTGGAAGAAACTGTAACACTTTCCTTCTTGCCTTTCTCATCAATGGGGTCAACTCTCGAAAACAATTTGCTCCTCTAGTAGCAAATTCTTTCCTTACAGAGCAAACCCCAATTGGCAGTGTTTCGTAACCCAGCAAAATAAAGATTTTTAAAATTTTTACCATATATGGGGAAAAACAGCCATGTTGTTCATGTGACCTGGACCGTTTGAACAAATTTTTGTTCCATCAACCCCTGGAGGCTCCGTATGAAATTTGGTTACAACTGGCCAGGAGGCTTTTGAGGAGATTGTTTGGAATTGTCAAAATATGAGAGACCTGGGTCAGAGGATGATCTAATTTATATGACTGTTTATAATAATTTTATGCCAAAATCTTCTGTAATTTCCATGAGGAGCAAATTCTTTCCTTACAGAGCAAACCCCAATTGGCAGTGTTTCGTAACCCAGCAAAGTAAAGATTTTTAAAAATTTTACCATATATGTGGAAAAACAGCCATGTTGTTCATGTGACCTGGACCGTTTGAACAAATTTTTGTTCCATCAACCCCTGGAGGCTCCGTATGAAATTTGGTTACAACTGGCCAGGAGGCTTTTGAGGAGATTGTTTGGAATTGTCAAAATATGAGAGACCTGGGTCAGATGATGATCTCAATTTATATGACTGTTTATAATAATTTTATGCCAAAACCTTCTGTAATTTCCATGAACTCATGTTCTAGTACTTTTTAATATAAAAGCACCAGAACAGAAAGCAAATTTTAACTTGTGAAAATAGTCAGCGCCAACCCAAGGTCACTATTTTAACAATCTTGATAGTACTCCAGTACCTGATGCTACATACAAAGTTTCAAGGCCATCAGTGTATTGGTTCTGCAGAAGAAGATTTAAATTTTCTTACCATATATAGGCGTGGAGACCAGGTTGGTTATGTGACCCAGACATTTTTGGACTATATTTCATTCCCGCAAATCCTGCAGGCTCTGTATGAAGTTTGGTTACTAGTGCTTTCAGAGGAAAGTCCTTTGAAAATGTGGATGAACAACGGACCATAGAGCCTGCCTATCCTAGCTAACAGCCTTCAGCTCAGGTGAGCTAAACACCTGGTGGTGTACCCGTATACCTTAAGTCAGCAGAATATACTAGCCTTGACACAACAAAACCAACAGTACCATGTGCCCCCAGCAAAGACTCAGATCAACCTTGGCATCCGCCCAGTCTGATCAAAGTATTTGCTGTGCATTGAAAGGAAAGCTAAGGGTCTAAGCTACCTTCTTGTCGACAGCAAAGACACTGATCAGACTGCGCAGATGCCCAGGTTGATCTGAGTCTTTGCTGGGTGCACATGCCACCCTGTTGGCTTTGTCATGTTGTGGCTCACAAAATGACTACCTTCAATTCTTTATCAGTTAGGCCACTTGGTGCCTTTCTCTTTCCTGTACTCGTGACTTCAAACTCTTTAATAACCGGAGACTCTATTACTAGCCCTTCTTCAGGCTCACACATGGTGCAGGACCACTGTTCACTAAAATGATGAAAACAGAAATAAATAATTACTTTATGCTGAATAGACATTAAACTCATGAAAACATGGAATTAAATGACTTGAGAATAGTTATTTGTTTGAGAAAATCTGAAGGTTCTGTTTAAAGAATTTCAGTTTGTAATGTCATTGAAAAATTGGCAGAGCATGGCAAACACCATGCTCCAATGCCAATGACATCATAGATGTTACCACAGCAACTAAGAGTTCATACTGATGTCAAAGTGACGTCATTCTGTCAATGTACAAAGCCTAACAGTTGGTAATTCCATAGCTACTATGGTAACAGATCTATGGCATCATCTTACTTATACACTGGAGCGCCGTTATAACGCGGACCGATATATCGCGGAAATCAGTATAACGCGGTTGTCCTGTGGCTCCCAAATTTTTTCTACAGATCGCGGATTTTTCGGCGGTTTCCGTCGGTGTTCACGACATTGGAATAGAAAATAACCATTAAAAGTTAATTGGGTTGTTTACATAATTTTAACCAACAGCGTGTCAAAAGTTATCACAGACAATCAAAGCGTCGGTTGTCTTGCCAAGGTGTGAAAGACTTCGATAATTAGCGCATATCACGTGTCACCAATTAGCGAAGGTCACCTCATATACACAATACACAAGCCGACGCTCAGGAAAAAGGCTGTGCGTAGCAGTCACTGATTACTTCCAAAGAAAACATTATAAAAGAATTTTTATAAATAAAAAAAAACAAAGCTTAAACCCGATTTGGTTATCTGTAGGCTGCTTAGAGTTTTTTTTAGGCGACGTCAGTACTCGTGCAAATAAGTATATTTTATTCGTCCGAAGGTACCTTTTTGCAAGTGTATATACAAGGGAATTAACTCGAACAAGTCTACTTTCGCTCAATCGGACATCCTCGTCGATATAGGTTTAATTCAGGATACGGAATTGGCCGATGTGTTACGATTGTACTTTCGCTTTGTAAATGGTTTTCAACCGTTTTGCAGCGCATTTTTCACAATAAGTAAGAACATAGGGACTGAAAGCTTACTTCAGCGATGACTTTCGTTGTGTCAGGTAGCAGTAAACATGTCTATCTACCTCGTAAGGGCTAAATAAGCGCTACGAACATGTAATGGGGTTTTTCATTAGTGGGTGGGGTATTTCTGTGAAGATCGTTATTACGCGTGATCACTTATAACGCGGTTCGATTTTATGTCTCCCGACACCCGCGTTATAACGGCGCTCCAGTGTACTTCGAAAGGAGTATAACTATATGCATCTCTCGTATTATGAATGAGAAGCTACCTGAAATTCATGCAATGAGAAAGTATGATTTTCTTAAACCTAGATTTCATTCTCAAATGATTTAATTCTCTCTTTAAAATGATGAAAACAGAGACCCTGAAACAGAACATAAAATTTGCTAAAACTAGAAAATTGTGTCTGTAAGACACAGCTGATGCCCCATGCCCTATGCTTGCCATTAAGCCTCACAATTTTCTAAATTCTGAAGCCAATAATTTTGCCTACCATTAAGCCTCACAATTTTCTAAATTCTGAAGCCAATAATTTTGCCTACCATTAAGCCTCACAATTTTCTAAATTCTGAAGCCAATAATTTTGCCTACCATTAAGCCTCACAATTTTCTAAATTCTGAAGCCAATAATTTTGTCAATTTTTTTTTTGACCATCAAAAATCTTCATGCACATTTTCAATATGTCTGCAACATGTATGCACATTTTCAAATCGATCCACCATAAGCTGTGGGAAAAAAATGATAACACGAACATTTTCTTAAATGTGTGATGGACAGATGAATGGACAGATAGACAGGTAAGGGTAAAATATTATGCTCCCAGACTATCCTCACAGAGGCATAATGACAGAAATACCATAAAAAACCTAAGTATTGGGACAGATAGGTCTTAGCAAACAGTGTGGATCCAGGTCAGAAGAGGCAGTCAGATAAGGGTCTACACTGATTGCCATTCCATCTGCATCTTTTAAATGGATTACTGCTTTGATTTTAGGACAAATACAGTAATTATTTGAGCCGCGACACGACAAATACCAACAAAGTGGTTGTGCGCAAAGCGACTCAGATCAGCCTGGGCATCCACCCAGTCTGATCAGTCTTGCCCAAGCACTTAAAGGGTAGCTAAGGGTCTAAGCTATCTCCACGCGGATTGCGAAGACTGATCAGACTAGGCGGATGCCCAGGCTGATCTGAGTCTGCGCTGGGCGCACAAACACTTTGTTGGTTTTCTTGTTCACGGCTCATTTTAGGTGTCCAAATTTTTTAAATTTCTTCAGTACTCATATTAGACTTTGTTTTTTTTTCAAACCAGTTTCCAACACCAAGATATTTTTGAATACAATACAAACAAGACAGACAACATCTTTCCCATGAAAATATTAAAACTGAGTCTAACAACTTTGAAAATAAGGGCTCCTGATAAAGTGGGGTTATGATAAGCAGAGCTCTAGGGAAGAGAGAATATTTGCTGGTAGTGAGAAATAATCGTCTTATTTCTCTTTAAACCATATGTAGTGACCAGTCATCTGAACCGTCTCATCGAGACGGTTCAGCTGAGGGGTCACAACATATGTTTTAATGCAGAATTAACGAAAATTATCCCTAATTATCACCAATATTCCCTCTTATCTAGAGCTCTGATTATATTTCTGAGATTATAAGGTTTATGGTTACGCCAATACGTTTCTCACCTTATTTTCAAAACTTCATGTTTACTTCCCTGAAGTCTTTTCAAAATGGTGTCTACTCATTAAAGAAAAGAATATTCTCCTGTGGGAGCAAATTCTTTCTTTTAAGAGTTGATCCCCACAGAGATGCATAGAAAATGAAAGAGTTGCTTCTCCTGAAAGTCTACTCATTCCTCTTATGTTATTTTTCCATAAAAATTATTGTTTTGTGGCTCCTCTTCTTCCCACCATAACAAACATAAAGAAAAACACAGCCTGTTTTTTGGAGAGTGACCAAAATGGACCATAACTAATGTTGCTAGAACTTGTAGTCCAACCCAGGTGCTTGTATTATGCAGAGGCGTAACTAGAGGCAATTTCATTAGACGCACAACCATGTTTTATTCTCTGCTTCTTGAAGGGAAAGCTAGTATTTCAGCCACTTTGGTAATTGGTATTGAAACTTTGTCTAATTTATAAATTTTCAGCATGCAAATATGCAGGTGTGTTTTGAAATTTTGTCAATTTTGACAAAATTTCAATACGCACTTGCGTATTTGCCGTATACGTAGCTACGCCCTTGTTATGTGGCAATAAAATGTGTTTAAACCAGAAAGTATGATCATAACCCCATCTATCTAGAACCCTGTACAGAGAGGAGGTAAGCCTAGAGAGATAATATTGACATACATGCAAAATAAAAAAGATGACTCAAAGAAGTACAAAATATCTCCTATACAAAATATCTCCTATATACAAAAATGTAACTGATTTAAAAAATCTTAAAGGTGCACAGTACGACAATATACCATAAAACCCTACATATTGGGACTGATAGGTCTGGGGAAACAGTGCAGACCAGATAAGACTGTTGCCAGAAGGAACAGTTTGATCAATGTGTACACTGTTTACAATTCCATTTGGATCTTCTAGACCCATTACTGCACTGAAAACTCAATCTGTTCAATTTTTACCATAAAAATTCTAATTTTTTTTGACAGATGTGTCTGGACAAACAGTGCAGACCAGATAAGACTGCTCCAGACCCATTACTGCAATTAAGACTCTAACTGTTCAATTTTTACGACAGTAACTGTAATGATTTTAGGTGTCCCAAGTTTAAGAATTTTTACAGCATAAAGAAACTTAGAAGTCTTGCAGATGCACAGTAACATGGGCTAAAGCAATATAGATGTTTCTAAGCTGCAAAGGTATGTCACCATGGTATGGCCATCATTTTACATGGGAGGCAATTTCATGAGAACACTGAACAGCATTTGCTGCCCCGGTATGTGAATCCCAACTCCAACTGGGTTAACTCTTAAGGTTAATGGGTACACCCATTTTTGCTGCCATTTTTACTAATTCGCTTAGAGAGGCAACTAAACCCTTCCAAAAGGGGGCCAACTCATAAAGGAAAGAATCTGCACCTACAGGAGCAAATTCTTTCCTTTAAGAGTTGACCCGCATTTAGAAGTGATGCAAAAATGAAAATGACCGAGTTACTTCATCTGAAAGTATACCCATTTATCTAATGAAAAGATTTTTTATCTATGTAGCCCTTTGTTAGCATGGAGAAAATTACTTCCAGATTTATTTGAGAATGAATGTTGGTTTGAGATAGTCACACTTTTCCATTGTATGAAATTCAGGTAGCATCTCACTTATAATTCATGGGGAGCATGGCATACACTGTATGCCATGCTCCCCTCGAACTATAAGTCAGATGATGCCATAGATCTGTAAGCATAGCAACTATAGAATTAACAACTGTTGCTCTTAGTACCTTAGCAGAATGCCATCTTGATGAAGTAACTTTGACATCAATATGCACTTTTAGATGTTAAGGTAACAGATATATGATGTCATTGATTCTGTAAAATGGCAAACAGTGAATGCCCTGCTCCACCAATTTTTCAAGGACATTACAAACTGATTTTTTTTTCAACAGAAACTTCAGATTTTCTCAAACAAATAATTATTCTCAAGTCATTTAATTCCCCGTTATCAGTGATCCTTGTGAAGAGTTTCCGTACAACTTAATATAAATACATCATCTTGCCACTGGGGTATTAGAGTCAGACCAGGAACCAGCAGCTCAAACTTACATGACAATATTTTACTCACATGACAATACCATATCAAAGATAGCTTGCACTCATTACAAACTCACCAGTCTTCACATTTTCCCAAATCTAAATATCGGAAGTTTAATTCTAATATTCCATATTATTTTAGCAAAAAGACTGAGCCATGATACGACAAAACCAACAAAAGGGCATGTGTGCCCAGCAAAGATTCAGATCAGTCAGGGCATCCACCTCATCTGATCAGAGTTTTTGCTGTCTGCATGGAGATAGCTTAGACACTAAGCTACCCTTTAGGTGCACCGTGAAGAGTCTGATCAGACTGGGCAGATGCCCGGGCTGACCTGAGTCTCTGCTCTGCGCACATGCCACTTTGTTGGTTTGTCGTGTCACAGCTCAATAATGAAAAACAAAATTCCATGTTGTGCATATATGTCACAGGGTATATCAGTAACTTGTACTGCCTTGTAGGTCAAGCCAGCTTTTATAGCGATGTAGTAAAGTGTTTGCCTTTAGATCAAGGGGACTGGGCCTGGGTTTTTTAAAAGTCCCAGACAATTGGACTCAACATAAACTAGAACTGTCGGAGAATCCGACTATACCCCCGCTCAACAGCTTTAGTAAAATGGTGTTACTTTCATTACCTGGAGCATAGAGAGAAACAACTCATTGCTAATATGTATATCCAATATAAAATATTCTATTTTTGGAATAAGAAATTTCACATGGACAGAATAAACAAGTCATTGTCAACTCATATACCAAATTTGAAGATTCTACCTTGAGCAGTTGCTAAGAAATCTTTTGCATAAAATTACAGTACTGAATGCATGGAAAGAATATATGGAGAGAAAGAAAAGTGAACAAATATGGGAAAGAACAAACCGGAGACTTGTCATTGTGAATCTGTACACCAAATATGAACTTTCTGTCATTGTCATCAACCTGTATACCAAAAATGACCAATTTTAATTTGCATGGTTGTGAAGAAATGTTTGATGAAAAATTTTATTATTGAAAGTATGGAAAGAAAGAAAATCGGACAAATAAAGGGAAGAATAAGAGGAGAAGGCTGGTTTGCAATCCCACGATACAACACATCATCACCAACCTGTATACCAAATCTGACCACTTTATCTTGCATGGTTGTGGAGAAATCTTTGACGAAAAATTCCATCATTCAAAGTATGGAAAGAAAGAAAATCGGACAAATAAAGGGAAGAATAAGCAGGAGAAGGCTGGTTTGCAATCCCACGATACAACACATCATCACCAACATGTAAATCAAATATGACCATTCTGTCTTGCATGGTTGTGGAGAAATCTTTGACAAAAAATTTCATTATTCAAAGTATAGAAAGAAAGAAAAAGAAAGAAAATCGGACAAATAAAGGAAACAATAAGCATGAGAAGGCAGGTTTGCAATCCCACGATACAATACATCATCACCAACATGTATACCAAATATGATCATTCTGTCTTGCATGGTTGTGGAGAAATCTTTGACAAAAAATTTCTTTATTCAAAGTATGGAAAGAAAGAAAATTGGACAAATAAAGAGAAGAATAAGCAGGAGAAGGCTGGTTTGCAATCCCACAATACAACACATCATCATCAACCTGTATACCAAATCTGACCACTTTATCTTGCATGGTTGTGGAGAAATCTTTGACAAATTCCATCATTCGAAGTATGGAAAGAAAGAAAATCGGACAAATAAAGGGAAGAACAAGCAAGAGAAGGCTGGTTTGCAATCCCACGATACAACACATCATCACCAACATGTATACCAAATATGACCATTCTGTCTTGCATGGTTGTGAAGAAATCTTTGACAAAAAATTTCATTATTCAAAGTATGGAAAGAAAGAAAATTGGACAAATAAAGAGAAGAATAAGAGGAGAAGGCTGGTTTGCAATCCCACGATACAACACATCATCACCAACATGTATACCAAATATGACCATTCTAGCTTGCATGGTTGTGGAGAAATCTTCAACGAAAAATTTCATTAAAAGGGGACGGACGGAAGATCGGACGGACGGACGAACGGACAGATGTAAACCAGTATACCCCCCGCTTTTTCAAAGCGGGGGTATAATAATCTGCATTTCAAGTGATTTTTGTACAGAATCTGAGGAAGAATTCGATATGAATGGGAGAATGTAACATGGTATAGATTAGGTACATCATACACTTGTACTGCCCTCTGTAAAAACCGGCTATTATAGACATGGTAGAGTGTTTGCCTTTAAATCAAGGAGCCCACGGATTGATCCTTGGCTGGGCATCT
Organism: Ctena decussata; assembly: GCA_963989385.1. NCBI lineage: Eukaryota > Metazoa > Mollusca > Bivalvia > Lucinida > Lucinidae > Ctena > Ctena decussata. Next base: position 2,839,959 of record OZ022508.1, read on the forward strand.
AGGTTTTATAAGAGTCCAGTTAGGATATTATTTCAACAACCTTGTAAGAGATTATATTTACTCTAAAGTATTTTGACCACTTAATCTTTCTATTGTGTATCATGTATATTTATATTTTTTTGAAAACAAAAATTACCCTGTTTATCATTACCATAAAGAAAATTAGTGCTAAATTTCATGTGATCCATAATCCAAAAATCCTCAATGTGCCAGTCATATCAGCTTTTTAACTAGTCAATACATCTGACTTTCTAACCTTTATAAGTGAATTTTAAAACTGTCTTACATGTTTGATTTTATATGATGGTTATAAGTAGGCAAACAAATCTTAACTATTATGAATTCAAGAATGGGGGATCATGAGTTTTTTTTTTATATTTTGATACGCTGCATGGACAAATGTGACTGTATCATCACCATATACAGCTTATTATTTCTCTTTTAATATTTTACACTGATTAATTTAGGCAGTACTTTCCAGTCTACATTGTCATGATTCTAAAGACACTTTGATGGAGCTGCAAAGATTCCCACTTTAGCCAAGGACTCACAAACTGTCACAAAATTTCTATCAGGAAATATCCAAACTAAAGTGGTAGCGTAATCTGCACGGACATCAGTTGAAATTTTGCAACTGAGTCATTGCCCAAAGTATGAATCATTGTGGTTCAATCAAAACGTCATTAGAACCGTAAAGAACTGGACTGGAAAGAGGTGCATAGTTCAAGCATATTTGAAAGAGAAATAACTAGCTGAAACATTTCACTCACAGCTTCATCATTTTCTCCTGCAGCGTATCTAAATGAAAACCACATGAACTGAACACAACAAAATCAACAAAATGGCATGTGCGCCCAGCGAAGACTCAAGTCAGCCTGGACATCTGACCAGTCTGATCAGAGTCTTTGCTGTCAACATGGAGGTAGGTTTGACCCTTAGCTACCCTTTAGACTCTGATCAGACTGGGTGGATGCCCAGGCTAAGCTGAGTCTTTGCTGGGCACACATGCCACTGTGTTGCTTTGGTTGTGTCGTGGCTCACATGATCCCCCACCCTGAATTCTTTCATCTTTGAATCTGGACATCCAAACAGCCTGTCTGCACGTGTCTTCCACCTTGGATAGCAGACAGTGAAGACTGTCAGTTTGGAGCAGTTTGATAATTATGATCTAAACTTTTTTCTCAGACACGCTTTCCAAACATTTCATCTAGATAGGCATTTACTCAAAGCAAACCAGAAGTATTTACCTAAAGTAAATCAGCTCAGAAAATTGCAACCAGATAAGCATTAGAGTTGGGTGAAGAAAAAAGACAGAAACATCTCTACACCCTAATATGTTTACAACATCAACTGACAGCACTGTATGAGAAATAGGAGAAAAACTTTACCTTAAAAATTCTAAGAAAAGAGAGGGTCTAAGCAAACAGTACAAACCCAGTGTTCCTCAGGGAGCAGTCTGATCAGGGTCTACACTATTTGCCATTCTATCTGCATCTTTTCCATGCATTACTGCATTGTAAAACTAAATTGTTCCATTTTCAGGACAATTATGGTAACAATTATAGGTATCCCTATTGTTAGAATTTTTAGGAAATTTCTACAATCTAAAATATACACGAGCCTCATAACTGCACCGCAGCTGGATCTTAAATCATTCTTGCGCAATTTATATCTACTCTTAGATTATGTAGACAGAACGCAGAAAGTTTATTATATTACATATTGACCCTATTTCTTTGAACAAATGCTACATGATGAGGGTTAATAACATTGCCATCACAGTAGTGGACAAGTCCCTAAAATGGAAGAAATATGAGAAATAAGCCAGAGCTGTAATGTCCTTCAAGTGTTTTTCTAAGTATATAATCAGAAAACAGTACAATGCAATATTACGTTCCAGTTCAGGTGGCTGGAAACTAGCCAGTCAGTCATAGAATGATAGATACATATTAATTTTTTTATCAAGCTGCAGAATCCACAACTGGATGCGTTTTTATTTCTTCCTAATATCATGAACTACCACCTTCCAACTGTGCAACAATGGCACATCCACATTTCCTAAGGGAAAGAGTGTCACATTTTTTGATGAGAAGCATATTATTTGCTGTAACTACCAGTACCATACTGTATAGAAAACACTGCAAGGCAAGCCGAAAACTATAACATCGTATTTGCACAATTTCTTTTCTGACACAGTTTTATAGACCCTGTATCTGCCTTCAGTCTGCTAAAACTAATTTGCAAAGCTACTAACTTATTAGTAATTTTTCTCATTTAGCTGACTGCATCTACCTTTTATGCTCTTTGCTTGAGGCCTTGTAAGAGAAAAGAGTAGTCGAGCAATGTATAAAGTTCTTCAACCCAAAATCTTTTCTGAAAGCAAAGAAATAATCTTAGATTTGTAAAGAGATTCTCCACCTTTTATTACCTATGCCAACCACCTCAAGTGTGATTCATTGTAAAAAGGAGTATCATTTCAGAAAGGGAACCAACTCTTTTTATTATTTATGCCAACCACCTCAAGTGTGATTCATAGTAAAAAGAAGTATTATTTCAGAAAGGGAAACCAATCAAGATCTTGCCTAAGCTCATGCTTGCCAATCTTGCCAAAGCTTATACATTGTATTTCCCAATCACACAAAAACTTTAATGTAGAATTTTTATGTTTTTGGACTATACTCTCTAACAGGCATGCTAATGATAACCTTTCTAACTCACATAGCTCACATTTATAATAATCAAAAAGAAACATGCAAAAAGAAATATTACCACTTAAAGCGACCACGATGAAAATACATGTAGCTGAATTTGAAAACAGCGTAGATCAAGCTCCTAATGAGCTGCCTTATCTGGATCTACATTGTTGCCTCTAGTCTTTGAATTGTCAATATGAAATAGCTTGGACGAAACAGTTTTTGAAATTTTGTCGACGTAACTTTTGTGGTCTGCAATTTCGGTGCTTTAAGTGATATAATGAAAATGTTTCCCCATACAGTGCTGTCACTATCTGATTTTACAAAGGAGCTAGGAACCAGCAAATAGAAACTTTTGACATGACAATTCTACCTGAGAAGACCCTGCCTGCACATCTACACAATCAGATTTTTTTAAGGTTTGTAAATACACTTTCAAGGGAAATCAATCTGATCTAGAAGTATTTTTTCAGAGCTCTAGATAAGAGGGCGTATTTGATGATAATTAAGGATAATTTTTCTTATTTCTCATCGAAACCATATGTTGTGACCCCTCATCTGAACTGTCTCGTCGAGACGGTTCAGATGAGGGGTCACAACATATGTTTTTATGCAGAATTAACAAAAATTATCCCTAATTATCACCAAATACGCCCTCTTATCTAGAGCTCTGATTTTTTGCCTATTTCAGAGAGGGGTACTCTTAAGGGAAAGACTATGCATTTTCCCTTTCAACAGTAGCCCTAAAAGGATAAGAAATTCAAATATGTACTAGGAAAGCAAATAGTATTCTGTGAAAATAGTCTCCCTTATAAAAATGGCAGCCAAACTACACCTTCCGAATTACTGAGACAGAAATGTCAAAGATGCTGCCTGATCGGAGTCTGCACTGCATTGCTTGGCATTCGGGCAGCAATCTTTACATGCTTTCATTAAGGTGCAACAATATTAAGGTGTATGGATAGACCATTTTTACGAAGGGGAACAACTTTTGAGACTTCCTCTTTGCTTCCCTGGATTACCAAGCCCTTTTTAAAGAGGTCTACTCATAAAGAAAAGAATTTGCTCCTCTGACAGCAGAGCAAATTCTTTACTTTAGAAGATGAACCCAATTAAGATGGGAGGCAAAAATCAAACATGCCAGAGTTGTTTTTCTTGAAAGGGTCCCCAGGACCTTAATTCAGTAACCTCTGTTATCATGGAAATGGCCCTGACGAGACAATGTGCAGGCTGATCTGGGTCTTCAATGGTAGCATTCCATAACATGCGTTTTGCTGATCCTAAGCCCTAAATCAGAGACTCACATTCTCATCCGATACCTTGTGAAAAGAGTGATCAAGTTACCAGAACATTATATTTCTGTCTATATATGAGATGTAAATGGTACATGTAAAATGATTCTTATGCAATAAGCGATAGGCAAATACTAAAATATTCCACAGAATACTGTGGTGAATGGGTATAAAACCACCACTTGCATGTAGCTGTAAAAGCGGGCTTTTATGGAAGCTTGGTTAGAGTGGTTGTCGTTGTTTGTCGTTTTATTGCTTTATGTCCATGGTAAACAGCTGTGGTCATGTCAGGATGGTCAGTTACCCTAACCACACTATTCCTGGGCAGGTTTTAGACCTCCTAAGCTGTTAACCAGTACTAAGTGCACATACTTTTGCCAGTAACTGACAACTGCCCTTCTTGAATCAGCAGAAGGAGAAACGAAAGTATGGTAGCTTCACTCGGTGAGTGCAAGGATCCTTGACCTGATAGATGGTTGACCTGATAGGCTACGGCCTACCAAGTCACATTAATACTGCGACTCTCCTGTTTGTGCACTGACTTAAAGTATCCCCTATTCTACAGACTAGTATATTTTCTCAATGTGGTTGCCAACACCTAAACCTACAGGGATGCCACAGGTTGTTTGATACTCTAATTTGCTTAATTATAGGGACACCTAACAAGACATGTCCCTGTACAGGATAGCTCGCCTGCAGTACCTTGCCTATCACATAGAAAAAATTAAACGTAAAACTTTAAAGTCTGACGCCATGCCCACACCCACACCGACATCCAAGTGACAACAATAGCTCTCTGTACTTTTGTACAGGCGAGCTAAAAACCATTAATTTTCCATCTGGACAACTCGTTAGTCATTAGTCAAGAATTTGTTAAGTCTTCTGGATCAAACAAAATCATGTATGTTAATATTTTTGCTGAAAAAATGAGAGGAACTTTTGCATTGCAAAAGTTTCTCATAAATGGCTTTTTTTTTAGGATTATACATTTGAAATTGTAATGTCTAATTATTAACTAATGGCTTGATTAGTTTTGAACAACCAGGTAGAAACTGCTCTTAGGTGGTGCCTAATCATAATTTATGCTGTGCACATACAGTTACAAACCATCTCCTGACAAAGCAAATGAACATGTACAAACTTCAGAGATGGATGAGGCTACTTCAAGATTGCATAAAGTGTACAAAAACATGCTTTTTAGATTCATAATATTATCACAGCTCCTAGTAAGGGTAAATTTCACGACACTTTTTTCTGTATCATTTCTGCATAAAATCTGGTGGTTGACAAGGCAAGAGTAATGAATGGTCACACTGTATGCCTTTATAGAGACTGAACAGAAATCATCTCAGCAAAAATTGTCATCAAAACTGTCCCTTTCCTGGACCTCTGAGTCAATCACCACACCTACCTTGGAGCCACACTGGCTGATATTGCAGGAATATGACACTGCAGATGAAACACCTTTGGACATCTGTCACAACATAGCAAGTCACCCCCATTGTGACATACTGCACAGTAGTCCTCACTAGGGTCTGACGGGTCATGTTTTGAATACATGTTATATGTATTGAAACGTCTTGCTGGGTGGGCATTGAGACCCTGGAGAATGGCGTTCCTGTCTGAATCCATTACCTGGAAGTAAATTTGGAAAGCTAAGAATAGGTCAGTTTTAAGGTCTATCATAAAACTCTCAAATTGAAGTTTATTTCTCCCTTCTTATGTAGGTAAATTGTTTTAAGATACTTATTTTCAATACACATGAAATAAAGTCCTTTCATTCATATAGATGATATAACTGAGCTGTGACACAACATAACCAACAAAGTGGCATGTGTTCCCAATGAAAACTCAGATCAGCCTGTTGGACAGACACTCGGCGCCAGGTGGGGAGCCACTTGGGGAACGTCGTTAGGAGAACTGGTACAGAACAGAACAGATCAGCCTGGGCATCCACCCAGTCTGATCAGAGTCTCTGCTGTCCGCATGGAGGTAGCTTAGACCCTTAGCTACCCTTTAAGCGCTTAGCAAAGAGTCTGATCTGAGTCTGCCCTGGAAGCACAACCACTTTGTTGGTTTTCTCGTGTCATGGCTCGTATTTCAGGTAGATAATTCCCATTCAGTTTACTCCATTTTCACCTTTTTCCATGTCCCCTATTATCTGTCCTAATTTGTCTACTCCCGTATTGAGTAGCTAACATGGGAGTATGCGAATGGGATAAAGCGGAAGAGGATTAAGCGAAATTGGAGTAGGCGTATTGGGAACATCTCATTTCATGTGTCCATAATTAAGCAAAGCTTCTAATAAGTAGGACTCAGTTTCTCAAAGCATTGTCAGCTTAATAACAAACCACAGGATTTGTAAAGTTTTCTAGTACAAGTAAATCAAGTGTGCTTATGTATTTTGCTGTAAAAATGTGAGGAGCTTTTGCACTGTTTCTGCAGTGCTTCTGAGTTTTAGTTGAAAATACAACAGTGTTACTTAATGAGACGATGCAGCTTCCAACGCAGTGTATGAAAAATCAGTCATTTTTCCAGAAGAAAAATATTAGCACACTTGAATATTTGTGTACTGCACGACTCAACACATCCTGACTAACAACCTTGCTCAGCTAACAATGCTTTGAATAACTGGGCCCATGGGACTAACTTACGTTGACATCTGGCAGAGCAGGAGATTCTGAGGTCCTCTGTCCTCCATCAAGTGTACCGGGGCTTGCTCGGAGATGGGGAGAAATACTGGAAGGTGGGGACTGAAAAACATGTAATTACAAATTCATTTCAAATACTCTATATCCTCAGTTTCACCCTCAATTTGATGATACAACATCCTTATTTTCAACAGTCATATGCATATGCCGCAAAACCCTTTACAAAATTTAGGAGCATGGCATACATTGAATGTACGCAATTTCTATACCATTATATGCCATGAATTATAAGTGAGTGATTATACACTGTTTGAATAAAATTTACAGCAGTTTCTATAACATTGTATGTCATGCTCCTCTCAAATTATAAGTGAGTGGGTATACACTGTTTGAATAAAATTTACAGCAATTTCTATACCATTGTATGCCATGCTCCTCTCGAATTGTAAGTGAGTGAGTATACACTGTTTGAATAAAATTTACAGCAATTTCTATACCATTGTATGCCATGCTCCTCTCGAATTGTAAGTGAGTGGGTATACACTGTTTGAATAAAATTTACCATTGTATGCAATGCTCCTCTCGAATTGTAAGTGAGTGAGTATACACTGTTTGATTAAAATTTACAGCAATTTCTATACCATTGTATGCCATGCTTCTCTCGAATTGTAAGTGAGTGGGTATACACTGTTTGAATAAAATTTACAGCAATGTCTATACCATTGTATGCCATGCTCCTCTCGAATTATGTGAGTGGGTATATACTGTTTGCATAAAATTTACAGCAATTTCTATATCATTGTATGCCATGCTCCTCTTGAATTATAAGTGAGTGGGTATACACTGTTTGCATAAAATTTACAGCAATTTCTACACAAATGATTAAAAAATAAATTACATATTCCTACAGTGATAAATGGGCTCATCCACGATTAGAATAGAAGAATCCAGTAGGCATAAAATTGGTAAATAGCTCTAGATATCAGATACCGCATTCTGTGGCATCTAATCTGGGTCGGCACTGTTTGCCTATGCACAGGCGCTTGAAGTTTTATGCTATTAAATATATTTCAATGATGCCGCTTAGCATCCAGGCTATGAACCATTTTGAAGATATGGCCAGGTGTGCAATCTTATGTTCGGACTCCATTACGGTCTCCAGTTTCCGGTGTATCAACATTGCACAGCGTCAACAGGTTCTACTAGAATTGTTTTTCTACGAAAAAACAGATGTCTCCCCCCTTTTTGATATCAAAAGGATCAGTCATTAAGACGCCAAGGGAAAAACAATATGTTTCCCTACCCTGAAGCAGGGATTCATAATAAGTAAAAAGTATAAATGCAAGAGTTATAGTTGTTATGCTCTGCATGTCATGTAATGTTGACTGATATTCATATTTAGTTTTTGTCAAAAAATATAAATGCAAGAGTTACAGTGCTCTGCACGTCGTCTATTTATACGTTGACTGATATTTGTATGAAGTTTCATGAATATAGCTTAAACGGTTTTCAAGTTATAGAGCTTAGACGATTGAGACACGATTTTGTGAATGACAAAGTTCCAAGGGAAATAACTCAAATAGTATAAATCCTGTGCTCTGCAGATTATATAGTGTTGACTGACATTTGTATGAAGTTTCGTGAATATAGCTTGTCTTGTTTTCAAGTAATACAGCGATTGAAACACGATTTTGTGACTGAAAAAGGTCCAAGGGATATAACTCAAGAAGTATAAATGCAAGAGTTATGGTTCTTGCACTATGCAATTCTTCTAATGTTGATTGATATTTGTATGAAGTTTCGTGAATATAGCTTGAATGGTTTTCAAGTTATAGAGCAGACACGACTGAGACACGATTTTGTGACTGACAAAGTTCTAAGGGAAATAACTCAAATAGTATAAACGCTAAAGTTATGGTTCTTGCATTCTGCATGTCGTCTGATGTTGATTGATATTTGTATGAACTTTCATGAATATAGCTTGAATGGTTTTTAAGTTATAGACGGACTCGACTGAGACGCAATTTTGTGATGGACAAAGTTCCAAGGGAAATAACTCAAAAAGTATAAATGCCAGAGCTACCATTTGTGCACTCTGCACATCGTCTCATGGTTGATTGATATTTATATGAAGTTTCACGAATATAGCTTGAGCAGTTTTCAAGTTATAGAACGGACACGATTTGTGACAGACAGACGGACGGACAGACGCCCGGGGAAAAACAATATGTCTCCCGACCCTAAAGGGGGGAGACATAATTACGGGAAAAACTGTAGTGATTCTGTGGATAACGATCCTCTTAAATGTACATTTTCCTACTCTGTCCAATCATCAAACAACAAAATAGCCGATCAGACTGCAGATGCGCAAGCTAATCTGCATCTTTGTTGTTTGGAAAGTCAGTACATGTAGGCCTCAGTCAACAAATGAAAATTTTACAGCAACGTTACTGCGTAGTTTTGACGTTGACACGAACGTCATGACATCATTTTCATCATGTTTGTTTCAGGTTTACACTTGTAAGAAACATTTTGACCAAAATTAGGACAAACAAAATATTGTAAATACATGGAAACAGTGATTCAACGACATTGGTCATATCTAAAAGAGTAATTGATTGATTCCACTGATGTGTGATTTTCAAAGCATACAAGCACATGCTCAACTTTGCCGCAGCACAGTTAACCAGAAACTGGACATCGTAATGGCGATAAGATTTTGTGGCAAATTTTGAATTCAGGATTACAGCACGGCATAGACCATAACAGAACAAATTTATCATGTTTACAGGTAAGAAGTTTGCTTTTGTTGGGGTGTTTCTAACTGGCAGTTTTAGCAGTCCAAAAAATGGAGGCATTTTGCTTGCATACCTGGCCATTTCTTTTTCTTATGAAATGGCCTATAGACTCTGTCAAGTTTAAAGGGTTTTGAGTTTGTTTTTTTGAGCATAGAACTTCAAGCGCCTGTGGCCTATGTCCTTCTTATGGGACACCATGCATTTATGGGGTTGCATTTATGGGGTTAAGAATACCTGTAAAGTTCTCGTTAAAATGCCTGGCACTTGCGTAGGGTAGTTGTTTTGCTTTGACTGTTCAAACTGACATGCTGACCTATACTGGCTCTCATCTTTGGGTTCTTGCTTCAAACGAAGGTTCAGAGGGTCAATGCTGAATGGGAAATAAAAACAAATGTATTTTATTTTCATTAATGATTCAATCACATGAATTTTTATCATACTAATTCAGGTATAAGGTGGGGCTTTTCCCCATCTAGAATCACATCTAAAATCTAATACCTGAAGCAGTCAAGGTAATTTTACTATAAGAGGTCCCCTCCAAAACAACCACAAGAATTAAATCAGTCAAGAAAGGCAATCTAGATTTTTGGGATTGTTTTGGAAGGGCAGACCCTGTCTTATAAACAAATAATCATGGTACAACTAATTCTACAAACATGATCTATTTTCATTAATGGCTTTCGCAATGTGTAGGCTTGTAAACCATGCCATTTTTTAAGTGAGCTCCCTGTCTTGCAAAAATGTGTTACAATTTCCATGAAAATGTAATACAACCTGCAAAAAAAGGTCTATCTATTGATATATGCCAAAAACATTGCATTTAGTCCAACACTTATTCAAAACTGACACATTTTCAATTTCTCTATAAAAAATTTCCACTGAATCTAAAGTTGTCTTTGACCCCACTGGCATGTGGGGCTTTGTTTGTCCTTCTGTGAAATGAACTGGTCAATAGAATTTTCCAAATTTTGGTATCCCCATGAATATGTCTAACAAGAATTCCCAGAGGGCTGTGTCTCACCTGCCTCACTGTCTGTGCATTGCCACCAAACAAAGCTATACTAGAAACCTCATAAAAACATGCTGCCACCAGAAAAGTAATATTCTAATGCACTTACATATGTAACCCGATGTCTGATTGGGTAACTTCAAACATTTGCGGCAGTATATTGCAGGTATAACCTGCGATATACTGTCGCAAAGCTGATGTCATTATGTAACGCCTGGTTTAACATTGCTGAAAGCGTTTGCTTTGTGTGCCAAAGTAGCACACTTTTAAATGTGAAAAGTGCAACAGAATGGGGATAAAGGTATTTAAAATTGTCATTTGGGGAGGTAAATAGTCAGTTTTATAGTCGCCATAAAACGAAATCTCCGACCATAAAACCGAGGATTTACCTCCCCAAATGACAATTTTGTGTACAATTATCCCCTAACTCATGTCATGCTTCTATAATTTCTCTCAAGCTAGACAAAAATGGTAATACCATGAACTTACATAATTTGCCAGTCGGCTTGCAACATAAAAGGTCTTTCCAAATTAAATGTATATAGAGGATCTTACATGAGTGCTCATGTATTATTGAATTTATTAAACGAGTTGGGGAAAAAGATAAGATGCGAGGCTCTGACGAGCATCTTATCGTTTTCACCACCGAGTTTAATAAATTCAATACTACAGGAGCACGAATGCAAGATTATATTTATCATATGACACTAAAATCACATTTTATAAGCAAAATTTTGCACTAAAACGTCACGATTTCGCCATTAGAAAAAGCGACGCTTTATGGATGTCAACGCATAACATTACGGCATAATTTGCATATTTAATCCACTAGTGGATTATCGTTTTTATTGCATGGCTTTATTACACTCTCAGATGTGACGTCGTATGATAATACAAGATAATGAGAATCAATTGTGGTACAAGGAGTAACATTACTTACTTGAACCTCCCAGCGGGAACACCAGGGGCAGTCGGTACCCTGTTCAATGGAGGTGGTGGTGGTACTACAGCAGCAGTCTTTGGGAAAGCAAATCCTCCACCTTGTCCTCCTATCAAATAAATTACAGGTATTAAAGGCTTAGCACCAAACTGAAATAGTGCAGATCCTGACCAGACCAGTCTGTATTCTTTGCTTAAGGCATACATGTAACTGTCACGTTAATTGGCCATTTTATGGTAAATACAAATGCATGCTGTATACTTTGTCACCACTTTTAGGAAGTTACAGTGAACAATTTGTGACTTCTCATTTGGTTCTCTGGATGAGTGACACTGCTCTTTCAAAATGGAGTCAAATCTTAACCCTATTGCACTCAGAAAGGCCAAAACTCCATAAAGTTTTGGCTGTTCTGAGTGCAATAGGCTTAAAGGGAAAGAATTTCCTCCTAGGAGCAACTTCTTCCTGTCAATTTAAAAGGTAGGCAAAACTGAATAGGGAAGAGTTGTTTTCCCTCCTAGTGTATCTGTTCACATTAATAAGATGGTAAATACAATTAATTCATTTGTTTTGTGTGCATAAACTGTCTCAAGTTACACATTTTGATGTTTTGTTACTACAGGACTATTAAGGAAATGGACTTGATGCTTTTGTTCAGTTCCTCATTTGCATACTGAGGATCTGAACAAAAGTATTACCTTTGCTTTACCAGTCCATTTTCTAAGTGGTCACAAACATGAACCGGGACATGAGAAAACCAACAAAGTGGTTGTGCGCCCAGCGCACTCAGATCAGCCTGGGCATCCGCCCAGTCTGATCAGAGTTTTGCTGTCCGCATGGGGGTACCTTTACGCTCTTAGCAAAGAGTCTGACCAGACTGGGCGGAAGCCCAGGTCGATCTGAGTCTGCGCAATGCGCACAACCACTTTGTCGGTTTCTCGCGTCGTGGCTAATATGTTTTTATCACTATAACTTGTATGAATGAATTAAAGTAAACTAGAACAAAATGGAGTCAGTCAAAGCAAAGCAGAAAGAGCCCACTTCATAATTTCGATTGGAATTTATGAAATGAACCCATAGCAAGTTCCATAAATTCCATATGAAATGACGAGGTAAATATGCAAATATGGCATGACGTTCCCATTTAGATCTGAAAAGAGTATACCAAGAGGACATCAGAAATGACTACTAGGATTTCTTGTAATTTCAGTTTGCCTATTTGCTAGCAGAAATAATTTAAAACCCATAACCATACATGTAGATAAAACTGAATACGCAACATGCATTTTGACTGCCATAGCACCATACAAACAAATGTATTTCCACAAGCCTTAGGGTAATACATGTACATGTACCAATATCCCTACCTATGCTCTGCTGACCAAGCCAATATGATACCATACATGCAAAAAATTAGCTTTCAACCGAGACAACTGAAAGCAGTATCAGCTCTGTCAACTGTCACCAAATTCTGGGTTGACAGTCACTTTGCACAGTACAGTGGACCCTCTTTACAACGACGGCATTTGTTCCCAAAAATTTTGACGTTAAACTGAATTTGCTGTTGTAAAGAATGCATATTTAGAACAATTTAGCCATTCTGTGCAAATCAAAATGACGTTATAAAGAATTTTGCTGTTGTAATGAGTGCCGTTGTAAAGAGGGTTGACTGTACCAGACTGGTCAACAGAACAAGTATGTAAATTGGTATTTCCCTTGAAATTTCCCAATGAAACATAAATCAGAGCATCAGGCAAGATTTTCATATGATTGTTCTGAGACCTCACCAAACAAATATGAATGTTGTGGTCTCCAATTTAGATTGGGCTGGCTGAGGCCATTCTAATGGATGATTTCTCATTTCACAATATCATGTATATTTTGGTCTCTTGGGAGAGACCAAAATATACATAGATATAGATAAATGAGAAATCATCTCAGAATTATCATCAAACAAGAATTCCCCGGAATGTGGTGTTTCGCCTGCCTGCACATTGTCACAACACAGTGCTAAACTAGAAACTTGATGCAAAGTTTACGCCACCAACACCACAGAAGTAACACCTATGTCTCCCTTCTGCTAGTTGCAGGCAAGACAAAACTTTCCTCACCTGGAGCTATGATAACTTAACTATGTTCTGAGATATAAAAATTAGCCAAAATCAGAATGACAACCTCATGATCTGCCATCTTAAAACTCTTTAGCATAAGGAACACCTTAACCTATTAACTGACTACATGTATTTATGTACAGCTTTCTGTACCTTGCCCTGTACACAGATCTTGAATGAAACTGAGGGCTTAATGTCAAACAGCACCACAGACAAGAGGCCCAAATGGGCCTGATATCGCTCACCTGACCTGGCTTTTGTGCAACGGGACCATTCCAATACAAAATTGGTCCAATTCCAGAGATTTTCACATTTTGCTACTTTTAGTAACAGAGGCCAAATTGTCTGGTCTTTATATATTTACTTTTGAAACACCTCAATGCAAGAATCATTTTGCCACAAATTTCAACAAATTCCATTCAGGGGTTACTGAGATATTGTCAGTTTCATGTTTTGTGCTATTTTTAGTAACGGCAGATGGCGACCATCTTAGAATGCCAAAATGCAAAAAATTGAAAAGCTTTCATGCAAGGACCATTTTGACACAAAAATGGTCCAGTTCCATTGTAATTTTCTAATGTTCATATTTTGCTATTTTAAGTAACAGAGGCCAACTTGACAGGTCAATATTTGTTAATTTTTGAAACACGTCAAAGCAAGAATCATTTTGCCACAAATTTCGTCTCAATCGCTTCAGATGTTAATGAGATGTTGTCATTTTCATGTTTTGTGCTATTTTTAGTAACGGCAAATGGCGGCCATCTTGGAATGCCAAAATGCAGAAAATCGAAAAAGCTTAATGAAAGGACCATTCTGACAGAAAATTAGTCCAATTTCACTGAGATTTTCTTATTTTCACATTTTTCTATTTTTAGTAACAAAGGCCATTAAAACTTGTCTATATTTAGTTACTTTTGAAACATCTCAATGCAAAAATCATTTAGACACAAATTTCGTCAAAATCTATTCAGCGGTTGCTGAGATATTGTCATTTTCGTGTTTTGTGCTATTTTTAATAACGGCAGATGGTGGCCATCTTGGAATGCCAACTTGCAATTAATCGAAATGGCTTCATGTAAGGAACATTCTGACACAAAATTGGTCCAATTCCATTCAAGGGTTCTTGACTAATTGCCATTTTATGTTTGCGCTATTTTTAGTAATGGCAGATGTCGGCCATCTTGGAAAGCCAAATTGCAATTAATCGAAACGGCTTCATGCAAGGAACATTCTGACACAAAATTGGTCGAATTCCATACAAGGGTTCTTGAGTAATTGTCATTTTTATGTTTGTCCTATTTTTAGAAACGGCAGACGTCGGCCATCTTGGAAAGCCAAATTGCAATTTATCGAAACGGCTTCATGCAAAGAACATTCTGACACAAAATTGGTCGAATTCCATTCAAGGGTTCTTGAGTAATATTCATTTTTATGTTTGTGCTATTTTTAGTAACGGCCCCCATGGTGGCCATCTTGGATAGTCAACTGGCACAAAATTGAAATAATTCCTTTCAATGACCATTTCTGACCAAATCTGACCACAATTGATTGAGTTTTCTTGAGATACTGACATTTGAGCAAAATTGGTCTTGTAAACGCTAAGTAGGTCACTGTGACCTAATTCCGCTATAGATTTTTTTCATTTTTACAATTTTTAATCCCACGGTCCCATTAATATTCCACGCAAACTTTCAACCAAATATACCAAATGGTTCTGGAGGAGAAGTTGATTTTGTTGTTTTTGCTATTTTTAGTAACGGTGGCCACCTTGGATTCTTGACCTGACCCAATTTTACAATTTTGAAACCCTGCAGTCTGGTCATGCTCCATGTGAAATTTGAGACCCATGAGTGCAGTGGTTTTAGAGAAGAAGTTGTTTGAAGTCGTTTGAATAACTCATTTTTTGACATTGGCATTTGAGCAAAATTACACTTGTAAACAGAAAGTAGGTCACTGTGACAAAACTCCGTTACAGATTTTTTTCATTTTTACAATTTTGAATACCAACGTTTCACTGATGTTCCATGCCAAAATTCAGACAAATATACCCAGTGGTTCTAGAGAAGAAGTTTATTTTGTTGTTTTTGCTATTTTTAGTAACGGTGGCCATCTTGGATTTTCAACCTGACCCAATTTTATAATTCTGAGACCCTGGAGTCAGGTCATGCTCCATGTGAAATTTGAGAACCATGGGACCAGTAGTTTTACAGAAGAAGATGTTTGAATATTTGTTTTCAGGTGTTGACGGACAAATTCCGTGACGACGCACGCCACATGCCGGACGCATTGGTATGACAATAGCTCACTATGGCCCTTCGGGCCAGGTGAGCTAAAAAGCTGCCAGATCATGGTCTGCACTCTAAGCAATTCCATCTGCAACTTTTTCACTCATAGCTCGATTATAATACATAGTGTATTCAACCCAACACCAGTAAGTGCACATTATGGGAATTTCTGAGGCATATGATAATGAGCCCAGATATTTTTATTGGTTTATCCTTTTGTTTACTTGTCTACAAGAGTTCAAATTATAAGCTAAAGAATCTTTCAGTTTCACTTGCAAAGCTTCTTCATACTTTCTGTGACTATAAGCAGCTTTTTTCTGATGCTTAACAAATAAATTGTGTTTCCTGTAATACATAATTTAACTCTTTGAAACTTGCACAGCTTAGGAATAATGTCAGCTACCACTATTGGCTGCCATTCAGAGGACCTTAAGTACTGCACTGTGCACTAATAAGGTTGAATACGGTATACAAGTACATGTAAGTAGCAGAATTAATATGTCATGTAAATCTATGTAATTTCAATAAATAGTTAACCCTAAAAGCGCCAAAAATGAAAAATTGTTGAATTTGCAAACAGTGTAGATCTAGATGAGGTGGCTCATTATTATGAGCCACCTCATCTGGATCTACACTGTTTGCCCTACAGTCTTTGAATTCTCAATATGATTTAGCTTGGACAAAAGATTTTTTGAAATTTCTGCAGACGTAAATTTTGTTGTCTGCTTTTTGGCGCATTAATGGTTAAGATGTCCCAACATTAAGTTCAACATGTAAACCACAACACAAACCTAATCTAGCCTTACCTGGATAAGTACTGGAAGGAACCGTGGAGGTAGGGCTAGTCATAGTAGGATTAGGCCTATTGTAATAATGATTCTGTGGCCTTGACCCAGCAAAGCCCTGCCAGTTGAATCCTGGTTGGGCCCCAGGTCCTATGGCTGTTGGGGAGCTGATAGGTTGTGGATTACCATCCCCTGGATTTATATAACACCAAATAACACCCCATACATTTACATGTGAATGGATCTCCTCAATTCCAGCCATGACTGGAGCTGATTAGATCTGTTTACATTCAAGCTAAAGGGTCTCCTAAAGTAGAGTACTTGATGAAGTTTCTGGGATATTTTATAATGAGGCCATAAAAATAACTTGTGACTCCTTCTTAGAACTCTTTCACTTCTTATGGAGTGCCACAACACATGCTATTACTATGACTTTACAGATTTTATCTTCATATTTCCATAACTACCATAAATACCCTATTAACCCAACTATCCTAAAGTGATTAAGTAACTGAACAACTAAACCCACTGATTTTCCATTTGTCCCAAATGGAAAATTAATGATTTTAGGTGTCCCAATATTTAAGCACATTCAAGTAGACACCTCTGCTCTTAATGCCTCTAATTAAAGAACAAGATTTCTGTAGAATCTTGTGTGTGGCGTGTCTCACACTGTCACAAAGAGTCTTCTACTTACACAGTTAAACCAGAAAACTAGAGAGAAGTGTATGCCTTCAAATCCACGTACACCAGAAAAGTAATGCCTAGATGTCTCTCTTAGAAATGCTAGTTGCAGGCAAGACAAAAGCTATCCCAGAAAAGTCACCAATATCATTTGTTCTCAAACTCTGTAAGTGATCAGAGAAAAAGATACATGCATATCCAAGAATTTTGTGGTTGGTTTGAGTCTTTTTCATTAAAATCATACTGAAAATTTTTCTTGGATTTGCTAGTTTTCTTAACTGAAATAATTTACTTTCATATTCAAAAGCAGTATATACGGTAAATTCTATGTTAGTTCGAACACCCTAGCAGTTCGAACACCGAAATTCATCTTCAAACGGCTGCTCAAAACTTTCTTATTTAGTTCGAACAGTGGATTTTTCTGTGCATTTGAATTTTTAATACTTCGAACACCAAAAAAATATCTTGAATTTCATAAAATACACGCCAAACTTTTCAGGTGTTTTCAGTTTTGTTTTCCCGACGCAATGTGCGAAGGGAGCAACTCTATCAATCTAAATTTCAATCGGGCATCCTCTCCGATATTTACGGAGTTGGCTGTTAAAGTGTTATGATGTGTACGAGTGGGAACATCAGCCTACACATCTGTGCCATCTGATTACTGTCTTCTCTGTCTGCATCAACAGTGGGAATGTACATGTTGACCCGAGAAGGATCGAGCTTATGAAGTTATGAGGTTGCGGGGGTGCGCAGGCTGAACTGAGTCTTTGCTTTTCGTCGTTTTGTCATATGCAGCAATAATGTGCACGTGTGCTAAAGTGTGTTTGAGAAATATACATGAACGACAGAGAAACCAGGGTTGCAAAAGAAATAAGTTGTCATAATGACAAACTCTACAATCCTGACAAAATCAGTCTGAATACATGCGCAAACTGAAAGCAACAACCAGCCTGCGCATATGCATGGTCTGTGCATTTAAACAAAGTTCGCAGCAGCCGTGAGATCGGTTTATCACTGGGGCACAGCTGGCCCGTGGGTCTCAAAAGGGCCTCAGGACACATCCGATCAGCAAACACCAGCATCATACCATGCATAAATTTGCGAACATTGACCAGTCTTACAAATCCCCAGGATTCACCGATAGTTTGCAAAATAATCGTTTTTAAGATGTGCAGACTGGTCTAAGGCTTTGCTGTCGGCACATGTAATACGGTACCCTTTTCATGACACGTTGCCAATATTTCTGCACCCTTGGACGTAATATAGGACAGACAGAAACAGGGAAGATCAAAAGGACCGCATCTTCCAGAATTAGACTTTGTGTGTTATCAATAGAAGCCCGTGAATTTAAAGCAGGCTGCTTGCAGTGAATGAATAGCCAGGGCAATGACAAACTTACCTGACGTGTTTAAACAATTACATATTAGGTCATCGTAAATGTGTTGAAATACTTTCTTTTCTTTCGAAATATTTATTTGGAATATTGAAAAGGATGAAGAGAATGAAATACATGCATAATGAGGACATATTTAATACTGAGAGGTATGAGATACAATTTGCGACATGACATGAGATCGTTTTTCTCCCGGAAATTGGTAATTCAAATAGTTTGAACACTAAATATTTTCATGACTGGCAATTTCTAATACTTCAAACACCCCGATCAGTATTTATTTTTTAACTGTTCGAACTACATGAGAATTTACCGTACATATTTTTGGAAGTGGCTATTGACGACACCCAGTTGTCAATAGTGACTGTTTGCTATTGACAACTGGCTGGAATATTCCATATTCAATTACAGGTAAGATGAGCCAGTTTACATATACTGAATGTTGATCCTAACTTGATATTGAATATTCCAGACGGTTGTCAGTAGAAAATGATAGCATCGTTTTTGCTGTTGATTTTTCCCAACCAACTAAACAACCATCACTGGATTTGCCCCTTGTTAGCCAAATTCCAACAAAAAATTGCCAACACCAGAATCATGCAAGAAATAGAACAGAAAACAGTTTGCCTGTCTGGAGAGTACATGTACATGTGCATGCACTGATAATGTTTATAACTCCTCCATAAAAAACTTGCATGTATATAATTGTGATATTTCCTGTGAAATGGCACATTATCTTTACTATGGACAATTAAATTTTCATAAAAAAAACTCCTCTTATAAATGGTATTAGAGGAGATGCAATTCTGCAAGTACATGCAAGTTTTTTATATAATAATTATAGCCTTTCAGAAGTATTGGTCACAAATGTACTCGTATCCGAGTAGTTCTCGTCATTTTTTTCTAACAGTTTCCTGTTTTCTCCCAAACGAGCAGGTTTCCTTTCAGTTTGCGGTAGTTATGTATTGTGTACCTAATAACTCTGGTTTCGACACACAGGTCATGAATTTATTTATAGAAACGAACCTCAGGGAGCGATCATTATTTGATATGCTATCACGCACAGACAACGTCACGTCCAGAAGCAGTTCTCGTCATGTTGCTTTTGAGCTTGATTTTAAAATAAATATAAAACCCATTTTGCTGTTGTTCCTATATAATGATTTTTGACATCTTATTCATGTAACAAAGTCCGTTTGTATGCCGAATGCGCTCATTTTTTTTAATGAGGTCACAGCAGACGAAAACAAACACAAAACTGGGACGAAGGGTTTGTCTTGTTCACAAGGCTGCTGAAAACGCTAAATGATGACTGGATCAGGTTTTCTATTTTAATATTTTTGTGTATTTTCCTGCAATGTTGACTTACATTCGGAATTTGTTTGCAAAGTAGACACAATATTGGAAAACCTGACCCAGTTAAGAGGGGTCAGCACGTGGCTTGAACGTGCTCACGTGGATGCCCCTGGCGTAATCACGCGACTTTGCGAATCCAAAAGAGAAAAAACGGCATTTATATATACACAGCTCGATATCTTGATGAGTTTTTGCGCTAGTTTGCCCAAATGTATCATAAACTTAGGATTAAGGCAGTTGAAGTGAAGAAAAAATACGGGAAAAACTCGTTTTAAGCAGAATGACGAGAACTACTAGCTGACGAGATCTACTCGGATACGAGTACTGATATATAAATCAAAAGTAACAGCATTTTTTTTTTTTCAGAAAATAACTGCACTAAGTCTTATGGGTTTTTAAACCTGCCTTTTAAGTTAACAAAATAATGGCAAATCACCTTTACACTGTCTTGCTGGCCAAAAAAATCTCCAAACCTGTAGGTAAACTATCACTCTGTCTCAAAATTTGTTTTACATGTACATCTAGACTGTTACAGTAGAGTTTGCCTACAATTTTACAAATGCTTTGCTGAAAGATCTATCATGTGTGACACTGAATACTGGGAGACTTCACCACTTATTGAAATATTCCTACAATTTGAACAAGCTGACTTTGCTGTGACAAGTGTCAAAACCATTGACAAAATGACAGGACCAGCAACCAGTACAGATCCTGATGAGCGACTTATTTAGGTTATTGCTTTTATATCCCAATATTACAGGTCATTATGGTATCCTTAAAATATTCTTCATTCAATATCTGTCAGAAAGATGAGAAAAGATATGAAGAGCTACTTCAAGTTAAATCATAGTTAGTAGCAAGTTCCATTTTCAAATTTATGAATAATGAAATATACAGCTTTGCAGATTTAGTTGCAACAATATCAGCATACATTAAGGTTTATTCCTCAGACAGACTGGCATTGACAATAGCATTACCAATATTGACATGATCTATTTAGTCCAGTGCTCTAGAACATGGATAAGGATACTTTTCCATATGTCTGCATAACAAGACCTGTCACCGGGACAGGATAGCTCACCCGACAGCGCCTTGCCCATCACCTAAAAAACTTTAACGTAAATATTTAACATTTTGCTAACGCCGTCGCCAACGCCAACGGCGGGGATAGTACAATAGCTCTTCCTGAACTTCGTTCAGGCAAACTAAAAATGTATGTTGTGACCACTCATTAGAACCCTCTGGCTGAGATGAGAGGTTACAACATATGCTTGTGGGAAATAAGAAAATTATTTCATAAGTATCCTGAAAACCAATAGATCTTATCTGGACCTCTGATTTCCAATCTAATATATAGCCAGCTTACCTCCATAAGTAGGATAATTATTCTGAGTGGGTACTCCAGCCTGTTTCTGTGCTTGATCATGAGCCTGGTTTGCGTTCTCTGGGTAGAATGTTCCTGCAGCTCTCACCGGCTGTTGCTGAGGCCGCTGTTGAGTGATACGATACAGCTCCTGGATTGCATTGCTGTCAGACTTATGACTTTGCTGAGCAGCTAGACTTCCAACATTTAGATAAGACGCAAGCTCAGAAACAGTTGAGCTTGCACTGTTTCCTTTGCTTCTAAGGTGGGCAGCTACTAACCTTTGCAGAAATGCTCGCCGATGTTCATATGCAAGATTTTTGTAATTCTCTTTAACAGAGGGAGGATACATGCTAAGAAGATCAGCTACTTGTTGTGATAGTGACTGAGCCGGTGTTATATTAGCAGCTGTTGGAGCTGCTGGAGAGTTTGTGGTAGCCTTGGTGACAGCCGGGGTAGTAGGCTTTGGTGAAGCAGTCTGTGGTGCTGTGTTACTGGTGGGGTAGGACTTTCCATTAACATTGATGAAACCCATTCTGCTTACATTCTTCTTCAAAAAATTAACATCGTTTTCATATTTAATATCTAATTCAAACATAGAATCTTGTATTGAAATGTCTTTTTCTAGCAGACTTTTCAGCTGACTGTCCATCAGGCCCTTTATTGACAGCACAGACATATCATTTCCAGAAGCAACAGCATATTCCACAAAGTCAATACAATGTCTGGCTCTGTCGGCAAAGTCATCAAATTCTTGCTTCTTGAGCGACAGATCTCTCGTCCGACAGTTGCACACACCTTGTAGGAAATTCAGTAACTGTTTACACCACTTTATCAAATCATTTGTGATCTGATCAGCAACCTGCCTCACCTCATTAAACACATCAACCTGTTGCCTTTTGATGTCTTTCTCCTTTGTCGCAATCTTCTCTGCAACCTTTTCATTCTTTTCTAGTCTTCCCCTTAGTGACTCGACACTTTCTTGGAGGTTTTTCTTCTGATCAGAGATTGTCTCTTCTATGAACTGGTATTTATGATCCTTGTGTTCAAGAAGCTGACAGTCTCTACAGGTCAACTTGTCACAGCTCAAACAAAACAACTTCATTTTCTCAGTCTTGTGAATGTGACAATAGACTTGTTTGTGAAAGGAAGTGTCTAGAGGCGTGTCTTCAGGCTCTAAATTTGTAGAAAATGTGTGATCTTTTGTAATTCTAACTCGCTTGTGTGCAATAACACATGGATCACATAACCACTCCTGGCATTCAACACAGAATGATGATGCCTTCTGGTTCTCATCGCAGGACATACAGATAGGGAATTTTTGGGTGGAAGGGGACCCATCTTCTGACGTATGCGGGTCTTGACTTGCAGCAACTGTGATGAAAGGATTGTTGATGACTGACTCTTTTGGAAACTTCTGGTTGCAGGTTGGACAAGAGACCTTTGAAGAGTCATCCTGACCTGAAAGAGTAAATGAAAGCAAACTATTATACAAGCCTCAACACAACAAAACCAACAAACTGGCACATGCACCCAGCAAAGACTCTGATCAGCATGGGCATCTGCCCAGTCTGATCAGTCTTCACTGTGCGCTAAAAGGGTAGCTAAGGGTCTAAGATACCTCCATGCCACCAGCAAAGACTCTGATGAGACTGGGTGGAATCCCAGGCTGATCTGTGCACATGTCAGTTTGTTTGTCATGTCACGGCTCATATTTATTCGGATATAAGACAGGATATTTCCCTTCCAAAACAACCCCACAAATCTAGATCTGTCTTATACGACAGCTAGATTTTTTAGGATTGTTTGGGACAGCAAAATTTGTATAGCAGAATTGCACAAAACTGGTTTAGACATTTGGGGTCATTCTTGAGCGAGAAAACCTTCATCTTCTAAATGAAAAAATACCATAGAGTAAATGAGCAGGATCCTGCCACTTCTACAACCTCAAGCCTAACAAACCTGGGCCCAGTTGTTCAAAGCATCGTTAGCCTAACGAGCTCTTTAAGAGGTCTACTCGTTAAGTGTTTCACAACTTTATAACCAAATACACTGACACTGGTATTTTTTGTTGAAAAAATGTGAGAAAAAAAAGGTTCTCACATTTTTTCAACAAACAATATTGGCGTATTTGAGATATTAACATTTGAAATTTTAATGATACGTTAACTAACGACGTCGTTAGTTTTGAACAACCGGGCCCAGGTCTTTAATGTATTTTTATAAGTATTTTATTTGCAGCCTGATTCAAAATGTCATTTTGAATGGGCATAGGCTAGATATAGGTCATAGCTTCAGTCAAAATGGATATTTTGATCATATTGTTCATTGTTCATGATGTTACATGTATTAACAAATTATTATTCAAGTCTATAGAACAGTCCTCCAGATAAGAAGGGGTAAAAGATAGTTTAGGAATAATTTTCTATATATGTCTAAAAAACATTTGTTATGACCCCTCATTAGATCCGTCTTGCCAAGAGGACTGTAAAGAATAGTCACAATGTTTTTTGTGAGAAATAAGAAAATCTGTCTCAGAATTATCCTCAAAATCCTACTTTAAATGGAGCTTTGATAGATATCTGATGAAGGAATCTTAGAAACTCTTCACCAGGGTCATCAAAGAAGTTTTGCAAATGCCATCATAACTTTCTCATTTGTAGAGTTATGGTAATCAAATTATACCTTAACCAGACGATGTATAATCTACACATATATGATAAATATCATACTTCTGGCATACTTTCCTAAGAAATTGGAGGGTTTTGAATGGAAAGGTGGCAATACGGACGTAAAATTGTACAAATATGATGCTTTCATCAAGAGGGTCTTACAGTATGGTATACAATCCTTTGATTCAGCCACACAGATTACTCAATCAATATCCTATAATTGCGTTTGCCTCTGCTATTAAAAAGCTGCAAGTGATAGGAAACAAGCTTCGCAACTTAAACTGTCTTAAATCTTTTCAACAATTATCTCTGTAGCACTTTTTAGTGACAAATAAATGTCATTTTAGGAATACTTCGTCGGTTTTGCACATATTTTCTTGAAACAACCATTTTATGTGAAACTGTAGCACTTCGAGAAAAAATGTGTTTCTGCTTACTACTTGTCAATCCACTACTGCACCATGTCGTTGTTGGAGCAGGTTCAGAAACATTCTGTTATCTCTAAATAATAAAAAGACAGACAATCAAAGTAATTTCTTCATAGAGTCTTAGACGTCGGCTCAGTTGATCCTAGTCACAAAATTTATCTTTAACGGTACTTGTCAGCTACATTATAAAAGACTTCGGCAGCTGTGACTTTGTTAGCGCAAGGTTTACAGAGGCTCAGATGTCACAAATCTAGTTACTGCGACTTTATAATTGAATCAAAACAAATCAGTTTTTCGGCGGAATATTTTATGTGACAGTTGACGGTAACAAATTGCCATTGCCTTAGAAGGACGTTGGTTGCAGTACAGTGTTTCCCCGAGACTGAAAAAGGGGCAGGGTGCTGCTGAAAAAAGGGCACTTTTACCGTGACGAAGGGCATCTGGATGGGCAATGTTACTCACGTTGTTCGTCCTTCATCTAATAATTTACCTCAAAAGTATGGCATTTCAGTGCAGTAACACTACCATAATGTTTAATATGTAGTGTAATTCAGCAGTACTGTTCATAGTATTAGTGTGACAAGTCCATTGTTGAATTGCTCATAAAAAAATTGTTGAATTGCTAAAAAAAACAAAAACAATCCCACATTCTCAAACCACCACTATCTCCCCACCTTTCCCTCATCCTCAATATACACATCCATAATTGCACCTCGGATGATGGGTCTGATTTGTTCTAGTGATTTTATCAAAGCTGATACTTGTTTACACTCAAAATCTGTCTATCTCAAAACCGAGTTTAATTCTACACTTAGATGAACAAACCTACCGTAAGACTTTTCTAGAATAGTTACATATCAAATAAGGATCACGTATTGTTGCATATCTGGGCCGGTAAATTTGTAAAGTCCCAAATTACTGTATAGTGACAGAGGATTTCCCAAGGTACTATGAATAAATTGACTGGTTCTCGTTCCAAAGATCGTACACCTTAATCGGCTGGAACTAGATAAAAAAACGCGAAAAACTAATCTTAAAGTGAACAAACCGACTTTCATAAACAGAAATCACCGGCACCTGTGACGATTTTATGAAAACATGTATGATCTGATCAGCCTGGGCAAATTTAGCATGATCCGTATCTGTGATGACTGTACATTCCGTATCTGACATGTTTACCGGGAAAATAGATATTGAATCATTGCATTGTCGTACGCGTCTTAGGCCTCAAATTCTGTTGTAGCGCAACATGCAAAAATAGTTATCAGTATTGATGCGGCAAGCGGCACCGTTATGGCGAATGAATCCCCACCTGCCACACCCTCAACTAGGTCTGTGTCATTATCGCAGCGAGGCAAGCAAGTTTAACAGTGCTACCCGATAATTTCACAGTTGGAACAGGCTGGTCACTTTAAGGAGAGTTTCTTTATTGGCCTGGTTACTATCATCATGTCCGCAATGCATCTGACACCTCTAAAGCCGGTAATCAGCATGTGTTTTCAGTCAGCGAAGTAATTTTCCACTCCAATTAACGCATGGCAGTCGGGGGTATAGCGAGGTGATAACTGACCTGACGCGAAATAGACAATCGCTCCGCCCCTCCAAAAATCAAGGACAAAAAATACACTTGTTCAATGCATTTTCTAGGGATCCCAAGCACGTGTATTTGTTAGTCCAAGATTTGTGTTATCTTTATGTCATTTTCACTGGTCAGTCACAATTGTCAATCAATATTCACGTCAGGTTAATTGCCACAGGTTAATCACCGTGATTGGTGTTTATTGATGAGCATGTGCATACAGATTATCAATCGGCCTGAGTTGTCGGTTTTTACAGGAACAGGACACAATGGAACCGAATCGCAATAGCAGCGCCAGAAAAGGGACTGGTTACTGATATTTTTTTCGGGCAGTTGGGCGGGAGCAAAAAGGGGCAGGGCCCGGCGCCCCGCCATTCCGCTTTAGGGGAAACACGGCAGTAGATATTTGATTTGTAGTAAGACAATATAATTATATTATGACTGATGATAGTATTTTAACTTTTGTATCATATATCATGCCTCCCAACAGAATTCCAACGTATGCAGCCACTTTAAACGGAAGTACTGGTCCTAAAATGAACCACCGGCAGCTACCACCGCAACCCTTTATGTTAGTGAGTGAACTCGGGTTTAACGTCCCACCACCAACGAGGTCATATGGAGATGGGACCTTGGTTTAAAGTCTCATCCGAAAGACTAGAGATGTGGGGGATCCATCTTGCAATCCCTGGATTGGTAGTCCGAAGTGTAATCCACTATACTACAGCCGCTCCTCCTTTATGTTAGTATTCTTCCATTGCATAAAATTTGAGAAATTTGAATTGCTTGATTCCCTATTAATATTATATAATCGGCTGATGGAGGTTTCGCCACTCTGCAAGTTCGCCACAGGAGGTTTCGCCACCTGGATGAGAGGGTTCGCCACTTTTCACATTTTTGCTTTTGGAGGTTTCACCACATTTTAAGCTTTTTCATATAAATTAGCATTGATGTAGCGTCAGGGTCCTTGTCAACATCTGTGATCAGGTTATTGCGTTTAACTTGATGAAAAATACTCTAAAATTTTTATACTCTCCTTTTTATTCTGAACTATGTTTGACGTATATGAAATAGAAAATGGGCAAATAGAAGTTTAAGTTATGTGGTTAGCCTTGTGCAGGGCTCTCACGCCCCTTTTTGGGAATGGGGCCGGGGCCTTTAGAATTGGGAAAATAGCGTCGTTTTGTCTAAAATTGGGAAAATTTCCATTGTTATATGTGTGACGTTTTCATTGTCAGACCAACACAACTTACATATGGTATTGTTATATATTTTCAGATGAATCGAGTCGATAAGCAGACATAAATCTAGCAGATAGTGAATCATAATAAACTTTATCAAATAGTTGGGATATTAGATAATAACAAAACTATTTGTGTGTGTTGAGTTTTTTCTTTCTTTCCTTTGAACTGGCAACTTCCCTATCTTGCCACTCTCAAATTGGAGACAAGACTATAGAACAAGAGGGCCAAGAGGCCCTGAATCGCTCACCTGACCAAAAAGGTTAAAGGTCAAACAAGGGTCATCATTTAACAAACCTGATAGTTTGCAACCACTTTCAAATGGTTTTGAAGAAGATTTTTGAATATTTTCTATGTATTGCTATGGTTCAAACCCTGGACCCCCTGGGGCAGGGCCATTTTGGACCCTGTGGCCATCATTTGAATAATTTTGGTAAAGGACCACCAGGCAATGCTACATACTAAATTTCAAGCATCTGAGCCAAGTGGTTCTGAAGAAGAAGATTTTTGAATATTTTTCTATGGTTCAAACCCTGGATCCCCTAGGGTGGGGCCATTGTAGACCCTGGGGTCATCATTTGAACAAACTTGGTAAAAGACCACTAGGCAAAGCTACATACCAAATGTCAAGCATCTGAGCCTTGCGGTTCTGAAGTAGATGATTTTTTAAAATTTTTCTATGTATTTCTATGGTTCAAACCTGGGAATCCCTGTCCCTTGGCCATTTTGGACCCTGGGGCCACCATTTGAACAAACTTGGTAGAGGGCCACTAGGCAATGTAACATACCTAATTTCAAGCATCTGATGCAAGCAGTTCTGGTGAAGAAGATTTTTAAGTATTTTTTAGTTTCGAACCAAAGACCCCCTGCCCCAGGGCCATTTTGGACCCTGGGGCCACCATTTGAACAAATTTGGTAGAGGACCACTAGACAATGCTACATACCAAATTTCAAGCAGCTGAGCCTTGCGGTTCTGAAGTAGATGATTTTTAAGTATTTTTTAGTTCTGAAACCCAAGACCCCCTGCCCCAGGGCCAATTTGGACCCTGGAGCCACCATTTAAACAAACTTGGTAAAGGACCACTAGGCAATGTTCCATACCAAATTTCAAGCATCTGAGCCAAGCAGTTCTGGAGAAGAAGATTTTAAAGTATTTTTAAGTTTCGAACCCAAGAC
This sequence comes from Ctena decussata, assembly GCA_963989385.1. Taxonomy (NCBI): domain Eukaryota; kingdom Metazoa; phylum Mollusca; class Bivalvia; order Lucinida; family Lucinidae; genus Ctena; species Ctena decussata. The sequence goes on from OZ022508.1 coordinate 2,868,412, forward strand.
CCCCTGCCCCAGGGCCATTTTGGACCCTTGGGCCACCATATGAACAAACTTGGTAGAACACCACTAGACAATGCTTCATACCAAATTTCAAGCCTCTGAGCCAAGCAGTTCTGGAGAAGAAGATTTTTAAGTATCTTTTAGTTTCAAACCCAAGACCCCCTGCCGCAGAGCCATTTTTGACCCTGGGGCCACCATTTGAACAACTTGGTAGAGGACCACTAGGCAATGTTACATACCAAGTTTCAAGCATCTGAGCCAAGCAGTTCTGGAGAAGAAGATTTTTAAGTATTTTTTAGTTTCGAACCCAAGACCCCCTGCCCCAGGGCCATATTGGACCCTGGGGCCACCATTTGAACAAACTTGGTCGAGCACCACTAGACAATGCTTCATACCAAATTTCAAGCCTCTGAGCCAAGCAGTTCTGGAGAAGAAGATTTTTAAGTATTTTTTTAGTTTCGAACCCAAGACCCCCTGCCCCAGGGCCATTTTGGACCCTGGGGCCACCATTTGAACAAACTTGGTAGAGGTCCACTAGACAATGCTTCATACCAAATATCAAAGCCCTAGGCCCAGTGGTTTCAGAGAAGATGTCATTTAAAGCAAATTGTTGACGACGGACGACGGACGACGCACGACGCACGACGCACGACGGACACTTGGTGATCACAATAGCTCACCCTGAGCCTAAAGGCTCAGGTGAGCTAAAAAGAGTGTTTCAATATAACAACAGTAATAACACTCTAGGTTGAAGCATCTGTGAACTAAGCATAATGTGAAGTTGAGAGAAAGTGGACTGTCACAATGCAGAACATGACAAAACTTTCAGTCCTGCAAGTACAAAACATCCACGGTATGTCACTATCACCATACTAACTCTTGAATGTCCCGGTAATCCTGTTTATGATTTTGGATATGGCCGAAAATGTCTGTGAAAATTGATTCAGGTACGAAACGCAAAAACAGCAGAATCATCCACCAAAGGTGAAAACTCCGATCAAATTTTAGCATTGGAATGCTTTAAATTAAAGAATAAGTCAAAATATTGTTCACCTTGTCTTGTCTTGTCGATAGTATTCTCCCTCTTTCTATTCAGAGGCACCACAAGTCTTGTGTTGAAATTAATCAGTTAAAACTTAAAAGTGTTCTAACAATGTTTAAAAGTTCCGTGCTCATCACTAAAATTTTACTTCTATTTACACTGAGTGGAGTCTCCACGGGCAGCCATCACGCAAATTGTTGTTTACTCAAATCAGTCATGTTGTTGTTTACTCAGAAATAGCCTCCTCAAATGAATCTTATAGAAAAAGTCTCTAGATAGCTCTTCAACAGAGATGATCACACTGGATAGTTCCGGAACCACAAGACGAATATTGTCAGGACAAGTAATGATTTTCAAAAAGTTCTCCCAGCTATTGAAATATAAGTTCCATACACTGGTATCAGTATTGTCAATAACCAAACTCATGAGCTGACTGACGGTAGATGTTCGTAAACTGTGAAATGCCGGACACCGAGTCACCACGTGCCGAATATCTTCTACATCTAGCTGACACAATTGACAGGTTGGATCAGCAGACCTGTTACTATACACATGCCTGTTAGACTGGAGTATATAGACACCAGTAAGAAATCGGGCTTTAATAACACCTTTCCTGACTGCCGACACTGATTCCACGTTCTGCCATACCAGATGAGTTCGACCAACACGTAGATCACACACTGACAGGTACCTCAAAGTTTTCTTAGACTTTATATCATTCACATACAACCTTGTCCAAAAAGTCTCTAAAGCTTTTTTACAACAGTTCTTCCACCGAAGTTTCGTGAAGTTTGATGCTATAAGCTGACTTAATGTTGGTAAGCCATACTTTTGAAGAACCAGGGCAACCATGTAGAAGAAACTGAGCTCGTTATTAAAGCTGCACGCTAACTGCCGTTGAATCACCTCCTGCAGACACTTGTTATCACTACTGATGACTGCATGTAACAAACTTAATTGTCTTTTATGTATTTCAGCCTCAATAGGAAGTGCTCCCAAAAGCATGTACACTGCAGAACTAGCAGTACGCTGAGGTAGAGACTGTATTTGGCGAAGCGTACGCAGATGATATCTTTCAAGTTGGTTGAGCTGTGTCTTTGTAAGATGAATTACTTCCAACCCATAGAGCATTCGTGGTAGAACGTAACATTTGTAGATCATGTAGGAAACTTTGGGGTTTAGACCATTAGTTCCATGGAGACCAGTGTTCATTAACAAATATGCTGTGCGCCGAGCCAGGCTGATTCTGTCAGTAATGTTTATATCAGATTCTTTTCTCCCAGTCCTAATAGTTCCCAAATGAGTTGTGCGATCTGATACCTTCAGTTCATTCTCCTGCAAGGTCCAGGAATCTCCACATACCGGGACTCCCGAGAGCATAGCGATAACAGTTTTTGTCGGGTGAATCTGGTATCTATTACAAGAGGAATATCCACCGGCTTCTCCAAACATCAACTGCAGTTCTTCTCTTGTCTTTGTAAGGAAGGCCAGATCGTCTGCGACCGTTGGATCTCCAATGTAGACAGTTCCCAATCGAAATCCGAGCCTTTTGTTCCGAAGAATATCAAGCAACGGATCAATGTAGACCTTGTAGAGATGAGTTGAGAGTATGCCACCCTGCCTAACACCTTGATTGATGGAAAATCTTTCACTGCAGTCCCCTAACCATTTAACCTTAGAGGAGATATTTGAATATAAGTCCTTAATGATCAGCCAAATGTCTTTTAGGATTCCCTTGTCAGCCAGCTTATCCAATAAGATGGTATGATGAACAACGTCGAAAGCTTTCTGAGTGTCCAATGTCGCCAAGAATAAAGATTCATTATTATGACGAGCTTCTGCCTTTGCTTCACTAACTAGCAGTGCAGCCATATTAGGAGATAAGCCTTTAGTGAACCCAAATTGCAGGTCTGATTGATCATATTTCAGTTTATTCAAAACAGTATATTCAAACAGCTTCCCGAAAGTTGCTGACACTGTTATGCCCCTATAATTTCCCATACATTTTGAGTCTTTATCCTTCTTTAAGACTGGAGTGATGATACCTGTCTTAAAATTAGCTGGTACTCTCTTTTCAGTTAAAATTGAGTTAAATAGTTTTGTAACTATCGGCACTATCACCGGTTTAGCAGCCTTAAAGTGTTCAGAAGACAGCCCAAACTCATCCAGCGCCTTTCCACTGTTCAACTGGTCAATAGCAATACCGACCTCTGCCTCAGAAATACACACCGCAGTCTCAGGCTCCTCACAATATTTGGTTTCCGTTTCGTTACAGCGGATATTACAAAGTTCAAGAAATAAGTTGTCATAGTTGTGATCTTTAGGGACGGCAAGATCCTCAAAGTACTGAGCAAAACAACGACGCTGTTGTTCAGGATCAAAATATTTCACCCCATCCACTTGGATGCAAGCAGCATTTGATTCAGATTTTGACCTACTTCTTTTAATGAGTTGATAAAATTTTATACTAACTGGATCTTCCATGAGGGAATCATAAAACGACTTCCTTCTCTGTGCTTCCTCAGAGCGTTGCTGACTACGTAATGCACGCTGGCAGGAGACACTTCCTATATGGCGATCCATATAATCATGTCTAAAACACTAAGACATTTGCAGGACTTATTGGACGACCCTCATTAGGGAATGGGGCCCATATTCGGCCCCTTTGAATATTGTAGATAATCCCCTGGATACCTATATAATATGAACAGGTATATAATGAAGTCCAAGTACATCTGTCTATCTCTGACTTTTATGCTTGATGCTAGGAATTTCACACTATAGTACTGGGGCATTTTCTAACATGTTAGAAAGTTTCATGTGAAAAGCATAAAAGCTGAGTGAAACAACTGGTGGGTTTTAGTCCTCTCCATGCAGTTTTATGTGTTGTGTGCAATCAAGGATAATTTAAGATTTTTGTTGCCTGTTAAAAAAAAAAAAAAAAAAAAAAAATGTATACTGGCACTCCCTATTCTCACGGTACTAAGGGTACAAGCAAGTCTAGCCAATTAAAGGGAGACCACAATCCAACATACTACATGTAATTAAGCCCTTTAGTATTTCATCTAAACCTTAAGGCATTTTTTGTATTTTCTACCTTCTGATGAATGTCAAATTTTTACTTACACACAGTACTACCCCAAGTGGTTATGCAGAAATAACCACTCGATATTCTCACGGTACATGGATATTTGCCTCACTGTTAGCAAATTGAATGCAAGCAGAAATATTTCCTATTTCAAAATGGTTAATATAACCATACTGAAATTAAATAAAGCAAGAAATAACATGATCAGACAATTATTTTCTATTTTATCTCGACTTTTATCAGCCTGGGGTGTTCTTTGTTACCACCTTGGTAATTTTTCACTATTTTGGCTTTTAGAAGTCACAGAGTCTTCAGAAAAAGATAGAACGGAAATCTAAAGTGTTCTTCAACCTTGTTTTCCTTAAGCCTGTATGCCAATATAAAAATTAGGAGACATATATGTCTGAGGGCTTTTATATAGCACTACCGCGAGAATATGATTGCCGCGAGAATATGGAGTTCGAGTACACTGTATGAACAGTTGCCTTGGTGTCGCTGTCATTGTCCCTGGCACTTCGACAGCTAAGAAAAAGCCACACACATGCACAGCAGTGCATGTGTGTGGCTTTTGCTTCAGCTTCCCTGATTCAAAGGTCCGCTTCCCTGATTCACAGGTCCTGGTGAATGATTGTCCTTGGACGTATCACCAGTAAACAATTCTGATTCTGATATGACAAATGTAATCAGCCTTATGCGTTAAGCCAAAGTCAACATCGAACATATCTGCAGTTTGCTACATATACACACCTTTTTCTTTGTCAGATTCTTTTTCTTCTTCCTCAGAGGCGGTCAGTGAGAAAACGCATGTTTGGCAGGCTGTGTGTAAACAGGGCAAAAGTTTTGGTAAATTTTCCTGAGAGAAAGCGTTCTCACAGTGGCTACAGTTTGTTAAATTCAACTTCTTCTGCAAGTCTTGTGCTGTGTCTTCCTCCATAGCTGCAGGCATTTCTGCCATGGCTATTTAATTTCATTAAAAACTTAAAGATTCAATTATTTTTCGTAAGGGGACATTTTGTTGCCTCGTTTTCAGTTTAATTTAATAGCATAGAATCCCCTTTAACGAACCATCTACATTCCTTGAGCATTGATGCACGCAAAGTCGTATAGATATGATCAACTAATTGTTTTGTAATGTTTGTTATATGTAGTCAATATATGTGTGTTTTTGTGTGCGTATTTTTGTGTTGGTGTATATTTTTGCAAATCATATGTGTACTTTTTGTAACTACCCGAAAGGGTCCTTGATTTGGAAATAAAATATATTCTATTCTATTCTATTCTATTCTATTCTATGTACCAATTCGGACCGCAAATGCTGGGTCCGTGGAAACACCCCAAACCACCCCAAAACCCAGACCCAAACCACCTTCATACCTGCACGGATACAAACCCCTCCACCTCGGTACCCCAAGACACCAACATCCTAGGTCAATTGGCAAGTATAATTATCTAATTTACTTGTATGGCAAGCCGTTTTACTATTTATTATGCATAGTAGATATCTTATATAGTATATTAGATATGCCAATTAAGATATCTAATATAACATATAAGATATCTTATATCCTATATAAGATATCTGATATAGGATATAAGATATCTTTTAAAGGATATGAGATATCTTATTTAATTTTTCATATCAGATATCTAATATGATATATCTGATATCTTATATAATATATTAGATATCTTATATAGCATATAAAGTATCTTATATAATATATCAGATATCTGCTATATTATATAAGATATCTTATACGTAAAATTAAATAAGATATCTCATATCCCATATAAGATATCTTATATGCGATATAAGATATCTTATATACTAAATAATATATCTTCTATGTTAAATAAGATATCATATTTGCTATCAGATATCTTATATATTGTATTGTGTCTTATGGAAAAGTCAAGTAGGATATCTCATATATCTATATTAGATATCTTATTTAGTATATGATATCTTATTTAGCATATAAGATATCTGATATAGGATTAAATATATCTTATATGGGATATGAGATAACTTATTTAATTTCACATATAAGATATCTTATAATATAAGATATCAGATATCTGATATATTATATATCTTATATGCTATTCAAGATATCTTATATATCATATAAGAAATCTGATATACTACATACGATATCTTAAATGTAAAATTAATTAAGATATCTCATATCCTATTTATGATATCTTATATCCTATATCAGATATCTTATATAGGATATAAGATATCTTATATGTTATATTATTTTATTTTAATTGGCATATGAAATATTTTAATTGGCATATTTAATTATTAGATATCTAATATAGTTTATAAGATATCTTATTTATCATATAAGATATCTTACATATATAAGATATCTTATATAATAAATAAGATATCGTATATACTATATTAGATATCTCATATAATAAATGAGATATCGCTATACGCTACATGATAAATAGTAAAATGTCTTGCCATATAGTACAAGTAACTTGCGCAGTACCAGCAGGAAACTGAGGATAAAATTTTATCCTCAGGCTAACTTGACAGGGCGATGCAAAGCAAAAGCATGAACTCAGTACATTTGAACAAAATCACAATACATACATACATACATACATTCATCATGGGACATCCACTTATTGAAGTGTTCTTTTTTATTTTAAATGTATATAGATACTGTTTGGGATGGGATTGGAGTGGTGTTGGGGTGTGTGTGGAGGGGACTGGGGCTGATTTGAATCCGGGGAGGCTGGTTTGGGGTATTTTGGTGGTGGTTTGGGGTGTTTCCACGGACCGGCAAATGTTCATAGTTTCGTGCAAGGGACCACCTTGTGGGCTAAACAGTCATTGATGTCTAAATACAAGGGGTCTCACTAATAAGCGTCAAGAAGAGTCAAGAAGCGACAAGAAGAGCCAAGAAGAGACAAGAACAAATTTCTGCTAATTAATTATTATATTTATCATTTAATTACATACAATTTGATATAATTAAGTATTTTTTTCTTGCAATTTTTCATTGGTATTAAAAACACATTCACAATTCGCAAAGTCAAAAAAGTGAATATCGCGTTCCTAACTGAAATCATTGCAAAAGCGTCAAGAAAACTTTGAGGCATATTGAAACGTCAAGGAGGTTTCATAAGACTTTTGTCTAGAAACCCTGATTTGCATGCTGCATTTTGAATGTTCTTTCCTCAAAATGATTTTTTTTGCACATTAGATGACATTAAAAGCGGGTAGGCTACAATGCATTTTCCGTTTCTCGTCCAGCACTTAAACAAGAGGGCCATTAGGCCCTGAATCGCACACCTGAGCAATTGGCAAGGTGGCTTTTTCTTATCCTGTCTGAAATTGTCAAAATATGAGTCTTGGGTCAAAAGTCAAAGAATGACCATGACCACTTGTACTCATAAATCTTCATGTACTCATTAAGACAACCATGTATACCTTTTTTTAGGCCAAAATCTTCAAAACTTTCCATGAAATCTTATGTTCTAGCATTTTCCCATATTTGACCATGCTGCAAAAAAGCTCAAGGTAAACCCAAGGTCATCATTTGAACAGTCTTGGTGGTATTCTAGGACTCCATGCTACTTACCAAGTTTCAAGGCCATAGTTGTATTGGTTCTAGAGAAGAAAAATATTAAAGATTTATACCATAAGTGGTAATGGCGGCCATGTTGGTCATGTGACCGTGACCGCTTGAACAAATCTTTATTCAATCAACCCCTGGAGGCTCTATATGAAATGTGTTTACAACTGGCCCTTTGGCTTTTGAGAAAATGTTTAAAAATGTCAAAATATGAGAGATCTGGATCAAAGGTCAAGAAATGACCCTGACCTCTTGTACTCATAATTCATCATGACCTCATTAAGACAACTGAATATACCAATTTTAGTCAAAAATCTTGAAAACTTTCCATGAAATCTTATGTTCTAGCATTTTCCCATATTTGACATTGTCGTAGAAAAGGTCAAGGTCAATCCAAGGTCATAATTTGAACATTTTTGATAGTACTCAAGTACCAAATGCTACATACCAAGTCTCAAGGCCATCGGTCAATTGGTTCTGGAGAAGAAGATTTTTAAAGGTTTTTACCATATATGGGTGTGGCGGCCATGTTGGTCATGTGACCAGGACCGTTAGCAAATTTTTTGATTCCCTCAACCCCTGGAGGCTCTATATGAAATTTGATCACAATTGGCCCAGTGGTCTTTGAGATTGTTTGAAATTGTCAAAATATGAGAGTTCTGGGTCAAAGGTCAAAGAATGACCTGGACCTCTTGTACTCACAAATCTTCATGTTCTCATTAAGCTGACTGTATATAATAGTTTTTGGGACCAAATCTTCAAAACTTTCCATGAAATCTCATGTTCTAGCATTTTCCCATATTTAACCTTGCCGTAAAAAGGGTCAAGGTCAACCCAGGGTCATAATTTGAACAATCTTGATAGTACTTGAGTACTCAATGCTATATACCGAGTTCCTAGGCCATCGGTTGACTGATTCTGGAGAAGACGATTTTTAAAAGTTTTTACCATATATGGGCGCGGTGGCCATGTTGGTCATGTGACCTCGACCGTATGAATAAATTTTTCTTCCCTCAACCCCTAAGGGCTCTATATGAAATTTGTTTCAAATGGCCCAGTGGATTTTGAGAAGATTCTTAGAACGTAATGTGGCCTGGACTGTTTGAACAAATTTTCATTCCCTCAACCCCGCGAAGCTCCATATGAAATTTGGTTACAACTGGCCCAGTGGTTTTTGAAGAGAGAGTTTGAAATTGTCAAAATATAAGAGTTCTGGGTCAAAAGTCAAAGAATGACCTTGACCTCTTGTACTCATAAATCTTCATGTACTCATTATGATGACTGCATATACGAATTTTTAGGCCTTAATATTCAAAACTTCCCATGAAATCTTATGTTCTAGCATTTTCCAATATTTGACCTTGCCGTAAAAAGGTCAAGGTCAACCCAAGGTCATAGTTTCAACAGTCTTGATAGTACTCGAGTACCCAATGCTACATACCAATTTTCAAGGCCATCGGTCAACTGGTTCTGGAGAAGGAGATTTTTAGAGGTTTTTACCATGTATGGGCGTGGCGGCCAGGTTGGTCATGTGACCTGGACCATATGAATAAATTTTCATTCCCTCAACTCCTAGAGGCTCTATATGAAATTTGAGGACAATTGGCCCAGTGGCTTTTGGGGAGATGTGTGAAACTCAAAATATGAGACCAGGGTCAAAGGTCAAAGAATGACCTTGACCTCTTGTGCGCATAAATTTTCATGTACTCATTAAGATGACTGTATTTACCAATTTGTAGGTCAAATTTTCAATAGTTTCAAAGAAATCTTATGTTCTAGCATTTTCCCATATAAAAGCTACAGAAAGCAAATTTGACCTTACCATAAAAAAGGTCAAGGTCAATCCAAGGTCATAATTTGAACAGTCTTGGTAGTACTCACGTACCCAATGCTACATACCAAGTTTCAAGGCCATCGGCCCATTGGTTCTGGAGAGGAAGATTTTATTTTAGGTTTTTACCATATATGGGCATGGCGGCCATGTTGGTCATGTGACCAGGACCGTTTGAACAATTTTGCATTCCTAAGACACCAGGAGGCTACATATAAAATTTGGTTATAATTGGCCCAGCGGTTTCAGAGGAGAAGTCGTTTGAAATTGTGGACGGACGGACGACGGAGCCTGCCTATACTATAAGCTCCCCCGGAGCCGCTGGCTCAGGTGAGCTAAAACGTAGCTTAATAAATTGAATTTGACATAGCATTAAATATGCATCAAGGTACCCAGTATTCATGCACTTTGCAAAGGCCTTTAATAATTTAAAGAGTAACTACACTTCAGGAACTGACTGAATCAGATCCCAAACCCTATCCCCAACATCAAAGGGAAAGATTGACAAAGACATCCCAACAAACAATAAATTACAAGTGATAAGCCGAGTCAGCAGCTCTTTCCCAAATAGATGGCAACTCAGCTATCTTTATTGAACTAAATAATTTAGACCAACAGACGGGTTACAACGGACTAAGCAAATTATATGAAAAACATTTAACAATTATTTTTACCTATTTTCTATTTTTATGATAGAAGGATTAAACTGAGAACACAATAAATTAAACAGCACCGAACATAAAACAAATGCAACCGCAACAAAAGTACCGCCTTGGGACGGTCAGTAATAACTACTGGGGGGTTTAAACCGGTTTTACTGGGCCCAAACCTTCACCCTCACCCTCCGCTGCGGTGCACACAATTAGTTGGTAGTTCGGTTAGAAGACTTTTGAATAAACTTGTATCATATTAGTTTAAAGGTAATGCTCTGGTTTGGATAGGTTCCTTACTTGCTGGTAGGTCCTAGAGACTTGTCCTTTATGGAGTGCCGTTTTACTATTTATTCCTTATTTACGGATATCCATTAATCGATTTTTGGACGTAATTCAATTTATGGATAAACAAATATACAGCATAATATTGGATATCCATAACTCGATTTATGGATACCATAAATCGATTTTAGGAAAACTTTTTTTTTTGGAATGATGGGCCCTGGAATGAAGGGCCCTGGAACAATAATAATAACATAATAATCATAATGACTTTATTCATAGCGGAAGTCCAGTTGAATAAGTCCAACCTTCCCTGAGGTTCTAATTTGAAACATACTATTTTACAGCATTTGCAGGAAGAATATCAAACACAATTTCAGACAACATGACTAGAACCTTGTAGAACATGCAAAGACTGAATCCCCAAGGTGACTAGATGCACTTTCAGTGACAGTAACTCTGCTATTTGCTATTTTGCCTCCAATCATCTTGGGGATCAACTCTTTAAGAATAAAATTTGCTCCTCATGAACAAACTAAAATCTAAAAACGTTTCTCCAAGTGCAGAGAATACTTTCAAAAGAAGGAACATGGGCCATACTTCGAAGTTTCGGCTGAATAAACCTCATCAGTGCCCCTGCCATGATCTGGTGGCGAAGGCCAGAGAAAAAAATATTTTAATTTCGAAGTTTTAATAAGGTAGCCGATTCAATGACTCATAAGTATCAAAAAGGGGTTCAGAAGAGTGTTTTCTCAGAGTATATCCTCTGATCTCGACGAACAGAAATAAAGCTCATTTTCAAAGTTGAAACCCCATTATGGAAGGGCTTTCTGGTTCAGGGAGGCAAACAGGAAGTCCCATAAGTCCAAGGAAGTAAACAGGAAGTCTAAAAAGTTGTCCCCCTTGTAAAAATGGCTGAAAACATGGATGTGCATCCACTCACCCTAAAACATTGTAACTGTGTAAAGCTTTTGTATGAGATGACGAATATGTTGTGCCGTGTAGCTAGTGCAGATTATAAGCTTGTTTTCTTTCTGTCCTTTGAGATCAGAGGATATATTCTGAGAAATCAGAAATTTGACTGGTTTATGTATAACATATAGACCATCGCATTTTATTTAGTTAGACCCCTTTTTGATACAAATTAGTCTTTTACTCGACTGTCTTATTACATTTAAGAAATTATAGTATGGTTTTCTTTGACTTTCGTCGCCAGATATTGTCAGGGTCACTGATGAACCCTAATAGCCGAAACTTCGAAGTATGGCCCGTGTTCCTTCTTTTGAATAGTTTTCTTCTCTTAGAGGAACTCTTGAAGATTTTAATTCCATATCCAACATTCAGCTGCACTATCGTATATCTGTGTAGCGTTAACTGGGTCGTCCACCAAGTGGAACCGGTCACCCATCCAGGTACTAACCGCGATCTCCGTTGCTTAACTTCGTGAAAGAGCCATCCACTCTACCCGCGTCGTCATTAAAGCCAGCATACCTAAACCCGTTACATTTCTCCCCCTCTTCTCTTGACTTCGTCCCGAAGTCATCAACTGCTCACTTAGCAGACCCGAGGGCGGAGCCTATGCAACGCAACCAGGGACGCCTTTTCCTGTACACCTGGGTCCGGAGATGACGGTCCTCTCATCTCCCATCCCACTGCTGCCACCAAATGTAGCGTTAATCAGGTCGTCCACCAAGTCAAGCTACCGGTCACCCAACCAGGTACTAACCGCGATCTCCGTTGCTTAACTTCGTGAAAGAGCCATCCACTCTACCCGCGTCGCATAAAAGCCGGCTTCTACAGCAAGGCTGTAGAAGTGTTTATATACCTAAATCCGTTACATTTGTAACCCGACCCAATGGACAGCAACATTTTGACCCTTAGTGTAGAACACAGACACCTCATACCTCTCCCCAATCTACAGATGGCCCTAATCTGCCATTCAGATATCCAATAGTCACGCCTAATCCTGGATTTTCTGTTTCATTTTATAGACATTCACAGCTTGAACCTCATTTATACAAGCATGGCTATCCCTCACGCTTCCACGACATCCAAAAATATACCTGTGGAAATCCATGCTTCCAAACTTGGATATCCACAACTCAAAACACAGACATTATAAAACCAAGACAAACAGAAAATCTTTGTTAGGCTTTACCCATAATTACCAAACAAGAGCTCCGCTGAGCGAGGTAATATGACCTTTGCTGGATATGGTTGAAATATGAGTTCTGCACATCGTCTCGATAAGGCAAACATTTGAACTAAGTTTCAAAAAATCTTTCAAAGGGTTAAGGAGATATGGAGCGGGCACGAAGAGTTAACGGACTGACAGACAGACAGACAGACAGACGGAGGGACGGAAGGACCGTGACGAAGGCCACGACATAATACGACCCGTCTACGACGGGCGAATAAAAACTGAACTATGAACAACATACAATAGGGAAAATAGTAAAAAGAACTCCACACAGACGGGCTGATTCCATGTTGTGCATGCTGTCCGTAACCAGCGAAGAGACTTACTACAGACAGACACAAGAAGACGTCACACCAATGTGGCCGGTTAAGAGTAGACAGGGGCTACACTCCCCCGGGACGATCATACAGTGGAATCAGCTCTCCATTCAGACTTGCCTGACGGAGTTGCTAGAAGTCTTCAAGACTCAGATCTCCAAGGTTCAGCACTCTAGACTTATGTAATTTCTACGACACATCTTCTATATCTTTTATCGTTCTCTCTCTTGACTTGATTCTGCATCTCCTACTTCTTTCCACTCTGGCTTGTCTTCCATTTCTCCTTAGATCCCGCCAGCCCCTATTACTCGCACACTGCTGGTGATAATCGTCAAAGCTGAGGGCATACCAATATATAGTCCCGCCGATTATTGCAAAAATTGAAGGAATACTGCATAGTATGGTACAAGCATGAAACTTGGCACAAATGTTGTTTAAAATGATTTATTGCATTTTAGATAGGGCGGCACTCGCAAAATAATCTACTTCCGGTTCAAATCCAATATGGCCGCCATGACTGAATTTTCCGTAAATTTACATTAGCAAACACGCATGTTTGTGTATCTAGAGTCGTTTTATGCAAATTTATTCCATGTATGTCTTCTAAAATCTATATGTGATATTTTGTTGGTAAAATTGTAAAGACTATTCATAACTTCCGGTTGATTATGGCACTTCCGGTACAAATTTTGTCTCATACAAGCTCACTAGATGTACCCTTTCTCATATGTACTCTATCGAATATTGGCAAAATGGACAGTTTCAATATGTCAACAAGATTTACACGATCATTTTCTTCTGACTGCCAAGAAACAGCAGTTCCTCTTCTAACACTTGTCAATATGCTCCTACATGACACAGAACTGACCTCAGATGCATAGTTACAGCCAGCGTTTTTTGAGTCAGCTAATCATCTTTAACTGCATAAATTGCTGCAATGACAGTTCTAAATCCCTTTATCATCCTAGATCAAGAGACCCCTACGCTGGTTTATCTTGATATCATGGCACATTTTCAGGTACGAAAACGAAATCTCGTTGGCAAATTGTTTCAACTTGGTTTGCCAGTGTCATATAATAGGGTGTAAGCAATATCTACAAGTGTTACTAATCGTCTGACGGAGCAGTACAAAGAACAGGGTATTATCTGTCCTCCGGCTCTTCGAAAAAATCTCTCTACTACAGCTGCTGTTCATAGCAAAGACCACAATCCTAGGATTCATTTCATGGAACAGGGATGTCACTATTTCAGTTCCGAAGCAGTCAGGTTACTGTGGAACGCAATGTTGTGTCTGCCTTTGACATTGCAAGTGTCATTTTCCAATATGCCCCTCTGCTGTTTAATTGTTAAAGAGCCAGCTTTACCAGATACTCCCTGCAATGCATTGCAAGGAAGAACTGATGAAAGAGTTATGTTGGCTCAGACATGTTCGAGGAAAGGTAGATAACATTTTTGATGGAAGTTTGAATATCTCTTGGTCAGCCTTTCAAGCTGGTAGCGAGTCCGAGAAAGACACGTCACCAGCATAGACAGTACTGCTTCCACATTTTGAATTCGTCATTTTGTTTGGCGGATTACATAATTGAAATGGCAGAATTCAAAGTACTTAATGAATGATTAAAAGCCTCCGGTTAGACCTATGCACTTTCTCAAGCCGATGTAGCTTTGTCTGGTACTGCCAACTCTTTTCTCATGTAAAGAAATAACACCGTGCACACCAAATCACTGTATGAGCCTTGTACACCCTTTTCCGAGCTGCATACAAGGAAATACATACTAGAGTGTCTGGACGACGATTTTCTAGACTTTGAAAGTTGGTGTGACAAAATGTCAATCGGTCAATCGAAAAGCTCCGATTTTCAGTTCTGGTACTTGAGTTGAACAAACTCACTTTTGTCAGATTAGTATGGAAGGGCAACTTTACTCTATACTTGGCTTCACTGGCAAAACTTATCCCTATGTTTTTCGCTCTGAATCATATCAATTATGCTAGATGGCTTCCGGAGCATTTAAGAGATATGAAACTGTTACCTGTTCTAAGTCCTGGTACAGAAGCTAAGTTTCGAGAAGGTCAGTTGGTGGGTCACAAGACATTTAACAAATTTTCAGCATTTGCAATAGACCATGCTCATGGGCAAAATGATGCTTTGGCCATATTAGATGGGGATGCAGTTGGCCTTACAGAGAATCCAGGAGCTCTGCAACGCTGGATGGTGGCTAGCCAAGAAATGTCTCGTTTATGTCAAGATTTCGAGGCTCTGTATCTACTTAAATCAGATATCAGAGACAGCCATCATGAGCAAACAGGCAGTGCGCAGCAGAGTTTTAACGAAAGTGGCAAGTCTCTTACAGAAACTCTCAGTGACCTGGGTAATCCATTTACAGAACAAAGTGAAGATTTGCTCAAACTTGATACAAAGGTTATTGCAGATGCTTCTGTTGTCCAAACTGTGACACAAGTTGAACAAACTGGTCAACGGTATGTATGCAGCATTTGTATAAGAGAGATTCACCGAACGAGAAAAAAGGTATTTGATCCAATTAAGGAAAACTCGATCTCTTTTTTTCGTACCCCAATAACAAAATGGCACAGCAAGAAAAGTCAAAGCTTAATCTTCTCAAGAATGATTGCTCTCTATCTTGTCAGACTCGAGGTGGAAATGTTCCAGAGTTCTTTAAGCATGAAAACCAACGTTTTTCACCATCGCTCAGAATGGCTCTATCCGTCTAGAAAATAAGTCTGACCTCTTTACTAAATGTTTGGAGCCTCTGTCAGAGGTAACAGAAGAGGCTCCGTCAGTTGTTGCAGTGATAATTGACGGTGCAGCTCTGATTAACATGTTAAGACTTGGAACAAGTTAAACTTTTAATGAATATGCATCTTTAGTTTTCCTCCCCTACATCTGTAGGCAGCTGGAGCACATTAACCGTATAGATGTTGTCTGGGATGTCTATATTGCAGACAGTTTGGAGGTTGCTGCAAGAGAGGAAAGAGGAAAGGGTGTTCGGCGACGGGTTGAAGGTCGTAATTCTATCCCATGAAATTGGCAGGTATTCTTACGTAATGATAAAAACAAATCAGAATTGTTTGAATTCCTAGCCCAGCTAAACTCTTACTCAATTTTCAAACGCAGACAAATACATAGTGACGACATTCAGAATTGAAGTTCTGTGTTAGAAAGGTGGTCAGAAGCCAAATCTCTCCCCTGAAAGAGCATCAGTATTGCCTCTCTTACATATGGCTTGTGTAAACTTAACAGGCCTATGCCTTTGTGATAATAATGAACCCTGCGCCTCATTTTGATGTATTGATGTCGATCTTGCAGAGATTTGAAATTACAATGTACGACAGAACAAGTAGCTCGTGGGGGTGGGGGGTGGGGTCGATGAAGCAAGGTTGCAACTGTTTGCACAAAATGGCAGGCAAATAGAAGTTATTTCACCTACAGAAGCTGCTTTTTACAGCATACGAATAGGGCTATATATCAAGGGTCATTGGTATGGAGAAACGTCATGAGGCCAAACCCTATGCCCCCAAGCCCAGCTGACTTTGGTTGGCTCAGAAACAGTAATCAGATGTGGGAACCTCTTTGGACAACACTTCCTACAGCATCTGCGTCATGCCAATAGCTCGAACACTGCAAATGTATGGCGGATTGTCGTGGTGCCTGCAAGTGCTTCAGCAGTACCTTGCCATGTACAGCGCTTTGTGCATGAAGCGGGCAATGCCCTTAATTGAATGCGTTCTCATGCAGCAGTGGTTTTGTGATTGATTAAGACTACATGCTTATGAAACATAGGTTGATCTAACTACAGTATTTTACATATCAGATCCGTTATCTTGGACTAAACCGTAAGTTATTTTTTTTTTCTCAAGATGCCGTACGAACTACTTTTGAAATACATTGGGTAGCTCGATCTTACTG
This sequence comes from Ctena decussata, assembly GCA_963989385.1. NCBI lineage: Eukaryota > Metazoa > Mollusca > Bivalvia > Lucinida > Lucinidae > Ctena > Ctena decussata. The sequence continues at coordinate 2,885,347 of OZ022508.1, forward strand.
GAGTATTTTAATATCAGATCCGCCATCTTGGATTGAACCGGAAATAGATTCTTTTCAAGATGCCGCCCTATTGAAAAAGATTAAGATAGTCCCCCTCAGCAATCATGCTATTCAAAAATTGTTTGATTGATTTAGACTACAGACTTATGAAATACATTAGGGTAGGTCGATCATAATAGAGTATTTGAATCGCAGAACCGCCATCTTCGATTAAACCGGAAGTAGATCTTTCAAGATGTCGCCCTATCTAAAACGATTGAGACAGTCCGCCTTATCAATCATGGCATCCAAACGTTTTTGTTTGACTGAACATAGACTACATACTTTTGAAACACATTAGGGTAGGTTGATCTTACTGGAGTATTTTACCATCAGGTCCGCCATCTTGGATCAAACCGGAAGCAGATTTTTTTCAAGATGCCGCCCTATCAGAAATGATTGAGATAGTCCCCCTCAGCAATCATGGCATTTAAACATTGTTGTTTGATTGATTTAGACTACATTCTTTTGAAATACACTAGTGTAGGTCGATCTAACAGGAGTATTTTAATATCAGATCCGCCATCTTGGATTTAACCGGAAGCAGATTTTTTTCAAGATGCCGCCCTATCTAAAATGATTGACAAAGTCCCCCTCATCATTCATGTCATTCCAACATTGTTGTTTGATTGATTTAGACCACAGACTTTTGAAATACATTAGTGTAGGTTGATCTAACTGGAGTATTTTTATATCAGATCCGCCATCTTGGATTTAACCGGAAGTAGATTTTTTCTGAGATGCCGCCCTATCTAAAATGACTTAGATAGTCCCCCTCAGCAATCATGCCAAGTTTCATGCTTGTACCACAAAATGCAGTTTTCTATGAGAATCGGCCGGGCTAATACCGGCGTAAGCAAAAAAAAAAAAAAAAAAAAAAGAAAAAAAAATCAACCTCCACGGGTGTTGAATTTACTTTTTTTTCTATCTTGGTACAACTTTTAACCGTTTGTATCTTGTGGTATGAAGTGCGTAAGGAAACACCAAACATATATGGTAAAGATAAAGATCTAACGTCGCATATTAGAAACAGAGAACATAAGGTCAGTAGAACTTTTATTGCAACAAACAAGGTACCAAGTAACAAATTATACCTACCTGATGACTTCACTTTATCTTCCTAGGACTAAACTTTATAGACGAGAGTCAAGGGAGCTCCCAGTACCATTTTTCACGCCTTTGTTATGGCGCGACCGGAATTTGAACCCACGACCTCCCGTTCCCGAAGCGGACGCTCTACGCTGAGCTGTCGGGACCGGTGGGGTAAACGTAAATTGGGGTAAATGTCCAAAAGAGAGCAACAATCTACTTTTATCTAAAAAGCTGGCATCAAGTGCCGTTAATGTCTAGATCCAGACAAAATTAGTTTTCTTCTCGAGTGACTGAAATGAGCCGAAATAACGATAAATCACATCAGTAAGGTATAGACAAGGTGTTAAATATTGTAGAATGAAGGTCACCCCAGTGGGCACATTACATCGAAATGACGTCTTACTGACGTCGATGCGTCGCATCGACGTCAGTATGACGGCATTTCAGTGTCACGCGCCTGCTGGGACATAATAAAACTATTAGGCCAGATGCCGCTTACAGTACATTCACTCACCTCGGTAATATGTTTGTTGGAATTCTATAGATATAAAGGAATCATGGATGTGGGGGTGGTGGGGGGATCAGACACCTATTGCATGACATGTATGCCACATAGGTGCGTAGGTAGGTCACTCATCAGAGTTTTCTGGTTGAATTATGTATTATCAGACACCTATCGTAATCTATTCATTTAACGTGTAAATGACTGACGTTTGGTAACGACTAACTTACAAGTAATACTTAAGTGTCCGCGGTTAACATGCAACAGATTGACCAACTGTTATTACATATGTTGTCGACCATATGTTTTATGGATGACCTTATTCGGCATTTTTGCGACAAAAGTATTCTTACCAAATATCAGTTACCCTTTCTAATCTTTCTAATATATGTCATTAGCAGGCATTTTACTCTTTTAATATATCGAGATTCTTTAAATGAATAATCAGTCCGGATCATAAATACCGGATACTAGCGCTGTCATACTGTTGCTGCCGCATAGAATTTTATAATTAAAGTTTTCAAAGTATTTTTCCTCTGTTTTGGACACTCATATATCAAGCTTCCTACGAACAAGGTCAGATTCCTGATGACTGGAAAAGAGCCTTTGTGACACCTCTATTCAAGAAAGGAGACAGGAGCAAGGCTGCTAACTATCGGCAAGTTTCACTGACATCCTGTTGTTGCAAAGTCATGGAACACATAGTACATAGTCATCTCATGAAATTTCTGGAAAGTAACAAGATTCTGAGTGACTACCAGCACGGCTTCAGGAAGAAGAGATCATGTGAGACAAAGCTCATCACCACCATATATGACCTCGCAGTTGGGCTAGACAGACGGCAGCAAGTTGATGCTATTTTGTTGGATTTCAGCAAGGCTTTCGATAAAGTTCAACATCATCGCCTGGCAGTCAAGCTCCATCACTACGGCATCAGAGACAAGAACCAATCCTGGATCCAAAGTTTCCTCGCAGATAGGAACCAGCAAGTAGTCCTTGATGGGAAGACATCTTCTCCTGCAGCTGTCACATCTGGAGTTCCACAGGGTACAGTACTTGGACCTCTCCTGTTCCTGGTATACATCAATGACCTGCCCTTAAGAGTTTCCTCTTCAGTACGACTCTTCGCAGATGACTATCTGCTGTACAGAGTTATACGAGACCAGAAAGATGCAGAGTCACTACAGAGAGATCTTAATCATCTACAGGAATGGGAAAGAGATTGGCAGATGGTATTTAACCCAGACAAGTGTGAACACATCCAGATCACCAACAAGCGAAATGTCATACCAACCTCTTACAGCATTCATGGACAAACCTTGAAAGAAACGTCAAAAGCAAAGTACATGTACCTTGGAGTCACCATAGACAGTAAACTGTCCTGGAACAGCCATATTGATGCAGTGACGAAAAGCGCCAACCAGACTACAGCTTTCCTTCGCGGAAATTTTTCAAGCTGCCCATAGGATGTTAAGGCCAAATGCTACAAGTCCATAGTTCGTCCACAGCTTGAGTATGCTTCGACGGTATGAAACCCAGTGACAAAATCCAACATAGCCAAATTGGAGTCTGTACAGAGGCGTGCCGCCAGGTTTTGCTGCAATGACTACCGCCGAACCAGCAGTGTCACTTCAATGTTGCAAGAACTTGGATGGGAGGACCTTCAATCAAAGCGAGACTAGAGCAAAGTCACAATGATGTACAGGATCGTCAATAACCTCGTTGAAATCCCTTCAGGCCAGTGCCTGACAGCCACAGGAGTAGCAACTAGAGGGCACCATCAACGATTCCTGCCAATATTTCGTTCCATCAACGCCTACAAGGTATCCTTCTTTCCATCAACAGTCCGTCTCTGCCAATGTCATATCAGCACCGACGCTGGATGACTTCAAGCTCCTTGTCAGTACAGGTGTCCTAAGACCGTGATTGTGAACAACATGTTTTTTTTTATCTGATTTTAACTGTACATAAGATTGTTTTAAGGTTGTTCACGGTGCGACTATGCCAATATTGGCCATGAACTTAATTGGTAGATGTAGATGTATCTTTTATTTGAATGGGTTTCTAGAAAAAACAACAAAAACTGTATTCGTTACCTTTTCTTTGTTTGTGCTGGTCTAAAATACAACGATTTTCATATGTTTCCATGATTACTAGCAAATCCTATGCTTATTCTCTAAATTCAAGTAACTGCATAAAACGGCTATAAAAATTGCACTGTACGGAGCCCGATTCTACTATGTATGTTTTCCATGTTCACATGTTTTTATACGCCCGTTTTGAAAAAAAAACGGATGTATTATGGCATGGCGCTGTCCGTTCGTCCGTCTTTCCGTTAACATTCTTGTGCGCACCATACCTCAGTAACTGTTTGGGATATCTTCATGAAATTTTGAGGAATAAATATTTGGTTGGGGCAAAGTGTCGTGTTCAATAATGGTTGCTCCCCCTTTCTTACTTTCAAAGTTACTGCATAAAACGGCAATAAAATTGCACTGTACGGGGCCTGATTCTACTATAAATGTCTTCCATGTTCACATATTTTTATACGCCCGTTTTGAAAAAAAAAAAAAAAAAACCGACGTATTATGGCATGGCGCTGTCCGTCAGTCCGTTAACATTCTTGTGCGCACCATAACTCAGTAACCGTTTGGGATATCTTCATGAAATTTTGTAGCAATATATATTAGGTTAAGGCAAAGTGTCGTAATATATTATACCCACATTATAGCTCATGCACTGTGCCCGTTTCATTTGAATTAAAGTTCGCGAAGTATACTGTAGATGGAAATACCATAAACTACAACCATCTTTTGAATTTTCTTTGGCTGGAATTTGACGGTAGTTGCTTCATAAGGTATGCAAAATCCCCAGATGGTAGGAATGCACTTATATGAGAAAATAAATGCAATTATCTTTACTGACAGAATGAAAGAACTAGTTTATCCTGTGCACAGGGTATAAACTAGTCCACTAATTTCCCTATGCAATGGATACACACTAATTTTCGCATCCTGTAGATCCTAAATAATGTACAAAAAGTCATCAGAATCAGAATCAGAATTGTTTACTGGTGATACGTCCAAGGACAATCATTCACCAGGACCTGTGAATCAGGGAAGCTAGTCCCTAGCCCTTATAAGAGAAGTAAACTTAGTAACTGAATCCTCTGCACCCTCAGCAGCAGAAATAAGTGAATCTTCCAGGGAATTCCAATCTCTAATAGTCTGGGGGAAGAAACTGGACTTGTAAATGTCAGTCCCAGCCAATGGGGTTTGAAATGCCAGGGAATGATGATTCCTGGTACGCCTACTTGGGGGAACAAGGTCATTTATGGGTATACTGGCTGCACCCCTAAGACCTTTATACAGCATTATGAGTCTACTATCTTTCCTTCTCTTTTTTAGGGATTCCCACTTAAATTTCTCCAGAATGCCAGTCATACTCCCAGTTTCATATGTGTAATTTCCCGTTACAAATCTAGCTGCCCTTTTCTGCACCTTCTCAAGTTCATCTTGAAGAAGTATACTTTGAGGGTCCCAAACTGAACTGCCATACTCCAGGACTGGACGCACCAGTCCCTTGTATGCTGACTCTTTAACATCTTGTGGGCATGCTGCCCTTAAGAAGTTTCGTCACACCTTCTGCCGAAACATGAATGTCCTCCGTGAAAGGAGCCAAGCGATTAAGAAGGGGGACTTGAGTGTGCTCACTTTTATTAAACACATCCGAAAACTGACCGTTAAATTCATCAGCCTGTTCCAACTCTGATTCGGCAACACCACCGCCATTTCATAAAAAGCCATAAAAAAAAGTCATAAAAAGTTCGTCACGGGTTATATAGATGCGGAAAACTTTGTGTAATTCTCTGATAATGTCATTCATTACTTTACATGGTCGTTCATTCACTCCGGAATAGGACCCCTCCAGGGGAAGTTGCAGTACCGATTTAGATACGGTTTGCTGAATTACGATTCGTCGCTTCCACATGCGGTTCGTGCAATGGGACAAATCTGCATCAGTGTCCCAGTCTATCCTATATGACGTCACACTTGCAGACGACGTTTGTTTCAGTCAACAGAACGCGCTGGAACCGCACGTAGATGGCACGTTTCACACAGCCAGTCTTACAGAGTTTGGCGAAAATCATCAAATGAGTTTCCCCAAAACAGATTTATCGATTATCTTGTTAAAAAAAGTTTACATTTTTTAACTGACCTGTAATGGAAACAAGAAACAGATCTGCAAAGGCTAAGCCTAAAGTCGAGAAAGTTGAAAACGAAGATTTCATTTCAGAACCAGATGAGTCTCCTCAGAACAGCCAGGGAAGTATTGCCATCATAGATAAGACCTTTTGTGATGAGGAAATTTGTGATGACCATGCTGTTACAGAATCTGGTGATGCTGGGCAGATTAAAGATCAATGTATTGATCAAATCACTAGCACCCCTAAAGCTGTCTCTCCCATGAAAAGAAATTCGGAGTCTGAAACTACAATGGCTGATTCTCCTTCTCCAGCAAAACAACTGAAAGTGGCTGATGAAGATGTAGACTTGTCCATCACCAAATCCGCTGATACCAATTCAGCTGATCATGATGATGTTTCAGGTGATATGGACAATAAAGAAAGTGCTGACAATCTTGATGATGACTGTGACAATGAGGCTGCAGCAGAAGAAATTGTTCAAAAACTGTGTAAAAATGGCAAAGTTTTGACTCTAACTGAAGGTGAAAAATACTTTAAAGTTATAGTGTATGAAGATTCAGAGGAAAATCAAGAAGACTCAGATGGCCACGTCACAAGAGCTGCTGATGAGAATAACAAGTCTGAACAAAACTTGCTACAAAAGATAGTTGATGGTGATTTTGATGATGAGGAGACTCAGAGTGAACATGAAAGTCAGCATGTCTTAACAGAGAGAACAAACAAATTGTAAGAACCCCCCAAAAAAAACACGAGGGACATGAGGCCCTGAATGGCTCACCTGAGTATGGTGGCCATGTAGGTCATGTGACCTAGACCGCTTGAATAAATTTTTGTTCCCTCAGCCCCTGGAGGCTGTATGCCCTATGCTCCTATTTCCGTAGCACTAAATGGAAGTCAGTGAAATAATGTTTTCACTATCGCGTTGTAATAGTTTTGAAAGTGTGAACTAAAATGTCTGGATATTGACGACTTGCATGTCAAAAATAAAGTCACAGCATTAAACAAATGTTAGTTAAATCTTTCTTTAAAATCACTGCCCACTGTAAGGGACTTTCTCCTGAGGTCCGTAGGTCAAACAGAAGTTTTTGCTTATGAGGTCAAAAGGTGGGAAAATTTTGTAAACAACAGTGCAGTTCAAAGTTGTGGATTTGCTCAATTCATATGTGTAAAAAATTTCTGTTTCAGTGAAAATTTTATTTTCATATATCATTTTGAACTCAGGCCCCACAGTTTTATTAACAAATATTTCCAGTTATCTATCAGTGATTTTTTTTTCCCTATATAAGTGGTGCCCATAAAAGGCACCAGTCCCAATTCAAAATAGTATCTTTTTTTCCCAATTGCAAGTTGAAAAATTCCCAATTGCAGGATGAAATTTTCTGGGGACCATTCTACAAACATAAATTTACTTGCTTACTTAGAGAAGTGGCAGATATATGGCTATAATTGAATTTAAATATTATATATTCAGCTTCATGTACCCTATCCAACCACCTGAGCCAATATAGGTTGTTTCTGAAATTCCAAATTTAAAGAGAATACGACGCGATTTTTCCCAATTCTGTGGGCACCGGCACCATTCCCAAAATAGTGAAAAAATCACTGGTCTATTCAGTGAATTTTATTGTGGAATAAAAGAGCAACATTGCAATGAAAATAGAAAATTTCAATATCTGGTGATTTGAACTGGGCTATAGATATTGTACTAGCGATGGGAGGTCACGTGATCAGCTGTTGACATAGACGCCGGCAAACTACGGAAATAGCAGAAACTACGGAAATAGGAGAATTGGGTATATATGAAATTTGGTTACAATTAGCCCAGTGGCTTTTGAGGAGACGTCTGAAATTGTCAAAATATGAGACATGGGTCAGAGGTCAAACAATGACCTTGATCTCTTGTACCCGCAAATCTTCCATGTACTAATTAAGACAATTGTATATACCGTTTTTAGGCCAAAATCTTCTAAACTTGCCATGAAATCTTATGTTCCAGCATTTTCCCATACTTGACCCTGCCTTAAAAAAGGTCAGGGTCAGCCCAAGGTCATCATTTGAACAATGTTGATAGTACTCATGTACATGGGGCTGATGCTACATACCAACTTTCAAAGCCATCCACCTATTGGTTCTGGAGAAGATTTTTTAAAGGTTTTTACCATATATGGGTGTGGCGGCCATGTTAGTCATGTGACCAGGACCGTTTGAACAACTTTTCTTTCCCCTGCCCCCTAGAGGCTCTACATGAAAATTGGTTACAATTGGCCCAGTGGCTTTTGAGGAGATGTGTGAAATTGTCAAAAAAATGAGACCAGGGTCAAAGGTCAAAGAATGACCTTGACCTCTTGTAGGCATAAATTTTCATTTAGTTACTCATTAATTCAATTTTCAGGTCTAAATCTTCAACAAGGTCAACGCAAGGTCATAATTTGAACAATCTTGGTAGTACTCGTGTATCCGATGCTACATACCAAGTTTCAAGATTGGTTCTAGAGAAGATTTATAAAGGTTTTTACCATATATGGGTGTGGCTGCCATCTTGGTGTCATGCAGGCTTACAAGTAGTCCTACTTTTTCCTACTTTTTTACCCTGTTCCTACTTTTTTCCTACTTTTTTAAAAAATAATCCTACTATTCCTACTTTTTGAATGAAAACGAAAAAAAAAAAAATGTATATTTCAAAATATTTTAGTCTGTTGCAGAATGAAACATGCTACATGATATAAGGACTGATGGCATATACTACTGATGAGGTTCTTACAGTCTTTGAATATGCTACTGTTGACCTCTTATGCAAGATGCATGGGAAATGTGTCTCGACCACTGGCCATTCATGCCTAAGAGGCTAAGAGGAAGTTTGAATTGAACTTTTTGAACATGTATGTTGCTTAATGTGAAGGATGAGGCCCTCTCAAGGGATATGGGTAGCTGGGGAGAATGGCCATTTATTTTCAGGGAGCTTGGGAGCACTAGCAATTATTTTCAGGGAGCTAGGGAACAAGCTCTTAATTTAGGGGAGCACTATCAGAATGTGATTTTCAAAATTGTTTTTGGCTTATTGGGGCCCCCCCCCCCCCCCCCCATTTATACATATCAATAATACCATTTTAGACATTCTTTTCAAACAAAAAAGGACTTCTGATGGGCATTCAGACTTGCAATTGGTAGGTATCATTTCTGGTTCAGTTCTGACTACAGGTGGAAATGACTGCTTTTACTCATCTTGCAGTCTAACACGTTCAGGAGAAAGACATTGGGATGCTGCCCATTCAACTCTGAAATTGAATTTCTGACTGCTCTCATTCTTTGTGCCCTTACAAATCACATTCAGGTCCTCCTATTTCATATTAACAAGCATTATATCTTGTTCAAAGCAACATTTTCGTATTGTAAGCATCTTACCTTCTGCTTCTCTCTCTGGAACAACATTGAAAAGTTTTCACTACGTTTTATGGTTTGTTTAAATGTTCAATTTGATTAATAAATAAAAAAAAAATCAGGTTGACAGCAGCATGTTCAGTAAGATCTCAGAGCCTCCTGAAGTTAGACAGCCCTTATATCTTGTGAACAGAGTTTTTCTGAACGGTTCTCCAGCGTTAAAGTGATGTACTATAAATGAGATTTATTGGTAAGTTTAAATAATTCCTACTTTTTATCATAAGATTCCATCCTACTTTTTTTCCACTTTTTTCTTGAAATGATTCCTACTTTTTTCCTACTTTTTCATGAAAAGCCACTTGTATTAAAACCTGCATGGATGTGACCTAGACCCCTTGAACAATATTTTGTTCTTAAAAGCCCTGGAGGCTACGTATAAAAATTTGGTTACAGTTGGTCCAGTGGTTTCAGAGGAGAGGTCGTTTGAAATTGTGGATGTACGGACGACATACGATGGACGGACGATGGAACTTGCCTATACTATAAGCTCCCCCGGAGCCGCTGGCTCAGGTGAGCTAAAAAAGCCCAAAAAAGAAAATAAACTGCCATAATTATCCAAACTGATGGGGCAACTTCACCAGCAGCCCTGCTAAAATTTGAACGATTTTATTTTACTACTTTAAGTCCCTGACATAGTCTGCACTATTTTCTTGGGATGACTGTTCGCAAAAAAACACATTATAGCCCTAGATATAAGGCATGCAAGTATTACACAAATCATTAACAGCTAAATGAGCCAAATCAATTATAACACAATAAATCCAGCAGCCTGTCTTCTCTTAATTTCACTTTCAGCATATATATTTCTGATTGATTTAATAATGTGCCTGTGATAGTAACTTAATTGGATCAGTTTATAGTTCTGTAGGTTTGTTTCCTGAAATTTAAATCGAAGAGAAACGTTAATTTGCCCCTATGCTTTCATTTCAGGGTTAATGTGCCTACAAGCGTAGTACCAACAGCTGTCAACTCACAAGCGATTCCAGTCATGCAACAGGCTGTGGCTGATTCTGCTCAATGGTAAATTACCCATTTATGGTGTTCACCTTCAAAGTGAGGAGTTCATTCAAATTAGTCTAGATACTTCTCAAAAGGAGTCAGCTCTTAAAAGAAAAAAAAAAAAAAAGAACTTCTCCTCCAGGAGCACATTCTTTCCTTGAGGAGTAAGACCCATTTGAAGAGCTGCATCCTCTGGTAGAGAAGAAAAAGAAATTCCCCTGGGAAAAAATAGATAGATTAGCAAATAAGTACAAATACTGTAACATTATTTCTCTAAAAGAGGCATTGGACGGACACATGGCGCCAAGTGTGTGCAACTATGGTTACGTACCGTTGAGCCACTTGGGTAACGTCGATAAGAGAATTGAACTGAACTGAAAAAAAACTCTAAAAGAGGCAGGGGTATTTATTAGAGCAGGGGCTTATATTGGGATTAATACAGTATGCAGTGAACCGAGGATTTTCATTTGAACATTGCTTGGCCAAGATTTTCAATTCTATAGATTGTAATTGCCAGAAAACATGTACCACATTTAATTTAGGCATGAAACTATTGGGTAGCGTGCAAGGTCTGTGCTGATGGTGGTCAGCTCTGGTGGCATGAAACAGTTACACAATACTTCCAGAGCTCTCGATAAGAGGGAGTAATTGACGATAATTAAGGATAATTTTTCTTGTTTCTCATTGTAACCATATGTTGTGACCCCTCATCTGAACTGTCTTGTCGAGACGGTTCAGATGAGGGGTCACAACGTATGTTATGCAGAATTAACAAAAATTATCCCTTTTTATCATCAAATACTCTGTCTTATCTAGAGCTCTGACTTTGTCCATCTTTATGCTGTAATGCCAATGGTTCACTCTTTAAGAGCTCACAGATTAACTTCCTGAACATGTCGACAAACCATGGTGTAACGACTTAATTCTGGATTATATGAAGAATTTTCTATTTTCAGGTACAGTGATGTTTGTTCTCCACCTGGCTACACCCACACTCCTCCCGCAGCAGCTATACAGTCTAACTTTGCCCAGACCATGAGCCAGTTTGCTCCGGCTTTCATGACTTGTAGCCTTCAGGAACCTCATGACACAGATTCTCCGTATAGTACCAGTGAAAGTATGGTAAAGTTGAAGTCTAGACAATAGACATAATTTTACAGTAATAATTTTCATAAGAGAAGATTTTTAGCACTGATAAAATTATTTGCAGATTTCCGAGTACCCTAATGTGTGTAAGTATTGGGACACCTAAAGTAATTAATTTTCCATTTGTTCCAAATGGAAAATTAACTAATTTAGGTGACCCAAAATTTAGGCACATTATGGTAATTCATTCACACTTCAAAAACAATGGCTTTGATTTTTTCACAAGTTTAAATTTGGAAGTTAGGCATCTCAAAATCGTTTATGAAATCAAATATTTACACATAAAAACTTTTTCTCCTTACTCAGAATTTAAATGGTAGAGCTGCCTTTTCTTGTGATGCAATCAATACATATTTAACCCTTACATATCAGCTTTTCTGTGCTAGATTTTCAAAGGCCTTTAACAGGGTGGGTTTTGAAATAATTCTGGGAAAACTTCCCTTAGTTCTCCATATAACGTGCTCAGCAAATTGTGACCCCTCAGAAGTGCCTTGGCAAGGCAGTTTTAATGAAGAATCATTATGTTCTTATAGAGAGATAAGAAACTTCAAAAAGTAATCCTAAAGTTATCAAAACTCAACCTTACACAGATCTCTGCTCATGTATCATCTGTTTAGCCTGTTCTGCTTTTGTAGCCACAGTTTATCAAGCCAGTAGGTCCTCAGTCAGCAGGCAGCCAGAAATTATACTGTACCCCTCATCCAAAGAATGGCCAGTACATGTTCTACTACACTGACCAGGATGGCAATAATACAAGATCCGATTTTATACCTTTCAATTCATCTACTCCTCTGGGACGACCAAGACAGAAAGCTGCAAACAAGTCCAAATCTGTGGTAAGGCTAGATAGAAGTGTGTACCAACTGTAAATATTGAGGCTGAAGTAACTTGTCTGCACTGTCTTATCTTTTCAAGCACAATTTTGACACAGTTTGATATTATAATCAGCTTATTTCTCCCCTGCAGCTGGTGAAACCAGCAGAGACATCGGTATCCTTCAGTTGCCAGCAGTATTATAACTACTGAACCCTTTGGGATATAGTCATGGTATTAATTGAGTACTAGGTGAAACATGCAAAAAAAACAACTACCTCCTGTATGCCAAGATCATGAGTTATCATGGTCAGTTTTCATGCATGTCTAGGCTGCAATTCTTTCATCATCAGGTGGTATCCTGGTGATGATGTTTGGAAAACCCTCAGGTAGATGTACCAACATCACATGTTCATTGAGAATGCAGGAAACCTCACAGAGTGTCACATGCAAGAACAAAAGTTCTGTCTTAAAAGTTTCACAAATTATCTGTTGTTTATCAATTGTGATCATACTTCATTTGTATTCAAGTGTGTCTCCTCTGTCCTCTGGGATATTTTCATAAAACTTCACATATGCATTTATTTCAATAAAAAAAAATAGACCAATGCAAAAATATTTATAAACATTTCCTCATTAAAAGTATCTGTTTACACAGGTAACTCCGAGTTCCATAACTCTGAACAGTAGTGGGGAGGAAAACATAAGCCCACCAGATCATTTACCAAATGTGACACCTTCTGCAGCGGATAAAAAGTCAAGAATGCCTAGGACCAGACTTGATCCTGATATTGAGATAATCGGGGAAGATGGAACTTTGAGAGAACAGCATAATCAAAAAGAGAGGCGCAGAAGGTAAAAAACAAACCATGTCATTTTAGCAGATCTGTAGCCTTGCAATGCACAACACCATTCACCTTAAAGTCAATTTAGGAGAAAAGAGGTATGTTAATGGGGATCAAATTCTTTTCTGTAAGAGTTGACCCCTACTGAGAAGGGAAGCAAGAATGAAAATGGTGCAGTTGCTGTCCCTGCATGTGCCCCTATTCACCTTAATTATTATTCAGTGCAGTCGCATCAGTCTTCTCTGCTTGCAGAATTATCAGTTGATTCTAATGAGTATGTACAGTACATGTACAATAATAAGGATAATGATCACTCTGCATGGATGCACAGGCTCCTCTGTCTTTGCTCTTTGCAATAAGGCATGTTTTCTCGTGGAAGGGCCCCAGTAGTTATCAGAAAATATTTTCAAAGGGAATGTTTGTATACTTATTATTGGGATTTTATTTTTTTTTCAATAATTCATTTTGATATTTTTTACAAAGTCAGAATACCATTTATGAAACAGTTATAGCCTTTGTCAGTGCAAAGAGGCTTCAAGGAAATTTGGAATCGAAAACTAAAATATCAAATCCCAAAATTTACAAATATGAACTTTTATTTGAGAAAAGAACGACAAACACAAAAAAAAACAAAAAAAAAAAAACACACACACACAGTTTCCAGTAGTTTGCTCCATAAATCTTGATGAAATTGAATTTAAGGTAAATGCGTACACTTTCAGGAGCAGCTCTGCCTTTCTCAAATGACGTCAACTCTAAAACGAAGCTGCATGAGGAAATTTTTTCCTTTTAAAATAAGAGTTGATTTCCCATTCAATTTTACTGTCCAGGCAAGCAACAAGAAGCCATAAAAGCTTCCCTTGAAACAAGACCTGTCATAGGGCCAAGATAGCTCGCCTGACAGCGCCTTGCCCATCACATAAAAAACTTTAACGTAAAACTTAAACATTTTGCTAACGCCGACGCCGCTGCCAACGCCGCCGCAGACGCCGACGGTAGTGCAATAGCTCTTCCTGAACTTCGTTCAGGCAAGCTAAAAATGGCCTAAATCATTCCAGTGTGCCTATACACATAAAAGCAGTGTTTTGAGTCATTCTCTGTAAGCACCAAAATCAGGTGAAAATGACATGTCTCAGATTTTCACGAAACTCAGTGTCTTTTTTGCTTATGTCAAGTGATGAACAAAAATCAAAGTTTTTCTTCGATCAAACTATCCGTTGCCATGGCAACCAGGATTTTCTGTTTTTCAGCCTAATCTGGTGATTTTTCAAATGAAAAATGCAAGATTTGACTCAAATTGTTCTGGTAGTAATTCACAACAAATGGTATTGATACTTACAATTTACAAGAGAACAATGTAAGTGCTGCTTACAAATACAGAAAAGTGTCTTCATATTACTATGGTCAAGCAGTCAGTGACCTTGACTTCCACCTTGTAAGGCGTCTATTTCAAAACATCAAAAATCAGCAAATTTTTAAGACGTTTTACTAAAAAATGCGGCTATAGATTTTTTTCTCTCTCTTGGTGCAGAGAGTACAAAGCCTAGTTGTTGATATATCGAAAAATTGGAGATGGTATATTTTTTAAATTGAAAATATTTTTCTTTGAATTTAGTCACCGTCAGAGAAATCAGAAGGAATTTTCATAATTGAAATTCTGAGATAAAATACAATATCTTGAACATTTTCAAGAAATATGAGCCAAAATACAAGTTGATGCATGATTAAGAACTGCAAAAAACTACATAGAGAGTTATCACCCTCAAAAATACGTCAGTACCTTACAATTTGGGGTTAAATTACCCCACCCACTTTCTTTCAATGCAAAAAATAAATTAAAAGTTGCATGCTACAATGAATATATCTCAGTCTTTGCTGAATTTGAATGGTCTAGGGGGCTTCTACAAGCTCATTATTTCTGTCGTCTTTATTTTTTTCATAATGTTCCCACAGTGGTTGGTGGGTGGGGGGGCTGGATGGGGGACATATTTTTTTTTGTGCGGATCCCATCAGCGTCTGCGTAGCCCTTGCCTGCACTATATGTCCTGTAGGAATAAATGGATTATGACCATACTTGCATGCATACATAACTGGGTAGGGGTAAAGAACTGATTGGATTTTGTTGACCTTGGCCCTATTTTCAAGGTCACAGAAGGTCAAAGAATGATGAAAAATGGCTTTTTTTGCACCGTATCTCCTAAATGGATAAATTGATTTTTACCAGACTCGCCCAAATATATCATTGTGAAATGGAAAAAAACTGGCTAGATTTTGCTGACCTTGACCTTATTTTCAAGGTCACGGGAGGTCACTGAGTGCTGGAAAAATGGCTTGACAGCACGATATCTTCTGAACGGATGGATGGATTTAACAAACCTGCATATATATATCACTCTGAAATGAAAAAGAACTGATTAGATTTTGGTGACCTTGACCCTACTTTCAAGGTCACAGGAGGTCAGAAATGTTGAAAAATGGCTTGTCTGAACCATATCTCCTGAATGGCGTGATGGATTTTAACCAAACTTGCATAAGCATATCATTGGGAGATGGAAAAGAAACTGATAAGATTTTGGTAACCTTGACCTCATTTTCGAGGTCACAGGAGGTTGTAGCGTGTTGAAGTATGGCTTGTCTGCATGATAACTCCTAACGGGATTGATGGATTATGAGGAAACATAGATAAGTTTATAATCGGGAGGTGGAAAAGTACTGATTAGATGGTGGTGACCTAGACCCAAATTTCAACATTTACAAGAGATCCTTACTTTGCAAGATTTAGGGAAAATGATACAGCTGAGAGAGGATAAGAGAGGGGTTCATCTGTTTTTGTCAAAGAAACATTTCTAGTTTATTGTCCCCCGCCTTTTCGAAGAAAAGCGGAGGGACATAATTTTCGGCATTCCGTCCTTCCGTCTTTCCGTCCCCCTAAAGTAGTAGGTACCTTGTGTGCGCAACTCCTCCTACAGTTTTATGCCGATTCTTTTCAAACTTTACAGATGTTTTTGTCATGGTCTGAAGATACGCATGTGGTTTGGATGTAATCCTGAGATTGTTTTTTGTCACTTTTCCACAAGTTGAACTTAGTCATTTTTTAGGCGTTTTTACTATCATAGTGACTAGATAGTGGGTACATTGTGTGCGCAACTCCTCCTACAGTTTTATGCCGATGCCTTTGAAACTTCACAGGTGTTTTGGTCATGGTTTGAACATATGCATGTGGTTTGGATATAATCCTCACATTATTTTTTGTCACTTTTTCCACTAGTTGAACTTAGTCATTTTTTATGCGTTTTTACTATCATAGTGACTAGATAGTGGGTACCTTGTGTGCGCAACTCCTCCTACAGTTTTATGCCGATTCCTTTGAAACTTTACAGGTATTTTGGTCATGGTCTGAATATATGCATGTGGTTTGGATATAATCCTCGCCTTATTTTTTATCACTTTTTTTGCAAATTGAACTTAGCCATTTTTCATACATTTTTGCTATCAAAGTGAATAGATAGTGGGTACCTTGTGTGTTCAACTCCTCCTACAGTTTTATGCCCATTGCTTTGAAACTTCAAAGGTGTTTTGATCATGGTCTGAAGATATGCATGTGGCTTGGATATAATCCTCACATTATTTTTTTTATTACTTTTTTCACATTTTTAACTTAGCCGCTTTTCCAGCTCAAACACTATGTGTATATACAGTATAGACTTAGTCTCCAAGGCCGGGAGTTTCCAAGGCGGGGGACATAAATTCGTCGAATTTGCTTGTTTTATTTATCATGTAGTAACCATGGCAACCAATACTCTATCACTAGTCTGTTTTTGTTGGAAACAAATATTTAAAATGGATGGATGGGTGACTTGCGATTTTACGTCCTTTTCAACAGTATTTCAGTCATACCAGAACGATGGGACGGTGATAATGAAAGGCTGTGTGCAATGGAACCCCGTTTATGGTAAGAAAAATTCTCGCCTCAAGCGGGTTTGGAACCCGGTCTGCTACTTCAGTTGGCCAGCGCTTAACCCACTGAGCTACCAGGGCTCCTGGATATTTAAAAACATTCAAATTTAGTTGAAAGTGTTGATTGTGATTTTCTATCTATGTATACACTTTCTACTGGCCAAATAAGTCTCATCTTGGACAATAAATCGGTATATTTTAGTTGCTATGGATACAATCAGATGTTCCATCAAAACAGCAATTGACAATCTGAGTGCATCTGGTAGCAAGCAAATAAAGGACATAAAATGAGCAGAAATACATTTAAATATTTCATAATGTTGTTTTGGTGGTGCAGATCCCGCCTGCATTGGTGTTGGTGTTTGGGTGTCAGTATAACTTCATGTCTGCACTCTATCTCCTGAAGGGTTAAATGTATTTTCACCAAACTTGCAAAGATACATCTTTGGGTGGGGAAAAAGAGCTGATTAGATTTTGGTGACGTTGATCCCATTTCAAGGTCATAGGAGGTATCTGAATGGCTTGTTGGCGCCATATGTATTGAAGTATTGAAGGGGTGGATAGATTTAGATCAAACTTACACAAATGTATCACAGGGAAGTGGAAAAGAACTGAAAAAAGTTGGTGACATTGACCATATTTTCAGGTCTCAGGTCAAAAACAGTGAAAATGGTTTGTATGCACCATGTCTTCTGAAGGGATTTATGAATTTTGATCAAACTTGCACAGGTATATTATAAGGAGGTGGGGAAACACTGTTAGACTTTGGTGACGTTGACCTTATATTCAAGGTCACATGTGGACTTACAGTGTTAAAAATGGCTTGCTTGCACCATATCCCCGGAATGAACAGATCGAGTGTGACCAAACTTGCACAGACACACCATTGGAACATGGGAAAGAATGAATTAGATGGTTGTCCAGGGACAACTTGTCGAGCCCAATGTTTGCTTTAGTGACCTATAAGTTTGTCAAGACTAACTGCTTCATTTACTTATTAGAAAGAAGCCAAACAATCATATATTATGATATAGCATATTTCTTTTTTTTTCTTATGAAGGAAAACAAGTGGAACTATGGCCATGACAAGCACACATTATGAAAATTTTATTATTTGACCTTGAAGTGTGACCTTGACCTTGGACCAACCTGAACAAACATTTCTACTCGTCAAGGAGACCAATTGTGCCAAATCATTTTGAAATTCATGCATGATTGTATAAATTATATGGCCCGGACAAGCTCAGTTTATGACATTTTTTATCGTTTGACCTTCAAGTGTGACCTTGACCTTGGACCTACCTTAATAAATTCCACATGCTACTTCTACTCATCAAGGAGAACAATTCTGCCAAACTGTCTTGAAATGCATTCATAATAGTTTATGACATTTTTTTATCGTTTGACCTTCAAGTGTGACCTTGACCTTGGACCTACCTTAATAAATTCTACATGCCACTTCTACTCATCAAGGAGAACAATTGTGCCAAACTGTCTTGAAATGCATCCATAAATGTAGAAGTAATGGCCAGGACAAGCTCTATTTATGACTATTTTTATCATTTGACCTTCAAGTGTAACCTTGACCTTGGATATACCAGCAGATGTTTCAAATGGTACTTGAACTCATCAGAGAACAACTGTGCCATTTTTTAATAATCCATGCATAAATGTAGCTGTTATAGCCCGGACAAGCTCAATTTATGACAATTTTTATCATTTGACCTTCGAATGTGACCTTGACCTTGGCCCTACCTGACCAAATGTTCCAAATGGCACTTCTAGTCATAAAGGGGAACAATTGTGTCAAATTATTTTGAAATCCATCTATAAATGTAGAAGAAATGGCTCGGACAAGCTCAATATATGACCATTTTACCATTTGACCTTTAAGTGTGACCTTGACCTTGGACCTACCTCAGGGCTCTCACACCCCTTTTTGGGAATGGGGCCGGGGCCTTTAGAATTGGGAAAAATAGCGTCATTTTGTCTAAAATTGGGAAAATTTTCATTGTTTTATGTGTGAAGTGTTCATTGTCAAACCAACACAACTTACATATGGCATTGTTATATTTTCAGAGGAATCCAGTCAGTAAGCAGACATAGATCTAGCAGATAGTGAATCATAATAAACTTCATCAAAATAGTTGGGATATTAGATAATAACAAAACTATTTGTGTGTGTTGAGTTGTTCTTTCTTTCCTTTGAACTGGCAACTTCCCTATCTTGCCACTCTCAAATTGGAGACAAGACTGGGACCTAGAAAAAAAAGTGTTTCAATATAACAACAGTAAATGAAGCATCTGTGAACTAAGCATAATGTGAGGTTGAGAGAAAGTGGCCTGTCACAATGCAGAACATGGCAAGACTTTCAGTCCTGCAAGTACAAAACATCCACAGTATGTCACTATCACTATACTAACTCTTGAATGTCCCGGTAATCCTGTTTATGATTTTGAATATGGCCGAAAATGTTTGTGAAAATCGATTCAGGTACAAAACACAAAAACAGCAGAATCATCCACCAAAGGTGAAAACTCCGATCAAATTTTAGCATTGGAAGGCTTTAAATTAAAGAATAAGTCAAAATATTGTTCACCACAACAATATTGGCCCTTGAAGCAAAGAAAATATTAACATATTGCAGCGAAAATCGCTAGGCTATTCGCCCTCTAATGAAAGGGAAGTAACTCTAACAGTACATGACAACTCTAACAGTACATGATAAAACCCGGTACCACTTTGCAGTAACAAAACATGACGATCGTGATTGAAAATGTAATCGCTTCCCGATTTTTAAAGTTATAAATTATGTTAACATTTTTAGTTTTAAGTGGTTTTTAATACATTTTGCATTGATGCAACTGGAGTATTCTTGGACCAAATAGGCTTAGTCAGATTGGGAATTTTTCATCTGGAATTGGGAAAAAAACATACTTTTTGGCATTGGGAATGGGGCCGAATTTCGGCCCCAAATTTCGGTGATCGAGAGCCCTGTACCTGAACGAATGTTTCAAATGGCACTTCTGCTCATCAAGGAGAACAAATATGCACAATTATTTTGAAATCTATCCATAAATATAGAAGTTTTAAAGGTCCTAGGAAGTCATAGAAAGCTGCTAAATGGATTGTTTGACCTTTATTCTGTTTTGGAGGTCAGAGGTGGTCTTAAAATGTTTACAAAATGGCTTATCTATACCCTATATTACGAAGCAGCTGTTGGAATTATGCTAAACTAGCCCTAAATCATCATTTGGAGAAGATTCATAACTGATTATGAGGGCTCCGCCAAACGAAGTAATTTGTAATTTTGTAATTTTTTGGTACGGTAATCGTGTCCGCTCAATAACTCTGAAACTCTTTGTGATATTTTCATGAAACTTGGTACAAATGTAAAACAGCATCAGACAATAAATGTATGTGGAGAGAAAGAACCACAACTCCACCTACATTGTTTACTGAAATATGCCCCTTTGTAATTTTTTGGTACGGAAATCCTGTCCGCTCCATAACTTTGAAACTGTTTGAGATATTTTCACGAAACTTGGTACAAATGTAAAACATTATCAGACAATGTGCAGAGAACAAGAAGTGTAACTCTTTTTACATTTTTCACTGAATTATGCCCCTTTGTAATTTCAGTACGGAAATTGTGTCTGCTTCATAACTCTAAAACCGTTTTAGATATTTTCACAAAATTTGGTACTAAAGTAAAACATCATCAGACCATTTGCAGACAATAAAAACCATAACTCTATGTTTTTTACTGAATGATGCCCCTTTGTAACTTTAAGTACGGAAATCTTGTCCGCTCTATAACTTTAAAACTCTCAAAGATATTTTCATGAAACTATGTACAAAATATAAAACATTGTTAGACAATGTGCAGAGAATAAGAACCGCAACTCCATCTACTTTTGTACTGAATTATTTCCCTTTTTAATCTAAAGTATAGAAATTTTGTCTGCTATGCAGCCTTTAAACCATCAAAGATATTTTCTTGGAATTTTGTACAAATAAAGAGCATTATCAGACGATGTGAAGAGAATTAAAACTGTAACTTCATCTACATTTTCTACAGAATTATGCCCTTTTGTAATTTTCAGTATACAAATTATTCCACTCTCTAACTTTAAAACTGTAGATGATATTTTCTTATACATTGATACAAATGTAAAGCATCATCAAACAATTTGTAGAGAAAAAGAACCATAACTGCACCTTCATTTATGTTAAACAGAATTATATCCCTTTGTAATTTTGGGTATTGAGACCTTGTCCAATCTATAACTTTTAAGCCTTTAAAGATATTTTCAAAAAACTTGGTAAAATATGCAGCATCATCAGAATACCTGAAGGTGTTCAGAGTGCAAAAATGGTAACTCCAGTTTCCTGCTTTACAGAGTTGTTGCCTTTGTTTTAATCAGTCATGATTTTGTTTTTTGCCCATGTCTTAATTATTCTACCAGAGGCTTAATTCTAAACAACATGAAACAACAACATGGTAACAGAAAGCTGTTGATCTGTCCTGAAAAACGAAGATGTATCTTGAACCAGTAGATTCATTTTTACCTAACTTGCAAAGATCAACCTTTTAGGCAAGACAAAGACTTAGAATTTGGCGACCTTGATGCCATTTTCAAGGTCACAGGAGTATTTTGTCGAACCCGCTTGCCGTAAGCGAGGCAGTCGACAAAACTTCAGTTTGGTGTATATGCATGCGTGCCTCCATCCAGAACTATTACAAAAACAAAGGACAGTAGGCAAGAAAGCTTATGCAGACCAGACATGTGATGAGCAACTTTAAAACAAGTGTACCAGGTGCTATTTTATCATCAAAGCTCATAGTATATAACTTATGAATTCGTTGTGTAACTAAATGAGGTGGGTGGGGTAACTCACCCCCTAGATATACAGATTAAACATATTAATGAATGAAAAAATATAAACATTGTATGTGTAGTTTATTTCTTCTCCAATGCATGTATCTATCTCTATTCAAGCTCAGTTGCTGTTCTTTCTCTACATTGTACTACATACACTCAGATTGCCTAATTTCTTTGTGGAAGGAATGAGTGGTTTTTGTCATAGCAACTATAAAAATACTGATTTATCATATATTATTTAATAAAATCAACACTTAGAATGCGTATGCATATGTAAAAAGTAAATAACAAAAAATATGTTTCATCAGCATTGAAACGATTTCCGTGTAAATATCCGTGTAAATGAACACTGACCCATAATAGAATAACAGTTACCATGGTTACCATATGATAAACAATGTAAAAACAATGACAGCAAACATGTGGTGATCTGTTAAATATGTTTCAGTTTACTCACAATTATGGAAACTTGAGATATATTATCCATGGCATGTAACTTTTGCATTTATTTCATATTCAGTGGATGTGGGTGGGGTAATTGCACCCCAAACTGTAAATTTTAAACATACTTCTGAATGAGAAAAGTATTTATGTAACTTCCCTCCACTTTATTCAATGTATTTATTTGTATTTCTGCTCATATTTGCTTAACATTCTCCAGATATTATCTCTTATAACAGATTATCTGAAATAACAGTTTCTTCTGATTTTCCTGACGGTGGCTAAATTCAAAGAAAATTATTTTCAATTTAAAAAATATACCATCTCCAATTTTTTGATATATTAAGAGCTAGGTGTTATACTCTCTGTACCAAGAGAATGAAAAAATCTATAGCCGCATTTTCTAATAAAAAGCTTTCAAAATTGGCCAATTTTTGATATTTTTAAAGAGATGCTTTACTAGATAGAAGTCAAGGTCACCAACTCCTTGACCATAGTAATATAAAGAATTTTTTTTCTTTCCGTACACAGCACCTACATGAGTCTCTTAAAAGACATGAGTGTCAATAACATATGTTGAGAAATACTGTCAATACAACTGGTGTCAAATCTGGCATTTTTTACATGAAAAATCACCAAATTAGGCCAAAAAACAGAAAATCCTCGTTGCCATGGAAACGGACAGTTTGATTGGAGAAAAAATTGTATTTTTGTTCATCACTTGACATAAGCAAAAAAGACGCTAAGTTTCATCAAAATCTGAGATATGTCATTTTCACCCCCTATTGAAATTTTTTGGTGCTTACAGAGAATTACTCTTAAAACACTGAACAAAGTTGCACAAGCTGGCCATGTAATGTTAAAGCACTAAACAGTAAATGTTGGTATTGACAGAGCAAGAATCAAGGAAGCTTGTGACCTGATGCGTCAACTTGTTCCTGGCATGTCAGACAAGACGGACAAAGCTACTGTGTTCGAGTTTGGTGCCAGATACATACACTTCCTCAAGTCTTTCATAGGAACAGAACATGATAAGGTATTGTCTCAGTTATTTTTCCTTTATTTTTTAAAATACCTTATAATGCCTCAATATTAGGAAAATGTACAAAGAAACATCAAGAGGTGTCTGCTATTGTATTTTTGCATTTACTTTTTTATGTATTTACATTCACAGACCACTTTCTGCCTAGCAGTTTTGTTGAACTTCGTTCAAATTGATTCATTTATTACCTGAATGCAGAAATTTGTCACTTCTTGTTCAAGAAAATGACCCATGACAGACGTCAGTGCAGTCTGATCTGTTTTCCCTACTGATATACGGATATGTAGGATCCATAATTTGTAAATACAGGGATGTCTGTGGCCAGACAGCATAAATGCACAGACTGAACCAAGCCTTTTCTGTTTCAAAGTATAGTAAGCCATGTCACATGCCTGTTTGGAGTGTTAAAATTTCCTAAATTTCTATTTCAGGACTTTTTGATGAAGTACAGTCCATATTAAGATCTGTGATAGGATTGTCAGAAGAACTGTGATACTTTAAACATAGCCCTACTCAGGGCTATGGTACTGACCCTTACTGTTCAACTGTTCAGACATAAATACTTGTCAGAGCCATGACACGACAAAATCAACAAAGTGGCATGTGCATCCAGCAAGGACTCAGATCAGCCTGGGCACCCATCCAGTCTGATCAGAGTCTTCACTGTCCGCATGGAGCTAGCTTAGACCCTTAGCTACCCTTTAAACGCAAAGTAAAGACTCTGATCAGACTGGGTAGTTGCCCAGGCTGATCTGAATTTTTGCTGGCCGTGTGCCACTTTGTTGGTTTTATTGTGTTGCGGCTCATCTGAAAAAAAAATTGTGTAGACCAATTCAGACTGTGGTGTTAGTCTGCAGTGCTTGCCAACAGTTTATAAAAATATTCAAGACTATAAAAGACAATGTCCAACTTTGATGATAGGAGGGTCTTTTACAGTACATGTATATTGTACATTTAAGCCATGACAGCAAAACCAACAAAGTGGCATGTGTCCCTAGTGCAGACTCAGATCAGCCTGGGCATCCACTCAGTCTGATCAGTCTTCACTTGCGCTTTAAAGGTAGCTAAGGGTCTATGCTACCTCAATGCCGGCAGCAAGGACTGATCAGACTGAATGGGCGGATGTCCAGGCTGATCTGAGTCTATGCTGGGCACACATGCCACTTTGTTGGGTTTGTTGTTTCGAGGCTCATTCGTAAAATATCCAACTTTGAAGATATAAGGGCCTTTACGTTCTTATACATTTTGTAAAGGACCTCCATTGTCAAGATCATTGCAGTAATGTCAACATTTACGGTGAATATGTAAGGTGGAAGTGACAGCCAGGAGCTGAGTACTTCTAGTCAAGATGTAGAGTAAGAATGCTGAACACTTACATTTGTACACACCAATTTCTTCTCAGTGTTTATTTGGTTCTCTATTATTTAATGCATGGAATGATGTTATAATATTTGCTGAATACAGTATGACTGGCATTGTGTAAAAAGGTACATCAAAATGTGCAAACAGGGAGGACACAGATCAGTCTGCACATCAGCAGTCTGACTGAAGTGTTTCCTTTTTGCATATATACCATCAATGCATCCTGAGGAATCTAAACATCAAAAATTGATGAATTGTCAGTTTGTATAAAGTGAGTGTGTGAACTTCGGTTTAACATCCCACCAACACATAATAGGTTATATGGAGAAAGAACCTGAGTTTAAAGTCTCATCTGAAAGAAGAGGAGCTGAGGTCAAACCTGCTAACCCTGGCATGGTAATTTGGCAACTTAACCACTACACTACTGCCTCTCTAGTTTGTGTGGATGAGCAGGCTGACTTGAATATTCATTTTCTGCACATGACTTATGGGCCCTTTTCACACCATGCCTATCAGTATACAGATTTTTAGCTCACCTGAGCCGAAGGCTCAGAGGTGAGCTTATAGGATGGGAGTCGAGCCGTCGTCCGTGGGTGCGTGGGTGGGTGCGTCAACACTTTCAAACATAAATATCTCAGAGACCAGTGGGCCGATCACAATCAAATTTTATCTGAAGCATCATTTGGGTGGGGGAAAGGCTGCATTAGGTTTTGGTGCCGATCAGCTCAGAACTCTGGTTTCCATGGCAACAGATAGCCCCCATAGGGTTATAATGGGGAAAACGGCGTCATCACGTTTTCTCAACTGTTTTTGATTAGATCCTTATCATACTTGCAGGTAATGATGACATACACAAGAGCTTGGATGAGTTCGAAATTTGGTCAGATTCGAGCACAGACTACGGAGTTAGCTGCCCTTGAGCGTTTGAAAAAAATCCCATAGGGTTATAATGGGGAAAATGGCGTCATCACGTTTTCTCAACTGTTTTTGCTTAGATCCTTATCATACCTGCAGGTAATGATGACATACATAAGAGCTTGGATGAGTTCGAAATTTGGCCGGATTCGAGCACAGACTACGGAGTTAGCTGCCCCTGAGCGTTTGAAAAAATCCCATAGTGTTATAATGGAGAAAACGACGTCATCACATATTTTTAGAAAAACTTTGTCATCGCTCTATTGCCTACATTTCTCAACGGATTTTAAAATAACTTCACACAAATGTAGGGCGTGACAATATCTCGAGCAAGTTCGACTTTCAGGATGCTGCGCCCAAGGTCAAGGTCACTGTGGCTATTTTTAGAAAAACATTGTCAGCGCTCTAGCACCTACATTTCTCAATGGATTTTAAAATAACTTCACACAAATGTAGGGCATGACAATATCTCGAGCAAGTTCGACTTTCAGGGTGCTGTGCCCAAGGTCAAGGTCACTGTGGCTATTTTTAGAAAAACTTTGTCAGCGCTCTAGCACCTACATTTCTCAGCAGATTTTAAAATAACTTCACACAAATGTAGGGCATGACAATATCTCGAGCAAGATTGACTTTCAGGTTGCTGCACCCAAGGTCAAGGTCACTGTGGCTATTTTTAGAAAAACTTGGTCATTGCTCTAGCGCCTACATTTCTCAACGGATTTTAAATCAACTTCACACAAATGTAGGGCATGACAGTATCTCAAACAAGTTTGACTTCCAGGGTGCTGCGCCCAAGGTCAAGGTCACTGTGGCTATTTTTAGAAAAACTTTGTCATCACTCTAGCACCTACATTTCTCAATGGATTTTAAAATAAATTCACACAAATGTAGGGCATGACAATATCTTGAGCAAGTGCCACTTTTTCTTGGTTTCTACTGATCTGATCCTTTTCAAACTTGCAGGTAATCAGAAAATGCATAATATCTTAAACAATTTCAAAATTTTGGCCAGATCAGGCCAACCACTATGAAGTTAGCTGCCCATGACAGCTCTGTCTATTGTGCTCTTGATCGGATACTTTTTAAACTTGCATATATTAAATGAGGGCATACATAATGTTTTGGATGAGTTTAATTTTCAGCCTGATTGGACCTCTGACTGTGGAGTTAGCTGCCCTTGAGCATCTTAAATATCCCTATAGGTTTACAATGTCTCTCAGGTGAGCAATTGTTGCCCTTTGGGCTACTTGTTACTGTCACTATGAACTGTTACACAAGTGAACTTGTAAATCAGTTACTGACAAAATGATTGACTTGATCATTGTTTCCTAACTTCAGAGGTTCAGAATAGAGCAGTAGTTGATGGCTGCTATATCAATTTTTCACATCTCTAAGAGAGCCCCAGTAGCTTGTGGGTTAAGTGCTGAGCTGCTGAAGACTGACTTCTTTTCGACCGCAAAATGGGGTTCCATTGCATAAAGCCTTTCATATCACCCTTCAACCCCCTTGATACGATTGAAATCACTGTTAGAAGGGCTGTAAAATGGCAAGTGCTTCATGACAGTCCTCTCAGCAAAAGCAGCTGTGAGGCTCTTGTCAAGGGTTTAACATTCTTGAGACTCATACTCCAGAGATCATACATTCTGATTCTGGCCAGTGTTTCTTTAGCTTCTTGAGCTCACTAATTCCCTATTGGCCAAATATGAATGTAATATCTAATACTGTTAAAAAGATTGTAAAACCCCCAGTTCATTGCTCACTCATTTCCCTATTGGCCAAATATGAATGTAATGTCTAATACTGTTGAAACGATTGTAAAACCCCAGTTCATCTGTCCAACCATTGTGACTTGTCATTAGGATCACCTGTCATTAGCAGTTCAAACTAATGACCAATACATATTTGTTTCAATAGAGAACCAGCAAAAATGATCTAGGACTATCCTCAGTTGACCTTACGCAAAGGCGGGTATTGCTCCTCCTTTCAAATTGGTCTGAGTATACTTTTGTCACACAAACACAAGTGCGTTTGTTTGTTCTTGGTTTTCATCATATATGACTGGCCAATGCATATTTTGACTGACAGGTGGCGACAGGTCTATTCCTATTTCTTTATAACTGTTGGGTACACCTCCATCTTCTTTGCCATTCATTTCCAGAAAGGGCCCAAGTTTTGAGACTTCTCTTTTGTTTCTCTGGATGACAAAGCCCTTCTACAGTGGGATCTACTCTGAATTTGCTCCTGGAGCAAATTTTCCATCTTGAAGGGAGGCTGGGATGAAAATGACAGAGTTGCTTCCTAAGAAACCGAAAGTGTACCCAGTTACCTTAAACTCTATATTAAAGCACCTTGTGCTTGAACAACGGTGGTGCCTCTCTGTTTCATCAAACCATAAAAACTGTAATCACTCTAAATATTAGAACTCAGTCAATTATTATGATAACCCTGAGGACACTTTCAGAGGAAGCAGCTGTTCCATGTTTGTCTCCCTTTTCAATGGAAATCAACTCTTAAAAGAAAGAATTTGCTCCCATATCAGCAAATTCTTTCCTTTAAGAAGTGATAATTTTAAAATTTGGACAAATACATTTTATGTTTCTATGATGCACCTTTAAGGCGTATTGGCACACTCTCAGGGGAACAGCTTTTTCTTTTTTTGCCTCCCTTTTCCATGGGGGGTCAAGGAAGGAACTTGCTTTTTCCTTTGAAGGTGTTAATCCTGAAATTTGAATAAGTTAGTTCTATATGATTCTGTTATGCATCTTTAAGGGAAGCAACCCTTCCATTTTTTGCCTTCCTGTTCAATGGAGGTCAACTATTAAAAAGAAATACATTTGCTCCCTCCACAGCAAATTCTTTCCTTCAAAGATGACCTTGTTTTAGCAGGGCTACATGCTCCAGGGAAGCAAAAAAGATGTCATTTGAAAATTCAACTGAGAAACATTGTGACCCATATGTCTGAGTTACCGACAAAATGGCAAACAGTGTGGAACCTGATCAGATTCGCTGGTAAGAGTCCTATTGTGTCTGCACTGTTTGCTGTGGTAACTCAGTCCCAATTTGTAGGGTAAATATGAGCCGCGACATGAGAAAACCAACAAAGTGGTAGTGCGCCCAGCGCAGACTCAGATCAGCCTGGGCATCCACCAGTCTGATCAGACTCTTCGCTAAGCACTTAAAGGGTAGCTAAGGGTCTAAGCTACATCCATGCGGACAGCGAAGACTCTGATCAGACTGGGCGGATGACCAGGCTGATCAGAGTTTGGGCTGGGCGCACAACCACTTCGTTGGTTTTGTTGTGTCGCGGCTCATATGCTAAAACAATGCTACAAAAACTGTTTAAATATAAATGCTATATGAGGGTTATTTGTCTTGTTCCTGCTTGCATGATTTAATTCCATCACTGACCAGATTATATTTTCTTTTGCCAATTAAAAAAATATTTTCAGCTCCAAAGATGAGGGCAGTTTTATGATAATGTGTTATTTTTCTTTGAAAATTTATTTGTTAAAGCCTCTGTTAAAACATAAAATGAAAAACTCGCATATTATTTATTGTTTGTTCTACTTTTCTTTCTCCATATTAAAGAACAACAGGCTTGCAATGTTTATACAATGAATGAAGTTACACTAGACAAGGTGTCCCATGGTCAGGAAAAACACCTGGAAAATTGGTCAGGAAAAAACCCCTGGAAAATGTATTTTTTTCCAGGTCAGGGAATTTTATGTTTGGTCATGGAAATTTAAAAAAGGCTTTATTGCAGATTAGCGTCTATGGCAGCTTCAGAAACTACGTGTACCCTTATTCTCCTTTACTTTACTTTAAGGAGAGAAAAAAGTATTAAACCCTAAAGTATTAACCCTTATGTGCTTAAGTATTGGGACACCTAAACCATTAATTTTCCGTTTGTCCCCAATGGAAACTTAATGGAGATTTTTTTCCACATTTGGGTATCTCTCTCCTCATTTGTGAATACTCTTAAAAGGGAATTGCATGCTCCCTGGTAGAGCATATCCTTTTCTGTAATAGTAGCCTTCAATTTTGACTGGTTTAAGAGTATGATCAACTTTTGGATTTGGAAAAAGGGTATGGAAAAATTGGCTAATATCTGGGAAAAGTCAGGGAAGTGGAGGATGATTGGCAGCCCTGGAACACTGCCCAGATATACTACAGCCTGCCTCTGAAAGTACACTGTAATTACTGGAACACCATAGCAAATATTGTACTTCTTGCTCCTAAACGAGTAGTATGATCAGTGTCTGAAATGTTTGCTAGGACAACTCCAAGTTTTGTCATATGGTATGATTTTGCCAGTAACAGTACTCTGAAGTCTTCTATTCAATAACCTATTCATATACAAATACAATACACAACAAAGATCCTATCCAGAAATGCCTGAGAGAACTGTAGACTGATCAGACCAAAACAGCAGTTTCACCAGGGTCTGTACTAGGGTCGTCAATAAGCCAGCTGATTTATATACTATTGTCTCGCAGGAAAAGTAGAAAAATTCACTGATGAACCTGTTGCTAAAAATAAAGCTCATGAGCAAACTGATGAGTCTTCACTGTTTGCCATTCCATTTCTGAACCCTATGCTTCCAGCCTTGCCCATGGCAAATACATAAAATTCAATGAAAACTAATGACTATTATTTTTTTATTATTTACACAAAGCAATGGCACAAACAATATGAACCGAAGTACCACAATGAGCCTAACCACTGGGACAAGAGTTGAGCAACACTGAAGACCAACCAGAAATCTAATCAGGATCTGCAATGTTTGCCCTGCAATTGGGGATTTTTTCAAATAATGCTCCACAGAAAACTTAACAAGAGGGCCATGAGGCCCTGAATCGCTCACCTGGGCAATTGGCAAGGTGGCTTTTTCTTATCATGTCTGAAATTGTCAAAACATGAGTCTTGGGTCAAAAGTCAAAGAATGACCATGACCGCTTGTATTCATAAATCTTCATGTACTCATTAAGACAACCATATATACCATTTTTGGCCAAAATCTTCAAAACTTTCCACGAAATCTTATGTTCTAGCATTTTCCCATATTTGACCATGCCGCAAAAAAGGTCAAGGTAAACCCGAGGTCACCATTTGAACAGTCTTGGTGGTGCTCTAGTACTCCATGCTACTTACCAAGTTTCAAGGCCATAGGTGTATTATTAAAGATTTATACCATAAGTGGTAATGGCGGCCATGTGACCTGGACCGTTTGAACAAATTTTTATTCAATCAACCCCTAGAGGCTCTATATGAAATGTGTTTACAATTGGCCCTTTGGCTTTTGAGGAAATGGTTAAAAATGTCAAACTATGAGCAATCTAAATCTCAAAATTCTTCATGACCTCATTAAGACAACTGTAACGGTATACCAATTTTTAGGCCAAAATCTTCAAAACTTTCCATGAAATCTTATGTTCTAGCATTTTCCCATATTTGACCTAGCTGTAAAAAAGTCAAGGTCAACACATGGTCATAATTTGAACAATCTTGATAGTACTCAAGTACCCAATGCTACATACCAAGTCTCATGGCCATCGGTCAATTGTTTCTGGAGAAGAAGATTTTTAAAGGTTTTTACCATATATGGTCATAGTGGCCATGTTGGTCATGTGACCAGGACGGTTAGAAATTTTTTTCATTCCCTCAACCCCTGGAGGCTCTATATAAAATTTGGTCACAATTGGCCCAGTGGTTTTTGAGGAGATTGTTTGAAATTGTCAAAATATGAGAGTTCTGGGTCAATGGTCAAAGAATGACCTTGACCTCTTGTACTCACAAATCTTCATGTACTCATTAAGATGACTGTATATACCAATTTTTAGGCCAAAATCTTCAAAACTTATCATGAAATCTCATGTTCTAGCATTTTCCCATATTTGACCTTGCCGTAAAAAAGGTCAAGGTCAACACAAGGTCATAATTTGAACATTCTTGATAGTACTCAAGTACCCAATGCTACATACCAAGTCTCAAGGCCATCGGTCAATTGGTTCTGGAGAAGAAGATTTTTAAAGCTTTTTACCATATATGGGCGTGGTGGCCATGTTGGTCATGTGACCTGGACCGTATGAATAAATTTTTGTTCCCTCAACCCCTGAAGGCTCTATATGAAATTTGGTTTCAATTGGCCCAGTGGCTTTTGAGGAGATTGTTAGAACTTATCAAAATATGAGAGTTCTGGGTCAAAGGTCAAAGAATGACCTTGACCTCTTGTACTTGTAAATCTTCATGTAGTCATTAAGATGACTGTAGATACCAATTTTTAGCCCAAAATCTTCAACATTTCCAAGATATCTTATGTTGTAGCATTTTGCCATATAAAAGCATAAGGAAACAAATTTGACCTTACCGTAAAAAAGGTCAAGGTCAACCCAAGGTCATAATTTGAACAATCTTGGTAGTACTCCCGTACCCGATGCTACATATCAAGTTTCAAGGCCATTGGCCTACTGGTTCTGGAGAAGAAGATTTTTTTAGGTTTTTACCATATATGGGCATGGCGGCCATGTTGGTCATGTGACCAGGACCGTTTGAACAACTTTTCGTTCCTAAGGTCCCAGGAGGCTCTATATGAAATTTGGTTACAATCGGCCCAGCGGTTTCAGAGGAGAAGTCATTTGAAATTGTGGACGGACAACGGACGGACGGACGACGACGGAGCCTTACCATCCTATAAGCTCCCCCGGAGCCGCTGGCTCAGGTGAGCTAAAAATCTTGGACAATTGCAGTAACTTGTCAAGGTGTTCCAATACTTTAGGTAATTATGTTATTTTGGTGAAAAGGAAATGAAAGGTGCAACATGACTGATACAGGATGGTAATGACCAATATCTGGCTTCACAAATTAAATGTCCAAATGTTGTAACAGGAGAGATGATGTTCCATATTATTATAACAAAAGGGTAGAACTGCGCATCTGACAATATGACAATACACCTCTTCTGAGCTAATCAGACAGAGCAGAGTCTCTCCAAGTTTGGATAAATTTTTGTAATGCATGTGAGCATGAAGGCAATATTGGTCATTCCAACATACTTTTGAACCTCCAATGCATGGAGGTCCAATGAGAGCTGCTTGAAATCCTTTCAGTATAAGTGCCCTAAAATCAAGGCATGATCTGACCTTCAATACTAACACTATTTAGCAGAGAAATAAATCAACTTTTATAACAAGTTTGTTGTATTTTTTGATAGATTCCATATGGTAGTAAGTTTATCTTTCCGCTTCCTTTTAACTTATTACAAACAGAATTATTCAAGAGCATTTGTAAGTCCCTTGTATTTATAGTACAGGCCCAGCATCCTGTCAAGTGATGAAGTACTGTTCTTGGTTATTGCGACCCACTTGGTCTGAAATATCCCGTAGTTTTCCTGTATATACAGTCAGTTTGTCTTGTAGAGCTTGATACATCTGAAAAAAACAACAACAAAATACATAATTTCAGGCAAAGTTTTGTGGAAGATGGAATTCTATCTCAAGTTTTGTGAAAATTATTGTCAGAAAAATTTGTCAAAACAAGTTGTATCTTATTTTGGATTCCTGACAGACAATGAGCAGAAACTATGCCATATAACTGTATATTTGATGACCCAGGTCCAATGCCATAAATCTGAAAATAAGGTTTTATTTTTGCATGAGGATTTGATATTTCAAGCTTTTTCTCAGAACATGTGGATTTAAATTTTATGAAACAAGAGCATGAGGTGAGCTCTTGTAAGCAATACATATTCATTTCAGGTAGCATGACTTTGGGGATAACTGTCTTGAAAATTGTCATTTGGGGAGGTAAATCATCCGCTTTATGGTCTGAAATTTCGTTTTTCAGACGTCGCGTTATATTCGTAAGTGTACTAGAATTCCTGTTTAAAACCCTTGAAGAGTTGTGCACCAAGGAATCAAATAGACATGTCTTGCAAACTTTTTCATGCAGAAAATTTATAAAACATATCCTAAGACCATATGAAGGGAGCTGAATCAGTGTAGTTCTAGGCCATACCAAGGACCATGTAAGAGTGATTTGCTTAATTTTCATTTGAAAGTCTAATTGAAATCTGTTAAATGTAAGAAAAAAAATCTCACACACTTATGGTAAATGGGGAGGTAACTCTGCCTGTTTCACCTTTGCCTCCCTTCTCAGTGGGGGTCAACTCTTGAAAGAATTTGCTCCTCGAGGAGCAAGTCTTTCATGACAAGTCTCCATTTTGGAAGGGTTTTGTTGCCTTGGGAGCAAACAGGAAGTCACTAAAGTTGTTTTATAAGTAAAACTGATGGAGGTATTGAGCCGTGAGTGACAAAACCAACAAAGTGGTTGTGCGTCCAGCGCAGACTCAGATCAGCCTGGGCATCTGCCCAGTCTGATCAGAGTCTTCGCTGTCCGCATGGAAGTAGCTTAGACCCTTAGCTACCCTTTAAGCACTTAACGAAGAGTCTGACCGGACTGGGTGGATGCCCAGGCTGATATGAGTCCGCGCTGGGCGCACAACCACATTGTTGGTTTTGTCGTGTCACGGCTCATATAAAGGTGTATACATACACCTTAAGGTTACTGTGATGTTATAATACTTACTGTTCCAAAGTGCATATCTTGTCTGTGATCATGTAAAGCTTTGAGAAGTAGGTCTATACTGGTATAGGGTAGCCATGCTGTTAATGGTTTATGATGTAAGCAACCCTGAAACAATGACAATACTCAGAGGACTATTCCAGATAAAAGTATCTCCCTAGGCAGGTCCTGAACTTTTACTGATGGTTACCACTATAAATATTTTAAATAAATAGGGGAAAAACAGAACCAACAATCATCAGCGGTTAGATTGACTTATTTATTAATGTCTACGCGTTTCGGTCTTACAAAGACCTTCGTCAGGACAAATTTTTTACACATACAGAGCTACTGAAGTATAGAAAAACGGTAAGTTTGTATCACGTGGTCTAATTGTGTTTTCACCGGAAGTCAATATGGCGGACAGTTACTATGGTAATTGAATACATATACAGATATTAATTAATTAAGCAATATATAAACTAATAATAATTAAGCGTCTTTGAAGATGTTATAAATTCCGGTAGTAGTAATTTCTTTATCTGGGTCTGCTAGTTCATCCTGGCATATAGTATTGTCTGAGGAGGATGGTGTTATGTATAAGTCGGCGAGCAGTTCATCTGTGGTGATCGGGTATAGCAGCATTAATTGGGTCATCGTCAGCGCCGGCCAGTAGGATCCGGGGGTTGATGTGGATGGCTGTTCCCTCTGCAAGTCGGTGTTACTGATTTGTTTGCCTTTTACTGTGATCCTATATGTTGTGCAATTTTTCGGCCTGGCTTCCATCGGTGGTACCCAAGGTTTAGGTGTAGCAATGTCAGGTCTGTACTTAGTGTTGGTCATCGTCGAAATGACAAATCTCTTCTCATGGTCTCCGTGAATCAATTTGGAGTGTTTTAAAACATTCTCCTTCCTGGCATATGGTTTATTGCAGCTCCAGCATAGATATTTTTTACGTTTCTCCGAGTGAATAGCTTCGTTGTGTCTTCTAAGTGTTGCTGGTGTAGCGAATTTCTTACTGCATACGCTACACTGGTGA
Source organism: Ctena decussata (assembly GCA_963989385.1). NCBI lineage: Eukaryota > Metazoa > Mollusca > Bivalvia > Lucinida > Lucinidae > Ctena > Ctena decussata. The sequence continues at coordinate 2,920,630 of OZ022508.1, forward strand.
ATCTTCATAGCTTTATTGAATGAGATTAAGGCCTGATGGCATTCGCGTTTGTAACCTGGCAATCCAAGCTTCTTCCGTTCTGAGTCTAACGTTAATATTTCCGGTCGTCGACGTCACAATAACAGCGTCAAGGTCTCCCAAGCTATGCCCATTTGTTAAGAAATGGCGGGATACGGGTTTTAAGACGTTGCCTTGTCTTATATCTGAAAGATGGTTCCTGAAGCGTTCATTAAAAGTATTGCTGGATTGACCAACATATTGTAGGCCGCACTTGGTGCAAGATAAGACATAGATAACGTTTTTAGTTTTGCAGTTGTAGCGACCATATATAGGAATGGTTTCATTAGTTGACCAGCCTGTAATATTGGTACTATGTTTCATGTACGGGCAGGTTACGCATGGTTTACCGCAAGGACCGGAGCCTTTCGGTATAAGAACTGGTTTTAAGTCTGCTCTGACAAGAGATTGTTTCAGGTTAATCGCTCGTCTGTTCACTAGCTGGAATGTGTAGGTTGACATATATCTGATATCTCCTGAAGTTGCCAGTATGTGCTTATTACTGTTAAGGATTTTGGTAATTGGTGGGTTTTGTGGATTATACTGAATGATAAAAGGTATAACTGTCCTAGACTGTGATTGTGTGTTATTCTGTTGTATTAGGAGACTGTTTCTGTCTTTGTCAAAAGCACGATCTAATGCTGATTTAACTAGTTTTTTTGGATACCCTCTGTTAAGTAGGTTATGGTAAAGTTGGTCTGCCGCTTTCCAGTAAAGGTCAGATGTGCTACAGATCCGTCTCAGTCTAATCGCTTGGCTAAACGGTATACTGTTCTTCTGATGTCCAGGGTGGTATGAGGTGTAATGTAGGTATAAGTGTGCGTCAGTAGGTTTTGTGTAAAGGCTAGTTTCAATATTTCCGTCAATATCTTTTGTGATTGTTACGTCTAGAAAGTTGGCGCTGGTTCGGCTGATGTCCCAGGTAAATTTGATGGATTCGTGAAAATTGTTTAAGGCCTCAAGAAAGGAGTTCAACTCCGTCAGTTTATGTGGCCATATCATAAAGATATCATCGATAAAGCGCCACCAAACGAGAGGTGACAAATAGCGTGTTGACAAAAAGTCTTCCTCCAACTTTGCCATAAAAATGATAGCATAACTCGGTGCGCATTTTGTACCCATTGTAGTGCCAGAGATTTGTTCGTAGTATTCGCCATTGAACTGAAAGGCTGTTTTAGTTAGGACCAAATATAGAATGCGAAGTAAAACCCACGTTACTGGCTCTTTCAGGCTACGTCGTTCAAGGGCTTCTTTGGTGGCTAGAATCCCATCGCGGTGAGGAATGTTGGTATATAACGAAGTAACATCAATAGTAATAAAATATGCGTTTTTCGGTATTTGGCCTCTGAGTTGTTCGAGTTTCAGGAGAAACTGATTAGTGTCCTTGATATAAGATCGGACCTTTTGGGCTAAAGGTTTGATAAAAGAGTCTATGTACGCTGACAGTTTTTCTGTCGGACTGTCACATGCTGAAACTATAGGTCTCCCTGGATTGTTAGTTTTATGTATCTTTGGTAGCATATAAAATATAGGTGTTCTTGAATTTTTGGGGCTGAGGAATGCTAAGTGTTCCGCTGGTAGTAATTTACGTTCCTTGATGAAGTTCAGGAAGTGGATAATGTCCGTAGAGATTCTAGGAATCGGGTTTCTTGGTATTTTTCGATAAAATTTCAGGTTGTTTAATTGTCTAAGTCCTTCATTAATATAATCATTTGTGTTCAGAATCACCACTGCCCCTCCTTTGTCCGCCGGTTTAAATATTTTAGTTACCCTTACTCGTAAAAATAGTATAGCACTTTAATGATGTGTCATTTAATAAAATATTTTTTTTTCAATTTCTTTACTGGTTCCGAGCAGAAGATAATCATTTTGTTCATGCGGATATTCATTCATTAAAATTTTGAATATAAGCATAAAATGCTGTGGCAGATGAATGACATATACTCGTGAACTGAATGGTGTTGATCATATCTGTTTACATTTGGGGGCCCAGTTGTTCAAAGCATCATTAGCTTATAGAAGTCTTTAGTCAATGATTAGTTAAGTGGTATAGTATGCATTAAAATCAAGTGCTTTCATATTTATGCTGTCAAAATGTGGAGATTTTGCACTGCAAAAGCTCCAAACATTTTTTGGGGCAAAAATGGAAGTGTTTATTTTGCATACAAATTTTTTGAAATTTTAACGTCTCATACTGGGCCCAGATGTTTAGGATGATTTACCTTTAGCTGGAACACATGGCAATCTTGACCTTTGAATGTGTCTATAACAGCATCTATATATTCCATACACAAGGCCATAGCTTCCTCCAGCAGATCATAGTCGATGTAAAGTCGTAAAAGTTCCGCTGAGTTTAGACCCTACAGTAACAGAAAGAAACCCTGATTGGAGTAATATTTACAAATATCATAATTACTGAAAAATTGTGATACTGTAACAAGTAAATGAAATTATTTTTCAAGAGTTTGGATAGACCTCCATGTTCTTCTGCCATTTTTACAAATATAGTACAGACACTTTTTTGTAGTTTCCTATTTGCCTCTCTGGAAAATATAACACTTCTAGAGGCAGTCAACTCTAAGGAAGCAATTTGCGTCTACAAGCAATTTTTTTTTCCTTTATCTCCTAGGGTTCCAAATGCATTCCCTTAAGAGTTAAACCCCACTGAGAATGGTGTTAAAAACTGAAAATGTTGAGTTATTTCCCCTGAAAGTGTACCCATTCACCTTTATTTAAATGCTGAGTTTATTACTTAATGGTGTGTCCAAAATTTTTGCTAGCAGAATGGCAAACAGTGCAGACTCTAATCAGAGGGCTCCTAAGGAGCTGTCTAATCTGGGTCTACATCATTCACACTGACATTTCTGGATTAGTTGTTCTTTAATAGCTTTATCTGGCACTAGGAACTGGGGTAATGTGCTACACGTAGAGAACCAATCCAGGGAAAGCAGGTTTAAACCCTCGCTCCTTTGGATGACACTTTAAACCAAGGTACCATCTCCATAAGACATATGTATAGGTGGGACTTTAAAACCGAGTTCATTCACGATCTTATCTGCCACCACTGTGTTATAATTTTGGTACAAACAGTATATTTGCATTTATCAATTACCTAGTCACTCCTCACTCACCAAGTCCGTACATAGTCAAATCTCTCCTTAACTATCATACAGATTAAAAAGGAAAAGCAAAATAGGGCAGTTACTTAAAACTGTAACTAAATTCTTCCCAATCAACTTCTAAAGTGAAAAAAGATATAGCACATGCAAATACCAAAGTCTCAGATCAGTCAGTGCACCCATGCAGTCTACAGCAAAATAACAAAGCAATTATCCGTGACTGATCATTCTGCACACTCGTCTGAGTAAGGGCTAGTCCAGTATGGTGTAAGATAACTTATTGCTGCATATTCAGTTTAGGCAAATGGACACACCTCTATAACTTTCCACCATGTTTTCAAAGGCAGACTTGTTACGCAGAAGGTTTTACACTCGGTCGACACGGGTGTAGAGCCTTATGCGTCGCCAGGACGGCGGAGGGTGACTTCCGATTAAAGGGTTATCTACTAGTGTAATACACTAACAAGGAAACTCTAACAACGTTAGAATTTTTTAAGTTTATATATAATGTAAATTTTATATACAACAATACAATTTACAACTGTCACAATTACAATAATATACAACACATATCAGTTCATGTCGCTGGCCCAAGTAAGGTGTTTGTTTCAAATATGTAATCGATTTGCGTACAATACGCAAATAGATTACCGTCTGACGTCAACACCGTACTCGGCTCAGCGCCATGAACTAAAGGAAAACACAAAGAACAAAAAAACGATAGTTTGAGCTCATAGAAAAAAACAAGGCCTTATGTTGGTAGACTTCAATTCGTCGTTCCCTGGATCATGTCATGGGCCAGTCCATATATCATGAGGAACACCAACTCTTATTAACACGTGCACGATTATATACTGGTCGCTCCCTGGATCGTACCAGGGACCAGTCTATATATATTAACACACCTTAGTGGACGAACACTGTCCCACACTTGATGTGACCTTCAGATCTTATCACAGAATCTGGCAAAACTGAGCTAACCACTCCGCCTACATTTTGTGCTTCCCGCCTCTGCTTAGGAACTAGACACAAACGGCGTTGTAACTGCCTCTACCCGGGTTAGTATTAACCTGGAGACGTATATCGCATCTCCAGGTGAGACGTGGCTTTAAGCCCTAACAGCTGACTGCCGGACTTGATGTGCCTAAAAATAACAACTTACACTTAATACATTGTAACTACATAATAATAATAATACGTAAGACTTGGGCCTGTCTTGGAAATACCATACAACGCCCTCGGCGAATGCCGAGCATAACGTGCACACGCCAGCCGTGTCACTAGACACGACTCGCGCTCACGATGTAAAGCTAAAAGTGTGCTTACCACTTCCGCCAATGAAGAAACGTAGATCCTACCACGCATGTGCGTCAAAGGATCTGACGTCAAACATTGTCAAGAAGTATACTGACGTCAACAGGCATTACCATGACATCCCCACATAAAACATGAATAATCTAAACAATGACCTATTTACATTAAATTGATTGACCAAAATCTAACTCGCATATGTTTTAATTCATTTCTTTAAACTAAGCGTAATACCATTTGCCATAGAATATAATAGCTGAATAAGCGTTTCTCACACATTTGGGATCATAACGTTTGATCTGACATCATGACATCAATGATGTTATACCATATGACGCCGTCTAATGAAGGCAAATCAAACGCATGATGACCAAATGCTACCATTATAACTTATGGAAAAAAACCCTTAATGCGGTGCATGCTATGGCGTCAATTGACGTCACGAGTATATAGATTAGTTCCATTACAAATCAATCTACTTCTATAGGCCACGTATACGTGAAACTAATATAAAAAGTGCTGACGTCGCAATAACATGAATGCAACTGACGTCACATGAATAACATGAATGCAACTGACGTCACTGGACGTCAAATAGACGCACACCATTGCAACCAACATCAGTGATATAAACTATTTCCGAAATTTACAAAACTTCCTAATATACAAATATTATGCGCAGCATGCTTACTAACAAAATCGGTCGACACATGCGCAGCCTGATCACTGCCAACAAAATCAAATCAGTCGACACATATAATCATACCATATCAATCAGAAGTCACATTTTTCATTCTTAGCCAAACTATTCTAAATAAATATAATAAAATCTTACCCTTCTAGGTCTTAACACAGAATCTGGGCACACAACAATATAACATCCATCAAGAATTAAACAGCCACGTCTAACTTTTCATTAAAAGATAGGCGTATAAATACTATGCGTCTCACATTAAAATCATGCAAAGCGCTTTCCACAATCAAAAGACTCGTGCAGGTATTCACCTTAAAATCATGCAATATGCTGTCCACGAGAGGTATTCACAAACAACCCATGCATAACGTAGCCACAATTTCCGTAAATGTTTAATTACCACAGTTACCCTAAAAACTGTAGCCTTACTGATTGAAAGGATTAAAATAATCTCGACGACATAGTGGACGATTAGATCCATTTCGTAACATAGGTTTCCCCTTAGGGAGAAAAAAACATAACAATGTTTCTTTTCTGAAATAGTACGAAATGCGATCGAATCGTAGGCTATGTCAAAACTGGAAAACTAGCTATATACACAACAACGGTGCGATGCATAACGTGGCCAAACTATCTACTAAGGTAGTCCGCCCCCAAATTATCTTGGCAACTGATCTATCTAATCCCAAAGTCAATCAATTCTCTGTGTCGTACCTGTCGTGCCTCAAATGGAATGGGGAAGTATGGGTAAGTCTGATCGAACACTAGGTGGAAATCGCCACCTTTAAGTGTATCAGACGTAAAATTAACGCTGTCCTTGACATTACACCTACTTCGCACGACAGATCCCACAGGATCCGTTGCCTCTGCCTCTAATCTACTATCGCCACCGTGTTCTTCCATGTTTGCTTTCTGAATCGACGTTACGTCGTCGGGCTTTACGTTTTCACGTATGAAGTCATATTGGGATACGTCCTCTGACGTACAAATGTTAACTCTTTGGACATTCGGATCACTGTGATCCTCTGATCCAACATTGTCACGTGCATTAACAACTGCAGACGACACGTTCTTTTGACGTTGAACGTACTGCTTTATCATGTTAGCAGGATAAGTATTCACGACGCCCTTGACGTTAATCTTGTAGTTCATTACATTGACTACTTCGACAACTTCATATGGCCCGTTCCATTGAAGTAACAATTTATTGCACTCATTCGGGAGTAGCAAAAGTACTTTGTCTCCGACGTCAAACTTACGCGACCTCGCGCGTTTATCATAATAAGCATTCTGCTTTACGTCCATTTTCCGGACAATATCCTGTGCTAACTTACACGTTCTCTCTAAACGTTCTTTTAGATCAATAACGTACTGATACGTCAATAACGCACGTTGGTCAGTTTCCTCTACAGACCATAATTCCTTTAATATTTGCATAGGACCCCTAACATTACGCCCATACAACAGTTCAAACGGGGAAAAACCTAATGACTCTTGCGGAACTTCCCTTACTGCGAATAATAATGCTGGGAGATACCTGTCCCAGTCATTCGGACGTTCTACGCACATTTCACGTAATATCTGTTTCAATGTATCATGGAATTTCTCCACGGGTCCTTTACCAGTAGATTGATAAGGAATAGTTGTCAGATCTTGAAGCGACAACAACCTACTAACCTCTCTCATGACGTCAATCGTGATCTTACTATCATGCTCGATTAGCATTTCACTCGGTATTCCTAATCTACTGAACATTTCAACTAACGCTTCGGCTACGCGTCCCGTTTCAATGCCGGGTAACGCTACCGCCTCGGGATATCTCGTCGCATAGTCTATCATTGTTAAAATATAGCGGGATTTCCTGTCAGAACGAGGTTCTATCGGTCCAACTATATCAACAGCGACTCGTTTAAATGGTGTGTCAATCTGTGGCAACTTTCCTAAAGGAACCTTAGTGACACGACCTTTTTGAATAGTCCTTTGACATATGTCACAAGATTTACAAAACCTTGCCACATCACCACAAATTCCAGGCCAAAAGAACTCAGTTAAAACTCTATCCATAGTTTTCTTTATGCCCAAATGACCTGACATCAAGGTTTCGTGCGCCAATCTTAACACCTTTTCACGAAAACCTTCAGGGATAATAAGTTGCAAAGTGACCTTGTTTCCCTTAGTAAACTGCCTATACAATAAATCTTTCTTTCGGATAAACTTAGTTTCACCTCGGTTCAATCCACGACTAATAGTCACATTCCCAGATTTCACTCTTTGCCTTATGCCATTCAATTTAGGGTCAACAATTTGGGCCTGCTTCAATGCCTCCTTATCACTAGCAATAATTTGATCAGGAACTTTAAGTTTCCTATAGACCTCTTCACCTTGCTTAGCTTGTGACCTAGTCACTGCCGCCATTGCAAAATGGGACATATCGGGAAGTTTTGACCCGTCAATATTTCCAATAACCAGGTCATACAATGTATCTTCCATGCACAATGCCTCAGTTTTTCCTGTGAAAAATGGACAATCTATGTCAACCATTGCTAAGGGATACCTTTGGGTAGATTCATCAATCAAAGTTACATCAGATTCTCTACCAAGTAACTGATCATTAGAAACCAAGTTTCTACGAACGACACACCCAGTACAACCTGTGTCCCTTAAAACTACAACAGTCTTACCATTAACCGTACCCTGCGCTGTTGGTAATCGCGACCTTAAAAAGTAACAGACACCTTCCCTATCCACGTTATCATTGATTAGTGGACTTTCTTCCTTACTCTTATAGAGACCTTCAATTTCATGAGACCTATTCATTGTAGTTTTACAAAAGCTCATTTGATGTCCGCCACCCCGACCACGTCCGCGGGAATAACCCCGACCACGGCCACGATCTGAATTACTACCCTTCGTCTGTACAGTATCGCTCTTACTCTGTGATCTTTGTGTCTCATCTTTCGGTGCATAACTACTCCCCTTACTTCCGCTATACCCGCTTGCACTTGCACCTACCTCCGCACTATATGCTTGCTTCCTATCGGGATTCTTAAAACATTTATATGTTAAATGTCCCTTACCACAAATACTACATTTTATCTCTGGCTTCGCACTCGGCTTATTATCAGATCTACTCTGAGTTACGCCCTTACTATCACGCTGCCCCTTATTAACACAAGCGTAGACACCGCCACGTGCTTCTGCAAATAGATCTGCTTCCCTAGCCATCTCACCTAGATTCGTGAATGTTTTCGGTTTCAAATGAACATATAGTTCTTTACTACAGGATTCTAAAAACTGATCTCTAGCGAAAAAATCGCAAACAGCTTCGTAAGACTGGTCTACTTTCGCCATTTTTAACCATTTATTAAGATACGACCTAAGTCTACTACTAAACTGAATAAACGTTTCGGACTTTTCGGGCCTATCATAGCGAAATTTCTTCCTAAATCCGCGTTCAGTCATATCAAAATTCTTTAACAACGCATCTTTCAACTTGTCATAATCCGCTGCATCATCTACAGACAATCTATCATAGACATCAAGCGCGCGACCTTTAAGTAATGCGCTTAAATATGCAGCCCAAACGTTTTTATCCCATTTATTCGCCGTCGCGTATTTCTCAAACCTTGATAAGTAACTATCCATTTTGTCCTTACTTTCATCAAAATACGGTAACTTCGGATCTCGCGCATGCGCTAACTTTTCAGCCTTCTGTTTTTCTAATTCAACTCTAAACGTTACCTTCTGCAAATCTATCTGATTCTTCAACTCGCGTTGCTGTAATTCAAAACTATACTTCAACTTTTCTAACTCAACTTCGCTCGACAACTTTGCTTCCTTATCGCTTTCGACTTGATACAACCTAGCTTCCCTATCTTTCTCGGCTTGCCGCTCTATACTTTCAATCCGCGCCATCTCGATTTCCCTATCCGCCGCAATCTTAGCTTCTTCCGTCGCGATCCTAGCCAATTCAATTTCCCTATCTTTTTCGGCTTGCGCGATCCTCTCTTTCTCCGCTGCGATCTTAGCTAACTCAATTTCCCTGTCTTTATCGGCCTGCGCGATCCTAGCTAACTCAATTTCCCTGTCTTTTTCGGCCTGCGCAATCTTTTCTTTATCAAGTGCCCTTACCACGTGCCTTTCTGCCCTCTCAGTCTCTTGCTGTTGCCTTACAAATTCCTGCAACGCCTGCCCTTCATAACCTAACTCCCTTCCCGTCTTAACTATCTGATCCATGACGCTTAACGTAATGCTCACGTTAATTTAACTGAAACCGATGTTCACTTATAGTCACACACGTTAACTAAAACGTTAACAATAATAATATCAAACTAATCCAACTAAAACGTTGATTAATTAGTATACTCGCGATCTGGACGTATCCATTAAAGTTACGTTCATAACAGACCGGAAATGACGTCATAAACTGACGTTGACTTTGCCGAGAATTACTTTTCACTATTAGATGACGTAATTAGATGACGTAAATAACCCATATTACAATTACGCCGAACTTGATCTAGCGTATCGGATATACAAACGTAACGTATGTAACGTAACGTATTAACACTGACACGACAACTGTACGTCCTACATTACAAAACCTTATAAGATACCAACGGTAAATCAAACTTAAGATTCCGCTATTAGGTTTAATTTATTGTAACGATATTATATAACGTTACGAGTGATCTACGTTACTAAATCAGGACATAAAATGGACCTCAGTAACGGTTACGACACTACGTACAAACGTTTGAATTAATGAACTAACAGATTGTCATGCAACAGCAGTGCCAAGGTACTCAAACGGACCTTAAAACTAAATACGTATCATCCGTGCCAAGACAATTCAGGTCTATATACCTCAGTTTCCCCACTCAGATATGCAACCTGTTACATTTTATCACAAAATAATGCATGGGCTATCGCACTTCATCACGTAGGGAATAAGGATAGTTGACCTTAATTGAGTGTAGGTTACATTTACTAAGAAATTAGTGGCAAAATTGCTCCCCTAAAATTCACAGCCTTACGTTACCTTAGAAAAGAACAATCAGAAAGTCAATAATAATAATAAAAAAAAATGTCTGACAAAATTGTGCCTAGATTCTGTATATATTGTCAATGTCTTACACTGGCAGATATTAACCGGAAGTCAAATCCCGTTACTTCATGACACCATGTTACGCAGAAGGTTTTACACTCGGTCGACACGGGTGTAGAGCCTTATGCGTCGCCAGGACGGCGGAGGGTGACTTCCGATTAAAGGGTTATCTACTAGTGTAATACACTAACAAGGAAACTCTAACAACGTTAGAATTTTTTAAGTTTATATATAATGTAAATTTTATATACAACAATACAATTTACAACTGTCACAATTACAATAATATACAACACATATCAGTTCATGTCGCTGGCCCAAGTAAGGTGTTTGTTTCAAATATGTAATCGATTTGCGTACAATACGCAAATAGATTACCGTCTGACGTCAACACCGTACTCGGCTCAGCGCCATGAACTAAAGGAAAACACAAAGAACAAAAAAACGATAGTTTGAGCTCATAGAAAAAAACAAGGCCTTATGTTGGTAGACTTCAATTCGTCGTTCCCTGGATCATGTCATGGGCCAGTCCATATATCATGAGGAACACCAACTCTTATTAACACGTGCACGATTATATACTGGTCGCTCCCTGGATCGTACCAGGGACCAGTCTATATATATTAACACACCTTAGTGGACGAACACTGTCCCACACTTGATGTGACCTTCAGATCTTATCACAGAATCTGGCAAAACTGAGCTAACCACTCCGCCTACATTTTGTGCTTCCCGCCTCTGCTTAGGAACTAGACACAAACGGCGTTGTAACTGCCTCTACCCGGGTTAGTATTAACCTGGAGACGTATATCGCATCTCCAGGTGAGACGTGGCTTTAAGCCCTAACAGCTGACTGCCGGACTTGATGTGCCTAAAAATAACAACTTACACTTAATACATTGTAACTACATAATAATAATAATACGTAAGACTTGGGCCTGTCTTGGAAATACCATACAACGCCCTCGGCGAATGCCGAGCATAACGTGCACACGCCAGCCGTGTCACTAGACACGACTCGCGCTCACGATGTAAAGCTAAAAGTGTGCTTACCACTTCCGCCAATGAAGAAACGTAGATCCTACCACGCATGTGCGTCAAAGGATCTGACGTCAAACATTGTCAAGAAGTATACTGACGTCAACAGGCATTACCATGACATCCCCACATAAAACATGAATAATCTAAACAATGACCTATTTACATTAAATTGATTGACCAAAATCTAACTCGCATATGTTTTAATTCATTTCTTTAAACTAAGCGTAATACCATTTGCCATAGAATATAATAGCTGAATAAGCGTTTCTCACACATTTGGGATCATAACGTTTGATCTGACATCATGACATCAATGATGTTATACCATATGACGCCGTCTAATGAAGGCAAATCAAACGCATGATGACCAAATGCTACCATTATAACTTATGGAAAAAAACCCTTAATGCGGTGCATGCTATGGCGTCAATTGACGTCACGAGTATATAGATTAGTTCCATTACAAATCAATCTACTTCTATAGGCCACGTATACGTGAAACTAATATAAAAAGTGCTGACGTCGCAATAACATGAATGCAACTGACGTCACATGAATAACATGAATGCAACTGACGTCACTGGACGTCAAATAGACGCACACCATTGCAACCAACATCAGTGATATAAACTATTTCCGAAATTTACAAAACTTCCTAATATACAAATATTATGCGCAGCATGCTTACTAACAAAATCGGTCGACACATGCGCAGCCTGATCACTGCCAACAAAATCAAATCAGTCGACACATATAATCATACCATATCAATCAGAAGTCACATTTTTCATTCTTAGCCAAACTATTCTAAATAAATATAATAAAATCTTACCCTTCTAGGTCTTAACACAGAATCTGGGCACACAACAATATAACATCCATCAAGAATTAAACAGCCACGTCTAACTTTTCATTAAAAGATAGGCGTATAAATACTATGCGTCTCACATTAAAATCATGCAAAGCGCTTTCCACAATCAAAAGACTCGTGCAGGTATTCACCTTAAAATCATGCAATATGCTGTCCACGAGAGGTATTCACAAACAACCCATGCATAACGTAGCCACAATTTCCGTAAATGTTTAATTACCACAGTTACCCTAAAAACTGTAGCCTTACTGATTGAAAGGATTAAAATAATCTCGACGACATAGTGGACGATTAGATCCATTTCGTAACAAGACTACTTTTGGTAAGCTGTAAGAAAAGCACCAACTAGTCCTGAAGAATTCGTTCCTATGGGGGAGCAAATTCTTTCCTAGAAGAGTTGGTGCCCACTGAAGATAGGCAAAAAAACAACAACTGAAAGTGTATTTATTCACCCTAAGGATGCAAAATAAGGTACAATGAATGTACCATTACTGTAAATAAGTGCAATGTAGTTCTTACCTTGTAAGAATTGACAAACCAGGATGGCAAAGTAAAGCCATGTGCGAGAAGTTTACTGGCTGTACAGCGATGATAGATAGCTGATGATTCCTCATATCTCTCTAAATATTGCTGTAGAAGTTGCCATGCTTGGTCTGCAGAGCTAGACAGCAATAAAGATCAACCAATACAGCTATGGAATTTGTTTTGGTAATTATTAAGTGTTTTCTATTTTTTCTGAGGTTTCATTATGATCGACTCATACTATTCTACTATTCTAATGATTAATTGGCAAAAACAATATTTTCAAGGTGAAAACAAGACTAGAGTCCAAAATCGGTCTGAGTGTTTCGGCCCAAAAATGGTTTTCATGTAACTTCAATGACTCGTTTACTTTTTTCAGATGTAGGATAGAATTTTGGATTGCACTGCAAGTAGTACCCCTCCTTCTTTGAAGACTAAGAAAAACTATGACACTTCCTGTCAGGAGCATTTATTAGGATTGATATGGTAGTTTGCCATTTCATTTTGTGTGTTTTACCATATAAGATGGCAGACAGGCTTTGGTATCAGTCTTGTGACTGACTCTATTAAAGTTATATCAAAGCACTGATGTAGTACAGGGCCCAGTTGTTCAGAGCATTGTTAGCCTAACGAGCTCATTAAGAGGTCAACTGGTTAAGAATTTTTTTTTTTACTTTATAACCAAATACTAGTAAAGCATTGATCAAAGCATTGTCAGGCTTACAGGCTTGTTAAGAGGTCAACTGGTTAAGTGGGTTTTTTTACTTTATAACCAAATACTCTATTTTTTGTTGAGAAAATGTGAGAAGCGTTTGCAGTGCAAAAGCTTCTCACATTTTCTCAACAAAAAATACTGGCATATTTGACATATTAACGTTTGAAATTTTAACAGAACATTAACTAACAATGTCCTTAGTTTTAGAACAACGGGGCCAAGATGTCTATATATTTTTAACACCATTCTCTTACCTGTTATCTTTAGCAATGTTAGTTAAGGTGAGATTATTAGTTTTCAGCCACTGCCATGCCTGTGATGTGTAGTCGTTGTCCCCTCTCATGTGATAGGAACTGTGTTTGGCAAGGTTCACACATCTGTAATTGTAATATAGCAATGCATTATCACTCAGTATGTGTGTAGAAAGATGGTGTTATCTCCCGTAAGTCAGCTATCTACAAGAGGACTGCCCCAATGACCAAAACACACCACCCAGTTTGAGCCCGAGCAACATTCTACTCTGACTTGGCCTCACAAGGAAGATTTATTATTTACAAACTATATAAATATGCAGAGCCTTTGCTGTTTGCACAAAACTTGTTTTGACTGATATTAGAACTCATATTAGAATGAACAGAAGCTTTATTAACTTAACTGTACTGATTCACTGACTGGCCTGAGGATATATTAAGCATCGTTTTTGTGTGTAAAGACTCAGAACTCAAGGTCATGCATGTTTTCTGACATCCTTTCTAGCACAGTTTCTGCTCTGAGTAATGACGGTCACCGAGGTAAAAAACATTGAAGATATTACTTGCTGACTGCCAAAATAATGTTAATGTTCCCCCATGCTAAGTGGCAAGAAACTTTGGAAAGGACAGACCAATGTGTCCTCCACTACGAGACAACTCTGGTAAGTGGCCAATTTTATGCCTGACCCTTGAACAGAACTGCATTGATGCACTATCGATATATTGCTAGACTGTAATTTAATTTCACTCAAACAAAACTGGGTTACTGTGTCCAAATACTGATGGAAAATATGGTTATCTATAGCTTACCTGAGAGCCAAGTTCTCAAACACAGAATGTAGCTGAAGATCAAAGGCCCTACAGATGATGACAGCCCTGTCAAACATGCCAGCATTGACAAGGAGACCAACCATCTCATCAGCTCCTGGCGCAGCCCCTACAACAGATTTATCGGGACATATTAACAGAGAAATGAAGTTTACCTGACTGAAATCCTTTATATTTTATGAATTATCCCTATTAGACTATGGATCCATTTTGCTTTGACAAAAAGAGTTGAATGAATTAAACTGTTCACATGGATAAGCATCCTTATCTAACTAGAACTGTCAGAAAATCTGACTATACCCCCGCTGTAGCGCTTCCAATGTCTATGGCCTGTATGGAGAAAACAAAACATGAAAGAAAACAAATCTTAGTTGAACAGTTGCTGAGAACTCTGCTCTGAAAAGTGCCAGAAGTCATTGACAAGTCATTTACTAAATATGATCCTGCACAGTTGCTGAGAAATCTTTCACAAAAAATAACAGTACTGAATGCATGGAGAGAAAGAAAAGTGAACACATATAGGGAAGAATAAACAGGAGAAGGCCACTTCTCTATCCTATGACACAACTCGTCATTGTCAACCTGTATACCAAATATCAACTTTCTATCTTATACTTTTGCGGAGATATCTTTGACAAAAAATTTTGGAGAGAAAGAAAAAGGAAAAAAGATAGGGAAAAACAAAGAGAAGGAGCCCCATTCTCAAAACCATGATATAACTTGTTGTTATCAACCTGTATACCAAATTGAACTTTCTACCTTATAATACTGCTGAGATACCTTTGACAAAAAAGTGTGGAGAGAGAGAGAGAACAACAAATACAGGGAAAACAAAGAGGCCCATTCTCAATCCCACAATACAACAAGTCATTGTCATTTTATACAATAAATATAAACCTTCCACCTTGAACAGTTGCTGAGAAATCTTTTACGAAAAATTTCAGTACTGAATGCATGGAGAGAAAGAAAAGTGAACAAATACCGGAAAGAACAAACAGGAGAAGGTTGATTCTCTATCCCACAATACAACATGTAGTTGCTAATCTGTATACCAAATATTAACTTTCTATCTTATACAGCTGCAGAGATATCTTTGACGAAAATAAGTGGAGAGAAAGAAAAGTGAACAAATACAGGGAAGAACAAGCAGGAGAAAGCCCATTCTAAATCCAACAATACAACAAGTCATCGTCAACTCATATAACAAATATAAACCTTCCAACTTGAACAGTTGCTGAGAAATCTTTTACGAAAAATTACAGTACTGAATGCATGGAGAGAAAGAAAATTGAACAAATACAGGGAAGAACAAGCAGGAGAAAGCCCATTCTAAATCCCACAATACAACAAGTCATTGTCAACTCATATAACAAATATAAACCTTCCAACTTGAACACTTGCTGAGAAATCTTTTACAAAAAAATATAGTACTGAATGCGTGGAGAGAAAGAAAAGTGAACATATACAGGGAAGAACAAATAGGAGAAGACCCCTTCTCTATCCCACAATACAACTTGTTACTGTTAACCTGTATACCAAATATTAACTTTCTATCTTATACCGTTGTGGAGATATCTTTGACAAAAATAAATGGAGAGAAAGAAAAGTGAACAAATAGAGAGAAGAACAAGCAGGAGAGGACCCATTCTCAATCCCACGATACAACTTGTTGTTGTCATCCTGTATACCAAATATGAAGTTTCTATCTTATACGGTTCTTGAGATATCTTTGACGAAAAAGTGTTACGGAATTATGGAAGGACGGAAGGACGGACGGAACTACGGACAGATGTAAACCAGTATACCCCCACTTTTTCAAAGCGGGGGTATAAATATTACATACAGTATTAATCCTGTTAAATGCCCTGGGGGTGTATTTATAAAACGACTTAAGTGGTTGCTATGCTGTTGCTAAGGCTATATTTCTATGAAGGAGATTCCTTACAACTATGAAATTTGCTCCAGAGGAACAGTCTTACAAAGACTGTTCCTCCAGAGCAAATTTCATAGTGGAAGGGAATCTCCTTCAAAGAAATTTAGCCTTAGCAACCGCATAGCAACCACTTAAGTCGTTTTATGAATACGGCCCCATTTCTAAATATCACATACAGTATTAATCCTATTAAATGCCCTGGGGGTGTTGCATTTTACGAAAGGGGGGCATTATTTAGAGCCTGAAGTGTAGTAAATCAGCCACTGTCAAATACCCCTAACAAACAGTATTAAGGTGAATAGGTTTAATATCAGGGGAAACAACTCTTAATTTTGCCTCCCTTCTCAGCAGGGGTCAACTCTTAAAGACGGGGGTGGTACTATATAAGGAGGATTAACTACCACAGTGTTATTCTGTCTCTTGATCACATAGTATCAACACCTCCATTCAGCCAATAAAATCATCACAATGTTAATTCTGGCCCACTGACTGGTTGACAAAACGTTCACACCTTTACCAGCACACGTAACACTGCTATGTGTTGGGAACCAGACCCCTGGCAGAGAAGTCCTGTCTTTAAAGGGAACTATTTGCTCCTCTAGGAGCAAATTCTTTCTTTTATGAGTAGACCCCATTTCAAAGAGCTGCCTAATCCAGAGTAGCAAACAGGAATTCATGCTTAATAATATTAATTTTGAAAAGAGAAAGAGGGTGTATTTTAAAGCAGGGGCTTTAACTTGGATTAATAGGGTATGCATAATGCATGTAATGGCATTTGAGGCGCAGACAAGGAACACACAGGTTAGTTTTCAAATTATTTCTCATGCAGGAGATGAGCAAAGCCAGGCTAGTTTTCAGATTACATTATCTGAAGTGAGACTCAAGTAATTTGAAAATAAGCCTGAAGCTTCTTTGCCAAGGTCTCTACAGCATCATTTGATCCGTGAAACGACAAAACCAACAACTTGGTTGTGCTCCCAGCGCAGACTCAGATCAGCCTGGGCATCCACCCAGTCTGATCAGACTCTTTGTTCAGCGCTTAGAGGGTAGCTAAGGGTCGAAGCTACCTCCATGCGGACAGCGAAGACTCTGATCAGACTGGGCGAATGCCCAGGCTGATCAGCGCTTAGAGGGTAGCTAAGGGTCGAAGCTACCTCCATGCGGACAGCGAAGACTCTGATCAGACTGGGCGAATGCCCAGGCTGATCTGAGTCTGCGCTGGGCGCAAAACCACATTGTTGGTTTTGTCGTATCGCTGCTCATTTCTTATTTTTCTCACCCATTACATTTGATAACACAAAATATCTATCAAATTCATAACTTATTTGTTCAGGCCACTACTATATACTTCAAATTTTCTAGAAATAGCCCTATCCAATTCCACAGTATCCGAACGCACTGTACCCTCTCATCCGGTTTTCATGGCGATGAATCGAGAGTACAACATTCGCTTATAACCAGTAGCCGGAAATCATTATGTTTTGAGTTTTTATCCGGAATCTACTGTGTCATTTATAGTTATTCAGCTTCGAAAATGTAAAGAGGTAAGTTTAATATAATTTTCTCTTCGGTCTTTTACTTTTTTGCGCTGTACAATGAAAAACTCCTTGCCGTCGTAGATTTTTTTTTTCCGAACAGCTTAATTTAACACGAGATTGTGTCGTGCAAAACTTAGCTATCATTCTTTTATCAAAACTAACAAACTGTAGATTGATAACGCCTTCCGTTTATTCTAAAGATTTTTTATAAAACATGTAAGAAAATGCTCAAAATGCTTTAAGAATCATGCCAAGGGCGATTTGAATACTGTACCAATTACTACCCACCCATACACGACATTGTACAGGGTAATAAAGTAAAAGACCGAAGAGCAAATTATATTAAACTTACCTCTTTACATTTTCGAAGCTGAATAGCTATAAATGACGCAGCAGATTCCGGATAAAATCTCAAAACATAATGATTTCCGACTACTGGTTATAAGCGAACGTTTGTACTCTCGATTCAACGCTATGAAAACCGGAAGAGATTGTACATGTAGTTCGGATACTGTGAATTCATTTCACCTAATGCTTGCACTCTACATAATTGGCATTTCACAACTTGTGGTGGCTTTTCTAGAGGAATCAAAACGAATATATTTACATAAACAGAATAGAAGTATCTTTTGGATGCATTACTGAACTGTAGAACAAACTTATTCCATATTCAAAACAATAATGGTATTTATTTTAGGCATATTTGAGCTGCGACACGAAAAAAAAAACCGAAGTGGCATGCGTGCCCAGCCAAGACTCAGATCAGCCTGGGCATCTGCCCAGTCTGATCAGACTCTTAACTGTGCACTTAAAGGGTAGCTAAGAGTCTAAGTTAGCTCCATGCGGACAGCAAAGACTATGATCTGACTAGGGGGAAGCCCAGGTGATCTTAGTCTACTCTAGGCACACATGCCACTTTGTTGGTTTTGTCGTGTTGCAGCTCATTTTATTTATGGTAGTGTCTTTTGTTTGCTGTCGTTTAATTTTGCCCTCGCCATAGAAACTTACCTGCAGCCAGAGCAGTATCTGGGTCTCTACTGATCAGTCTAAGACGAGCATCTACCAGCATAAATTCCTTCTCAATGTCATGGAGTTCCAAAATCTCAAACTTTGATTTTGCTGCAATTATATTGTAATTACAATACAATAACTGAATTTTTACAATACACATTATATTGTAATTACAATACAATTAGATTTTTACAATATACACATTAATATACATAAACACATTACAGAAGATGGATAAATTCCAACACATCACGTTCTTTGAACAGGGACACATTTATACTACTGATAAACATAAGAAAATACTATTTTACTCTTTTCTTATGAATTTCACAAATATTCACCAGTACTGAGGAAGGAATTCCAGTCTTTCTAAGGTGTATAAGTGCACCTCCATGTGTATAGGTACAACTCCATATTTTTCTGTCAGTTTTTACAAGAGCAATAACTTTGTGACTTCCTGTTGGCCCCCCTGGATGATAAAGCCCTTCCAAAGTGGCATCTTCTCTTAAAGGGAAGAATCTCCCCTAAAGAAGTTAATGCCTTTCTGTAAGAGTTGGTCCTTACTGACAGGCAAGGCAAAAATGAAAATGGCAGAGCCCCAAAGTGTATTCATAAATCTCAACCCTATTGCACTCAGAACAGCCAAAACTTTTGATCATTCTCTGAACAATAGGGTAAGGAACCATCATTTTCATGAGCTATGCCACTCTGACAATCCAACTGGCATGGATAGTATACGTTTGACAGTTCTTAAAATTGAAACATGACAGGAAATTCTAATGTAGACATGATAGGGAATTCTAATGTAAACATGATAGGGAATTCTAATGTATACATAATAGGAAATTCTAACGTAAACATGATAGGGAATTCTAATGTAAACACTAGAAATGTTTTTCAGAGAAAAACTGATGTCCCCCCACCAGCCCATTTCCCATCCCCTCTAATGAATAAAAAGCCTGTACAAATAAAATATCTATGCAAGTTTGGAGAAAATCCATCCACTGGTTCTAAAGATATCCTACATATAAGACTGTGTCCTTGAAAAATGGGTCATGGTCACCAACTGCTAAACATGTCTTAAACCTGTCAAACGATATATTCATGCAAGCCTGATGAATATCCGTCAGTTGGTTCAAGGTATAACTCATTTAAGAGAAAAAAAAAACAAGCATTTGTAAGTTTAGCTTTTGACCTTGAACATGGGGTCAAGGTAATTAAAACATAGTAGACTCTTGAGATTGTCCCAAAGGTATATCTATGAAGATAAAGTGCAAATCAAGCCAAAGGCTA
Organism: Ctena decussata; assembly: GCA_963989385.1. Lineage (NCBI taxonomy): Eukaryota > Metazoa > Mollusca > Bivalvia > Lucinida > Lucinidae > Ctena > Ctena decussata. The sequence goes on from OZ022508.1 coordinate 2,940,921, forward strand.
ATGAGACATATCAATTTTAGTGAAATTTATCATATCTAACTCCTCTTATTATCTTGAAAATGAGGTCAAGGTCACCAAAATCTGATCAGCTCTTGAGCTAGTCCTGGAAATGTATCCATGCAAGTTTGGTAAAATTCCATGTACTGGTTCAAGAGATATCATGGGTACAAAAAACTGTCATTTAAGTCCTCCAGTGACCTTTAAAATAAGGTCAAGGTCACCAAAATCTAAATAGCATGTAAACTTGTCCCAATGATATATCCATGAAAGTTTGGTGAAATTCCATCTATTAATTTAGGGGACATCGTAGGTATAAGAAATTGTCATTTTTAAAAGTCCTCAAGTGACGTTGAAAATGAGGTCAAGGACAACAAAATCTAATCAGCTATCAAATATGTCCAAATGATGTATTCATGCAAGTTTTTTTTGAAATTCCATCCATTAGTTTACGAGATATCATGGGTTCAAGATACTGTCATCTAAGTCCTCCAGTGACCTTGGAAATGAGGTCAAGGTCACCAAAATGTCATCAGCTCTTAAACTTGTCCAAATGATGTATCCATGAAAGTTTGGCCAAATTCCATTCATTGGTTCAGGAGATATTGTGGGTACCAGAAATTGTCATCTTAGTCCTCACGTGACCTTGAAAATAAGGTCAAGGTCACTAAAATCTAAACAGCTCATAAACTTGTCCCAATTATGCATCAAAAAAAGTTTGGTGAAATTCCATCCATTTGTTCAGGAAATATTGTGGGTACAAGCAATTGTCATCTAAGTCCTCCAGTGACCTTGAAAATATGGTCAAGGTCACCAAAAACTTATCAGCTAATAAACTTGTCCCAATGATGTATCCATGCAAGTTTTGTAAAATTCCATTCATTGGTTCAGGAGATATTGTGGATACAAGAAATTGTCATCTAAGTCCTCCAGTGACCTTGAAAATGAGGTCAAGGTGACCAAAATCTAATCAGCTCTTAAGGTTGTCCAAATGATGTATCCATGCAAGTTTTGTAAAATTCCATCCATTGGTTCAAGAGATATTGCGCATACAAGAAATTTCATCTAAGTCCTCAAGTGACCTTGAAAATGAGGTCAAGGTCACCAAAATCTAATCAGCTCTTAAGTTTGTTCCAATGATATATCCATGCAAGTTTGGTGAAATTCCATCCATTGGTTCAAGAGATATCGCGCATACAAGAAATTTCATCTAAGTCCTCCAGTGACCTTGAAAATGAGGTCAAGGTCACCAAAATCTAATCAGCTCTTAAGGTTGTCCAAATGATGTATCCATGCAAGTTTTGTGAAATTCCATCCATTGGTTCAAGAGATATTGCGCATACAAGAAATTTCATCTAAGTCCTCCAGTGACCTTGAAAATGAGGTCAAGGTCACCAAAATCTAATCAGCTCTTAAGTTTGTCCCAATGATATATCCATGCAAGTTTGGTGAAATTCCATCCATTGGTTCAAGAGATATCGCGCATACAAGAAACTGTCACGCCGACGCTGACGCCGACGGGATCCGCACTGAAAACAATATGTCCCCCCTCACCTTTGGTGGGGGGACATAATGATAGGGAATTCTAATGTAAACATGATAGGGAATTCTAATGTAAACATAATAGGAAATTCTAATGTAAACATGATAGGGAATTCTAATGTAAACATGATAGGGAATTCCAATGTAAACATGATAGGGAATTCTAATGTAAATAGGAGCCCCAGTAGCTCAGCAGGTTAAGCGCTGGCCTCCTGATGTAGCAGTCCCGGGTTCGATCTCTGCTTGAGGCGAGAATCTTTTCAAACATAATCAGGGTTCCATTGCACACAGCCTTTCATTTTCAACCTCCCATCGTCCTGATATGACTGAAATACTGTTGAAAAGGATATAAAATCGCAAGTCATCCATCCATCTAGAGTAAACTGACTGGAAGTGTATGCAAGTGTACTAAATAGTTATGAAATCGCAAAAAAATGTGATAAAGGTGCACTTACACTTAGTAAAATAACTTTTGTGACCATGTTTGCTTCCACGATAATGAAGCCCTTCCAAATGGGGGCCTACTCTTAAAGTAAAGAATTTGCTCCTAGAGGAGCAAATTCTTAACTTTAAGAGTTGATCCCCATTTAGGAGGGAGGCAAAACTGAAAAGGTCAGAGTTCCTTCCCCTGAAAGTGTACCCATTCACTTTAATTCTTACTTTTGTGGTCAAGTTCATCTCCAAGTAGGCTATGTTTAGGTGAACGCTGCCCATATCCTTCTCCAGCACCAAACTGAAAAACAATGAATACGTTTATAGAAAAACTAAACCAACCACTTTAAGACCAACTGCAGAGCAACTTGGTATGTATCCAATATGGCTAACCATCATGCCAAATTTTTGATATCATGAAATTACAATGTATCACTACCACAATGAAACAATTACTATCAGAGTAATAAGACAGAGACACAATGCAATACTATCAACCACCTATACAGTGGGAACGCGTATCTATGGCTGAGTGATATTTTTATACAGATGGCACGAAAAAAAGTTCGAAATTCCTCAGATTCAGATTCAATCGACAAACGGGTCGCAATTTCGACACTGTACTGTCGGCGAATCAAAATACACACAGACGAAAATGATATAGGATTTTATTCCCTACATCTTAATTTAATTTCCTAGTTCTCTGAGATCCGAACTAAACCCCGAGATACTCGGCATTCGAACAGTTTACACGATCGTAGAAAGACGACTTATTCCGTCAACTTTAAAAGCAATTTTCAAAACAAATCGACTTTCTCCCGCCGGCGGCCATATGCCATGAAAAATGATGGTATTCGCTCTTTCTCCATGATAAAAATCAAATAATTCGGTGTGTGGGACAATTTTCTTTGCAAAATAATCTTCGGGTACTGCACGCATTTTGTTTTGAACAAAATGGCAGATGGCGGACAACAGTGTAATCACTGCCCCGACTGTTCATTTCAACGTTTGCGACAAAATCGAGAGATTATTATTCCATATATTGCTAGACTACCAAGCGTGATTAAATTAAATATGTTTATTTAAAGTACAATGCATGACAGATGTCTATCTTTATATTTTATTCACAAAAAACACAATTCCATACCCACCCGCAGAGTTTGTAAACAAGGAAGCTAGCTCATAAGTGCTGGGTACCTATAAAGTACACATAACTGCAATTTTCCTGTTTCAGAAGCTGCACATTATAACCTAAGGCTGTTTTAATTGTTGTTACTGTTAATAAAGGCTATTCCACACCCCAATTCGACAGCTGAATTAGAGTATCATCATGGTCTGCATTATCTGCAATTCCTCCAGCTATTTTCACACACAGTTGACTAGTGAAGTAAAATTGTTCAAATACCAAGACAACAACAGGTTAAAGTGTCCCAATATTTACCTAGAGCTCCAGATAAATTTTGAGGATAATTTTGAGATATATTTTCTTATTTCTCAACAAAATCATATGTTGTTATCCCTCTTTAAAACTGGCTTGACAAGACTTATGTTCTTATAAGGGGTCACAATGGAAATAAAAATAATCCCAAAATTATCTCTGTTATGCCTTCTTATTGTTAACACTGATTTACAGTAATCATGATTTGTGTAACTTACATGTGCCCGAGGTACTGGTGTGGGCTTAATGATCCAGGCATACTCTGGTTTGACAAGTCTCAAGGCATTTAGGGCTGACAGGTAACACTGGGCTTGTCGCTGCAGTCCTAGTCTACCAGGAACCTCTCGTCCTAGTCTCATTCCATGCTCATACATCACACTACCAGCTGGTAAATACAAACAGACTGTTAAGTTAAACAAGAGGACCAAGAGGCCCTGAATTGCTCACCTGAGCAAAAAGGTTAAATGTCAAACTAGGGTCATCATTTGAACAAACCTCATAGTTTGCAACCATTTCTAAATGGTTCTAAAGAAGAAGATTTTTGAATATTTTTCTATGTATTGCTATGGTTCAAACCCAGGACTCCCTAGGGCGGGGCTATTTTGGATCCTGGGGCTATCATTTATATAAACTTGGTAAAGGACCACTGGGCAATGCTACATACTAAATTTCAATCATCTGAGCCAAGTGGTTCTTCATATATTTCTATGCACTTCCATGGTTCAAACCAGGGCTACAGAAATCCGATTTTTTGTCGGTCTGGACCGATTTTGAGTTCGAAAAAACAATTCAGTTGGCATAAGGCACATTTTTTTCAGTCCGAAAAAACACGATTTGCGATGTATGATGACATAATTACCTGGATTTTAGCCATGTGTCATATTATTAATCCAATAATAACGCACTGCTGTCAAAAGTTATCACAGATAAACAATGTGTCGATTGTCTTGCCAAGGTGTGAACAGACTCAATTTTAGAAATCTTCGATAATTAGCACGTGTCACAATATTGGCCAGCGGCGAAGATTTTCCACAACTCGTAATACACACATACACGTGCCGATGCACGGAAAAAGGCTGTGCAACGTAAGGTTACTGACTATTGTATACTTTCATAGATAGCATAAGGAAAGAATTTGACTAGCAAAAAGAAAAATTAAACCGGACTTGATTATGTGCAGGCTGGTCAGGTTTTTTTTTTACCCACGTCATTTTTCGCAAAGAATTTTTTTTTCTTCGTCCGAAGGTACCTTTTTGCAAGTATATTCAGATTTCAAGGGAATTAACTCGAATACAGTAAAATACGTCATTCGTAATACTTCGGCCAATTCCGTAAATGAAGATCGGCGAGGATGTCCGAATGGTACAGCCATGTGTAATTTCGCTTTCGGTCTGACTGTCTCTGCGCTTTAAAGCGCATTTTTCACCTTAAGTAAGAACATGTGGACTAAATGGCTACTTCAGCGATGACACCCGCGTTATAACGGCGCTCCAGTGTAGTCATTAGTTTTCGTGACTTTTTTTGGATTGTGGAATACACTGTGTAGTCATTAGTTTTCGTGTCTATTTTGGATTTGTATGACGTCATTGGCCGTCCGGACCGATTACGATTTCAAAATTTCTGTAGCCCTGGTTCAAACCCAGGACCCCTGGGGCTGGGCCATTTTAGATCCTGGGTCCATCATTTGAACAAACTTTGTAAAGGACCACTAGGCAATGCATCATACCAAATTTCAAGCATGAGCACTAAGGGGTTCTGGAGAAGATTTTTAAGTATATTTTAATTTGAACCCAAGACCCCCCGCAGCAGGGCCATCTTGGATCCCAGGGCCACCATTTATATAAACTTAGTAGGAGTCCACCAAGCAATGCAACCTACCAAATTTCAAGCATCTGAGCCAAGTGGTTCTGAAGAAGAAGATTTTTTAATATTTTTCGATGTATTTCTATGGTTCAAACCCAGGACCCCCTGCAGCCGGGCCATTTCTGACCCTGGGGCCATCATTTGAACAAACTTGGTAAAGGACCACTAGGCAATGTTACATACCACATTTCAAGCATCTGAGCCAAGCGTTTCTGAAGAAGAAGATTTTTGAATATTTTTCTATGTATTTCTGTGGTTCAAACCTAGGACCCCTGCCCCAGGATCATTTTGGACCCTGGGACCACCATTTGAACAAACTTGGTAAATGACTACTAGGCAATGCTACATACCAAATTTCAAGCATCTGAGTCTTACCGTTCTGAAGCCTTCCGCTGCAGGGCCATATTGGACCCCAGGGCCATTATTTGAACAAACTTGGTAGAGGTCCACTAGACAATGCTACATACCAAATATCAAAGCCCTAGGCCTAGCGGTTCCAGAGAAGATGTCGTTTAAAGCAAATTGTTGACCATGGACCACTCACGACCACGACGCTCACTGACTGATCACAATAGCTCATCCTGAGCCTATGGCTCAGGGGAGCTAAAAATATTTGCAAAAAGGTTTTATTATTTTTGAAGAAATAAACAAACAATATGCAAAGTTATGTCTTCTTTTTTTCATAGAACATAAAAAAAGATTTAAAGCTGCTTTAACAATATTTCATCTGAGTCTTGCTTAAATTTATGCGAACTAATAAGAGTATTCCCTCTCTCTAGGATTTTTCCGTAACTGAAATGATTAATCATTAAACAGACTTTCAAAATTTATGAGCTGGATGAGATGTATTAAAACAAATGAATAAAGCAACAGTAAACTGACCTTTCCTGTAGTTGTTTCTGAAGATGTGAAATGCATACAAGAGATCATAGTAGTTGTGGGTTAACAAATCCATAGATCTTGCTCTACTCTCTAAAATATTTTCTACCTGCAAAATAAAGCAATTTTAAGGCGCTGCAAAGCTCTAATCCCAATGATGTAAGTGTGCCCTGACCAGATTACCTGAAAATATTTCACACTAGCTGCTGAGTTCCCTATGACTAGCTTATTTGGAGCACCTGTTGATGTATGATACTTGCCAGCATGTCGTAATGTCCAACTTAAGTCATGATACCTGAGCAGTTTGACTTGACTTTAAAACATCTAAATAGCATTCAGCTATGGATACTGTTGTTTGACATAAAGACAAAACCTATCCATTAAATTTTTTGCAGCACTATTTAGCATATTTTAGATTTACCAGTTGTAATATAAAGCAAATACGAGCCATGACACATGAAAACCAACAAAGTTGCATGTTTGTCCAGCGAAGACTCAGATCAGCCTGGGTATCCTGCCCAGTCTGATCAGACTCTTTGCTAAGCGCTTAAATGGTAGCTAAGGATCTAAGCAACCTCCATGCGGACAGCGAAGACTCTGATCAGACTGGGCGGATGCCCAGGCTGATCTGAGTCTGCACTGGGGGCACAACCACACTGTTGGTTTTATCGTGTCGCGGCTCAACTTGACTACCTACCTCCTCTTCCAAGTCTGTGTATGGGAAATCTACCAAAGACTGCAAGTCACCTCTGTCACAGAGCATGATCAACAGCTGTCGTAAACAATCCTTTCTTCGACTCGGATCAGGATTCTCGATCATGGCATTATAAGCTTCTGTATTATGTCCCAGCTCCAACTGGTACTTGAACACTTTTGACCAAAGAGTAGGCTACAAAACAAGGAAAAAATGTATCTTGTTTCCCATCGTATGATGTATGGCTGGATTGATAAATTTAGAGGATAACTTTACTCAAAACTGCCTTGGGCAGGTAAATCACTATTTTAATGGTCACATATTTTGTTTTACAGCAAAAAGGTCAGCGGAGCCATAAAACACAATCTGCCAAAATGACATTTCACATAGTTACCCCATTCTTTTGTAGCAACATAAAACCACATACTTCAAAGAGAAGAAATTACTTTGAGTTTCCAACACTATATAAGAACTGATTGTCCCAAATTTTTTATGCTTTCCTATCAAATACCATGTTACATACACCAAGTGCATTATAAGTACAGAGCATTACTCTCTCAACTAATACCACAGTTAAATGGGTGTTTGGATGACTTGGAATTTTATGTTTATGTTTTTTTGTTTTTGTTTTTTCTTTTTCAGTATTGTACCTTACAATTTCCTTGCTATGCATCATGCAGGGTTGTGACATATTCCACTTAAAAATTCCTTGACTTTTCCCTATTAAATGTTTTCCGCTTTTCCACACCATTTTATGAACCCAAATGACTTTACTGGATTTTTGTTCCCCTTTTCAGGAGATAATCTCATGGATTATGTAGATAATCCATTCACCAAAGCTCGTGGATTATCTCTTTATATATACAGACAAACCATGGTCTAACTAAATTTTTTAACACTACCAAGTTGGGATCGTCGTCATCTGCATTTCCAATGGCTGTTCTAGCAAGGGAGATAACTACATCTGGTGCACTGAACTCTTCAAACTGCTGCAACACCTTTACAAAATAACAGAACAACCTGACATTTAGAACAGAGTGGCATCATAATATATGATTCATCCATAGCTTTCTGAGCCCAGTTGTTCAAAACTTACCCCATCGTTAGTTAATGAGACATTAAATTTCAACAAGACCTGTCACAGGGACAGGATAGCTCGCCTGACAGCACCTTGCCCATCACATAAACTTTAACGTAAAACTTTAACATTTTGCTAACGCCAACGCCGACGCTGATGCCGATGCCGGGGGTAGTGCAATAGCTCTTCCTGAACTTCATTCAGGCGAGCTAAAAATATTATTCCCAAAAACACTACCATTTTTTGATGAAGAAAAGTGAGAAACTTTGACAGTGCAAAAGTTCCGCAAGTATTTTCAGCAAAAAATGTGAGCTCACTTGATTCTACGCAAACTATATGACTTAACAAGTCACTGACTAACAATTCATTAGGCTAAATGCTGCTTTGAACGACTGGGCCAAAAGGTTTTGCGTTGCGGCTCAAGACCAATGTTTAGAAAAATGTTTACTTAGAAACTGAGCATTACTCTCATAACTGGTGACCGAAGTTTTAACGATCCATGAAATATAGGTTATGGCCCAATATACAACACTGCATTACTAGATCTTTTCCAGATGTTCCTATGTAGAAAGTTTGAAGGTTCCATCCCTTTTTGTTTACTCAGAAACTGAGGGAAACTCAACAGGTGAATCTTTTGCTAACAAGCAAAAAAATGTTCAAAGGTACACACACTAGCACGCAAATGCATACAAAGAGTATCACATAAGCTCCCCCACCCCTTTGCTTTGCAAAGGTGCTTTGTAAATGACGAAAAAATATGGAGATGTACCCATATGCCTTAAAAACTAGATCACTGACACTTTCAGACTGGATTCTTATCGCACAGTTCATTCTTCCGAGATCCCAGAAGATATTCTTATGTACAAAACATAATAAGACCACTCAATTTTCCTGAATAAAAACTTAGCTTATTTCAGACCACTGAGCTACTACTTAGGAATTTATTAAAAGTTTAAGATGCATGAAACAGAAATATAGATATTGTTGGTAAAGCTTAGAAATTGTGACAATCTTAAGGTAAATGGATATACCTTTCGGGGTGTCAGTTTTGCCTCCCTTCACAATAGGGGTTAACTCTTAAAGGAAAGCATTGGCTACTCCATAAGCAAACTTTTCTTTTACAGAAGAAATGGGGGACAACTCTAAAAGCAAAGAACCTGCTCATTTTATAGCAAACTCTCCACTTAAGGTGGAGCCTGTTTGGGAGGGTTTTGCCACCCAGGAAAGCAAACAAGAGCTCGCAAAAGTTGTTCCCCTTTGTGAAAATGGCATGAAGGTATATCCACATACCTAAGCAGTATTTTGTTTATGCAAAAGTTATGCAAAACTATGAAGTTCTTACAAATATTTCCCAATGAACAGGATCTACAAAGCTCACCTTCAAGTAATAAAGTACTTCCAGCTTTCTTATTTGTGGCTCATCTGCCTGGAGGAGACGATCTCTCAGGAAACTTTCATTGGCAACCCCATCCCTGGCCTTGTTAAAACACTGGGCAGCCTTCACAGGCTCACTGAAATAGTCAGAATCCAAGATAAGAGTGGAGTATAATTATAATTCTGGGATACCTTTCTTACCCTATTTATTCGGCTACATGACAGGATTGCCCCCCCCCATCCCCCACCCCCACCCCCCAAATCAATCCCAAAAATCTAGATCCATCATATAAGATGGATCTAGATTTTTGGGGTTGGTTTGCACACACACACTTCCCAAATCAATCCCAAAAATCTAGATCCATCGTATAGGATGGATCTAGATTTTTGGGGTTGGTTTGGAAGGGAAAAACATTTTACAGCAGAAATAATGCAACTGATTTACTTTTTTGAGGTCAGTTTCGAAGTGAAACTCCCACGCTTATAGCCAAATGCATACAGTAGTTTCTCCATAAGAGTATATATTGTGATCTGCGTTGGCACTGCTTTGGTGGAGACCATTCATTTGAGAGGCCATACATGTAACATTATGCTTTATGAAGAAAAAAGAAAATCTATCCAATTTCTCATCAAACATATCAGTGAGGTGAAAGGGTGCACAAGCATGTTTTTCTGCCATTTTTTCAAGTGGAAACAGCTTCTGTCACTACCTGTTTGCTTCCTTGTAGCCTTCCCCAAATGTTACTACTGGGGAGAATATGCTCCTCTACAGAAAAGAATTGCTCCTTTGTTAGCAAATTGTTCTTTTTAAGAAGGGAGGCAAAAACAAAATTAGCAGAGTTGCTTCCCCTGAAAGTGAAGAAATTTGTCAGAGACTTCTCATGAAAGCCAATTCTCAAGTCTATCACAGTCAAAGATCTGTAAAATTTAACTGGATGGATGTTTTGGTGTTTCACAGTCCTTTGTAAAATATTTTGATCATTTCATGCCTGTAAAAGAATGGTAAAGATGGTGACAGGAATGAAATAATACAGGTGTAGAGAAAAATCATTCCTCGGCCAGCTCAACTCAATGCAATATTTTCAGAGCTCTGAATCAACCTTGGCATTCTGGAAAGAGGAAGTTCTATACTTACTCAAAGTGTAGATAGCTCAGCCCCTGTACAAAACACCTGGAAGCAGCATTAAACTCACACCAAGGCTGCAGCAGACTGAAATATTCCTGCAGGGGGAGGTACTGGCAACAGCCAACTAGGAATTCTGGGAACAAAAAGTTTTCACACAGTGGCCAACTAATACAGGGTTAAGGGTAAATTAACATCAATTTTCATATAAAATGACTATCATGTTCCTTTAAGAACTATGTTTACGATATAAACTCAGGGGATTAAGAGTACATTTGTATGTTTTTCCACCATTTTTGCTAAGGGAGAAAACTTTTCAGACTTCATGTTTGCTACCCTTATAGAAAGAATTATCTCACCTTGAAAATTTGCACTATTACATTATACCATATCAAAAGTACAACATCCAACAATATCATACTTGACACTTGCATTTGGATGACAATATGGCTTTATGTATCACTAAAAAGCATGCTGTCAATATCAAAACTATTGAATGTGGTAGTGTTACTGACAAACTGACCTAAGTCCAGTAAGTAAAGTAAAGTTTCTAAGTAAGGTGAAATATGCATCATCAGATACAATCTAAGCCGGGCCGCGTAGCGCAATCGGTAGGGCACCTGACTCATAAGTCAGAGGTCCAGGGTTCGAAACCCGGTCTGGCCACATACTTTCGTTTCTCCTTCCGCTGATTCAAGAAGGGCAGTTGTCAGTTACTGGCGAAAGTATGTGCACTTAGTACTGGTTAACCGCTTAGGAGGTCTAAGCCTGCCCAGGAATAGTGTGGTTAGGTTAACTGACCGTCCCGACATGACCATAGTTGTTGACCGTGGACGTTAAGCATCAAATCAATCAATCAATCAGATACGATCTACTTGAGCACAACATTTCCGCTTCATATAACAACTTTAAGGTGAATGGGTGTACTTTCAGGGGAAGCAACTCTGCCATTTTCATTTTTGCCTTGCTTCTTAATAGGGGTCAACTCTTAAAGGAAAGAATTTGCTCCTACAGGAGCAAATTCTTTCCTTTCAGAGTATACCCCTTTTTGGAAAGCTTTCTTGCCTACTGAAGCAAGAAGAAAGTCACGAAAGTTGCCTTCCTCTTAAAACAAGAATTCTGCGGACTGCAGTGTCATGCCTGTCAGCGCTTTGTGAAACTGACCTAAACGCAAAAACCTGATGAAAGTTTACGCCGCCGACGCTGCAGCCGATGACACCGGAAAAGCAATACCTATGTCTCGCTTCTGCTTCGCAGGCGAGACAAAAATGGCTGTAAAACATAGCAATGTACCTATATACTTTTACATAAAAACTCAGTGTTTGTAGATGCTGACAGTGGGTGCAGTGGAACAGCCCTTCCTGAACTTATTACACTGAGCTTACAAGAACAGCAGTATAAAGGATACACAAGCTTTGCAAGATTCTTAACAAGATCATGTAGCCCCTGGGTCCATACAGCCTGAGGGTCTTCTGCCAAGTCATTGGATGTGACAAGTGCTGCCCTGGCCCTCTCACCACCACTGCTCTGAATAAATAGGTCCATAAGGCTGACTCCACATTGGTCTAGAAAAGTCAAAGGAAGGGAAAAGTTACAGAAGCTGAAAATGTCTTCAATGAATCCTCAAAGTTTTATTTTCACAAAAATACAGATATCATGAAATGTGTAAGGCATTTACAAATGGAAAAGAACATTATAAGACTGTAAATCAGAAATATTTGCGACAGCTGGAGTTTCTTTTATTTCTTTTTGTGATAAATTCTTTAAAATTCTGAGTAATAAAGTATTTCTGAATTGGAAAGAACTAGTATAGCCTAAGTATTCATATGGTCTGAACAGCGAAGACCCAACCAAAGGCAGATGTGCATGATGCTCTGATTTTTCATAAACAAGAACTGTCAGTGGTACAGGATAGCTCACCTGATGGCGCCTTGACCATCATCTAAAAAACTTTAACGTAAAACTTTAACATTTTGCCAACGCCGACGCTAACGCAAACGCCAACGGTAGTACAATAACTCTTCCTGAACTTCGTTCAGACGAGCTATAAATACAATTTCTATGGTGCAGACCTAGTATGCAATTTTAGCATGCAACTACTGCTAAATGTTGGGTCTGATAAACTAAATGATATCAAGTCAATATGACAATGCATTTGTGCAAAGGTTGTCATATAACATATTTTGAGTTTGTAGCCTGATTGTTTTTGTAAACTGATGTCTGAAATGACCTCAGCATTCAACTGGCTGAACCAGGGTTTGAAATTAACTTTTTTCTCACTTGCTAAATTTAGCAAGTGCTCAATTTTTCTACTTGCTAAAACAGGAAGTCCACTTGCTTTTTCTCTGAATGCCATGATTTTATGTACTTATACCATTAAATACCCTGTATTGTTAGTTTATGCAATTAGTAATGTATCCCAGCTGGGTGAGCTGTCTTTTAAGCTTTAAACAAGGGCTTCGCAAGCGGCGCATAATACGCCCATTTAAATGTCATAAAGGAGTTACAGAATGAACAAGACTGTTTACAAAAGGATAAACAGACAGACAAACAGAGGCAACCACTCTATAATAAATGAATTCAACATTATAATTAAATATTCAACATTAGTATGTCAAGGGAGATAAACTAAATTACTAGATACCATTCTTGGTTGTATTACATTCCCTTGGCATCAAAAGTTGAAATGTTACAGAGTAAACAGGATATTTATGCAAGTGCAGGTAATTCAGTAAGTAAGCTAGAGTTGTGGTTCTTGCTCAGGATACATTGCCTCATTATTATACACATTCCTACAAAGTTTCATTCTAATATTTCAAAAGTTTAAGGAGATATGGAGTGAATGAGAAACACCTAAAATATACTAATCAAAGGGAGGTTACTCCAAAATTAAGAAAAGGGGAGCAACCATTCTTATATGTGACACACTGTCTTGTGATCATGCACATTGTTATAAAGTTTCATCATGATATTCCAAACGGTTACCAAGTTATGGTATGCACAAGGTTAATATACACAAAAATAGTCAACAAGAACTAATGAAAGGGATGTAACTCTAAAATGAAGAAAGGGAGAGCAGTCATTGTTAAACGCGACACATCGTTGGGCCTTCATACACATTGCTATGAAGTTTCATTAAGTTATCCCAAACGGTTATCTAGTTATGGCGCGCACAAGACTTGCAGGGCAAAAATTAATCAAAGGGGCATAACTTGGAAACTAAGGAAGGGGGAGCAACCACTTCTGTACGCGACACGTTCCCCCAACCTAATACATATTCCTACTAAATATCATGAATATATCCCAAACGGTTAATGAGTTATGGCGCGCACAAGAATGTTTACGGACGGACGGACGGAAGGACGGACAGCGCCATGACATAATACGTCCGTTTTTTCAAAACGGGCGTATAAAAAATTGGGCATATGGTCCCCTTGCCCAGGCTATTTCTAAGTTCAAATCTATGGGCCGTTAAAGTTGGGGAACGACAGGAAAAAAAGGAAAAAGGATGAACACAGTGACTCATATTGACCTAGTTGTTCTCATTCATTATACTCCTTTTTCCCTATCTGACAGACAATATAAAGTATCTTACCAATGAGGCTTTACCTCACAATGGCCATGCCTACACACCCTACCAGGTTCTCTTCACAGCTACTAGTTTCATATTCCAAAGCAACTCTGAGCTCTTTTTCCCACTTCTGTGCAGTTTTTATAGGGACAGTTTGGGGTTTTGGGCCCATAGAGTCAGTCTTGATGGGTTTTTTTTCATCAGATTTTTCCTCCTGATCCCCGTTTTGCCCCTTTTCCAGTTCACAATTAATATCTGTCCATGTTTATTGATTGGAGAACATGTGCTTTTTGATCAAACTGAAAACAGACGCTTGCAGATGCGGGTTGTCACAGACGCTTGACGAGGGGCACCGTATTGGGGAATCAATATAAGGCAAGCATCTGGGTGATCAAGACGAGTTTGCGACTGCGCATCTTGTTCTGCACATAAACAAAACTTTACACTTCCGGATTAGTTCTTTGCACCGAGAAAACTTCACTCGCAAAGAAAAGCGAGTGGTGGTTTCTTGGACTCGCAGTCTGTAAATTTTGGTCCCATTTTGCGAGTATGCGAGACTAAATTCGAACCCTGTGAACTGCATTATGCAAATAGCAATATACTCCCATACAAACCTATTTTTTGGAGTAAAACTGTGTTTGATTTCTGTGTTGAGAAGACTGTAGGTTCTGAGATATCCAACGATGATAGTGCTCTTATGTTTACATCTCTGAAATAAAGTGCACAGAGCTATAGATAAAGAGTCTTTTGTGATAATTCTTGGGTGTTTCTTTTTTTTTTTATTTCATTTTTCCATTCAATTATATGGTACCATATCTATAATAAAATGTATGGGGGCTTTTCCTTCAAAACACCACAAAAATATTGTTCCATCTGGATTTTGTTGATGGATCTAGATTTTTGGGTTTGTTTTGGAAGAGAAAACCCATCTAATATAGAAAAAGTATATGGATGAATTCAGATATATTGGGTCATTCTGGTGGTTAGAAATCCAGTTTCATAGCCTTGTAAACATGAAATGCTGTGAATAACTGCCTCACTGAGACATTTTTAATGAGGAACCACAACATAATGCAGTACTTCAATGTTTTCAGGTGAAACAACTCTGCCATATTCATTTTGGGCTCCATTCTCAGTGTGAGTCAACTCTTACTGGAAAGAACTTGCTCCCTTTTTGCTAGTCACAAGCAAAATGAAAAGCTCAAATTATACTCTTAAAACACCAAAAAAAAAATGGAATTAATTGGGCACTTTAACTGATAACTTACACTGAGTTAGCCTGTGCAGAGACAGCGAGGGTATGTGTGCTCCATTTCAAAACCAAGTAAGCTCGTAGTAGATTGGCAGTGTATGGCATCAGATCATTCTGTAGAACTCTCACAATGTCTGCAGTAACACCAACCTGGACAAAGCAAAAATCATGAAAAACAATCTGAAAGTTATTAATTTCAACAACTTGAGCATTTCTGGCACTCAAATTTTTGTCATTTGTGTAAATATGCAAATAAATTCTAGCATGTAAAAAGTTAAATCTTTTTACATACTTAAGTACAACTTCACTGGCTCGAACAGGCTTGGGACCATGACAATTAGTTCCAGCCAAGGGTATTTCTAGCTATCCAGGGTTAGTTTCCATATAAAGTGACCTCTAGGGACCAAGAAAAGAGTTCTAGCCAGGCATGGTTAACAAGCCATCAGGGTTTGAGCCATTGAAGTTCTACTGTATAAAGCATTTACATGTTTACACTGCTTTTTCATCGAGAAAAGCTAGTACTAATAGCATGAACCCTGATTTGAGTACTTAAACAAGGCGATCTTATTGAGATCTGCAGTTGGAGATCATTTTTAAAACATATTCTTGTTCAAATTTGAATGTAGAGAGGTTTTATATAAACAGAGCAATGTCATTTTTTTTTGCAAACCACTAACTGATTATAACTCCAACAAGACCTGTCACAGGGACAGGATAGCTTGTCTGACAGCGCCTTGCCCATCGCATAAAAAACTTTAACGTAAAACTTTAACATTTTGCTAACGCCGCCGCTGCCTCTAACGCTAAGGCCAGGGGTAGTACAATAGCTCTTCCTGAACTTCGTTCAGGCGAGCTAAAAATGCATTAAAAAGTAAAATCCACATAATGAGCCATGAGAAGAGGTGCTGTAAGAATTGCACATTTGGCCAGCTTATTTGAAGTATTGGGACAGATATGTTTGACCAAACAGTACAGACCATGATCAGACTGCTCCTGTTCAGGGCTTACACAGTTTGGCATTCAATCTGCATCACTCAGAAATATATCTGTATTGCAAAACCAAATTATTCCAGTTTTGGGGAAATTATGATAATTATTCAAGGTTGCTAATGACAGTACCTGATCTCCAAGCCGCAGAGCAGCCACCTCTAGAATATATAGATCTCTCAATGCTGAGAACCTTGTCTGAGCAAACTGTTGTACACTGGTAGACAATATATCTGATCCAATTTTACTGGTGAATAGTTTACTGAGACTTCTCTGTCGGGCAGCATTCATGTCTGAAAATATATCAAGACATACTTAAGTACTATTTTCTACTTTTTGTCTGCACATTTCTGGTGTCTCTAAGGTAAACTGGTAGACCTCTATATCTGTTTGGCCATTTTCACAAAGGGGAACAAATTTAACTACTTCCCGTTTCCTTTCCTGGGCAATGAAACCCTACCAAAAGGTCCTCTAGAGAAGCAAATTCTTGCCTTTTAGAGCTGGCTCTCACTAAGAAAGGCAAATATGAAACAGTAGAGTTGCTTCCTTTGAAGCTGAACCCACTACTCTAGAAGTGCTCCTGTCATGTTGACCATGTCACCCCATGGTGGGTTTAAGAAAATGTCACCAATAGAAAATATGTAACCTCAGAATCAGAGCCCTCTGATCTTTGAATTATCCATAAAGCTTGACATTTTTTTAATTTTGCAGACATATTTTGCTGTCTGCTTTTTTGTGTTTTAAGAGTTATTATCATAAGAAATTACATTGTAGCAAATATGCTTCTTTAATCTTATTACCCAACACAATTATAAATGTAAAAATAATATCATCTAAGCAAGCTATATGTTCTAAAAAGAAGACAGTATCAACCTGAAGGATAAGATTAAGGGCTGTAACTAAGGTGGTGAGAATGTGCAGTCTGACCCTCTTGCTCTGTCATACATACAATAATTATGTTTGAATATGCTCATTCCAAACAAACCAAACAAATATGCAAACAGAGCAGATCCAGATGAGATGGCTCATTATGAGCAATCTCATCTAAATCTGCACTGTTTGCCGTTTTCTTTGTTTGTCAAATACATGTACCCCTTCTCATCCTAATGGACTTGTCACATTCAGTGTGTCAATCTCATATACTGTAGGGGTGAAAATATTTACAAGAGCTGTCGCCTGACAGCATAGCTCGCCTGAACTGGTGCTTGCCCATCTCACAGGCATTTTCTCCTATGCCTTGCACTACATAAAACTTCATGCAAGCACATCCAAGTATTATCAACATATTTCTAAACAAAAACTTAGAGATAAAATTCTATATCAATGACCTTGACTTCAGGGTCATCCAGCAGGGTGCGGATAGTGTGCGGATTGTGTGAAAACTCAAGCTAGTATCTAACACCAGTTCAAGTATAAACTAAATCCATTCACTATGGAACAGTACGCTATCAGAATACTTCAACAAAACCCCAAATTTCTGACCTTGACTCAGGGCACTGAGTGGGGTGGGGGGTGGTACTCTGTAAAACTTTGGACCATCATCTTACTACAGTACAAATATCAAAAGAATCCATTCATGAAAAAGGGAGATATACTTAAATGTAAAACTTTAAAGTCAGTGTGACCTAATTTCTGACCCCTAAGCCCCACCTACATAGTGTTATGTAATGAAAGGTTATGATATGATTATGTTCCAAACATGGGAGGGATTTTGCCAGTGGTTGCCGAGATATGAATGTTTAAAAAACTTTGTCATAAAACTGGACCCCTAAGCCCCACCCCAGGGCTTCACCCAGGGGTACAGTGTTATGTGATGAAGGATATGCTATGATATGATTATATTCCAAGTATGAAAGGGTTCTTGCATTTGATTACTGAGATATGAATGTTTAAAAAACTTTGTCGTAAAACTTTCAAGTGAGTGTGACCTAATTCTTGACTCCTAAGCCCCACCCTATGGCCTCACCCAGGGGTATGATGTTACAGAATAGAAGAATATGCTATGATATGATTATATTCCAAACATCAAAGGGTTCTGGCCAGTGGTTGTTGAGATTTGAAAGTTTAAAAAACTTTGACATAAAACTTTAAAGTGTGACGCTAACGCCCACGCCAACGCCGACATCAGTGACAACAATAGCTCTCTGTACTTTTGTAAAAATGTTTACCATTTTCGGTGTCCAGTTCTTCCTCTCCCATTCCTGCAAGATCTAAGGATCGCAAAACAATGTTGAGAGCATCAGGTAGATTGTGTATCAAACGTAGGTTACGAGACAGGGAACTGGACTGGGTAAGGCCTTCCTCCAATCTGGAAACATAATGCAACTGAGCTTCAGAGTAATCAATATGGTTGTTATGTTTTGTTTTCCGCTAAAAAAAATATAAAGAAAACACACACCCACATACACCAACAGGATGTAGGTTGAATCTTATCAAAACTGACCCAAACTTTTTGTAATGCTTGGCCCAGAGATTATAAAACTTGAGTACATTCTCAAACTCAAAATAAAGCACACTGATTGGCTGCTTCCGAGCACATGCTCGGAAGCAGCCAATCAGTGTGCTTTATTTTAAGTTTCAGATTATTCTCAAGTTTTATAACCTCGAATCCTGATCGCAGACACCTATGAGCAGTCTGTACAGCAGCTACACTCTTTGCTCCAGCAAGTCTATCCTACAATCTTCCATTTTCATTGTATGTGCTCTATTTATTTAATGATTTTTTTTTTTTTTTTTTTTTTTTTTAATTCCTGAAAACATACGAGTCAAGAGGTTGAACGAGGATAGGCCTATACTTGTTGTCTCAGACTTACTCTGTGTTTAACAGAAGGTTGTCAATCAGTTGTGTTGCTACGCCATCCAGATTCTGATTAAAGGTCACATCATGGTCAAACTGTAAAGCAAGATCTTCCGATATCTCCATGCTCATGGCACGCAGTGTCTCCCATAGTACTGATAAATCCCTCTTTAACTGGTTATCTGAAGAAAAGATTAAACCAACCATCATAACTCTATTGTAAATCACTGTATTTACCGCCTTCTTTATTTCATGAAGTTTTAGCTTTTGGAATTATTAGGGAGTCCTTTAAATTTGTGAACAAGCAAATATCAACCACATTAGTCCACTTGGTCGTTCATGAAATTACTGATGAGATTCTTATAATTGAGCCAATATATTTGCAAACAACAGTGAAAATAAATCTCTTGCTTACAGTATTCATTGGCAATATTACTGTACCAGTTTACAATATTCATCATTATGCAGATCAACATTTTTGGTTTCATTGTAGTTCTGACTTTCTTGATAAAGGCAAAGGCTGGGTTTCAAAACTAATGATGTTGTTTAATAATGAGATATACAGTCAAACACTATATGCAAACAAGAGGGCAAAAAGGCCCTGAATTGCTCAACTGAGCAAAGAGGCCAAAGGTCAAACTAGGGTCATTATTTGAACAAACCTGATGCAATGCTTCATACCAAATTTCAAGCATCTGGGCCTAGCCGTTCTTAAGGTGTTTGAATGTTTTTTTTTTTTCGTATTTCTAAGGTTCAAACCCAGGACCCCCTGGAGAAGGACCATTTTGAACCCTGGGACATCCATTTGAACAAAAGTAGTAAAGGATCACTAGGAAACTAGGCAATGCTACATACTAAATTTCAAGCATCTGAGCCATGCGGTTCTGAAGATGATTTTGCAACATTTTCCTATGTATTTCTATAGCTCAAACCAAGGACCTCCTTGGGCAGGGCCATTTTGGACCATGGGGCCACCATTTGAATAACGTTTGTAGAGGTTCACCAGGCAATGCTTCATACCAGATTTCAAGCAGTTCTGAAGAAGAAGATTTTTGAATATTTTTCTATATATTTCTATGGTTCAAACTCAGGAGCCCCTGAGGTAGCCCCATTTTGGACCCTGGGACCTCATCTGAACAAACTTGGAAATGGACCACTATGCAATGCTATCAGATTTCAAGCATCTTAGCCATGTGATTCTGAAGAAGACTTTTGAATGTTTTTCTATGTATTTCTATTGTTCAAACCCAGCACCCCCTGGGGCGGGGTCATTTTGGACCCCGGTGCCACCATTTGTTTATTAAACTTTTCGGGTGTGGATTTTTCTGTCCCTCACCTTCTGTCCTTCTTCCGCTTTTCAGTGCAGGACTCCTTGTCATTAGCTTGTATGCCTGCAAGGTGTCTTGTACCTGAAAGCTTTGTTTTTTATTATTTTCTGGTTGATTATCGACTGGAGGTGAGATACAGATCTTGCTGGATTTATGATCCTATGTTTGTATCTGCTGCCCACCAGGCATCCTTTCGTTTTCGTTACATAAATCCTTGCTGCTTGGTATGCCTGCAAGGTTTTCTTGTATTTTTCGTATGTTTCGGCTTATGATGTGCAGCAGAGGCTAACTTATTAGGATTAATACATAAAACCTGATTTCTCATTTCTAAATTTACTTTTCTTATATTTTATATAAATATATATTTAGTCTCTTATTAATAATTATTCTGATTTGTTTAAATTAATGAAACTTTTGTTTGTTTATATATATGTGATGTGCTTCTATTATAAATGTATTTCTTGTCTTACAGATTTTGTATACTTGTATAATACTTGCATGCACTATGATATATTTTTGTTTTAATTCTCCTTAGTTTTATCTGTCTTGTTGTTATACATTTGTTTGTCGAAATAAAAGCCCTACAGGGCTTATGTTGTATGTTAACCATATTCGACAATAAAGAAATCTTTCTGTTCTGTTCTGTTCAAAATTTGAATAAACATGTTAAAAGTCCACTAGGCAATATTACATATCATATATCAAGCATCTGAGCCTTGCAGTTCTGGAGAAGAAGATTATTAAGTATATTTTACTTTCGAACCCAAGATCCCCCACAGCTGGGCCATTTTGGACCACAGGGCCACTATTTGAAAAAACTTGGTAGAGGGCCACCATTTGAAAAAACTTGGTAGAGGTCCACTAGACAATACTTCATACCAAATATCAAAGCCCTAGGCCTATTGGTTTCAGGGAAGATGTCATTGAAAGCAAATTGTTGACGACCCACGACAAGAGATGACGCACGACGCATGACAAATATTGACTAATCAAAATAGCTCACCTTGAGCCTATGCCTCGGGTGAGATAAAAAAAACAATTTGCCTTTATTTTTGTTCCAAAAATTTGAGATTTTGCAGCAGTGCAAAAGCTCCTATTTTTTGGCAAAAAATATTATCTCACTTAATGTGTGCCGGAAAACTGAATCCTTGATTAGCACATTTGTTAAGCCAATGATGCTTTCAAGAACAGAGAAAAAGAGATAAAAAATTAGAAGAATAGAGTGATGTTGATAACACTCATAATCATTTTGACAAGTCATGTCAGCTTGGTGTTGGGTTTATTTCAACTTACCTTGACTCCCGAAGGCCAGACCCAGCAATGGTTCTGTATCAACTGATGTATTGCCGCAGTATAATTCTTCTATCTTGTCACATGGTCTCAGGTATGTCACACAACCCTGAAATTGTTCATAATAATCTATATCATTTTGGCAAAAACAATTTTCTCCATTGCCTTATACTCAGAATGACTTTTTTAAAAGATAATTTTCCTGCATCTGGTATTGAATTTTTAATCTCGTAAACAACAGTAATCACACTTATCACACTTCCCTCACAATATTTGGAGTCATAACGGTACATGGAATCAATATCATATTTATTTGGTTATAAGATGGAGATTTTCACCTTTCAAACTGACCAAAAATATATATATTAAGTTTAAATACAGGATTCGGTTTCTCTTCCAAAACAATCCTGAACTTCTAAGACAACCAAAAAATCCTGAACCATCTTATTTTTGTAACTGTTCTGGAAGAGAAAACCCTCCAGCCTAATAACTGAATAAAGACAGTATTAATTTTCCACTGTTAGAGTTTAAATTCTCAACCTTATTTGTTAAAGAAATGGGGTTTTTTTATCACAAAATATTCATTCTGGGGTTTAATGACATTGAAGAAGTGAAATACAGAAACTGTATCTGTTGCATTAAGTTTGGTAAAGGTATCTTTATATTTAAATTGTGTAAAAACAGTTCTGACAAAAAACATCCAGTTTACCCAGAGCTCCAAATAAGGTGGGTTTTCGAGAGTAATTCAGAGATAATTTTCTTTATTTCTCAAGGAAAACATACGTTGTGACCCCTCAATAGAACTGTCTTGATGAGACTGTTCTAATGAAGGGTCATAAGTAATGTTTCCATACAGAAATATGGAAAACTATCCCTTAATTATCCCTGTTACCCCTTCTTCTCTGCAGTCCTCGTTTACCTTTCTAATTAGCCCAGTGAGCCCAGTGATGTTGTCTGCAAATAAACCTTTCAACTTGCCACCAACCTGAAAAGGTAGGAATGTAGAAAATGAGCCATGACATGAGAAAACTAACAGAGTGGCATGTGCCCCCAGCAAAGACTCAGATCTGTCTGGGCATCTGCCCAGTCTGATCAGCATCTTCGCTGCTGGCATGGCAGTAGCTTAGACCCTTAGCTACTCTTTAAGTGCACAGCAAAGTCTCTGATACAGCTGGCCAGATGCCCAGGCTGATCTAAGTCTTCCATGGGTGCACATGCCATTTTGTTGATTTTGTTGGGTCACAGCTAAAATGGAGACAAGCATACAGCCACAACCAAAGAAATCAGTAGGTCAAGCCCTACTAAGCTAGCAGTCAAGGTTCAAATCTCACTGGCAATAGTATTGAAAGGTCTGTTAACCACAAACCACCAATCCATCTTTTTCTGAAGAAATCATTGTCTATGATTATGATTAAGAATATACATAGGCTGTTCCCTCAACACACGTCCATTCTTCCAATATGCTGATTGACAATGCTACAGAAAATATTATACAGAAACAGCATGTTTTTTCTAATGTATTATGTATCAACTGGAACATAGTGTCACAGTTTCAATCCTTTTACCCCAGTTTCATTCTTTTCCACAAAATGGAAAGAAAATCATGTTTGGGTTTAAAGCGGTAATGGTTCACTTCCATATTTTTTCTCCAGTTTTACCCAAACCAACAACTTTTGAGGCTTTCTGAGTGCTTTCAAAAGGAGTCTACTCTCTTAAAGGGAAGACTTTGCTTTTAGAATCTTGGAAAAGCCAATTTTTACATTTAGAGTTGACTCCCCTCCCCACCCCTTCACAACCACCACCACCACCACTGAGAAGGGGGACAAAAATAGCAATGGCAAAGTTACTTCCCCTGGAAGAGTACCTATTCACCTCAATATTAATTTTCTCACAAAGACCACACAAAGAGCATTTCTTTGCAAAAAAATAAGTTGTTGCCACTGTCCCTGCAATACATTTCTATTGAGGGGGGGGGGGGGCACAATGTATGTTTTAATTTAAAGCAATGAAAAAGTTCATAACAGTTTTCTGGCATAAAATGGCAGTATGTTTGTATGTTTGCAAATCTAACATCTTGTTAGCTAACAAAATTGTCACTTTTGAAAAATTGGGCCCAGAAAATCATTTTTAGGTCTCTGGATTTACCTCATGGTACTGTATACAACAAGAATAGAATTTAGTCCACTGCTCTAGCTGTAATTGGTAATAATCCTCTTCCTGCATCTCGTAATCAATGGCAGCATTTCGAATCTGTAACATACACAGCAAGCTGACTCTCATTACTTCAAAACACATATATTTCATTATGCCTACCTAAAACAAAATAAAATTTGTGATTATATGTTTCAAATTTTCACCAAATAGTTCAGTCATCTCTGTTCTCTCAAAAAAACAAGAATAGAAATCTACATTTCACTTGTCTAAGCACTATCACAACTAGTCCCTAATACTAATAACACAGCCACACCAGAAAACATGATAAAAAAGGATACACTTTATGTAGAGCTCAGAGCTCTAGATAAGAGGGGTATATGATGATAATTGAGGGATAAGTTTTGAGACCATATGTTGTGACCCCTCATCTGAACCGTCTCGTCAAGACGGTTCAAATGAGGGGTCACAACTTATGTTTTTATCAAGAATTAACAAAAATTTTCCCTAATTATCACTAAATAGCCCCTTTTATCTAAGGCTCTGAGAGCTACATGGATGTAAACTCATTCACTTTAAATGGCAAGCTGTGAAGACTGATCAGACTGAAGATGTAGGGGGCAGCCACATCTGGTTTTAACACCACTTGCTTCAGAATTTCTGTCTTTATGTTTTTGCCCTTACCTCTGTTTCCACTGCTATGGTGACATCTTCTCGAAGTTTATTCACATTGAGAGAAGCCTCCATGGTTGTTGAGCTGTCTATTGACTGGCTGTATACTTGTAACTGAAAGATGAAGGAAATTTCGTATTGCGTTTTATCATATGACCGTACCATTATACCGCAACAAATGCAGTACATAAATTTGCCATCAATGACAACTCTATTAACCCTTAATGCGACAAAAAGCAGACGACAAAATTTACGTCTGCAGAAATTTCAAAAAACGTATTGTCCAAGCTGTATCATATTGAGAATTCAAAGACTAGAGGGCAAACAGTGTAGATCCAGATGAGGTGGCTCATAATGATCTACACTGTTTGCTACTTCAACAATTTTTAATTTTTGGCGCTTTAAGGGTTAAATAAGAGGCATGGCTCTGTGCCTAAAATCCCTACAAATCAGTTTTATGATAAACAGAATTTTTAACATGTGGTCACTTGAAATTTATGAAACTTGCTGAATCTTGTATTGATTCAAGATCCTCTATCTACAAACCAAACATTTTTAATGCATCTTCCATACCGTAACAACTGCATAAACCCTTACAAGGGTATACTAGTTTTCCTATTGATCTTTTCAGTTTGCCCTTTCAGTAAATATTTATAAATCTACTGGCTGAATCTGCTTTCTGAATGGAAAATAATACAGACCCTGATCAGAAATCAGACAGTCAATGCTTTGCTCGTGGCTTTATCTCCTGCTAGAATAACCTGAAATACCAATATTTGACTTGAGTGTAATTCCCTGAATATAGGTTTATTCCTCCCACTCCGCCCCCAATCTAAACCCCCAAAAAATTCCAGAACTGCCTCATAAGACGGGTCTAGATTTTTGAAGAAGAACCCCTCCCCCCCCCAGCCCCACCCACCCCTCACACACATCCCACTACCACCCTTCTTGTGACCAAATACTTACACTCAAAGCTCTTCTAATATCTTGCATGCTAAATCTTCCTGGCTGAAACAGCCTCTCCAGGTACACTTCTCTGGGGTCTCGGTGTAGGGGAATGTTAAGGTCAGCAATTTCAGGGGGTTGTAGTATTACCTCGGACCAACTTCCTGGCCCTTCTTCCCTGAAAGAAACACCATTATCTGTCAATATGTTATATGAAAGGACAATCTACTTTGTCTCCATGTAACAGCAACAATATAACCTGCCTCAAGGTTATAAAACTTTTTTGTGCCAAAACTCAGCTGAGCATGAAATTTTACCTGCTAATAAATAGCAAATTACTGATAAATACAGTTGTTTTCCTGCTTAGTTTGGCTCAGTGGGAAATTTTCTCTGCTGATAAAAGGCCATCGGCCAAGTGTCACCCGACGTTTGAAATGTGTCACAATCTTCAGCCCTTTATTCTGTTTCAGAGTAAATGTATGGCCAAAAGCAGAAAATATATATTACAGAACCTGGTAAGCAAATAATAACTGAACATAAGCAAAGACATATACCCAATTACTGGGCCTCTTTATAAAATACTTCAGCTCAGAACGGGGCATATATGTGTAAAATCAGGTTACTGAAACTATAGGCCCTTAAAAAATGACCAAAACATCAAGACTGTATACCCAGTAACAAAATAACAGGAGCCATAATCCTGCTTATATGAATCTGATGAAAAATGAACAATGCATTTATGAAAATTCAGCCCATTAATATGAATAGTTCTGGAGTTATCCCTTTACCTTTAAGTGAATGTCTATTATCTATGAAAGGGGAATAACTCTGTCACTTATAATTTAGCACATCCTTACAATAATCAGAATAATCAAGTAACCAAATGCTAATAGCATACCAAATTTCAGCGCTCTCGGTCAAACAGTTCAAAAGTTGGAAAAATGCCAAAAAATGACAAAGGGCCATAACTTTGTAAAAAATGGGACAATTGAAATTTCAAAATCACATGCACATCTTCAGATCATGATGAAACATTCTGCACAATTTCAAGTCAATCTGATACAAGATGTTGCAGGAGTTGCGGGGACAAGGTCTAAATTAGCAAGGGCCGTAACTCCATTAAAAATGGCCGAAACAAAAATAAAAAACCACATGCACATCTTCATATCGTAAGAATACAATCTGTAAAATTTCAAATCAATCCGATGAAAGATGTAGGAGGAGTTGCGGGGACAAGATTTCGGAGGGTCTGAGTCAGCAAGGGCTGTAACTCCATCAAAAATGGCCGAAACAAAAATTGAAAACCACATGCACATCTTCATATCATAAGAATACATTCTGTAAAATTTCAAATAAATCCGATGAAAGACGTAGGAGGAGTTGCGGGGACAAGATTTCGGACGGACGGAAGGACGGACGGAAGGACGGACGGACGGACGCACACATGGACGGACGAGGGTCATTTCTATAGTCCCCCTCCGCCTACGTCGGGTGACAATAAATATGGAAACGCCAACATAAGTTGGCATTTTCATATTTGTCAGCAGAGAAAATTTCATGCTCAGCTGAGTTGAACATGAAAAAAGTTTTATAACCGCCGGGCCAGAATAGGAGCCACTTGTTTAAAACTAACCATGTTATCAGAACTTTACAACATGTTAAATTTTAAAATATAGCTTACTGTATGTAATACACTGCCATTTACTCCTATAGGAGCAAATTCTTTCATTTAAGAGTTGACTACCATTGAAAAGAAAGGCAAAAGTGAAAATGATTCCAGTTACTTCCCTTGAAACTGCACTCATTTACCTTAAGATTTCTTCAGAAAAACAAAGTCTGCAAGAAATTTGTTGAGAAACAAGCAAATAATGGTGACTAGGAGAAACAAGACCTGTCACCGGGACAAGATAGCTCGCCTGACAGCGCCTTGCCCATCACCTAAAAAAGTTTAACGTAAAACTTTAACACTTTGCTAACGCCGCCGCTGCCGCTAATGCCAACACCGACGCCTGGGTAGTACAATAGCTCTTCCTGAACTTCGTTCATGTGAGCTAAAAGTATCCTTCCTAATTTTGGTTAAATTAAAACACAAAACGAAAATTTACAAACCCAAAGGTTAATGTCCTGACTAGTGAGGTTCCCTCGGAACTTGTCCACAGTGTGATAATGTTGTTGGCAGTGATTGTAAAGTCTGTTAAGTCCTCCTGCAAAGAAATGGGCAATAATACAGGCTGACCCTAATGTGCTTAAATACTGGGTCAACTTAAAACCATTATTTTTCCATTTGGAACAAATGGAAAACTAATGGTTTTATGTGTCCCAGTAGTTAAAAAAACACATTATTTTTCCATTTGGGACAAACAGAAAACTAATGGTTTTATGTGTCCTAGTAGTTCCTAAAAACCATTAAATTCCGTTGGGACTACTGTTTTTCCATTTGGGACAAACAGAAAACTAATGGTTTTATGTGTCCTAGTAGTTCCTAAAAACCATTAAATTCCGTTGGGACTACTGTTTTTCCATTTGGGACAAATGGAAAACTAATGGTTTTATGTGTCCTAGTAGTTCCTAAAAACCATTAAATTCCGTTGGGACTACTGTTTTTCCATTTGGGACAAATGGAAAACTAATGGTTTTATGTGTCCTAGTAGTTCCTAAAAACCATTAAATTCCGTTGGGACTACTCCATTAAACCTGCATTTGCCTTAGATGAAAAATTAATGGTTTTAGGTGTCCCCATTCTTAAGCACATTTAAGCACTTAACCACTAAAATATTGGAAAAGGGACACAACTGTATTCTTCCCCTAGCCCATGTTGGCTTCCACTCTTTCTAAAGGCACTAACATCTCTTACCTTTATGGTTAAGACACCTAAGCCAGTACTTTCCAATTACAAAGAAAAATTTAATCAAGTTTGACAACATAATATACAACACTAATTAAATTTTCAATGACAAACATTAAATGTATTTGGAAAAAACCATGTAAAACAAGCAAATTCAGTGAATTTATATCCCCCGCCGAAGTGGCCCTGATTTGTTTATGGTTTATTTTAAGTTACATAAAATTTCATTCACTGATTACTTAGTTACGGCTGAACTTGTGGATTGTAAATAAAATCAAGGGCAATAATCCTTGGATAAGTGAGATATAAGCTGAAGCTGTTACACTTGTCTCAGCATCACTGCACAATGATGATACATTTTTTATTCAGTTTCAAGAAATTTTGTTCACCGATACCTAAGTTATGGCTAATTTGTGGATTTTAAATCCATTCAGGGGCATTAAATCATGCATTAATGCAGCAATTATGACAAAACTTAATGTGCACTGCTGTGTCATGACAGTACCTAATTATTTCAAGTTTCATGAAATTCCATTTATTGGTTACTTAGTTATGACTCAATTTGTTTATTTTAAACCAATTCAAGGGCAATAACTCATTGCTTACTCAAGCAATTCCGACAAAACATAAAATGCACCAATGTGATATGGTGATACATATTTAGTATAAGTTTCATAGAATTCTATTCATTGATTACTTAGTTACGGCTAAATTTGTCAACCATAAATTGATTCAAGGGCAATAACTCATGCACTACTGATGCCCTTCTGAGGAAATTTTATGTGCATAATCGCATTATGGTGATACATATTCAGTTTAAGTTTCATGAAGTTTTGATAATTGGTTACTTAGTTAATACTCATTTTATTAATATTAAATCCATTAAAGGGCAATAACTCATGCATTACTGATGCCCTTCTAATGAAACTTTATGTGCATAAGCGTGTTATGGTGATACATATTCAGTTTAAGTTTCATGAAGTTTTAATATTTGGTTACTTAGTTATGACTCATTTTATTAATTTTAAGTCCATTAAAGGGCAATAACTCATGCATTACTGAAGCCAGTCTGATGAAACTTCACGTGCATCAGCGCGTTATAGTGATATATATTTATTTTAAGTTTCATGAAATTCCGTCCAGTGGTTACGTAGTTATGGCTCCGGACGGAAGGACGGACGGACAGACAGAAGGACGGACGGACGGACATGGAGAAAACTATATCCCTCCGCCTTCGGCGGGGAATAATTACCGATATGTGAATATTCTCCAATTATATCCCACTGGCTAACGGGTAGACCCTTGTGGCCTGACTGTTCAAGACTGACGAGTCTTTAGTCAGCAAGACATTATATATTCAAATGTATTTTACACAGAAAAAAAAACTCCCCCTAGAAATGTGTCTATAGTACATGGATACCCCCGCCTAGTGCCTTGAGTAAGATGGCTCCTTGATTAAGCTACTGGCATTTGTACGATAAATAGGTTCATAGAGGCAGACTTATACAATATAAAAGGCCAAAGGCCAAGCGTTGCTTGACATTTGAAATGTAAGGTAAACTGCAGCCCTCTATACAGTTTCTATTCCAACTGCATATTCCAACATTGTAAAACCAAACTGCTTTATTTGCAGGACAACTGCAGTTATTATTTCAAGTGTCCCAGATTGTAGAGCTTTATGCAGAGCTCTAGATAAGAGGGAGTATTTGATGATAAATCAAAGGTTAATTTTTTTATTTCTCATTGAAACCATATGTTGTGACCCCTCATCTGAACCGTCTTACCGAGACGGTTCAAATGAGGGGTCATAACGTGATTTTATGCAGCATTAACAAAAATTATCCATAATTATCTCCAAATACCCCCTCTTATGTAGAGCTCTGTTTATGGCAATACTTGCATTTGGAGCAAAGACCGAGGCCACATGTACAATCTGTAGTCGTCCTGATACAATCTCTGGCTTCAATATACAAAACTGAAATAAAATATGTACCATGATATTACAATAAGTATTAGATAAAAATTCTGTAGTGATTTACTGGCCCCGATAGCTCGGTGGTAGAGCGTCCGCTTCGGGACCGGGAGGTCGTGGGTTTGAATCCCGGCCGCGCCGTACCAAAGGCGTTATAAATGGTACTAGGAGCTCCCTTGGCTGACGCTTGCCTATAAAGGGTAGTACTAGAAAGATAAAGTTAAGTCATCGGGTAAGTATAAATTGTTACTGGATACCTTGTTTGTCGCAATAAAAGCTCTACAGAGCTTATGTTGTCTGTTTCTAATATGCGACGTTAAATAAAGCTTCTTTATCTTTATCTGTCAGTGCACTGACTCAAAACAGGGGTAAACCAGAATGTTTGACAAAAGTTAATGTCCCCCAGGAAGCTTGAAAATTAATTTATCATATGACATCGCATCTGAGAGTGTTATAAAGCCATGCATTAAAATCAATAATGAACTAGAGGATTAAATATGCAAATTGCATCGTAACGTCATACGTTGACGTCCATAAAAACGTCGCATTTCTTATAGCAAAATCATGACGTTTTAGTGCAAAATTTGCTAATAAAATGCAATTTTAGTGTCATATGATAAATAGAATCTTGCATTCCTGCTCCTGTATTATTGAATTTATTAAACTCGGTGGGGAAAACCGATAAGATGCTCGGCATAGCCTCGCATCTTATCTTTTTCCCAAACTTGTTTAATAAATTCAATAATACATGAGCACTCATGTAAGATCCTCTATATCCTTGTCTTGCTTCTGCTTGTCACATATGAGACAAAAACTGCATGTACAAACTATGAATACCCAGACCTTGCTGATTTTTAACAAAATAAAATGCCTTTTTTTTATTGTGTTGGTCCATCACTTTAAGTGAATTCTGCTGAGTAAAACAAAGTTGCATCATAATTTGACTCAACACAAGCCTCCTAGTGGCCCATTCTGAAAATGAAGGTGTTTATATATATTTCTTTCATCCACAATAAAGTTGTTTTTACAGGCATTTCAACTAAACTATAAGGGAAGGCTGTATGGCCTTACCACAACACAACATAAAGTATTTTCTAACCTGGTTTCTGTCGATGAAATTCAGATGAACACCAAACTTCAACTCAGCAGCATCATTGCTAATAAATTTCCTGATGATGTGACCAGTTCCTGAATGGAATTCAGAAAAATATCAAATGGTGAAAAGAACCATGTTACATCTCTAACAACCAGGTTGTGAAACATTTTCAAAGTTACTAGGCTTTTCCTTTCCATAATCATACCAAAGACCAAAATCCATCTTGCATGAGGGACCTAGAACTTTGAAATACCATATAACCGGTAATTTTCGCGGTTTAGGATAAAAAACATAAGCATTAATATTCGCAATTTTTAGTTTTTGCACTTAGCAACATGTGCGAAAAGTAAAATTGCTTCTTTTTCATTTGACCCAGTTATTTCATTAACCTGCGGCAGGGGCGGCAGGTTTAATGACAGAACTGGCTCAACTGAAAATTACCAAAAGTTACCAAAGGAAACAGAAACAAAATATCTGGAAACTGTAACTATTGAAGATACTTTGTAAGAAACATGGAATTATTTCACGATTTTTATTTTCGCGATTTCTAAGTGACAGCTAAATACCTCGAAAAATGAAACGAAGTCTCCAAAATGCCATTAATGAATTAGTGCACCAAATATGTTAACAACAGTGCAATCTTTCTACTTAAGAGCCAGCTTTCGTAATTTTGATGATTTTGCAAACCTTTGATCTCAACACAATTATTGTTATGTATTTGGTCAAAGAGTTTGCAACAGCTAGAACATTCTGGTCAAACTGAAGTACATTCCTTTTGAGCTCAGCTGGATGCATGCAGTCTTTTTTTTGGTGTTATAAACATGAAAAGAATTTGTTGGAATTCCCAATAAATGATTGTTCTAAAAGATGTGCTCTGATAGGCTGACTGACGTAGCTGTCCGATGATGTATGTTGTTGGCCTTGTGTTACAAACCAGAAATGTTTTTAGAGAAAATCCCATGTCCCTTAAGCAGATCAAGTGGTGTTACTTTAAAAAATGTCATCATTCAAGATCACCAAAAACTACATCTGAGCCGCAACAAGACAAAACCAACAATGTGGTTGTGCACCCAACGCAGACTAAGATCAGCCTGGGCATCCACCCAGTCTGAGCAGAATCTTCGCTGTCCACATGGAGGTAGCTGAGACCCTTAGCTACCCTTTGAGCACTTCACAAAGAGTCTAGTCAAACTGAGCAAATGCCCAGGCTGATCTGAAGCTGCGCTGGGCGCACGACCACATTGTTGGTTTTGTCGTGTCGCGGCTCATTTACTAATCTGTCATAGTTGATGACAGCCTCTGATTTGTTCAGAATCCACAACAGATTCATGAAACATATTTAAGGTGACTGTGGTACACTTTCAGGGAAAACAACTCTGCCAGTCTCTTATTTGCCTCCTTTCACTAAAGTGGTCTTTCATAGAGGAAAGACTTTGCTCCCCTAGGAAGTGTACCCATTCAACTTATGCAAAATATCCCTAATTATTGCCGAATACTATCATATCTATGGCATTTGCTCAGTGAGCTTTTCTCACCTGCTGGTGATTTGGATTGCAACTGTGATCCATCTGGAGTGTAGTCAAGCAGATTACATACCAATACACACTCATGGCTCTGGAATTCAGAGGAAATGATAGAGACACCTGAAGTCATGTAGCTACAGTGAGCACTCAAAGCTGCCTGCACAGCCACACAAATTGACTGAAATCTGTGCCTTTCAATTTTTAGATTTTAGATTAAGGGTTTTGAGGGTAGCTCTGATAAAGCAGAACTTCAATAGCTTGAACCCTGATGGCTCACTAACCCTGTCTGACAAGAACTGTTTCCTTGGTCCTTAGAGGTCACTTCATATATACCAAACAAAAAAAGAAACGCACGTAGTAATATTTTGGTATTTTCTTGGAAATTACAAAAAATTTAAGAAAATAATTCATATAGTGTTAGAGGTAGACAATCAGACAGTTCAACCCAAAAATTTGATTTAATTGTGTCAATTCAGTACTTTGTGGCGGGTCTTTGAACAAGGCAGGGGTCAGTTTTCAATGTCACAGTTTTCAGTAAGAGGTGTGACCTTCCTTTGATTCATATGTATGCCGTACATCTTCCACGCATACAACTGATGATAGTCCAAATTGAATGCTGAGGAAATACATTCCATTCTTGACGTAAAACAGCGACTATTTGCTGACGCGTTTTGACATTTAAAACACAAGCAAAACTCACTTACAATATCCAAATACACATTTATACTCTACAGTCCATGCAGACAGTAAGCTTGAACAAACGCATGGAAATCACTGTCAACAATTTCGTTAATGCTTTTTTTTAATGCATATGGAAGGTACAGATACTCGTATACGCCAGGATGAAGTTTGAACGAGATTTGATTAGAAATACGGATTTATAGACGTTTTCTAATCATGCTTTAAAATGTAAATTAAACAGTATAATCTTACTTGTGCGTTTCTTTTTTTTGTTTGGTATAGAAACTAACCCTGGATGGCTAGAACTACCCTTGATTGGAGCATATTTTCATGGTTCCAAGCCTGTTTCAGCCAATAAAGTTCTTTTGTACATTTTGCTTTTTCTCAAAACAGGAGGGGTCATAATATACTTTTTATAGCAAAATATGGAAAATTATCCCTAATTTATCCTTACTGAAGCACCGAGTAAGAATTGCATATTAAATGGTTATCCACGTGAAGTATCATGAAACTACATGTATTTAAAGCACTTACCTTACACGACCATACTCTGAGCCTATGGTCTCTACACACAGCCAGTATACAGGGGTCCCCTCTTAGTGGATGAATCACAAGGCTGCTGGTAGTTCCAGAGGGCTCTTGACCTCCTCTACAAGTTAAACATTGTGTTCAGGTAAATAGGTACAGTTCTAGGGAAAGCAAATATGCACTTTTTTGCCTCTCTTCTAAATGGAGGTCACCCCTGAAAGGCAGGAATTTCCTTCGGTGTACCAATTCAGCTTACAAAAGTCAGAGGCTTCACTAGTACATGTTATTTTCTGAACAGCTCATTTCTGTTATTTTTTTTTTTAGATTCCCTTTGCCAAAAGCAAACTACATTTGAAGTGGTATATTTGTGGTATATTTGTGTTTGATATTTACCCCGCTAGATGGTTTTCCCAAAAATAGGTAATTTAGCATACTTTTCCTTGAGTCATACACAGATTGTTGATTATATGTTGTATTTAGGAAATGTAGTTTCTGCAAATAACATACCTTATCACTGAGGGAACGAGTCCAGTCCATATCTTCTGCATCACCGATGACTGGGAGAGCTCAAATTGCTGAATTATACCTAGAACAGAGAAACAACACAGAAATTATCCTTAAACTTGCAAAGTCCTCACAGATTTTGATCTGACAATGACACAGCTCCTGCCCGGCATGGCTAATTTATTTTTCTGCTCTTTGGTTTGAATATAGGGAGTATTTGATAACCTTTAGGATGAATATTGTTTTTTATACTACATGTATTAATATTTTCTTTTTTTTTTTAGTTTTTCATAAAAGCATATACTGTGGCCCCTGATAAAGACCAAACTAATGTGGTGATTCTAATGAAGGAACACATCTTGGTTTAACTATTAAATACATTTTTTTGACCTCCTGCCACTACAAACGTTAAACGCCTAAAGCCCATGGTTGACTAACAGTCAGCATCTTAACTATATGAGCCGCGACGCGAGAAATCGAACAAAGTGGTTGTGCGCCCATCGCAGTCTCAGATCAGCCTGGGCACCCCCAGTCTCATCAGAGTCTTTGCTCTCCACATGAAGGTAGCTTAGACCCTTAGCTACCCTTTAACCGCTTTACAAAGACTCTGATCAGACTGGACAGATGCCCAGGCTGATCTGAGTCTGCGGTGGGCGCACAACCACTTTGTTGGTTTTCTCGCGTCGTGGCTCAATTATGTTTCTACCTTGCATCCCAAGTGGTGGCATCTTAACTAAGAGAATACTGCCTGAGCTGCTGGCCAGAGCAAACAATGCCTCCCCCTCAGGAGTGTGGTAGCTGGCTGCCGTGTGATAGTGGGAGGTGATACTACCGCCAGGGTTTATCATGTGGGTATTTCTCTGGTCCAGGGAACCAGCAATACTAGCATCGTAGAACACAGAGGGGACCGGGTGATCTGTAGGAACATAGCCAAGATCCTGAAAATACAAAAACTGATGCTTGTTAGCTGTTTACACTCTTTATTTCCTGACGTTTCGACGTGTACCGGCCTTCTTCAAAGGAAAATGCAAGAAGAAGATTACTCTACATTCCTTGCGATGCTTTTCAGTCCACTATCTTGGTTATGACATTGTTGATTATGGCCATAATCAACAATGTCATAACCAAGATAGTGGACTGAAAAGCATCGCAAGGAATGTAGAGTAAATTTCTTCTTGCATTTTCCTTTGAAGAAGGCCGGTACAGGCCGAAACGTCAGGAAATAAAGAGTGTAAACAACTAACAAGCATTTATTGATTCTTCCCAAGAAGAAACCAGAGATTTAACAAAAACTGAATTAAGCTGAATGGGTAAACCTTTATTATTTCACCATATTTACAAAGGGGAACAACTTGTGTTACTTCCTATATGCTTTTCTTTCTAAAAGGAAGGTGATTGTTCCCAGTAGTGCAAATTCTTTCCTATGAGGAACTACTTTTTTTACAAGTTGGCTCATCATTGACAAGTGATGCAAAATGATAATGGAACAGTTGCTTCCCCTGAAAGCATATCCATTCACCAAAAGCGGTAATTCAGCTATTGCCTTCTGGGAATGGCAGACTACTATGAATCTATTGTGACTTGTGCTGAGTCCAGGGCAAGTTTTTAAGAAGACTAATACATGTATTTTTGTCAATGTGAATTCAGAGCATATGAGAAAACAAGAATGATTTATAGGGCAACCCTGACCCTGTGTTTGCAGCTGAGAGGGCCAATTACAGATTTGGGTATGTAAACTGCCACAGTGGCCCCTCTTTCTAAACTACTTACATTTGGTGAAGTTTATTTGTCAATATCACAAATGCCTTAAGGACCCTCAAAATGCATAGCCTAGCTTTTCAGCCATGCACTATATCGGCTAACTTAATATATGTATTAATATATATTAATACAGGACAAAACCAACAAAGTGGCATGTACACCCAGCAAAGACTAGATCAGCCTGGGCATCTGCCCAGAATGATTAGTCTTCTCTGTGCCCTTAAAGGGTAGCACCACATCTGAGCTAGCTCCATGCTCACAGCAAAGACTGATCAGACTTGGAGGATGCCCATGCTGACCTGAGTCTTGGCTGGGTGCACATGTCACTTTGTTGGTTTTGTCGTGTTGCGGCTCGTATAGTTTTGTCTTGTTGCGGCTCATATATTGTATCCATGTATACTTACAGTTCTTTGTAATTTACTAGGGTGAGGAAACACAAGCCGGTGAACACTAGCAACTGTTGGAACCAGAACAATCACATGACCCTGGGCCTCATGTATGGACACTCCCCCAAGTATGGCAGTGTCCTGAAAGTGGAACTTGACCCTTGAGGCGTAAAGGTCAAGGTCAAGACTTTCCTCAACAAGTTCAAGGACATCATTGCATGCTTTCCTGTAAAAGACAAATTTAGTGCTATAAAAACTAATAACAACCAGCCATAGCACCAGATAAGGGTCTGCAGAGCTCTAGATAAGAGGGAGTATTTGATGATAATTAAGGATAATTTTTCTTATTTCTCATCCAAACCATATGTTGTGACCCCTCATCTGAACCGTCTCGTCGAAACGGTTCAGAAGAGGGGTCACAACATATGTTTTTATGCAGAATTAACAAAAATTATCGCTAATTATCACCAAATACTCAAGCTTATCTAGAGTTCTGTCTTATTTTTATTTTTTTAGAATGAAAACAGAAGTTGTGACCCTCATTAGAACCGTCTAAGCAAGACAGTTCTAACGAAGGGTCACACGTTATGTTTCTATGGAAAAATAGTGAATGAATGCTAGATTATTTAAAGACGCTCAACCCTGGTAAGGGCATACAGCGTCTAAACATCAAGAATTTAAAACATTTCTATATATAAAACAAGTTGAAAAAAAAAAAACAGGAAAAATAGTGAAAATGATCCCTAAATTATCCCTGTATATCTGAAGCACTGCTAAATCTTAGATACATATAACAGGGCTGGAAAATTCCACTCGTCCACTTGCCATGACCAGTGGCCCTTGCTGAAGGATGAGTGAAATTTTTGACTGTTTTTGTGTACATTATAGAAATCGCCATATCTGTGGTCACGTGGGAAGAGTAAAAATTTTAAGAATTGTCAAGCCCTATGTAATGTCAAATGCTAAGGAATGTTGGGCATTTTGTATGAGCATCAAGCAGGGTAACTGTTCTCTGAGGTTGTAGTATCGTACCTTTGACCATCATGGCAAAAAAAAAAGCTTGTCATCATGTGCCACACCACAGACAAGGTGACTCACTTCAAATCAAAACAACTGACTCTCATCTCATTTACACCTAACATTTATTTTAACAGTCAGCGCAAGCTATTCCGGTTTCGTTATACAGGACAGTTAGGACTTTCTGAAAAGCAAATGTACTTCTAGGTTAGCTAGTTTTCCACAGATTGCTTTCATCACAACCAAGTCCTCGGTCATAAAATTCTGAAAATAAATACATGTAACTTTTAAGTTAGATTCATCAGTCATATCCAGTAACTGCAACCATATGACACTCGCATTCATATCCTTCTATTAATGATATAGTGGATCTGTGAGAGTTCCAGAAACCTCCCCAGATTTTTTTTCTGGGAGTCTCAGAAACGGTTTTGGGAGTAAATGACACAGAATCCTGGGTCAGGGAAAACCCTAAGAGTTGGAAGCGACATGCCTCACGAGCTTAGGGGAAAATGATGTAAATGAGACACCTGCACATTCTGTTTGCCTTTTAACCCAATAAGTGCAAAAATAAGCAGACAACAAAATTTATGTCTGAGAAATTTTTAAACAGTATTTCATTTAAGTTACATCATATTGAGAATTAGAAGACTTGAGGATAAACATAGTAGATCCAGATGAGAGATAGTAGATCCAGATGACAGATGAGAGAGAGAGGGTGGGGGGGGGGGGGGGGGGGGGGCTATTATGAGCCACTTCATCTGGATCTACGCTGATTGTAAATTCAACAATTTTCGTTCATCTTACCAGTACATAAATCTGTTCCGCATGGGAGATAAATCTAGACCACTGTCTCTGTATGTGTATCCACCACAACTCTCGGGAACCTTTATATCCTGAAGCGTACTTGCTGAGGCTCCTGGGTAATAAATAAGGCACAAGTATGATAAACAAGAGGCCTAAATGGGCCAAGTCACTACGGGGAATTTCTTTGATAAAAACAGCACTCAGGGGTTCAAGGTTATAAAACTTGAGAATAATCTCAAATTCAAAATAAAGCACACTGATTGGCTGCTTCCGAGCATATGCACATGTTGGGTGCTTCCGGCCATGTGCATGTGCTCGGAAGCGGCAAATCAGTGTGCTTTATTTTGAGTTTGAGAATGTACTCAAGTTGCAAAACCTCTGGGCCAGATCTCAGATACCGTATTTATTCACTTATAAGACACTCTAATGAACTCACAAATATAATGCGACGTCTGATTGGATAATGTCAAAAATTTGCGACAATATTTTCTGCGATATATTGTGGCAAACCAGACGTCATTAAGAAACGTTGCTTCTCACTGACTGAAGCATGGTTTTACTTTGTTGAAAGCTCTCACTTTGGGTGTAAGGTAGTAGCCTTTGAAAGGCGAAATATGATGCATTAGAATGGGGATAACTATACCAAAAATTGTCATTTGGGAAGGTAAATTGTCAGTTTTATGGTCGGAAATTTCGTTTAAACAGCGACGCATTAGTGGAGCCATAAAACGCAATTTGCGACCATGAAAAAAATTAGCAGCGAGAGAAGACTCGGGCTACAACCTTTCCTGATGAGCGCACAAGTGAATCTGAAATACAATTACGCCCCTTGCCCCGAGGATCATGCTTTCCGTAAGCACATTTTTTGTCGCATTTCCGGTTTGGAAAAATCTTCCATGTTTCGGCTGCATATTATAGTTCTTGACACAGCGTCCCGTGACGATTATTTCTGCTGACTAGACTATACAGAGTGAGAAACTAATTTTGGTTGATTGCTGAAGGCTAGACATCAATTGCCATGCCGATTTCTAAACAAGGCTGTGCCTAAATACATATTATAAGCTTGACGCAGTGAATAAAGAAGCAAATTTGCTTCCCGACATATCAAAAAGAAACTGAAATGAAGACTTCATTTCAGTTTCACTTTGAAATTGATATTTTGGCAGCTGACAATAAAATTCATGCAGAAACGGAAATTCAGAGTAAATAGCCATTCAGTGCATATGAACACACCCGTATTCAGAGTTATTTCTTTCCATTTGGAATGATATGAAGCTGGCAAATATATTTCGCGATAAATTTGAGAACTCATGCTTTCCGCCATTTTATAGGCGTGAACGTTTTGTCCAAGTAGTACACGACGGTATCTGATCGTGGCGCAATGTTGAGTACTACGGAGTACCGAAGCACTGTGGGTCATACTAAATTCCGCAAGTACCACAAGGTACCGCAAACCGGTCAAACTGGGTGGATGCCCAGGCTGATCTGAGTCTCAGCAGCCCCGGATCCAGGGGTTGGGCTTTGGGGCTTCAGCCCCACCACCTAGGCCTGGTTAAATTAAAATATATGTTGTGACATCTCATTAGAATCGCCTCGGCGAGGCGATTCCAATGAGATATCACAACATATATTTCAAGGCAAAAAGGACATTATTAAAAATTCTCATTAAATTGATCCCTAGTTATGTCAATTTTTTTCAAGCCCCACTCCCCCGCCCCCTTCCCCTACCCCCTTTCCAAATACATCTCGGTACCTCCCAGCCCCACCAGTTATCACGAGCCCCACAAGTATGTGGTCGTGTGGATCCGGGCCTGGTCTGCACTGGGCACACAACCACATGGTTGGTTTTCTCGTGTCGCGGCTCTTATTTACATCCACCCAGTGTGATTAGACTCTTCGCTAAGCGCTTAAAGTGTAGCTAAGGGTCTAAGCTAGCTTCATGCGGACAGCGAAGTCTCTGATCAGACTGGGCGGATGCCCAGACTGATCTGAGTCTGCGCTGGGCGCACAGCCACTTTGTTGGTTTTGTCGTGTCGCGGCTCAAATAGTTACCAAAAATATAACAATGAATTTGAATCATATGTACGTAAAGCGTTCTTTTGCACACTCTTTTGTTTTCAAGTAAAGGAACTGATTGAGTTATTACATAGAGGATCTTACATGAGTGCTCACGTATCATTGAATTTATATTAAACAAGTTGGGGAAAAGGATAAGATGCGAGGCTCTGTCGAGCATTTTGTCGTTTTCACCAACGAGTTTAATGAATTCCATAATACAGGAGAACGATTGCAAGATTCTATTTATCATATGACACTAAAATCGCATATTATTAGCAAATTTTGCACTAAAACGTCACGATTTCGCCATTAATTTGCATATTTAATCCACTAGTGGATTATCGTTTTAATGCATGGCTTTATTACACTCTCAGATGCGACGTTATATGATAAAAAATCTTTAATTTAAAAACGGTTAAACCAAAATTTCCTACAAAGCTTAAATTTTGAACTAATATGCTTTACATATCGAATAACATTGTTACATTTCGATTATCTATTTGCAAGTAAAGTCAAATTTATTCACTCAATCTATTTAACAATGGCAACATGAGGAACATTGCATGCAAAGTATGAATACGGGGCTAGACATAACATTAACTCATATAACATCTCACAATCATGAACAAAGTATCAGTAACTCCTTAGCCGTTTACAAACAATAACTATACAATATTACACAAATTTACATTGGTTTCAATATAGAATCTTGCGTAGGATCTTAGCTACAAATGGCCTATTATGGAAATATAAAATAAAAGGAGATAACTTATGTACATTTTGTAAAAAAGTTTCCAGAGACATTCATATAATAGAACATTTGTTTTGGTATTGTGAGATAGAACAAGAATTTTAGGAGAAAGTGGAAATTTATATAGCAGAAAAAGTGATTATATAATTAATAGCCATAAATACAGTGCAATTTTTGGAATAAACTTCAATAAAATGTTTAATAAGCCTGAGAATTATATTCTAATGCTAACCAAATACTACATATAAAAGTAGAATAAAACACAAAATATTGTATTTGAATATACGGAAAAGTTAAGAAAAAGTTTTATAGATATAGAGAAAATGATAGCAATAAAAACAGTAAATACGATAAATTCATAAAAGGATGGGAATGGTGGCTAGGTTTGTTTGTAGAGGAATATTTAAGCTTATAATATATCTATTGAAAATTTGCAGTTATTTTTAAAATTCAGTTACACAGGAGATCATTTCAGGTACATGCGGGCATACCTGGGTACATGGATATGCGCGTATATATATATATATATGAGCCGCGACACGACGCGCCCAGCGCAGACTCAGATCAGCCTGGGCATCCGCCCAGTCTGATCAGAGTCTTCGCTGTCCGCATGAAGGTAGCTTAGACCCATAGCTACCCTTTAAGCGCTTAGGGAAGACTCTGCTCAGACTAGGCAGATACCCAGGCTGATCTGAGTCTGCGTTGGACGCAAGACCACATTGTTGGTTTTCTCGTGTCGCGACTCAATTATGAACATGCAAATTGAGGTGTATGGGTATGTACATGCTCATATGTGGGTGTCTGTATTTAGGTGGGCATGTGCAAGCTCATAAGCTGTTCAGACTTAGCTCAATGAATATTTATACATACTTGTATGTGTTCAGTTAGTTGCTTCTTCATATAGAATAGTCTGAAGACAGTATGTTCAAGTTTATCATTTCCATATTCACAGGGTAAGAACTTTTTTTTAAAGTATGGTATTTCTTCGGTTGTGGGACAGGGCCATCTTCCTTTCTCCTCTTTCAATTTTGATTAACCATTTCTCTGTAGGATTTTTTCCGTCCCATGCCGTCTTGAAAATCTAGACCCGTCTTATAAGAAGGATCTGGAGGTTCGGGATCGCCCTGGAGTGGGAATACCCAGGTCAAAGTGGACTTTCAAAGGACTGGTTTGGATGGTAGGGTATTTCTAGAGACGGAAGGACACTGTCTTAAAACCGAATAAATGCTGTATCATATTCAAAATAGAAATATAAAAAATTCTAGACCAGTTGTACATTTGTTTTGTGAAGGTAGCATTGATTTTGGCTTTAAACGATAGATACACGTCGGTTTTGATTCGACGCTGCATCAGTACGTTCGATCGGAGTCATTTTTCTATTATCTGTTTTTAATTCAATTGGTTGTTGGTATGAATGGTAATCCTTCGATCGAGATATTAGAAATATAACACATTTTATTTTTATTTTTGTATAAGTAGAGTAGCTTCGAGGTTCTAAATGAGGGAGTGGATGTTTTGGGGTTTGACATTGCATCGGTGCGTTCAGTCGGCGTCATTCACTGTTACATAGGTTGTTATTGCGGACGTTAAATCTCCGATCTGAATGCATAGATGCACTGTCTGATTGTTTTTCTCTCTGTTATTGGTAAGCTCTACTCTCTTGTCCTTTTGTTTATACTTATTAATTGCGACAAAAGTTTAAAAAATGGAGAGATAAATTGCTGTGCACCTAAACATGATTCAGATAATTAGCTTGTTATGTTGCAAAGATGACTGTTTTTTTGTATTTATGAATAAGTAATAATATGTTGTGAAATGTTGTGTGTGGTGAGTGTGTCAACTTTATATGAATAAAAAAAGAACTATACAATATGCGACTGCAATGCAATCAATGACCTT
Source organism: Ctena decussata (assembly GCA_963989385.1). Classification (NCBI taxonomy): domain Eukaryota; kingdom Metazoa; phylum Mollusca; class Bivalvia; order Lucinida; family Lucinidae; genus Ctena; species Ctena decussata. Next base: position 2,984,159 of record OZ022508.1, read on the forward strand.
ACTACACTATGAATCTCTTAAACCTGAACAATACATTATTAGTCTCAATGGGAGGGTATTACAGAGTGTTAAATATCTGTTTTATAAAAATACATAATTTTCTTAGTTGGCTAATATTTTTACTTTAATTAATTTACCGAATTTATAAGTGTTGGGACGAGAAAGATAAAAAGAATCTAAATGTTGTCTACGTAAATTACTGAGTTTTCTACAAGAAAGAATGTAATGAAACTCGTCCCCTATATCCTGGCTACAAAGATGACATTTCCTATATTCCCTTGGAATTCTTCTCCAACGTCCTGTCTCCACAGGCAATCTATGGCATTTGTATCAAAAGTTTTCTAAATTTGAACGGTACCTGAACGGTACCTTAGTGAGATAATTTTCAAAACCAAAACTTATTTTAAATATTTTATACGTATAACAGGACGTGTTATTATTACATGCGTTATTTAAGAAATAGATCAGCTCTAGCAGTGAATTGTTGAGTAATAATTCACTGTTTGGAGGTCAGTTGTAAAGTAGATCATATCACAAGCGCGGAGCGCGAGTGATATATCTACTTACAACTGACCGACAAACAGTGAATTATTACTCAACAATTCAATGCTAGAGCTGAACTATTTTGATTCTAACACTCGAAAACGCTGAAAAACTATTCTTTTCATTCAAACTCTCCCAACATTCCTTCCAGCGCGTTCATGCTCCCGCCAATATTCTTAACTGTATCTAAGACCAATATACGTTTTAATGGCGATTTTAGAAAGAAAAAGAGACGTTACACCGTCTAACGTCTCAAAACGTCGGAAAATTACGTCATTAGTTGCAGTGACGTCAGCAATTAGACCCGCGCGCTTTGAAACAGTGAATTGTTGCAGAATAAAACACGGTAATTTTCCATTGCTTCTATAGGCGCACTGTGTTAGAATCCATTCATTAATGTACAAATCCGTTCATTTTTGTTTAGTTGATTTAAGTAACTAATTTTTATTTGGAAAATCTAAATTATCCCAAACCCAAATATTTCCACAAGATATCAATATGTTTCTAACTTCTTCAAACCATTTAAAACAAGTATCCTGATTATAGTCATCGATATATGTTTAATTCTAACACAGTGCGCCTATAGAAGCAATGGAAAGTTTCCGTGTTTTATTCTGCAACAATTCACTGTTTAGGAGCGCGTGAGTCTAATTGCTGACGTCACTGGCAATACTGACGTAATTTTTTGTGACGTTTTGAGACGTTAGACGGTGTAACGTCGCTTTTTCTTTCTAAAAGCGCCATAAAATGTACATTTATAGTAGATACAGTTTAGAAAATTAGCGGGAACATGAACGCGCTGGCAAGATGGTTGGGAGAATTTGAATGAAAATAATAATTTTTCAGCGTTTTTGAGTGTTAGAATCGAAATAGTTCAGCTCTAGCAGTGAATTGTTGAGTAATAATTCACTGTTTGTCGGTCAGTTGTAAGTAGATATATCACTCGCGCTCCGCGCTCGTGATATGATCTACTTTACAACTGACCTCCAAACAGTGAATTATTACTCAACAATTCACTGCTACAGCTGATCTATTTCTTAAGCAATAAACTACGAGGGTTGTCCAAAATATACATAGACTTTTACTATATAGCGCCATTATTATCGACCGCAGAATTGTCGAAATAACATGGATAAAACTTGAAGCCTTGCTCTTCAATTTGATGCTTGTAACAATTTCTTATTTTGCTCCATAAGGGTTATACACTTTGTCATGGTAACCCTGAATCACGAACCCGAGGCAACCCAAATTTTGACGTGTATCATTCTGGTACAAATGCTTATATTTCAATAATCATTTTTATGGACCAAAAGAAATTTCGGGAAATTACGTTACAACTATCGTGCGACGTTCTGGTGACGTTATTTGAACGTCAGATGTTTGTAAAATCAACATTTGTTCAAGCGCAGTGCGATAGAAACAGCTCAACGTCATGGAGTCAGCTCCTAGTACAGAAGTGCGCGGAATCATAAATTTCTGCGCAGAACTTGTTAATACGCCGACACAAACTCTAAAGATGATGCAGAAGTCTAAAAGCACACCAGGAGTCAGCCGTGCCTCAGACATCCCCTATATTTACCAGATCTAGCGCCCATGGATTTCGCAATCTTCCATGAAATCAAATCTCTCTTGAAAGGCAGGAGATTCCAACGCATTGAAGAACTGAGGTCAGCTATTTTAGCAATAACAGCGCAGTAAGACAGGCAGTGGTACAATATATTTGACCAGTGGATATCTCAACATGCATAGGCGTTGTGTTCAGTGTAAAGGTGATTACTTTGAGAAAAAAATGAACGTTGGTAAACAAGTGTGCAATTTGCGTTATTTGACATAACGTCGACGACGTCGTAGCCCTGCCCCGGCATCGTGTTGGAACCAACTTTGTGAATAGTGTCATATTTTTTATGACTCATGGGAACTGCAAAATTTTGTAGATGTGTGACAGAAATGTTCACATTTAATGGGGTATACTTGTTTTTGTCTTTAAACATCAACTATGTCTACCAGATAAAAAAATCTACGTATTTTTTGGACAACCCTCGTATAATTTCGTAGATAAGTTACTTGTTAATGGACAAACTAACTTGGACCCATAGCCAATCATTCTACTCTGAAGGTCCACTTTTAGTGGTAGTACACCAGTTTCACCATATGCAATACAATTCGGAGTACTTTTCTTAATGTTTAATCTGTAATTTCAACTGCACTTGCTCTAAAACATTTAAATTGCCGAGTCCCCAAACCTCACTCCTATACAGAAGTATTGAATTAATCATCTTTTGAAATAGTTCTATTTGTATGTCTAATGGCAGCAGAAGTCACCTAGCTTTTTTTTCAAAAGATTAAACATGGCTCGCGATGCCTGATTTGCAATATACTTTTTAGCAGCTAAAAAAGATCCACTTCGGTTAAATAGAATACCTAAATATTTCTACTCCGTAACGACTTTTAGTTGTACCTCATTTATCATAAAATTATAGTTGCCCGCCATTCCTTTAGAGAAACTATAATCTTAGTTTTGTCACTGTTAATATCCAGTTTCCAAAGCTTACACTATGCCGCGTATAAATTTAAAGCAGTCTGTAGGTCATGAGAAGGTTCCGCCAATACTGATAACCGTGTCATCGGCATATATTTTAAAAATGTAAATATATTATTTTCCGTGCTTTACTAAAACAGTCAATTCCATACGTTTCGTTACTGCTCGAAAAAGTTTATAGGTCATTCAAGGAAACTGAAAAATAGAAAGGGGGATAAATTTTCTCCCTGACGTACCCCAATATTACTCGGGAAACATCTAGACATTACGCCATTTATCGAAACGCACGGCTTTATACTCTCATACATGCCTTTAATCAAGTTATAGCACTTACCAGTTATAACAAATTTTTGGATTTTAAAAAGTAAACCGCTCCTCCATACCGAATCAAAAGCACACTTCAGACCGATGAATCCACAAAATAACTTTTTCTTACAACGATGAAAAAGAGTGGACTGACAATAGTATGTAATGCAAAAATATGGTCGACAGTTGAAAAATTCTTTCGAAACCCCGCCCGGCATTCGCTCATTTTCTCGTATTATTCTGCATAACTTTGTAATCTGGGGCCGTATTCATAAAGCCACTTAAGTAGTTGCTATGCTGTTGCTAAGGCTAAATATCTATAAAGGAGATTCCATACAACTATGAAATTTGTTCTGGAGGAACAGTCTTTTTAGACTGTTTCTCCAGAGCAAATTTCATAGTTGTAGGGAATCTCCTTCTAAGAAATTCAGCCTTAGCAACAGCATAGCAACGACTTAAGTCGTTTTGTGAATACGGCCCCTGTTGTTTATGACAGCAGTAAATAATTTGCCCATGCAACTTAGCAATTCGAAAGATCTGTGGTTTTTCCTCTTTGCTTATATATTGGAATTATTTTGCTGATCGACCATGATTCTGGTTAAACACCTGTATCAGATACTAAATTAAATAAGTGCAAATATATCTCTTGCATATTTGCATATGCGGAAATTCGAAAGAATATTTAATGTGCTCATTTAAAATCATATCGATTCCAATAGATTTATTATTTTTAAAAGATCTAACAGCCTTGTAGAAGCTTGGACTTTTAATTTCCAGCTGGGAATGAAATTGCGCATTTACAAGGCACCCCACTGGGCACACAATGTTGAATCAACATTGATTCAACCTTGATTCAACGTCCTGACGTTGAATCAAGGTTGAGTCTATGTTGATTCAACGTTGTGTGCCTGCTGGGAAGATTTTGTATGGGATCCTCTAGGCTCACTATTATGGAGTTTAAAAACTGGGACGCAGCTATAGTGAGTCCCACTTTTTAACTTAATGATGTAAAAAAGATATTTTTTTCTTCTAAAAATAACCAAAAAAAAAAAAAAAAAAAAAAAGATATTGAATATTACTCTGCATTTTTTCCGGTCCAAAAGTCAGGACTTGTTTAGGTAACTTGAGCTTATACCCTTGAAAAAAGCGAGATAACAGCCCGGGGATTATATGATTTTTAACAGGACGGTGTATTGATAGACGTGAGTATGTTACACTTTTTGTCACCCGACGTAGGCGAAGGGGGACTATAGAAATGACCCTCGTCCGTCCGTGTGTCAGTACGAACGAATGTATACTTGTGTGACTTTGAATTAAGTGGCTGAAAAAAACTATGGGGTTATAATATTTAAGTGGCTCAAAAAAGTGTACTCACAAATGAATACTTGTGCGTCTTGTCTTATAAGCACAGAAAAAAGGACATGCAGACTCATAAAACATCGTAGTGCAGGAAAAAGCGTCCAGAAACTACTTCTATTATAGACTTCATTATCTCATTTAAGCAATTTAGGTTTTAAATCTCATTTAAGTAATAAATATATAAACAAGAATTCCGCAGATGACTATGTCCCGACTGCAAAATGTTTTTCTTTGGACTACTAGTATTATTCTGGCTATGTTCAACAAAAAGAAAAGTAGGTCAAGGTCAGCAAACGACAATGGCATTGCAGACTGCAGAGATGATGTCATGATATGTATACAGTCAAACCTGTCTTAAGGGGTCACCCAAGGGAAGGACAAAAATTGGCTGCTTAAGACAGGTGACCCCTTAATACAGGTTCATTTGCACTGTATTTTGGTTCAAGGGACCCAGAAAATGTGGCTGCTTAAGACAGGTGACCCCTTAATAGAGGTGACCCCATGAGCAGGTTTGACTGTATATGAAATTTCCTCACAAAAGCCTTTGTCGCTGTTCCTTTTACTGCATGAAATCAAATAGTTCAGGATTGCCCAAGATAAAGTGAAAAAATTGTTTTACAATATTTTCAAACTCCAGAATCTCGTAAAATCTGGCTATTTTTTTCCATTTTCACCCTGTCTATCCTAATGTTTAGAGAACTGTCTTCGAACCGCACATAGTTTCTAAAACGTTCATTATTTCAACAGTGCATTATAGTTTTGTAAATATAACATGCTTATATGAAAAACATATATTAAGGCATTCTTTCTGTGTAATGTTGAATTTCCACAGTAGGCTCAAGCATTCAAGAGAACCAGTTTTCATGAATGGTTTCTCAAAGTTGAAGACCCTTGAAACTCGCTACGATGACTGAGTCTGTCTCGTACCGGCTTATTAGGTTTCTAAAATCTTTATGCACTCTTATGATAATAAAGGAATTCAAATTTATGTACAGTCTGAAGATTAGTTCTCTAAGCGTTAGGATAGGAAGATTATTACTTGTACTATTTTCGGTTGCGCTTCACAAAAATGTGCCCTAATGCATTTGCGAACAGCAAAAGCTCAGTCCATCCTGCGCATCTGTGCAGTCTGATCAGAACAACTACAAAATGAAGGCTCTAGCTAGACTACATGAACGAGTCCTGAACAGGCCTCATACTGACCAAGCTTTTCCATCCCTGAAATGCCTGATTTTGCGGTCAAAATGGTCCTTTTATCAAATATACAAAGAAAATTCAAAATCTTACATGCCTGAAATCAACCAAAATTGAAAACCTGAAATCAGGCAAATGCCTGAAAAAATGAGGCCTGCTAAAACACATTTTCACGTGGTGCATCTCATTTCATGGCTTTAACTGAAATTCAGCTTAAAGGACTGGAATCGTTTTGGATTATCCAAGATTTTGGTCTTGTGTAGCCTCCTTATACTTGGTAATTTAACCACCCAAGTTTTGGAGTATATTACAGTCCCTTTAAAATGGATCGGTAGCCACTAACGCTTCGACACACAGTAGCCTCCTTATGCTGGGTCATGTAACCACCTACGTTTGGGAGACTATTATAGTCCCTTTACAACTGGGCAGGTAGCCACCAATACTCGGACACACACTACTTGGATATGTAACCACCTAAGTTTGGGAGTATATTATAATCTCTTTGCAACTGGACAGGTAGCCACCAATCTTGGATACACAGTACAGACTCCGTATACTTGGGACATGTACCCACCGAAGTTTGGGAGTACATTGGGCAGGTAGCCACCAATGCTTGGATACATACTACAGATTCCTTATACTTGGACATGTAACCGCCTAAGTGTGGGAGTTGTTGTTGTTTTGTAGTTTTACGTCCACGGTAAACAGCTATATGGTCATGTCGGGACAGTCAGTTGCCCGAACTACACTATTCCTGGGCAGGCTTATGCGGTTAACCAGTACTAAGTGCACATACTTTCGACAGTAACTGACAACTGCCATTCTTGAATCAGGGGAAGCAGAAACAAAAGTATGTGCCCGCACTGGGTATCGAACCCGAGACCTCTGGCTCGACAGACGTGCTACCGACTGCGCTACGTGGCCCGACAAGTGTGGGAGTACATTATAGTCTTTTACAAGTGTACACTATAGTCTCTTTACAATTAGATAGGTAGCCACCAATACTCGGACACACAATACAGCCTCCTTGCAGTACTTGAATAAGTAGTACTTGAATAAGTAATCACCTAAGTTTGACAGAATATTAGTCTTTTTACAACTGGACATTTAGCCACCAATGCTTGGATACATAGTACAGATACCCCATTTTTACTTGGATATGTTGGTTGGTTGGTTTTGTTGCTTAACTTCCACGGTAAACAGCTATGGTCATGTCGGAAAGGTCAGTTACCCTAACCACACTATTCCTGGGCAGGCTTACACCTCATAAGCGGTTAACCAGTACTAAGTGCACATACTTTCGCCAGTAACTGACAACTGCCCTTCTTGAATCAGCAGGAGAAATGAAAGAATGTTGCCGGACCGGGTATCGAACCCGGGACCTCTGGCTTATCCGTAAGACGCGCTACCGACTGCGCTACGCGGTCCATCACTTGGATATGTAACCACCTAAGTTTGGGAGTATATTATAACCTGTTTACAACTGGACAGGTAGCCACCAATACTCGGACACACAGTACAGCCTCCTTGCAGTCCCTGGATATGTAACCATCGAAGTTTGTGAGTATATTATAGTCTTTTTACAATTGGACATGAAGCCACCAATGCTTGGATACACATTACAGCCTCCTTATACTTGGAATCGTAACCACCTAGCTTTGGGAGTATATTATAGTCTCTTTAAAATTGGACATGTAGCCACCAAAGCTTGAATACACAGAACAGACTCCTTATACTTGGACATGTAACCACCTTCGCTTAGACACACATGGCAGCCTCCTTATACTTGGACATGTAACCACCTAGTTTTGGAGTACATTATAGTCTCTTTACAACTGGACATGTAGCCACCAATGCTTGGGGACACATAACAGCCTCCTTATACTGGGACATGTAACCATCTAAAGTAAAAAGATAAGTTTGGGAGTATATATTAATCTCTTTACAATTGGACATGTAGTCACCCTACCAAAACCAAACCCTAAGTTTGGGTTATCTTACACTCTCTTTATAGTTGGGCATGTACTGATGTGGTCACATGCTATGAGACCCCTCCTTGTAAATGAACATACATCTCTTGTTTATTAGAAGCAAAACTCTTTATTAAGATTAAAAGCTCTTTAAGATTTTTTCCTTCTGTAATTACGTGAAAACCCCCAACTCATTTTGTTTTCAGTAGTCTTCTGCTTGTATTGAACACTGGAAAACTACCTTATTTCCATAAAACACTAACAAAAAAGAGTTGTCAGAAGATAGCTGAGTGCACCTTATGGGAGCTTGACTCTCAGGGTACAGAGTATAACAATATATATATTATATTATAAAGTATATATATGGGACTGTGAAAGATAGGTCACAGTGACCTACAAAATGATGGATGGATGGATGACTTGCGATTTTACGTCCTTTTCCACAGTATTTTCAGCCGTATCAGGACGATGAGAGGTTGATGATGAAAGGCTGTGTGCAATGGAACCCCGTTTATGATTGGAAAGATTTCCACCTCTAGTGGGACTCGAACCCAGGACCGCTAGATCAGTAGGCCAGCGCTTAACCTACTGAGCTACCAGGGCTCCGCTGATTGCACCGAGATTAAATGATTGAGTTGTAAGTGTAGTTCAAGTATCATCAGCCTAACCCTTACAATTACTGAGTGATGGACCCAAAGCAAACCATGAACCTAAGTATGATAACTTCCTGAACCATAAAAGATAGGTTACAATCATATATGGATGGTTGGTTTCGGATGCTCTCTTCTAGGAGTAAGTGTTGGCCAAGTATCATCAACCTAGCCCTTATAGTTGCTTAGAAATCAACCTAAACACAAAAACTGAGCCTACTGAACCGTGAAATGTATGTCAAGGTCAGATATGGATGGTTGGATTAAGGAGTAAGTGTTGGGCAACTATCATCAGCCTAGCTCTTATAGTTGCTGAGAAATGGACCTAAACACAAAAACTGAACCTCATAAGGTCACTGAACCATAAAATATAGGTCACAGTCAGATATGGATTGTTGGTTTCAGATGCTCTCATCTAAGAGTTACTGTTGGCCAAGTATCATCAAATAGCCCTAATAGTTGCTGAGAGCCTTAACACAAAAACTGAACCTTAAATGTCAACATGCACATGGATGCTGATGCCGACACACACAGGCATGCTGGGGGTATAGCATAAGTGCTACTTTGCTTTCGCAAAGGTGCGCTGAAAAACAGAAAGCAATCAATGTTCCCATCTCTATAAGCTGGTGTGATGTTTGAATGTTTTCACTTTGCAAAGAGCCATGAGTCATTTAGCCATTATCATTGTCATACAGCAACAAGATACTGAATGTATATATACTGAAACGAAAAAGAAACGCACAGATAGATTTAAATTTCAATATTTCATATCCAGACTATAGGAATGACAAAACATTTATCTCACTTTATTTAGCAATCAATAGCCTATCAATATTGAAGGTCAGCTGTTCTTGAATTTTATCACCGTAAATACACTACACGTCAAAAGTAAGCTAGGGTCACAATTCTTGCCATTCACGATTTAGTAACGTGTATGTCCACCTCTCGCATTTAAGCCTTCGCGAATTCTTGAGCCCATTGAACCAATCAGACGGTTAATTTTATACACTGGAATGTTATTCCACTCTTCAGTCAACGCACGTGACAGTTCCTGTAGAGTCCTCGGTTTATTCACCCGACGTCTGACCCTCCGGTCTAATTCATCCCACAGATGTTCTATTGGGGAAAAGTCCGGGCTATAGGGAGGCCAGTCCATGACATTAACGTTATTCTGGGTCAGAAACTCTGTGCAGATCCGGGCAACGTGAGGTCTTGCATTGTCATGTTGAAACGTCAACGCACGCTGTTGTGTGATGGGAACAACATGTGGAGCTAGGATCTCATCTCTGTACTTCACCGCTGTCATTGTCCCGTCGACGAGCACAAGTGGTGATTTGTAGCCATGCGCAATACTCCCCCAAACCATGACCGAGCCACCGCCAAACCGATCTCTGTCAATAATGCAGGCGTCAGCGTACCGTTCGCCCCTACGTCTGTATACACGTTGCCGACCGTCCGCACGATGAAGACTAAATCTGGACTCGTCGGAGAATAAAACACTGCGCCAGAGACGTCTTGGGAAGTTGATCGGGCGATGCCTTTCCAACCAATTTAAACGTATCGCCCTTCTACGTGCCGTTAGTGGCGTTCCGACGTATGGCCTACGTGCTCTTATCTGGAATTCACGTAGTCGGTTTCTGACGGTCTGAGGGTGAATACGGTTGTTATGAACCCCGGGTTTATTCAGTGCTGTTTCTGTTGCTGTCTGAAAGCGATCACGCAAGTGGGTCAAGCGTATTTGACGGTCCTGTCTGGCCGTGGTTACCCTAGGACGTCCGCTCCGACGTCGGTCAGATGTGTTCCCAGTGCGGCGTAGACGTTGCCAGAGTCGACAAATGGTGGAATGGTTAACTCCCAATCGTCGGAAAACCTCAGATTGTGAGATACCTCTCATCAGCAGTGTGACGGCACGATCACGGTCAGTTTGGCGTAGCCGTGGCATGATTTGCGGCGTTTCTTCGTTAGACGAATTGTTTTAAAGTGTAACGCTAACCGGAATGATGATTCAGGAAAAAGTTTTACACTTTTAAATCCTCTTAAATCTCACTCAGCAAGAAAAAAGTGATTTCACGTGTTACGTGAAACACGTGAAATAACAGGTAATCTGCTGAGTACTGTTTACGAATTCAAATTTGCATTATTGACAGAAGGCCAATAGTATGAAAATATTTGTTTTCTAGCCAACCAATAAAATGTTATTTGAGCAAAACACCTGTGCGTTTCTTTTTCGTTTCAGTATAGTATATTTAATCTTTTAATGCAAAATGTCTCATAAAAATATCTTGGCGAAGCACTAGACCAGCTTGGACATGGAAATAACAAATAGCAACAAGTCATGACATTTTATCATATAAATGGTTCCTTTGCAACAGTTAAATCTTATGTTATACAGGTATCGAATAGTATATACTCTGTATGCATCTCTCTACCAGTGGGCCATACAAAAAGCCATGGGTTAAAAAAAGAATTCGAAAAAAGCTTATTTTACAGAATTTGCAGATCTTTAAATTTTTATTATGGCAATGTTGGACTGATATATGTCAATGAAAGTGCATCCATAAATCAGCTTTGCCTAAATATATGAAGCAAAAAAACCAATCATACTTTTTTTATTAAAGAACAGATAATCAAACCACCACATTAAAAATGTGTATTATCAAATCAAAAGGAAAAGTAAACTGTTATTTACAAAAAAAAACAAAAAAACACTGGTGACTTCGAACTTCATAGATTATACTTCACAGTACAGATTATACTTCACAGTACATACTTCATAATTTCCTAGAAGATCATTTTACATATATACTGTTCACAAGAAGTTGGGGATACTATGCCCCTAAAAATTATAGCATTTGGAAATAAAAAAAAAAGATGAAATCCATCAGAAAACAGCAAGTATCAATAAGGCAAATATTCACCGAGACATATTGCACAAATGTTTGAATGATGAGGACTTGCGATTTTACGTCCCTTTTAACAGTATTTCAGTCATATCAGGACTATGAGAGATTGATAATGAAAGGCTGTGTGCAATGGAACGCTGTTTACAATCAGAAAGATTTCCGTCTCCAGCGGTGCTCAAACCTGGGACCGCTAGATCAGTAGGCCTGCGCTTAACTTACTGAGCGACAGTGCCTACACACACAAATATTTGAACGGTACATTCTGTCACCTGATCTGCATCGGATTTGTTTTAGACATGGGGTTGACCCCTAATTTCCCACGAATCAGGTAGGGTGCCAAATCATTTTCACTGGCAAAACTTACACAGGAACACTCGCCATGATTCATTTAAAAAGCTGAAAATATTTTTTGCACATTGTATTATCAGATTAAGGAATGCATGCCATTCACATCTGCATTTTTCGATGAGTCGCATACTTGTTTGAGCTTTGTTTTCTGCTTATCTTCTCCAAATGGCAGTTTTGAAGAACAAAAATTTTTTAGAGCATACAAAACATAACAAGAATTGTCAGAAGACAATAAAGCGCGCCTACTGGGTGCTTGCCTTTAAACTGGGCAATTTCAATAAGTGCCTCCACAACAAAATATTAGTAACAGTGACATACAAGTAATATGGGATCAGCTGCACCATTAGACTAAGACACTATTCAAAGTATGACGCAAATCTATTAGATTAAGATAGAAATATAGGGCAAAATTACCAAATTATGAAATATATGTCATGATTATCTACACATCATGAGATCGTTTGCAGCATAAGACTGAACCATTATCTCAAGTATGATGCATATTTAACAATTTGTTCTAAAGATATGACAAAACCTATGAACCATGAAATATAGGTCACAGTGACCTCTAAATAGTATGAGGTCATCCGTGGTGTCAAACTGATCAACTATCTCAAGTATGATGTAAATCCATCAAATAGTGTTGAAGATATAATGTTAAGTCACTAGACCATGAAATGTAAGTCACAATGACCTGTAAATAGTATCAGGTCATTTGCAGTGTCAAAAAGAACCATTATCTAAAGTATGGTGCATATCTATTACATAGAGCTCAAGGTAGAAGGCAAAATCAATGAACCATGAAATATATGTCACAGTGACCTATAAATAGTATTAGGTCATTCGCTGTGTCAAACTGATCAACTATCTCAAGTATGATGTAAATCTATTAAATAATGTTGGAGATATAAGGCAAAATCACTGGACCATGAAATGTAGGTCATAGTGACCCATAAATAGTATCAGCTCATTTGCAGTGTCACACAGAACCACTGTCTAAGGTTTGATGCATGTCTATTACATAGATCTCAAGCTACTTGGCAAAATCACTGAACCATGAATTAAAGGTCACAGTGACCTAAAAATAGTGTCAGGTCATTTGGGGTGTTAAACTGGCCAACTATCTTAAGTATGATGTAAACCTATCAAATAGTGTTGGAGATATAAAGCAAAATCACTGAACCATGAAATATAGGTCACAGTGACCTATAAATAGTATGAGGTCATTTGGGTGTCAAACTGACCAACTATCTCAAGTATGATGTACATCCATCAAATAGTGTTGTAGATATAAGGCAACATCACTGAACCATGAAATATAGGTCACAGTGACCTATTAATAGTATGAGTTATTCACTGTGTCAAACTGACCAACTATCTCAAGTTTGATGTAAATCCATCAAATAGTGTTGGAGATATAAGGCAAAATCACTGAACCATGAAATATAGGTAACAGTGACCTATAAATAGTACGAGGTAATTCATGGAGTCAAACTGACCAACTATCTCAAGTATGATGTAAAAGTAAAATGTATGCAAAGACCAGGAACTGAAACAATCAAAATCCAAATCCAGCCCTCAAACCATAGTTGGAAACAACTAAGATTACAAATAATCAAGATACAGAGAACATATGGCCAACCGAGTGAGCAGCTTGTTCCCAAAAGGAGGCCACTCAGCAACCCAAACCGAACCAAAAATAATAAGAACATACATAAGGTAAAACATCACAGAAACTCTGACACCAAAAACAGGCAACAGGGAACCACAACAGAACTACCGCCTTGGAACGGTCAGTAATGAATTACTGGGGGGCTTAAATCGATTTTACAGACCCAATCTCACCCTCAGTATCTGAAGTGGTACAAAACATTTAGTTGGTTGTTCGGTTTGCATGATAACCCTCTAACTTGTCAATGTAAATCCATCAAATAGAGTTTGGAGATATAAGGCAAAATCATTGAACCATGAAATATAGGTCACAGTGACCTATAAATAGTATGAGGTCATTTGCTGTGTCAAACTGATAAACTATCCCAAGCATAATGTAAATCTGTCAAATAGTGTTGGGGATATAATGGCAAAATCACTGGACCAAGTAATATAGGTCAAGGCCAGATGTAGGTCAGGCACTGAGATGACATGATCTAGAAGTAAGTCTATGCCAAGTATTTTGCTCTTATTCCTTATTGTTAATGAGTAATGGACCTAAACGCATAAACTGAACCTAAGTTCACTGAACCGTGAAAAGTAGGTCACTGTCAGATATGGCTGGTTGGTTTCAGATGGTCTCACCTACGAGTAAGTGTTGGCCAAGTATATCAGCCTAGCCCTTATAGTTGCTCAGAAATGGACCTAAACGCAAAAACTGAACCTAAGTATGATAAAGTCAATGAACCGTAAAATATAGGTCACTGTCAGATAAAGATGGTTGGTTTCTGATGGTCTCATCTAGGATTAAGTGTTGGCCAAGTATCATCAGCCTAGCCCTTGTAGTTGTTGAGAAATGGACCTAAACGCAAAAACTGAACCTAGAAGTCCACCGCGCACATGGACGCGTACGCGGACGAACACGCGCACGCCGGGGGGTATAGCATAAGCACTCCTTTACTTTGTAAAAGCGCTAAAAATGCATTAAAAGCCTTTTAAAAAAAAATACGATGAAGAATCTGAAAGAGATTTTTAATCATGTCAAATTCTGGTACTGACCTCATGTCCAAAGAAAATGTATGCAGATCATGTGACATGATATACTGTTCAAACCTTTAATCAACAGGTCTTAACAAATATTTGCCTAATATATAATTACCATTTTAGATGGATTTCATGCTTTTTCTAAATGCTACAATTTTTAATAGCATAATATCCCCTACTTTTTGTGAACTGTATATACAAGAGAATAGGAAGTGACATTTCAAAGTTCATACTTCACAGTTCATACATCACACTTCATATTTCATTGTCATCAGGTGTAAAGTATGAACTATCAAGTGTGATGTACTCTGAAGTATGAATTGTGAAGTATGAACTATGAAGTGTGAACTGTGAAGCATCAACTATGAAGTGTGTAAAGCATGAAATATGAACTAAGTGTGAAATATGAACTAACACCTCTCAAGTATGAACTATTAAGTATGAATCATGAAATTTGAACTATGAATTGTGAAGTATGAACTGTGAAGTCACCTCCAGTCTTCTGAAGCATCATGTCGTGCTGACCTCACAGTTTACACTTCATAGTTCATACTTCACACTTATTGCTTATAATTATGAACTACAAAGTATGAAGTGTGAAGCATGAACTTTGAAGTCTGAAGTCACTACTGGTCTTTCCTAGTTATATATTTGTATTTGCAATGCAACTCCTTAGATGAACCCTTGGATTTTTACAACTTTTCATACTTTCAACAATACACAATGTGCAACAGCACATATACACAAGAGTCGGAACTGGTCATTGTCATGTTCGATTGGGGAAAGTCATGGGGGAGGCTGTTCAACTTTACTGCCTTGCATGTCAATTAGAAAACCTTTCTGTCATGTATTTTGCAATCATTGCGTAAAAAAATCGAAAAATCAGGGTTCCCACACAAAATAAGAAATAAAATTCTGTGACTTTTCCATGATAATTCCGTGGAAGTTCCACTGAAGTGAAAGTTCCATGACCATTCAAAGAGGTCTTCTTTTCTGTGTTTTTCCATATAATAAAGTATAAAAGACAAAAACAGGCAATTATGTTGCAAAAGTAATTGGCTTGTAAGTCATATCTTTTCTGATGAAGAAAAATATTTGAATTGCTCTGTTGAAAAATCAGGTATGTATTTCCCCAATACTAAAGAGAAGAAAAAATTGAGAATTAATGACATCCAAACTGGCATCTCATATAAAAATTCCATGATTTTTCATCATTTTTTAAATTCCATGATTTTTCTATGCATGGATTTTTTTTTTTCATTTTCCATGTTTTCCAGAGCCCGTGGGAACCCTGGCAAATGATATGCAATGATATCTTGCAAGTAAATGTAATTATATTTAATTTCATTTTTCTGCTGATCATGGAAGTATAAAGGCAATGGGCCCCGTGCAAAGTTAACCTCAATGCCCTTCAGGTGTCACTCACTGTAAAACAATATATTTTCGCAGATATTTATTTTTGCGTTTTTGTCTTCAGGGACATTTTGTGGCAATTTATTTTCACGGATTTCAAAAACAGTAAAAATAATTTTCGCGATTTTATCATGCTCTGGCCCATAGAATGTTTGTCTCCTTTGACGTGTACCGTGACTACTATAGTGACCCACTGACCTGTTAACCGATAATTGTAATGACCTATCGGATTATAAAATAATGACTTCTGGTGGATTCTGATAAAATTGGATAATTTTATATTTTTTTTGGACAAATTGTATGTGCTACTGGTATATGCTGCAATAAAATATGATTTTAAGGTTCTGCCATTCTACCCAAATTTTATACATATTTATTGTGACGTATCAAATATCTGTGCTTTGTGTATTCGGATATCTGGATATAAACCATGCTTTTAATGATCTGTCTTTTCCTCGGCATTTATCCCAAAATTTTGTCACGGTGATTTAATTTCGCAATTTTTTCTATTTTGCGAATATCTCGAAAATAAATTGCTTGCAAAAAAAAATTGTTTTGCAGTACTTTGCATGTGACCCATTGCATTTGTACTTCTATGAACATCAGAAAAAAGAAATTCATTTCTTAACTCAATCACTGTTTTACTTTTAACAGTAAACAAAGTATTCAAACCATTGGTCCTGTATCACTCCCCTGAGTAACATATACATGTTATGGTAAATCTGGTTATTCACTATGTTACCACTGGCATATACTGGTATACTTCATTGGATCAAAGACAGGAAGCAGATGTCCATCATTTGGTAGGCCCAGGTTCCAAATACCGAATTTCACTATTTTCAATTTTTCAGTTCTGGAGAAAAGGGTATTTAGTGGGGTTTTACCATATATGGGCAAGGTGACCATCTTGGTCAACTGACTGAAATCATGTGCATAAAATATCATTCCCTTGACCCAAGGAAGCTATAAATGAAAAACGCATACAATGGAGCTTCTGAGGAAGGCGGGTGAAAATATTAAGCTGCCTCAGGACAAAACTCTGATTAAAACAAAGCTTTTTGTGACTTACATACACATACTGTGTAAATTTCTTCAAAACAGTTACCCTCTACCATCATTTTCTCCATACAAAATTTTCAAATGAACAGGAACATAAATTTTACCTCCACATAACTGAAGGTCAACCTGGGGTTATAGTTTCAACAAATTTGGTAAGTTTTTTTGTATCTGATGCTTTATATCAGTTTCTTTGTTTTCATTGGCTCATTTCTGGAAATTATTAATATATTTTCACTATAAATGGGCATGGCGGCCATCTTGGTCAATAGACCCAGAACCATTTGAACTAGCTTTCACTCCTCTGACCCAATGAGTCTACATGTTTTTATTACTTCAGAGTGGGTTTTTTCACTGACCCTCAAAGCATTGTGAAGGTATCTTTCAATAACCCTTAAATCATCACACAAAACTGCAGCTACAGGCGTTTTTAATTCATTTTTCTCATTTTTTTTCTTCACAGAAAATCTCTGAAAAAGTAAAATGAGAGAAAATATTTGAAACTGCCCTCTGCTGCAGTTGTGAGTGACATTTTAAGAAGCAAATGACAAAACATTTTCCCTGTATAAATGTTTACTTTACCCATACAAATGTATAGGGATATAAATTATACTTTTCATCAAAAAAGTAATAGGTGAACCTAGGATCATTATTTGAATAAACTAGGTAGGACCCTAGTTCCAATGCTTTATACCGAGTTTCACTGTTCCTAGTTCTGGGATGATTTTTGAAGCATAGTTACCATATATGGTTATGGTGACCATCTTGGTTAAGATCAGAACAGATTGAAAAAGCTTTAGTCCCAACAACCCCAGAAAATATGGTTCCATTAGCTAGTGACTTCAGAACTGTTTGAAAATGTAGACAACCGACCCTGCCTATTCTATACGTTCCCTGGAAGACTTCAGCTCATGGGAGCTAAAACATATACATGTAAATGGTTCTTAATTATGTGCTGCTTTTCAAATGAATAAATTTGATAATATTTACACTGTGACTTTACAAGTTAATATGCAATGAAGGATTAACTGACTGGCTTACAAAATTTCAATCCCAAGAGACTTTATAAAAGTTTTGTGTTATGAAACTTTTCGTATTCCATTTGAATCATGACATTTCAACTGCCATGTCATTAAAACATATTACTGTGAGGAAAGTGATACCAAATACAATGAAGATTCAGAATATTAGCAATAACACCATAAATAAGTATTGGCAAAACGTGACTGATGATGACAAAGACATAGGTGTTTCAGTGATTTTTTATCTCTGCATCCAGGATGCACAAATCTCCCTGGGGACTCTCCAAATGAAATCATGTGCATCCCTTGGATGCAGGATGCAAAGAAAGTACCAAAAATGAGTTCTATTTTCACTTTGGCTGCCAAAAATAATCCATTTCATCACTGACGGTGACTTGGTAGAATACCGCCAATAGGTAAAATCTAGACCCATCTGTCCTGTTCTTGCTCAACGGAACACCGATGTTGTCCGTTACTGGCTGAATTTTCGGATCTTTGGTACTGGGTTTTACCTATGAACAACATTTTACTGACATACCAGTGCCTCCTAAAAAGATCAGGAAAACTGATCCTAAACAAAGACTAGTTATTTGGCAAAGGATAACCAGCAGACAAATGAAGAAACAGCGCAATCAGTAAACAGTTCTGATTCTAATCATCTGTTCAGGATGTTTCATTGGAATCAGAACCAGGAAAGCCATCAAAAGTCCAAACATATAACAACAATACGGACATCAGTGCTAAAGCTATGAATAACTGGACTCACTCACTTTACTGAACCATGTTTTGGGACAAACTTGGGGACTCATAATTTGTGATACGGGACTCACTGATTTCTGGCTGAGTGAGTCCAGGGACTCATAACTGCAAATAGTAAACTAGAAAATTGTGTCTGTAAGACACTAATGATGCCCCCGTGCAGTGCCTGTCACATGACGTGTATATCCATAAAGCTCCTACAAAGAATCCATTGAAAACATACCCTCCCATGTAAAAATTGCCCAAAATGATTAAGTTAAAAAGGCTGTGATTCTGTCAAAATTAATTCTAGTTCTATCAAAATGCCTAATGCATATCTTCAAATATGTCCACAATATGTAGACAAGGTTTGAAAAAGATCCACTGAAAACTGTGGAGCAAGCTGATAACAGAAACTCCATACACTACAATGCAAAAATTTCCCTAGAATGACTAAGTTAAAAAGGCCGATTTTCTGTCAAAATTAATTCTAGGTCCAACAAAAACCCACATGCACACCTTCAATACATTCACAGCATGTATGTAAGGTTTAAAAAAGATCCATTGAAAACTGTGAGAGGAGTTGATTACGCAAACTCTATACCCTAGAAAGCAAAAATTTGCCTAAAATGACTAAGTTCTAAAGGCCGTAATTCTGTCAAAATTAATTCTAGGTCCAACAAAAACCCACATGCACATCTTCAATACAATCACAGCATGTATGCAAGGTTTGAAAAATATCCATTAACAAGAGCTGTCGCCTGACAGCATAGCTCGCCTGAATTGGTGCTTGCCCATCACATAGCCACTATGGTGGTGTGGACTGCTATGCATAAAACTTCAGGCAAGCATGTCCAAAATAAAAACACATTTATAAACAAAAGCTATCTCAGAAATAAGTCTTAAAATTAAATTAAAAAAATAAAAATAAATTCCAAGTCCATGAGCTTGAGGTAAAAAAAACAGAAGGTGGGGGTGGGAAGGGGGGGGGGGGGGGGGGGGGGGGAGGAGGATAGGATGTACCATGAACTATTATCTAACATCAGTCCAAGTATTAGTATCAACTGAGTCCATCATCGTGGCACTGTGAAATTATTATGTCTTCATAAATATAAAACTTTAACCAAAATCTTTAAGACAAAATTCTAAGTTGATGACCTTGACTTCAAGGTCATCCAGTGGCGTAAGGATAAGGTATTTTGTAAAAACTCACAAAAGTGTCTAACATCACTTCAAGTATAAACTAAATCTCTGCAAAGCATTATGAATCAGTATGCAATTACAAAACTTTAATAAAGACCAAAATTTCCTAAGTCCCTGACCTTGACATCAAGGTCACTGAGCGGGGTTGGGGTAGAACTCTGTAGCTCTAACTACAGTGCAAATATAAAAAGAATTCATCTATGGGTTCAAGAGATATGTGTCTTTAAAAAACTTTAACCAAAACATCCAATCAATAAAAAAATATTTTTCTAAGTCCATGACCTTGACATCAAGGTCACTGAGGGGGGTGGAGGTTGTACCTTCGAAAACTTTGGACCAATATCTAACTTCAGTGCAAGTATCAAAGGAATCCATCCATGGGTTAAGGAGATATTGGGCTTTATAAAACTTTAACCGAAACATCCAGTCCAAAAAAACTCCCAATTTTCTAAGTCCATGACCTTGACATCAAGGTCACTGAGTGGGGTGGGAGTGGTACCCTGTTAAACTTTGGGCCAATGTCTAACTACAGTGCAAGTATCAAAAGAATCCATCCATGGGTTAAGGAGATATAGGTCTTTAAAAAACTTTAACCAAAACATCCAATTCGAACGCCGACGCGGACGCTGACGCGTGCGCGGATGCCGTGGTGACAACAATAGCTCTTCCTGAACTTTCGTTCAGGCGAGCTAAAAACTGTGAGAGGAGTTGATTTCATAAACTCTATACCATAGAATGCAAAAATTTGCCAAAAATGACTAAGTTCAAAAGGCCGTAATTTTGTCAAAATTTATTCTAGGTCCAACAAAAACCCACATGCACATCTTCAATATGTCCACAACATGTATGCAAAGTTTGAAAAAGAGCCATTGAAAACTGTGGGAGGAGTTGATTACACAAACTCTATACCCTTTCTATACAAAAATTTGCCTAAAATGACTAAGTTCAAAAGGCCGTAAATCTGTCAAAATTAATTTTAGCCCCATCAAAAATCCACATGCACATCTTCAATATGTCCACAACATGTATGCAAAGTTTGAAAAAGTTCCATTGAAAACTGTGGGAGTAGTTGATTACACAAACTCTATACTATAAAGCGTGATGAACAGACAGACAGACAGATGGACAGACAGGGGCAAATCTTAATGCCCCCTGACTATCGTCACGGGGGCATAAAAAAAAATAGCTGGTATTTTTAAGTACAACCTAATTTAACAGGTTCCAGTAATACCAAACAGTTTTATCACCTATATAATTACAAAAATTGTCAGAAGACAATGGAGCGTGCCTTACGGGAACTTGCCTTTAACCAGTGCCCAGTTAGCATGAACAATAATCATGAAAAATAAGTCAATCACTCCTAGAGTCAGTATGAGATCATTTACAGTGTCTGGTCATACCGTTATCTCAGATATGATGCAAAACCATAAAAAAGTGTTGGGAGATATATGGAAAAAAAATCACTGGACCATGAAATATAGGTCAAACTGACCTACAATCAGCATGAGGTCACTTGTAGTGTCGAACTAAATCATTATCCAAGATACCATAAAACTGTGTTGGAGATACATGTATTAGGCAATATCACTGGACCATGAAATACAGGTCAAACTGACCTACAGTCAGTATCTGGTCACTCATAGTGCCAGACTGCACCATTACCCTAGGTTTGCTGCAAAACAATGAAAAATAGTTGAGTATATAAGGCAAAAATCACTGGACCATGTAATATAGGTCACAGTGACCTACAATTAGTATAGGGTCACTCACAGTGTCAGACTGTACCATTATCCCAGATATGATGCTAACCCATGAAATAGTGTCGGAGATACAAGGCAAAATTACTGGACCATGAAATATAGGTCACACTGACCTACAGTCAGCTCGCAGTGTCACTCGCAGTGTCAGACCGTCCCGACGTGACCATAGATCTTTACCGTGGACGTAAAACAACAAATCAATCAATCAATCGCAGTGTCAGACTTATGATGCAAATCCATGAAACAGTGTTGGAGATACAAGGCAAAATCACTGGACCATGAAATATAGGTCAACACCAGACATGGTTCAGTGCCTTCTGTTGGTCTGTCCCAGATGTATGGTATTATGTAAGTATTATGACTCTATCCTTTGTAGTTACTGAGAAACTGTCTTAAAGTACATAAAGATTTTTCTCTAAATGCAATGAACCATGAAATATTAACTAGTCAAGTGTGGATATTGTCCAGTGCTTGCTGTTGGTCTTCCCCAGTGCTTGCTGTTGGTCTTCCCCAACGTCACGATACACAATGGACTATTAGCAACGATTTTTGTAATTTTCCAGGCATTTTCAGTGAAATCATACTATAAAATGCAAGAATAGTGATCAAACATGTTTGTTCCATTGCATTAACATTTGCGGTGTCCCTCGGAAGGTGATGGAACCCTCGCCTGTGGCTTGGGTACCAACATCTTCCTCGGGACCCGGCAAATGTTAATGCATGAAAAAAAACACGTATGATCCCTATATTACTCTACCCCTTGTAGTGACTGAGAAACTGACCATTCCGCAGAAGGTGAAGAATTTTTTTCTATGTGCAGTGAACTATGAAATATAGGTCAACATCAGATATGGTTCAATGCTTTCTGTTTGTCTTCCCCAGATTAAGTGTATACCAAGTATGAAGCCTCTATCTCTTGTAGTAACTGAGAAACTGACCTTAGCGCAGCAGCTGAACATGTTGATCGCGCATGCAAACACACACTAAGGATATTGCATAAGCACTCCTTTGCTTCTGCAAAGGCACGCTAATACCTAAAATATGTCATTGAGTGGGCTGGACTGACTTCTTAAAAGTACAACATCCTGTAAAATCAGATGATAAATTCAAAGAAAAACCATAGAGTTTGCAATTATCAAAATTTCAAGAACTTAATGAAGAACTATTTAACAATAAACACAATGCAAAAGGAACCAATAAACTACAATGTCATAATTTTACAGCCACTTCTCCTTGATAACCTATGGTCACAAAAGTGCTGACTCACTTAACATTCAAATTTTGTTATTTTTCAGGGGTTCTTTTCCCAGTCAAATTTGTTGGATCATTCGGAAACTATATGTACAGTGTACAAGCAAAATTTAAAGTATCTAAACTTTACAGTGAAAACTGGACTGCAAATTTTAATATGTGTACTCCTGTGGCCGTAACTCAAAAGACACATTTTAAAACAAAATTCACTCCCTTGTACAGCATCTGTAAGAATATCTCAGACTCTTGGAAATTTTGACATTTTTCATCATTTTATCACAAAGCAGAAGCCATAGATAATGTACAAGCCATGAAGCTTAAATTATAATATCCATATATAGATACAAACATTCTTAAATTATGTATTTTTGCCATTGAAGTTCATATAAAGACATACTGAAGGAGATCTGGGCAGTCTGGTCAGAGTTATTGCTTGAATATTCTAAGAACTTGGAGAATCTTTTAGTGAAGACTGATTCGGGTGTTCAAATACATAGTTTGATTTGAATATTAACTGTACACACATGGTAATGGTTTTATTTCACTTGTGAGACTTTACCACATGCAGTAAACAGAGTACCAGATACAGTGGGTGTGAACTCGGGTTTAACGTCCCACCAACAACGAGGTCATACGGAGACGGGACCTCGGTTTAAAGTCTCATCCGAAAGACCGGAGAAGCGGGGGATCGATCTTGCGATCCCTGGGTTGGTAGTCCAGCGCGTTATCCACTGCACTACCGCCGCTCCTACCAGATACAGTGGTATTATTATGAGGATAATTCAAATGGGATTTTGAGGATAATTTTGAGATAATCTTTCATATTTTTCTACAAAAATATATGTTGTGACTCCTCAATGGAACTGTCTTTGCGTTTTTATTGAGAAATATGTTAAAATTATCCCTAAATTATCCATGTTACCCCTTCTTATCTAGAGCACTGGTAGAGTAAACAATCAATGAAGACTGTATTTGCACAGCAGAACCAGTCTTCACTTTTAAGAATTGTCCAGGATTCACAGAATGTTCAAACTAGGTGCATAGACTCTGATCAAACAGTGCAGATCTCCTTCATAACATTGTCATACAAACTTGAAGTGGCAAATATACACAAAAGTTAATGGTCAAATAAACAGTGTTAGTTATATTTATTGGATAAAAATAACTGAAGCATCATGGCTTTTATATTATTTGTGGTAACTCTCAAAGTGATAAAATGAAAAAAGCCATAGAGACTGGAAATTGCTACAGATGCTGTACTAGGAGGTGCATTTTGTTTAAAATACATCCTTTCATTTTAAATGAATCAGTAAAGCCCCAGCCCCAAGAGTGGATGTATAAAAATGCAAGCCAATTTACACTGTTCTTAAATTATCATTAGAACTCCCTCTCCATTTTTCAATGTAAATAATTTTTTCTCAACAAAGTCAATCAAGAATAAACTGTGATCAAGGGTAAGAACAAGAGGGCCATGAGGCCCTGAATCGCTCACCTGAACAATTGGCTAGGTGGCTTTTTCTTATCATGTCTGAAATTGTCAAAATATGAGTCTTGGGTCATGCCCTCATTTTTAGGCCAAACTCTTCAAAACTTTCCATGAAATCTTATGTTCTAGCATTTTCCCATATTTGATCATGCCGCAAAAAAGGTCAAGGTAAACCCAAGGTCACCATTTGAACAGTCTTGGTGATACTCTAGTACTCCATGCTACTTACCAAGTTTCAAGGCCATAGGTGTTATTGGTTCTGGAGAAGAAAAATATTAAAGATTTATACCATAAGTGGTAATGGCGGCCATGTTGTTCATGTGACCTGGACCGTTTGAACAAATTTTTATTCAATCAACCCCTGGAGGCTCTATATGAAATGTATTTACAACTGGCCCTTTGGCTTTTGAGGAAATGGTTGAAAATGTCAAAATATGAGGGATCTGGATCAAAGGTCAAGAAATGACCTTGACCTCATAATTCTTCATGACCTCATTAAGACAAATGTATATACCAATTTTTAGGCCAAAATCTTCAAAACTTTCCATGAAATCTTATGTTCTAGCATTTTCCCATATTTGACCTTGCTGTAAAAAAGGTCAAGGTCAACACAAGGTCATAATTTGAACAATCTTGATAGTACTCAAGTACACAATGCTACATACCAAGTCTCAAGGCCATCGGTCAATTGGTTCTGGAGAAGAAGATACCATATATGGGCGTGGTGGCCATGTTGGTCATGTGACCAGGACCATCGGAAAAATTATTCATTCCGTCAACCCCTGGAGGCTCTATATGAAATTTGGTTTCAATTGACCCAGTGGATTTTTAAGGAGATTGTTTGAAATTGTCAAAATATGAGAGTTCTGGGTCAAAGGTCAAAGAATGACCTTGACCTCTTGTACTAACAAATCTTCATGTACTCATTAAGATGACTGTATATACCAATTCTTAGGCCAAAATCTTCAAAACTTACCATGAAATCTCATGTTCTATCATTTTCTCATATTTGACCTTGCCGTAAAAAAGGTCAAGGTCAACCAAGGGTCATAATTTGAACAATCTTGATAGTACTTGAGTACCCAATGCTACATACCAAGTCTCAAGGTCATCAGTCAACTGGTTCTGGAGAAGAAGATTTTTAAAGGTTTTTACCATATATGGGCGTGGTGGCCATGCTGGTCATGTGACCTGGACCGTATGAATAAATTTTCGTTCCCTCAACCCCTGAAGGCTCTATATGAAATTTGGTTTCAATTGGCCCAGTGGCTTTTGAGGAGTTTGTTAGAACTTGTCAAAATATGAGAGTTCAGGTCAAAGGTCAAAGAATGACCTTGACCTCTTGTACTCATAAATCTTCATGTAGTCATTAAGATGACTGCAGATACCAATTTTCAGCCCAAAATCTTCAACAGTTTCCAAGATATCTTATGTTGTAGCATTTTGCCATATAAAGCATAAGAGAGCAAATTTGACCTTACCGTAAAAAAGGTCAAGGTCAACCCAAAGTCATAATTTGAATAATCTTGGTAGTACTCGCCTACCCGATGCTACATACTAAGTTTCAAGGCCATCGGCCTATTGGTTCTGGAGAAGAAGATTTTTTCAGGTTTTTACCATATATGGGCATGGCGGCCATGTTGGTCATGTGACCAGGACCATTTGAACAATTTTTCGTTCCTAAGGTCCCAGGAGGCTCTATATGAAATTTGGATACAATTGGCCCAGCGGTTTCAGAGGAGAAGTCGTTTGAAATTGTTGACGGACGGACGACGGACGGACGACGGAGCCTTACCATCCTATAAGCTCCCCCGGAGCCGCTGGCTCAGGTGAGCTAAAAAATACCTGTTTCTGATTGCCCTTGATTATTCAAAAACTAATTGTCAAGACTGAAGTACTGTGTAATCTCTTCTCTGGCTCTAGTTACAGTATATATCAAATTATCTGACATTAGGCAGTGACTTTTTTTTTCAAATATATGAAAAGAATGATTGTTGCCATTTTTATTTAGCAATTGTCTACATATGATTCAAGTGTGTTAGGATATTGCGAGGCCTGCCAATGTTGGGTGATATGCCAATTTTGTTAAGTGCTACATAATCACGCCAACTTTTATCGGTTTGGCATTAAATATGACCGATGACAGAGCTTGGCTATACTACAAGCTCATCGTAAGATTCTTCTGCGCATCGTAAGATTCTTATGTTAAGATGAACTAAAAATGACCATTAAGATCAAAAGAAATATTGTAAACACTCTTTTACTCGCAGATAAAGTGAGACCAGCAAATAAAGTGAGACCAGAGATTCATATCTTCATAGATTGAAATAAACAGATAATTCGCAGTCCAAAACAACCCTCTGCATATGCCATGCAACACAAGTCTTGACTTTGCGACTGGAGGCAAAGACATGTCACATATGAAGATGTCCTCAGATCAGCAGATGATTTTTGAGCTTTTTGAATTTATAGTATTACAAGGAGTTATTTGAGTTTGTGGATACATAAAACATACTTAACTTTCATTTTCGCCATAAGTGACCCTTTTCAGTACAACATTGCATGGATAAAAAGTTAATTTTACAAGAAGTGCTGGAAAGGCAAAACCATAAAATGATAACAAATGCATATTATGCATATCCTGCTTCACTGAATCACACTGTGAATACCATATATAGAAGAAACACAGGGTGTTTCATATCAACAGACCAAACTGGGTTTTACATGGGTCCGGCCTTAACATACATTGTATATATAGCGTCACAAAACTAAGAAGACATTTTATTGCGTATATAGCGACACAAAACTATGAAGACATTTTATTGACAAAGATGCAGGACATCAGAATATGCCTTAAAATATGATATAAAAGACTCCACAGACTGTACATAGTATTTCACTGAAATTGGCTATTGAGTGTATGTACATGTATGCATGTATACATGTATGCTTGCCTGTGAGTGTGTGTGCTTGCAAGCCAAAAACATGCATATTGGTTCATACCATAACATATGTATATACAGGCATGTGTGTAAATTTGAAGGTATGTAAGCATATATGAATGCATGAATGCATGTCCATACGTCACGCATGCACACAAACACACGTTAACCACCATTATCCAATTTCAAGCCAACACTACATCCAATCATGGTTTGTCCCATGTTCCTAAAGTAGGTCAGAAAAGTCCACTGCATCTTTTCCCACAGAACATCTTGGTCTGATGCATCCACCATAAATGCACTTCCAGGTCTGCAGCCATCTGTCTCATCCCATGTGTGTTTAAGACCATAATATACAAAAGTAATTCGATTCAATTGATATTTTCTGCTGTCATGAAACACCAAACACTCAACAATGTAAATATATGAAGCAGAATCTAAATAACTGGCAAGTATTTGTTTTCATGTTAATGTGTATTAAAATGTATTTTTATGCCCCTGAAAAGTACTTCTAAATAAGGTTACTTATGATGAATACAAAATCTGAGTATATTTTACATGTCCCTAATAATACTAATCAAAAAGCCTAAAAATCATTGTTTAATATTTGTGATTCATGTTTGAAATTTTTTTTATTATTTTGTCATTTGATCTTTGCCAAATCATCCCCCCTCTTGCTTTGCTCTGTTTCTTTGCATGTTCCACTTGTTTCGTTCCAGGTGTGATTTTTGCACTCAGATATGAGCTAAAGTACTGATTTAACTCTTTGACTTCAGTCTCCACCCAACGCTGCCTTACAACTTTTTTTGTATGTTTCTTTTTTTGAGGTCTGACATCTTCTTCCGAGACTGACTCATCCTCAGCATCCTCTGGTTCGTAATCATCATCGTCAAACTCATCTCCAACATCCTCAAACACAACGGGGTCGAATGTCTGGTTTTCACTTGAAAAGAAAGAATTGTTTATTACAGGCAAGGTTAAAACAAGAATTCCAAGGAATGGAATTGCCTGTCTGCGCATTGTCACAAAGCATAGCAAATTCTTGACAACAGTTTATGCTGCCACCATTAAGCATGGCCATTGCTAAGAGGAACACTTCAAATGGACAGCTGCTCATCGCAGGTGAAAGAAGACCTAATTCTGATGATGGCTTTAAGCTCTACTCTTCCAGATGTATGCATGACCCAAGTTTCATGGCTTTAGACCTATAGTTTTTGAGAAACAGAGCTCAATGGGAAAACTTGATAAATGAGACCTGTCGGATGACAGAACAGCTCGCCTGATGATTCCTTTGCCCATAATACTTAAATGTTAAACTTTAACTTCTAAGTCATTGGCCTTGACCTCTATGTAGTCTGAAGGAGCAAGGTTGATTTTAAGTATGTTTTAAACATTAGACAAGTATCAGCAAAATCCACAAATATGGGTTTGGAAAATATGAGCTCCAAAACACTTTAATAAAACCTATAATACAAAATGTAAGTCCATGACCTTAACTTTTCAGTGTCCCCAAAAAGTGAGGGTGGTAATGAAATTAAACCTTAGACCAACATCTGCTAACATGCCAAATATATGCAAAATCTATCACCAGGTTTAGATGATATGAGCTCTTAAAAGAACTGTTACAACAAGGAAAAATCACTGGACCATCAAAAATAGGTCAAAGTGACCGAAAAATAGTATAAGGTCATTCACAGAGTCAGACTGAAGAAATATCTAAAGTATGATGCATATCTATTAGGTACAGTTGGATATATATATGGAAAAATCACTGGACCATGAAATATAGGTCACAGTGACCTACAAATAGTATGAGGTCAATCGCAGTGTCAGACTGAATAAGTATCTAAAGTATGACACCTTTCTATTACATAGGGGAGGAGATAAAAGGCAAAAATCACTGGAACATGAAATATGTAGATCACGGTGACCTACAAAATGGTATAAGGTCAATCACAGTGTCAGACTGAATATAAATATCCAAAATATGATGCATAATCTATAAAATAGGGTTTGAGATATAAGGCAAAATCACTGAACGTATACATGACCCTATTACTAAATGCCCTTAGCATCCTCTAGAATATCCTCTTTTAAAGTTCAGAAGATGTCTTGAGAAATTTAACATACATGAATGCCTTCTATCCATGAGACTAAAGTGTTTCCAAACTTCAGTGTCTGTTATACCCAATAACTAGGAGGCTATGAACTTATCAAACTTCAGTGGTTTAAGAGGTTATAAATTTATCCAAACACCAGTGGCTAAATGTCCACTAACTGGGAGGCTTAATTTATCCAAACACCAGTGGCTATATGTCCACTGCCTGGGAGGCTATGAATTAATCCAAACACGAGTGGCTAAATGTCCACTTCTGGGAGACTACAAAGTTATCCAAACACCAGTGGCTAAATGTCCACTGCCTGGGAGGCTATGAATTAATCCAAAGATGTGTGGCTAAATGTCCACTTCTGGGAGACTACAAAGTTATCCAAACACCAGTGGCTAAATGTCCACTTCTGGGAGACTACAAAGTTATCCAAACACCAGTGAGTAAATGTCCACTATCTGGGAGACTACAAAGTTATCCAAACACCAGTGGCTATATGTCCACTGCCTGGGAGGCTATAAATTAATCCAAACACGAGTGGCTAAATGTCCACTTCTGGGAGACTACAAAGTTATCCAAACACCAGTGGCTAAATGTCCACTTCTGGGAGACTACAAAGTTATCCAAACACCAGTGGCTAAATGTCCACTATCTGGGAGGCTATGAATTTATCCAAACACCAGTGGCTAAATGTCCACTTCTGGGAGACTACAAAGTTATCCAAACACCAGTGGCTAAATGTCCACTATCTGGGAGACTACAATTTTATCCAAACACCAGTGGCTAAATGTCCACTATCTGGGAGGCTATGAATTTATCCAAACACCAGTGGCTAAATGTCCACTATCTGGGAGGCTATGAATTTATCCAAACACCAGTGGCTAAATGTCCACTATCTGGGAGGCTATGAATTTATCCAAACACCAGTGGCTAAATACACCAGTGGCTAAATGTCCACTATCTGGGAGGCTATGAATTTATCCAAACACCAGTGGCTAAATGTCCACTATCTGGGAGGCTATGAATTTATCCAAACACCAGTGGCTAAATGTCCACTATCTGGGAGGCTATGAATTTATCCAAACACCAGTGGCTAAATGTCCACTATCTGGGAGGCTTATCCAAACATAGGTGACTAAATGTCCACTATCTGGGAGGCTATAAAAGTATATCCATAGTGGCTAAATGTCCATTAACTACAAGGCTAGAAATTTATCCAACCACATGTTCTTTTCACATCTTTTCTGCAGTTACTGTCATATATACTGAATATAAAACAGGGCTCAGCCTAGAAGGTGATTTGGGAGAAATAGTCTCACTAAGCTGGCTGACTTCTCCCTTCTTTGAGCTGAGGGAGAAGTGAAAATGTATAAAACATATAGGGAAATCCAAAATTTGGTAGCCCGGCCAGGTAGCACAATCGGTAGGGCACCTGACTCGTAAGTCAGAGGTCCTGGGTTCGAATCCCGGTCTGGCCACATACTTTCGTTTCTCCTTCCGCTGATTCAAGAAGGGCAGTTGTCAGTTACTGGCGAAAGTATGTGCATTTAGTACTGGTTAACCGCTTAGGAGGTCTAAGCCTGCCCAATAATAGTGTGGTTAGGTTAACTGACCGTCCCGACATGACCTTAGTTGTTTACCGTGGACGTTAAGCATCAAATCAACCAACCAACCAAAATTTGGACTAAAACTTCTCCCTAAAGTCCTGAAAATGCCGCAAAACTTCTCCCTTTCTGAAAGCTCGAGGCTGACCCCTGTAAAATATGCTGCAGAAAATTTTTAAGCATCTCACCTCTGATCAATCTGATCAAGTCCCGTAGTAACTGTTTCTTCTAATCCTTTGGAAGCAGACACTTCAGCAGCATCAGTCGGAAAGATTATGTCTGGGAAAGACAAAAAAAATAAGGGAAACTGGCTACATTGGCTGAAAAATTAGAGAAAAAAAAAATACTTACAAGAGGACTAAAGTCCTGAACTGCTCATGTGAGTGAAATTAGCATATTTGGTGGGACGCAACTGTGGCCAATAATCTGGAGTTGACCCAGTTAAGAGATTTTCTGTCTAGACAGATGTAGGGAAGTAAGAATTATTACAAACGAGACCCGTCAGACACAGGACAGCTCGCCTGATGATGACTTTGCCCGTAATTCTTTAACATTAAACTTTAACTTCTAAAGCAGTAATCTTTACCTTTAGGTAATCCCTAGGAGCTGGCCTGATTTAAGAAAAACTTTAATAGTATCTACTATTGCCCCAAATATAAACAAAATCCACCTATGAGTTTGGAAAAAAGATATCTTTAATACAAAACTAAGTCCATGACCTAACCTTTAGGCCTTCCCAAAAGGAGAGGCGGGTACTATGTAAAATCTTAGACCAACATCTATTAACATGCCAAATAATACAAAATCTATCCCTGGGTTTAAAAAATATGATCTCTTTAAAAACATTAACCTAAAATTTTAACATCAAGTTTCTAAGTCTGTGCCGGGCCGCGTAGGGAAGTCGGTAGCGCATCTGACTGATGAGCCAGACGTCCCAGCTTCGATACCCGGTCCGGCCACATACTTTCGTTTCTCCTTCCACTGATTCCAGAAGGGCAGTTGTCAGCTACTGATGAAAGTATGTGCACTTAGTACTGGTGAACCGCTTAGGAGGTCTAAGCCTGCCCAGGAATAGTGTGGTTAGGGTAACTGACCGTCCCGACACGACCATAGCTTTTACCGCGGACGTTAAGCAATAAAAAAAACAAAAAAACAAATCTAAGTCTGTGGCCTTGACCTTATGCTTATACTAGTATTCTTGATCACAGATTGGCTTTCAAGACACAAAGTCATGCCGCAAGGCAACCTTGTTTTTGTCTCTCATATTTCAGCCACTTTACTTCACTTACTTCCTGCTAAACCCATCTACCAGTTTAGGAAAATTAAGAGCCAATTTGGCTCGAATTACTCTTGACTACAAATCTTTTACAATTTGAACAATGATACAAAGCATGAGAGAGTCTATTCATGCACCATGCCATAGCAAATACGGCTGAAGAATGAAGAAAGCAATACAAAAATGTCAGGATGCATACCTGCTATGTCAATCTCGTCCAAAGACTTCCCTTTAAACTTCTCTGAAAGATTCATGTCCTGCATAATGAACAGTTTTGAAAGCTGCACCCGTTCGACAAGGCCAGACATATTTCGGTAGTATCCTTTGTGTATGTCTGTTGTGTGTCCAAGGTGTCTGCAAAGCCATTCAAGTTCATAGCTATGCAGGTTCAGCATCTATAATACAGAAAACAATATATATAGGATATTTGATTTTTTCAGTGTAAGATCGACTTTCATTTTACCGAAATAACACCAATAGTGGTATTTTCACTAGTGGCGGAGCCATGAGTGAAAATACCACTTTTGGTGTTCATGAGTGAAACACTTTTGGTGTTCACGACTGAAATAAAGTTGATCTAAAACTGAAAAAAATAATCAAATTTTCTGTTTCTTTTATGCTTTTAATTACAATAATTCAGCTTTTTCTAAGACACCAGCGCTCACATTCGAAATCAAAACTTTTTTTCCTAGCCAGTTTGCGTCAATTTTATTTATACCAGCATGTTTAGTTGTAGAGCTGGGGCGATATCATCGATGCATCAGTGGCTAAATATAGGAATTGTGATATTTTTTCAGATGATACTGTATTGTGATACTGCCAGCCAGTATTGATACCGGGTGATACTTGCATAATATACTTGTAATAAATAAAATGACTATCAAGTCAAACTGTTTTATGCAAACTTTTGGTTGCCTTTGCTAGTAGCTTGTACAGACTTCTCTATTCCATCTACTGACATCTGTGTGTGGCATAAATGTGTAAGATTTATCTTAAAAAAAAAAAAGTGAAACAGTTGTCTGATGACAGTGTTTCTTTTAATCACGAGGTAATTTAAGGTGGCTTTTCGATATAATACTCTTATGTTTCATGAGAAATAAAGAAGAAACTAAAAGGGTAAAAGTATTGTGATACAGTATCGTATCGGCCACTTGATATCGTGATAATATCGTGATACAGATGGCAATACCCAGCTCTATTTAGTGGGTATAATACTAAATGTAAACATGCTTTGCACCTAAAAAGCGTCGTGACATTGCATTTTAATGAATGACTAACAAGAAATCGTCAAGGAAAGAAAGCCATTCAGGTTTGTAGTTGGCTTGATGTCCCCTGAAGAAATCCGGGAAGTCCAGAGTGTGTTCAAACATCAATGCAAACTGATGAATGAAAACTGTCCCAGCTAAATCGCAAAACCTTGGGTTTGGAAATCGCATTTGATATCTAATGTACAAGTTAATTCCACATATAATCGTGGTTCCCAAACCTTTCGATGAACAATATCCATGGATAAATGATTAAATTCGAAAAAGGGTACACTGTCGAAAAACGTGGTGTAGTCACTTGTGATGTGTTTGCGTGGGTTTTGCCAATTTACGATTTTTTTTTTTTTTTTTTTTTTTTTTCTGACAGAATTTTATCAGGTTCAGTGAAATGCCGAATCGATTGTAAGTACTGATTTTCTAGAACAATGCTATAGTAGACAATTGGGGGTGCTCCGATAAAGTTAGCAGAGGAACTCTACGAACAGCACAGAATAGAACAGTGGTGGACTAAATATTGATCGCTAATAAAATTTCCTTCATATTTTAATTCATTCATCACATTCAACCAATTAGCAAGATCATGAAAGCTGATTGGCCGTGGTTCAAAATAGCATCTGATTTGACATTTTACACACAACTATTGAATGCGCAATAGCTAAAATCGAAAGGTACATTATTTCGACAGTACATATTTTAGTTCCGAGTTTGCGCTAATTAGGCTTGGCAGTTTTTAATACTTTCGTAAGCCGGGAAATGTTTGCAGTATTCGATACGAATTGAATTTAAGGTTTGTTCATATTTCTTGAATTTTAATTCGTAAATTACGCAAATACGAAGCTTATCTGGCTCTCTGTTCATCATTATATGTGATGTCATTTGTATGATTGCAACACAAAAATGTCCGTAGCATTATTTCTGACAAGCATACACCATTTTAACCCTTATGAAAGAATTTAAGGCGATAATTTACAAGGGCCTGTTTTTGAAGAAGAGCTGTTGCTTGGCAGCATAACTTGCCTGAAGTGGTGCATGCTCAAAATGAGTGTAATCGTCTTGTCGCAACAGTTCTAATTAGGGGTCACAACATATGAATTATCCTCAAAACCGTATCTTATCTGGAGCTCTGCAAGTCCCGATAACAGGTGATAAAACAATAACCTTCATTAATTTATATATGCCAATTTTCTAAACTGCAAAGGTGGTGCATGTATCCGAAATCCTGTTTGGATATATTTCACTAAATTTCAGTTATGTAATTGAAATAAATTTCCCCGCACTCCAAAATGCTGGGGTTTTTTTTTTTTGCATTGTTTAACCAATTAAGCCCAATTAAATTATGGCTCCTTCTTTCTAAACAGTGCAGTTAATTAAACATAAATGCATGTACAAGACCGATAAAATTAATTAAACATAAATGCATGTACAAGATCCATAAAATTAATTAAACATGAATGCATATACAGGATCGATAAAATTAATAGGTTAGATTTTACCAAAAAAGAGGGAATATTTTCTGAAAAAATTTGAAATCGCAAAACGTAAACTGACAGTACTTTTTTTATCAGAAATGGTGAACTCTGTCACCAAACAAATGAAATATATTAACCACTCAACCCTTGCTGGTTCATCAGTGTCAAAGGACTTATCAGTAACAAAGAATATTAAGCGAAATAAAAAAAAACAAATATATTTTTTGTCACATTGCGGCATATGTGCACAGATCTTGTGTGTGTTTTAGTCAGACTGCCCTGTTGTTCACATATATTTCATAACAGTATTCTCGCATAAATCAACAATATACATTTCAAGGAGAAAATTTACTATACAAAGTAGAGACCAATTATTATCACTTCTGTCACTCAACTGCTTAGCTATTTAATTTGTCAATCCATACAGATGGCTATTTTTTTTTTCTATTCTCCATTCTGTTCCTTTTTCCTCTTCTTGATTTACTGGACTGGATACTTTGTTTCAGTAATTTTTAACTTATTCCCTGAATCTGCTGCAGTGTTGTACGTCAGTCTTAAAAAACCATATACAATCCAAAGGTAAATGGCCATGTCAGGCAGAACGTCAAGATAATGCAAGGCAGTGGGATGTAGATATAAATGTTAAACTGTAATCTCTTTGATGCTATTTTTGACCCTTTGATCAATCTGTCATCTTTTTGAAGATGTAACGGTCTCAAAAGGTGTTCGGCTCATGTCAGTATGGGATGACTGAACAATTGAATGGGAAAATTGGTGCTTTCATAGTACATGTAGTAACTATAAATAAAACAGATTACCTGAGTAAGCGTTGCCGTATATTTCCGCATACTGACACTGGTTATACGACCTGGAGCTTGTAGACAGCACTCTGATGAGATACTCTTTAATGACTCGTATGCTCGTGAATATGAGTTTTCTGTACAAAAGAAAGCATGATAAATAAAACCTACCTTCATACAGGACAGCTCAACTGAACTGAACTCTGTTTATCTCTCACAAATGAACATTTTCCAACCCATTCCCTCAAAAACCCTGGTTAATAATTACAACCCAAAGTGGAGTTTGACTGATCTCAGCTCCCAAACCGAACCCAAACTGTATCTGTCAATGTCAGCAAATCAACGATTATTTTTAAATGAATGAATCAACTGCTGAATGAATTAAAACATGATATGCATGTAATCTCAACACTTTACTAATATTAACCGTTCTCATCCAGTTTATTTCCTTAAATCAGCAACATGATGAAAATGGAAAATAATGTGCATGGGTGCCGTTCTTTTCTAGATCAGTACACTGCTTGCTTGGTGACCAAGTATGTTCTAAATCTATACTGAACAAAAATAAAAACTTGACAGTTTTTATTTTTCAATTCCGGCCAACCTAGCAAATTTGTAATGTATATACGGATGTTTTCGGGTTGTACAGACATCTGATTACTTCAATCATGAAAAACTATAGGTAAAAGTTTGTCCTGTCCAGAGTTATCTAACTTATTCCTATTTTGATAATTCAGCACAGAACTTTAATTTGCGCATGCGCAGAAGAAAGTTCTCTTGTACGCAATAAACAGTAGTTCCAGTACGCACAGAAAACACTTAAAACGCTTATGTTAATTGTTATCACAACCTGAAAATAATGTTTAAAGTTTCAAAACATTCAGATTATCTCCCTTTGAATTAAACATATAGAGATTTATGAGATGCCGTATCTTCTATACCAATGCGTCTTTTTCGTTATTTTCTTCGAGATTAGTTTGCTTGTCTTGCAAACTCAATGTCTTTATTACTAAATTTATTTGAAAGCCATTTCTTAAACTGCCATAAAGACTTAAATGTGTAATGGAAATTCCATTGAATTCATAATGGCGTGAACTGAGGTTTTTTGTCTAGTCTTTACCGCCTCCTAGTCGACCGTGCATCGGCATAATTTTAGCTTATGAGTCCACAGATTGGATTTAATAATGGAAAAGCATTGTCACCAAAATTTTATCAATTAAGCACACTTTAACAATTTTAAATTTGGTAATTGTTTGGTTTAAAGCATAGAAAACAGAAAAATACCCTAGTGAGGTTTACAATAGCCTCAATTTTGCTGTATCTAAGGAATTTTGAAATTTGTGTGACTATGGTATTACAGAATGATTACATTTTCTTAAATTAAAAGAATTTTCGTGTCTCACTTTTTCCCCGACTACCGTAGGATGAAAAATAGCGACTGTCAAGTTTTTATTTTTGCTAAGTATATATATAGCACCTGAAGTGCATCACAATGAAAGCACCTATACTAACTAATGAAGACTAAATAGAGTTTATTCATCCTTCCATTTTAAATATGGCATTTATAAACCGAGGAAGGCTGTAAATCTGTTAAAGTGTGCCAGCAGCGTCTTTTTATTGCATTTTCTAGCTCCAGAGGTTTATGATTCCCACACTTAAAACCAAAGGCATGCATAAACTATTTACTTGCGGCACTTTAATTGAGCTGAAGGATCAGTTTGCATTTAATTCTTTGTACCCTTGGCCCTTAAGATACAGCCCATGTTAACAGGTTAAGTCATCATATGCCATATGGACACATCATCTGACGGAAAATACAAACTGGATGGACACAATCTACAGTTACTGAATAAAATAATGTAACCCTGTAACTGGGTAACCATTCTTTTCTCTTTAGTGATAAAACAACTAAAATGCCAGATTAGGGTAAGTGGAACTTATATGTCAATCAATTTTATGCCCATGGAATCTTCATTTGAACACTGGTATACTAGTCTTAACTTCATACATTTGAATGTTGTTGGAATCTTGTCAGACACGACCGATGTAATATCATGCACAACATGCCAACACAAGTCACACTCAGCTTTCTAGCATTTATATCTTACTATGTGTTGGCAAAAGCAGACTGAGCTACAATAAATCTTCCTCTAAGAAACACACCCCCATTTTCATTTCTTGTAGAAATCATGGTATTTCTTTCGTATGCACATTATATATAAGGTTATAAGAATAAACATGGTTACTACCTGTATTGGGGAAAAGGTACTTGTTTGTTTCTGGAACGTCTACCATCTCACGTTTCTCATAGGAAGCCAGAAATTCCAGAGGTTTTTTACAGTCAAGAGGGATGAGAACAGGTACTGGCCGAGTGCCCTAGGAGAAAATAAATGTAATCAGTTACTAGAAACAATGAAAACAGACCACTGGTGTGACTCATCAAAACATGGTCTTCTAGTAAGATAAGATGTTGACATCTACATCAAAGGATATTGTGATAAAGCATGAATCTTAAACCAAAAACTTTTCAATAAAGGATTGACCTCTAGGTCAGCGCAGGACTGTGCATGACGCTACTTTCATACAGGCATGCTGACAATAAAACAAGATATTTATCAAATGGCTGGGTCCAGCCTAACACTAGGTTTGATGCAAAAGCTGACAGCAAGGAAAACAAAAAGCAGGTTCCCTATATCATGCCATGCTAGAAGCAGGCACAACAAATATGCATTACAAGCCTGCATCTATGAGACTTTCAGCACTTATGAGTATACTTTTCTGCTCTCAGTGGAAATGTAGCCAAGGCTGCACAGACATAGTTTATAGTCTCTTAGTGGAAATGTAGCGAAAGATGTGTGGACATAATTTATAGTCTCTTGGTTTATGGGAATGTAGCTATTATGTATGGATATACTTTATAGACTCCTTGTTAGTGGTTATCAGGGCCTGACAAATCAAATTTTGATCTACTTGTCCGGTGGACAACTTCAGACCAAAAAAGCTGAAATACATGGGTTTTCCCTATATAATTCATACATTTTTCTGGGCAAGTAAGAAAAAATTTTACTTGCCCAGCAAAAATTTCAACTTGTCCCGGGCAGCTGGACAATGGATTTGTCAGGCCCTGGGTTATACAGATTCTAATGTGGGGATACAAGACTATAAGTTTATAGTCTCTTAGTTAATAGGAATATAGCCACTGATGTGTGGACATATTTTATAGTCTCTTAATTAATGGGAATGTAGCCACTGATGTGTGGACAGTTTCTTTGTCTGTAGAAATATAGCCACTGCTGTATGAATATACTTTCTATCATCCAGTTAGTGGAAATGCAGTCACAGATGTGAAAACATACTTTAGGCCTGAAAAAAATTGTGTTTCAGATTCCCCAACCATGCCTAATTTTTCACTCCCAACCCTCAAGTTTTTTTTTAGGATATTGGGGGTTTTCCTGGGAAATCCTGTACTTGGTCATACTGTTTCTTATTACTTCTATATAAAAACTCTTGACAAAAAAGACAAGAGGCCCATGGGCCACAAAGCTCATGAGAGCTTTAGCTCAAAATTGCTATCACATTCGTACAGACTCAAAACTGCTGTTACATTTGTACAGGCTAACAAAAAATATACATCTACAAAGTTTGTGGGGTTGATAACAAAATAAATCACCATTTTCCAAGTTTCGATTGCCATGGTAACAAACAAGGATATCTTTCAAAGGATTTTTTGAAGTTTTCTAATTATTTTTCCCAATCTTTTGCATTTTGGTTTCCATAGCAACCAATAATTATGAGCAATGGACCAAAAAACATATGGTTGATAGAAGACTGCTCAAGGAACATATTTTTCTTAGAAAAATTGTAAAAATATCTGCAATGGCTTGGCAGTAAATGAGTGTTTTTAAATTTTTCCCATGTATGTCTATGGAAACTCTAAGTTGCCATAGCAAACAAACTAAAGAGCTGATTTTCGTGGAAAAAAAAAAACACTGTAAAGGCTTATATGACAAACTTTTCTATATAATCTCAGCTTCATAGAGCATATATATGGTTTCTAAGGAGATATATATATATATATATTTTTTTTTTTTGCATTTTTTTTTTTTTTGCATTTTGGTTTCCATGGCCACCAATGAAAATGAACAGTGGGCCAATTAACAAATGGCAGATAGAAGACTATTTAAGGAACATTTCTGTAAAAGTTTTGTCAAAATATCTGCAATGGTATGGCAGTAAATGCTGTTTTTCAAATTTCTCCATTATATGTCTATGGAAACTCTATGTTGTCATAGCAACCAAACTAAAAAGCCAATTTTCATAAAAAAACAAAACAAAAAACATACACTTTCAATCTCCCAGCCAAAGAACGCAAAGAAGAAATCTGGGCCCAATCAACCCAGTGGCTTCAGAGCAGATGTCGTTTGAAAGTGTTGACGAAAGACGACTACACAGTACAGCGATAACGGACAACTGCCTATTCTATAAGCTCCCCCAGAGCCTTCGGCTCTGGTGAGCTAAAAATTCTGACCTACCGTCCCTATTTCAAAATTCCATGTAACCTGAAACGCAATTTTTTTTGGCCTTATCATCTTTTAGTAAGTGGGAAGGTAGCCACTGATATGCGGACATACTTTATCATCTTTTAGTTAGTGGGAAGGCAGCCAGTTTGGACTTACTTCATTGTATTTTAGTTAGTTGGAAGGTAGCCACTAACATGCGGACATACTTTATCGTCTTTAAGTTAGTGGGTAGGTAGCCACAGATGTGTGGACATTAAAGTCTTTTAGTTAGTGGGAGGGTAGCCACTTACATCTGGACATACTTTTTCATCTTTGAGTTAGTGGGAAGGTAGCCACAGATGTGTGGACATGCTTTATAGTCTTTCACTTAGTGGGAACGTAACCATAGATGTGCGGACAGAACAAGCTTTATAGGTAGGTAGTTAGTGGGAAGGTAGCCACAGATGTGTGGACATACATTATCATCATTTTGTTAGTGGGAAGGTAGCCACAGATGTGTGGACATACTTTATCACCATTTTGTTAGTGGGAAGGTAGCCAGATTTGTGGACATACTTCATAGTTTTTAGTTTGTTGGAAGGTAGCCTCAGATGTATGGACACACATTATAGTCTTTTAGTTAGTGGGAAGGTAGCTACAGACGTGTGGACATACTTTATCCTCTTTTAGTTACAGGCAATGTAGTTACTGATGTATGATGTTTCAATATACTTTTATAGCTGGTCAGGTTAAGAGTAAGTTATAGTAGAAAACTGCGCGGGCAAGCCAGAGTAGTGGTACACATGTACTAGGTCAGAATATATATATAATTTTTCAGTCTTTCTGGATATTTTTCAGGTATTTAAGGGCAGATAAAGAAAGACGCAGAAAAGTCAGAGTTGTGGTTCTTGTTGACATTTCAGTTCTTTTCTAACGCCAGGTCCTTAAAAATCTTTAAGTTTTTTCTTTCCTACTCACAAATTTTAATGTGTGTGGGTACACTGCCATCTTTTTCTGCCAATTTTGCAAAGGGGGACAACGGTGTAAGGTGACCTTGAACAGTCAAAAATGGTCACATGGTTCTGTGTCTCCACAAAAATGACTATAGATCATAATACACATCGGTCATCCAGAGACAACTAATGCGACAGAGAACAACAAATGCAGATAAAACTAGAAAAAGTGAGCAGGGGCTCACATATACCCCCGGCCAGTACCACCGCCTAATGAAAATAAACTTAACACAAAACTTTAATGCAACTGTTATTCTAATTTCGAAGTGTGTGACCTTGACCTTGGGTCAGCAGCAGCAGCAGAACGATGTCAACAATTCTGTAATCATACAGAAGTAACACTACCTATAAATACTGCCAGTCTTATTTAATATACAATGTAGAAAACCATGGTTTAGTTAATTTATATGGAACTTTTGAGACTGACAAATCCAAATCAGGCTGTTTCAGCATAGCCAATTTTGTTGGTCTTCCACCATTACACAGTTCCAATTTAAGTCCAATGTACCATGTGACCTGTTGTTGACAACAATTCTGCCTAGTAAAGAAAATTTGAAATGCAGAAACTGTCTGAATACCGAAAATTCAAAAAATCTGTTATATTAAAAACTAGAGAAAGGACCCCGGCCTGCAATATTTCTTATTATCCCAAACTATCATGCTGATATATCAAATAGTCTTGAAAATGCAAGGTAAAATTACTGGACCATGAAATACAGGTCACTGAAACTAATATTTATTTTAAGGTCAAGCAATGTGTCATACTGACTCATTATCCCAAACTGTTATCTTCATACATCACATAGTATTCCAGATATAAGGCAAAATCATTGAATGATGAAATATAGATCATTGTGACCTACTTTTATTTTGAAGTCAAGAATTCAGTCACACTGACTCATTATTCCAAGCTATTGTATTTAAACATCAAATAGTTTTCCAGACATAAGGCTAAAAATATAGGTCACTATGACCTATTTTTATTTTAAGGTCAAACAGCCTGTCTTATTGACTCGGTGTCCCTAGTCATCATGTTCATACATCAAATAGCCTTCCAGATATAAGGCAACATCACTGGACCATGAAATATAGGTCACTATGACCAATTTTTATTTTCATGTCAAACAGCGGGCCATACTAACTCATTATCCCAAGTCATCATGTTAATACATCCTATATTCCTTAAGATATAAGGCAAAAATATCAGTGGACCATGAAATCTAGGTCACTACCTATTTTTATTTTAAGGTCAAACAGCCAGTCATACCAACTCATCATGTGCATACATCAAATAGTCCTTAAGATAAAAGGCAAAATCACTGGACCATGAAATATAGGTCACTATGACCTACTTTTATTTTAAGGTCAATTATCACGGTCAAACTGACATATTATCCGAAGCTATCGTGTTCAAGAGACTGGAGGTTTTCACAGATGCTGTACAAGTGGGTGAATTTTTTTTAAATAGCACCTTTTGCTTTAAATGAGTCTGTAAAGTCACTGCCTCGAGATTGGACGTATGAAAAAATGCGGGCCAATTTTCATTGTTATTAAATTTCCATTAGGACTTCAGTAGCTGTATGTCCACATACTTGATGGGTAAAACTCATTGACTTATCTTTAATATCAGTAAGTACTTACTTTGCCACGAACTTGCATCATTTCTTGTGATTTCAGAAGGTATTTCTCAACTTCTGTGAGCTCCCCAACTAAGCTCTGGTCCAAGTCCTCAATATTTGACGTCTTAGCTGCAAACCTCTCCAGTCTTAAATAAGAAAGGAAAAAATAACAAGAGCGCCAACAGATTACCCATATAAATGTCAAATCAATGATTCAACAACATAATGATGAAAATCTTTGACATAGTGTTTGAGAAACTGAGCAAAATCACTGAACCATAAAATATAGGTCACTGACTTTAACCTTCTTCATGGTCATTTGCCAGGTAGCAACTATCATACCAAAAATTTTGAAATTTGTAGCAATTCATCATAATTCTAATAAAGGCAAATTCAAAATAGTTTGTTTAAAATGTCAAAGCATTACTTTATTATGCTTTTAAATGAATTTAGACAGAGATGTTGATTTTATCATCCAGTCAAATTTTCCCAAATTCGATGATTTGTGTCCTGTTTTTTCTAAGTTCAACGGCCCTTGGCTCCGGGTTCAGAAAGGTAGGAAAATCCCTAGACCAAGAATTATGAAAGCCAGCCAATAATAAATGGATACTCAGTGCTCCATATAAGAATGGGTAACAGGGATAATTCAGGGATAATTTTTCTGATTTCTCAAAGAAAACATACATTGTGATCCCCATTAGAACCATCTCAGTGAGATGGTTCTAATAAGAGTCACAATGAATGTTTCTGTTTCAAAATATTGAAATTATCCCTGTTTCCCCTTCTTAACTGGAGCACTGGATACTGATTAGAAGCATTTCACCCTGAAATGTCCATCAATGTGACCTTAACCATGGTCAGGAGTTTTGTCACAACAATTAATCAGTGTATGATGAAAATCTGTTAAATAGTGTTTGAGATACTAAGCACAAGAGGTCCATGGGCTAGAAAGCTCACCAGAGCTCTAGCTCAAAACTGCTATCATATTTGTAAGGCTTAAAACT
Source organism: Ctena decussata (assembly GCA_963989385.1). Classification (NCBI taxonomy): domain Eukaryota; kingdom Metazoa; phylum Mollusca; class Bivalvia; order Lucinida; family Lucinidae; genus Ctena; species Ctena decussata. Next base: position 3,028,193 of record OZ022508.1, read on the forward strand.
GCTGTCGAATTTACATAGTCTAATACAAAGTATACATCTCTGCAAAGTCTCAGTATGCACACTATGCAAGCCGATACAACCGCAGTTGCACGATACAACCCCAGCCGTTATTCCGCAAAACTGCATGCGCAGAAAATAAGCTTCTGATAGGCAAAAACTTGTTTATTGGATACAACTCCCAGTAGCAGCCATATACAACTAACAGTAGCAGCCAAAACACTGGTTTTGACCAATCAAGAGACAGGAAAACTTTTGCGCCAATTCAGGCTACAACTGGGAGTTGTATCCAATAAACAACTTTCGACCAATCAGAATCCTATTTTCTGCACGCACAGTTTCGCGGAATGACCACTGGGGGTTGTATCGTGCAGCCGCAGTTGTATCGGCTTGCATAGTGTGGTATGACAGTCTGTGGAGTTGAAAACAAAATATATAACTATTTTCCACATGTTAATTGCCATAGCGACAAATTAGGGTAGCTTTCAAAGGATCTTTTTTGCTGTTTTTGTTCCTAAATAATTTTTTAGTACTTTTGTTTTCCCTTTTTTTTTCACTTGTTGGTTTCCATGGCAACCAATAAAAATGAGAAATGGACCAAAACACATATGGCTGATAGAAAACAACTCAAGAATCATTTCTATAAAAATTTACGTAAAAGTATCTGCGAAGACTTGGCAGTAAATACCATTTTTCAATTTTCCCTATTACACGTCTATGGAAACTCGAAGTTGCCATAGCAACAAATCTAAAGAACTGATTTTCATGAAAAAAAACAAAAAAACACAAATTTTCAATCGCCCAGCCCATGTATTCTACAGATAAAATTTGGGCCCAATCAGCCCAATGGCTTCAGAGTAAATGTCGTTTGAGAGTGTTTATGACCCCAGACGACAACACACGAGTTACTGCCTTTCCTATAACCTTCCCCGGTAGTGAGCTAGAATCATAAATTTTAATGTCATCCCCACCCACAGTCCCCAACTCCACCCTCGTCAAACACAAGCTTAAATGTTACTGCTACATCCATGCACAGGATATGCTGTGACACAGGATTAAAGTGGACTGGATCTGATACACCTTGTAGATTTTTGGCCATTTTTCCAGGGGAGACAACTTCTGATTTCCTTTTTCCTTTCCTGTGAATCGAATGAAGGAATGGTTGAGGGTTTACGTCACTCTTACAATATGGTCATATGGAGAAAGGACCTGGATTTAAAATCCCATCAAAGGACTGGAGGAGTGGGGGATCGAACCCCCTCGGCAATCCTCTTTTCTTGTGAACCGAGTCCCTCCAAAAAAACGGGTCTACTCTTAAAGGAAAATATTTATTCTTTCCTTTAGGAATAGACCACTATATAAAGAGATGCAAATCATAAGTGGCAGAGTTGCCTCCCCTGAAAGTGTATCCATTCCTCTGAATATAATATTTTACCTTATACATTCAATTTCTCCCGATCGTCTCCTGTTATACATCAACAGCCTTGTTTCAGCTAGCTTCACAACTCGGAAGTAATTCTTCTTCTCCAATGAGATACTTTTCAATTCATTTATCACATGTTGGGTCAACTTCTGTATGTCTTCTGGTGATGGAAGTTCCTTTCTCAGTTGCAAACTCCTTCTCAGCAAAACTGTCCTGGCAACTTTGGTCAGTTTTTCACCCCATTCTAGTGTTATTAACTCCAGAAGTGTTTTCATTTCTTTCGCAACTAGGCTATGTGGGTCACTTTTTACAATAAGGGCCCATTTTGCGGAAACAATTCTTTTGAAATCATACTTCAGTTTTATACCATTACTGGGGGATTGAAGATCCTCTACATCATCCATGTATGGCACACAGCATTTGATTGCTGCTTCAACAACACTGTCAAAGTACTTGGTTTGTATAAAATGAGTCAGTGACAGTTCTTCAGCTCCTGAAGTATTTATAACTTCTGCTCTTGAGTCTGACTCTGAGGTATTACTCATACTTTCTGATGAAGTTTTTGTTGCTCCTGTTGAACTAGACTCCAAGGAACTACTTTCTTCTGAAGTATTTGAAGATTCACGTAAATGCATCAACAGCCTTGCCACAAGTCTCATGTGCTGACTAGTATAGTAACGTCTTTTCTCTTTATTATCTATTGATCGCCTGAGCCATGTTTCTCCAAGAGCTACAATAAGTGGATCCTTTTTAGCAGTGTTTCCAATGTCATCACTTAACATCGATGGGAAGACTTCTTCAAGCATTAGTTTGGATGGTTTTGAATCAATCACTCCAGACAGTACTTGTGACTGTATGATCAACAGTCGTTTACTCACTTTATCATTTTTAGAGCATCTTTTATAATGTAAACGGATAAGTTTTAACTTTACCCACTGTTTGCATCGGGGACATGGCCCAAACTGTGCTATGTCTAGATCCTTGGGTCTCCTTGAGAGAATGATTTCACCAATTCCCTCAGTTGTTACCTTACGATTGTGCTTATGATCACCAAGTTTTCTGAGTTTAGTGTAGTCTGGGAATGTACCAGGCTTTGTACTGGCTAAAATCTCTTTAACTTCAGGTCTGTCTTGGTGGATTTTCATGTGAGTTGGAATGTGTAGCTGTAAAGTCCCACAAAACAGGCAAGCATGGTAATTATCATAATTTCTGGTACTCCCTTCCTTCTTTCTTCCTGCTTGTGCCTTTGAAGCTCTGTACTTTTTTCTAACTTTTCTAATGTAGATTCCAGGCTGATTAATGTCTCTTAAAATATGTTTTTCCTTCAATGGTTTTCTTTTGAGTTCTGGGTTGCTGAAAAGCTGATTGCTGTTGGTATCTGAGTCTTCAAAATTTGAATCTTCAACATAATCCGAGTTGGAATCTGATTCATCATCATCAACCTCTATTGACTCAAGGTGATTCTTACTATAAGTATGCCTTTCAGCGTTGGAACTTCTATTAAATGAACCTTGGTGAGCACCATAACCAGGGTCTGAGTCAGGGTCTGCACTACAAAAAACACTTGATTTACCATGTTTCCCCTCGCTTACACAAATAACAGGAGAATTAGTCTTGCTAGATACTGATTTGAGCCTTTTACAATCAGTCACATCTAAGCCAGGGTAATCCTCAACTTGTCTGACCAGAGATCCGGATTCTTGCTGAGGAAGAAGATAATGATCACTCACATCTGAGCCAGGGCAAGTCTCTTTTTGTGTGACTGAAGATCTGGAGTCAGCCTGAGGTAGACAATGGCTGGTAGAATCAGCGTAGGGGTAACTCTGATTTTGCATGACTGGAGATCTGGATATAGCCTGAGGTAATGTTGGCTTGGTCTTAGAGCTAGGATAACTTTCATCAGAAAATCTGGTGTCTAAATCTTGGTCATTATCATAGTCCGAGTCTCGACTATGGAAAACAATCACTTCATCACATTTCCACTCCCCTACAAAACTAACTGGAAAGCCAACTGTCTCTTTTTGGGTCTCTTCACCAGACCAATAATTTTCAGTTGTATCCGATCCAGTGTAACTGTGACTCTCATCATGTGTGACTGAAGATCTGGATTCTGCCTTAAGTAGACATTGGCTGGTCATATCTGGGTCAGGGTAATTCTCATCTGGCGTGATTACAGACCTGGATTCAACCTGCGGTAGACAACTGTAGGAAATATCCAGGCCAGGATAACTCTCATCTTGTGTGACTGGATAACTGATTTCAGCCTGAGGTGGACAATGGTCTGTCATATCCCAGCCAGGGTACCTATCATCTTGTGTGACTGAAGATCTGGATTCAACCTTGTGTATAAATTGTTCTGTCATATCCCCACCTAACTGACTCTCATCTTGTGTGATTAGACTTGATGCAGCACAGGCTGTGAAATGGTCAGTCATATCCTCACCAGCGTGACTCTCATCTTGTGTGACTGAACATCTAGGTTCAGCCTGGGGTATAAAATGGTCAGTCATATCCTCACCAGGGTGAATCTCATCTTGGGTGACTGGAGATCTGCATTCAGCCTGAGGTAGAAAATGGTCAGTCATATCTGGGCAATGGTAACTCTCTTCTTGTGTGACTGGATATCTGGGTTCAGCCTGGGGTATAAAACTGTCAGTCATATCCTCACCAGGGTGAGTCTCATCTTGGGTGACTGGAGATCTGCATTCAGTCTGAGGTAGAAAATGGTCAGTCATATCCGCACCAGGATGACTCTCATCTTGTGTGACTGCACATCGAGCTTCAGCCTTGGGTATAAAATGGTCATTCATATCCTCACCAGGGTGAATTTCATCTTTGGTGACTGGAGATCTGCATTCAGCCTGAGGTGGAAAATGGTCAGTCATATCTGGACCATGGTAACTCTCATCTTGTGTGACTGGATATCTAGGTTCAGCCTGGGGTATAAAATTGTCAGTCATATCCTCACCAGGGACAGTCTCATCTTGGGCGACTGGAGATCTGCATTCAGCCTGAGGTAGAAAATGGTCAGTCATATCCTCACCGGGATGACTCTCATCTTGTGTGACTGGACATCTAGGTTCAGCCTGGGGTATGAAATGGTCAGTCATATCCTCACCAGGGTGAATCTCATCTTTGGTGACTGGAGATCTGCATTCAGCAGGAGGTTGAAAATGGTCAGTCATATCCTCACCAGGATGACTCTCATCTTCTGTGACTGGACATCTAGCTTCAGCCTGGGGTATGAAATGGTCAGTCATATCCTCACCAGGGTGAATCTCATCTTGGGTGACTGGAGAGCTGCATTCAGCAGGAGGTAGAAAACGGTCAGTCATATCTGGGCCATGGTAACTCTCATCTTGTCTGCTAGCAGATTTGGAATCAGCCTGGTGTAGACAATGGTCAAACCATTCAGTATCTTCTTTGAAAACCTTCAGTAACGTTTTCATGTTTCTTTTTCCCAGAACACCTAGAAAAAATACAACTGTTTCAAAATCATTTAACCCAGACATTACTGCAAAATAAAACAAGACCTGTTGGACGACAGGACAGCTCGCCCGATAATGCCTTTGCCCATAATTAATACTTTAATGTTAAACTTTTACTTCTAGGTCAGTGACCTTGACTTCAAGGTAATCCCCAGTAGCAGGGGTGATTTTAAGTAAAACTTTAAGCAAGAAATATAAACAAAATCCACCTATGGGTTTGCGAAATAATGAGCTCTAAAAAAACTTTAACAAAAATCTTTAATACAATTTATTTAAGTCCATGATCTTAACTGTCAGGCTCTCCTAGAAGTGAAGGTGGTACTAAGTAAAACCTAAGACCAGTATTCTATTAAAATTCCAAATATATACAAAATCTATCACTGGGTTTGAAGATAAGATCTCTTGAAAAAAATCTAACCTAATACTTTACCATCAAATCTTTAAGTCTGTGACCTCAACCTCAAGGTGACCTAAAGGGATGGGGGTGGTACCAAGTAAAGCTTAGACCACTATCTACCCTTGTGCCTACAGGGCAGTCCCTTTATAATATTATGTTTAGGATGCATAGAACAGGACCGGGTTATAAGTGAACAGTATTATAAAGGGATAATTTTATATAGAAATTATAGTAAAATGACAATTTGGGAGGCATGACATGGGCGTGTTAAAACCAAAACCGTTTTATAACAAGTAGCGTAATAAAGGGACTCAAGTGTATTATAAACAAAATCTTTTATAATATGGTTTGGAAAATATGAGCTTCTAAAACCTTAATTTCAACTTGGAAATCAGAATTCCAAACGTTCTAAAGGAGTACATGTAAATGATAATTCAGTTCCATAAGCAGATTTGAAACTGATATGGTAGCAATAACAGATCCGAAACAAAGACTGTAAGACACAGATGATGCCCCTGTGCCCTGCACCAGTCACAACCAACTCTCCCACCACACCCCTACCCCTCAGCAATGTTCTGATCTTCAAGAAATTAGCCTGCATATCTTCAATACAACAGTAACCATACCATATTTTATGCAACTATATATCTGTAACAACTGATACAGACTGTACACAGATTAAAACTGACCGGTTAAGTTCGAAGTTCTGATTCCCGTAAAATTGCCAAAGTATCTTTATGACCTCAAAAAATGTTCATGCACATCTTCAATATGTCTGTAACATATGTGCGAAGTTTCAAAATTATCTATCATTAACTGTAGAGGTAATTGGTTACACAAACTTGCAACCCACAATGAAGGATAACACCCCCACCCCTCAAAAACCTAAAAGTTCTAACTCCCATAAAGTTGCCAAAGATGTATTTATGGCCAACAAAATTCTTCATGCACATATGCAATATGTCTGTAACATCTGTGCATAGTTTGAAATTGATCCATCAGAAACTGTGGGAGGAGTTGATTACACAAACTTGCTACACATTTTGGTGAATAACCAAAAAATTTCAAAGTTTGAACTGTTAATTTCTCAAAAAATGGCCATCAAAATTCTTTATGCATATCTTCAATATATCTGTAACATGTTTGCAATGTTTCAAATTGATCCATCAGAAACTGTGGGAGGAGCTGATTACACAAACTTGCTACCCATCCTGGTGAATAACCCAAAAAATATCAAAGTTCGAACTCCCGTAAAGGGGGGTATCAATAAGGTGGGTTTTCTGCATCCTACCAAAGTTTTATTTTTTTGACTGATGGTATACTCCAGTGTGTCTAGTTTATTGAACCATATGTGACTTTGGTCGGAAAGCCCTAGTTACTGAGCTATGGGTCCACAGATGTGGGTGGGGTAATTCAACATGGTATTACCTGGTCTCTAAAAAATGTTATCATTTGGTAAGAGAGTATAACAGACAGACAGTGTTTGATAACATCTAAAATGTATTTCCATACCATTTTATTTGGTTTAATTAAACATATGTTGTCAAAAAAAACTCCCTTTGACATTCAGCATTTTTTGACATTTTTGTCCTCTATTTTCAATATTTCTTGGCATCAAAGCTAAATAAACTGACCAGTAATCATCAAACTCATGTCTAGGAAGCACCTTGACCAGAACCATTGGATGATGTGACCAGAATTTCACATTGACCTAGTTTTCATGGTTGACTGAACACATAAACTTGCTTGGAAGATGGTTATATTCAAATTTATGACCTAGCATTACGACAATTTGGACAAATCAATATCTTAACTGCTATATTATGCCCCACACCCCCGCCACTAAAAGTGAGAGAATACATACTGGCTTCAGGTCACATGATCAACATGGTCACAATACCCAAATATAGTAAAAACCTTTAAAAATCTTCTTCTTAAAACACTAGTTGACCTATGGCCTTGAGCCTTGGTAAGTAGCATCAGGTACTCAAGTTCTTCCAAGATTGTTCAAATGATGACCTTGGATTGACCTTGACCTTTTTCTTATATCAAGGTCAAATATTGGAAAACGCTTGAACGTAAGATTTTATGGGAAGTTTTGAGATTTTTTGCCTTAAAAATTGGTATATACAGTTGACTTAATGACGTGGCCACAATGCCCATATATGGTAAAAACCTTTTAAAATCTTCTTCTTAAAACACCAGCTGACCAATGGCCTTGAGACTTTGTATGTAGCATCAGGTACTCAAGTTCTTCCAAGATTGTTCAAATGATGACCTTGGATTGACCTTGACCTTTTTTTACGGCAAGGTCAAATATTGGAAAACGCTAGAACGTAAGATTTCATGGGAAGTTTTGAAGATTTTGGCTTAAAAATTGGTATATACAGTTGGCTTAATGACATGGCCACAATGCTTATATATGGTGAAAACCTTTAAAAATCTTCTTCCTAATTATATGTTCTAGCATTTTCCCATATTTGACCATGCCGCAAAAAAGGTCAAGGTATACCCAAGGTCATCATATGAACAGTCTTGGTAGCACTCTAGAAAAATTGACAAGAAAAATTGAAAATAGAGGACAAAAATATAAAAAAATGCAGAGTGCCAAAGGAAGTCTTTTTTTGACAACATATGTTCAAGTTAAACCAAATAAAATGATATGGAATACATTTTAGATGTTCTGTTAATCATTTTTTCAAACACTGTCTGTCTGTTGTACTCTTCTACCAAATAAGACCATTTTTACAAGACCAGGTAAAACCACGTTGAATTACCCCACCCACTTCTGTGGACCCACAGCTCAATAACTTGGGCTTTCCGACCAAAGTCACATATGGTTCAATAAACTAGACACACTGGAGTATAATACCATCAGTCAAAAAAATAAAACTTTGGTAGGATGCAGAAAACCCACCTTACTGATACCCCCCTTTGCCAAAAATTAATTTATGGTGATCAAAATTCTTTATGCACATCTTCAATACATCAATATATCAAACAAGAATTTTAAGTATAGTTGTTATCTAAACAGGCATCATACTGACCAAATTTTTTCATGCCTGAATACATATTTTGCCACAAAAATGGTCCTTTTAGCATAATCTAGAAGGAAAATTGCAAATCTTAAATGCCTGAAAACAAGGAAAATTCAAAACCTGAAAGCCTTAAATCAGGCAAATGCCTGAAAAATATGAGGCCTGCTAAATATTGTAAATAATTTATTGTTGATGGTGCCATTTATATGAAACTTTGTATATCTGGGGAAAATACATGTATTGCAGGGCTCGAAATTTTTTTGTGAACATACTTGTCCTGCAGGGCAAGTGCTTTCAATTTTTTACTCGTCCTTTCAAAAATCTACTCGTCCTTAAAAACTGTCTGATATCACTCATTTTTCCCTCGAATGTATTCTACTTTCAGTTTGATTTTCACTCGGTTATTTCCGGTACTTTCCATAGGTATATGGTTTCGTCCCAATTCAGGTTTTGCCAAAGAGGTTTCGTTACCCTTGCGAAAATTAAACGCAGCTCTGTATAAAAGCTGCGCAAAAGCCGGCTTTTCTGCAGCTTTTCTGCGTATTTTTTAAAAAGCTGTAGAAAAGCTGCGTTTCTTTTCAGACCTGCGGAAAAGCTGTACATTTTTTCAAATAGCTGTGCAAAAGCTGTACTTTTTTGTGTGAGCTGCGCAGAAGCTGGATATTTAATTTGGTTAATTTCAGAAAGCTGCGTCTTTAAATCTAAAAGCTGTAGAAAAGCTGAATATTCTTTTTTATTCAACAAATAAACCATAAAGATAAAATCTGCAGCTCCTGAGAGCTGTAGAAAAGCTGCGTATTACTTAAATTTAAGTCCAAACCATCTTAAACATAAAGACGCAGCTATTCTACAGCTTTAAAAAGCTGCGTATTTAAATTTTCAACAATTGCCTCACCTAAAACTGAGATTTTGTTTTGCCATCTTGGACTATATACAATATCTAGGGTTGTGGCATGTCGGTTGGGTATGGTATATTTTTGTTAATTTTCTATCTTTTGTTTCTAATGATTTTGAGCACAAAGGGAAAATTTGTTCTACAAATTGGAATTGCATGAAGATCAACATGTTTGGTTTAAATTACGGAAAAATGAATATCTGAACATTAGCATCACACATGGACACAGGGGCCTAGCTACATTTTTTTGCTTAATAATTTGAATTGATTGGGTGCATATTTTATAAAGAAAATAAAGAAACGCAGCTTTTACGCAGCTCTGAAGAGCTGCGTAAATTCTTCAACATTAATCTGGTATTATGTAATATTAAGCAATATTACCTTGTTGCTATGGCAATTTTCCCTGAGGGGGGCCATGTGGCATAAAAACCTTTCCAAAAGACTTTTTAAGTCATCATTTATAAAGAGTCAAGTAAAAAGAAAACAGTGACTTTAAGGCTAAACATGTGGAGATAATGTTTGTAACTTGTTCATTTTCACTGGATTTGGATTCTGGTAAGATTTAATTTTTCTAGAATTTCATTTTGTTCTTAATCTTATAAATTTTGCATTATTTAAGACCACAGACAGATAGATAAACTGACATACAAGCAGACAGACAGACAGACAGGGATGCATGCAGCCCCCTCCCCCCCCCCCCCCCAGTGACCTCCCACACACACACACAAAATGGGAAAGACTTGAATTTGAATTCCTTTTGATTGTTTTCCCCCTAAATTCATCATTATCTGTGAGTAAATGTCAAGGGAATGGGATAAGCACTGAAATTTAATAGTTTTATGCTCAGTTTGTATTTTTGTTACTGCATGATTTCTAGTCAGCTATCTGATAATTTACAATATCACAATTATTACCTTTTAAAGGTGTTTGTATAGCACTGTTTTATTAAATTAAATTCTATTTGTTTTTATTTTTGACCTTTCTGTTTTTCTGTCCTCATCCAGAACTTTTAAAGACGCAGGTTTCTGACAGATACGCAGCTTTTACGCAGGTTTGCTTTTCAAGCAGTAGAAACGCAGCTTTGACCTAAAGCTGCGTTGAAGCTGCGGAAACGCAGCTTTTACGCGGCTTTGACCTAAAGCTGCGCTGAAGCTGCGGAAACGCAGCTTTTATGCGGCTATAACGCAGCTTTGTCATAAAGCTGCATTTTAGCTGCGGAAACGCAGTTTTAACGCAGGTCTGAATCAGAGCTGTAGAAAAGCTGCGCAAAAGCTTCGCAAAAGCCGGCGGTATTGGCACCTGCGGAAAAGCTGCGTTTCTGCAGCTTAAACGCAGCTTTTGAGTTTGAAGCAGCTTTTATGTGTCTCTGCGTTAAAGCTGCGTTAGAGCTTCGCTAAAGCTGCGTAAAAGCCGGCTTTTCTGCAGGTTTGTATAAAGCTGCGTTAAAGCCGGCTTTTCTGCAGCTCTGCGGAAAAGCTAGCTTTTCTACAGCTTAAATACGCAGGTGCCAATACCGCCGGCTTTTGCGAAGCTTCTGCGCAGCTTTTAAAGCTGCGCTAAAGCTGTAGAAAAGCTGGGGGTTTTTCGCAAGGGTAATAAAGATTTCTGCACCAAAGTAGATTTTTTCTGCTTTATTCAAGAGAGGACGTGAAAATAATGTCCTATACAACTATTTGAGTTGGATTATGCATTGTAATCGTGCAGTTATAGAGCGCAAACAACTTAGGCGAAACCGCGTTGGTGCGAATCCTCATCGGGTCGATGTTGGATATGCGCAGGCGCACCGTTTATTTACAGTTTGCCATTTCCGTTTTCATTTTTAGATTACACGATGCGGGATTTCATGCTTTTTGCGTTACAGTCAATATTTGTTTGCTGTAATTTGATCGATTTGTAAAGTGCTTTTCCTGAACGGCATGATTAGACAATTTTCATGGAGGAAAAACCTACTCGTCCGACAGGGCAAGTCAGTGACAATTTCAACTCATCCTTACCGATCAGCTACTCGTAAATACGAGCGGACGAGTGTAAATTTCGAGCCCTGTTATTGGTAAAGTTCTGAATTATTCGCAAAACTTTTTAAGCAAACATGAAAAATCTTATATATGCCCAATTTTCAAGTTATTGTTCGACGTGCACCGCAAGCAGAGTGTCATTTTTGTTTTGTTTTATATTATGTCAATATTGTAATCCTATTTTGATTTCTTTCACTAATTAGCATGTACATAATTTTCTGAATGAAGAAGTTGTGTTTTCCACATCATTATGGCACTTCCTGTAATCATGTGTATTCACACACTTCTGGGACAAACTTCATACATAAACTTCATAAGAAACTGAGGTTGTTTGCTAAATGTTTATCTGCATTTAGTTTTATCTAGGTCTTCCATGGAAGGCAATTTTTTGTAAGTTTGGAAATGTGGCCCAGACATTTTCTCTGAAATCCAAACAAAATCATAGAACTCTCAGAAAAGCCTTTACTCTCATTTCAGAAAAAAACCATGGTCCTTTAATTGAGGAACCCACACTGCCATAAAATGTGAATTTAACCTGGTTTACAATGAAGCATGGTCGTAAAGCTATTTGTTCTAAAACAGTTTTGGATACAGTACAGTAGTATCTAATTATGGCTCCCAAATAGCCATTTTACTATTTATTTCAATATGGATATCACACAGTCTACTGCATCACCATATTTTGAGTGGATTCCAACCATAGCATTATAAAAGGAATGCTTTGTAGAAGGCACATTTTTCCAAAACTTTGGGACCAAGCCAAATTTAGAAGCCATGGTTCACTAGGCCACTGTCTGTCTTTGTGCTGCTTGAGTTAATTTCGCTTTAGGAGCCCAGACTGCCATGAAATGGCATGTTCTTTTTTAATGTGAATTTTACATTAAAGTAAACTATCTTTAGAAGCCTAAGCCAAAATTTAGTGGTCATGGATGACTGGGCCACTGTTAGTCTTTTTCTCAGCCTGAAGAAAAACCTAAATAAAGAAATGCTAAAGATGCTCGGCTGGAGGGTGATTGGGGATGGGGAGACGGGGGCACACTGGGACAAAAATCGTATGTCATTGACTGCACATCTTTTTTAATAAAGTTTTTTTTTCTCTAGAGGAATGCCTAGATAAAGATGTGCTACTGATGCTCAAGTAGAGGCTTATAAGGGGAGACTGGGGCACACTGGGACAAAAATTTAACAGCAAATTTTGTATTTGATTTTAAGAATTAAGACTACAGTCATACATGTGATACCTCCCTGATTATCAGGAAGACTCAGACCCCCTGAAATGAGCTATACATTCCTTCTAAAACATGTCACGTTTTACCAAAATTTTGAAATCTCCTACCTGAATGTAATATTAACCTCCCTGATGCCTCTGCATAACTTATCGCATGTATGCATGGTATTTAAATTTTTTTTAAAATTCTACTACCAGTGTCATTCAAAATATATTGATAATATATCTTAACTCTGAAATGCATGCAATTATATCATCTAAAGTGAACGTTTAAGAACACGTACTTCAACATCTCAGTGTCCTGTGAAAATGTATCCTTTATTGAACTCAATCAACTGACCGAGTTTTATAAAATCAATTTTATATATGAGCATGTTCAAAAAAAATGTGACCAAAGCATTTCAGAGAATTTTAAAGAAAACAGGGCTATATTAGTACATTATTTTTGTTGCTGAAGATGTATCATGTGGCCTTGAAGATACCTGCCACATTTCATTGAAATACTTTGAGTAATAAATAAGTTATGGTGAAAAATATAGCCAAAAAACTCAGGAGTGTAACGCTTTTTGTGTGACATTTTTTTGATTACTGAATTTTCAGCATGCAGTTTTACAAAACTGTGCCAGTTACCATACCTATTAGCCATCTTTTTGACTTTTCAGTCCTTTGGGCTGCATGGAAATGTAAGATTAATAACCTTTCATCATCACCCATGGAATTAGTAATGCTGAACTCAACAGCACTATGCTGAATTTCTGGTGCACCAAAAAAGAAGAGGTTTTCATCTAAATGGATGTCATTTTTATATTTGATGCTTCTAATCTCTATAACATGGTCTGAAACATTGAATGAAGATGGCATATCGTATTGAAAATTTTCCAGTTGCTTTACCAGCATCCATCTCAGAATGTAACCAACTTCTTCTCAAGTACCCCTTGAACTCAGGAGTGTAACATTTGACATTTGTAACCCCATAGCTTTTTCCAGGGGTAGCTTTAGTAAACTTTCATGCCGTGTATGAAAAGTCTTTGACCCATCATGGTAAGTGATACACAGGCAGTCTTCATCTTGGCTTTTATTTTCTTCATATGTACCATTTGAGCCACTCAGGAGTGTAACACTTTTTTGAAAAAAGACAAAAATAGCTTATTTCTTTACCACAAGCAGTTTGATTTTCATTTATTGTGCTCATAAATGAAGACCAAGCCCCCCTCAAGCAATTTTGGAACATATAGCTAACTTCTAATTGTAAATAAAGCTGCACTGCCATGAAATCGACCAAAAGTTGAAGATTTTGAGATTCCATTTTCTTCATATCTATCACTATGTGGCATTCTAAATAATAACCATACATGTCTATCAAGTGTTTTGTGAGAAATAATTAGAAAAGAATGACCAAGATAATGATATTTTGTGACTAAATTTGGGTTTTGCTATGACATGTTTAGTGCAAGATGTTACACTCCTGAGTTTTTTAAGTTGAATGCCATTTTGGACACTTATTCTTCCCATACATCAGCATGTTTGGATAAATTCATGTACTAAATGTATGTTTCCAACATCTGAAAATGTTTTTTGATGCAGTGCCATCTGTTTCGATAAGATTTTAAGGTTAGTGATATTTTAGAAAGGGACATTTTCTACTGATTTATAATGTGACCATCAACTTCTGAAACTGGTATGGAACTTCACTTCTATAATGTTTTCTATAAATAGGTAATGATATTTAGCTAAAGAAAATTGTTCAATTATCAAAAGAAAGAGTGTCAAAGAAGAAATTAAATTCAGTATACATCTGTTTGATTTTTGTGCATTTAGATAGCCGAAATAGCAAATATATTGTGGCACACCCAAGCATGAGTTTATAAATATGGTTTTGGTTTTTGCAAAAGCAATAAGTGCAAGTTGCTTCTAAAGAGAAAACAACAAATAATGAAATTAAAAGGCAGAATATTCAACTTTTTTTTACAATACAACAAATGGCTGTAAAGTGTTACACTCCTGGGCATCAGAACAAGTTTTCTTGTTAAAGAGGCCAATAAATTTGCAAAAAATGATGTTAACAACATGCAGTTGGTGTTACTTTATTACATGGAACACTCAATCATTGACTTAAAGCTCTTGTGATGCAAATTAGAGCAGTTTGGAAATAATACTCAGGAGTGTAACACATTCCTTTAAACTTTTTGCACATTTTTGACATGGCATCACCACTACCTATATCTTTTTATATGAACAATCATTTTCTAGAATAGTTCTCTACTCATATGGCATCATTCCAATGCACATTTTATTGAGGTAAAGTCAAGTAAATAAAAGATAGGAAAGTTTTTAGAACTCTGCATCTGAAAAAGTGTGTCAAAATGAAGTTAAAATTTGAGTTTTTGTATGATTCAGCAGTTTCTGACAGAAAACAGCACTTATTTGCATAATTTGGAAGTGCCCTGCATCAAATAATAGAAACTTAAAGTGATAGGATCATGATTTTAGCCTTCCAAAGCTTTCATAAAATTTTGTCATTTTAACAGATTTTGGGTGTAAATTTCTTCACAAAAATTGTCATAAAATTTTTATTATTAATGCTATTATTAAAATTCATACAGTTTTGTAAACTGTAAGCACTTTAGATAAGTCTGGAATAAAACTTAAAACTATGGCAGAGTGTTTATTTTTGACCTCCAATGTCACACTTTGGTCACATTTTTTTTGAACATGCCCATATGGACAATATAAAATCAATTTCTAATCAGTAAAGGATTTGTATATTTATATATAAACTACTGAAGAGTAAAGAAAATACAATTAAGTTGTCTTTATATATTGAATGACCCCTAAATTATTCACTCTTAATAGCACTTTTGTTTTCTTGCTGTGAATATAAATTGGTTTACATTAATAGAATATAATGGCCATTTTGTTTTATTGCAAATACATTCTACCTAGAATCACAATTCATCTTCAGTTCCTTTCAATGTATTCAGAATAATGCAGTTCACTAAAATTCTTTAGTGTGAAGGTTCCAATTTTACCATCATGGGATTTTTTAAGGAAAGGCCCTTGACAATATTAATTTTCTGTCTGATTTGAGCCAAAACAAATCTGGATATTATATTATTCAATATGGCCTTTGTCCCACTGTACCCCCATGCAATAGTTTCCACTATAAACGGTAAAGAAACAAAATCATTAAATGAAACATAAAAGCAAAATAAAAACAAGAAGACCAAGCTGATACCGAATCACTCACCAAATCTTTAAAGAATAAACAATTACAAAAGTCTGTGTGTGTTTAAGGGCCAAAAAACCAGCCCTTTGCAGAAGCAGATTATTTTTGCTTATTTTGATAGTAGAGAAGAACAAGAGATTCAGTTGAAACCGACAGTGGTTCAGTTTTTTTGAAAATGCTAACAGACTGCTGGATGACGACGACCATGCCCATCCATCCTATCAGCTGCCCTGAAGCCCCTGAAGGCTCAGGTGAGCTAAAAAGCAGCTCCTACTTGGAGCATTGTAACACAATTAAGAAGAAACATGTGAATGATCATCAAACTGTACCAAGGCCTAGCTGTCTTAGTCTTTTGTATTCTCCTGGGAATGGAACTGTGTCTTTCATACGTATAGTTCTTCTGCAACAATATTAGATTAAGTCTAGGTGAAGTTTTTATTTATTTTTTTTTTCTTTTTTTTTTATACTTTGTTGTATGGCAAATGGACCTGTGCAAGCTCAGGTGGCATTTGGCATGTAACTGGCTGACAATTTCAGCAAGATGAGTACAGAATTCATGTTTTTATTTAAGTTTTTTTCAAGTACATGCGGGATTTGATTGTATAAATTCCTGAAAATTGTCTTTTTACTTTCAATACATAGATAGCATCAAGACTTCTTGAATGTTGCAATTCAATATTATGTGCATGTAAATGTCCCAAAAATGTCCAAAAAGTACTGTTACCAGTGGCCGACATATTATCACTGTTTTTTAAACTATTACATCACTTTCACAGCCTAAAACACTATAGATACAAGTGTTTCCAAACAGTTTATTAATCACATACTGGTTTTCCTCCTTTAAATTTCAGATGGTAAAATCTGGTTACCAATGAAAATATTTAAATACAATTTCATTTTACCTTGATGTACCCAACAAAACAAGACTATCCCATAGGTAAGACATGCATACTTTTTAATCCAGGCAGCTACAAGTATTTAAATAGTCTTATTAGGGAGGTTAAGATTTAGAATGTGTATGTGTACGTCTACTGGTAGCCACACATACGCATACACGTTAAAAATGTTACTTACAGAAGTTAATAAACTTATCATCTTGTACATGTATGTGTAAAATTCCACTAGAAATATGAAATATGATAATGTCATTCAGAATAGAGCAAAAGCACAATCCGGGCCAGACTCGAACCTGCGATCTGTTATGACTGACCCTTTATCGACACTGACAATGCAAACTTTTCTCAGTTGCCTTTGTATACAAATTTACATATACAAATGTATATTTAGACCTTAAAATTGCAGTGATCAAATGAATTGCTAGTTAGACCATACTGTTTTCAGGAGTTTTCATTAGAAGAGACATGTTTAAACCCATCAATGCATATAGTGGCCTTTCATATCTTCCAGACAGATCTCCTTCATATATAAGGTGTCGGATTTTATTTTATATATTTCAAATATTTCTTGTTCTATGACGTTGTGAAAATGTGACGGTTTGACATTTTTTAAGCAAAATAAATAGCGCTCAAATATTTATACATTTGGCATTTATTTTGCTTTTGCTTAAGTACTGAAACAAATTTCATACCAAAGTGCATGATGTCGTTAGGTCTTCGAAGATGTATTACTTTTCCCCAGTCTTTATTTTGCTTAAAAAACGTCAAACCGTCACATTTTCAGAACGTCATACAACAAGAAATATTTGTTCCACACTCAAACTGAAGTCATTCCGTGATTCAGAAAAAAAAAAAAGACTAAAGTTAACGGTTATTAATCTTTTAACACAAAAACTGAAAAAAAAAATCTGTTTTGTCCTATTCCACCTTAACCATCGAAGCAACGTTCTTTTAACATCCTTTTTCTTTAAATGTCCCTAACGGCCACAATGCTAAGGCAACGTCGACACGTTTTTGACATTGCGATGACGTTGAAACAACGTAGTTTCAACACTGTATGTTTACTGGGATGCAAAATTTAATGATAATGAAAATGTGAACAAGGTTTCGTATATAAGATACAAACTCAACAGGAGACATCCTTCAATACATGAGCATTAATATATGTGACAGAAACTCGTGATTAAACCTATTTATACACTATGTATCTTCAAATGCCTGATCTCAAATACAAAATATTCATGTAATCGTTGATACTAAATATTCATGCAATCGTTGATATCTTCAAGTCCAATGTATAAGTTGCGAATTCAAAACGCAAAGTTACAAGTTAATTTACTAACATGTGAATGGCCTGCTAGACGTAGTTTACATGTAGAAATCACTTCTAACTGGTAGAGGGTATGCAATTATTGATGATGTATACACACACTTTGTCGCTACCTGTACCCGTAAGTGTACAAGTAAAAATCTTAACCTCCCTATTTTATAGGTAAAAGTAGAGAAATAAATGTACCTTAATTCAAGCCCCTAAAAAAATCTTACATATGGGACAATTTTGCTTTCTTATTTCTTATCATTCTCTATGGACATTATTATCGGCAAAGTTCCAGTAGTTCTACCAGCAGCAGAATTTCTGAATATGAAATTCAAAACCAAGTCTTGAAAAATCGTGCTTTGACCATTCAGCACTTACTTTTCTTACTTCTTAGAGCAAACACACGGGTGGTAATCAGTGGAACTAGCTCCAAAATGAGTCAATGGAATTTCGTTCCCTCGTCACATCCGGGAACCCGCGAGCTAGTGCTGTCGACAGAAAATCAGTAAACAAAGGTAGGTCTTGAAGAATTTTATCAATTTTTATTTCTTTATTAGCGATCCCAGGAAACAACTGCCGATGCTATTTTGTGTAGATATGATTCAACTTTATTCCCCGTCGGAGTTCGCCGCAGAAATGTGCAGGGCTTGAACTAACTTGTGGCAAATGTTTGAAACACCGAACTAAAAATCCACCAATTTCTGTCAATATGGAGATTTGGGTACACGATTTTTTCATTTTCCGTCCAAACTGTAGCGTTCAGACCCTCTAAAGCACCATCCCTGGTAAATTCAAGCATGAAAAGTCACAAATAAGCAAAAAAGTGTGGGTGGAGATTACGTACCTGGACAATATCGACAAAATTTCTGCCTGAGCTAGAGCGCTCGACATGGAGCTAGTGCGTTCAACAAGGAGCTAGTGCGCTCATCCATATTTTTATCTCGTGATGAATCATAATGTATGCTTGAGATATATAGGATGGCTTGATGCACTATTGCCTGAGGCCAAGGATAATGGTGTATCAGGCCACCCAAGGTGCTGAGGGCCAATAACTTTTAATATTACCCAACCTACTTTTATACCTTTTATTATCCAACCCACTATATACAGATAATGGTATATGCTTTGCCAGGTCACTGGTTGGCCTCCACAATGCATTTCACTGAATTATTAACCAACCAACAGCTTAGACTATGCCATGCTTATGATGCCACTCATGTAAATGTAATGAGAAAACAGACGTGGTATGGTTTTGTCTATATGCCATGTCGTCAAGCGTCATGAGAATGACTTGGAAACTCACGAGCTTGCCGAATTCGAGCACCTGTCATGCAGTTGATTGCTAGTAGAATATGGTTGGTTACAGGTTCGGTTGAGTAATACGAAAGCTATTTCATTGCTGTTTGGCAGAATAGTCAATACTATGTTACTCATTACCATGGACAGGTCAATGCACTACTACCTGAGGCCTTGTGGCTTCGGGCAACAGTGAATGGAGCTGTTCACGGTACCTCGAGGCATAATTTTGACTATTTACCAAACAGGCATGAAATAACAGAACAATATCCATGTTACAGAAGAGTATTACCAAAATCGCCATAATCAGTCATGAATACTACACTCATTCGATGAATGACGATGGAATTATCTATGTACATTAAGTCATTTCTTAGTGGTTTCAAAGGGGTACAGAGCAAAACCTAAAATACGGTTAAAATCATCTATCAACAATAAATCAACAATTCTGCCTTATCTTAGGTGTGGATGAGCGCACTAGCTCCTTGTTGAACGCACTAGCTCCATGTCGAGCGCTCTAGCTCAGGTAGAAATTTTGTCAATATGGTCCAGGTACGTAATCTCCAACCACACCTTTTTGCTTATTTGTGACTTTTCATGCTTGAATTTACCAGGGATGGTGCTTTAGAGGGTCTGAACGCTACAGTTTGGACGGAAAATGAAAAAATCGTGTACTCAAATCTCCATATTGACAGAAATTGGTGGATTTTTAGTTCGGTGTTTCAAACATTTGCCACAAGTTAGTTCAAGCCCTGCACATTTCTGCAGCGCACTCCGACGGGGAATAAAGTTGAATCATATCTACACACAATAGCATCGGCAGATGTTTCCTGGGATCGCTAATAAAGAAATAAAAATTGATAAAATTCTTCAAGACCTACCTTTGTTTACTGATTTTCTGTCGACAGCACTAGCTCGCGGGTTCCCGGATGTGACGAGGGAACGAAATTCCATTGACTCATTTTGGAGCTAGTTCCACTGATTACCACCCATGAAACAGTAATATAAATAAAATGACCATTTTCTGTCTAAATTTGGACCCCTTATAAGCTACTTGCGTATTTTTTTTCTTCTAAAAAATGTATCAAAATATATTTCTTTTACCTGACTCCATTGTGCCAGCTATTTTACATAAATTCCACCAATATAATGTTTTTTAGCATTATTTTTCAAAATTTTTATTTTGTTTATTATCATACTGTCCCTTAAATAAGATTCTTCCACCTAAATATTGTCAAAACAGATTTCATGACTTCCATCCTTTAAGTTATTGCCTTGTTCCTAAGATGTTCTTGTTTTGAAATAAACATGAATTCTTTCAAGCTTCCTTACTTTATTTTTTTACCTATGAGGCCACAAAAGTGCTACCTTAGCATGCACAGGTCCAAATATATAAAATTCCTAAAAATAGCCTTAAAAACTCACAAGACCATAAAAAGTTTAAGCAGACACCCCCCCCCCCCCCAAAAAAAAAAAAAAAAAAGAAAAAAAAGGGGGGGTTGGTAGGGTAACCTGATGCAAGAGTTTTGTTTTTTGCCTAACAATTCTGTACTTTTACCTTTAACACAAGATTTTCTAAATATGGAATTTGCCTTTAAATATGGAATATGGGAATAACAAAGACATAAAGTCCTGAAACCCAGGTTCTGGCTGCAATATAGACTGGAAATGCCTGCCTGCATGTTTAATGCAAAAAATATTAAGTTATCCTGTATTAAGAACTTATTTCAGAATTTTAGGTTTTGAAAACCTGTTGCACAGGTTAAATGTAAATTTGCCATTAAACCTGTGCGACGCACACCCCCAAAAATCTAAAAATTCAGAAATAATTTATTGATACATGAAATTCAAGAGTTCATTTTTCCATTAAGGAGCCAAGCATTTCCAGTCAATAGTGTAGCCAGAACATAGGTTTCAGGAATTTACTCAAGTCTGATAAATTCACATATTCCACATTCAAGGGTAAATTCCATATTTAAAAAATTTTGTGTTTTTTGCTTTAAAAAGAATTGGGTAACTGCTTCAACATAGCTGCATATCTCCACAATTGCCACATTTATATATGCCAAAATTCATGAATGTGATTACAGTTTTTAAAAATAAGGAATATAATTCAACCCTAATAACACAATTTTTTTTTGTTGTTTTGGTGCAATTCATGATAAACTAGAAAATTGTGTCTGTAAGACACGAATGATGCCCCTGTGCAGTGCCTGTCACAAGACAGTGTACATTCATAAAGCTCCTTTTTAGCACTGTGCACATCCCTAAAGCATCTTTTTAGCATAAACACAACCAACAAAGAAAACTGCAAGAGGCCCTAATATGTGTATAAAGTTTGAAAACGATCCACTGAAAACTGTGGAAGAAGTTAATTACACAAACTCCACACCTTATAGTGCAAGAAAGCAGCCCCAAAAAGTTTAAAGCACCATAATTCTGTCAAAATTTATAATTTCTTCTTCATCAGACCTCCACATACACATTTTTATTATGTTGTCAAAATGTATGCAAGGTTTGAAAACGATTAATTGAAAACTATGGGAGGAGATGATTACACAAACTCCATACCCTATACTGTGAAAGGTGCCCAAAATGACTAAGTTTGAAAATGGTTCACTGAAAACTGTGGAAGAAGTTGATTACACAAACTCCATACCCTATAATGTAAAAAGCAGCCAAAAATACTCAGTTTAATTGGCCATAATTCTGTTAAAATTAATTTCATCTTCATCAAAACTCCACATGCACATCTTCATTATGTCTGCAAAATGTATGCAAGGTTCCAAGAAGATCCACTGAAAACTGCCAGAGAAGTTGATTACACAAACTCCATACCCTATAATGTAAAAAGCTGCCCAAAATGACTAAGTTTAAAAAGCCGTAATTCTGTCAATAATAATTTTATCTCCATCAAAACTCCACATGCACATCTTCATTATGTGCACAAAAAGTAAACAATGATTAAAAAAGATCCATTGAAAACTGTGGGAGGAGTTGATTACACAAACTCTATACCATAAGGTGTGACGAACGGACAAACAGGCAGACAGACACTAAGACAGACAGACAGACAGACAGACAGAGGCAAATCTTAATGCCCCCTGAATTTCATCACGGGGGCATAAAAACCATAAGACTTTTGGAGAAATTATTTGTTTTGTAAACTGATCCTCACAATCACAATATATACGAAGAACTAGGAAACTGGTCAGATTTATGCATAAATTAATTTGAAATTTTATCTATATATACTCTTTAGAATATAAAAGAGGTTAAATCACATTGCCATTTTGAAACACAAATATCGCTTGACTGAATTAGTCACTGTGTTCTTAAATGTGGCCACTGTGGAGATAAGCAGCTGTGTTTACATCTCATATTTTCAACAGGTGCGACATAAGAAATCCTCCAACAGTCCTATTTCTGAATTACGGTTAATTTAACTTTGTTACAGAAATTCAAAACTCCAGGACTCCTGCTGGAAACATAAGACTTTTGTGGTAAAAAAACTCTGTTAGGCTGGAGAACTTTTTATACTAAATTCATACCATAATGAGTCCTCAAGTCTGCTAGAAATACTGCAACTGCACTGCTGGACAGTTTTGTAGGGAAGATTATATAGTGTGTTATAACAAGAATTCCGCGGAATGCGACGTCTCGCCTGCCTGCACATTGTCACAAAGCAGAGCAAAACCTTGACAACAGTTTATGTAGGTCAAGACTCAATATTGATGATGGTTTTAAGCTTTACTCTTCCATATGTATGCATGACCCATATTTCATGCCTTTAGCCCTTACAGTTTTTGAGAAACAGAACTAAATGAGAAAAGTTAACAAAAATTGAAGTCGTTGAACCAGAAAATGTAGGTCAAAACTCAATATTGATGATGGCTTTAAGCTTTACTCTTCCAGATGTATGCATGATCAAATTCCGTGGCTTTATGCCCTTAAAGTTTTGCAAAACTGAGGTAAACACAAAAAAAAAAATGCAAAATCAATGAACAGAAAAATATAGGTCAAGACTCAATATTGATGATGGCCTTAATGTTGACTTTTCCAGATGTATATATGACCCAAGTTTCATGGCTCTAGCCTTTAGACTTTTTGAAAAACAGAGCTAAACGCAAAAACTCAACAAAAAATGGAGAAGTTGGTGAACCAGAAAATATAAGTCAAGACTCAATATTGACGACGACTTTAAGCTTTACTATTCCAGATGTATGCATGATCGAAGTTTCATGGCTCTAGCCTTCAAAGTTCCTGAGACATTGACCTAAACGTAAAATCTCAACAAAAAATGCGAAATCAGTGAACCGGTAAATGTAGGTCAAGACTCAATATTGATGATGACATCAAGGTTAACTCTTCCAGATGTATGCATGTTTTAAGTTTCATGGCTCTAGCCTTAATATTTTTTTAGAAACAGAGCTAAACGAGAAAACTGGACAAAAAACTGGGAAATCAGTGAACCAGAAAATGTAGGTCAAGACTCAATACTGATGACGACTTCAAGGTTATTTCTACCAGATGTATGCATGTTTTAAGTTTCATGGCTCTAGCCTTAATATTTTTTTAGAAACAGAGCTAAAGGCGAAAACTTGACAAAAAACTGTGAAATCAGTGAACCGGAAAATGTAGGTCAAGACTCAATATTGATGATGGTTTCAAGGTTAACTCTCCCAGATGTATGCATGTTTTAAGTTTCATGGCGCTAGCCTTTATAGTTTTTGAGAAACAGAGCTAAATGCGAAAACTCGACAAAAAACTGCGAAATCATTGAACCGGAACATATAGGTCAAGACTCAATTTTGATGATGACTTTAAGCTTAACTCTTCCAGATGTATGCATGGTCCAAGTTCCATGGCTCTAGCCCTCTTAGTTCTTGAGAAATTGACCTAAACGCAGAAACTCGATAAAAGTTTACGCCGCCGCCGACGATGATACCGGAAAAGTAATACCTATGTCTCACTTCTGCACAAAAATCATTGAAGTCACATACTTCATTGCACTTTTCCATCAGCATTTTCCTATTCTACTATTTCTGAAGGATCATACGAAAATTGTTTGTCATTGAGGCTTTGGAAAAACTAACAAATACTTACAATAATACTATCCGGTAGCAAATGAGCCATATTAAAGTGAAATATTATTACCAAAACACATAAAAAACACTGCACACTAATCCTGCAGATGTTTTGTTCTTTTACTTAAATGGCACTGCGTGTAATTTATGGAGTCATGGAGTGGAGTCTTGGTGTGAAGCCATGGAGTGGCATGTTAGAGTGGACTTTTGGAGTGGAATGAGTTCAGATTTTGAGTTCTTTGTTTCCCATCTTTTTTTTTTTTTAAAAATATAACATTTACTGTGTATACAAGACAATGCAGTAAACTGAGATAACTCAGAAACCTTTTGCAGTATTTTCTGGTTGATTAGTAATATTTATGCTGTGTCATGAGAAAACCTGCTAATATAATAGTTGAGCTGTGTTACGTGAAAATACATATGTGAAGAAGAAAGGTGCTGAATAGCTGCACAGGCTGATCAGCATCTTTATTGTTGCCTTTTTGGACAATTCAATACCTATTGTTTTATGGCACATATTTCAATACTCCTGCAGCATAGGCTGGTTAGAGTTCTACATGATCAAAGACCCAAAGGCAGGGTTTTTCACCATGAGGCTCATTTTAACCAGTCCTTTTATTCAGAAAATGATCAAAAACCTAAATTCTCAGCAGCTGCTTGTTCCACAAATTAGCGAATAAGTTGGCAGATTAATACCTCATGGTCCATGTAGAATGTCACTGGATAAAAATATGAAAAGCCACACCAATCCTTAAAATGTCATTAATATTAGTAATGCTATGCTCAAATCCTGTATACTATACATGTTATCATTCTTAAATAAATATGTGTATTTTTTCTCACATATCTATAGGCAGTAAAGAACAAAGGCCTTGCAACACAGCTTGATTTTGTTCTTCCCATAAGCATAACCCAGGTATTCTCATGATGCAGCAATTTCTTGGAGGTTGGTATGTGGCAACCATAAGCTTGCCCCTAAAGAGGACAGATATCACTTAAGCTTACTATCACAGACTGGAAAAAGCAACTGTACATAAGAATGTGTCAGAATACAGTGAAACCAGATTACATTAAGAAATACAACATGTACTTACAGAATGCCAAAATTCAGCCATGTGAAATTTGACAACCATGGGTGAAGTGGTTTTAGAGAAGAAGTTTGAAGTTGTTTGAATACCTTGTTTTTGGACATTGGCATTTGAACAAAATTGCACTTGTAAACAGAAAGTAGGTCACTATGACAAAACTCCAGTACAGATTTCTTCCATTTTTCAAAAATTTGAATACCAAGGTTCCATTAATGCTCCATGCCAAAATTCAGCTAAATATACCTTGTGGTTCTGG
This sequence comes from Ctena decussata, assembly GCA_963989385.1. NCBI lineage: Eukaryota > Metazoa > Mollusca > Bivalvia > Lucinida > Lucinidae > Ctena > Ctena decussata. The sequence goes on from OZ022508.1 coordinate 3,053,841, forward strand.
AGAAGAAGGTGATTTTGTTATCTTTGCTATTTTTAGTAATGGCAGTTATCTTGGACCCTCCACTGACCCAATTTTACAATTCTGAAACCCTGTAGTCTAGGGAATAAGCTAGAGGGAGACGTGGGTTGGTTGGTTGGTTGATTTGATGCTTAACGTCCACGGTAAACAACTAAGGTCATATCGGGACAGTCAGTTAACCTAACCACACTATTCCTGGGCCGGCTTAGACCTCCTAAGCGGTTAACCAGTACTAAGTGCACATACTTTTGCCAGTAACTGACAACTGCCCTTCTTGAATCAGGGGAAGGAGAAACGAAAGTATGTGGCCAGACTGGGATTCGAACCCAGGACCTCTGACTTATGAGTCAGGTGCCCTACCGATTGCGCTACCCGGCCCGGCGGGAGACGTGGGAGACATACATACATGTAGTCTCCCTACAGGCTCAAATGTCTTCCTATTTTCAGCTGTGGTAGAAGTTTAAATGTATAGAACATATAGACAAAAGTGAAACTCAGCTAAAAACTTCTCCCTGAAACCAGAAAATCTGAAAACGTCTCCCAATTTCAGATAACTAGCTTGAACCCTGACTAGTCAGATCATGCTCCATGTGAAATTTGATAATCATGGGTCCAGTAGTTTTATAGAAGCTGTTTGAAGAAGTTGTATTCAACTGTTGACTGACGACTGACGATGGACAACCCATGCCAGATGCATTGGTATGGCAATAGCTCACTATGGCCCTTAGGTCCAGGTAAGCCAAAAAACTGTAAACACCAAAAATGTGGGGTTGGTAGAGTTTCCAGAAACCATTTTTGTTGTTTAGGTTGTGTGTGGGGCGGGTGAGTGGGTGTCATGAAAACTAAGGATAGATACCAAAAATGTAGGGTCGGTAGAAATTCCAGAAACCACTTTTTGTGTTTATGTTGTGTGTGGAGTGGTAGAGTTCCAGAAATGACTTTTGTTGTTTACATTGTGTTTGGGGTAAGTGGGTGTGTCATAACATTTGAGATAGGCACCAAAAATGTAGGGTAGGATTGGTAGAGTTTTCAGAAACCACTTTTTGTTGTTTATGTTGTGTGTGTGTGTGTGTGTGGGGGGGGGGGGGGGGGGGGGGGGTAAACCAGTTACATAAACCAAGTACTTACAAAGCATTATCTGCTTTAACAAAGACTTCCAGTAAATCCCCTCTCTTCTCCCTAACTTCAACTGGCCACATTACTGGTATTGCCTTCAAGCGGGCCCACACAAACCTGAAAACAATCTAATATGTAGAGTGACAGGTTGCAGATTCGTGTACAGGTTGCAGAATCGTACACTTGGAATTTTAAGGCCTCTGCTGCATTCAGCATATCAGTTGAAAAGAAATTAATTATACAATATACATGTATTAAGCAAGCAACCATGTCAATTATTTTCAACCTGTGTTTGTGAGTGACTTGCAGATCACTGTCATTGCAGATAGGTTTTCCACATCTTGAAAAATAGAATGTTTTTGTCAAAAATAATGTTGTTTCAACTTGGCTTTTGCTTTTTATGCAAATACAGTGGTGTACGAATCTGCAAACTGTGACATGTGAAAACCACCTCTCTTCCGACAACTGAATAATTATATCTCCCGAGCTGGGTACCAAAGCAGGATCTAACAATAGATTACTAAAACAATCAACAAATGTGTATTAGCTTGACAGTTACATACCGAAAGGAATCTATCACTCGTTAGAACTAGTTGCCCAATGGGAAACGATCCCTCACCTGAGAACAAGCAAAAAGCCTTGAGGTTCAAGCTTGTTGACAATGTGTGTCTGGGACAGATGAAATCAGCTTGATTTGTTGGGATTTGCTCATCTAAGCTTTTACACTGACAGGATTGGGCTGCTGCAACACCCATCCTAACATTAATACAGTTTATAATTGTGAAATGCGACTCACCTTGGGCCAAGGTCAAAGAATGACCTTTAATACTCACATAGCTTCATTTACTCATTTAGATGACTGCATCTACTAACCCTGAGGTCAAAAAATCGTTAGTTTCACTTTTAACTATAAAATAATCTAAGTGACCAAATTTGACCCTGGCATAAAATAGGTCAAGGTCAACCCACAGTCATCAGTTGAATACATCGCGACTGGCATGAGCCCCAAATGCAACATACCAAGTTCAATGGCAATCGGCCCATTCGTTCCAGAGCAGAACATTTTCAAAGTGTTTATACCATATAAGGACATGGCCGCCATCTTGGTCATGTGACCCATCTCATTTGAAATCCTTGCTTCCATAAGCTTTCACATGAAATTTGGCTTCAAATGACCCAACTGTTTCTGTGAAAAACAAGTTTTAATTTTGAAATCTGAGTGCCCTTGGGCCAAGGTCAAAGAATGACTTTGACCTTTGATACTCATGTAGCTACATTTACTCATTTAGTTGAATGCATATATTACAAACTCTGAGATCCAAAATATCAAGTCTTCACTTTTTCCCATACAAAAGCCCAAGTTACCAAATTTGACCTTGGCACAAAATAGGTCGAGGTCAACCAACAGTTGTAATTTGTATATATATATTATAATGGGCTTAAGTCCACAATGCTACATACCAAGTTCCATGGCAATCAGCCCACTGATTCCTGAGAAGAAGGTTTTTAAAGGGTTTTAACCATATATGGGTGTGGCGACCATAATGGTCATGCCATGGTCCATCTAATGTGTATAAATTTTTATTTCCTTGCTCCCATAAGCTTTCATATGAAATTTGGTTTTAAATGACTCAACAGTTTCTAAGAAAAACAAGTTTTAATTTTGAAATCCGAGAGACTTTGGGCCAAGGTCACATATGACCTTGACCTTTGATACTCATGCCACTTCATCTGTTCATTTAGTTGAATGCATCTACCAACCTTGCGATCATAGGCTGCAATAGTTCCAGAAAAACAAGGTTAAATATGGGCTTTTTTAGCACTCAAGGGCAAGTAACTCTATGATGAATTGTACAATATTATGAAATTCGAACTTGTCCGTGATTTTATGCCTGTCCTGAACACCTGCAGGTCTGAAGAAGTTTCAATCAAAACTGCAGGCGCTATGCCCTGGACAAGGTCAAATATGCCCTTTTTTAGCACTCAAGGGCAAGTAACTCTATGATGCATAGAACAATATGGCCGAACTTTAAACCTGTCGACAATTATATCTGTTCTGAATACCTGCAAGTTTGAGGAAGTTGCAATCAAAACTGATGGGGCTATGCCCTGGAAAAGGTCAAAATTGGCTTTTTCAGCACTCAAGGGCAAGTAACTCAAGATGAAATTGTACAATATGGCCGCAATTCGAACTTGTCCTAGATTTTATGCCTGTCCTGGATACCTACAAGTTTGAAGGAGTTGCAATCAAAACTGAAGGCGCTATGCCCCGGAAAGGTAAAATATGGGCTTTTTTAGCACTCAAGGGCAAGTAACTCTAAGATAAATTGTACAATATGGCCGAAATTCAAACTTGTCCAAGATTTTATGCCTGTCCCTGGTTACCTGCAAGTTTGAAGAAGTTGCGATCAAAACTGAAGGGGCTACAGCTCGGACAATATTTTCCCCATTATAAGTCTACGGGAAAATTTTTCATCGCTCAAGGGCAAGTAACTCCGAAATGAGAGATCCAACCTGCCCCAAATTTGAACCTGTCCGAGATTTTATGCCTGTTCCCCAACATCTGCAGGTTTGAAGAAGTTTCAATCAAAACTGCAGGAGCTATGGCTCAGACAACTTTTTCCCCAATGTAGTCTATGGGACCTTTTTGTTGCCATGGTAACCACTGTTTTGAATAAATCTGTTCCAAAACTATATGCAGTCAATCCCCCAGCCCAACACTGCTACATATAAAATTTGATCAATATTGGGCCTGATGGTTTAGGAGATATTGATGTTTAAAAGTGGACGGGTGGACGACAGACCAAGCCTATACTATAAGCTCACCTTGTGAGCCGAGCTAAACATAACTTTCAGTGTAGAGACATCCTGCTATTTGGTTATAATAGGGCAAGGGCCTGCTGTGCTTGCAGTAGGTACCTACTTCCTAACAAAGACACTTGTGTAGTGTTAGAGCTAAAAAAAGGTATGTTAAAAATGAAAAAAAATTTAAAAAGTGTAAAAAAAAAAAAAATAACTTCAGGAATCTGAAAAAAGCACCATTGTTAAAACACCTGTAAATTTTCAAAAGGATGACCTGAAACTATAGGAGTTGCGAGGACAAGTACCTACTTCCTATCTGGGACGTACGTACATATGGACAGGGGTAAAACTTGATGCTCTTCCGCTATACTCTGAACCAACAAGGGCATAATTAGGATTTAGTTACAAAATATTTCATCTGGCTTGCTGTTTTATGGGTAATGGGTAATAAATTTCTACCAGAGTCATTGTTCTACCTGACTCGATCTTGGGTACCTGGATACTCATCCCAGCCCTTTTTACAACTAATCATATCACTCCCCTCTTGGAGCAAACATTGGTGGATGCAGGCATGTATTTGGACAACAGACAGTGTGCGTCATTTCAACCAAAACATTGACTGAATGCTACAACATTCTATTCCCTTAAAAATTATGAAAGGCCTCTTCATCTACCTACAAGGAGAAGATTTGCTTTCGTTCTGATCCTCATTTGAATGTGATGATGATGATGATGATTTAAAGTTTAACGACGCGTCAACCCACTGGGTCATTAGCGTCATGAAGGTTGCATATTACTTAAAATATAAACAAAACTGAAAGGTACGGCACTTTATAAAACTAACTTTGCATTATTAACATGGAAGTAATACATGGTAAACTCATTTGAATGTATACAATGTTTGTTTCTGTTGAAACTTCTGAATAAAATATGTTTAAACCCATCTACCTACAAAAACAAGAGGGCCATGATGGCCCTGGATCGCTCACCTGAGTATCCTGTGAACTTAACCTCAGAGACATCCATATGACTGACAGAGTTTCACAAAGATTAAATGGAAAATGAACCCTTTATTGTGTACCTAAGGTTTTTATAAGATTTAACCTAATGACCTAGATTTTGACCCTACATGACCCAGTTCCAAACCTGGTCTATATTTCTTGGATATGAACATTCTGGCAAAGTTATCAAAACTGTGCCTTCTAGAGTGTACACAATGTTTTTCTAAGGTTTAACCTAGTGACCTACTTTTTGACCCAACATGACCAAGTTGCACCCTTGGTCCAGATTCGCTGGAGACAAACATTCTGACAAAGTCTCATGAAGATTAGAACAAAACTGTGTCCTCTAAAGCATTCACACTGTTTTTCTAAGAACTGACCTAGTGACCTAGTTTTTGACCTGACATGGCCCAGTTTCAAATCTGGTATAAATTTCATGAAAGTAAACATTCTGACAATCTTTCACGTAGATAGGATCATAACTGTGCCCTCTAGAGTGTACATGAGGTTTTTCTAATATTTGACCTAGTGACCTAGTTTTTGACCCCACAAGACTCAGATTCAAATCTGGCCTAGATTTTATATAAATAAACATTCTGACAAAGTTTCATGAAGATTGGATAATAACTGTGCCCTCTAGAGTGTGCACAAGGTTTTTCTAAGATTTGACCCAGTGACCTAGTTTTTGACCCCACATGACCCAGTTTCAAAGATGGTCTAGATTTCATTAAGATAAACATTCTGACAAAGTTTCATGATGATTGGATCATAACTGTGCCCTCTGTGTCATTCTAAGATTTATTTCTATTTTTAGCTCTGGCGGCCATTTTGTTCAGCGGAGTGGAACTGTTTGAGCAATTTTTGTTCAGAGTCATGAGCAAAACATTTCTGTGAAATTTTTTTGAAATCGAGCCATTGGCTTTAGAAACGATGATGTTTAAAGCTTTTTTCTATTTTCAGCTCTGGTGGCCATATTGTTCAGCGGGGCAGAACCGTTTGAGCAATTTTGGTAGAGGATCTCCTAAGGAACATTTCTGTGAAATTATTTCAAAATCGGCCCAGCAGTTTTGGAGGAGAAGTTGCTTAAAGCTTTTTTCTATTTTTAGCCCTGGCGACCATATTGTTCAGCGGAGCGGAACCGTTTGAGCAATTATGGTAGAGGGTCTCCTAAAGAACATTTCTGTGAAATTATTTTAAAATCAGCCAAGCAGTTTCGGAGGAGAAGTTGTTTAAAGGTTTTTCTATTTTTAGCTCTGGCGGCCATATTGTTCAATGGAGCGGAACCGTTTGAGCAATTTTGGTAGAGGGTCTCCTAAGGAACATTTCTGTGAAATTATTTCAAAATCGGCCCAGCAGTTTTGGAGGAGAAGTCGTTTAAAGGTTTTTCTATTTTTAGCTCTGGCGGCCATATTGTTTGGTAGAGAGTCCCCCAAGTAACATTTCTGTGAAATTATTTTGAAATCCGGCTAGCAGTTTTGGAGAAGAAGTCGTTTAAAGCAAAAGTTGACGCCGGACGACGGATAAAGACCGATCACAATACCTCACCTTGAGCACTTCGTGCTCAGGTGAGCTAAAAATGGAGGGGTCTGCCCAAGGTAGTGGTTGGAATCAGTTGGATTTTAATAGTCAATCATCGGAAAGAATGGGTGACAACTGACAATGATCAATCATTAATCAATTAAACTGAATATACGGTTCATTATAGACAGTCATTTCTAAGATGCATTACTAATTGGTCTAGTAGAGGACTGGTTGTTATCTCAAAACTTTACAGGGAAATGCTGAAAAATATTGTAAACAAATTTGTTGAAAAACAAATTTAAGGACATTATATAGCTGAAAGTCTGTATTGAGTAATCGATTACAGAAAATTGTACCAATCATCAAATTGGATGGCTGGAAGTGACCAATGGTCGATGAACTCGATTAATCGGCGGACAACTAGCCCCAGGTGAACTATAGTATACAGAAAATAGACTGAAACATATACCTTTTAGTTCTGAATATCTACATTCCATATCCTTATTAAAGAATAGATAACTTTGACAATGAAACTCAGCTTCTTTGAAATTAACAGAAGCACCAACAAGACAACAAAAAGAAGAACAATCTTTATAATATCTAGACACAAATTAACAACTTCTATCACTTCCATCCTAACAACATGGCCACTCACTTTGCACAACCTGATTGGAGGAAATAATCACCTGACTAGTCCAAAAGACAGTTTCAAGATGTCCAGGTATTATGTGGTTACTTGAGATAGTTTAAAGATGTCCGGGAATTATGTGGTTACTTGAGATAGTTTAAAGATGTCCGGGAATTATGTGGTTACTTGAGATAGTTTAAAGATGTCCGAGAATTATGTGGTTACTTGAGATAGTTTAAAGATGTCCGGGAATTATGTGGTTAGTTGTCCATGTTGTCTGTATAATCATTAGTTTAAAAGTGTCCTTGCTTATGTGGTTAACTGTCCTTAATTAAGCATGCCTGGTCAGGGCCAGAAAAATCTTATTAAGCACCGTTACTTGTCATACATCAGATGTATAGTAGAAAACAGTTCCTGGGAGCTTGTATTGTCCATGTTTGTATAAATCTGACGCTAAATAAATTTTACTTGACTTGACTAGGTGAAATTAATAATTCACCTTAGCAGTACTGAGAAGTTCTACTAGTCCTGCAGCTTGAGGCACTCTACATGGCGAGTGGCCAAGTGTGTTTTTTTTCCAGCCCTGCAGGTGGGTTACAAGGTTAGAACTACCTGAAAGAACAAAGCCTAAATGGGAAACTGGTCCACAGGACCAGCTTGCACCATTTTAACTTTCCTCCAAAAAGTCATCAGCTTTGAATACTATTAGAGCTGCCCTACTGAAAATGTCCAGTGAAATTTCAGTGAAATGTCAAGAGTAATTTCAAGGAAAAAATCCTCCGACATTTCACTGAAATTTCAGTGATATTTCAGTGAAATTCCAATCAGAAATTTCAGTGAAATTTCAGTGATATTTCGGGATTTTTCAGTGGAATTCAGTAAAATGTTAACCTCTGTACTTCTTTGAAAACCCCATGCCTGCTTTTCATTATGATGACATGCAATTACTCTGTTATCCCACCCATTCAAAAGACTATCTTACATTTGCTTGTAACAACAAAACACTTAGAAACAGCAACAACAGAAATATACAAAAATATTTATTTCTGGTGTATCCTTTTCTATAATAGGATCTTCTAGTGCCTTAAGTCATCAACTGACTGTCACAATTAATCAACTGACTGTCACAATTAGCCTTCTTGCTGATAATGTTATCAGCTGAAACCTACATGACAGCCACCATATTGCCTTCAATATCCAGCAAAATTAGTCCTTTAAAATCTTACAGGTGTACTCACTAGGTCAGCTAACTTCCTATCATGTTTTCCATCTAGAAACTGGTTCACAATTAATTTTCTAACACAGTTTTCAAAATCCCTCCATTTCTGGCAGCCATGTTTTTTCCCATCATCCATCTAAAGTTATGACATCATCAATCCTCTTGGTCACTGGAATTTCACTGAAATTTCAGTGATCTATTTGGTCAGTGGAATTTCACTGAAATTTTAGTGATGTTAGCTTGGTCATTGGAATTTCACTGAAATTTCACTTAAATTCAGTGTCTCAGTGAAAATCATTGAAATTTCAGTGAAGTATCACTGAAATTTTGTTGACTTTTTCAGTAGGGTGGGTACCACGGAAAATTAAGTACCGTGTTATACCATGGTTTTTCATCAAATACCCCCATGTGTATCACGGTATACCTTGACAGCCAATTTTTTTCATTTGACAATTTCATTACAAATGATTCTAATCCTCTAAACCACTTCAACACACTAAGCAAGCCGATACAACCGCAGTTGCACGAAACAACCCCAGAGGTCATTCTGCCAAACTGTGCATGCAGAAAATAGCCTTCTGATTGGTAAAAAGTTGATAAGATAAAAATATTGGTTTCGACCAATCAGAAGCCAGTAACTGAATTTGCGCGAAAGTTTTCCTGTCTTCTGATTGGTTGAAACCAGTGTTTTTGGCTGCTACTGTGAGTTGTATATGGCTACCACTGGGAGTTGTATCCAATAAACAACTTTTAGCCAAACAGAAGCCTATTTTCAGCACACGCAATTTTGCGGAATAACCGCTGGGGTTGTATTGTGCAACTGCGGTTGTATCGGCTTGCATATTGTGTTCAATGACATGCTTGAAAAGCAATATAGATTCCTAAGGGGGCATAAACTTTGTGTGAAAACATTACAGGCTCTAGAAGAATTTTGTAAGTGGGCAGTCTGTTCTGGAGGGTGAGAAGCATTGTGATTTGTTGGTTTAACCACCAGAAAAATCCAGCTTTAGATGCCCAGTAACTTATAAGGAGGGCTGTTAAAGGGAAAAATCTAAAAATGCTAGACGCTAAGTTAAACATTCTCCTGCATACGGCCAATGGAGCGAATTGTAGACTACACTTTTATCCTACGCATACCACTACATTTGTTAGCAATTTGTCAGATTTTCTCAAATCATCTGACAGTATTTTAAAGCTGTAATTTATTTACTTACTTTGGAATCTCCTCTATATGTTCCTGCTGACATGGTTTTGGTTTCTTTGAGCTAAAATTACTGGAAAAAAAAGTGATTTCCCATTAATACAAGAAATACTGTCAGCACCCTGCCTCCCCTTCAAACACGCCTTTTCAAAATTGCTGAATTTACATGTTATATTCTTTCTAAATATTTAAAAGATCAATGGATCTGGATCATAAAATGACTTCAAATACCGGTATAAATATTTGTCTGTTTTGTCATAAACTGAATTCAAGGTTGGGCGGTAAATTCCACCCCCGGTATTTACCAGTGGAATTTACCGGTATTTACCGGTCTGGAAAATGCTCCCAAAGTGGCAAATACTGGCAAATACTGGTCGATTGAACTTATTCACTTTAAATCTTGCTAAAACCAAAACCAAAACCAAGTTAATTTAAAATAATAAATTTTCAAACTAAATGACTTTATGATGTTTTAGTTCATTTTTATATTAAATATAAAGTTTATCGTCATAAAGAATAAAATGTATCACAACTAAAGCAGGTTGAAACAGCCAAAACATGGATCTAAGACAAACATTTTGACAAATTCACAAGTATGAATAGCATCTTGATTCCACTAAATTATGTGTCTTTAAACTCAACAACATAAAAATACAGGTGAGAAAATACAGGTAAATTCACCTCCACACCTGGCTAGTCACCTGACACCCAATTTGCAAGACAATGTCCAAATTATTAAAACAACAAGTTTCAAGACAGTGTTTATTTAAGGGGGCAGAGTATTGCTTGGGGCAGGGATAGAAATAGTAAGTTGTCAGAACGGTTATCTGTTTTATACAAAAGTTAGACATTTAGTCAAGGTGAAGTACATAGAGATGTTATAGGTATGGCTTATGCTATAGTACGGCTTCAACTCTTGAATACATTTATCATGTTTATAGCAGTCAGATAATAATTTGTCATAATCAGTCCTAAAGCTGAACCATCACACATCATTACAAAACTACTATTCACCATTTAGCCAAAAGATCCTAGGCTGTTGTTGACCAAGACAACAAGACCAGTGCCAGATGTATTGACTGCAAAACAGTAGTTAGTGCCAGAGCTCCATGTCTCTGTGCCCACAGAGAGAAATGTCCAGCTACGAAACATACTATTTTCCCCCTAGAACAAAGTTCAAATTTCACTGACTTGATAAACTATTAAATAGATAAGTTGATATAATTGTTTAACTTCAGTATAAATATCAAGTCAGTTGGCCAGTATAACTGAAATACCCCTATGGATTTTGAGTGTACAGTACACGCAACGTGAAAACTTGATCTGACACGCTCTCGCGTGACACTTAAAATCGCGAGGAAGGGATTAAAATCCACGAGATTCTCTCGCAACTCTCACGCATTTCACACTAAACTTCCTCGCGTGTTTGAAAATCGCCACGTTCCACGCAAGAAAATTCCTCGCATCTCGCGTGAAATTCATAGAGTGATGTATGCGAGAAACTTTCTCGCATCACGCGTGGAATTTTGTCCAGGTAGGTACAATGTACATGTACAGTAATTGCAAGTTTCTATACATATACCTTTACGATTCGCAATGCATTTTTTTCGACGCTGATAACGGTTCAATTAATACATTGTAAGCGTGCGTGAATAACCTAATTGATCGCATCCTCAACGCAAGTATTGTTTGACCGTTACGAATTATGGATGTGTTGATAAACAATCATGATCAGTGTAATTTTGTTGCAATTACGCAGGGAGTTAATTAGAGAGGCTTATGTTTGAAAGAATATTGTTAATAGGTTACTTAGTAGCAAAATTCTAGAATGATGACACAGACAAAAATTTTCGCTCAGCCGCCACCGATAATAGCCCAATCCATGTCAAAACAGTCACAAAGATCAAAGCGTTTCGATCAGCTTTTGAACTCAAAGCTATACCGGTAGTGGCACGTGCCGAAATGTTTACTTATTAACCAATATAAACTTTCTGATGTAAGAGCTGTCAAGTTTCCATTAAAAGCGCACGCAACAACAACGACTTGATTAGCAAATGGGCTGTCTCAGAGGTGATTGACGTCCGCTTAACCACTCGCTGAAATATGCAAATTTGTAAACCTGTTGGTTTGACAGCTAAAAAAAAAATACGTCACGGCTGCATCCTATTTTCAAGAAATATAGAAAATATGATTTTGCGTCGTGGATCAATAGTCAAAGTGTTTGGATTTTAAAAATGCATCAAAATGAATGAAAAATAAGAGGTGAGAAGTTTGTTTTTTATTCCGATCTCCGCGTTGCAAAATCACATTATCTATATGAAAAAAGAAACTGATTCTGCTGCGCGAAAAATTCTCAAAGTATTCGGACTAATAAACATAATATATATGTATTCATATTTAGAGGTGACTGAACGCATTCAGGGCCTTTGCCGTAATAAAATGTGAAGACGGTAGCATTTGTTGAAATACGTAAACACAGCACGTTTATAGGTCAGTCTCGTGCCTTGACATCAAAGGACGCCGCTCAGAGCACAAAATGGTGAAAGGAATCTTATTCCATACGCTGATAGTAAATATGAGGATCAGCCTGCGCAGTATTGTATACTATGCGACAAACTGGTATGCTTTACGCGTCATAGCGTGAGCGGTTTATGCCGTCTATTTGTTCGGTTATTTCTGGAATGGCTGAAATTGCCGATCGTAATTTTTGCCGCTAAAAATTTTTTAGTCGGCGCCAAAAAAGACCAGTCGGTTGGAAACCGGAATCACAACTTTTTTAGGCCCAAAGTAAAAATATTAATGAATTACCTGTACAACATACATGTATAATGACCTGTGAAATTGATAGGAATCGTTAATCCTTTCCACTCGAAAACACGCGTCACGCGTGATTAAGTTTGACGCCGATGACTCACCTGAGCATACATGGAGTTAATCCTTTCGCTCGAAAGTTGCGTGTCTCGCGTGATAAGAAATTGTTTTCTCGCGAGTTTAACGTCACGCATCTCGCGAGTGTCTCGCATCTCCCACGCATTTCACACGCAAAAACCCCACTAAACTTTCGTGGAAAAGATTAAAATTTCTCGCGAGAGCGTGTCAGATCAAGTCTCCACGTTGCGCGTACTGTAGGTTATTCTATAAATTCCAGGCTGGTCAATTCAATCAACCAGTATTTGCCGGTATTTTCCAGTATTTGCCGGTATTTACCGGTAAATACCGCCGGCATGGAAAATACTCATATTTGCCGGCATTTTGCCAACCTTGACTGAATTATTTTCCAAAAACAAGTATATAAGAGATCATACTCTAACCCTTGTAAAATCTATGTGAAATTGGCCTGCTTTTTATTATGATCAGGGGCTTCTATATGGGATTTTAGGCCACATCTAAAAATATATTTGTTTGCCCTCCCCCGATCTAGTTAGAAAATTTTGGGTTAGTAGAAAGATGATTTTTTTTAAGAATTTTCATTTGCACTAGTGTTGGGATCAGCCAAAATTTTGTAGTCAATCATCGCTTCTGATGAAGTGACCAACTATTGACTAATACAATGCGGAGAATCACTCAAGACTTTTTGTACCTGTTTTCGGACAGAACGGGTAAGAATATTGTTTATTATTTGAATTTCCTCCATACTTAATGAATTTTAATGCGTTAAAGACTTTAAGTGCGCATACCTTGTCTTTATTCGCAACATCAGACTATTTTAATGTTTTTATGCTATGTACGGTATTTATCCACACACAACCTCGATCAAAGACTTTCTTTGCTCGAGGTTGTGTGGATCAATACAGCGTGCATGAATATAGCTCTTATTTTGTGGCTTGCTGCAGAAGCGACAAGATATAGATCTGCACTTTACCGCATAAAAAATTGTTGAGTATTAAAGAAACAATGATCAATTTTCTTACCAGTTCTGTCCGAATATAGGTACAAAATATCACGTGATTCCCACCATGTAATAGTCAACTATTAACAACTGCATTCTTTCACCTTTCCAAAATCTTAAAATGGTCTGCTTTGGGGTATACTTTAGCTCAAAAGTCTTGTTAGCACATCTGTAAAAGTTTTCAGGGCATACAGAAGCAATTCAGTGTTTCATTGTATATTTATGTCTACAAAACTTAACTTGTGAACAAGCATGTAACTTAAAATAGTATCTAATGTTTGTCAACTATAGAAAAATTATAGTCAATCATCAGTCATGACAGTACAAGACCTGTCCCCACACAGTGACAGGATAGCTCCCCTGACAGTGCCTTGGCCATAACATAAAAAACTTTGATGTAAAACTTTTTAGTGTGACGCTCATGCTGACGTCAGTGACAACAATTGCTCTCTTTACTATACAGGGGAGGTAAAATTGGCTATTTTTAAACATAAGGAATAGTTGGTTCTTTCAAAAGCAGTTACTTATTTATTCATTTTACGGAATAAAGTCATAATTTGCCCATTCACTTAAATCATCTGGTTTAAGGATGGCTGTCATTTAGTATTTTTAATGAGTAAATGACGTCATAAACTCACAGCCTCGTTCTGGACTGACATTATCAATTTTTTAAAACCTTTATAACTTTCTTATAGATCTGTTGATTTTCATGAACTTTGTTGCAAAATGTTTGGCTATTCCAAACATTTCTTCTCACTCACATGTACAGTGTTAGAAATAAGGCCCAGACAGCAACTTGCCCGGGGGGGGGGGGGGGGGGGGGGGGGGGGGGGGGGAACCTGAAATGAATTTCAACTTGCCCCACAAGATTTCAACTTGCCCCCTGTATTTCACTGCAATTAAACCATTTACTCATTTTCTTCCGAAGTCACATAAGTACACAAGTCCAAAATGCTCTCTCTTTCTAAGACATTTAGCATGAATTCATGAACTTCAGAGATAACTGACCAACAGATTTGATCACAGCTGCCTTATCATTTTCTCAGGGCTACTCTGACTTGGATCCCCCCCCACACTTTAAAACACTATATTGGGTGGTTTAAAACATCTCAAGCAAAACTTCAAAAAAGGCATGAAACAAAATTATTTTCCAGATTTTATCTCCCAGAATTTAAGGTTGTCCAGGGGGCAACCTTCCAAGACTATCAGCTTGCCCCCAGCAAATTTGACTCGTGTCGGGCAAGTGCTTATTTCTAACACTGCATGTACAATTTTGAGGGCCCTTCCCTAAATTAACCTCCCGGGAATTGAGCTGGGTTTTTGGCAGGGATTTCACCAAAAACTGTGCCCATGGTGCTAGGAATACAGCAGGGCTTTGTGAAGAGAAAAAGTCAATAACCCTGCTATTCCCCAGCCCCATAGGGACCGTGGTTTCAAATGACTAGTGCATTAATTATCAAACAACAAATATTACCTAATAGTGCAAATCACAAGGTAGTTCAGTTCACAGGTTTTTCCTCATTTAGGTTAAATCCTGTCTGGTTTATTGTAAGTCTGTATTCCAAGAATTAAAAAGTCTTGACCATTTTATAAAAATCCATATGAGAAGTCCTAATATGCCAAAGACAGCCAAAAAACATAAAGCACAAATGATGAAAATAGCCAAATCATAATCCATAGTTAGATTTCGACTTTCTTCCAGCAAAACCCTGCCATAATGCACCAGTCATTTGCAACCACGGCCCCCATGGGGCCGGGGATAGCGGGGGCATAGTGGAGCTTAAGTACAGTGTTTTTACCCAACAGGTGTCCCAGCAGTGCCGTGGATACGCCGGGCTTTTGATTCCCACCAAAACAGTGGGAAAAATAGTGGAGTGTTTTTAATGAAATTAACCCCGCCACACTGTCAGAATATTGATTTTTATACTTATATGATCCCCTAGGGGACGGAACCCTCTACCAGGGATATGACATAAAAAATGTCCCCACAGTGCAGGGCATATACCAGGGCTTTGCAGAGTGAAAAGTCAATATTCCCGCTATTCCCCGGCCCCAGGGGGGATGTGGTTGCAAATGACTGGTGCATAAGCCCTGCACTGCAGGAACAAACAGGTGGTAAAATCTCTGCTGTTTAGACCCCGCCACTAAAACTACAGCTATACTCCCCACTATTTTGGCGGGGAAACAAAACCACCGCACTTACCCGGCACTGCGGGGACAATGCAGAGGTAAAAATCCCATATATGGTTGATGTACCTATTTTCGGGGTGCTCCAGAATTCGGGGTATTCTAATAGATAATAACTCTCCTTTTGCCTAGGAAGTCTACAGGCGATTACTTTTGCAAAGGGAAAGTTGAATAAGCATGTTTAATCATACACTAATTGACGCGCGAGAGTCACTGGTGACCGTGAAAGCGGCCATATTGGAAACACTGCAAAGTTTATGGAAAGTACCGATGAACATGACACGGTGATTAATTCAGTTATGAACTTTTTTCTGATAATCCAACAACCGTTTCTACATGCTAAAGAACTGCAGGTCTCCCGAAGGCAGTTGCTATCAGAAGAATCTGCAGCTTATGTATTTTGAAGGCGAGTTCTTTAACAAACCCCGAAAACTGGGACAGTTTCGGAGAGCAGATTCAGTTAAGCATCTGTTTCGATTTGATCAGCTTTGTAAACATAAAGACATGCTGGCATGAAATGTAAGTTACATATTACTTAACACATATTTTTATATGCACACAAACTATCATTGTGTGATCTTTGTTTATCACACAGTTTTTATGTTGCGAATAAACGTTAATACCCCGAAAACTGGTGCAACCATCATATATCCCCAGCTATCCCCGGCAGTCCCCCGTTGGAGGGGGGGGGGGGCATGATTACAAATGACTGGTGCACAAAAATATTATCTGAATAAAATACTGTTTAATCCAAATAACTGACATAGATCTACACAAATTTACAACTCTTACGATTTTACAATACAACCTCCAATAACAGTGATAAAACTCCTGGAAAAAAAATCCCTTGTCTTCAAGCAGTAATTTTGCAATAATAAATTCGCTCCAGTCTTCAAATATAATTAGGAACCCATTGTCATAGATCAATGGCACTTTGAAAGTTATTATAGAGTTTAAATACGAAACACCACTTTCTCTCAACACAAGCAGTGCTGGCATCACGTGTATCAAGGTCGCGAAAATCAGTGACATCCGGTAAAAAAATGGTCTTCGAGTCCCTTTTCTTGCAATTTTAAGAATGTCCAACCGTAAGACTAATTAGGTGTTCAACAAACCTTTCATGTTTTTGCTTTCTTTTAGTTTTACGACCCATTTGGACTTCCAATCAGTTGTTCTCCTGTTCTTCCATCCTTCGCGCGCGCAAAACATGGCAGATGTGACGTATGAGGCGTACGAATAATGCCGGAAGGCGCCGAGCATTGTCGGAAACAAAAACTGTAGAACTGATGTAAGGGAAGCAACTCGTAGACCATCCTCGATGGACGTCACAATCGACGGACAAAATCTGTCCAAATTTTATGTGACTTGAAACTCCAACCATTTTCTAAGGCCACGTTAGTACTTTTGGACTGTCCAATAAAAATATTTTGTGTGGCTAGCCACACAATTGCATTTTAGCCACATAAGTACCATATCTGCTGAAACATAGACACACAAGTATACATTCGTGAGAACGGACTCCGTCCGTCCGTCCGTCCGTCCGTCCGTCCGAAATCTTGTCCCAGCAACTCCTCCTTCGTCTTTCATCGGATTGATTTGAAATTTTACAGATTGTATTTTTATGATATGAAGATGTGCATGTGGTTTTTGATTTATTTTTGTTTCGGCCATTTTTGATGGAGTTACGGCCCTTGCTGACTCAGACCTTGTCCCCGCAACTCCTGCCACATCTTGTATCAGATTGACTTGAAACTGTGCTGAATGTTTCATCATGATCTGAAAATGTGCATGTGATTTTGAAATTTAAATTGTCCTATATTTTACAAAGTTATGGCCCTTTGTCGTTTTTTTGCATTTTTCCAACTTTTGAACCGTTTGACGGAGCGAGCTGAAATTTGGTATGCAATTAGCATTTCGTTAATTGAGTATTCTGATTATTGTTAGGATATGTTAATTCATTATCGACAGAATTATTCCCCTTTCATAGATAAAAGACATTCACTTAAAGGTAAAGGAATAACTCAATAACTATTCATATTAATGGACTGAATTTTCATAGACGCATTGTTATTTTGTTATTGGGTATACAGTTTTGATTTTTTGGGCATTCTGTAAGGGCCTAAGGTTTCAGTAACCTGATTTTATACATATATGCCCAGTATTTTATAACCTCATAGAGACCCAGTAACGGGTATATGTCTTTGCTTATGCTTCAATTATTATTTGCTTACCAGGTTCTGTAATACACATATTTTCTGTTTTTGGCCATACAGTGACTCTGAAACTGAATAACGGGTTGCAGTTTGTGACACATTTCAAACGTCGGGTGACACTTGGCCGATGGCCTTTTATTCTTTCTTGTTTCGATGAGTCCGCTAAAATAATAATGAATAATAAACAAAATATATCAACAATTCTAACACAGTGCGCCTATAGAAGCAATGGAAAGTTTCCGTGTTTTATTCTGCAACAATTCACTGTTTCGGAGCGCGTGTGTCTAATTGCTGACGTCACTGGCATTACTGACGTAATTTTGTGACGTTTTGAGACGTTAGACGGTGTAACGTCTCTTATTCTGTCTAAAATCACCATTAAAACGTACATTTACT
Source organism: Ctena decussata (assembly GCA_963989385.1). NCBI lineage: Eukaryota > Metazoa > Mollusca > Bivalvia > Lucinida > Lucinidae > Ctena > Ctena decussata. The sequence continues at coordinate 3,072,032 of OZ022508.1, forward strand.
TTAGATACAGTTAAGAATATTGGCGGGAGCATGAACGCGCTGGTAGGAAGGTTGGGAGAGTTTGAATGAAAAGAGTACTTTTTCAGCGTTTTTGAGTGTTAGAATCGAAATAGTGCAGCTCTAGCATTGAATTGTTGAGTAATAATTCACTGTTTGTCAGTCAGTTGTAAGTAGACATATCACTCGCGCTCCGCGCTCGTGATATGATCTACTTTACAACTGACTTCCAAACAGTGAATTATTACTCAACAATTCACTGCTAGAGCTGATCTATTTCTTAAATAAACGTCCCAAATGAGTACACAAGGTCGAAATGACGTCTTACTGATGTTGATGCAATGTCCTGACGTAGCAATACATAACGTCAAAATAACGTCGTACTGACGTCAATGCGACGTCATTACGTCGCATCTACGTCAGTACGACGTCATTTTAACGTCACTTGCCTGCTGGGAGCGTAAGATCGAACCGCATCGACATCAGTGAGATGTCATTTCGACGTTATGTTTTGTTTGTTTTATAGGTTAATACGTTGTTCAAACGTTAAGTGCACGCTGGGAGCCCCGTCCTGAAAAAAGACTGCTTTACAGCATATCCGAATAACGCATGCTCAGACAAGAAAAAAAAAAGATTATCAGAATCCATCAAGAGTGTACTGAAGGGAAGGGAAATATCATCCGATGAATCGGAATTTTAACCAGGGACAGTATTTTCCGAGTCCCTGCCTGAAATTCTGACCCAGAGATCGGTTTTCACAGAGTAACATCGTCAGACATCGACAAAATTTTTATTCGATCGGTACAAACTTTGTTTTTCAGGAGACTAAAATTGCATCCATCGCCAAATTTAGTATGCTGCCGTTGCCAACTTTGGTTTTCTCAGACAAACAATGTATACTATCGTTAAACTTCGAATGCTGTCGTTGCCAACTTCGGTTTTCTCAGACTAACATCGTATACTATCGTTAAACTTCGAATGCTGTCGCTGCCAACTTCGGTTTTCTCAGACTAACATCGTATACTATCGTTAAACTTCGAATGCTGTCGTTGCCAACTTTGGTTTTCTCAGACAAACAATGTATACTATCGTTAAACTTCGAATGCTGTCGTTGCCAACTTCGGTATTCTCAGACTAACATCGTATACTATCGTTAAACTTCGAATGCTGTCGTTACCAACTTCGGTTTTCTCAGACAAACATCGTATACTATCGTTAAACTTCGAATGCTGCCGTTACCATCTTTGGTTTTCTCAGACAAACAACGTGTACTATCGTTAAACTTCGAATGCTGTCGTTACCAACTTCGGTTTTCTCAGACAAACATCGTATACTATCGTTAAACTTCGAATGCTGTCGTTACCAACTTCGGTTTTCTCAGACAAACATCGTATACTATCGTTAAACTTCGAATGCTGTCGTTACCAACTTCGGTTTTCTCAGACAAACATCGTATACTATCGTTAAACTTCGAATGCAGTCGTCGCCAACTTTGGTTTTCTCAGACAAACATCGTATACTATCATTAAACTTCGAACGCTGTCGTTGCCAACTTTTGTTTTCTCAGACAAACTTCGTAAACTATCGTTTAACTTCGAATGTTGTCGTTACCAACTTCGGTTTTCTCAGACAAACATCGTATACTATCGTTAAACTTCGAATGCAGTCGTCGCCAACTTTGGTTTTCTCAGACAAACATCGTATACTATCAGTAAACTTCGAATGCTGTCGTTACCAACTTTGGTTTTCTCAGACAAACTTCGTAAACTATCGTTTAACTTCGAATGTTGTCGTTACCAATTTCGGTTTTCTCAGACAAACATCGGATCATGACTATTGTTAAACTTCGAATGATGGCGTTACCAACTTCGGTTTTCTCTGACAAACATCGAATATTATCGTTAAACTTCGTATGCCATCGTTAGTAGTAAGGACAGGCACTTTGGGGACCGATTTTTTCATGTATTTTTACATAGACTTTTGGCCTGAAAAAACTAAGTCCGCAGGGTCGCCTAGCGTAAAAATACATGGTGGTCCCCATAGGTGCCAATCCATGAGTTAACTTCCTCAGGCTAGTGAGCCCCTGTTAGATCCTTGCAAAGCCGCAGAAGTCAAGATCATAGGCTCTCAGAGCTGTTCTTAGGACGAGTCAGTGCCATTTTCCTACAAGAAATAGTCTTGGGATCATGCACGCAACTTTGCGGGACGTTTTAGGGAGTTTGTAGGATCTGTAGGAGCACACAAGAAAACTTGCGGGATCACGCGACGTCTTTGGCCAGTTGTGACGTTATGTTTGAACGTTTATGATGTCAGTTATTTCTAGCCGAAGTAAACAAGGCGTTGGCCGCCATAGAAGCTGCGCTCAGTGTATTTTAAAGGGAAAATAGCAACATCCACATATCCACACTATCATTGTGGAGTTAATGTGGACGATGTGGATTTGATGTGAATGTTTTGTGGACGTTGTGTGGAGTTTATGTGGATGATGTGGATTCGATGTGGATGTTTTGAGGCTGATGTGGATCCACAATGTGGAGTTTCCACACGTCCACATCTACACATTCAACAGTGTGGATTTGATGTGGATGTTTTGTGGATGTTGTGTGGAGTTGATGTGGTTGATGTGGATTTGATGTGGATGTTTTGTGGATGATGTGGATCCACAATGTGGAGTTTCTACACATCCACATCTACACATTCGACAGTGTGGATGATATGGATTTGATGTGGATGTGTTGTGGACGTTTTGTGGAGTTTATGTGGATGATGTGGATCTGATGTGGATGTTTTGCGGATGATGTGGATCCACAATGTGGAGTTTCCACACGTCCACATCTACACACTCGACAGTGTGGATGATGTGGATTTGATGTGGATGTTTTTTTAGATGTTGTGTGGTGTTTATGTGGATGATGTGGATTTGATGTGGATGTTTTGTGGCTGATGTGGATCCACAATATGGATTTCACACGTCCACATCTACACATTCAACAGTGTGGATGATGTGGATTTGATGTGGATGTTTTGTGGCTGTTGTGAGGAGTTTATGTGGATTATGTGGATTTGATGTGGATGTTTTGTGGCTGATGTGGATCCACAATGTGGAGTTTTCACACGTCCACATCTACACATTCGACAAATTCGCTTAGTCTCTGCTGTCCCTTGTCCTAGCTTAATTATCAAGGATGCTGACAGACATATGCTACTGAAAATCTCAGTGAAACAGTGACCAATCAAATTATAAGTGAGATGATGCCTTAGATCTGTTACCATAGCAACTAATGGTTCATCTAAATATTGTGCTTAGTACCTTGGCAAAAAGACATCTCGATGACGTCACTTCGACATCAAGATGAACCATTAGTTGCTAATGTGTAATAAGTGCGTCAGTGCATGTTTAGAATTATTTGTCCCGTTCGTCTGATCGCCCTTCCGTTCGTACATATTTATATATACGTTGTATGACTGACCGACTATATGTATAGCCCGCAGTCTAATGTCTGCCTATGCGTCCGTCCGTCTGTCCGTCTGTCTATCATATCAGTCTGTCTTTATGGTTGCCTAAAGAATGTACAGTTGTATATCTCAATGTCGCTCGGTTTCCGTGAGTCCATCCGTCCGTCAATCAGTCAGTCGGTTAATATGTATGTATGTATGTATGTATGTATGTATGTATGTATGTATGTATGTATGTATGTATGTATGTATGTATGTCCGTGACAATTCTTATTTCTAACATCTAACTTCTTACTTCTAACTTCTAACTTCTTACTTCTTACTTCTAACTTCTTACTTCTAACTTCGAACTTCTTGCTTCTAACTTCGATGTATGTATGGGCGTGTGTGTATGGGTGCGTACGAGCATGCGCGGCCGCAGCGTGCACACATGTAGGCGTGTGAACGTGTAATAAGTGCGTCAGTGCATGCTTAAAATTATTTGTCCCGTTCGTCTGATCGCCCATCCGTTCGTACATATTTATAAATACGTTGTATGACTGACCGACTATATGTATACCCGTCAGTCTAATGTCTGCCTGTGCGTTCGTCCGTCTGTCCGTCTGTCTATCATATCAGTCTGTATTTATGGTTGCCTAAAATATGTACAGTTGTATGTCTCCATGTCGCTCGGTTTCCGTAAGCTCATCCGTCCGTCAATCAGTCAGTCGGTTCATATGTATGTATGTATGTATGTATGTATGTATGTATGTATGTATGTATGTATGTATGTATGTATGTATGTATGTATGTATGTATGTATGTATGTATGTATGCTTTGCAAGTATCTAACAGGGGCTCACTAGCCCGAGGAAGTTAACTCATGGACTGGCATCTATGTGGACCACCATGTATTTTTACGCTAGGCGACCCTGCGGACTTAGTTTTTTTTCAGGCCAAAAGTCTATGTAAAAATACATGGAAAAATCGGTCCCCATAGTGCCTGTCCTTACTACTATCGTTGCAATATTCGTGTTTTTTTACACTCACTAGTACCTTTTTCATTGCCATTCCAGTTACAAAATAATGACATATCATTATTGAAGATCTCGGCTGTGGGAGAGTACGTTTTTTTCGCTGACAAACATCTCTCTTGTCTGTGAAAAATGAAGTTTACAACAATAAAAAAAGAAATTTGTCGATGTCCAGCGGTATTTATCGATTTGCCTTAATTTGCCAACCTTAAATAATATTTTAATTTATCATATGACGTCGCATCTGCGAATGTAATAAAGCCATGCATTAAAAACGATAATCAGCAAGTGGATTAAATATGCAAATTACGTCATAACGTTATGCGTTGACGTCCATAAAAACGTCGCGTTTTCTAATGGGGAACTCGTTAAGTTTTAGTCAAAATTTGCTAATTAAATGCGATTTTAGTGTCATATGATTAATAGAATCTTACATTCGTGCTCCTGTATTATTGAATTTATTAAACTCGTTGGGAAACCAATAAACTTATCTTTGGCCCCAACTCGTTTAATAAATTCAATAATACATGAGCACTCATGTAAGATTCTCTATATCATTTGTAGGACTTACTCACCAAATTTGCACCATGGCAGCAGCAGTAGAATACAACTTCTTGGGCAACTCTGGGCTTACAGTCTCGAACCTGTGTCTTGGGACCGTGACATTTGGTACAACGGACAAGGCTTTCCCCGAGGTATGCTACACTGCAAAAATAAACGGTAGATTTTACGGTAAAATAACTGGCAACCAGGTGCCAGTCCTTTTACCGTTATATTCACGGGCGCCCGTAAAAATTGCAGGAATCATCAAGCAGAGTGGGACAGAAAAGAGCAGATGTCGTTTTGGTTAGATAGCCCCTCAACAATACAAAGTTATTTTCGAGTGCGCCAAGTTAACATAAAACTTCCATTTCGTGATTTCCAACAATGTCTTACAGGCAAAACCCCGTAAAATAACGGGAAAAGGACTGGCAGCCGGTTTCCAGTTTTTTTTTTTACAGTGTAGAGTAATTTTTAAAGTTTGTTTTGACTTCATTTTTCGTGAGACGTAACCAAAATATGTAATGGTTTTCATAACTTCGAAGTGCAATCCTACTTTTTATCCAAAAGCTAAATATAACATGTCAGGTGATCGTCTTTATCGAGTTTAGAATCCAGCCCCCCCCCCCCCCCCCCCCCCCCCGCCAGTCCGCAACAACACACCCACACACACTCACACTAAATCCAGATATACCTCTAATCTTATCGCAATTACCCCCATCCCCGCAAGATGCTGGCTCCTTACCTGTGTTGATAATGTAAAGAAGCGGGCTCATGAGAAATCCTTAACAGGTCAAAGAGACTTGCACAAATGGTAGGTCGGCTTCGTACAAAGCCAATTGCGGAGCTCAAACATTTACAGTTCTTTATAGCAGTATTTACATTTTTGTTATTACGTTATTTACAGTTCTTTATTTATAATTTAGTTAAAACGGTATTTAAAGTTATTTATAACAGAAATTACAATTTTGTTATATAGGTATTTACAGTTCTTGATAACAGTATTAACAATTTTGTTATAAAAATATTTACATTCCTCTATAAGTACATGTATATTTACAATTTTGTTACAACGGCATTTACATTTCTTTGTAACAGTCTTAACGATTTTGTTATAATGGTATATTTAAAGTTCTCTATAGCAAGGTTTATAATTTTGTTTAACGGTATTCAAAGTTCCTTACAATAGTAAACCTATTTATCATATGACGTCGCATTTATTCAGTGGGTAACGTCGTGTCATAAAAATCGTATGACCACACGTGTAATAACTCTTCGGCGCGTACACTTAACGTCATCGACAACGTCCGTGTCAACAATGCGTTTTCGTATTGAAATAATGTTCATTTTGAAGGCGATAAAATCCTAATTTAAAGGGTCATACAATAAACAGAATCTTACACTCATGGTCATTTCATACGAAATTTATGAAACTCGCCGGAGGCTCGTTTCATAAACTTCACATGAAATGACCACTCGTGTAGGATCCTCTATTTACAAGTTTTCACAGGTCTTAAATAGAGGATCTTACACTCGTGGTCATTTCATATGAAATTTACGAAACGAGCCTTCGGCGAGTTTCAAAAATTTCAAATGAAATGACCACGAGTGTAAGATTCTGTTTATCACATGACCCTTTAAAATAGGATTTTATCGCCTTCAAAATGATTATTTCAATACGAAAACGCATTGCTGACACGGACGTTGTCGATGACTATAGCTATACGTGTACGCGCCAAAGTGTTATTACACGTGTGATCATACGAATCTTATGACACGACGTTATCCACTGAATAACAGCGACGTCATATGATAAATCTATTTACAGTTCTTTAAAAGCGGAAGGCAGTGTGACGAGGCCTTGTCGCATAAGCTGATGGACAAATTTGTTGCAATGGGAGGTAACTTTCTGGACACATCAAACACGTATGCCTTTGGAAATGCCGAAGAAATCATTGGTACCTGGCTTAAAAAGTGAGTACAATTCCCGGCGAACGCACATTGAAATAACACGGTTTCAGCAGTCGACGCAACGTTTATTGGAATGGTGAGATTATTACCGGCTGTTTATTACTGACTGTTTCCAGGGGCGTAGCTAGGGCCACTTACACAGTACGCACAATCAAATTTTATACTCTTTGAGGGCAATAATAGAGGTCTGTTGGCAGTTAGTATTTAAATTATGCCCAATTAACAACATTTCAGAATGAAAATACGCAGGTGTGTGTTGAAATTTTGTCAATTTGACAAAATTTCAATACGCACCTGCGTATTTGCGTAATGGTAGCTACGCCCTTGGTTTCCAGACGATGCTTCTGATTTGGTTTAATAAGAAATAAGTCCTGCTTATAGGCGAGCACATCGCTCTTTACAATGCTCTCCAGAGTTACTGAGTAGAGTGATAAAATTGTATTATTTATTCAATGCAGACTTATACATAAATTCTTGTACAGCATTGCTATCCCTACAGGTGGTGTTTTTGTCGTATAAAATTTGCAAGAAAATTATTGCAACTCAGCAGCAGCGAATTCCGTCTGACATTCTGATGAGAAACTGTCAGAGACCAGCTTTTCCCCTAGTAGCGTTTCTTCACGGAAAACGGGCTGTCATTTCTTCTCTACGTCGCTTTCTAATTCCTTTTAATTTTACCCGATGCTCATGCTGGGGCCCTCCCAGGAATTTTTGGGAGCTGGGGGGAATGGCCATTTTTTTTCAGGGAGCTGGGGAGCACTAGCAATTATTTTCAGGGAGCTAGGGAGCAAGATCTTAATTTTGGGGAGCTGGGGAGCACTGTCAGAATGCGATTTTCTAAATTGTTTTTGACGTCTGGGGGGCTTTGGTGTCGTAACGACAGAAATTTCATTGAAAGTAACGTATTTTGTAGGTAAAAATATGCCTTACCAATCCTCTACCATAGAGCTCCCGCTCTTTCAAAGCTCCTACAGAGCTTTGAATTGCAGGCGCTATGCGCCTGCAAGCGAGTGCTTGCTAATATTATGGTCATTGTCGGCTTTCTACATGTAAAAGTCTATTATTTAGGATGGCCTCGCGGTAATCTGCAAGGAAAAAGCTCCACTGGTTTGTCGCTTGTTTTGCTTTACTTTATGTAGCGTCCTGATTGTTTTCCTGACCATTTGAGCCACATCACGCGACTTCCAACAATTTGGCAATTTTGTCATGTGATATACAGATCATTCTTATCATTTTCATCGAATCTACAGAGGCCTCACTGTTGGCTGTATGGCTTGGGCCAATTCCATAAATGGCTGATGTGACAAGCAAAGGCTCCGATCAGACTGCACTCAAGTGCAGTCTGATCAGAGCCTTTGCTTGTCACTAATGGCACATTGTTGGAAATCACATGATGTGGCTCATTTGTTGTTTAGGAAAGGATGTGGAAATCGATTGTGTCGGCTCCTGATCATTGCCGTCTTATCTACTTTACTAACTTGTACCTAGTCTAATTTTGCCATAAACATGTAGCTTTGCGTTCTTGGACGTTTGGTCAGTACATTATAAACAGAAAGAAAATAAACACGACACGATTTCCAACAATATGGCATCGGTGACAAGCTAAGGCTCTGATCGGTTGCACTACACTAAAAGAAATGCCCATAGCTCACAGTGCAAAATAGGACAAAGTCATTGCACTGCCAATTTTCTCCTGGTCTAAAGTTTCGAAATTGAGGCATGGCATTGAATAGACAACATCTTTACCGACCAGCAACAGCTAAAAAAATCGGGGGTTGTGCGGCATATTTTGGACTTAAAGGATTACTTTCAGTTTTAACAGCACAGGTTCGCAGTAAATTAATCTCGAAACTTTCAGTGCCCCGCCCCGCCCCCCTCCCCTGTGCATTCTTTCAACCCAAACAAAATTGCAGCAAAACAACTTTGTAACTAAACTCTATTTTTATAATAATAAATAAGCATAACATTAAAAAAAAATACCCCAACCCCCTGTACATTTTTCAACCCCAACAAAAATGCAGCAAAACAACAAAGCAAAATAAACTCCAATTTTTATGATAATAAATAAGCATAACATTCCAAAAAATATTTAACTTTGATAATAAAATTAATCCGAGGCCAGCAAATTTTCATTATACTACTGAAAGCTCTCCCCAAAAGAGGCGGAGCTTGCATAATGAACATTTTTTACTCAAGTGCAACCGATCAGACTGCACATCTGAGCCTTCGCTTGTCACATTAGCTATATATGGAAGTGGACCAAGCCATACAGGTAACAGCGAGGTGTCTTGTTACCCTGTGTGATTGAGAAGGATGATCTGAGTGTCACATGCCAAATTGCCACATTGTTGGAAATCACATGATGTGGCTCAACATGTCAGATACCAAAACACACTAGTACTAATACATGCACTTATAATAATAATGCAAATAACAATAATAATAATAATAATAGTAACCAGGGGCGTAGCTAGGGCCACTTACACAGTACGCACAATCATGTTTTATACTCTTTGAGGGCAATAACAGAGGTCTGTTGGCAGTTAGTATTTAAATTATGCCCAATTAACAACATTTCAGCATGAAAATACGCAGGTGTGTGTTGAAATTTTGTCAATTTGACAAAATTTCAATACGCACCTGCGTATTGGCGTAATGGTAGCTTCGCCCTTGGTAACTGTCAATACTCCATAACTGGAAAAGGAGTTGTTTCATTTTTGCTTCCATTAGGCAAAAGAGAGAAAAAATAGTGGTAGCAACAAAAGCGAGACTCCCGATGGAATTCGACAACCCAAACTACCAGGGTCTGAGTCGTCGTCATCTGGTCGAGTCCTGTGAAGCCAGTCTAGGACGACTACAGACGGATTACATCGACTTATATCAGGTAGGCCTATGAGATTTCATTAACACATAATACAAAACCGCCGCATTAAGTTTATCATTGTTAACGCCCATGGGCGATAACGTCGTATATCAGCGTCAGTGCATTTAGTCTTTATCCAGCCAGTGTTGAAACTTCTTGAAATAGTAACCTCACAGGGTATAATCGATTTCGCTAATTTTCGCTTCCTGCAGACACTGTACATCATATTTGGCTTCAGCCGAGACGGTCCGCGATCTCTTGCTTCCTGCCGAGACTTCTGTACATGATAAATGGCTTCCTGTAGAGACTGTCCGCGTGATTCTGCTTCCTGTCGAGGCTCTCGGCAGGAAGCAGAGTCACGCGGACAGTCTCGACAGGAAGCCAATTTTCGAGGACAGTAGTCCCTACAGGAAGCAAGAGTTCGCGGACAGTCTCGGTGGAAGCCAAATATGATGTACAGTCTCTGCATGAAGCGAAAATTAGCGGAATCGATTATACCCTGTGAACCTGTGTGTGCTCAGATCAAGAATGTCGAAATCGATCGTGTTGGTTCTTGGTAATGCCAAAGACTATACTTTGACGTCTTAATTGTTAAATCCGTTCCATTCGTTAATTGGGGCAGTTAATAGTCAGGAAGTCGTAATTACGAGACATGTCAACACTGTAAAATTCGCGCTCAGCTATAAAACATAAGTGGTTACATGTTTAGGTGTAAACATGTTTAGGAATACGTCATATAGCTAAACATGTACGCCTTTTCTATTATTTTCCCGGACAAAGTCTGCTAAACACGTTTTATTCTTGTACGCGTTTCGGATGAATCCATTCTCTCTTTTCCCCGTTGAAGAACGAAAAAAGAGCCGAAAATGTTGACAGAGGAAATTTTCAAAATAAAAGGTAAATATAACCAGTTTTGTACATGTTTAATTTCTAAACATAAACCTAAACATGTTGCAAATTGAACATGCTACGATTTAAACACATAAAAAATCGGACTGCATTTTTAGCATGGATTCTAAACACATTTTTACAGTGAAGTCAGAAGTCTAAACTACGATATCTTAAATGACAAATACTCGATTCTATTCGTCCTCCGAAATCGGTCAATATCTTTGGGTGCTATTTCAATACATTCGAAACATTTTCAGGCTCACAAGTGGGATAATGCAGTACCTATTGAGGAAACTCTGCGGACCTATGATGATCTCGTGAGGTGTGGGAAGATTCGATATTATGGGTTCAGTAATGTTTGTGGATGGCAGTTGCAAAAGATAGCTGACACAACCAAAGAACTTGGGCTGAATAATTGTATAAGTCTTCAGGTACTGGTATAATGTATAATTCTTACAGTGCAGCAGTTTTTCCCCTGAAAATTGTGTAGAAGAAGATCAGGGTCCACTGTTTGCATGTTTTAGCTTAACTGAGCCGAAAGATGCTGGAAGTCTGAAAGTAGCCGTCTTGTTTGAAAACCGGTATGTGGTGTACGTGCCAACTGCTAAATCCATTAGTATGGCTTAACCAAAATAATGAAATATTCATGGGATAGACCCCTAAATTATTCTGTTCTTCATGCCAGTTCGTCTGTAAATTTAAGTTGCTATGAGGACGGTGTTATCATTATCTTTAACGTCTAACTTATCATGTTCATGCAACTGTTGGTTGCCATAGTAACCGAAATGCTGAAACTGGGAAAATATAAAAAAAATCGGTTAAGCTGCAAGGCCGGAAAAGCTAAAGCTTTTTCAGACAAAAGTTTTTCATGGAAAAAAAGTCTACAAGTTTTGTTGCTGTAAAAACTATTACAGCGGTGATATTTTTAGAAGCCTTTTACAAAATGGTCCATAGCTAGTATTTTATTATACACAGGGTTTTCATGCCAACTGCTTTATTGGTTTGGTTTCATGACGAATATTGTTACTCAGATTGAAATCTTTTCATCTTATGTAATGTATCTTTACAATAACTTGAGTTTTACACAAAATGTCGAAATATTTCAAATAGTGCAGGATTTTATCATTAGAACGAAACGTTTTTCTTGAGTTTCATTGTTACAGTGTAAAAAATAAATCTATCTTAAAGTGTCTAAGGTGCCCAGGACGTGCCGGTAGATATGCTGTTAGTCACCATATTGATGCCGTGTCATCTCTCTCTCTCTCTCTCTCTCTCTCTCTCTCTGGATTTCCTTCATTATACATATGAGTACACTAGCTCATGAGATGTCTTCACAATCTACTATAACATTGAATTGCATTTGAGGTTTATGTTTCTTCAAAGTTAACTGAACGCAATATAACTGACTTGTATTTGGGAAACAGATTTTTTAAAAAAGTCACTGACGTTCTTTTGTATCCCATTCATTAAACTATCTGTTATTTCATATACCTATGTAATCGTTGTATACGTACAGTATTGTGAAATAAATATTGTTTAAACTAAACTGAAAACTTAAAGAGTTCCTTCGAGAGCAGAAAACAAATCAAAAGAAGAAAGCTCCATTTTCTTGATAGATTGGTGCAGGCTAATTCCCTTATTACCTATATTTCAGCAAGAATACAATTTGCTGGAGCGCTATAGCGAGTATGAACCTTTTATGGTCTGCCACAACCAAGGCATTGGTGTTTTACCATACAGTCCTCTAAAAGGGTATTTGAGCCGCGACACGTCCAACAAAGTGGCATGTTTGCCCAGCCAAGACTCAAATTAGCCTGGGCATCCGCCAAGTCTGATCAGCCTCTTCGCTAAGCACTTAAAGAGTAGCTAAGGGTCTAAGCTACCTCCATGCGGACAGCGAAAACTCTGATCAGATTTGGCGGATGCCCAGTCCGCGCTGGGCGCACATGTCACTTTGTTCGTTTTGTCGTGGCGCGGCTCATTTAAGCTTGTAAGTTGTAGTGATACATCTTCATGTTTTCTGGCTATTTTTACAAAGCTGGTCCAGAAGTTATAAAACTTGAGTACATTCTCAATTTCAAAATAAAGCACACCGATTGGCTGCTTCCGAGCACATGCTCGGAAGCAGCCAATCAGTGTGCTTTATTTTGAGTTTGAGATCATTCTCAAGTTTTATAACCGCGAACCCGGAAAAACTTAAGTTGCTTTCTGCTTGCTTCTTTGGAGACCAAACCCCTTCCTTTAATCAACTCTTATTAGAAAAGAATTGCTCCTGGAGGAATAATTTTTTTTCCTATAAGAGTAGACCCCCTTTGAGAAGGGAGGCAAAAATGAAAATAGTAGCGTTGCTTCCCTTGAAAGTGTACCATAAACCATAATACATGTATCAGCATACAGAATCGATAGATGGATAAATTTGGGGATAACTGTACTCAAGATTGTCATTTGGGGAGGTAAACCGTCGGTTTTATGGTCGGAAATTTCGTTTTACGGCGACGCACCAGCGGAGCCGTAAAACGCAATTTGTGACCATAAAACCGACGATTTACCTCCCCAAAGGACAATTTTCAATACAGTTATCCCTATTCTAATGCACTTTTCAGATATTCCTTTTTAAAAGTGTGCTACTTTGCACCCACAGAAAATTTTGACGTTGTCCAATCAGACGTCGCGTTACTTACGTAAGTGCATTAGCATTGCCATTTTTACGTCTCTTTCAACAATATTTCAATAGTTCAGTCATATTAGTTATGGCCCTCGCTGATATTGCAAAAGGGTTGCCCTATAATATAAGCTATGATATAACAGATCTGGTAATCACTTACATACAGTAACGTTATAAATAACAATGAGACCTTATTAAGCCCCCCACCAGACTGTGACCAGAGGTGAGGGGGACATCTTGGTTTCAGTGCGATGCGTCGGCGTCGGCGTGACAATTTGTATCCTGTATATTTCTTCAACGAGTGGGTGGAATTTTACCATTATTGCGTGGATACTTCATTGGGACAAGCCAGTGAGCTGATTAAGTTTGGTGAGTTTGACCCAATTTTCAAGGTCACAGGTCATGCGTAGGCGTGGGCGTGACAGTTTCTTGTACCCACGATATGCCTTGAACCAAATGGTGAAATTTCGCCAAACTTGCATGGATATATCATTGGGACAAGTTTAAGAGCAAATTAGATTTTGGTGACCTTAACCTTATTTTCAAGGTCATTGGAGGACTTAGATGATAATTTCTTGTACCCATGATATCTCCTTAACCATTAAATGGAAAGTAACCAAACTTGCATGGATACATCATTAGGACATGTCAAAGAGCTGATAAGACTTTGGTGACCTTGGCCTCATTTTCAAGGTCACTGGAGGACTTAGATGACAATTTCTTGTACCTTAGATATCTCCTGAACCAATAGATGGAATTTAACCAAACATGCATGGATACATCATTGGGACATGTTAAAGAGCTGATTAGATTTGGTGACCTAGACCTCATTTTCAAGGCTACTGGAGACTTAGACGACAATTTCTTGTACCCACGATATCTCCTGAGGCAAAGGATGGAATATAACCAAACGTGCATGGGTACATCATTAGGCAAGTTTAAGAGGTGATTTGATTTTGGTGACCTTAATCTCATTTTCAAGGTCACTGGAGGACTTAGATGACATTTTCTTGTACCCACAATATCTCATGAACCAATAGATGGAATGTCACCAAACTTGCATGTATACATCACTGGGACTAGCTTAAGAGCTGATCAGATGTTGGTAGCCTTGACCTCATTTTCCAGGTCACAGGAGGACTTAGATATGTGAAAATTTCACTAAAATTGATATATCTCATTAGCCTTTGGCTTGATTTCCACTTAACTTTCATAGACATACCTTTGGGACAATCTCAAGAGTTTACTATGTTTTGATGACCTCGACCTCATTTGTAAGGTCAAAGCTAACTTACAAATGCCTTTTTTCCTCTTAAAAATGAGTTATATCTTGGACCAATTGACGGATATTCATCAGACTCGCATGAATACATTGTTGTAACAGGTTTAAGACAAGCTTAGTGATTAGTGACCTTGACCCATTTTCAAGGACAGTTTTCTAGGTAGGTTATCTTTAGAACCAGTAGATGGATTTTCTCCAAACTTACATGTACAGGCTTTTTATTCATTAAAGGGGGTGGGAAATGGGCTGGTGAGGGACATCAGTTGTTCTCTGAAAAACAGTTCTAGTATAAATTTGAATTTGATCAAAATCGTGTAGTCTATAGTTCACCAGTTAATTTCCGGGGTGGAGGGGTGGGGAAGAAGCGGGGCGGGGGGGGGGGGGCGGGGGCGGAGGGTGCGAGTTAAGCCCACTAGCGCCTTTTTAACCGATAAGCCACTTACAACACTGGGAGTACTATGGAGGCTTCAACAGCGGTCGGAACACTTGGAAGGTTTTCAAACACTATCCATACAAATTTTGATATGAGAAATGATTCCATTGCGGATGATTATTTTATTCTACTTAATTCACAGTGGTTTGCTCTCTGGAAAGTTCAAGAGAGGAGAGGATCCCGATGCGAAAGGAAGCAGAATAGGTCTCTTCCACAAGCTTGGTGACTTTGGCGCCAATACACCAGTATGGGACAACTACAAAGCGAACGAAAATTATTGGAATATTATCGATGGTTTGAGCACCATAGCTAAAGCTCACGGTTAGTTTATTTTTACTTTTTACTATCCCCGAAACACACACATACACGCACGCACGTGCAGTCACACGCACACACGTACTGCTCCCGGTCCAGTCATTATCAAGACACCATAGATGACTGATACAATCTCCACTGGCCCTGTTTTCAGCTACTCTTTAATGTTGGTACATCTTAATCAACCAAGTTCAGTAACTAGGAACAAGTCGGGTAATCTCAGACAGCACATAAATTTGGACATACCATTGCAAACAGTGACAATCCAGATGAGACGTCTCATCAGAATTTTCACTGTTTGCCCAGTTAATTTTGTTTTAAGTCCAAACAACTGACACAGAAAGGAGACAATGTCGATGTCCGAATTTACATGCTGTCCGAATTTACCTGACTTGACTCTACTTGAAAACATGTCGGTGTCACTATGTCGGGCGTATCAAAATGGCAAGCGGAATAGCAAAATTAGAAACTTTTGTGTTTTAGGAAAGTCGTTGGCACAGATAGCGATTCGCTGGCTTCTTCAGAAGGACATAGTTTCATCCGTCATCATTGGAGCTACCACAATGTCGCAGCTGGAAGACAACATGGCGGCAGCCACGGGGTGGAAACTCTCCGATGAGGAGGTAAGTGTGGCTTTGCAAGCTGCTGCTGTGCTGGCTGATCGGCGCCTTTGTTTTCGCTGTATTTTCGACACTTTTGCCATAAATTTTTCGTAAACCCCAGAGTCTCTTTCGAAACGCCCATTAAAGGTGCTATTAAATGTGTCAGTCATGTAAGCGTGATATTGTGTTTAACTTCTAGCATGTCAGAAATGTGTATGAACAGCCCAAAGCAGCTTCGTTTCCAAGTTTTTTGCCGGTAACTAGTACACCTTCATCATGCGGAAATAGAATGCTATTGCATGACATTCTCTGATTTTTTATTCGTTACCTAGACAAAATTATATTATCATTAAAACACAGAAAATGCTAGGTTTGTTTACCTTTTGGCCCCTCCATATTGAAACCGGACGACTCTCAAGTTGTATTTCTTACCTTAACCAGCGGTTGAGCATCGGAACGTTTGGTAGGCATGATATCGATCTACCGTGAGTCTGTTTACAGTCGAATGTTTAGGGGACCAAATGAATGACTATTTCCTTTGTAATTTGTAGATGAAGCAACTTGACGACCTCAGTCAACCCCAGCCAATAAACCCTTACAGAGAACTGTGGGGCAAGAATACTTTAGGGAGTGGTAGATACAACAGATTCAATCACGAGGCTGTCCCGTACACAATGTAGACAGATAATCAGACTGATTCATACATGTACATTTCAATCACCCCCTAACCATTCGAAAGAAAAATAAGATCTTCCCCAGTCGTCATACGATTAATGTTGATCTGTTTTGTAAAAACCATGCCAGTTAAATGATCAGAATGCCATGAGTATTTATAATAGACAAGTATGAATCTTCTGGTGACTTTCAATATATATACCAAAGAAAACTGTAGATGTGCTTCTGTCCCGGTGTGGTTATAATGAACTTTGCTAATTAACGTAATGTGCGTATATATTGGGACACCTGAAAATAATAATAATTTGGGACAAATGGAAAATTTATTATTTTAGGTGCCCCAGTACTTAAGCACATTAGGGTATCCCTACACGCACCCAACGTTGAATCGGCTTGTGTGCCCGAGGGGATTTATTTTGTCTTACGATTTGCTTCCGGAGACCGTGGAAAGTATTCATTTGTTCAATGTCTTCTTTTTATATTGTATGTCTTTAAAGGTCAACTGAAATGGCCCTATCACTTTTTTCCAGACATATTCTCATCATTTAGCTACTTATGAGCGAAGCAGAGTGTTGAAAATCCGATCGAAAATTAAACTCAAACTGAAATTAAATAGGTTTAACTCTATGCAAATTAGCTTTTAAGCCACGCCTATCTTTTATTTTCAGAAGCATTATTTCGATGTAAAGTATATATTATCATATTCTGATTCAAAATGTTTGAATTTTTTTTCATCAGATGATGTGTCCTATCACTCTTTCAATTTCAGAAAAAAGCATAATCACGTCAATATGCAGAAATATTCCAAGTTCAGATAATTCAAATACATCAATTGGCGTCATGAGAACCTTTGCATATTTCAGCTGATTAGTGCTGACCAAAAATTTAAAACGTTTTAGCCATTTGGAAATTCTCTGCGCCGTTTCCAACGTTCTCCTAGATAAGGCCAAACTATTCATTTTAGGTCTTTTCAAAAAATGTTGCAATTGACCTTTAAATAAGCATACGAAGACTTGAACATATCAGGGTAAATATATTTATGCTGTATTTCAAATACAATATGCATGTACTCTATATTGTACAGTATGTATAAGGAAACTGGCGCCTGAAACCAGTCTGGGGTCTTATGGATTGCCATCAGACACATTTGTGATGGCTTACCATCCACTTTAAATGAACTGACATTATGACTTACCATAACATAATTACTGAAAATTTTGCCACAAGATGTCACTACATGCCCGAAGGATGAGACGTGATGGAAGTTTCTTCTGGAGTTATGGCTGACCATAACAAAACCAAAACCCGTCGAGTACATGTACTTTTCAACTGAGTAACTGGTGCAAAACCTTGAGAAACTTGTACAATTAGCATCTGTTGCGAAAAAGCAAGCATTGTAGACAATTTGATCGTAACAGAATAGAAAAAAAATAGAAGTGAAAAGGTATTTTGCTTGGAAATAAAAGAAGTCAAATACACACTAATATTTACCTGATTTTGACCATAATTCTGTAGAAAAATACAGACTGTTTATACTTAGAATAGTTAAGGGCCGGACTAAATATCAATTCTAAGCGTAGACAAGCCATACTGAACCCTGCAAGTGGGTTAAATAGCCATTTTAGTGAGTTTGACTGAAAAATGTAAGAGTTATGGCTGACCATTACTTGAAACCCGTAAGTCCTCAGACTGGTAACAGTAAGTATATTGTACGTCTGCAAGTACATGTACTTCTCCGTGTTTTGGTTCCTGTTGTGCATGTGGTGGGTATACCCAAATGTCTTCGATTGGATTGCATCTCTGTTTGATTGAGCTTTATGGCATACTGCACATGTTTTCAACAATAATGGTACATATCTAATATTTGTTTTAAAATGGTTATGCTTGTACACACCTACATGTACAATGCCGACAGTCTCGTTTTATCATGTAGAATGATCTGGTGTTCTTGATGTGTCTAGTGTAAATATTATGTTATGTTGTACACCGGGATGAGACTCTAATAAACTTACTAATCTTGGTTTTGTCTTTCGTGTGACACAAATACTTGACAGCCACACAGCATAACTGCCTATATGCAAATACGCAAGTGCGTATTGACATTTTGTCGAATTGACATCAACGTGCACCTGCATATCTGAAAATGCTGAAATTTTGAAAACTGGACAAGATGCCAATAGAAACTGAACACAGACGCGACTACATGAACTTTTTTTTTTTTTTTTTTTGGGGGGGGGGGGGGGGGGAGGGGGAGGGGGGGCGGCGGCGAATCTCTTCTTATTCTTGTCCTCAGTGGGTTGGTTGGTTGGTTGATTTGATGCTTAACGTCCACGGTAAACAACTAAGGTCGTGTCGGGACGGTCAGTTAACCTAACCACACTATTCCTGGGCAGGCTTAGACCTCCTAAGCGGTTAACCAGTACTAAGTGCACATACTTTCGCCAGTAACTGAAAACTGTCCTTCTTGAATCAGCGGAAGGAGAAACGAAAGTATGTGGCCAGACCGGGATTGTCCTCAGTGGGTATAAACATAATTGTGGGTAACAACTAATTGATCCTAGTTACGCCCCCGCATAAAATGGTTTTGTCGAAAGTAAAATTGCCTATCTTGACCAGCTCATAAAGACATTGTATTGCTACGTGGCTTGACCCTTTTTGACCAATCTTGTCCATCCTTATCATTTGGATGAGTCCATTTCCAGTTTTAGGGGTTTCTAGTGAACATTTACATTTTGTATAGAAATTCTGATAAGCTAACAGTGTAGACTCTAATCAGACGCCGCGTTCTGCGGGGTCTGAACTTGGTCTGCACTTTAAGAATATGTCCCTCAAACGGGTTTCCATTCTACAAAAGGGTTATACCATTTGAAACCACCAGAGGACCAATGGTCCTGTAACTCACCTGACACCTTCTGTCAACAGACAGAATTTGTCATTTTGCTCATTTGTTGCAAATTTGAAACCAGTGGCTTATAAGGCGTGCATATCTTAATTTTAAAATCTCAGTGACCCTCAGCAAAGTTAAAAAAATGACCTTGACCTTTGATGACCTTATGTCTTCATGTATTAATTTATTTAACCATATTTTCCAATTATTATATCTAGGGTAAACAGTTTCCATGAAATCAAATGTTTAAGTATTTTCCCATATAAAAGCACAGCATACCAAAGTTGACCTTGCCATAACTTAAGTCAAGATCACTGCACAGTCATGATTTGTACAAACTACGATGGGCCCGAGGGACTCCCCAATACTACATACCATGCCACAAGGTCAATGGGCCTTTTGTTCTAGAGAAGAAGATGTTTGAAGGGTTTTTACCATATATGGGCATGATGTCCATCTTGGTCATGTGACCATGACCATCTAAACAAACTATGGTTCCTTTGACCCTGTGAAGCTCCATATGAAACATGGCTTCAAACAGCCCAGTGGCTTCAGAGATGTTTGAAAATGTTGACAGGCGACAGAATCTTAGTGACCTTGAACAAAGGTCAAAGATTGACCTTGACCCTTAGCAACATAATATCTTCATTTGCTCATTTAGTTAAAAATATATACCAAATATTATACCTAAGACTTAAATAGTTTCTGAGAAATCCACTGTTAAAGCATTTCCATATAAAAGCATCAGAATTGACCTTGCCATAAATAAGGACAAGGTAAATGCACTGTAATGATTTGTACAAATTACGATGGACTTGAGTCCTCAAAACTACATACCATACCACAAGGCCATTAGGCCATTGGTTCTGGAGAAGAAGATTTTGAAGGGTTTTTACCATATATGGGCATGGCTGCCATCTCGCTCATGAGACCAAGACCATGTGGACCTCTTGATTTGTTTGACCAAGTGAAGTAAAATATGGCTTCAGTCGGCCCAGTGGCATCAGAGGACAAGATGTTCGAAAAGGGTGACGGGTGACAGAATCTCAGTGACCTTGAACAAAGGTCAAAGAATTACCTTGACATTTAGCAACATCATATCTTCATTTGCTTATTTGTTTGATCATATTTACAAAACATCATACTTTGGACTTAAATAGTTTCTGAGAAAACCACACTGTTTAAGCATTTTCCCATACAAAAGCATAACATACCAAAATTGACATTGCCATAAATTATGGTCAAGGTCAATGCACGGTCATGATTTGTATAAATCATGATGGACCCGAGTCCTCAATGCGTCATACCAAGCCACAAGGCCATTAGGCCTTTGGTTCTGGAGAAGAAAATTTTTGAAGGGTTTTACTATCTTTGGGAATGGTGGCCATCTTTTTCATGTGACCAAGACAGACCATCTGAACAAACTTTTATTCCTTTGGCCCACTGAAGCTCCATATGTAATATGGCTTCTATCGGCTTCTAGTGGCTTCGGAGGAGAGGATTGAAAATGTTGACAGGAGACAGAATCTCAGTGTCCTTGAACAAACGTAAAAGAATGACATTGCCTTAAGCGAAATAATATCTTCAGTTAACCATATATACCAAATATTATACCTTTACCTTAAATAGTTTCTGAGAAATCCACTGTTTATGCATTTTCCCGTACAAAGCAAAACGTACCAAAGTTGACCATGTCGAAAATTAGGTCAAGGTCAACCTACGGTCATCATTTGTATAAACTATGATGGGCTTGAATGCCAAATGTTACATACCAGGTTTCAAGGTCATAGGCCTTTCGGTTCTGGAGAAGAAGATTTTTGAAGGGCTTTCACTATATGTGGGCGTGGCGCCCATCTTGGTCATGTGACCCAGATACCCCGAACAAACTTTCGTTCCCCCAACCTAGGTAGGCTCCATATGAAATATGGCTTCAATCGGCCCAGTGGCTTCAGAGGAGGTGTTTGAAAATGTTGACGACGGACGGACGACGGATGCCTGGCTATACTATAGGCACACCAATGAGCCTAAAGGCGAGCGAATAACGACTGGTAATGTTTGCTTCACAACAATTGAATACACCGCATTGATATGTAATGCCTGTCAAAAATGGCTCCCCCCCCCCCCCCTCCGCCCCTTTAGTAGTGATTATTTCCGGAAAAAAGACTATGATTTTCCCACAGTAGAATTTCCAACATGAAAAATGGCTATAAATCAGAATTTCTACCCAGAAATATGACAGTAACCAATTTTTCCCGGGTAAAATCTTTTATACGAAAACCGTTACACAGCTGAATTTGCTCCTTCTCCAGTCATAAAAGCGAGGTTCATAATTAAATCAGAAATGCGAGTACCCGAAAAATACCGTCGGATAACAGATGATAGAACCGCATGCAGTAACCATCAGTGTAATTTTTGTTTTGAGGAAAACAGGTAGGCATATTGTTTTCCGTGCCAGCCAAAACAGCATGAATGTAAGAGTAAATTTGTATTATTTTGTTTGCACAAGCGTTCAACTGTGCATGCGCGCAGCGGAGCCTGGACTAGTGTTCGCCTATCATGCAGGAGTCGTGTACTCTAATTCTATCGGAACACAAGTCCAATTATTATTTTCACTCTAATAAAGCCCCCCCCCTCCCTGTGCTATATCATATATCATACACGACTGGACAAAGCACCCGATCATCTGCGCGTTTGTACATCTTCCTGTGTGCGTGCATGCGTATGTGTGTGTATGAATATCTGCGATGGGAAGAAATCACATGTTTTTGTTGTTTCAGTTCTTGCAACGATGTTCCCCAGCTGGCCCTGCAGTCTCGTAACGATGTTCCCCAGTTGACTCAACGGAAAGAAGGAAAGAAATTACGAACTGCTTGTTTGTGTGTGTATTTCAATTCTCGTAATGACGCCCCCTCCCCCTCCATAATGGGGAAAAATGGCTCTTTGAGGTTCGGACAATCCACTATATAGTCTTCTTTCCTATAGCCTTTTTTCCTGGGGGGGGGGGGGGGGGGAAATGGCTCTTTGAGGTTCGGACAATCCACTATATAGTCCTGGGGGGGGGGGGGGGGAACACTACTGTCAACTACTGTCAATATTCATCAAACGTCATCAGTTCACATGGGGGGGGGGGGGGAACTACTGTCAATATTCATCAAACGTCATCAGTTCACATATCTGATCACTGAGGGTCATTTGACATCGAAGCATGCCGATTGGTTGTTGCAGGTTAAACGGCTCTTTGAGACAGTATTCCAGTTTATATTGAGTCGTCTCTCAGACAGAGGGAGATAGAAAAAGAGATATGCTCGGGGAGAGAAAAAATGTCCAAACAACTCCCACCCGCACCTGCTGCAAGCAAATTAGGCCCTTGCCCTATTATTATCCAAATTAGTAGGACGCCCCAGCACTGAAAGTAACCCTGCACCATCTCCCAGCTATGACCGCCCCGACTTAAGAGACTGCCAAAATACTTCTAATAAACAGTATTAAAGTGAACGGATACACCTTCAGATGAAGAATTACTACTATTTTCTTTTGTTTGTTCCTGTCTTATAGGGGTCCGCTCTTAAAGGAAAGAGTTTGTAGGAGCAAAGGGGGGGGGGGGTCTCACCCTATAGGAAATTTACATAGAGTTCTGCCCACGCTCGGAATTTAATCCTAATATGCATAAAGATTGTCAAGCACATGAGTCTTGCATTTGTGATATATTTATCCATTGATCTATTTCAGTATCTAAATAACAGCAATTTTTGTATTTTTTTTTAGGAAAAAATTGGTGCCCTTGTTTTAATCCTCCCAGAGCTATGAAATTTTAGATTTTTGTACCTAATTTTGTCTCAAAACGATGCCTAGTAATTTGTGAGTATGTATGTAACATAATTGTAGATCAATGTATCAAATGAAAATATCCACATAAAATTTCAACTGAAATATCCCCATATTTCAGATCCATAAATTATTTTCAATAAATTAAAATGTTGATTTTAGTTTGTTATAGTTCTTTTCAACCTATGAAATTCACATCAAAATTGACCACACATATGTAGGTAATGATATTAAAAAATCAAGAAAAATTAAAACCGGTAACATTATTTTTTTAGAGTTTTTATGTTAACAGTCAATTTTTTTTAAAAGTGTAAAATCGACATTATTCACAGAAATTTGTTTTTGGTATCTTTGTGTTTCATTGTTAGGCCAATTTTATGTTTCTATCATGTTTTGCATTGCCAAGCCACATAAGACGTTTCTGTTTCTATGATAAAAGGTATTTTTCCGAGATAATGGCACCTTGTTGTACTCCACAGTGGAACTTTAAATATATTCATGATAAGTCTTAATTAAACGAATGTTTATCGTTTATTCTTCTAATTTCATGAGAAGTATACTTTCCATATTTGTGTGGTACTGCCAGATCAACAATTCTTGTAGAAGGCTTCATGGTAATTGCTTACTTGTCGCTTTTACTATACGGTTAACCAGTACTAAATCCCATAACATTTTCCAGCTAGTACCTAATTTTGCAGTGTTTTGCTTCTATTCATAAGCCCTAACAAATCAGAATCTATCCATCATTTCCGTAAGATACCACAGCTGACTTGAGCCGTTTTGCATCTGGCAGTGCCTCTATTAATGGGTGATAAGCCATGTATCCAAGATAATATAGGATACTGGCGATATGAGCACACATGTCAATGGTCCTCTTCCCAGCGGGACAGATGCAGTAATAACCTTTTACATGCATTTGTAGAAAAGTGTCATGCTTCGCCCTTTTAACCTACTGACAAGCAGGAGAGTGATACATTAAAAGGCTTCCTGAAACAAATCCAATCTGACTTAAGATTGGTAATGAATGCAACCATGTACATAAAGTATTCAGTGTTTATAGCATTGTGTCTCTTTCAGAAAGTTCAATATTTCAGCTAGCTTATTCACATGTTAATAATAACAGCCGGTGTCCAGATTAATCGGTTATCTATTCTTACCCATAGGTAAGCTTACCCTTAGGTAAGGTATGGGATGGAACTAAGTATTTACTGTTGTTGCAATTAGAAAAGATTTACTGAATACAATCTTGGTGTTTTTGTGCAAATCTGACACTATATCAGTAGTAAAAATGGATCACCCTGACTTACACCCCAATTGAAAAGAAACTTAAGTAGTCAAATTGACTAAAGGGGACAATTAGCAGTCAAGCAATTATTCATATATATGTATTTGCTTTGTATGATATACTTTACACAAATAAAAATATTTATGCATGAAATTCAGCTACAGAATTTGTACATTTTATATACATGTATGCAAATTGTTTAGGGTAAAATAGTTTTTTTTATAAACCTTTTAAATCAGTGTATTAGAATGTAGAACAATCTGTTATGATTGCTATGTATACTAATTGTTATATTATAACAAAAGGAAGTGGTTCTGCGAACTTATTCACACTTAATTCTGACATGAGTTTTTCTCTTAAAATCTACCTTCATAAATATTACGTAATATTTGACAATGTTACCGGTTTCCAAATGTCATAAAATTCTAAGGGTATTGAGAGGATACACAGGGCCTACTTTGCTAGCAATTTCAAAGGTTGACAAAGACTGCAACCCTTTTAAATTTTAAGTTGAAAATCATGTTTTGGTAATTTCAGCCTTAATTATTTTATAGTTTCAGACTTTATGTTTCGAGAAAAAACATGTGTATATATCTATTCAATCACAAATGGTATTGAAGGTATCTATAAACAGTCCTTTTACAATTCTTGTTCAAAGTTTATGAAATTAAGGAAAGCATATACTTTAAGACTAAAAAAATGAATGGCAGGTATCAGGAAAAAAATGGAGTACCTCAAGGTGCTCTCCTGAGACCTAAAATACCTTTTTGAAGATAATAAATACATATTTATAGTTGATAGGACAGTGGCACTTAGCATGCATAGTAACAAGAAAATCCAAGTGTGGGCGCATATGAGACCCCCCCCCCCCTTTCTTTCCTTGAGAGTGGACCCCATTTTAAAGAGCTACATCCTCCTGTGAAGCAAACAGGAAATCATGTTGTCCCCCTTTGTAAAACTGATGGAAACCTCGGAAGTTGACAAGTCAATATTACATTGTTTCTAGAAAAGAGGTAGGGGCGTTTAGTAGAGAAGGGGTGTTTATTAGGAGAAATACCTTATATTAAATCTCTCAAAATCACATGCAATGAAACTGGATCATCATAGTTCACGATTAGCTACTTGTCTGACTTTTCTGATATTCAGAAACTTTGGACCAACATCTATCATCATACCAAATATGAACCAAATTCATTACATGATTGGGATAAATATGAGCTCACACACTTGATCCACTCACATACACACACATAATGGTTAAGAAATTATTCAGTCTACATCGAGCCGTCTCCAAAAGGGAGAGAGTGGGGTAAGGAAAGAAAAATAGGACAAACTTGAGCGTATCGAACTATCCCTCCCCGAGACCCCCCTCCCCACCCAGCCCCCACACCCACACCCCCCACACACAATGTTCATAATGTTTAAGGAAATATTTATTATCTAACTGGAGCAGTCTTAGAGAGAGAGAGAGAGAGAGAGAGAGAGAGAGAGTAGCCCCCGTCCCCAGCGTACACACTCTCATACACGTTAATCCCACTTCTATCATGTCTACTGCAGCACAAAGAGCCCTTGGGCCGTATTCATAAAGCCACTTAAATCGTTGCTATGCGGTTGCTAAGGCTAAATATCTATAAAGGAGATTCCCTACAACTATGAAATTTGGTCTGGAGGAACAGCCTTTGTAAGACTGTTCCTCTAGAGCAAATTTCATAGTTGAAGGGAATCTCCTTCAAAGAAATTTAGCCTTAGCAACAGCATAGCAACCACTTAAGTCATTTTATGAATACGGTCCCTTGTCTTATTTAAATCAGCAAAGTAGGAAACCCAAATGCCGAAACTTTTACTTTTACGAGCATATAGGCAAGCTAAACGTAGACTCTTTTATCAAGTGGGCAAAGTTTCGAAAACTGCGTAATAAAGTTGTAGCACTAATTCGTGATTCTACAAACTCTTTTTACGACGGAATTTCAAACAAATTAAAATCTGGTAACCTTTCATCTAGAGACTGGTGGGCTATACTTAAGAAAGTTATTTCACCGAAATCAAACTCAGTTATTCCTCCACTTGAAAGTAATGGTAGTATATACACAGATGAACTAGATAAAGCCAACATACTCAACCAGTTCTTTCAAAGCCAAACAAAATGCTACTTTTCCGGACTTAACCCCTTATAAAATTAATTCCAGTCTCAACTCTATTAACCTGACTCCAAGTGATGTTCTCTCTATCCTAAACCACCTACCACTTGGTAAAGCAATGGAACCAACTGGTTTGAATAATCGAGTACGAAAGAATGGGCAACAGAGCTGTCTGAGCCGCTGTGCTCCCTCTATAACCTATCTCTAAGAACTGGTATATAGTCCCTTTGTCATATAAAATGGGAAATGTGTGTTCAGTTTTCAAAAATGATGACCTGTCTCTCCCTCGCAACTAACGTTCAATAACTTTGCTGAGCTAAGAAGACAAGGGTTTTAAGAGGCTTCTCTTCAAACATTTATATAACCATCTACATGACAATCATATTCTTACTCCACTACAGTCTGGCTTTATACCAGGTGACTCAACAGTGAATCACCTGTATAACACATTCTGTCAGGCACTGGATTCTGGAAAAGAGGTTTGTGTCGTTTTTGTGATATTTCTAAAGCCTTTAACCGCATTTGGCATGCCGGTCTTATTCACAAGCTCAGGTCTGCTGGAGTCACTGGTAAAATTCTCGACTGATTTAAGAGTTACCTAACTGACAGACAAAAATGGGTTGTTCTTCCTGGACCTTCTTCTGAATGGGCTTACATTAGAGCCGGAGTCCCACAGGGGTCCTTACCTGGGCCCTTACTATTTCTTCTTTATATCAATGACATTGGCTGTGATATTGGAGCAAACATACGACTTTTTGCAGACGATACTAGTCTTTTTATTATTGTGGACAATCCAGTTACAGCAGCAGTAACTCTCAACGCAGACCTTAATCGAATTTGTAACTGGGCGGATACTTGGCTAGTTTCTTTCAATCCGACTAAGACTGAGTCACTTCTTCTTTCCCGTAAACTAATCAGACCCGTTCATCCTCCAATCTATATGCAAAATCAGAAAATTCCTGAAGTTGAAACCCATAAACCTTTAGGCATATATATTTAAAATGACTGTGCTTGGCACACTCATACTGATTACATTAAAATAAAGCTTGGAATGGGAAACATATTTCGAGAAAATTGAAATTTAAAATTGACAAGAAATCCTCAGAAATTATATATACATCATTTATAAAACCAATTATGGAATACTCCGACGCAGTTTGGGACAATTGCACTCAATATGAAAAGCAAGAATTAGAAAAAATCCAAAATGAAACTGCGCGAATAGCAACAGGAACCACTAAACTTATTTCTTTGGACAATCTCTACATGGAAATTAACTGGGATTCGCTTGAAAAAAAAGACGGAAAGATCATAAACTCATAAGTGTACACTTTACAAAATGCAAACTAATATAACACCATCTTATTTATCTAACTTAATACCTCAAACGATTAGCAACATTTCTCTTTATATCCTCAGAAATTCCGACAACCTACAGAATATAAATGCAAGGACATCTCAATATGCTAACTCATTCCACCCAGCAACTGTCAGAGACTGGAATAGCCTTCCCGCAGACATGGCTCAATCTGACACTCTAACAACTTTTAAAAATCAAATTAACAGAAACAGAGCACCTGTCCCTAAGCATTGTTACACTGGTTCTAGACAACCCAAAATCCTGCATACTCGTCTTCGCACAAATTGCAGCTCTCTAAATAATGACTTGCTTCTGAAAAATATTACTGACTCGCCTCTGTGTAATTGTGGAAGTATTGAAAATACTGAACATTCTTTTTGCAGTGTCCTTTTTATTTTGAACAAAGAGCCGAACTTCTGGACTCTTTATCTCAGTTTGGGACAATATCTCTTAATTTTCAACTTTATGGTGACATTTCTTTATCTTTGAACACAAATGCTATGCTATTCGAAAGAGTACAAAAGTATTTAAGACACACCAAACGATTCTAACACAACAACAATATATTTTGCCATGCGACTGGTTACCATAAGTTAACATGACAAATTAAATTTGCTAGTCTGCTGCTGCATTTCCCTCTCTGTTATTGTATTTTTTTATATATGTTTACCTGTTTTCGGGGGGTGGGGTTTCTTTTATAAAAATATTGATATCTGTGTTACGCTTCTATTCCCAAACGTCCAAAGCTCAGTTAATGTTTATTTCACCTTTTCAAACTGACACAATTTAAACTGGTTAACTGGTTAATGCATATTCATTCTAATATAGCTTGCATTACAGCTAAAACATTTGCTTATTTTGACGCATTCAGAGTACTCACCACTAAAATATTAACAGAGCTTCTCAGACTCTTTCTGTTTTTTTTGTTGTTGTTTTTTATCATGTATTTTATGTATTTTCTCTCTCTCTCTCTCTCTCTCTCTCTGTTACTTTTGAACTTGAGTATCTACCACTGTTTAGAACTACTATTCTGGAGTATTTCTTGAGCATATTTTTTGTTTTCAAATTAGATGTCTTTCGCCTATAAATTAACAAACTATATTTTTTTTAAGGAAAAGAACTATAAATAAGTATTATTGCTTTCGTTCTGATCCTTAAACTTGTATTGACACGTTATACTTTGTCATGTTTACAAAAGAAAATATGTTTGAATTAAACTTTTACCGCATCTTTGCACCTCAATACCACACCTAACCGGAAATGGTCGGGCGGGTGACAGTGCTGGGTAACTTTCAGTGCCGGGGCGGCCTACTAGCAGATCTAGGGTCGCAGTGATTGCAGCAGGTGGATGACAGGGCTGTTCTGATTTGATTTTACTCTCGTCTGTCCTATTTTTTTTCTCCTTATCTCTGGGATACGGCTCTATATACGGAACAAAAATGAAAACTAGCGAGTTTTTATTACCTAATATTGGCAAAACTAGCAAATATTTAACGTAAATCACTGATTCTCAAGAAAGTGTAACTTTTGGGTGGTTAAAAAATCGAAAAAGTAAGCAAGTCATATCGAGATATTTCACTGTCATTTCACAACTTTGGTATCTCACGAAGCTAAATCTAAAGTATTGCACAGTAAATATCAGGTGAATTCAGATAACGAGAGACAACGTGAAGGCACTAAACTTTCTCTCGAGTATTCTACGAGTCGTGTATACCTATAGACATGAAGCAATTACTGGAAGTATAAGGGTATAATCCACCGAAGAGGCAAGTGATTTTGTTTAGGACGAAGTTGAGCTCTAGAAATTTTCACTCTGTTATTTCTGAAAAAGCAAAATGCTCTTCTTCTACCAAAAAGAGGCAACACAACCTCGTTGTACTTAACTAACATGAAAGTAAACTATTCCTGCAAAACACATAAAATTAAAGATTTGAAATCCTCAAGGAAAACTCCTGTTTTAAACTCTAAAACTGCAACCTGTCTGTATAAAACGCATATGCTTTATAGAGCATCTAGAATGGTTACACTGCTATTCATGTCATCTGTACTGTCCCGTAAAATACACGATCTTAAAATGTGACAGTGAACTGTTTGTGTTTAGATACAAATATTAACATAAATGGCTAAATGCGATATTGTTACATGAATAAGTTCTAAGTTTGACCACAGAGAAGTGTTTGCGTCACAATTTGCCTGCCTGTTTGCTTTTTTATGTCAGCAGTACTGCTTTGCATTTCAAGTTCTTTTTCTCAGTTCTTAAATAGAAAAACTTGAAATCTCAATAGTTATCATATGAGACTTTCCGACAAGAATATTTCAAGATACATGCATCTAAAGGTCAAGCATCTTTGACTTGTATATATTATGCTGTTATATGACAAAATATTACCATAAATCATCTTATTAAGGCAGTGAAACTTGTTTTAAGATTGTAATTTACGGGACATTAATGTTGTATTTGATCGCACAATTTCTCCAGTCTTCCCGCTAAGAAAATATCCAATTTGTGAGGAAAATAACACTTATATAACACTTATAGATAACTAAACCGCAGAAGAACATCATTTCTAGCGCCATATAAATTGCGAATTAGGCAATTTATTTTTGCAGAATTGAAATTTAACCAATTTTTCCAAGAAAACAACTTGAAATTACAGATAAAGAGAACAGATTACTCAGTCCAGGGCAGAGAATAAAGACACATATATTATAATTAATTTAAAACATAATTTCTAATCCTCAGGTTTGTCGGAACGATTTTTCTTTAAAGAACTGCTATTAAATGTAACTGTATTTTACGGGACACATTTCTGTATTATACGGGACTGCTCGAACGTCGATTTATTGCCTAAAAATAGACTATAGTGCATCAGTGTTTCATTTTAATTGCCCAATACAATCAGTGGAAAATATTTAGCGCATATATGGACATATCAAATTCAGTTTAAGAAGTAGGTAAATACTAAATGAATATTTTGTTGAATCAAGAAATCATAATATGAAAAATTCAAAAACTGAAAATTTCTCCCATGTTTTCAATCTTTTTCAGCTTCCGATTGGCCGTTCATGTGTACATTTTTAAATGAATAAGACAATGTGCCCTTTTTAAGAGTGTATAAGCTTCTTGCTGGGTCCATTCCTGTAGTACTCAGAATTACTGTCCCGTATAATACGTCCCGTAAAATAATTTTATGAAACGTGAAACTTATTTTCTACGAAGCATATTCGTTAAGGGTTACGAAAGTTGTCAAATGACCAGTAGGGGTTGTCTACTTTCTACGACAGGCAATATGTGTCTTTCTTGTTTATATACTGGGTGACTTTGGCTTGACTCGTAAAATACACTTGAAAAATTACGTTTTTTTCAGAACACTAAGGACGCGTCAAAACAAAATTTGAATTTAATAGATAGTAAAAAACTATTTATGGCCTGTCAGAGTGACTGATTATGACCTCCTTGATGAAAAAACAAACCTTGTTAGCCTCATCCGAAACTTTGGACTGCATCGTTAATGCTTGGGCTCGTAGAATACACAGAACTCAGTGACAAGAATCGGTCATGAGTTAAACAAAGCAGTGTGTTCCAACGTATACCCGTTAATCACTAGTCGAAAGGACTCGATAAAACCAAACTTTCCAAGTCAAGACTATTTTCTTCACGCCGAAAGTCTTCAAAAGAATTTAAGGTAAATATTGACATCTTTAATTATGACATGCAAAAAATAGGGGGGTCCTTCAGTATCAGGTATGATAATGTGAGTATTTCTGTGTATTTGAATCAATATTATAACTTAAATATTTTAGGTAGTAGCAGAAATTTCAGAGCATGCACTTATTTGATTTAATCGACAACTCAAAATAAAATTATACATGCGTTTAAAGCCATGACACCATTCGTTACACTTTCTTGAGAATCAGTGAAATATGGGTTATTTCGGGTTGCACAGACAAGTTATTACTTCCATAACCCCGTTTTAATAAATCAGACCATAACTTCAATTTGCACATGCAGAGAAGTAGGTTTTCTTTAACACATTATTCCAGATGACTCGAATACTTACAGCCATACTTTTTGTGAAACTGTAGACAGCGGCAAGGAAGTTAGCGTTATATCTTTTGTTATAATAGCAAAGCTTCTGACCGAGTCTGGCACAGGGGTCTCCTGCATAAACTTGCGGGTACAGTCCAACCTGTATTAAGCAAGCACCTGAGGGAATATGTATATGATATTCTTATTCACTTCTTGACTGGTTCTTGAGTTATTTATCCGATCGTCAGCAGCGAGTCATATTAAAGACTGGACTGGTTAAAGCATGTATTCCACAGGGATCAATCGTAGGACCCCTACTTTTTCTTATATACATGTATATATTAATGATATTGTTCAAAACATTAACTCTTCAGTTAGACTGTTTGCTGACGACACAAGCCTTTATATGGTTGTAGGTCCGCTCAACACCAGACATGATATGATGATTCATGCCAGTCTGTTCAAAGGACAGTCAGATATAACGCGGAATTAATGACTTGAGAAAGTTAACTTGTTTGAGAAAATCTGAAATTCTATTGAAAGAATTTGTTTGTAATGTAACTGAAAAACCGACGAAGCATGACAAACACTGTTTGCCACACTGCGATACCAATGACGTCATGGATCTATTACCATAGCAGCTAAGAGTTCATTTCATTGTCAAAGTGACGTCATCGAGACGTCATTCTGTCAAGAACAACAGTTGGTAATTCCATAGTTGCTATGGTAACAGATCTATGACGTCATTGGTTCGGAGCATGACATACCGCTCCGCTAATTTTTCAATGACAGTACCAACTGAAATACTTTCAAAAGAGTCTCAAGTTAGTTATTCCGTGTTTTATATGACCCTTGCCATTCTGATCATTAGACAGATATTAAGATAAATGAGTTCCCTTTCAGGGGAAACAACTCTGCCATTTTTCATTTCAGCCTCCTTTTCTAATGTGCACCCCTGGTTACCTATGTATCCACAAGGGCTGTTACGAAATAAAAAAGAGCTGTTAAGAAACGAAAAAGTCATAGTTACCAAATGACCTGGTTATCAGGTCGTTTGGTAACTATATAGTTACCAAACGACCTGATGACCAGGTCATTTGGTAACTATATCTATATAGTTTCCAAGCGCCCTGATGACCATGTCATTTGGTAACTATAACTCTTTTTCGTTTAGTCCAGCTCTTTTTCGTTTCGGAACATCCTTGAAAACATAGTTAACCAGGTGTGATGTGGGTCAATTCTTAAATGAAAGAATATGCTTTTAGAAAAGTACATTCTTTTCTCTAAGAATAGACCCCTTTTAGAAGGGTTTGTCCTCCAGGAAAGCAAACAGGAAGTAACAAGAATTGCACCCCTTATCAAAAATGGCGAAAAAACAGTGAGATGCACCCATTTATCTTAATTGCATGACTCGTGAGGATTTGATATAAAATCGAATAGTCATAGGGTATGATAGAGACGTATGAATCTGTCTGTATGTCTATATTGTGTAAGTGATAGACTCGCGATTAAACCTGTTGATTCTCCCCGAGCCCAGGCCGGCTTTGTCCCAGAGGTGATTGTATGGGTATAAAGCTTGGGGTTTACTAAGATCATCCAGCTGCTGCATCTACAAATAAAGCAAAAAGCATTTGAGCCGCGACACGAGAAAACCAACAATGTGGTTGTGCGCCCAGCGCAGACTCAGATCAGCCTGGGCATCCACCCAGTCTGATCAGAGTCTTCGCTAAGCGCTTAATGGATAGCTAAGGGTCTAAGCTACCTTCATGCGGACAGCGAAGACTCTGATCAGACTGGGCGGATGCCCAGGCTGATCTGAGTCTGCGCTGGGCGCACAACAACATTGTTGGTTTTCTCGTGTCGTGGCTCATTTGTTCAATAGAGGAAAAACATAGACTTGGTCTACGTCAAAACTCTGTTTTGACGCCTATGTTTGTATGCGATGCAATTTAGTAAAATAGAGCAAATGAATATGACAAAGCATATCCCAAAGTCTCAGCTCAGCTTCTGCATCTGTGCATTCTTATCAGAGTCTTCTCAACGCTCCTAAAAGAAAAAATAAATAAAAAAAAAGGAAAAGAAAGAAATTGAAGAAATCTGTAGGATAAGGATGAAAAGCGGAGGTTACTTCTGAAATGAGATATGAGCCGCGACACGAGAAAACCAACAATGTGGTTGTGCGCCCAGCGCAGACTCAGATCAGTCTGGGCATCCACCCAGTCTGATCAAAGTCTTCGCTATGCGCTTAAAGGGTAGCTAAGGGTCTAAGCTACCTCCATGCGGACAGCGAAGACTCTGATCAGACTGGGCGGATACCCAGGCTGATCTGAGTCTGCGCTGGGCGCATAACCACATTGTTGGTTTTCTCGTGTCGCGGCTCATATGCGGCCTAGCATGAGCTGAAGCGTCAAGATAAGCTAGATAGGGTCAAGTCGGTTAACTTCGGACAGCGGGTAAATTCGGACAGTGGCATATTTTCCTTTATATGTTAGGCTAAAACAAAATAAACTGGGCAAACAGTGAATGACGTCATAAATCTGTAACCATAACAACTGAGAGTTCATACTGATGTCAAAATGACGTCATCGAGACGTCAGTCTGCCAAGGTACTAAGCACAACAGTTGGTAATTCCATAGTTGCTATGGTAATAAATTTAAAGCGTAACCTCAATTATAATTCGGGAGGAGCATAGCATACAGTGTATGCCATGTTATTCTCAATTTATAAGTGAGTTGCTACCTGAAATACATACATTGGAAAAGTGCTATTTCTCAAACCTACAATTCATTCTCAAATAATTAATCTTCTGTTTTAAGGGTATTATCAAGCTATGGATAATGACGGAAGTCGAAGACATTAAGGTTAGCTGCTGAAAAATTCTGAATGAAAATTTTCAATTTTCGCACCAGAAATGCGAAGATCGGTGCGAAAAATGCCGACTCATGGTTTGCGAAAATGCAAATCGCAAGTAACAATTTCTTACCTCCTCATCTGAGAGTTTCCATCCCGTGGCTGCCGCCATGTTGTCTTCAAGCTGCGACATCGAAGTGACGCCAATGATAACAGATGACACTATTTCTTTTTGAAGCAGCCAGCGAATTGCTACCTGTGCCAGTGTCTTTCCTAAAACATAAAAATTCTCTCTCTGCCAGATGTGAAAATATTATGGGAGGACAGACAGGGATAGACAACGATATGATATTATACAACCAATCTTATGACGGGGGCGTATGAAATAGCAAAAAAAAAACAAAAAAAAAAACGTGGGTTGGGGATTCCATAAATCTTAAACAAAATATAACTAACCGTGAGTTTTGGCTATGGTGTTCATCTGATCAATTAGGTTCCAGTAACTGTCATTCGATTTGTAGCTTTCCCATAGTGGCATGTGGGTACCCAGATTGCCAATCGTGTGGAAGATGCCCATTCTGCTTCCTTTTGCATCAAGCTTCTCCTCTCTTTTAAATTTTCCAGTGAGGAGGCCACTGCAAAGTCAAAAAAGGACATCAAAGGGACATAATCGAAAAGCATGAAAGCAAGAATTACCGTTCTTGCATGCGACACATCGTCGTGACCTATTCTACAAAACTACTGTATGAAAAAAACACAAAATATTCCAAAGGGTATTCAAGTGAAAGCGCGGAAAAATGTTTTACGACGGATGGACAGACGGCCAGATGGACGGATAAGAGGCTCATCGCTTTATTCCCGAAAGTTAGATTTGTGGGGATAAAAGTGCGCATCAGCTATGGTTTTGTAAGCACTTTTATTTGCCTAATCTTGAGAATGGTTATAAGACGGGAGTTTACACTTCCAAAATTACAGCATATATGTAAATAACTCTTGTGTATTGCAGCTATGAATTGGGATTTTTTCTTCCAGAACAATCCCAAAGATCTAGACCCGCCTTACAAGAGGCTCTAGATCTTTGAGTTTGTTTTGGAATGTGAAGACTCCTGTCTTATTACTGAATAAACAGGTCATATGCCGTCGCTGTTATTCAGTGGATAAAGTCGTGTCATAAAAATCGTATGGCCACACGTGTAATAACACTTTGGCGCGTACACGTAACGTCACTGACAACGTCCATGTCAGCAATGCGTTTTCTTATTAAAATAATATTCATTTCGCAGGCGATAAAATTCCACTTTAAAGGGTCATATGATAAACAGAATCTTACACTCATGGTCATTTCATGTGTTTATGAAACTCGCCGAAGGATCGTTTCATAAATTTCATATGAAATGACCACGAGTGAACTGTTAATTTTGATAATGTACAGCTGACTCTTGTTATCTCAAACACTGATATATCAAAGTGCCCTCTTATATCAAAGAATGTAAGTTGGACATATTCCCTATTTTTCTTTACATTTCAACTCCTGTTATCTCAAACTACTGATATATCAAAGTAAATTTTCTGGGACCAGAAAATTTACTTTGAGATATAAGTAGTTTGATATGAATTTCGACTTTGCGATATCAAGAGTGGACTGTAGTACCTTTTTAGTGGACTCCATGGTAAAACACCCATGCCTTCGTTTTTGCAGACCATAAAAGGTTCGAACTCGCTATTGCGTTCTAGCAAACTGTATTCTTGCTGAAATAGAAGAAAAAAATCACTTTCTAAATACAGCACAGCCTAATTTCAACGTAAATAACTGTGTTGGTTCTAGTAAGCTGTTCTGTTCTGTTCTTTTATATCCAATCACCGTGAAAGGTTATAGGGACATCATATACATAATATAATTGAGCCGCAACACGAGAAAACCAACAAAGTGGTTGTGCGCCCAGCGCAGTCTCAGATCAGCCTGGGCATCCGCCCAATCTGATCATAGTCTTCGCTGTCCGCATGAAGGTAGCTTAGACCCTTACTACCTTTAAGTGCTTAGCGAAGAGTCTGATCAGACTGGGCGGATGCCTAGGCTGATCTAAGTCTGCGTTGGGCGCACAACTACTTTGTTGGTTTTGTCGTATCGCGGCTCATATTATATCTTTACCACAATGCCTTTCCATCTGATCCTATTTTCAGCTGCTCTAGTTGTGCTTTCAAAGTCGGTCTCTGTCCACACTTATATATTGTCTCCCCACCTCTCCTGTCTACCACTTCTTTTTTCCTTCACTGAGCAATTTAAAATCGACGTTGCTTAGCCTGAAGATCTTGAGACTGGCCAAACCTCCTTAGTTTCCATTTCTTGACTATAGTCAGAATGCGTCATATTCTCTAATGGTTGCTTGAATCTTCTTGCAAACATCCTCATTAGTTGCGTGATCCCTGTACGAAATTTTCACTTAACTTCGGTAGCATCTCACCATCTCAAATGCCTACATTCTTTGATAAACAGAGCGCATCGATTTTTTTCTTGATCCAAAATTATGGCAACCAAACTTGAAACGCATCAAAATGTTTGACAAAAGACTGCCCAAGAACATTTCAATATATACTGAGAAGATCCAACAATACCTTCCACGTAGGCTTTTGTATTACCATAAAAATTCTAAACATTGGGACAGACAGATGCAAAGATTTTAAAGTGATAGAGCGGCCCAGTTTCCGAACTGAAACTTACAAAATGACATACTTATGTACAAATATGAAGGCGGAGTTATACTTGATGATGCTTTAAAATTGTACAAAGTATACCTTTGATGGTTTTAAAGTTACAGTACGGACATGATTTCCATAAAAGAATACGAAGGGACACAATTCTATCAAAAATGTAGGTAGAGCATTGATTCTTGTTCTCTCCGATTCATCTGATCATGCTTTATATTTGTTCCATGTTTTGGGAAAATATCTTCAACGTTTAAAGTTATAGACGGGACAATCTCTCCATACTGATTACTACGAAATGGCATAATTCCATAAAATAAATGGAGGTGGAGTTGTGGTTCTTGTACTCTGCATATCGTCTGATAATGCTTCATAACTGTACGAAGTTTTGTGCAAATATCTTCAAAGTTTTAAAAATATAGAGTTGACACAATTTCTAATCTGAAAATTACAAAAGTGTCTAGTTCTATCATAAATCTAGGTGGAGTTACCATTCTTGTTTTCCTGGACATTATCTGATGATGCTTTGTGAGACCGCAATTATTCACAGAACGCATTTTTCATATGTGTGATGAATCAGGTCGCATTTTTCACAGAATTCGAACGCATTTTTCACATACCTGTGAAAGTATTTGACATGTACCATGAAAACGTAATTTTCCAAACGCATGCAACACCCCTAAAATGTGACAAAATATCATAAAAACGCATTTTCACTTCTTGATTATGAAAGATATAAGGGACGGAAAAACGATACAGTGAAAAAACAAGAAATTCACGCATCTGAGCAAAGTGGTTCTGAAGAAGATTTTTTAATATTTTAATATGTATTTCTATGGTTCAACCCCACGACTTCCTGCCGTGAGACAATTTTAGACCCTGGGACCTGCATTTGAACAAACTTAGTAAAGGACTACTAGGCAATGGTAAATACCAAATTTCCAGCATCTGAGCCATTGGTTCTGAAGAAGATTTTTGAATATTTTTCTACGTAT
Source organism: Ctena decussata (assembly GCA_963989385.1). Classification (NCBI taxonomy): domain Eukaryota; kingdom Metazoa; phylum Mollusca; class Bivalvia; order Lucinida; family Lucinidae; genus Ctena; species Ctena decussata. Next base: position 3,110,809 of record OZ022508.1, read on the forward strand.
TTCTATGGTTCAAACTCTGGAACAGGGCAAGTTTGGACCATGGGGCCACCATTTGAACAAACTTCGTAGAGATCCACCAGACAATGCTTCATACCAAAAGCATCTGAGCCTTGCGGTTCTGAAGAAGAAGATTTTTTAATATTTTTGTATGTATTTCTATGGCTCAAACTCAGAACCCCTCTAGGGTAGGTCCATTTTTGACACTAGGCCTCCATTTGAACATACTTGGTAAATGACTACTAGATAACACTACATACCAAATTTCAAGTATCTGAGCCAAGTGGTTCCGAAGAAGAAGCATTTTGAATATTTTTCCATGTATTTCTATAGTTCAAACCCAAGACCCTCTGAGGCAGGGCCATCTTTTGGATCCTGGGGCCACCATATGAAAAAAAAACTTGGTAAAGGACTACTAGGCAATGCTACATACCAAATTTCAAGCATCTGGGTTAAGTGGTTCTGAAGAGGAAGATTTTTGAATATTTTTCTACGTATTTCTATGGTTCAAACTCAGGACTCCCTGCCGCGAGGCCATTTTGGACCTGGGGCCACAATTTGAACAAACTTGGTAAAGTATATTCTATTTTCGAACCCAAGACCCATTTTGGACCCCAGGGCCACTATTTGAACAAACTTGGTTGAGGTCCACTAGACAATACTTGATAACAAATATCACGACGGACGATGCACGACAGACGACGGCCACTGCCTTTGGCTCAGGTGAGATAAAAAGAAGACTAGAAATGTGCTCTGCTCTTCCGCGCAGAAAGTCGCAGGTTCGAGTCGCCAGCAGGGCCAACGACTGAAAAACACTCTCTCTGTCAACTCAGCAGCAAACTGGATACCTTTTTCGACTTAGGATAGGTGAAAAGCAGCGAAAGAAAAGGGATGGATTTCGTATGCCGTGCCCTAGATACGTTGGCGGCCGCAAGGCTACGGGAAACCTTTACTTATGCATCTAAGTGGACTATGTGTTGCAAAGTCGAAGACGCTACTCCAGAAAGGAGTAACGTATTTATCATAAAAATTGTAATGTTCTTTTCCATCTTCGAATTTTGACAGGTAAAATGCACATGTTTCAGGAAAATTACATACAAAAGTGAGGACGATTGGCTGAGCAAAATGTAAAATATAGGCCTTTACCCCGAAAAAGGAGAGAGGGTGTTGGAGAGATGAAATGTCCTTAGCATAACCATCGTGTCACTCTAAGTGTCCCAACATATAGGATGAAACTGAGGTCATTGTAAAGACATTTTCCCTCTCCACCGCCCCCCCCCCCCCCCCCCCCCCAACACACACATTTTTTTTCGTTTCGTTCTCTATAATAATATGCTGCCAAATGCTTACTAGAAATGTTTTTTTAGAAAAAAAAAACTTATGTCCCTCCACTAATTTATCCATGTTTGGTGGGAATCAAGCCAATGGCTCAAGACATATGTAATAGTCTAGTGAAAATTTCATATGCTCAAGTCCTCCTGTGACCTTGAAAATGAGGTCAAGATCACCAAAATCTAATTGTGTCTGGAGCTTGTCCAAGAGCTATAGCCATGCAATTTTGGAGAGAATCAATCCACTGGTTTGAAAGATATCCTACATGCAAGACTTTGACCTTAAAATGAGGTCAAGATCACCAAAAGCTAAACATGCCAAAGCTGTGCCCACGCAAGTCTATCAATCCTTTGGCTCGAGAAATGTCTCAATTTTAGGAAAAAAAATAACATTGTAAGTTGGCTTTTGACCTTGATAATGGGGTCAAGGTCACCAAAACATAGTAAACTCTTGGGAGTGTTCCAAAGGTTTATCTATGCAAGTTAGGCGGCAAACAAACCAGTGGCTCACGAAACATAATATTTTCTGTGAAAATTTCTAACATTTAAGTCATCCTGTGACCTTGAAAATGAGGTCAAGATCACCAACATATAATCAGTTCTTGGGCATGCCCAAATGGCATATTCATGTAAGTTTTGTGAAATTCCATCGATTGGTTCAGGAGATATCATGGGTACAAAATTCTGACACGACGACGCCAACGCAAACACCGACACGGACGCCGACACCAACGGTATCCGCACTGAAACCAATATGCATCCCCCACCCCTCGCCTATGGTGAGGGAACATAAGAATTATATGTTTTCCTCTTCCTGGGCAAGATAAACATGGTTGTTTGGTGGGTGGATTTGTCTGCTATTTGATAAAAGCTGGTACCTGTCTTAGTTATCTGCAAGTTTCAAGAAGCAAGGCTGGGTTAGAAGCATCTCTCAATTATAAGTCCACAGGATATATCACTTGCCATAGCAACCAAAATCTCAAGCAACTGTCTTAAAGGACATGTCATCGTTCCCAAGCCTTGTGAATGCTATATATGAAATTTGGTTGAGATTGACCCAGAAGAAATATATACATAGTAGCTTGAATGTGTTGAAAGACATCGTCAGGCGACGGACGACGGACAGCGGAGACTGCCTTTCCTATAAACACACCAAGAGCCGAAGGCTCAGTGCAGTTGGGTCTCAAACTCATAGTTGTAACTGGAAAGGGATAAAAAATCATTCTTTGTCATATGCGTGAAAAATATTAAAAATCGCTACAAAATCCGAACGCATTTGTCACACTGGCAAAATGTGAAGAATACGACCTTATCCATCACACACGTGTGAAAAAATGCGTTCCGTGAATATTGCGGTCTCTCAATGCTTTTTATTTGTACAAAATTTCACGAAAACATCTTTTACACATTTAAAGATATAGAGTGAATACAACTGTCACACATAAAAATGAACATAATTCCATTTAAAATGTAGGTGGAGTTATGGTTCTTGTTCTCTGCACATCGTCTGATAATGCTTTATATTTGTCTTAAGTTTTGTAAAAATATCTTCAATGGCTTTAAAGTTATAGAGTGAATACGTAGTCTATACTGAAAATCACAAAGGGGCGTAATTTCATTAATTTGTGGCTGGAGTTACAATTCTTGTTCTCTCATATTAACAGATGATGCTTCATAATTATTTTAAGTTTCATGACAATATCTTGGACGGTTTCAAAGTTATAGAGCGGACGCGGGATTTCCATACTCATAATTACAAAGAGACACACAATGTAGGTGGGGTTACAATTCTTATTCTCTGCAAATTGTCTGATGATGCTTTATTTTTGTACCAATTCATGAAAATATCTTACACGGTATAAGAGTTATGGAGCTGACACGATTTGTGACGGACAGAATGACAGACAGACGGACGGGCCCACAGACGGACAGACAGACAACTATGGAAGAAAATGTCTCCCCCCAGAGGGGGTAGAGTCATAATTTTACAGTATACCTGAAGGCTTATACATTGGTTCAGCCCAAGTTTTTTAGTTGTCTCAGCGATCTTTTGCAGCTGCCAGCCACACACGTTACAAAAACCATAATACCGTATTTTGCCAGACCGCACGAGATCATCAAAGGTCCTCAGGGTTTCTTCTATAGGTACAGCATTATCCCACTCGTGAGCCTGAAATTTTGCATATGGATAAATTACCGTATTTCTTCAATTATAAGACGGGGTTTTACCCTTCCAAAACAATCCGAACAATCTAGATCCGTCTTATAAGACGGATCTAGAATTTTTGGATTGTTTTGGATGGGAAACCCCCATTTCATAGCAAAATTAGGTAAGACCGATTTAAAGAGTCGGGGTCATTCTAGAGATGGAAAAACACCGTTTTATTTAAGGAATGAATTTCATTTTTCTGAGGTTTATCAAAGTGTAAACTACATTGGGTCACGTGCAAAGTCAATGAACCCCGAAGGGGTTCATGTAAACTTTGCTAGTGACCTAATGTAGTTTACACTTCGATAAACATCAGAAAAATTAAGTTCATTGCTTATATTTACATTCATTTCAATCAAATCTTTCATGAAAAATCTTACATAAGCGCTAAAATTGAAGCAGTAAAACATGTACACGCAGCATTTTTGCTAACAGCAGAACAGCATGCATGACGTCATGACGTTGCTGACGTCCAATCGGGTTGTAGAGCAGAGCCATTGTTTATTTTAACGTCATTGACGTCGCGTGTCTCAATGTAATTATTGGAATGTAAACTACATTACGTTCCAATGGTTTACTATAGGGCTTTTCAGTAAATACACAAAGAATGTAAATATAGTCGAATAAATTCGGCCGTGCAGTGCCGAAAGATATAGACTGCGGTTCTAAGGAAGGGCATTAGGACCAAGGAAAAATATTATCTAGTTCCAAATTTTGACTCAGCATTTAGCAAATTTTGACTCAGCATTTAGTTAACTCTAAGCTTTGATATCAAGTAGATATTGTTTGGCTAACTAACCAGAAATTCTGACGCAGCCTCGAAATTTCAAAATGTCAAGAGGTTGCAGCTACTAATGAGATCACGGTAAGTTTGCAGTCTTGTTTTTTTTTTTTTTTTTTTTTTTTGTTTTTTTAGCTCACCTGAGCCAGAGGCTCCGGGGGAGCTTATAGGATGGTAAGGCTCCGGCGTCCATCGTCCGTCCGTCGTCCGTCGTCCGTCGTCCGTCCACAATTTCAAATGACTTCTCCTCTGAAACCGCTAGGCCGATTGTAACCAAATTTCATATAGAGCCTCCTGGGACCTTAGGAACGAAAAGTTGTTCAAACGGTCCTGGTCACATGACCAACATGGCCGCCATGCCCATATATGGTAAAAACCTGAAAAAATCTTCTTCTCCAGAACCAATAGGTCAATGGTCTTGAAACTTGGTATGTAGCATCGGGTACACGAGTACTACCAAGATTGTTCAAATTATGACCTTGGGTTGACCTTGACCTTTTTTACGGTAAGGTCAAATTTGCTTACTCATGCTTTTATATGGCAAAATGCTGCAACATAAGATATCTTGGAAACTGTTGAAGATTTTGGCCTAGAAATTGGTACATACAGTCATCTTAATGACTACATGAAGATTTATGAGTACAAGAGGTCAAGGTCATTCTTTGACCTTTGACCCAGAACTCTCATATTTTGACAATATCAAACAATCTCCTCAAAAACCACAAGGCCAATTGTAACCAAATTTCATATAGATCGTCCAGGGGTTGAGGGAATGAAAATTTGTGCATACGGTCCAGGTCACATGACCAACATGGCCACCATGCCCATATATGGTAAAAACCTTTAAAAATCTTCTTCTCCAGAACCAGTAGACCGATGGCCTTGAAACTCGGTATGTAGCATTGGGTACTCAAGTACTATCAAGATTGTTCAAATTATGACCCTGGGTTGACCTTGACCTTTTTTACGGCAAGGTCAAATATGGGAAAATGCTAGAACATGAGATTTCATGGAAAGTTTTGAAGATTTTGGCCTAAAAATTGGTACATAGAATCATCTTAATGAGTACATGAAGATTTTTGGGTACAAGAGGTCAAGGTCATTCTTTGACCTTTGACCCAGAAATCTCAAATTTTGACAATTTCAAACAATCTGCTCTAAAACCACTGTGCCAATTGAAACCAAATTTCATATAGAGCCTCGAGGGGTTGATGGAATGAAAATATTTTCTAAAGGTCCTGGACACATGACCAACATGGCTGCCATGCCCATATATAGTGAATACCTTTAAAAATCTTCTTCTCCAGAACCAATTGACCGATGGCCTTGAGACTTTGTAAGTAGCATTGGGTACTTGAGTACTATCAAGATTGTTCAAATTATGACCTTGTGTTGACCTTGACCTTTTGCAGCAAGGTCAAATATGGAAAAATGGTAGAACATAAGATTTCATGGAAAGCTTTGAAGAATTTGACCTAAAAAATTGGTATATACAGTTGTCTTAATGAGTTCATGAAGAATTATGAGTACAAGACTTAGAGGTCAAGGTCATTTTTTTACCTTTGATCCAGATTGCTCATATTTTGACATTTTCAACCATTTCCTCAAAAGCCAAAGGGCCAATTGTGAACACATTTCATATAGAGCCTCCAGGGGTTGATTGAATGAAAATTTGTTCAAACGGTCCAGGTCACATGACCAACTTGGCCGCCATTACCGCTTACGGGATAAATCTTTAATATTTTTCTTCCCCAGAACCAATACACCTATGGCCCTGAAACTTGGTAAATAGCATTGAGTACTAGAGTACCACCAAGACTGTTCAAATGGAGACCTTGGGTTTACCTTGACCTTTTTTGCGGCATGGTCAAATATGGGAAAATGCTAGAACATAAGATTTCATGGAAAGTTTTGGAGATTTTGGCCTAAAAATGGTATATATGGTTGTCTAATGAGTACATGAAGATTTATGAGTACAAGTGGTCATGGTCATTCTTTGACTTTTGACCCAAAACTCATATTTTGACAATTTCAGACATGATAAGTATAAGCCACCTTGCCAATTGTTCAGGTGAGCGATTCAGGGCCTCATGGCCCTCTTGTTTTTTTTTATGCGCAGTTTTGTGCTGCTAGTGATCCTGAAAATGTTGATTTGGATGAATTATTGTAAATATCTAAGGTAAAGTCAAGTCAGCGGGGTATATATTTGGGCGGAAATGATGTATTCTGAGAATCTCTCATTGCCGAAAATATTGGGGCGGCGGGCGCCGCCCCTGCCGCCCCTATTCCGACGGCCATGGAATCTGAGCAAAAACAAAACGTGTGTTCGCGTAATCATTCCTTCTCCTAGCATTTCAGAAGTGTTTTTTCTTAATGAAGCAAACCTTGGCTGAATGCTCAGGCGACGACATCTAGGCAGACACTTCTATAGCATTAGCACAAGTTAAAAGATATCTGTTTTTGCACTTTTGGGTTTTGGACATTAAAAACTGTCTCTCTGAGGTGTAGTCGTGAAAGTTAAGGTGATGGGTATCTTTTTTAAGGGAAGCAACTCTGCCATTAGGTTTTCCTTCCTTTCAATGGACATAAATTATAAAAGGAAAGAATTAGCTCCGTTTGGAGCAATTTTCTATGGGAATATGGCTCTCGGCAGGAAGCAGAGTCACGCCGACAGTGTCGGCAGGAAGCCATTTTTCGAGGACAGTAGTCACTGCAGGCGGAAAGAGTTCGCGGACAGTCCCGGCGGAAGCCAAATATGACGGACAGTCTCTGCAGGAAGCGAAAATTGGCGGACTGGTTTATATCCTGTGTAAAAGGTGTTTGCGAGTAAGCGGCGGAAAAACCATTAAGGTGTAACAGTATTCCATAAGAAAGAAAATACAGAAAACTTATACCTGAAACAAGTCGATATAATCTGTCTGTAGTCGTCCCAAACTCGCCTCACAGCTCTCGACCAGATGACGACGACTCAGACCCTGGTAGTTTGGATTGTCGAACTCCGTCGGAAATCTCGCTTTTGTTGCCACCACTATTTTTTCTCTCTTTTGCCTAATAAAATAGTAATTATTGCTTAGGTATCCTTTTACTTCAACTTAAGCACGCTCGCTTCTAAGCAGTCATAATTCAGTTCATAATGGTCCCCAACAGACACAAGACGTCGTAATGACGTCGAACCGACATCGATCCGACGTAATGACGTCGCACCGACGTCTGTTCAACGTCATATGCCCGCTGATTCCCGTTAAACACTGATTCTCACGAAAGTGTAACGAATGGTGTCATGGCTTTAAACGCATGTATAATTTTGTTTTGAGTTGTCTCTTAAATCAAATAAGTGCATGCTCTGAAATTTCAACCACTACCTAAAACATTTAAGTTATAATATTGATTCAGATACACGGAAATACTCACATGGTCATACCTAATACTGAAGAACCCCCCTATTTTTTGCATGTCATAATTAAAGATGTCAATATTTGCCTTCAGTTCTTTTGACGACTTTTGGCGTGAAGCAAATAGTCTTGACTTGGAAAGGTTGCTTTTATCGAGTTCTTTCGACTAGTGATTAATGGGTATACTTTGGAACACAATGCTTTGTTTAACTCATGATCGTTCCTTGTCACTGAGTTCTGTGTATTCTACGAGCCCAAGCATTAACAAAGCATTCATAAGTTTCGGATGAGGCTAACAAGGTTTGTTTTTTTCACCAAGGAGGTCATAATCAGTCACCCTCACAGGCCATAAATATTATTTTTACTATCTATTGAATTCAAATTTTGTTTTGACACGTCCTTAGTATTCTGAAAAAACGTAATTTTTCAAGTGTATTTTACGAGTCAAGCCAAAGTCACCCAGTATATAAACAAGAAAGAAACCTATTGCCTGCCGTGGAAGGGAGACAAACCCTACTGGTCATTGGACAACTATCATAACCCTTTAGGAATATGCTTCGTAGAAAATAAGTTGCACGTTTCATAAAATTATTTTACGGGACGTATTATACGGGACAGTAATTCTGAGAAGTACAGGAATGGACCCAGCAAATAGCTGATACACTCTTAAAAAGGGCACATTGTCTTATTCATTTAAAAATTTACACATGATTTGCCAATCAGAAGCTGCAAAAGATTGAAAACATGGGAGAAATTTTCAGTTTTTGAATTTTTCATATTATGATTTCATGATTCAACAAAATATTCATTTAGTATTTACCTACTTCTTAAACTGAATTTGATATGTCCATATATGCGCTAAATATTTTTTACTGATTGTAATGGGCAATTGAAATGAAACACTGATGCACTGTGGTCTATTTTTAGGCAATAAATCGACGTTCGAGCAGTCCCGTATAATACAGAAATGTGTCCCGTAAAATACAGTAACATTTAATAGCAGTTCTTTAAAGAAAAAATCTTTCCGACAAACCTGAAGATAAGAATTATGTTTTAAAGTAATTATAATATATGTGTCTTTATTCTCTTCCCTAGACTGAGTAATCTGCTCTCTTTATCTATAATTTTGATTTGTTTTCTTGTAAAATTTGGTCAAATTTCAAGTCTGCAGAAATAAATTGCCTAATTCGCAACTTATATGGCACTAGAAATGATGTTCTTCTGCGGTTTAGTTATCTATAAGTGTTATGCGAGCGTTACTGTCATCACAAATTGGACATTTTCTTAGTGGGAAGACTGGAGAAATCGTGCGATCAAATACAACATTAATGTCCCGTAAAATACAAAATTTAAAACAAGTTTCATTGCCTTGATAAGATGATTTTGTTGTAATATTTTGTCATATAACAACAAAGTTTACACAATTCAAAGATACTTGACTTTTAGATGCTTGTATTTTGAAATATTCTTGTCGGAAAGTCTCATGTTACAACTATTGAGATTTCAAGTTTTTTCTGAGAAAAAGAACTTGAAATGCAAAGCAGTACTGCTGATACAAAAAAGCAAACAGGCTGGCAAGTTGTAATGCCAACACTTCTCTGTGGATAAACATAGAACTTGTTCATGTAACAATACCACATTTAGCCATTTATGTTAATATTTGCATCTAAACACAAACAGTTCACTGTCACATTTTAAGATCGTGTATTTTACGGGACAGTACAGAAGACATGATTAGCAGTGTAACCATTCTAGATGCTCTATAAAGCATATGCATTTTATACAGACAGGTTAAAGTTTTAAAGTTTCAAACAGGAGTTTTCCTTGAGGATTTCAAATTTTTAACTTTATGTGTTTTGCAGGAATAGTTTTCTTTCATGTTAGTTAAGTACAATGAGATCGTATTGCTTCTTTTTGGTAGAAGAAGAGCATTTTGCTTTTTCAGAAATAACAGAGTGAAGATTTCTAAAGCTCAACTTCGTCTTAAACAAAATCACTTACCTCTACGGTGGATTATACCCTTATACTTCTAGCAATTGCTTCAAGTCTATTGGTATATACGACTCGTAGAATACTCAAGAGAAGTTGTAGTGCCTTCACGTTGTCTCTCGTTATCTGAATTCACCTGATATTTACTGTGCAATACTTAAGATTTAACTTCGAGAGATACCAAAGTTGTGAAATGACTATGAGTGATCTCTATTTGAGTTGTTTAATTTTTCGATTTTTTAACCACCCAAAAGTTACACTTTCTTGAGAATCAGTGTAAAGGTGAATGTGTACACTTTCAGAGGAAGCAACTCAAAAAGGGTCTCTTTATGCCTCCTCAACTCTTCAAGAGAAACTTTACTCCTTTAGAAGAATATACTTATCTTAAGGTCAAGAATACGTATATGGCACATACATAGAATTTTTTAAATTTTTGCATAGAAGTGCATTTTCATGTGTCACATCGAATAGTGCGATAAAAAAGATAGGTCACCGAGTTCGTTTAGTCGCTAGATCAGAATGAAAAACGTGAAATTTTTAGGCTGTTTCTATTGACGGCAATGGGAATGCGATGAAAATACTCAGATTTTAAGACTGAAACGCACACAGATTGTTTACCACTACATAGATTTCTTTCAAAATCTGATATTTTATGTCACAGGATCTGTCGATAAAAATGAGGTCCAAAAAGTCCTTGACTACCGAGTTCGTTTTTCAAGTAGCGCTTGATAAGCAAGCATTGGTATGTATAAATTTACGCCGTTCGTTGACGTCATTTATAAGCGAAGTTGCATTACGGGCGACGTTATAAGACTACGGAAAGATGACGACCAATAGGGTTCTCATGGCGAATGCTTTAGTGAAAGAATCTATTATTTACTCTCGTAAATAAAAATCAAAATAAAAATTGAAAGCAAACTTCCACATGTAACAGTACATGTAATTTGATTACTGCAGCCGACACAAAATGAGCCGCACAACGAAAAAGGAAAAAAAAACTTCCAGTGCCGGGGCGTCCTACTGATTTGGAACACTGAAGGGCAACGGCCTACTCTACTTGAAGTAGGTGTATCATTCGTATTTGTGATCAAAATGAAATTTTTGATATCCAGAAAGGATAGTAAAATCGCAAAAAGCGGCACCACAATAAATATTGCAATCCGATCCCATAAAGCTCTAAAAATCAACTGTCACACATTTACTTATAATTGATTATTTCGGATGCACAATCCCGCAGAAGCTAGAGTGATACGTGACGTGGGGTTATGATCCGGGTTCGGCCAGCCAGCGACAGGAAAAGTCTGTCAAGCCAGCTTTTTCGAATCAGGGAAGGATAACGCAACGAAAGGAGGAGATGGGCGCCGCCATTCATATGTGAGTCTTAAAAATCCTGTTAGCCCTGGAAATAAGGAGGGAACATGTATTGTGGCCAGTCTTAAATTGTTACACACGGGAAACTCTCTCTCTCTCTGTCTCTCTCTCTGTCTCTCTCTCTCTCTGTCTCTCTCTCTCTCTGTCTCTCTCTCTCTCATTGTTTTTTATGAATACATTTATGTTGATTGAATACATGTAACTTCATAAATACAGAAAAAGAAAGAACATTGTCATAGCAGAGGGCTTGAATAAATAAAGACAACAACTCCGTTTTCCCATGTTTGATGCTATTACTGAATGTCCAATGGCGGCTGCCATATTGCAAATAACACTGACTAGTTAGTATTTCGTGACGTAACGTCCTTCGCGACGCACGTAATTAATTGCGCCAGTCATTTACGTATTCTTGACCTTAAAGACTAGGTTCCCTTTGGGGGTTATGTCAAGATAAGACGTCTTAAACCTTTTCTCCTCTTCAAAAATGGAAGAAAACACCTGTAGAACATTTTTAAATATTTACAATCTTGGTGTATTTACTGAAAAGCCCTGTAGTAAACCATTGGAACGTAATGTAGTTTACATTCCAATAATTACATTGAGACACGCGACGTCAATGACGTAAAAATAAACAATGGCTCTCTACAACCTGATTGGACGTCAACAACGTCATGACGTCATGCATGCCGTTCTGCTGTTACATAGGGAACTTAATGCTTCAATATGGCGGAAACTACCGATAGCGACTTACGGGTTTATCCGAGAGCTTACCTGTTCAAATTATGTCGAGTGTTATATGCAATTACATAGAAATATAATATAAAATGTGAAATTAAATACATTTATGATATTACGACAATTTTTTATAAGTTATGATCATAAACTTCAGTCTTTGTCCGTTAATATGGTATAAAAATATACAATTTAACTTCATGTTTTGATACTTCCATCGGCTTTTGAAAGTTGAAGCTTCAGTCACATGAAAGTATATAAGAATAATGTCAAAAATGCCTAAGAAGCTATGTTCAGCCTAAAATTTGAAAATGATCGGATTTTCTATAAAACTTTTATAAGTTATCACCACTGAGAGATTTTTTATAAGGTTTACATTGATGTAATTCATTATAAAATAAGTATACTATAAGTTTCTTCCATCGATCTCTAAACATACAGAAAATCGCGCTTCGAAACAACCTCGCTCATAATAGTTTCAAATAGTTTAAGTCCAAATCCGCCTATATTGCTCAAAGGCTTACCACTTCATTTCTTGGTATTCGTGTTTTGTTTATGTATTTATATATGTGCTTTTATGATCTAACTTAGAAAGGAATAATATTCATATTGTCTTATTAAGAAAGAAAGAAGGAAAGAAAGAATAAACGAATGAATACAAGAAAGGAAAAAAGAGAAAGAAGTCACGTAACTCCTACACGTGACCATCAAAAATGAACAGACAGTTAATCGACTACTAGTAGTTTTAAAAATCCCTTTATAAGCTAAAAAAAAAACTTTGCAAACCAATTACATATTTTTTGGTAATGTTCGATCAGTCATAATTGCTAATGTTTGTTCTAACATTTTTTATTGAAATTTATTTAAGTGTGGTGGGGCGTTTTTATCAAAGAAACCGAAATATGTTTTGTGTATCCCAGGGTAGAATCTTAGAATCCATAGAATTATATTTTTGACTGGCAGATTTGCTCATTCATAATCAGGAGACACGAAGATACATACACTGTATTGCTCTCTTAAGATATTACTGTCAAAAAAAAAAAAAATAATGTAAGAAACTAAATCATGGTGAAGATTTTCTCGTAACCGTGGTAGTGTAAGGATTAATCGCTATGGGAAAAATTGCTATTAAACATTTTTCTTGCAAGGCTATAAATTAACTTTATTAGTAATATTTCTGTTCATAATGCAAGTTTGTCACTTTAATTTTATGACTGTTTTAGTGAAGCTAGCAAGGAATATTGAAAGATATTTTTGTGATTTTTTTTTTTTTTGTATTTTTGCTATAAAATAAGTACTTACGATAATAAACCTGTGCACCTGCGGACACTTATCAGCCTCTGATATGTACAAACTGATAAGACTGAACAATGTCTGATCAGTTTGCGCAAGCTGATCGGAATTTGTTGACAATATACAGTACAATTAACATACTTATAATTACACGAGGATTAATCGATTATCGATCATAAAATCCGATATTACCTCTAAACTGTTTTCGTAATTGTCAAACCGTTAAAGTTTGTTAAAGTCATCATGATTTGAACAAAAATATATGCCAAAAATATAAAGCTGCAATAGTCAATTTATGGAATTAATTATGTATGCAAACTGACTCAGACCAACTTATGCACTTGCAAAACACTCGTCTGAATTCATGATCAGTTAATAATTTGTCAATTTTAGTTGAATTTGAGTTTGTACATAACCTTACCCGTTTTTCTGCACAAACCAAACTGATCCGAATTTCTGTTCAAAATATTTTGAACACGTATTATCAAATCAGGCTGTGACTGTGCGAAAACCATTTAAAATTATCATGTGGAAATTAAATTGAGATAGAATTAAATGCAGTAAGAAATACGGAAAGAACAGTTGAAAGCTGCGAGGCACTCGTCAGCGTTCCGCCCATGGACAGGTCACTTTCTTTTCTGCTCAATGTTCAAAAGTTTCCTCATATGAGCCGCAATACGAAAAGACGAACAAATTGGAATGTGCGCCCAGCGAAGACGCAGATCACACATCAACCTGGACAGCACCCGGTCTGAGCAGAGTCTGAACTATGCGTTTAAAGGGTAGCTAAGACTCTAAGCTACCTCCATGCCGATAGCGAAGCCTCTGATCGGATCAGGCGGATGCCCAGGCTGATCTAAGACTTCGCTGGGCGTACGTGCACCTTTGTCGCGGCTCATTTAATTGTTTGCTAAAGACATCAACTGAGTAGTCGCTGTCTGTCGAAAGGTGTGAAAATACAGTTGGTCACACGTCTTGTCAAAACAATGCAATTTCAAAATTAACACCTGCTAACGACAATGAAGGTCAGAAATGGATATTTAATCCGAACGTCATTCTTGTGATTATTTTTGTATGAACAGTAATTTCAGTCGCGTCGCAACAAAATCAACGCTGTGCCATAGCGCCCTGCCAAGACTCAGATCAGCCTTGGAAGCCGCCCAGACTTATTCAGAATCTTCGCTGTGCGCTTACAGGACAGGCAATGGTCTAAGCTACCTCTATGCGGACAGCGAAGGCCCAGATAGATGGGCGAACGCACACGCTATTCTGAGTGTTCGCAGGGCGCACATGCCAATTTGTTTTTGTCGTGGTATAGCTCATTAGTTTATTTATTTTTGTTCGCAAAAAACCAGAGAAAGATAGACTAATCTTAATAGTTTACATGCCGAAAGACACAGTTTACATAAAACTTTTAAACAGTTTTGTCAAAACAGAAAATCAAGAGAAAACGTTATCGTTCCTGTTGAGTAGTGTTTTAACGTCCCATTAAAAAAATTTAGTCGCCGAGATGTTGCCTCTGAATTTGTGGCACTACAAGTATTGCTCGGCCTGCGATAAATGACACCCAGGACTAGCAGCTCTGTCGCAGAAGCAGCAGGCAGCCAGTCTATTTCGCGAGCCCCGATGGGCGGGGTAAAAGAAAAAAAAAAGAAATGAGAAAAACTATGTGGGTGGATGGGTATATGTATCAGGCTTAATCTTTCCATAAAGATGAGACCGTCAAAGAGATAGAATATCATAATTTCATTATTATAAGTAATTTTATGTTTTTGTTGTCAGAAACTAAAACAAACCGCTGTCAAAACTGACCAATAATCAGATTTATTTTCTCGCCAATTCTTACGAAATTCGACCTAAATATCAGAGAGAGGAGAAAAACGAGACTTATTAAAACGAAAAGGAGAAACTGAAAAAGCAAATTGATTTGATCTGAGAAAAAGAAAATGAAAATCCACATTGTTAAAAATTAAAAATGTTTCCATCCAGCGCATTCGTATTGTTAACACAGTGATGACAAAACCGGCTTCAGAGAAGTTCAACACCTGTCCTGGGATATGGACATCGATATGACATTCCAAATATCGATTAATGCCTATCGCTCCCCGGGTCTAAGGGAAATAACTGCATTCACACTAATACTCTCTCCAGGTAACAGGTAACCGATTACACTACTCAGCCCGCATTGAAGACATAAGCTCCAGTTGGCAGAAGAAACTGCGTGTACATGTTTTAATGCTTCAATTTTAGCGCTTATACAAGATTTTTCATGAAAGATTTGATTGAAACGAATGTAAATATAAGCAATGTACTTAATTTTTCTGATGTTTATCGAAGTGTAAACTACATTGGGTCACTAGCAAAGTTTACATGAACCCCTTCGGGGTTCATTCACTTTGCACGTGACCCAATGTAGTTTACACTTCGATAAACCTCAGAAAAATGAAATTCATTCCTTGAATGATTTATGCTTTCATGTCAGTAGGACTAGTATGAATCGTATTGATAATTTTTTTGCGGACTGGCATGGTGCATCATGACTGATGGGAATCAGCGATGTTAAAATCGAACACGTTGCCAGCCCCTGCGGGCTTGTATGTGAACTTTTTGCGGTTCTGTACTTTTTACAGTGCCCTGAGAGAGAAAACCGAAGTTAACACAATTTGAGCCGCAACGAGACAAAGCAACAGAGTGACATGTGCACCCAGCGAAGACTCAAATTAGCCTGGGCATCCGCTCAATCTGATCTGACTCTTCGTTGTTCGCTTATAGGGTAGCTAAGGGTATAAGCTAGCTCCATGCGGACAACCAAAACTGATAAGATTTCCCGGGCTGATCTGAGTCTTCGCTGGGCGCAAATGCCTTGTTGTTTGGTTTGTCATGCACTGTAAAAAATCTCCGTTGATTTAACGGTAGAATAACTGGCAACTAGCTGCCAGTCCTTTTAAGGAATGAATTTCATTTTTCTGAGGTTTATCGAAGTGTAAACTACATTGGGTCACGTGCAAAGTGAATGAACCCCGAAGGGGATCATTTAAACTTTGCTAGTGACCCAATGTAGTTTACACTTCCATAAACATCAGAAAAATTAAGTTCATTGCTTATATTTACATTCGTTTCAATCAAATCTTTTATGAAAAAATCTTATATAAGCCCTAAAATTGAAGCAATAAAAATGTACACGCAGTTTTTCTGCTAACAGCAGAACGGCGTGCATGACGTCATGACGTTGCTGACGTCCAATCAGGTTGGAGAGAGCCATTGTTTATTTTGACGTCATCGACGTCGCGTGTCTCGATGTAATTATTGGAATGCAAACTACATTACGTTCCAATATTTACATTCTTGGTGTATTTACTGAAAAGCCCTATAGTAAACCATTGGAACGTAATGTAGTTTACATTCCAATAATTACATTGAGACACGCGACGTCAATGACGTCAAAATAAACAATGGCTCTCTTCAACCTGATTGGACGTCAGCAACGTCATGACGTCATGCATGCCGTTCTGCTGTTAGCAGAAAAAACTGCGTGTACATGTTTTACTGCTTCAATTTTAGCGCTTATAGAAGATTTTCCATGAAAGATTTGATTGAAACGAATGTAAATATAAGCAATGAACTTAATTTTTCAGATGTTTATCGAAGTGTAAACTACATTGGGTCACTAGCAAAGTTTACATGAACCCCTTCGGGGTTCATTCACTTTGCACGTGACCCAATGTAGTTTACACTTCGATAAACCTCAGAAAAATGAAATTCATTCCTTAAATGGTTTACTATAGGGCTTTTAAGTAAATACACCAACAATGTAAATATTTCCCGTTATTTTTACTGGCGGCTGCCCGTAGAACATTTTTGGAAATCACGATCTGATAGGAGAAAGCTAACTGGTCGCACTCGAAAGTACCTTTATGGTGTTGAAGGTTGCATGACCAATAAAAAAAACTGTTCTATTCTATTCTACTCTGCAAGATAATGCCAGCAAATTTTTACGGGAGCCCGTAAAAATAACGGTAGAATAACTGGCAGCTGGTTGCCAGTTATTCTACCGTAAAATCTACGGATTATTTTTACAGTGTGCCACGGCTCATTTATAGTAAAAAGAAAAAAATGGCAGTCACACGGCAACCGGGTCTCTCGCTATATATCTATTCAAATTTTCTTGTACATCCTGTTCATTATTGTTTAGAAAGTGTCCTGGCCCCGAGGTTATAAAACTTTTTTCATGCTCAACTCAGCTGAGCATGAAATTTTACCTGCTTATAAATAGCAAATTACTGATAAATACAGTTATTTTCATGCTCAATTTAGCTGAGTGTGAAATTTTCTCTGCTTATGAATATGAAAATGCCAACATTAGTTGGCATTTTCATATTTATCAGCAGAGAAAATTTCATGCTCAGCTGAGTTGAGCATGAAATTTTTTTTATAACCTCGGGGCCTGATTCAAAGGAAAGAGTGTCATTTTACAATGCACTTTATTATTTTACATCTCAACAAAGTAGTAGTAAGTCTAAAAACCATGAAGTAAGAGTTGCACAAACTTCTCTGCATACTTTTGCATATCCCATTTGACCTGATGTCTGGTCAGGGTCTACATCTTTTGCATAAGAAAAATGGGTAGGTTTCTTTAAAAAGAAATCAAAATAATAAAAATAAACTACACCAGACACCATTTATAAATGGACTCACCAAATTTATAGGGCAAGAAGAGTCCACTAGGCATAATAATAATGCCCTATGGAATCAAAGACAATACTTTTGTTGTTGTTGCTGTTTTTTTTTTTTTGTTTTTTGTTTTTGTGGTTGTTGTTGTTGTTGATGTTTTCTTAATGTTGAATCCCACAATTTCGAGCCGTCATTCACTTACTTTTTAAGCCAAGTACCGATGACTTCTTCAGAGTTTCCAAAGGCATACATGTCTGCTGTGTCCAGGAAGTTACCTCCCATTTCAGCATATTTGTCCATCAGCTGATGAGACAAGGCCTCATCACACTGTCTTCCACTTTTAAAGAACTGTAAATACGCATATACAGATAAAGAATTATCCCAGCAGGCAAATGAGTAGATCGATGCGACGTCAGTTGGACGTCATGTGCCCACTGGGATAATACAGTTACCGTTATCGTAACTGAAAAACGTTATAATATAATAAAAAAAAAACTCATAATACTGTTGAAACAACTTCCCTGTATAAAAATCTCACAGCAGGCGTACAACATTGAATCAACATTGAGTCAACGTTGGTTCAACGTCATGATGGTCAAATTGATATGGCAGTTGTTCTGTTTTTGACATCATACCAACACTCTACAAGTAGGGGCAAAATATCTGAACTGTGCTTCACCATACACTGTAAAAAATTTCCGCCGGAGATTTTACGGTAGAATAACTGGCAACCAGCTGCCAGTCCAGTTCCTATTATTTTAACGGGCGTCCGTAAAATTCGCAGAAATTATCAAGTGGAGTGGGATAGAAAAGAACAGGTGTTGTTCTGGTCATATTGCCCTTCAACTTTTCGAGTGCGTCCAGTAAACATAACACTACCATATCGTATCTCCAACAATATTCTACAGACAGAAGCCCGTAAAAATAACGGGAAATGGACTGGCAGCTGGTTGCCAGTTATTCTACCGTAAAATCTACGAAATATTTTTACAGTGTAACGCCACACTGTAAAAAAAATTCTGTAGATTTTACGGTAGAATAACTGGAAACCAGCTGTCAGTCCTTTTCCCCGTTATTTTTACGGGCATTTGCCTGTAAGACATTGTTGGAAATCACGAAATGGAAGTTTTATATCCACTTGGTGCACTCGAAAATTACTTTGTATTGTTGAAGGGCTATCTGACCAAAACGACACCTGCTTTTTTCTGTCCCACTCTGCTTGATGATTCCTGCAATTTTTACGGGCGCCCGTAAAAATAACGGTAAAAGGACTGGCAGCTGGTTGCCAGTTATTTTACCGTAAAATCTACGGATATTTTTTTACAGTGCATAAAGGATGAAATTGATATTTCAACAATTACGGACATAGCTAGAAGGAGGCCTGGAGGCACAAGCTTCAACATATTTCCATCTGTGCTTAAAGTAAATGGGTACACTGTCAAGAGAGGCATCTCTGTATTTTGCCTCCTTTCTCAGGGGGAGGGGGGAGGTGGTGTCATTGATTGATTTGTTGCTTTACGTCCACGGTAAAAAGCTATGGTCATGTCGGGGCGGTCAGTTAACCTAACCACACTATTCCCGGGCAGGCTTAGACATCCTAAGCGGTTAACCAAAACTAAGTGCACTTCTTCAACTCTAAAGGAAAGAATTTGCTTCAGTCTCTAGGAGCAAATTCTTTCCTTTAAGAGTAGACCGTATTTAAGAATCTAACAAAGACTTCCAAATTCAGAGAAGCAAAGAGAAAGTCACTGAAGCTGTATCCGTTTGTAAAAATGACAAAAGGGGACAGAATTTTCAATATTATAACAGAACAGAACATATCCTTTATTCTCTCAGGTCATACAATATGACATATGAGGTACTGACAAACATACATTTCAGGTGATAGGCAAGTTATCAATTAAAATACATGTAATTCTCATTTATAGAAAGAGAGCAGAGGCCGAGCACAGAGGAGTAGAAACTAATAACTATAGCTAATACATCTTTTTCAAGTTTTTCGAACGCTGAACCAATCTATAGTTTCGAATGCTAGCAAATCGACTTCCTACCAGCCGAGGTACGACCCACGGCAGCCCGTCCCAAACTCCAGGGATTGACTGGCGCGGGTCGCACCACGTTCGACGCTGATAGGATCCGTGAACCGCATTCGGACCTATAGTTTGAGAAATCTAGGGGACAGATATTATATCAACACACCTTGTTTCATTGATCATCTACAAACTTTTGACGAGCCAAAGTATTTAACTATTGTAGCGATCGTACTACGACGTAATACTTTACATAAGCATTTTAAATTACAAATTTATAATGTAAGCAAAATGATTGTCAAAGCAAACTGCATCCTATAAAAAAACTACCAATTTTCCTTGATATACTTCGAAATTACCTTAATATACTAAAAAGGTTAGGTCGATCGATCGATCAATCGACCGACCACAGCCACCCATCCGTTCCTCCATCAGTCGTTCAGACTTGTGGAGAGACGGACAGTCAAGACACCAACGCAGAGACAGACGCATAGGCAGAAAGATGTAAAGACGGCCATGTATATCATCGATTCTTTACACTATCCAACTATTTACATATAATCACTATTTTGTCTCCTAAGGGAAAACGTAAACGATATGCTCTGATAAACCTGAATAGAAAGGCGTTACACTCGTGCAGTGTTGGTTCTGAAAGGATTAGTCTGTGTGAAAAGTAAACTGGTTGAAAGGATAATAAAATAAATCACAAAAAGTGATAATGATAATGGTAAATACATAGCTCTTGTGGTAGAAATCTCCCTTGGGGGTGTTTTAATTCAGCTGTATATGTATTATCTCAAAACTACTTGCTTCGACAAAGTTTGAGTTCTGGCCACGTCCCTTAAGGTGGTGATTTATGGTAAATGTAAAAATCTGCATAAAACCATAAAAAAGGAACGTATCTCCCTGAAAGTTAGCAGACTTCTTATTTTCGTTGTTCTTTACAGTTTAGAATACAAAATAGACGTACATGCTGCTTAAAAAAATGTGTTTTTATAAGGAAAGACCAAAGGATAATTTTCTGCGAATAAATCTGCAAAAATAATATCGTTATTGAAAATTTACGTAGTGGTGAAGGTGCATTATTGCATAATGAAGAGCGTCCTAGCAATTATTTATTCCAACTGTTTCTCAAATTGTAATTTAGACCAGATGAAAACGGTAGCTTTTTCTCAATGTTCAGCCATGTACAAAGTCAATGTACACTGGACGCATTTATTAAATATAGGGTAGGCAAGCATACCTATGTTAACACCTACAATATAAATAATACATTACTGACATGATCAGTGGTGTGTAGATGAAATTGTTCAACCTTGTTAAAATAGTATCACCTGTCTCACCTATGTGTTTTGACAAAAAAATTTGGCCACAGACTGCATCTTTTTTCAACTGCTCAGCCTGATAATGTGTGAAAGAGCTGGAAAAAATAATTGCTAGGACGCTCTCCATTATGCAACAAGGTACTCTAAGCACTAAGTATATTTTCAATAACGATATTATTTTTTCAGATTTATTCGCAGAAAATTACCCTTTGATCTTCTCTTATAAAAACACTTTTTAACATTAACAAATGCTGCATTTTGGGATTCTAAATTATGAGAAACAACATAAAGAAGGCATCTGCTAAGTTTTGGAAAGATCAGTGTTATTTTGAGTATTTTATGCAGATTTTTTTCTTTGTCCCAAATCAGTGATTATCACCACCTTAAATTCTAGCTTACCTCAGTGAAAGCTTTGTCTGTCGTGCCGAATGTCATGGTCCCAAGACACAGGTTTGACACTTTGAGTCCAGAGTTGCCTAAAAAGTTGTACTCGACTGCTGCTGTCATTGTGCAAACTGGTTTGTATCTCCTGAAAATCCGGATGTAAGGCTAAACTCAAGTTTGTTATATTTTGTTAGTTAACAAAAAATCAGTTTACGTTAACGATTATTAATTAATTAGTTAATTAATTAAGAATTGATTAGAAATTAATTAATTAATTTATAAATTAATTTATTAATTAACTAATTTATTTATTTATTTATTGAGAGAAAGAGAGAGAGAGAGACAGAGAGACAGACAGACAGAGAGAAGGACATACAGAGACCGACACAGAGTTCAAAGATTATATTTAAAAGTTCTAGCTAAAATTTTAAAAAGCTTGCAGTTCGCTTTTCCGATCTTTTCCAGCTTTAAAGAGTATGCACTTATAAGTGGAATCGGTAATAAATGAGGGTTTAAGTGATATAAGTTCCGAGTTTGCATTTCCGACTCTGACACAGGCTGGATATGCGAATTGCGTATGCCAATACCAGGCCGCATACATCAAAGCGGTCACACAATAAAACAAGGGCTTCGCAAGCGGCGCATAATACGCCCGTTTCAGTGTCATGAAGGAGTTACAGAATGAACAAGATTGTTTATAGAAGGATGGACAGGCAGACAAAACAGGGGAAACAACTCTGTAATTAATGACTGCAATGTTATTAAAACAACACATCAAATACTATTAGTACACCAAAAATCAGGATCCAGGGTGAAGCAGCTCAGATGTTGTGAAACGCCAAAGTCAAACAAGGGAGATAATTCATAAACTCTTAGTCGCAATACTTTCCCTTGACAATATACACATCACCAACAAGTTTCATTAAAATATTTCCAACGGTTAAGGAGATACAGAGTAAAACGGAAACTGATGCAAGGGCAGATAATTCAGGAGGTAAGCAAGAGTTATGGTTCATGCGCATGATAATTACCCAATTATTATACACATTCCTAGAAAGTTTCATTGAAATATTTCAAAGGGTTAAGGAGTTATGGGGGAATGGGTTAGCCTAAAAAAACTAATCAAAGGGAGGTTACTCCAAAATTAAGTAAGGGGGAACAACCATTCTTATATGTGACACACCATCTTGTGATCATGCACATTACTATAAAGTTTCATCAAGATATACCAAATGGGTACTTAGTTATAGAATGCACAAGATTAGTATACACAAAAATACCCTAAAAATCTAATCAAAGGGATGCAACTCCAAAACGAAGAAGGGGAGAGCAACCATTGTTATACGCGACACATCATCACACCCTCATACACATTGCTATGAAGTTTCATTAAGATATCCCAAAAGGTTATCTAGTTATGGCGCGCACAAGACTAGTAGGGTAAAAAATTATCAAAGGGGCATAACTTTGCAATTAAGAAAGGGGAAGCAACCATTACTATACCCGACACTTTGCCCCATCCTAATATATATGCCTACAAAATTTCATGAAGATATCTCAAACCGTTTCTGAGATATGGTGCGCACAAGAATGTTGACGGACGGACAGACAGACAGACAGACGGACGGACGGACGGCCGGACAGCGCCATGCCATAATACGTCCGTTTTTTTCAAAACGGGCGTATAACAAAATCCGTAGATTTTACGGTAGAAAATCTATGACTAAAGTAGCAATATACTCACGACCGAATATAGATCTAATCCTCGTCCTGCCCAAAATCGAGAAATTTTAGACTGATTTCCTAAATATATACGCGAGATAATCGGGGCATGTTCTGAATTGCGGCCCGGGTCTAGTTCGGCAATATGCATTTTTGTTATTTTTAGAAAATTCTTTTGTAGTCAGGTAGATATTCGATAGGTTAAAAAGTGGGACTCACTATATGATGCGTCCCAGTTTTTAAACTTTGCTTAATTAGACGCGTCATGTCAGGGTGCCCTGTTGGCAAAATGATTTGCGTCTCTGGAAAGAGGCCGGGATTACGTTACGGCATGACTCACATCTGTATGACAGTTCCATATTCTTAGTTATACCACCGTTCGTCCACATCTGAAGCCTTCTATGTTCCGTACAGACGGACAAACAGGACTATCTTAAATGTCACCGCGGCCTGTAGCTGATTGACATCGCGTGAAAAGAAGTATCTTTCTGCGGCCAGACATGACTCGGATCAGCCTGCGCATCCGCACAATCTGATTGCAGTCTTCCTTTTCGCATATACACTTAATGAATCTTGGAGTATCTAAAAAAAGTGGTGAATGACCCGTTTGTGCTAAACGCGCAGGCTAATTTGAGTGCTAACTATACGCACACGGCTTGAACTTGGTCCAAGTCCTTGGTCCAAGTTGGGCCAACTTGGACCAAGGTATCCATCTTGGACAAATGGATCAAGTTTTTAATTAACACAGCAAAAAAGTCTGATTACCAGTACACACAACCACTGAAAAATGGACATTTTGCTTTGGCACTATACATACTATGTTTTGTGATTATAAAAAGAACCTACTAATAGAGTTCTTTCGAATTAGACGCAGCCGTATAAGTAGCTGTATCGGCACGTATCCGAGAGGGAGCAATCATTATTGCGATTTTTAAACACATCTATATAATACCATCAAATGTTAGTTTGAAGATGATAGAAGTTGTTTGTTTTACATATGATTATGTTTTAGTTTTTGTTTAAGGGTTTTGGTGTATGACTGTCCAATACTTCATTGTCCTCAGCCGCTGAATTATTGGGTGATTTTGGAAATAGTACATGTCCCTGCGTCTTTCCGTTCGACTGTCTCACTTTCGTTTCCATACTCTTTGAAGTTATTATACTAAACCCGAATTTGCGAACAAGGATATCCTCCCTTGTCAACAATAATTTCCTCCCTTGTCCTCAGTTTTATTGAACAGGCAGTGTCCTTATTTTGTCGGCTGGTTTGTTGTTTTGGGGTTTAAAGCACCTTTGAGGTAGCATTTCAGTCTACAGGTGTCAGTGGCGGTAGGGGAGTAGGACTGGGGGGGGGGGGCGGGAGGGAGAAAAGCCAATGTCAGAAGTAAATAAAAGGATGTTTAAATAGCCTATGTATATATTCAGTATGTTTTACCATAAGTCTCTGTAGCTCAGTTAGTTAAACGCTTGACTAACAAACCGGCGGACCGAGTTCAAATTCCACTTAAGGAAATTTTTTTTTATCCTAAAATAACACAGACTTCCGTTCTTACCCTTTTGAAATATGATAGTCAATATATATGACTAAAATTCTGTTGAAATGGTTGTAAAACCACAGTGAACAACGCCACATGACTGTCACGCAACAGCAGTATGTATGTGTTGTATGGAAACACGAGTGCCATACGAATTCAGGGCCGTCGTCGGCTTTTGAAAAGTGTTGAGGCCATGGAACGCCCCGAGTACCGAAGGCGCGAGTGGGGAGAGCACGAGAGGGGTATCCCCCTAGCTCTCGAAAGGAGGTTCGGGGACCTCCCCTGAGGAAAGTTTTGGATTTATAATGCACTTTGAGACCAATTTCGCTTGTGAAACTCAATTGATTTTATGAGTACTTACCTCCCATGAGAAACTCTTTGACTGAATTCAGGACGTCCGAGTCTAGAAGCGATTTTAATGCATTTTGAGACCAATTTACTTGTGAAACTCAAATAATTTTGTGAGTATTTGCTGTATTTCAAATGGTTATCCAAGCTTTTAAAAACTGCCAAGGGTGTTCTCCAAGTGCCGAAGGCACGAGTGGGGGAGAGCACGAGAGGCGGTTTCCTTTCTCTCGTAAGGGGGGGGGGGGGTTCGGGGCCCTCCCCCGAGAAAAGTTTTGAATTCAGGACGTCTCTAGAAGCTATTTTAATGCATTTTTGGGACAAAGGCAAAGAAGGAATAACGGGGAAAAGTGGTCCGGCCAATACCATATTCAGCCGAATGAAAAAAGTGGTACGGCCAATACCATATTCGGCCGAAAAAGTGGTCCGGCCATGGCCGGACTGGCCGGACCGCCCACGACGGCCTTGAATTTAATTTCGAAATCGGTGCGTCTTCAACTCCAGTGCGAATGTTGATTGATTTATCCTTCATTTGAAATATAGAATATAAATAAACTTTATTACTTCTCTGCCTGAGATACTCAAACGAAATAACTTGAAAAATGGTTGTTGTTTTTATTCATTACAGGGCTTACCTTTTCATTTATTCAAGGGAAGTAATAATGTTCATGATGTTCTTCCAAGAAGTAGCTTTAACAAAATACTTGTTTTGGTATACGATGTCGGGCATGCGACGTCGAAATGGCGTCGTTCTGACTATGCGACGTCATGTGCCTGCTGAAGGCATATCAGGGGATAACGTTATCAACACTGTGAAAAAGGGTTTGATGACGCGCTTTTACCACCCTTTCAACAGTATGTCAGTCACATTGAGCCGATGGAAGGAGGATAATGAAAGACTGTGTACAAGAGGACACCATTTACGATTATAAAGGACTTAACCTGCATCAGGATTCGAACCTGGACGGCTGGCTTAGCACGTAAAAGCCTAGTGAATTACCACGGCATGAGACTATGGGTCAAGGTAAGAGCAAACACAATCTGATTCAGCTGGCTTAGAGGTCAGTGCCTAACCTAGTGAGCTCCCACTACGTGACACTATGGACCACGGCAAGAGCAAACAACTCTGATTAGCCATGATGCATCTGCGTGACCGCAAATTGGTCACTTACTGTCGTACGCGTCAAGCTCTTTATATTGTCGGTGTTAAAGGCCCCATTGCTCTATCAGCAAGAAATACTGCATCGTGCGGTCCCACCATAGTTTTGTCATTGCAAATGACTGCGAATAGTCAACTTTAAACAAATAAATTATCTTTGAGCTTCACATGAAAAAGGTTATAAAAATATCTTGAGTCATTTAGTTGGAAATAAAATGACCTTCTTTCGATATCACTAACTTTAACAAAATGGTAAGAATACAATGCACAAGCGTTCTGTGCCCCGTGTTCTGTTTCTATTCCATCGCTCGACGGGTAACCAGAAAAGGAAATAGCGATTACATGTTCCCCCTATTTTTTGACAGCGATAAGACTCAATCTATGCCCGTCAACTCTCATTTTATCACCAAAAGTGACGGTTGAAGCGCCTTTCATAAAGATTTGTGTTTAGACGATTTTACATCGCGTAGGCATGTGGAGACTTTAAGGGGAAAGACTCATTGGGCTGAATTGTTGTTGCTCCCGCTTGCATTGAAGCGTGCGTGTTCAATCCTGTATGCTAGCAGAAGGCGGCGTGGAACAATAATTGAGTCAACGCCATGCAGCGCTGTAGAAACGTTTTTTTATATGGCAGCGTGCCCACTGGGAGTGTCTCTCAGTAACCCGACCGGGGAAGCAAACAGTAAATACATACTAGCATCGAAAACAGGAAAGGACACCTCAGTCCCCGTTTCAGCAATGCATGTTGCAATGACCAAGAATTCCAACAGTATGCTGCTGTATTCATTACATAAACAAATTGCCAGTGATCTAATGTTTTAATAGTGTGAAAAACATCTTTTTGGGGACATAAATCAGAGCCATGGGGGCGATTGGTGTGGTAGGTGGCTATTTTGGGTGGGGGTGGTGTCGCAGGGATAATTTTACATATGTGCTCAAGTCATCTATGCTGCATGTCATGCTATTCTAAAAGCATGACAAGGCAATTCTTGTTTAAAATTCACAATCATTAAAGCTACAGACACCATTGCTGTAGCGATGTAAACACTTATGAAATATTTTGTCAGTCGCTGCCAGATCCTTACTGCCACTTTTAAAGAAATAAAACATCACTGAGTTTCACCTAAAACGGTTTTAAATTGATTTTGGTCATACTTTCGACAGCAAACCTGATTTTACTGGTAAAAATTCAATGTACAGGCATGTGACCCGCTTTTTCCATCGCTCGAAGGAAAACCAGAAATTGACGGATTGGTGTGTTGGTTTGTGTTTAACGGCTCTAAGACTTTAAGACATTATTTCAGTCGAGCCGTCTCTCAGAGAGAAGGAGAAAGAAAAGGGATAAGATAGACGAGAGAATAAAATATCCAAACAAAACCCACCTGCATCTACTGCAAGCACAGTAGGTCCTTGCTATACTTTTATCAAAACGGCACCATAAGTCACGCAGCACCATCGTCCGACCACACGACCCCCACTAGATATTGAAACTGCATTTTATGGAACAATGTATCATATTTCAAAAACATGTTCTGCCTATGTTTGCCACTTATAAGACTCAATTATACACATCAATCTATACAAAGCATTATGACATTTCCTGTTCAATATCACTGAGGACAAGGGAGGATATTATTGTCGACAAGGGAGGATATCATTGTTCGCCAGATTTGGGCTAACAACAATAACCTCAAAGAGTATAGAAAGGAAAGTGTGACATTCAAACAAAAAGCCGGACGAACATGCACTTTTTCCAGAATTACCCAATCATTAAGTGGGTGAGGACATTGAAGTAACTCTTAATCAAAAACTAAAAGCTTTAGGTATATGTAAAACAAGTACCTTTATCTACTTCAAACTAACATTTGATGGCATTATATAGACCTCTTTAAAAAGGCAAACAATGACTTCTCCCTCTCAGATACGTTCAGATGCGGCTACTTATACAGCTGCGTCTTATCCGAAAGAACTCTAATACAAGAACTATCTAAGAATGAACAAAGAAACAGTCTCAACAAAGTAAGATCATATATGGAAAGAAAGATTTCTTTGGCTTGGAGCAAAAATAGGATACGTTCCTAGTTTCTCTCCAAGTTGGTCCAAATCAAAGTTC
Source organism: Ctena decussata (assembly GCA_963989385.1). NCBI lineage: Eukaryota > Metazoa > Mollusca > Bivalvia > Lucinida > Lucinidae > Ctena > Ctena decussata. The sequence continues at coordinate 3,139,188 of OZ022508.1, forward strand.
ATCCAAGTAGTGTTTAGCCGCTCCAAGAAGTTCGACCATGTTCTAGGTGACAGACCTTTATGCCGGTCCTCTTTCTTTACACATCCCAGCAGGCACCTGACGTTGAAATGACGTCGAACTGACGTCGATGCGACGTAATGACGTCGCATAGACGTCAGTACGACGTCATTTTGATGTCATGTGCCTGCTGGGCAGTGTTTGACTTGGGTTCAGAATCACTGGATTCTGTTATTCACATGATTTAAGGCGCGTTTTTACGGCTAGGACACCAGTTAATGCATATTTTAAATTACGCCAAGAGCCTTTAGTGTGTGATGAGCTACTTGATTAGACGCATTTTCTGATTTAGGGTAAAGTCGGGTAAATTCGGACAGCGAGTAAATTCGGACAGTGACATTTATTTAAGGAATGAATTTCATTTTTCTGAGGTTTATCGAAGTGTAAACTACATTGGGTCACGTGCAAAGTAAATGAACCCCGAAGGGGTTCATGTAAACTTTGCTAGTGACCCAATGTAGTTTACACTTCGATAAACATCAGAAAAATTAAGTTCATTGCTTATATTTACATCCGTTGCAATCAAATCTTTCATGAAAAAATCTTATATAAGCGCTAAAATTGAAGCAGCAAAACGTGTACACGCAGTTTTTTTACTAACAGCAGAACGGCATGCGTGACGTCATGACGTTGCTGACGTCCAATCATGTTGTAGAAAGCCATTGTTTATTTTTACGTCATTGACGTCGCGTGTCTCAATGTAATTATTGGAATGTAAACTACATTACGTTCCAATGGTTTACTATAGGGCTTTTCAGTAAATACACCAAAAATGTAAATATTCCTTTATATGTCAGTTGTTTGGAAGTAAAACAAAATTAACAGGACAAACAGTGAAAATCCTGGTGAGACGGCTAATCTGTATTTCTACTGACTTAAATGATATGTCCGAATTTATCAGTTGTCCGAAGTTAACCGACTCGACCCTACATTCGACTGAGACGTGCACAGTGTACCGCAATGGTTCTAAATATCTGCTTGTCAAAACAGCGTAAACGTAGATCAGACTGCCATCGTTAAAGGCCATCATCGAAACCCCAGGGTCGCTAATATTATTACCAAATGTGGGTTACGGAATGATATATCAGTGGGTAAAGGCCGATTTCTTCGATTATCCATTCCCGCTGGGCACATAACGTCGAATATACACTGAACCAATGTTGATTCAACGTCATGCACTGTGACGTCATGACGTTGAATCAATGCTGATTCAATGGATATTCAACGTTGTGTGCCTGTTGGGTTAGTATAATTATAGAAATTGGTGGATATATCCTATATTTGAGGTCATTTAGGTACCGATGTTTGTAAGAAATAAATCTCAAGATTGAAAGTGGTAAATCTACAGCTGTTAATATGATGGCTGAATAACAGAACAGAACAGAACAGAACATATCCTTTATTCTCTCAGGTCATACAATATGACATATGAGGTACTGACAAACATACATTTCAGGTGATAGGCAAGTTATCAATTAAAATACATGTAATTCTCATTTATAGAAAGAGAGCAGAGGTCGAGCACAGAGGAGTAGAGCTAATACACCTTTTTCAAGTTTTTCGCACGCTGAACCAATCTATAGTTTCGAATGCTAGCAGATCGACTTCCCGCTACCAGCCAAGGTACGACCCACGGCAGCCCGTCCCAAACACCCGGGATTTACTGGCGCGGGTCGCACCACGTTCGACGCTGATAGGATCCGTGAACCGCATTCAGACCCAGGGGACAGATATTATATCAACACACCTTGTTTCATTGATCATCTACAAACTTTTGACGAGCCAAAGTATTTAACTATTGTGGCGATCGTACTACGACGTAATACTTTACAAAGGCATTTTATAATTACAAATTTATAACGTAAGCAAAATGATAGTCAAAGCAAACTGCATCCTATAAAAAACTACCAATTTTCCTTGATATACTTCGAAATTACCTTAATATACTAAAAAGGTTAGGTCGATCGATCAATCGACCGACCAATCTGTCGGTTTTTAACCGTTTTGTTTATATTTTAGATAAACAGTGCTTTACCGATATTCTCTTGACACCTCTAAAATGTTGGAGGACTCTCAACATAAATAAGAGGAATGGATTTTCGCATGATTTGCCGTTTTCCTGAAGTAGTTAGTGGTTGTGCTTTCAGACGTTGCTTTTGAGTAGATCTTATGACATCAAGAGTTAAAACATAATAGCAATTTTTGAATCTGTAATCGCTACCGGCTATATGTTAATTGATCAATGCGTCACCGTAGAGGCATTCTCAAATGATAACCAACAAAGTGGTATGTGCACCCAGCAAAGACACAGATCAGCCTTGGCATTCGCCCAGTCTGATCAGAGTCTTTGCTTTGCGCTTAAAGGATAGCTAAGGGCCTGTTGGGGCTTGTCATACTTTAATGTGTGTATTCATGGTAGCTATATAAGAGCCAGCTTTATGCTAATAAACGTAGTCCATGTTCAGCTAGCATGTGCACCCAGCAAAGACACAGATCAGCCTTGGCATTCGCCCAGTCTGATCAGAGTCTTTGCTTTGCGCTTAAAGGATAGCTAAGGGCCTGTTGGGGCTTGTCATACTTTAATGTGTGTATTCATGGTAGCTATATAAGAGCCAGCTTTATGCTAATAAACGTAGTCCATGTTCAGCTAGCATGTGCACCCAGCAAAGACACAGATCAGCCTTGGCATTCGCCCAGTCTGATCAGTCTTTGCTTTGCGCTTAAAGGATAGCTAAGGGCTTGTTGGGGCTTGTCATACTTTAATGTGTGTATTCATGGTAGCTATATAAGAGCCAGCTTTGTGCTAATAAACGTAGTCCATGTTCAGCTAGCATGTGCACCAAGCAAAGACACAGATCAGCTTTGGCATTCGCCCAGTCTGATCAGGGTCTTTGCTTTGCGCTTAAAGGATAGCTAAGGGCCTGTTGAGGCTTGTCATACTTTAATGTGTGTATTCATGGTAGCTATATAAGAGTCAGCTTTATGCCAATAAACGTAGTCCATGTTCAGCTAGCATGTGCACCCAGCAAAGACACAGATCAGCCTTGGCATTCGCCCAGTCTGATCAGAGTCTTTGCGCTTAAAGGATAGCTAAGGGCCTGTTGGGGCTTGTCATACTTAATGTGTGTATTCATGGTAGCTATATAAGAGTCAGCTTTATGCCAATAAACGTAGTCCATGTTCAGCTAGCATGTGCACCCAGCAAAGACACAGATCAGCCTTGGCATTCGCCCAGTCTGATCAGTCTTTGCTTTGCGCTTAAAGGATAGCTAAGGGCCTGTTGGGGCTTGTCATACTTTAATGTGTGTATTCATGCTAGCTATATAAGAGCCAGCTTTATGCCAATAAACGTAGTCCATGTTCAGCTAGCATGTGCACCCAGCAAAGACACAGATCAGCCTTGGCGTTCGCCCAGTCTGATCAGTCTTTGCTTTGCGCTTAAAGGATAGGTAAGGGCCTGTTGGGGCTTGTCATACTTTAATGTGTGTATTCATGCTAGCTATATAAGAGCCAGCTTTATGCTAATAAACGTAGTCCATGTTCAGCTAGCATGTGCACCCAGCAAAGACACAGATCAGCCTTGGCATTCACCCAGTCTGATCAGTCTTTGCTTTGCGCTTAAAGGATAGCTAAGGGCTTGTTGGGGCTTGTCATACTTTAATGTGTGTATTCATGGTAGCTATATAAGAGCCAGCTTTATGCTAATAAACGTAGTCCATGTTCAGCTAGCATGTGCACCCAGCAAAGACACAGATCAGCCTTGGCATTCGCCCAGTCTGATCAGTCTTTGCTTTGCGCTTAAAGGATAGCTAAGGGCCTGTTGGGGCTTGTCATACTTTAATGTGTGTATTCATGCTAGCTATATAAGAGCCAGCTTTATGCCAATAAACGCAGTCCATGTTCAGCTAGCCTTTTGTTGGTGTCTCTAAGTACCGTACATAACAGTAGATAGCTTTTTTTTCAACTTTCCCATTATAAGTCTATGGAAACTCTAAGCTGTCATAGCAACCAAACAGAAGAGCTAATTTTAATAAAAAACAAAATCTGTATAGACTTACATGATGAATATTTCTATAAAGTCTCAGTGTCGTAGAGCTTAGGATTTCTGAGAAGATAACTTTTAAGTATATTTTTTCCATTATTTGCATTTTGGTTTCCATGACAACGAATAAAAATTAGCAGTGGGCCAAAAACCCATAACTGAAAGAAGACAAATCAAGAAACTTTCCTATAAAAGTGTTGTAAAAGCATCTGCAATGGCAAAGCAGTAAATGCCATTTTTCAAGTTTCCCCATTATAAGTCAATGAAGTCTATGTCGGCATAGCAACCAAACTAAACAGCTGATTTTCATGAAAAACATCAACTTTCAATCTCCCAGCTAACGGATGCTACAGATGAAATCTGGGCCTAATCGTCCCAGCAGCTTCATAGGAGATAATTCTCTAAATATTTTTTTTCCATTTTTTGCATTTTAGTTTCCATGTCAACCAATAAAAAATGAGCAAAGGGCCAAAAAGCATGTGGCTGATAGAGTCTACTCAAGGAACATTTCTATAAAAAATGTCAAAATATCTGCATTGGCTTGGCAGTAAAGGACGAGTTACACTTTACTATTGCAATGTGCCCACTGAAAAGTCCGATTTTCGAAGGTAGGCAGATAACCACAAAAACATGCAGAAATGTTAGCTATATGTTTCTAGTTTATTCTGTACGATTTCATTTTCCCGTATTTTAATGCCTTTTAGGATAATTTTGCAGTTGAATACATGTACTGTCTGTAACATTTAACATTGAGCCTATGGGAATTTGAACTACCAACGTCCACTATGCATCCAAATTTCCCTTCATCCTACCCTCGTAACCACTACAATTTTTATGTATAATAATTCCTCATATACATATTCATCATAATCGGGTTGTATTACAGTGGTTACGAGGGTAGGAGTAAACGAAAAATAAACTTTTTTTTGGTAAATTTTCATGTATCCAACACTAGGACTAAAGGATTATATCAAAATCGCAGCAGTATATTTTGTAACTGATAGAAAATAGAGGCATTATTCGGCACAACACAATCTTTCTCAAAGTGTTCATCTATGTAGTATGTGTTAGTAATGCCCCTACCAAGGATTCCGTGTGTGTGTGGGAGGGGGGGGGGGGGCATGGGCATAGCGCTGGGCATGCGTATCGGTATGGCGTAATATGCGTATGTAAGGCGTTAGACTGAATGTCCTCCATCATCATGCTGTGATATAAACTCTGGTCAGATGATATCCCTTCTGCCTGAAGCTAATGCATTGTAAAATTCTGTGGCCTTGGACTTTGGTCCACTAACTTTGTATGAAAAGTTACTTGGATGAGCTTTCCTTACCTCTTTTGATATCTTTGCATTGAGGTTAGAGTGCTGATATTTGATCAGATCATAACCATTAAATGTAGAAACTGCAAAGCATCCATGCACACTGAGTCTTTAAACTTTATGCATGGACCAGGATTTTCACCTATTTCTCAACACGGTTTTTGGATTTGCAACATAACAAATAGTTGGTCAGTCAAACGATGCAAAAAAAAAAAAAAAAAAAAAAAATCCTCATACTATTTGTAAGTTACTGTGACATATATTTAAAAGTTCACTGTTCTTTTCCTATATATTCAACATTATATATGCATCATACTAAAGACAATGGTTCAGTCAGACATTGCAAATGACGTCATACTATTTGTAGGTCATTGTGACTTGTATTTCAGGATCCACTGAATAAATGTTTTAATTCGAACTAATATTTAATTGAATCATCCTCGGACTTGGGATAGTAAGTCACTTCAGCGCTGCGTCTCATATGGTACTACATATAGGTCCCTGTGATCTTAATTTCTTGGTTCACTGATTTTGTCTAATATATTAAACATCTGCACCTGTGTATCCATAAATACGTAATATTTCAAACGTGTTTATTAAAATTTGATATGATGAAGCTATCATTATATGTAAGAATAGTAAATAATGCTTTAGAAAAGAAGAAGGTTGATAACCTTTTCAGGCACTTGCCAGAACACAAGCGTGCAAAGCGTTTCGCCAAGAATGCATTTGCTTAACAATATCGGTCGGTTATAATCGACTTTCTGTTCAGTTGTTTCATTATTTTCACAAAAAACAAACGCTTTACATGCTTATTATTGTGTTAATAAACACTTGTAAAATCTACTGTTCTGAGGTTTCGTAAAAATTCAAATAAAACTTCTCCTTACTAGATGTTTTGAGCGGAAATGTCTATTTTAGACTGTGGATAAGAACCAAAAGTATAATATCTGTCAGTTTGGAGGGCTGATATGTCAGCGGAATTGCTGATTATATCGAAAAACCGTAGGTAGTTAGTGTACCCCGTTCAGCACCCCATATGCAATAAACCGGAAGTCACGTGATTATTTATGAAATCGCAAACTTAAAAATGTGCTTATATAAACTGCCAAATGCCAAGATTTTATCAACATAAATTTTATCAAGATCGGTCGTGGGCACAAAAACGGCAAAAGTGTAACCCGTCCTTTCATTTATCATTTTTTTTTCATTATAAGTCGCACTGATTAGCTATCCAGTCCACCTTCGCTTTCTTCACTGCCTTCTGAATCCTCTAGTTTGCTTCCCTGTATTCTCCTGCTCCTCCTGCTTCATACCTCTTCTTCTTCAAATTTCTCCTCTCATCACAGAGGTCGAGAACATCTCTAGTGACCCAGGGCTTTTTCCTGCGACGTTCCTTTCCAAGTATCTCACTGACTGCATCAGTCACTACTGTATTATTCAAATTCAAATTCAAATTCTTTATTACATACAGGTTAGCAAAGCTAACAACATGTAGAACAAAAACGAAACATATACCTATAGTCATGGCGGCAATAACTCAAATGTTTGCTATAGAAATAATAATGTATGAAACAGAGAGTAACAAATAAACGCTGCTACATGTAACGCTAGAAGGACAACACACCTTTATATCTAGTGGTTTTATCCAAACTTATTATTTAAACCTACTATAGGATTTTTTTTTCTTTTTGATTTTATGATATGTACCCAGCAGGCACGCAACGCCGAAGGAATTGAATCGATGTTGATTCAACGTCATGACGTTGAATCAGCGTCGACTCAACACCTTTTCAAAGCCGGTGGGTGTATTTATTAACACCAGTCATAAAGGCACATAAATTGTGTAACTTATTAGAAGAGTCACCGTAGTAGCGCTTTTCATTCAAATAATCATTCAACCAGATAAATATGGTTTAGCTCGTGCTTATCATGCAAACGTATGTAAAGAATTCTTCATTGACATGAAATAGTAAATAAAAGGAATTACAATGCTACTACCAGTTGACAAAACCAAAATATAGTGTGAAAAAACTTAAAAGAGACAATGGATATTTCATCTTACACTTTCGCGGTAAGTCATGGCTTATTTACCCCTAGATGCTCCGTATCGAGCCCTATTCCTGAGCCCTTCTCGAGCCAGATGTCTGCGACTTCTTCGAGTCGCAGTCAGCTGGGTCGACCGAAGTTATGACTTGTTACAGTCAGTTTCTAACTTTATAACTTGACGAAAGGCGTATTCTGTTATACATATTACTAGATACCTATGGATGCAGTCAGTAAGCAAAATAAACTAATCCAGGACACAACGTCGGATCAATGTCAAATCAACGCTGATTCAACGCCACGCCGCTGAATCAACGTGGATCTAACGGTGATCCGGCGTTGTACGTCGTCTGCGAAATAAAAATACAAGGAAAATAAAACAATAACAGTATAAATATAAATACGGCCGCTCATGACTAGCACTATATATTTAACATCATAGTGAGCATTTAATCTAGCAAACATAACAACCTATTTTCACAACCACCAAGCATCGGAACGTTTGCGGACTCAGTCCTCACTGACGACGGTGCGATCACCACCAGACACTCATAAGAACAAAACAGATTGATCCTATGAGTGGCTGGTAAGAATCGCATCTTGTCCTCGGGTCATTCGACACTCGGATGCATGGGGTCATGTTAATAATGATGTTTGTAGTTTAACATGTAGTCCAACCTGACCGATCCCAGTGACTGCATTTCCATCGAAAATGCAGTCACTTGAATCGGCACTGGATGTTCTACCCAGAACTGTCTTCAAACCGCCAAATAATGTGCTAAACTAAAGATTCCTTTTTTCTGTACATTTGAAAGACCCTTACACAAAATATCATAATTCGTTTTTATTTTTTTATTTCCATTACATTGCTTTTTTCTTTTTATTATTATTATATTTATTAATGTTATCAAACATATGCAGCTTTTACCGATTTTAACAAGTGTTCAATAAAATTACAAACTTTCCGGATTTCTGATTTGTTTGTAGTATTCATCAGTTGATTAAATTTTAATGTGTTAGGACGTCTAATAATCGCATGCAGACAGCCTAACGCAAAATCTTAATAGCGAGCATCGCGAGCGGGCCCAAGGGCGAGCCCTTATGGTAGGACATTAGTCAAAAGAAAATGTAGATGATGTTGCATATGTTGCTTCAGAAAACCATCGTTCGATTTCTCGACCGGAATTTACCTCCATATGGGGGCTGCCATTATGAATAAACAGGAAGTTTGATCGATTTCATGGTTGCTATTCTCCGTAGACACAAAGATAAACACATTCTTATTCGCAAAACCTGATATGTGTATTTAAATAATTTTAACGTTCGACCGGAAGTTGAAAAATAAGCCGTGATGCAATCGTAACACTTCGGTCAATTCCATAGGCGAGGATGTCTGATTGCTGCGACGTTGACGGGTTATCGTAATAAAGTTTCCTTTTAAAAAGGAAAGGCTTGCCGAGTTTTTACATTTTGTTTATATTACAGTATGTTAATACTAACTGAATGTGAATTATGAGAACTAGCGTATGAGGACTGAAGGAAATAAATTCAGCCTAATTATGAAGTTGTTGTTCATTTCACGTTATAATTTATTTCTTAACTAAATCCCCTCTCAGGCCAGCGATGCTGCAGTGCATGGGCGACTTTTTTCCTCAGGTCCGTATAATCTACCTATTAACGACGATATCGAGTGAGCTTAAAATAGCATTAAATCATATATATAGGACATTGACAGTTTTTCTCTGTTTTTGTCTTTCCTTGAATAAAAAAAGAAAAATGTTGTGTTAGGTCAATATTGTGCACTTTTTTAGTTGCACATAGATATTTTTTTCAAACTTTTAAATTTACATTTAATGCGGTCCTTTTTGCTCTGATTAATATGGCCATCATTTCCTAATAGTATATAAATAAAGTTATCTATGTCTATGTCTATATAGGGAAAGTAGAGAAAATGAGCAAAAAATTACTCAGTTTTCTACGTTTTTCTTAAAGGACGGATCTAAAGTAAAAAATGTTGTGTTATCCTAGTATTCTACACTATCTTACAAATATTTTGATATATTTTGTAGGAAAAACAAAGAAATATTTGTGCGGTCATTTTTTACAAACTTAATACTACCCTACATCCAAAAACTGAATTTTCAGTACCTTGCGTGACTATATCGAGGTGAGGAGAATTGTTTGGGACGGATTGGAATCCAGTTGCATACAAAGGTTCTTCTTGCATGACAAGATATTCCTGTACAACCAAAATGACGTTATTATCACTGGCAAACTGCTTCCCTGCCAATTCTTGAAAACGGTTGAAGTGATAAACAGAAATGCAGCAACGGCAAAGCCACCGTAGCTTTCATGGCTTTCCTCGGTGATGAATCTGGATTTTCTGTCTCAGCTGCTTCAGTAATTGACCTAGCATCCCCTGTCCCTAAACAGGTGGTTAACATGTCACACTATATGAACCCAGAATGACTGAAACGATTACCTTGCCAGCTGAAGGCACAGTCATTGCCTTCTTTGAGACATGACGGGATATTCTGGCATGGTTCGGTTCTGGATGAGAGAGATAGACCAGTGGCTCATCCATTGTCTCAAAGCTGTCACGAATCCTTCAGAACTAGCCTCAAAGAGATTAAATCCCAACGGTTCTGAAACTTTTCACTCTTCTTGTTATCTGTACCCCTATAAGAAGTTTCTAGGACAGACTATTCATGGATGGTCGAAAGGCACTGTATTTTATTTAGACGTTGAATTGTGCACATTGCACCGCCGCTTGCGAACGACATGACCTTTACAATGAATATGCGTCATTTATACACCGGCTTAATAATTGTACATATATAAACACGGTCAGCGGTGCACGTTAGCCACACACACACAGATAGATCGTATACTATATTTGGTAAGATGTGATGAGTGATGAGGAAAAAAATCAGTTGCGCCTGCTTGCTGAATTTAAACAATAAATTTTGACTTTGATTTTTTTCTGCTTTGACAGGTTTACAGATACATAAATCGGCCCACGCTTCAGCATAAGCTGATCAACCTATCCTCAGTTAGCATGATATATTTTTGGATCTGCCAAAAAAGAAAGACCCTGGTCAGTCTGCACAGATGCTTTAGCTCGAGTGTGGTGACTGCTCTAAGTAAATACATTACACAATACTCTAAGGCCCTTTTTTCGGCCAACGCCGCTGCAAAATAAAGATAGCAAGCTTTTTGGGAAAAGCTTATACTTGTATGCTGAGAGTCGTGGATACGGAAAGTGCCGACTGTTGGCGACAATGCGACCAAAAATAGAATAAAATTCCATCATTATTTTTAGCAGATGCGGTAAACCTGATATGGATATAAATAGACAAAATCGGACGAGTTCTCTGATTATTGCGATGAAACGCTCGTATAAGTGAAGGAAAACGTGAACAAATCCAGTCTCAAACCGGAACGAGCTTTCCAATCTATATGGCTTGCGGCCGCAAGCCAAAAATAATCCTGCATCGACATAGAACAGAACAGAATATGCGGCCCTTCATAAGGGCTACAGCGATGCTCGCCAATAGGCAGTGCCTATTTTCATATTAGCGAGCATCGCGAGCGGGCCAAGGGCCCGCTAGCCCGAAGGGCGAGCTCTTATGGTAGGACATTAGTCAAAAGAAAATGTAGATGATGTTGCATATGTTGCTTCAGAAATCCATCGTTCGATCTCTCGACCGGAATTTACCTCCATATGGGGGATGCCATCATGATTAAACAGGAAGTTTGATCGATTTCGTCTCTGAACACTACTCATGGTTGCTATTCTCCGTAGACACAAAGATAAACACATTCTTATTCACAAAACCTGATATGTGTACGTAAATAATTTTAACGTTCGACCGGAAGCTGAAAAATAAACTGTGATGCAATCGTAACACTTCGTTCAATTCCAAAGGCGAGGATTCCGATTGCTGCGACGTTGACGGGTTATCGTAAAAAATCCTACATCGACATAGAAAAGAATAGAATATACGGCCCTTCATGAATAAGGACTACGGCGATGCTCGCCAATAGGCAGTGCCTATTTTCATATTATGTATGTTTGATACATTTCCTAATGGATTTTGTAAATATGTAAAAAAAATGGAACCATGCTTTAAACGTATTACCCTGCAATTTCACCACGTTGTAGAATATGACGATTTTGTTGCTTATAGATACGGACCTGGGACTGGATTCGTCTGTGTCAGGTGTGCCCTTGAATACTACTATGGGGTGGGGTGTCTGAGGGCAGGGACATGATGTTTGGACATTGGTCCGCCACATGTTCTCTGTTTCCTAGTTCCTGTGTTCGCGATGGTTATTTCCATGCTAGGAACTCCTGACGCGGAGGAGCATAGACCCAGGTCCATAGTCACTAGTGTCTATCGCCCAGAAATTATAGGCTTGGTTCCTTTATGTATTATGGCTGCCGCCATTACTGAAAATTTCTTCTTCTTTTGTGATTCTCTTGTTGTTTACCTACGTTGTAAACCTGAGAGTACTGAATAAACTTGTCAGTTACTGGCGAAAGTATGTGCACTTAGTACTGGTTAACCGCTTAGCAGGTCTAAGCCTGCCCAGGAATAGTGTGGTTAGGTTAACTGACCGTCCCGACATGACCTTAGTTGTTTTGTCGGCCTGAATAATTCTCTCTTAAATGCAAGCATCTCAGTATCCGAGATACAAAAAGCTGTCAGTAGTCTTAAAAATGGTAAGTCTTGCGGTCCTGATGGGATCTCAAATGAAATGTTGAAAATTTCCTCTCAGTTTTTTATTGAAGAGTTTGTTGCTTTATTTAATTGTATTTTAAAATCAGGAATTTATCCAGATGTTTGGCGAGATAACATTATAAAACCACTTTATAAAGGTGGGGGAACTCAAGATCCCTCAAACTATAGAGGTATAACTATTTCAAGTTGCTTTGGAAAGCTTTTCAGTAGAGTACTTTTTAATAGGTTGGATAAATATATTGAAGATAATGTGCTTATTTATCCTGAACAAATCGGATTTAGAAGTAATTGTAGAACAAGTGATCATATTTTTACTTTAAAAACACTAATTGATAAGTCTTTCAAGTCGAAAAAGTATCTGTTCTCATGTTTTGTAGATCTTAGTAAAGCTTTTGATACGGTTAATAGAGCTGCATTATTATATAAATTGGAACAGTATAATATCACAGGTCCTTTCTTAGAGATAATCAACTCAATGTATCAGTCAGTTCAATGTTCTGTTAAGATAGGGAGTGCCTTGAGTCAAAGCTTCTCAACGAAAACAGGTGTGAAACAGGGATGTATATTAAGTCCAACTCTGTTTTCTTTATTTATCAATGATTTAAGAAACTATTTTGATGAAAGTTGTGATCAGGTTCAGGTAGGTGAACGTTTATTACCTTGTCTGATGTATGCAGACGATATTGTTTTATTGTCAAATAGTGCTGATGGTTTACAAAGAATGTTGAATAAACTTTTAATTTTTTGCCAGAGATGGAACCTAAATGTTAATGTCGCAAAAACTAAAGTTATGATTTTCAGTAAGTCAGGAAAAATACTGAAGGGTTTTTATTTTATGTATGATGGTCAAACTGTTGAGATTGTTAATGAGTATAAATATCTGGGTATCATTTTTAAGTCTTCTGGTTCATTTTCCGAGGCTATAAATTATTTGTGTAAAAAAGCTTCCAAAGCATTATTCTGCATAAGGAAAGCAGTCGCTTCTGAAAATATGAATGTTGAACTTTTCTTGAAATTGTACGAACATTGTGTTAAGCCTATTTTACTCTACTGCAGTGAAGTATGGTGCTTAGGGAAGATTATGTATAGAGTTTCAGTCATAGAGCAGAAATATGATACATTGGCCATTGAAAAAGTTCAGTTAAAATTTTGTAAGATTTTACTTGGTGTACATAAGTCGGCAACTAATAATGCTGTTAGGGCAGAACTTGGCATATTCCCTCTTGCAATATTCTGTTCAAAATCGTGTGTTAATTTTTGGTTGCATGTATTAGAACTGAACAATAACAAATTGGTATGTTGTGCTTATAATGATGAGACTAGTCGTGATTTAGGATTTTATCATAACATTAAACTATTCTTAGAAAAAATTAATTTTTATCACGTATGGGAAAATCAGGGAACCTTTTCTAAACATAAACTATTGACTGCTGTAGCAGTTAGGTTAAAGGAGTCATACATATCATTCTGGAATAAATCTTTATTTGATGACAGTGGTAATGCTGCAAATGGAAACAAACTTAGAACTTATCGTACTTTTAAATCATCTTATTGTCTTGAGAAGTATTTATTGACCAGTGTCAATCCTAGGAAAGAAATAAGTACCTTTGCAAAAATTCGTATCAGTTGTCACAAACTTCTTATTGAGGAAGGTAGATACAGGAAAATACCACTGCAAGAAAGAATGTGCCAGTTGTGTCGTACAGACATTGAAGATGAAAAACATTTTGTATTGTCATGTCCTAACCTAGAAAATATTAGAAAATCTTGGTTTGATAATATAAATGATATTTACCCAGCATTTAGTATTATGAATAATTCAGACAAATTTATTTTCATAATGTCAAGTAAAGATTATGACTTGAATGCCCTTAGTATATCTTTTATATTTGAGTTGTATAACGAAAGGAATAATTTACTTAATAATGGAATCACAAATTAATGATAACATAGGATTGAATGGTATATTCACATATATAAATTATAATAATCATATTGATTTTTATAAGTGAATAGAACGACTTTTAATAAGTATTAGTATATAAGTTTGTAATATAAGAGATTTGGTACAGCATGTGTTATTTGCATGTTTTGTGATGTTTATGGTGACAATCCTGTAATTGGATTTTAGACCAATAAAAATATTTGTATTTGTATTTGTATTTGTAGTTGTTTACCGTGGACGTTAAGCATCAAATCAACCAACCAACCAACTGAATAAACTTAAACTTAAACTCATTTTATTATAAATTTACTTGGTGCGACAGTGCGACCATCTTTGTTTATGTCGTTGTTCCTAACAACAGTCGTGTGACGTAAGTAGTCCCACGTCATACATCCGAGGTTGATTCACGGAATTGGCCGAGTGGTGTTCCGATTGGAAATATTCCTGTGCTTTTTAGCCGTGCTTAAAAACTTTGGCCACGTCAATAAGGTCAGCACGAGTGAAAATATAGCATAAAATGCACTTGAGCAGCCATCATGCATTCTCAGCATCGCTGTATTTTATCATTCTGAAATCATGTAGTACAATCATGCTCCGTTATCGTGTTTATGAAAGTTAAGACTCGGATGCAGTGAAGGAAACTAAAAATAATGTTCAGGAATAATTGAGATTGTGGTCGGATGACTCACCTTGCATGCCTCACTACGCATGCAGCGGTATGACAATAGATCAATATCATAAATATGGTCACTACTAATGTTTATGCTCAGCGGGTACATAATTTAAGAATTGAAATTTGATTTTTCAGCGTTCATCGTGTGATGAAGCCAGTGGGCGGAGCTAAAATTCCATGAAGCGCGAAGCGCTTCTTGTAGAATTTTAGCGACGACCACTGGCTTCTTCACACGATGAACGCTGAAAAATCAAATTTTTATTCTTATATTTACACTTTATTTGTGAACCCCTCTGTTCCATTTTCGTGGTAATTTAGTGTAGAATAGGCCAAATATGGGTCGAAGAAAAGTTAGTAACGACGTGTTCGGCCAAAACGTTAAACAGCCGTCACCCTGACGTGGCGTCAATCGAACGTTACGAGAACCAATCAAGACGTTTGTTTACATAAGACGTCGCTTGACGACAACGTCACATGATCAATTGTCCTTCATCGGTGTATGAAGCCAGTTGCTCTAAAGGGTTCACCTATGGGAAGTCAGTAGCAAGTGTAAATATGTCAAAATGGCGTCGTATTGACATCGGTGCGACGTGATGATGTCACTTTGACGTCATTTATATGTCATGTCCTCCTTGGTGGTTATATTCTGTGCTGTAGGCCTATCCCACGCCATCTGACATTCTACTGAGAAAGACAAAAAATCATATTTTACTAAATAACTTGTATGTCGGGGATATGATAAGCTGAACATGCATTACTCAGAGGTTTTAGACAGGATTTGCCGATGAAACTAAAAGGATTGAAAACAGTTTTATTTTCTTTACATTTTACAAAACCATAACAATAATAATATCCAGTGTTTTGCAAATACATGTATTGGTATATTTGCTACAAATGACCGTGATTTTTCCCTAAAAAGACATAAAATAGGCATAAGACATAAAATAGGCGAAGAATGTTCACAAATATACACTGTGTCATGGACTTTATCCAAAGACCCATATTCACAAACTAAACTCAAACTCCACCTCGAGTCGAACTTTCCTGATAAGTAGCGGTCCAAGATTTTCTCAAGATTAGATCGAGTCGTATTCACGGACATAAGCGCAGCTGGAGTCACCTCCAACAAGTAAGATTTGATCGAGGAAAGGCGATTCGAGTTACGTTTTGTTAATATTTCCGCGTTCTCATAGCTATGTTATGGGAATTTAAAGCAAAATAAGTTGTTTTGGGCCAAAGAGATTATATGCAATACCTTATCAGCTTCCTTTTCATTCTCTCTCTCTCTCTCTCTCTCTCTCTCTGTGGCTGCGTTTTACGGACATACATAGTTTTGGTATACTTTTTGGATGCTATGGAAAATATGATAAATAATGAGAGAAGTCCCCCACACACACACAACACGCACTTGCCCCACTCACACATACACACACACACACACACACACACACATTGTGGCGAAACACATAAAGATACAGATTAGTTTATACACTTATTTATTTAAAGTCTAAAACAAGTCAGATTTATATTGTTTCACTAGTATGGTAAGGTTGTTTGATTCTTCGCTGTGTTTGTAAATATCTATCTTTATTTCGATATCAAAGTCTGAATAAACAGTGAACACTTATCTATACTGTCTCTTTGGTAACTTCTTTCCTTCAGTTCTGTCACAATTGATTACATCTGTCCATAGTATTCACTGTATTTTTAGTTTCTCACTGTTTAATGTGTCCTGTTCTATCTTCAGCTACTTATCCTTATCACCCCTAACAACGACGTCAACGTCATATGACGTTACGTCAACAATTGATTTTAAACTAATGTGCTTGGAATTAACTGAATGTTACTGGCATTATATTAAATGTAACTAGGTAAACATAAAACAACATTGCAATGTATAAATAAAATAAAACAAAACATAATAAGAATTCAATGTAGGATAAAATCACGGTGATTCCGTGACACTCCCGCCACAAAGTTTAGTTGTCTGTATTTGATGCATTTTATCTTTAAAAAGCCCGAATGACAGCTTGCTGTCTTGGTCATCTTGTATGTTTATTATCGTTGATCTGTTCCTCTTCTGCGGAGACTTGCTTCTTTTCTTGGACTTTGACCTCTTCCTAGACTTGGGCTGGTTTTAGACATCTTCTTATACTTAAATTGTTTCCTAGACTTAAATAGTTTCTTAAACTTGGGTCGTTTCTTATATTTCAGTTGTATCCTGTCCTTTCTTCTTTTATTTGACTTGGATCTTTTCCTGGACTTATACCTCTTCCTGGATTTAGATCCATTCTTAGACTTAGACCTCTTCCTGGACTAAGTCTTCTTTTTCATTTTCCTGATAGGTAAATCCTCGTCCACCCACGTGAAAACGTTTGTTTGTCTTTCAACTGCAGTTCCACAGGTAATTGCGAGCAAATTTTGTTCTTTTGTTGCCTGGAGATACTCAGATGTTCGTCCAGCCAGAATCCAACCTAACTTAGAACCAAGCATATACATGCCTGGTTGAATCTCCACCCTTTGGGGCAGTATGAGGTCAAGGTAATAATCATTGCCAATGAGCAAATCTATAGTTGAGGTTTCTAGTTCAGTTGGTAAAGTATCTGCAAGCACATTGTCTTTCCATAGATATTCCCAGTTTTTTAAACAGCTTGTACTGAATGGGCGTCTCTGCATTGACCCAGTTATATTTGGTATCACATTTGCAGTTATTTTAAAAACACTGCCATCTTTTAGCTCCATGTTTAAAATAGTTGAAGGTGTATCTAATGGTTGTGACTTCTCAGATCCGAAAGTGACCAAGGAAATTTTACTCTTTTCCCCCAATTCCAAATTCAGTTTTCTGGCTAAATTCTCTGTAATATATGTCCTCTGGCTCCCGGAGTCAAATAACATTCGAACGTTCTCTTGCACCCCAGTTGTTGGATTTAGGACATTAGCTCTAGCTGTTTGCATCAGTACCATTACTTCGGAAGACATGAGAACATTTTCTGTTGCATCTTCAACATCTCGTTCCAGGAGCTCATCAGCTAAATGTGCAGGCACTTGTTGCACAGATCCAAACTTCTTTGGACAAAGACTTCTGTGATGAACATTTCTTTGTCCGCAGAAATAACACGTTCGGGAGAGGCTGCATTCATTTGTTGTGTGAGTTTGCTTAAGGCATATAAGGCAACACCCTTTGACCCTTTGCGTCCTTGCTTCTAGGGTAGGATATACTTGGCATTCATCACTCCAGTGTCTCTCATTGCAATACAGACATGGTGGGATTGGTCTGAGTTGGCTTGCATTCACTGAGCCTTGTATTTTAGGTCCTGAAACTAGGGCTTCTGTTGTAAATCTTGTAAGTTTTTGAGTGGTAGACTTATTCTCTGTTATGACCTGATTTTCTGCCCTTTCACGAGCAGATATATGTTCGTTAAGAAGTTCTCTTAATTTACTAACAGTCCATTTTGTCTTTGAACCCTTTTGTATTTCAAGCTGTACAAGGACATCTCTTGGAACTTTTGCAGTAACTAATGATACAAAAATGTCCTGATTTATATCTTGTTTCAGTGCATTGAGGCTTCTCAGATTCTTCTCAATTTGGTCATATAAAAACCTTAGGCTTCTTGTTGTGTTGTTAGCAGATGAAAGATTGATTAGTTCAGCATAATGTGAATTTACTACTGTTTGTTGGTCTCCAAATCTTTCTTTTAATATTTCTACAGCAACCTTATAATTTTCATTTGAAAGATGTATGCCTGATACTGCTAATTTTGCCTCAGCTGTGAGCTTGCTATTGAGATACTTTAATTTTTCAACCTCTGATAAACTGACATTTTGGTCAATTGTGGTCTCAAATGTGTCCCAAAATTCTGTCCATTTCAGTCTATCCCCATTATAAGTTGGCATGTCTAGCTGAGGAAGTTTCACTGTTACATTGGAATTTTGTTGTCTTTGCGTTTGCTGTAAAAATAATGTTTGCTGATCTACCATTAACTGTTGCATTTGCAGTTGTAAATTTTCCATGCGGCTGTACCTTTCTTCAGTGATAGTGACTGCAGAGGAGTTTTCCGATGGTGAACTTACATTTAAAAGAGATTTTTCCAGTGTAATCAGTTGATCTCTACAGTCTATTACCGCTGTCATAAACGTGCCGTCCTCTGTCAATAACTGTTCCATAGCATCTTCTTCTGCTGTTCCTTCAACAGCTAGAGAAATCTTTTCATTGGTAATTTCAAGTTTATCACAGAAGTTTGTCAATCTTTTTATACATGCATCTAGCTTTAAGGCGAATTCCTTTGCATCTACACAGTCTTTATTTTCTTCTAGGAGAGCGTTTCCTATTGATAGTTCCTTGTCCAGGGTATTCTTATATCGTGTCCTATTTGATTTTAAGCTACGAAGCGACATGTTGTTTGTATTGTCAGCAATAGTTCACTAATCTCTTTCAGGCCCCTTTTATAATCTTTCCGTCCCGGGTTCCGGCACCAATTTATGTGGCGAAACACATAAAGATACAGATTAGTTTATACACTTATTTATTTAATGTCTAAAACAAGTCAGATTTATATTGTGTCACTAGTATGGTAAGGTTGTTTGATTCTTCGCTGTGTTTGTAAATATCTATCTTTATTTCGATATCAAAGTCTGAATAAACAGTGAACACTTATCTATACTGTCTCTTTGGTAACTTCTTTCCTTCAGTTCTATCACAATTGATTACATCTGTCCATAGTATTCACTGTATTTTTAGTTTCTCACTGTTTAATGTGTCCTGTTCTATCTTCAGCTACTTATCCTTATCACCCCTAACAACGACGTCAACGTCATATGACGTTACGTCAACAATTGATTTTAAACTAATGTGCTTGGAATTAACTGAATGTTACTGGCATTATATTAAATGTAACTAGGTAAACATAAAACAACATTGCAATGTATAAATAAAATAAAACAAAACATAATAAGAATTCAATGTAGGATAAAATCACGGTGATTCCGTGACACACATACACACACAATGGCTAAGAAAATATTTAGTCTATACCGACCCGTCTCCAAAAGGGATTTGGGTAAAATTAAAATAGGACAAACTTGAGCGTATCCCTCCCCGACCCCCCCCCCTCGCCCCCCCCCCCCCCCCCCCACACACACACACACAAATTCACTGTCTAAATGGAGCTGTCTCAGATAGAAAGATAGATAGAAAGATAAGATAAGGTATGGTATGGTATGGTATGGTATGGTATGGTATGGTATGGTATGGTAAGGTAAGGTAAGGTAAGATAAGATAAGATAAGATAAGGTAAGGTAAGGTAAGGTAAGGTAAGGTAAGGTCAGGTAAGGTAAGAAACGATACGATACGATACCATACGATAAGATAAGATAAGATAAGATAAGGTAACGTAAGAAACGATACGATACGATACGATACGATAAGATAAGATAAGATAAGATAAGATAAGATAAGATAAGATAACGAGAGTACCCCCAGTCCACAGCGTACATACTCTCATACACGTTAATCCCACACCTACAATGCCTACTGCAAGCAGAAAGCGAACTTGTCCTATTTAGATTAGCTTAGTTGGACAACCAAACGCCGAAACTTTTGAGGCATCTTTGCACCGCCATACCACACCTAGAAGGAAATGGTCGAGTCGGGCGACAGTGCTGGGGTAGGCGGCCTACTAGCAGATCTATGACTGGCAGTGCTTGCAGCAGGTACAGGATATGGTTGTTCAGATTTGATTTTACTCTCGTCTGTCCTATTTTCCCTTTCTTTCTCCTTATCTCTGGGATATGGCTCTATATATACGGAACAAAAATAAAAACTGTCCATATATAAGAATTTACGTCTATTTTTTCCAGTCTACTGTACTTGCATATAACATACAGTCTCAGATCCTTTAAATTTAAACGTAAAGGACATATACTTGTATAACAACTTTGATATGTTCAGGTCCCCCTATGCATATTGCATGACATACACTTTTCGATCGGTACAGCTCACACTGGTCTATACCACACTGGATAACTGGCACGTCTACATGGCACTTTAAGCAAAACGATTGACTCCCACATTCGAATGTATATAGATCCGCTCAACACCGCCATGATGTGACTCATGCCAGTCTGTTCAAAGGACGATCATTTATAATGCGGAATTGAATGACTTGAGAATGTTAATTTGTTTGAAAAAATCTGAAGTTCTATTGAAAGAATTTGATTGTAATGTAACTGAAAAAACCGGCGGAGCTTGACAAACACTGTTTGCCATGCTGCGTCATGGATCTATTACCACTGCAGCTAAGGGTTCATTTCATTGTTAAAGTGACGTCATTCTGTCAAGCAACTGTCAGGCACAACAGTTGATGATTCCATAGTTGCTATGGTAACAGATCTATTACATCATTGGTATCGGAGCATGGCATACTGCTCCGCTAATTTTTCAATGACGGTTCCAACTGAAATACTTTCAACAGATTCTCAAGTTAGTTAATCGGTACTTTATATGATCCTTTCCACTCTGATCATTGGGCCGATATTAAGAAAAAGTAGTTCACTTTCAGGGGAAACAGCCCTGCCATTTTCATTTCACCCTCCGTTTCTAATGTGTACCCCTGGTTAATTATGTATATACAAGGGCTGTTACGAAATAAAAAAAGAGCTGTTAAGAAACGAAAAAGAGTCATAGTTACCAAATGACCTGATGACCAGGTCGTTTGGTAACTACAGCTCTTTCTCGTTTCGTAAGAGCTCTTTTTCGTATCGGAACATCCTTGAAAACATAGTTAACCAGGTGTGATATGGATCAACTCTTAAATGAAAGAATATGTTCCTAGAACAACAAATTCTTTTCTCTAAGAGTAGGGGAGAGTCGGTTAACTTCGGACAGGCGGGTAAATTCGGACATACCATTGCAAACAGTGAAAATCCAGATGAGACGGCTCATGATGAGCCGTCTCATTAGGATTTTTACTGTTTGGTCAGTTATTATTTTCTTTGTTCCAAATAACTGACATATACAGGAAACAATGTCACTGTCCGAGTTTACCCGCTGTCCGAAGTTACCCGACTCTCCCCTAGACCCCTTTTAGAAGGGTTTCGTCCCCAAGGAAAGCAAACAGGAAGTAACAAAAAATGTACCCCTTATCAAAAAAATGGCAAAAATATTGAGATGCACCCATTTACCTTAAAAGTGCATGGCTCGTGAGGATGTGATATAAAATCGAATAGTCATAGGGGATGATAGAGACGTATAAATCTGTCTGTATGTCTATATTGTGTATGTGATAGACTCGCGATTAAACCTGTTGATTCTCCCCGAGCCCATGCCGGCTTTGTCCCAGAGGTGATTGTATGGGTATAAAGCTTGGGGTTTACTAAGATCATCCAACTTCTGCATCTATAAATAAAGCAAAAAGCATGCATTCAATAGAGGAAAAACATCGGCTTGGTCTACGTCAAAACTCTGTTTTGACGCCTATGTTTGTATGCGATGCAATTTAGTAAAATAGAGCAAAATAATTTCTGAATATGACAAAGCATATCCCAAAGTCTCAGCTCAGCTTCTGCATCTGTGCATTCTTATCAGAGTCTTCTCAACGCTCCTATTTAATAGAAAAATAAATAAAAAACCAGAGGACCAATGGTCCTGTAGCTCACCTGACACTTGGTCCTGGTATATATTTTCATGCTTTTATACATGTATATAGCACCAGGGCAGGGGCCCCCTCCCTTGGGGATTAATGTTGAGTCCCAATTCTATATACCAAGCCACAAGGTCACTGGGCCTTTGTTTCTGGAC
Source organism: Ctena decussata (assembly GCA_963989385.1). Taxonomy (NCBI): domain Eukaryota; kingdom Metazoa; phylum Mollusca; class Bivalvia; order Lucinida; family Lucinidae; genus Ctena; species Ctena decussata. The sequence continues at coordinate 3,161,809 of OZ022508.1, forward strand.
AAAGATTTCTGAAGGGTTTTTATCATAAATGGGTGTGGCGGCCACCATGTTCATACGACCATGACCATCTGAACAAACTTTGATTCATTTGACCCAGTATTAAAGCTCCATATGAAATACAGTAATCATTTGTATATACTATGATGGGCCTGAGTGCCCAATGCTACATACCGGTACCAAGTTTCAAGGTTATACGCCTTTCGGTTCTTGAGAAAAAGACTTTTGAAGAGTTTTTACCATATATGGGCATGGTGGCCATCTTGGTCAAGTGACCAAGACCATCTGAACAAACTATGGTTCCTTTAAACCGGTGAAGCTCCATATGAAATATGGCTTCAATTGACCTTAGTGGCCTCTGAGAAGATGTTTGAAAATGTTGACGGGTGACAGAATCTCAATGACCTTGTACAAAAGTCAAAGAATGACCTTGACCTTTAACGACAAAATATCTTCATCTGGTCATTTAGTCAACCATATATACCAAATATTGCACCTTAGACTTAAATAAGTTCTGAAAAATCCACTGTTTAAGCATTTTCCCATATAAAAGACTACATAATGTACCAAAGTTGACAGTGTCATAAATTAGGTCAAGGTCAACACACGATCATTGTATAAACTATGATGGGCTTGAGTGCCTAAAGCTACATACCAAGTTTCAAGGTCATACACCTTTTGGTTCTGGAGAACAAGATTTTGAAGGGTTTTTACCATATACGGGCATGGCGGCCATCTTGGTCAAGACCCTGAGAACAAACTTTTATTCCCTGATCACACTTAGACTCCATATGAAATTTTGCTTCAATCAGACCAGTGGTTTCAGAGGAGTAGATGTTTTGAAAATCTTGATGACGGACAGACCGACAAAATGACCTTGACCTTCAGTGACATAATATCTTCATCTGGTCATTTAGTTGACCATATATACCATGTATTGTACCTTAGACTTAAATAGTTTCTGAGAAATCCACTGTATAAGCGTTTTCCCATATAAAAGCCTAACGTACCAAAGTTGACCATGTCGTAAATTAATTCAAGGTCAACGCATGGTCATGATTTGTATAAACTATGATGGGCCAGCATGCCACATACCAAGTTTCAAGGTCATAGGCCTTTTGGTTCTGGAGAAGAAGATTTTTGAAGGGTTTTCACCATATATGGGCATGGCGGCCATCTTGGTCATGTGACCCAGACCCCGGGTATACATACCAAGTTTCAAGGTCATAGGCCTTTTGGTTCTGGAGAAGAAGATTTTTGAAGGGTTTTTACCATATATGGGCATGGTGGCCATCTTGGTCATGTAGCCCAGCCCCCCGGTATAAACTTTAGTTCCCCTATCCCACTGAGACACTATATGAAATTTGGCTTCAATCTCCCCAGTGGTTTCAGAGGAGAAGATGTTTGAAAATCTTAGTGACGGATAGACCGACAAAATGACTTTGACCTTCAGTGACATAATATCTTCCTCTGGTCATTTAGTTGACCATATATATACCATATATTGTATCTTAGACTTAAATAGTTTCTGAGAAATCCACTATATAAGCGTTTTCCCGCATGCCCAAAGCTACATACCAAGTTTCAAGGTCATAGGCCTTTTCTGGAGAAGAAGATTTTTGAAAGTTTTTTACCATATATGTGCATGGCCGCTTTCCTGGTCATGTGACCCAGACCCCGGGTACAAACTTTCATTCCCCCATCCCACTGAGACTCCATATGAAATTTGGCTTCAGTCGGCCCAGTGGTTTCAGAGGAGAAGATGTTTGAAAATCGTGACGACGGATGGTCCGACCCTAAGTGACATGTATCTTCATCTGGTCAATTAGTCGACCATGTATACCAAGTATTGTACCTTAGACTTAAATATTTTCTGAGAAATACATTGTTTAAGCGTTTTCCAATATAAAAGCCTAACGTACCAAAGTTGACCATGCCGTAAATTAGATCAAGGTGAACACAAGGTCATCATTTATATATACTATGTTGGGCCCGCATGCCCAATGCTACATACCAAGTTTCAAGGTCATAGGTCTTTTGGTTCCGGAGAAGAAGATTTTTGAAGGGTTTTTACCATATATGGGCATGGCGGCCATCTTGGTCATGTGACCCAGACCTTGGGTATAAAATTTCGTTCCCCTATCCCACTGAGACTCCATATGAAATTTGGCTTCAATCGGCCCAGTGGTTTCAGAGGAGAAGATGTTTGAAAATCTTGACGACGGATGGTCCGACGGAATGACCTTGACCTTTAGTGACATAATATCTTCATCTGGTCATTTAGTCGACCATGTATACCAAGTATTGTACCTTAGACTTAAATAGTTTCTGAGAAATCCACTATTTAAGCGTTTTCCAATATAAAAGCCTAACGTACCAAAGTTGACCACGCCGTAAATTAGGTCAAGGTCAAAGCAAGGTCATGATTTGTACAAACTATGATGGGCCGTCATGCCCGATGCTACATAGCAAGTTTCAAGGACATAGGCCTTTTGGTTCTGGAGAAGAAGATTTTTGAAGGGTTTTTACCATATATGGTTATGGCGGCCATCTTGTTCATGTGTCCCAGACCCCAGGCATAAACTTTCGTTCCTCCATCCCACTGAGACTCCATATGAAATTTGGCTTCAATCGGCCCAGTGGTTTCAGAGGAGAAGATGTTTGAAAATCTTGACAACGGATGGTCCGACGGAATGACCTTGACCTTTAGTGACATATATCTTCATCTGGTCATTTAGTTGACCATGTATACCAAGTATTTTTCCTTAAACTTAATAGTTTCTGAGAAATCCACTGTTTAAGCGTTTTCCCATATAAAAGCCTAACGTACCAAAGTTGACCATGCCGTAAATTAGGTCAAAGTCAACGCAAGGTCATGATTTGTACAAACTATGATGGGCCGGCATGCCCCATGCTATAGCTCTTATACAAATTTTAAGAACAGGTCTGATGCGGAACCGCCAAGTCTACTTTTTGCTTAGGTTGACTGCCCATTATAGCACAATTTAAACCTATTCTGCTACAGCTGACTGCTTATGTCTGATATAATACCTTATCGTAACAGCTTTAATATTGACAGAAGCCATCTCTGCAGCAGATGCCATTGTGAACCTAAATGAAGTTGATTTTACCAGAAGCTTCACGGATTTGACTATCATTAATTTGGCACAAAGGTGCTGGCAGAATGGGAAATACTATTGCTGTCCCTGAACAGTCTGGTCTTGGCCTACAGTGTTTGCCCAGACATTTCTGTCCCAATATTTAGTGAGGTGGTGTAAGTTTTACAGATCATTTTAGGACTTTATTTGCTTGTAAGACCACATTCACACCTGTATTTTTATATCACTTTGAGTAAAAATCCAAGTATATGCATGTACAGGGTAAACAGTAAAATGAATCAGATGAAGAGAGAAAGACATCAGAATCCAATGATGTCTATGCAAAGAGATATATTGATAAGCATCAGTTCTGCAAAGCCTATACTGCCTATACTGGCGAAAGCCAGTCAATAGTTTGAAAACTGTTTCTCAAGACCTTCAGTATTGCATATGTCCTTTATTCAAGGTCTTCTGAATAGCTGTCTTTAGGTCCAGTTTCCACAAATATCTAGTTTTAGTTAAGAAACCAGTTCAAATATTTCAACAGTAGAGTATTAGCATTGGAATCATGAAGTTCAGAATTTGGCCTTCTTAAGGAGTCATAGGATGCATGGCTTCTAAGCATGTATTTACGCACAATTAGCCAGGTAAGAGATTTTGAACAGTGCATTTATTGCACATGCATAGTATGCTAAATCAGACAGGTGTGACATCCCTTATTCAGTGAATAAACCCTACCACCACTGAACTAGAAACTGTAAACAGTTTTTAAAATTCGTAGAAGACCTATACATACCAAGTTTCAAGGTCATAAGCCATTTGGTTCTGGAGAAGAAGATTTTTGAAGGGATTTTACCATATATGGGCGTGGCGGCCATCTTGGTCATGTGTCCCAGATACCCCGAACAAACTTTCGTTCCCCCGACCTAGGTAGGCGCCATATGAAATATGGCTTCAATCGGCCCAGTGGTTTCAGAGGAGAAGATGTTTGAAAATGTTGACGACGGACGGACGACGGACGGACGGACGGACGACGGATGCCTGGCTATACTATAAGCTCACCTATGAGCCTAAAGGCTCAGGTGAGCTAAAAAAGGAAAGAAAGAAATTGAAGAAATCTGTAGGATTAGGATGAGAAGCGGAGGTTACTTCTGAAATGAGATATGCGACCTAGCATGAGCTGAAGCGCCAAGATTAGCTAGAAAGGGTCGAGTCGGGTAACTTCGGACAGCGGGTAAATTCGGACAGCGGGTAAATTCGGACAGCGGCATTTTCTCCTTTATATGTCAGTTGTTTGGAATTAAAACAAAATTATCTAGACAAACAGTGAATGACGTCATGAATCTGTAACGATAAAAAAATAAGAGTTCATATTGATGTCAAAGTGACGCCATCGAGACGTCAGTCTGCCAAGGTACCAAGCACAACAGTTGGTAATTCCATAGTTGCTACGGTAACAAATTTATGGCGTAACCTCAATTATAATTCGGGAGGAGCATAGCATACAGTGTATGCCATGTTTCTCTCAATTTATAAGTGAGTTGCTGCCTGAAATACATACAATGGAAAAGTGCTTTTTCTCAAACCTATTAGTCATTCTCAATAATTAATCTTCTGTTTTAAAGGTACTATCAAACTATGGATAATGATGGAAAACGAAGACATTAAGGTTAGCTGCCGAAAATTCTGAATGAAAATTTTCCATTTTCGCACGAGAAATGCGAAGATCGGTGCGAAAAATGCCGACTCACGGTGTGCGAAAATGCAAATCGGAAGTACCAATTTCTTACCTCCTCATCGGTGAGTTTCCATCCCGTGGCTGCCGCCATGTTGTCTTCAAGCTGCGACATCGAAGTGACGCCAATGATAACAGATGACACTATTTCTTTTTGAAGCAGCCAACGAATTGCTACCTGTGCCAGTGTCTTTCCTAAAACGTAAAAATACTATCTCTATTGTGACACCATTAAACGTTAACGGACCCATCTCAGCATACATATGACGACGTAATTACAACGTCATATACCAAATGAGATTATAAGTATCTTTCATTCGTCGGTGTGAGTTGCGGATAGAAAAATCCGTTACTCGTAATCCCTGTTCGGCATCTCTCGGCAAACCTCGTGATGCCGAACAGTGATCCCGAGTGACGGATTTTTCTATCTGCACCTTTGACAATTTGAAAATAATAAAAAACCTAAAAGTGAAAGACGCTCGTGTCTTTACACTAATGTCCGACATGGTATAGACAGACGTCATTTTGCAGTCTTCTACTTAGGGAATGAAACAAAGTCACTATAATAAATATAAAAAGGGACATAATTCTGTCTTAATCAGAAGGTTAACTGTTCTTTTACTTTGCACATAGCCTGATCGTACTTTATGCTTGTACAAACTTCCATAAAGAAATCTTAAAAGATATGGAGCAGACACAAAATACATGTATTTGCTTTAGAACTTTGACCTTTAAGAGTGATCTTGACCTTCGCCAAACATTGTAAAATGTAGTTTTGCACATCATCTTAATAAGATGAACATTTTAAGTTTCATGAAAACCTTTCCAGGGATTCAGAAGATATGGAGCGGAAAAGTTAATAGACTGACACGGACAGATTGACAGACAGACAGATGAACATTATAATATATATCCTGCTGGTAATGTTTTATTCTTGTTCAAAGTTTCAAATCAAAATCTTATACAGTGGTAGAGTAAGGGAGTAGACACGAAATAACTGTTAGAAATATACAATGGTGGATAAATCCGTCAAAATTGAAAGCAGGGTCATAGTTCTATTTTTCTGCGCATTGTCTGATAACACTATTATACTTGTGTGAATTTCATGAAAAAGTCTTAAATGCTTTAAAAGATATGCCACGGACACGTAGTTAATAAAAACTACTTTACAAAAAAACAAAAAACAAAAAAACAAAGGGGCATAATTCTGTAAAAACTGGAAGTAAGGTTATAGTTCATTTTCCCTGAATCTTGTCTAATGGTGCTTTACAATTAAGAAATTACGGTATGCATTTCTCTGGTTTTGTCACCAGATATTGTCAGGGTCACTGATGAGGCTTTATTAGCCGAAACTACGTAGTCTGGCCCATGTTCCTTCTTCTGAATGTATTCTCTGCTCTTGAAGGAACTCTTTAAGATTCTAATTATATTTATAGATATGGAGCAGACATGAAATATTACCTTTGAAACATTAAGCTTTAAGTCTGACCTTGACCCTTGTCGGACATTGTAAAAATATGTTTTGCACTTTGTCTTGATAAGGTGAACATTTGACGGGGGCGTATGAAATAGCCACAAAAACATGGGGTGGGGGTTCCATAAATCTTAAACAAAATATAACAAACCGTGAGCTTTGGCTATGGTTTTCATCTGGTCAATTAGGTTCCAATAACTGTCATTCGATTTGTAGTTTTCCCATAGTGGCATGTGGGTACCCAGATTGCCAATTTTGTCGAAGATACCCATTCTGCTTCCTTTTGCATCAAGCTTCTCCTCTCTTTTAAATTTTCCAGTGAGGAGGCCACTGCAAAGTAAAAAAATAGCCATCAGAGGAGATGGCAAATCCCCCGACCGAAAACCCCCATAGGCCTTGGTAAAAAGGGTGCACTTCAAAACACATATTAGCAATATATTGTCGTTCTTTTATGCTTCTGATTGATATTAACTGTTAACAGATGCATTATTATCTAACACTCAGACTAAAACAATATGCTTGACTGCTACAAAGAGATAATATCTCAAACAGCCACCATTTACACAAATGCATAGCATACGATACATTCATGTTTCAAAATGTGTGAATAACTTCTAATGTACAAGCCCTACAAATCTAATTTTGAGCTCTCTAGTAAGTGAATTTGGACAAAGAATCCAAATCTGGAGATTTTTTTTTTTTTTTTTTTTTTGGGGGGGGGGGGGGGGGGGGGGGGTGCGGGAGGGGGCACGGGAATGTGGAGGGATCAGAGAGAGTTAGGAACACTGATAAGATATCACAGCATGATCATCAATATTCTAAAAGGTACACGGTTATTCAAATTCTGGAGCTGGCCAGGGTTATACAGATATGGAGCAGAGACTCAAACAGCAGCTCAAACTACCAAAGGAAAATAACTCACAAAGTATAAAAGCAAGAGTTATCATTCATGTATGAGACAAATTGTCATGACCTGTTCTGCATATCTGTGAAGTATCATGAAAATATTTCAAAAGGTATTCAAGCTATGGAGTGGACACCTAAAATCATCAAAGGAAAAAAACCTCAAAAAGTAAGAAAGCAGGAGTTGTCATTCTTGTTCGCGACACATCATCATGACCTGTTCTACATATCTGTGAAGTATCATGAAAATATTCCAAAAGGTATTCAAGTTACAGAGCGGACACGAAATCACACCTAAAACCACTAAGGGGAAATAACTCAAAAAGTAAGAAAGCAGGAGTTGTCATTCTTGTTCGTGACACATTGTCATGACCTGTTCTAAATATCTGTGAAGTATCATGAAAATATTCCAAAGGGTATTCAAGTTATAGAGCGGACACGAATCTGCCAAAAAATCACACCTAAAACTATCAAGGGGAAATAACTCAAAAAGTAAGAAAGCAAGAGTTGTCATTCTTGTTCGCAACACATCGTCATGACCTGTTCTACATTTCTGAGAAGTATCATGAAAATATTCCAAAGGATATTCAAGATATAGAGCGGACAAGAAAATGTTTACGGACGGATGGACGGACGGACAGACGGACGGACGGACGCCAGGCTCATCGCTATATCCCCCGAACCTTTCGGTCGGGGGATTAAAAGACATCAAAGGGACATGATCGAATCTGCCAAAAAAATCACCAAAGGGGAGATAATTCAAAAAGTACAATAGCAAGAGTTACCATTCTTGTACGCGACACATCGTCATGACCTGTTCTACATAACTGTGAATTATCATGAAAATATTCCAAAGGATATTCAAGATATAGAGCGGACAAGAAAATGTTTACGGACGGACGGATGGACGGACGGACAGACGGACGGACGGACGCCAGGCTCATCGCTATATCCCCCGAACCTTTCGGTCGGGGGATTAAAAGACATCAAAGGGACATGATCGAAAAGCATGAAAGCAAGAATTACCGTTCTTGCATGCGACACACCGCTATGACCTGTTCTACAAAACTACTGTATGGAAAAACAAAATATTCCAAAGGGTATTCAAGTGAAAGAGCGGAAAAAATGTTTTACGATGGATGGACAGACGGCCAGGAGGACGGATAACAGGCTCACTGCGTTATTCCCGAAAGTAAAGTTCGTGTGGATAGAAGTCCGCATCAGATATGGTTTTGCAAGCATTATTATTTGCCTTATCTTGAGAATGGTTATAAGACGGAAGTTAACACTTCCATAATTACCGCAAATATGAGCCGCGACACGAGAAAACCAACAAAGTGGTTGCGCGCCCAGCGCAGACTCAGATCAGCCTGGGCATCATCCCATTCTGATCAGAGGTTTCGCTATGGAGATAGCTTAGACTCTTAGCTACCCTTTTAGCTCACTGCGAAGACTCTGATCAAACTGGGCGGATGCCCAGGCTGATCTGAGTCTGCGTTGGGTGCACAACCACTTTGTTGGTTTTCTTGTGTCGCGGCTCATTAATATGTAAATAACTCTTGTTAATGCAGCTATAAAATGGGATTTTGTCATCCAGAAGAATCCCATAGATCTAGATCCTTCTAACAAGAGGATCTAGATCTTTGAGTTTGTTTTGGAATGGAAAAAGTCCTGTCTTATTTAAGGAATGATATTCGTTTTTCTGATGTTTACAGAAGTATGCACTACATGTACATCGGGTCGCGTGCAAATTAAGTGCGTCCCGAAGGGGTTCATGTAAACTTTGATAGCGACCCAATGTAGTTTAAACTTCGATAAGCATCAGACAAATTAAGTTCATAACTTATATTTACATTCTTTTATTTCTTTTATTTGACCACAAATTTGCGTTACGGGCTACAGATGAAGCAGAAAAACATTTATACCAGTGTTTCTACTAAAAGCGGAACAGCGTCAATGACATAACAACGACGTCATAACGACGCCTACGTACAATCAGACTTGTGAACCATGGTTTATTTTGACGTCACTTAACGTCACGTAACGTCGCGTGAACCGATGTAGATACTGAAGTATAAACTACATTACGTTCTAATGGTTTATCATAGGGCTTTTCAATAAATGCACAAATAATGTAAATATTACTGAATAAACAGGTATAACTGTTTTAATTTTGATAAGGTACAGATTAATCTTGTTATCTTAAACACTGATATATCAAAGTGCCCTCTTATATCGAGGAATATAATTTGGACAAATTTCCTATTTTTCTTTACATTTCAACTCCTGTTACCTGAAACAACTGGTATCCCAAAGTAAATTTTCTGGGAGCAGAAAATTTACTTTGAGATACCAGTTGTTTAGATATCAGTAGTTTGAGATGAATTTCGACTTTGCGATATCAAGAGTCAACTGTAGTACCTTTTTAGTGGACTAAAGGGTAAAACACCCATGCCTTCGTTTTTGCAGACCATAAAAGGTTCGAACTCGCTATTACGTTCTAGCAAACTGTATTCTTGCTGAAATAGAAGAAAAAAATTCACTTTCTAAAAACAGCACAGCCTCATTTCAACGTAAATAAATGTGTTGGTTCTAGTAAGCTGTTCCGTTCTGTTCTTTTATATCCAATCACCGTAAAGGTTATATGGAAGCCACATAATTTGAGCCGCGACACGAGAAAACCAACAAATTGGTTGTGCGCACAACGCAGACCCAGATCAGCCTGGGCCTTCGCCCAGTCTGATCAGAGTCTTTGCTGTCCACATGCAGGTAGCTTAGTCCCTTAGCTTATCCTTTAAGCGCTTAGCGAAGAGTCTGATCAGACTGGGCGGATGCCTAGGCTGATCTGAGTCTGCGCTGGGCGTAAAACTACTTTGTTGGTTTTCTCGTGTTGCAGCTCAATTATATCTTTACCACAATGCCTTTCCATCTGGTCCCGTTTTGAGCTGCTCTAGTTGTGCTTTCAAAGTCGGTCTCTGTCCACACTTATATATTGTCTCCCCACCTCTTCTGTTTACCTTTTCTTTTTCCCTTCATTGAGCAATTTAAAATCGTCGTTGCTAAGCCAGGAGATCATGAGACTAGCCAAACCACCGTTGTTTCCGTGTTTTACTATGGTCAGAAGTGCGTCATATTCTCCAAAGGCTGCTTGAATCTTTTTGCAAACAGCCTCATTAGTTTCGTGGTCCCCGTACGAAATTTTCAATAAACTTCGGTAACATCTCATCTGAAAGGCTTGAACTCTATTCTCTAACTTTGCTGTGTATATCCTCGATAGATACATGTAGTCGTACACAAGACAGCGCATCCAATTTTCCATCGATCCAACCAAATTATGGCAACCAAACTTACAAACCAAACATCATAATGTTGGACAAAGGACTACCCAGGAAGATTTATATATACCCAGAAGATGTAAAAAAAGTACCTTTCAAGGCTTATGTATTACCATAAAAGTTCGAAATATTGGGACAGACATGTCTGAGTATACAGTGCAGACCGAATCTGACATTTTCTGGGTCCACACTGTTTGCTGTTCCATCTACATGTACATCTGTTAGATGCATTACTGCACTGAAAAAAATCAATCTTTGCCATTTTTAGGATAGTCATGGTAATTATATTTGTTATCCAACCTTTTTAGAACTAGATGTTAGTTTTTGAAACAGAAACAGAAATCTCCCCCCTCTCCCCACCATCTCATATGAAAATTTAGATGTGGTTGTGGTTCTTATTCTCTGAACATCGACTGACAATGCTTTTATATTTGTACCAAGTTTCGTGAAAATATCTGCAAAGATTTTCAAGTTAGAGAGAGGTCTAGTTTCCAAACTGAAAATTACAATTACAGGAAAATACCTTTGATCATTTTAAAGTTACAGAGCGGACATGATTTCCATAAAAATACGAAGAGGCATAATTCCGTCAAAAATGTCGATGGAGTATTGGTTCTTGTTTTCCGCAATGCATCTGATGATGCTGTACATTTGTGCTAAGTTTTGGGGGAAAATGTCTTCACCGGTTTAAAGTTATAGATGGACCATATCTCTATACTGAAAATTACAAAGGGCATATTTCCGTTAAAAAAAGCTCGAGGTGGAGTTATAAATTTGTTCTCTGCACACCGTCTGATGATGATTTATATTTGTACCAAGTTTTGAGCAAATATCTTTGAAGGTTTTAACCAGAGGACCATTGGTCCTGTAGCTCACCTGAGTCCAATCATCCTTAGCACTCAAGAGTAAGAAACACTGAAGTAAGTTGTACAATTCAGCCTAATTTCAACTTTGACTGAGTTATTATGCTTGTCCTAGTAAATATTAGCAAGTTTGATGAAGTTACAATACAAAAAACATATTTGTAAAACTTTTTGCCTAAATATTGCAATAACACAGAAATAAATGCCAATTTGCACTTTTCCCAATACAAGTCTATGGAAACTTTAAAATGCCATAGTAATGAAACCATGTGGGCAACAATAATAAAAAAACAATATTTACGTAGCAGCTAATGTCATGAACATGTATGCAAAGAATAGGCTTCATCCCCCTATATGGTTTTTGAGGAAAAGATTTTTAAATATCTTTTTCAAAAATATTTCCTTAATATTGCCATGGCAACAAATCGAATTCTGCAATTAGGACAAAATTAATAGGAATCATAGAGGACTACTCAAGCAACATTTCTGTAGATAAAAAATCCAAAAATAACAGCAGGGAGATAGCAAAAACTGCAGCTTTCCATTTTTCCCATTATATTTCAATGGAAACTATAAGTTGCCATACCAACCTAACTGCTGAAGCAATTGCCATAAAAAAAACTGTAATTATATAGAAGCTTGTACAAAGATCCGTTCTGTAAAGTTTGAGCTTTATCGGCCATATAGTTTCTGCAAAATTATGATATTTTAATATTTTTTCTATTTTTAACCATTCGGTTGCATTGGCAATCAGCCAAATTGTGCAATTTACATAAATTTCATGTGGTTGATAGAGGACTACTCAAGGAACATTTCTGTAAAAGTTTTGTCAAAGTATCTGCAGTCACATAGCAATAAATGCAAATTTTCAATTTTCCCATTATAAGTCAATGGCAACTTTAAGTTGCCATAGCAACCAAACTGCTGGAGCAATTGCCAAGAAAAACAGTATTTTTATAGATGGTAGTATCTAGATCCTTTCTGTGAAGTTTGAGCTTTATTGGTTTTATAGTTTCGGAGGAGATGATTTTTGAATATCTTTTCTATTTTTAACCATTCGGTTGTCATGGCAACCAGCCTAATCGTGCAATTTACATAAATTTCATGTGGTTGATAGAGGACTACTCAAGGAACATTTCTGTAAAAGTTTTGTCAAAATATCTGCAGTCACATAGCAATAAATGCAAATTTTCAATTTTCCCATTATAAGTCAATGGCAACTTTAAGTTGCCATAGCAACCAAACTACTGGAGCAATTGCCAAGAAAAACAGAATTTTTATAGATGGAAGTACCTAGATCCTTTCTGTGAAGCTTGAGCTTTATTGGTTTTATAGTTTCTGAGGAGATGATTTTTGAATATTTTTTCTATTTTTAACCTTTCGGTTGCCATGGCAACCAGCCTAATCGTGCAATTTACATAAATTTCATGTGGTTGATAGAGGACTACTCAAGGAACATTTCTGTAAAAGTTTTGTCAAAATATCTGCAGTCACATAGCAATAAATGCAAATTTTCAATTTTCCCATTATAAGTCAATGGCAACTTTAAGTTGCCATAGCAACCAAACTGCTGGAGCAATTGCCAAGAAAAACAGTATTTTTATAGACGGTAGTACCTAGATCCTTTCTGTGAAGTTTGAGCGTTATTGGTTGTATAGTTTCTGAGGAGATGATTTTTGAATATCTTTTCTATTTTTAACCATTCGGTTGCTATGGCAACCAGCCTAATAGTGCAATTTACATAAATTTCATGTGGTTGATAGAGGACTACTCAAGGAACATTTCTGTAAAAGTTTTGTCAAAATATCTGCAGTGACATAGCAATAAATGCAAATTTTCAATTTTTCCCATACAAGTCAATGGAAACTTTAAGTTGCCATAGCAACCAAAGTTCTGAAGCAATTTGGATAAAAAACAGTATCATTGGTTCCCCCTGCCTATAGATGCTATATATTAAATTTGGTAACAATGGGCCTTGTAGTTTCAGAGGAGATGTCTTTTGAAAATATTGACGGACGACGGACGGACGACGGACGACGGACGACGGATGCCTGCCTATACTATAAGCTCACCTGTGAGCCTTCGGCTCAGGTGAGCTAAAAATACAATGCGAACACAATTTCTAACCTGAAATTACAAGGGTGCCTAGTTGTGTCAAAAATGTTGAAGAAGTTATCGTTTTTGATTTCCTGGACATCATCTGACAATGCTTTATATTCGCACAAACTTTCCCAAAAATATCTTAAACACTTTTAAATGTATAGAGTGAATACAACTGCCATACTTAAAATTACAAAGGAGCATAGTTCCATTAAAAATATATGTGGAGTTATGGTTCTTATTCCCAGTAGATCGTCTGATCATGCTTTATATTTGTACCAAGTTTAGTAAAAATACCTTCAACGGCTTTTAAATTATAGAGTGGACAACATTTCTATACTGTAAATCACAAAGGGACATTATTCCGATAAAATGTATATGGAGTTACAATTCTTGTCCTCTGATATTGACTGATGATGCTCCATATTTATTTTAAGTTTCATGACAATATCTTGGACGTTTTAAAGTTATAGAGCGGACACAATTTCTATACTCGTAAGTACAAAGGAGCATAATTCCATGAAATATTTAAGTGAAGTTACCGATCTTTTACTCTGCACATGCTCTGATGGTGGTTTATATTGTACCAAGTTTCGTGAAGATATCTTAAACGGTATAAGAGTTATAGAGCTAACACGATTTGTGATGGACAGACTCACAGATAATCGGACGGACCCACAGACGGACAGACAGACAACTATGAGAAAAACAATATGTCTCCCCCAAAAGGAGGAGGAGGCATAATTTTACTGTATACCTGCAGGCTTATACACTGGTTCAACCCCAGTTTTTTAGTTGTCTCAGCGATCTTTTGCAGTTGCCAGCCACACAGGTTACAAAACCCATAATATCGTATCTTGCCACTCCTCACGAGATCATCGAAGGTCCTCAGAGTTTCTTCTATAGGTACAGCATTATCCCAACTGTGAGCCTGAAATGTTACAAATGGATAAATTACTGTATTTCTTCAATTGTAAGACGGTGTTTTATCCTTCCAAAACAATCCCAATAATCTAGATCCGTCTTATAAGACCGAGCTAGAATTATTGGATAGTAATGGATGAGAAGCTTCCATTTCATAGCAAAATTACATAAGACCGATTTAGAGATTCGGGGTCATCTCGAGGTGGAAAAACACCGTTTTATAGTCGAATAAATCATCGGCCGTGCAGTGCCGAAAGATATAGTCTGCGGTAGTAAGGAAGAGCACTAGGACCAAGAAAAAATATCATCTGGTTCCAAATTTTGACTCAGTATTTCATTAACTCTAAACTTTGATATCAAGTAGATATTGTTTGGCTAACTAACCAGAAATTCTGACCCAGCCTCGAAATTTCAAAATGTCAAGAGGTTGCAGCTACTAATGAGATCACGGTAAGTTTTTGCAGTCTTGTTTTTTTTTTTTTTTTTTTCTTTCTTTTTTTGCGCAGTTTTGTGCTGCTATGTTGATTTGGATGATTTATAGTAGATATTTAAGGTAAGGTCAAGTCAGCGGGGTATATCCAGTGAGCAAAAACAAAACGTGTGTTCGTGTAATCATTCCTTCTCCTAGCATTTCAGAAGTTTTTTTTTCTTAATGAAGCAAACCTTAGCTGAATTCTCAGGCGACAACATCTAAGCGGACACTTCTATAGCATCAGCACACGTTAAAAGATATCTATTTTGCACTTTTGGGTTCTGGACATTGAAAACTGTCCCTCTGAGGTGTAGTTGTGAAAGTTAAGGAGATAGGCTTTTTTAAGGGAAGCAACTCTGCCATAAGACTTTACTACCTTTCAATAGATGTTACCACTAAAAGGAAAGAATTAGCTCCGTTGGGAGCAATTTTCTATGGGAATAAAGTCTCTCAGTTAAGGATCGACCCCATTTTTGGAAGGGCTAAGTCTTCCAGAAAAGCAAACAGGGTGTCATAAAACACAGGGTATAATCGATTCCGCTAATTTTCGCTTCCTGCAGAGACTGTACATCATATTTGGCTTCCGCCGAGACTGTCCGCGATCTCTTGCTTCCTGCCGAGACTTCTGTACATGATAAATGGCTTCCTGCAGAGACTGTCTGCGTGATTCTGCTTCCTGTCGAGAATCAGAGTCAAGCGGACAGTGTCGGCAGGAAGCCATTTTTCGAGGACAGTAGTTCCTGCAGGAAGCAAGAGTTCGCGGATAGTCTCGACGGAAGCCAAATATGACGGACAGTCTCTACAGGAAGCGAAAATCGGCGGACTTGTTTATACCCTGTGTAAAAGGTGTTTGCGAGTAAACGGCGGAAAACCAATGAGGTATACCAGTATTCCATAAGAAATAAAATGAGCCGCGACACGACAAAACCAACAATGTGGTTGTGCGCCCAGTGCAGACTCAGATCAGCCTGGGCATCCGCCCAGTCTGATCAGAGTCTTCACTGTCCGCATGGAGGTAGCTTAGACCCTTAGCTACTCTTTGAGCTCTTAACAAAAAGTCTGATCAAACTGGGCAGATGCCCAGGCTGATCTGAGTATGCACTGGGTGCACAACCACATTGTTGGTTTTCTCGTGTCGCGGCTCAAATACAGAAAACTCATACCTGAAACAAGTCGATATAATCTGTCTGTAGTCGTCCCAAACTCGCATCACAGCTCTCGACCAGATGACGACGACTCAGACCCTGGTAGTTTGGGTTGTCGAACTCCGTCGGAAATCTCGCTTTTGTTGCCACCACTATTTTTTCTCTTTTTTGCCTAATAAAATAGCAATTGCTTGATTACCCTATTATTTCAAGTTAAACACGCCCGGTTCTCAACAGTCATCATTCAATTCATAATAGTCCGCAGAAGGCACAAGACGGCGTAATGAGGTCGTTCTGTCGTCGACGTCGGATCGACTTCGGTGCGACGTCATTTCGACGTCATATGCCCGCTGGTTCCTGTTTAAGGTAATTTATACACTGTCAGAGGAAGCAGATCCAAAAGAGTCTCTTTATGCCTCCTCAACTCTTCAAGAAAAAATTTACTCAAGAAGGAAATACTTTTCTTAAGGACTAGGTTCCCTTTGGGGGTTACGTCAAGATAAGACGTCTTAAACCTTTCCTCCTTTTCAAAAATGGAAGAAAACACCTGTAGAACATTTTTAAATGATTTATGCTTTCAGGTCAGTCGGACTAGTATGAATCGTATTGATGATTTTTTTCCGGACTGGCATGGTGCATCATGACTGATGGGAATCAGCGATGTTAAATTCGAACATGTAGCCAGCCTCTGCGGGCTTGTATGTGTGCTTTTTGCGGTTCTGTACCTTTTACAGTGCCCTAAGAGAGAAAACCTAAGAGATTTGAGCCGCAACACGACAAAGCAACAGAGTGACATGTGCACCCAGCGAAGACTCAAATTAGCCTGGACATCCACTCAATCTGACCTGACTCTTCGCTGTTCGCTTATAGGGTAGCTAAGGGTATAAGCTAGCTCCATGCGGACAGCGAAGACTCTGATAAGACTGGGCGAATTCCCGGGCTGATCTGAGTCTTCGCTGGGCGCAAATGCCTTGTTGTTGGGTTTGTCATGTCACGGCTCATTTATAATAAAAAAAAATGACAGTCACATGGCAAACGGGTCTCTCGCTATATATGAGCCGCGACACGACAAAACCAACAATGTGGTTGTGCACCCAGCGCAGACTCAGATCAGCCTGGGCATCCGCCCAGTCTGATCAGAGTCTTCGCTGTCCGCATGAAGGTAGCTTAGACCCTTAGCTATCGTTTGAGCACTTAACATAGAGTCTGATAAAACTAGGCGGCTGCCCAGGCTGATCTGAGTCTTCGCTGGGCGCACAACCACATTGTTTGTTTTGTCGTGTCGCGGCTCATATCAATTCAAATTTTCTTGTACATCCTGTTCATTATTGTTTAGAAAGTGTCCTGATTCAAGGCTATCAAAGGGAAGAGTGTCATTTTACAATGCACTTCAGGGGCGTAACTAGGGGCAATTTCATAATACGCACAACCATGTTTTATTCTCTACTTCTTGAAGGGAAAGCTGGTATTTCAGCCACTTTGGTAATTGGTATTGAAATCTAGTCTAATTTATAAATTTTCAGCATGCAAATTTGCAGGTGCCTTTTGAAATTTTGTCAATTTTGACAAAATTTCAATACGCACTTGCGTATTTGCCGTATATTTAGGCTACGCCGTTGCACTTTATTATTTTACATCTCAACAAACTAGTAGTAAGTCTAAAATCCATGAATTAAGAGTTGCATAAACTTCTCTGGATACATTTGCATATCCCATTGATGCCTTGTAAAAGGGACACTAGCAAACAGTGCAGACCCAGACCAGACGCCGTTAGACTTTGACGCGACGTCTGGTCAGAGTCTACATCTTTTGAATAATGGGTTGGTTTCTTTAAAAAGAAATAAAAAATAATAAATTTTATACTACACAAGACACCCCTTTAAAGATAAATGGAGGGCGAAAAAAGTCCACTAGGCATAGGCCTAATAATAATAGCCTATGGAATCAAAGATAATACTTTTGTTAAAGTTTTCTTAATGTTGAATCCCACAATTTCGAGCCGCCATCATTCACTTACTTTTTAAGCCAAGTACCGATAACTTCTTCAGAGTTTCCAAAGGAGTACATGTCTGATGTGTCCAGGAAGTTGCCGCCCATTGCAACATATTTGTCCATTAACTTATGCGACAAGGCCTTGTCACATTGTCTTCCACTATTAAAGAACTGTAAATACGCATATACAGACAAAGAATTATCCCAGCAGGCAAATAACGCCGAAATTACGTCGGACTGACGTCGCATCGACGTCATTACGACGTCATGTACCCACTGAGGTAATAAGTCACCGTTATTATAACTGAAAAAAACGTTATTTAAGAAATGAATTTCATTTTTCCGATGTTCATGGAAGTATGAACACAATGGGTCACATGCAAAGTAACTGACGCCCAAAGGGCGTCCACGTTTAGTTTGCACGGGACCCTTTATAGTCATACTTCCATGAACATCGGAAAAATTTATCTTTTATAATTACATTATTAATTTTAAAATTATTTTGAGCATCATTTTCGAGTTTTAAGAGCAACATTTGTAAAATATACGAGGAAAGCTGTCACTAACCAACAGGTAAGCCGCATGCATTGAACGGCCGTCGCCATGATGCGACGTCAAACAGAACGTTGCAACGGCCAATAGTGTCGTTTGTTTACACGTGACGCTGCCTACCAACAACATCGCGTGAGCGACTGTTGTTCATGGAAGTATGAACACTATTTCTCCGAAACAGGTTCATCTAAGGAAAATCTAAGGGAATGTGATTATAAAGTAATAAAACAAGAGGCTCACGGGCCACAAAGCTCACCAGATCTCTAGCTCAAAATTGCTATCAAATTTGTATAGGCTCAAAATTGCTGTCAATTCGTACAGGCTTATACAAAATATACAACTACAAAGTCTCAATCTGACAGTCTGTTGAGTTGATAACAAAATATATAACTATTTTACATATATTGATTGCAGTAAATGCCATTTTTTAATTTTCCCCATTGCAAGCCAATGCAACCCTAAGTTGCCATAGCAAACAAACTAAAGAGCGGTGTTCATAAAAAAAAAAAAAAGCATAAATTTTGAATCATCCTGCCTAGAGAAACTACAGATGAAATCTGGGCCTTATCGGACCAGTGGCTTCTGAGGAGATAATTTTTTTTCCATTTTTTGCATTTTGGTTTTCATGGCAACCAATAAAAGGAGTAGTGGGCAAGGAAAAAACACATAGCTAATAAGAGACTTCTCAAGGAACAATCTATAAAAGTTTTGTCAACATATATGCAATGGCTTGGCAGTAAATGCCACTTTTCAATTTTCCCATTATAAGTCAATGCTACTCTAAGTTGCTATAGCAACCAAACAAAAGGGCCGATGTTCATAAAAAAACATAAACTTTCAATCCCCCAGCCCAAGGATGCCACAGCTGAAATCTGGGCCTTATCGGCCTAGTGGCTTAAGAGAAGATAATTTTTGAAATATTTTTTTCCATTTTTTTTACATTTCAGTTTCCATGGCAACCAATAAAAGGAGCAGTGGGCCAAAAAACATATAGCTGATAGAAGACATCTAAAGGAACATTCCTATAAAAGTTTTATCAACATATCTGCAATGACTTGGCAGAACATACCATTTTTCAACTTTCCCCATTATAAGTCAATGGGAACTCTAAGTTGCCATAGCAACCAAACTAAAGGGCCCATGATCATAAAAAACACAAACTTTCAGTCCCCAAGCCCAAAGATGCCACAGATGAAATCTGGGCCTTATCGGCCCAGTGGCTTCAGAGGAGATAATTTTTTAAGTATTTTTTTCATTTTTTTGCATTTCGGTATCCATGGCAACCAATGAAAGGAGCAGTGGGCCAAAAAGCATAGAGCTGATAGAAGACATCTCAAAGAACATTTCTATCAAAGTTTTATCAACATATATGCAATGGCTTGGCAGAAAATGCCATTTTTCAATTTTCCCCATTATAAGTCAATGGGAACTCTAAGTTGCCATAGCAACCAAACCAAAAGGCCAGTTTTCATAAAAAAGACACAAACTTTCAATCCCCCATCCCAAGGATGCCACAGATGAAATTTGGGCCCAATTGGCCAAGTGGCTTCAGAGGAGATGTCGTTTAAAAGTGTTGACGGACGACAGACGACGACATACGACGACGACGGACCACTGCCTATACTATAAGCTCCCCCGGAGCCTTCGGCTCTGGTGAGCTAAAAAAGCTCGAAATACTGTTGACACAACTTCCCTGTATAAAAAACTCACAGCTGGCGTACAGCATTGAGTCAACGTTGATTCAACGTCATGATGGTCAAATTGATATGGCAATTGACAGATTAGCAACACTCTACAAGTAGGGTCAAAATATCTGAACTGTGCTTCATCACACACTGTAAAAAAAATCCGTAGATTTTACGGTAGAATAACTGGCAACCAGCTGCCAGTCCATTTCCCGTTATTTTTACGGGCGCCCGAAAAATTCGCAGAGAATTATCAAGCAGAGTAGGAAAAATTAGAACAGGTGTTGTTTTGGTCATATTGCCCTTCAACACTGTAAAGGTATTTTCGAGTGCCTCCAGTAAACATAACACTACATGTACCATATCGTATTTCCAACCGTGAATGTTCCTAAGGCAGAAGCCCGTAAAAATAACGGAAAATGGACTGCCAGCTGGTTGCCAGTTATTCTACTGTAAAATCTACGGAAATTTTTTACAGTATAAAGTCATAAAGGATGAAACTGATATTAAACAATGAGGGGCATAGCTAGGAGAACTGGGGGGGGGGGGGGGGGGGGGGGCAAGCTTCAACATATTTCCATCTGTGCTTAAAGTAAATGGGTACACTGTCAAGAGAGGCATCTCTGTATTTTGCCACCTTTCTCAATGGGGGGTGAGGGGGGGGGGGTCATTGATTGATTTGCTGCTTTACGTCCACGGTAGAAAGCTATGGTCATGTCGGGGCGGTCAGTTAATCTAACCAAACTATTCCCGGGCAGGCTTAGACCTCCTAAGCGGTTAACCAGTACTAAGTGTAAATATTTTCCCAGTAATTGACAACTACCCTTCTTCAACATTTGCTTCAGTCTCTAGGAGCAAATTCTTTCTTTTAAGAGTAGACCGTATTTGAGAATCTAACTTTCTCTTTGCTTCCCTGGATATTCCACAGAGAAAGTCAATATATAGGGCCTATAAAGTTGTTTCCGTTGGTAAAAATGACAAAAAGGGGGCAGAATTTTCAGTATAAGTGAAATCTCCCTTGGAGGTGTTTTAATTCAGCTATATATCTAAAAACTACTTGCTTCGACAAAGTCTGAGGTCTGGCCACGTCCCTTAAATTCTAGCTTACCTCTGTGAAAGCCTTGTCTGTCGTGCCGAATGTCATGGTCCCAAGACACAGGTTTGACACTTTGAGTCCAGAGTTGCCTAAAAAGTTGTACTCTACTCCTGCTGCCATTGTGCAAACTGGTTTGTATCTCCTGAAAATGATATAAGGCTGTTGGTTCACAAATAAACGCAAGTTTGTTATGTTTGTTAGTTAACAAATAAACTTCAGTTTGTTAAGTTACTAATTAATTAATCAATTCATTTATTTATTAATCAATTAATTAATTGATTAATTTATTAATCAATTAATTAATTGATTAATCAAAATTAATTAATTTATAATAAATTAGTTTTCTTTATTTATTTGTAGAGATACAGACAGAGACAGACAGACAGACAGACAGACAGACAGTTCAAATATTATATTTAAAAGTTCTAGCTAATATTATTAAAGAGCTTGCTGTTCGCTTTTCCGATCATTTCCAGCTTTAGAGTATGCACTTATAAGTTGATACGGTAATAAATGAGGGTTTAAGTGATATAAGTTCCGAGTTTGCATTTCCGACTTAGACATAGGCTGTCGCTGTCTTAAGTTATATGCGAATTGTGTATGCCAATACCAGGCCGCATACATCAAAGCGGTCACGCAGTAAAACAAAAATCCGTATATTTTACGGTAGAAAATCTATGATTAAAGTAGTAATATACTCACCGCCGAATATAGATCTAGTAGAATCCTCGTCCTGCCCAAAATCGAGAATTTTAGACTGATTTACTAAATATATACGCGAGATAATCGGGGCATGTTCTGAATTGCGGCCCGGGTCTAATTACGCAAAATGCATTTTTTGTTATTTTTAGAAAATACTTTAATAGTTAGGTATAGGTTAAAAAGTGGGACTCACTATAGATGCGTCCCAGTTTTTAAACTTTGCTTAATTAGCCGCGTCAGGTTAAGATGCTCTGCCGGCAAAAATTATTTGCGTCTCGTGAAAGGGTGCGTTACGAATTTGCCCATATCTGTATGACAGTTTCATATTCTGAGTTACATGTATACCACCCAGAGGCGTAACTACGGGTGATTACATGTTACGCACAATTACGCTTTATACCACTTGAGGGCAAGAATCTTTGCAATTTACAAAATTTCAGCATCATCAAATACGAAGGTGCGTGTTGAAATTTTGTCAATTTGACAAAATTTCATTACGCACCTGCGTATATGCGTACAGGCAGTTATGCCCTTGCATTACGCACCTGCGTATATGCGTACAGGCAGTTATGCCCTTGCAACCGTTCGTCCACACCTAAAGATCTTCCGTACAGACGGACAAACATAAATATTTTTAATGACACCGCAGCCTATAACTGATTGGCGTCGCGCAAAAAAGGTTCTTACTGCGACCAAACAAAACTCGAATCAGCCTGCGCATCCGCGAGGTCTGATTAGAGTATTCATTTTCGCATATACACTTAATTAATCTTGGAGTATCTATAAAGGGGCAAGTGAAGACTGACCCGTTTGTGCTAAAACCCCGTGCGTAAGGTATCATGGAACTTCAACTTGGTCCAAGTCCTTGAACCAAGTTCGACAAAGTTAGACCAAGGTATCCAAGTTGGACCAACGGATCGAGTTTTAAGTTAGCAAAGCAAAATGCTTAATAAAAAATGAATATTTTGCTTTGGCACTATACATACTATGTTTTTGTGATTATGAAAAGAACTTTTTTAAATGCGGCAGAGGATAATGCCATTATGGTCAGGGCCTGCTGAAAAGAAGTCAACGACAAAGTAGCAATTAAAAATGCCACTTGATTGGAAAGACTTATTGAATACAAGGACTATTTACGAATGAACAAAGAAACATGCAACAAAGTAAGACCATATATGAAAAGAAAGATTTCTTAGGCTAGGAGGAAAAATAGGATACGTTCCTAGTTTCTCTAACCAAGTTGGGCCAAATCTAAGTTCATCCATGTAGTGTTTAGCCGCTCCAAAAACTTCGACCAAGTTCTAGGTGACTTTAATGCTGGTCCTCCTTCTTTACACAGAGTTTGACTTGGGTTCAGCATCGCTCGATTCTATTATTCACATGATTTAAGGCGCGTTTTTACGGAGCGTACCAGTTAATGCACGTTTTGCATTACGCTTGTTCTGATTTACATACAGTATTCATTTCTGCTGAGGCGTGCACAATGTACCGTAATGGCTCGAAATATCGGGAATGTGTTTGTCAAACAGCGTAAGGGAATAAGGGAACGGTCATTATTTATCAGCTGGGTATGAGGGGGGTGGGGTTGAAAACCTGCTCTGTCGGCGGGCGGTCGGGGGCGCAGTATTTTTTGTTGACTGATGCTGGGGGGGAGGGGGGGGGGAGGGGCGGGGTCATGAAATTATACGCTTTCTTGTACTTGTGATTTTTCCAATATCGGTGGCTTCTCTACCTAATAACTCTCATGCCCAATGTGCAGTATAGCTTGTAAAGTACAACACTTTAACACACATTGCGCACGCGTGGGCACACAGTGCATGATATACACAAGGTAACGGGGGAAGGGGCCCGATAGGATTCAAAATTGGAATACTCTTTTATCGTGTGTCTAGTGCACTACCGCTTTGCCACTGGGCTCCACCACAGAGAATACCGTAGTCTTCCAAAAATCTTTGGGTGCATAGGTCATTGACTATAATTACAGTTGATAAACGAAGCACTAATGAAAGTTTTTTTTCCACTTTGCTATGTGTGTATGAGGGAAACATTTCATTGGGTGGATCTTATGAAAATTCCTCCCCACCCCCCACCCCCACCCTGACCCCCCATCCCCAGCTGATAAATAATGACCGTTCCCAAACGTAGATCAGACTGCCACCGTTAAAGGCCATCCACGGTACCTCAGGGTCGCAAATATTATTATCAAATGTGGGTTATGGAATACCTGTGGGTAAAGGCCGACTTCTTCGATTATCCATTCCCGCTGGGCACATAACGTTGAATATACACTGAACCAATGTTGATTCAACGTCAATGTTGATTCAATGGATATTCAACGTTGTGTGCCTGTTGGGTTAGTATAATTATAGAAATTGGTGGATATATCCTATATTTGAGGTCATTTAGGTACCGATGTTTGTAAGATCTACAGCTGTTAATATGATGGCTGAAAAACAGAACAGAACAGAACAGAACATATCCTTTATTCTCTCAGGTCATGAGGTACTGACAAACATACATTTCAGGTGATAGGCAAGTTATCAATTAAAATACATGTAATTCTCATTTATAGAAAGAGAGCACAGGCCGAGCACAGAGGATTAAAAACTAATAACTATAGCTAATACATCTTTTTCAAGTTTTTTGCAGGCTGAACCAACCTATAGTTTCGAATGCTAGCAGATCGACTTCCTACCAGCCAAGGTACGACCCACGGCAGCCCGTCCCAAACTCCCGGGATTTACTGGCGCGGGTCGCACCACGTTCGACGCTGATAGGATCCGTGAACCGCATTCGGACCTATAGTTTGAGAAATCTAGGGGACAGATATTATATCAACACATCTTGTTTCATTGATCATCTACAAACTTTTGACGAGCCAAAGTATTTAACTATTGTAGCGATCGTACTACGACGTAATACTTTACATAGGCATTTTATAACGTAAGCAAAATGATTGTCAAAGCAAACTGCATCCTATAAAAAACTACCAATTTTCCTTGATATACTTCGAAATTACCTTGATATACTGAAAAGGTTAGGTCGGTCGATCAATCGACCGACCAATCTGTCGGTTTTTTACAGTTTTGTTTATATTTTAGATAAACAGTGCTTTACCGATATTCTCTTGACACCTCTAAAATGTTGGAGGACTCTCAACATAAATAAGAGGAATGGATTTTCGCATGATTTGTCCTTTTCCTGAAGTAGTGGTTGTGCTTTCAGACGTTGCTGAGTGAAATAGATCTTATGACATCAAGATTTAAAACATAATAGCAATTTTGATTTTGTAATCGCTACCAGCTATGTTAATTGATCAATGCGTCACCGTCGAGGCATTCTCAAATGAGACGCGACGCGAGATAACCAACAAAGTGGCATGTGCACCCAGCAAAGGCTCAGATCAGCCTTGGCATTCGCCCAGTCTTATCAGAGTCTTTGCTTTGCGCTTAAAGGATAGCTAAGGGCCTGTTGGGGCTTGTCATACTTTAATGTGTGTATTCATGGTAGCTATATAAGAGCCAGCTTTATGCTAATAAACGTAGTCCATATTCAGCTAGCCTTTTGTTGGTGTCTCTAAGTACCGTACATAACAGTAGATAGCTTTTTTTTCAATTTTCCCATTATAAGTCTATGAAAACTCTAAGCTGTCATAGCAACCAAACAGAAGAGCTAATTTTAATAAAAAAAAAAACATAAAATCTGTATAGACTTATATGACGAATATTTCTATAAAGTCTCAGTGTCATACAGCTTAGGATTTCTGATAAGATAATTTTTAAATATATTTTTTCCATTATTTGCATTTTGGTTTCCATGACAACGAATAAAAATTAGCGGTGGGCTAAAAACCTATAACTGAAAGAAGACTACTCAGGAAACGTTCCTATAAAAGTTTTGTAAAAGCATCTGCAATGGCAAAGCCGTAAATGCCATTTTTCAAGTTTCCCCATTATAAGTCAATGAACTCTATGTCGGCATAGCAACCAAACTAAACAGCTGATTTTCATGAAAAACATCAACTTTCAATCTCTCTCCCAGCTAACGGATGCTACAAATGTAATCTAGGCCTAATCGTCTAAATATTTTTTTTCCATTTTTTGCATTTTAGTTTCCATGTCAACCAAAAAAATAGCAAAGGGCCAAAGAGCATATGGCTGATAGTCTACTCAAGGAACATTTCTATAAAAAATGTCAAAATATCTGCATTGGCTTGGCAGTAAATTTCATTTTTCTATTTTTTCCCATAAAAGTCGCACTGACTAGCTATCCAGTCCTCCTTCGCTTTCTTCACTGCCTTCTGAATCCTCTTGTTTGCTTCCCTGTATTCTTCTGCTCCTTCTGCTTCATACCTCTTCTTCTTCAAATTTCTCCTCTCATCACAGAGGTCGAGAACATCACTAGTGACCCAGGGCTTTTTCCTGCGACGTTCCTTCCCAAGTATCTCACTGGCTGTATCAGTCACTACTGTATTGTAGGTGGTAATCATGGTATCTATGTCCATGTCATCATCCCTCAGACCAATTAGTGGTGCAAATTTTCCACCTATTGTTGCTTGAAAAGTGCATGCCACATCTGGGTCCCTTAGCTTCTCAAGATCAAACTTTAGTCTTGACTGGGTTGGCTTTCTAGCCTTCTTCAGACGAACTCGGAAGGTCATCATCACCAGGTCATGGTCCCTTCCTATGTCTGCTCCAGGAAAACTCCTTGTCCTATGGATGTTAACTCCTGTTCGCACCATTGAGCAGCTATACGACATGGCTACAAGTGCAGTCCTGATAAATGGCAGCACAGGAGAATGGTTCAGAACAACAGTTGGAATAAGACAAGGATGTCTTCTGTCACTCACCCTCTTCAGCATTTTTCTTGAACGGATCATGTCTGGTGCACTGGAAGAACATGACGGAAAGGTTAGCATAGGCGGCAGAAACATTACCAATCTGTGGTTTGCCGATGACACAGACGCTCTAGCTGAGGAAGAGCAGGAACTATAGAAGCTTTGTTGAAAGTCTCGATCAAACCTGCACAAGGTACAGGATGGAGATCAGTGCTGAGAAGACCAAACTGATGACGAACAGCGCAGATGGCATCCAGAGGGAGATCAAGGTGAAAGGGCAGAAGCTGGGTACCGTAACAAGCTTCAAATATCTTGGAGCAGTTGTCTCAGATGATGGCTCAAAACATGAGGTTCTCTCAAGGATTGCACAAGCCACTTCAGCTCTTATCAAGCTGAAACCAATTTGAAGATATCTCTTGGATCAAAGGTGAAACTTATGCGCTCCCTTGTCATTTCCATATTTCTGTATGCCTGTGAATCGTGGACCTTGACAGCAGAGTTAGAGAAAAGAACGCAGGCCTTTGAGATGAGATGCTACCGAAGGTTACTGAACATTTCATACAAGGACCATATAACCAATGATGGGGTTCGCAGGAAGATCCAAGCAGCCATTGGAGAATACGATGAACTCCTGATGCTGGTCAAGAAACGGAAACTAAGGTGGTTTGGCCACGTCACAAGGTCTTTGGTTTAGCAAAGACGATTCAACAGGGCACAGTGAAAGGAAAAATAAGAAGAGGCAGGCAGAAGAAGAGGTGGGAAGACAATATCAAGGAGTGGACAGGAATGGATTTTGCCAGCTCAACTAGGGCAGCTGAAGACAGGGCAAGGTGGAAAGGGATTGTTTTGAAGTCATCTGTGGTGCCCCAACGACCTAGTAAAGTTATGGGATAGAATAGAATATAAGGTTATGGGATAGAATAGAATATAAGTCTATGAGAACTCAAAGTTGCCATAGCAACTAAACTAAAGAGCCAATTTTCATAAAAACACAAACTTTCAATCCCCCAGCCCACGGATGCTACAGATGAAATTGGGCCCAATCTGCCAAGTGGCTTCAGAGAAGATGTTGTTTGAAGGTGTTGACGGACGAAGACATACGACGATCACGGATAACGGTTGCCTATCCTATAAGCTCCCCCGAAGCCTTCGGCTCTGGTGAGCTAAAAGAAAGTATAACGCCATGGACAAATCTACAGACTTCGAGATAAAATCAGCCTTTGGTTTAAACATATTTTATTCGTTTTTTAAATTGTAACATACATACATATATATATATATATATTCCATAATATATATATATATATATATACAATACAATCTTGGGATTAGAACGAAAGCTGAGTGCTTATAGAGTTCTTCTCCCTAATACACTACAACTGTATGCAGTATGGCGGATATTTGTATATAACTTCAAATATTAAACCAAATTTGATTCTATATTTAGGTAGAAAAGGATTAACAAATGAAGCCCTGCTTATCAAAAAAAAAATATAATAACTTAGTAACTTAATGCGGATTATATAGAAAAAAGGTATAAAGCTAGACAAATTAGAGTACAAGAAAAAAATACACATAATAATAATAAGTACATGTACAAGTGACCAATGAGAAATCCACAAAACATAACAATTAAATAGGATAATGTATAAAATACTGTAAACTAACAGAGAAAAATACGTAAAAAAATAATAATAGTCTTACTAAAAAATGAAGCCTTTCATATAAGAAAGAAGCTAAATATAAAGGGCTAGTGGTTGCAAATCAGGTCGTGTCGTTGTTACCCATCACCGTAGAGTGTCGTACTTTCTGAGGCCTGGGGCCGTATTCATAAAACGACTTAAGTGGTTGCTATGCTGTTGCTAAGGCTAAATTTCTTTGAAGGAGATTCGCTACAACTATGAAATTTGGTCTGGAGGAACAGTCTTCGTAAGACTGTTCCTCCAGACAAAATTTCATAGTTGTAAGGAATCTCCTTTATAGATATTTAGCCTTAAGTGGCTTTATGAATACGCCCCCGGTTTCGTTCAGTTTGGCATAAAAATTGTCCCTGATGGATTTTTCTCCAAACTTAACATTGCAAACGAAAATTCTATGCCGGACTGGATGGCACTAGTGAGAAAACTGTACCTTGCCGCTGATTTGATCTATTTTCAGTTTTCGTACGCCACTCAAGTTGCTAAATGTTCACCATTATCAACACGAAGACAAGTGCTTCTGTTGTGTCATTCGCTGTTTTTTTCTGATGTAATTTTGGCAGAATATCTACTTTGTTTGGTTTTTGTTTGGTGCTTGACCTTTTGTCCATCGAAAACGAGCAGAAACAGAGTGCAAAGATGGGGTGATGATGGCTGCTAAACATTTTAATAAGTTGTTTGTCAGAGCGTTTTCTCGTGAAAAATGTCTTTAAATTCAACGGTCTTTTACACCGGTCTTTTACACCGCAAGCCTTTTGGTTAGTATCAAACTGATAATGTCAGCCGCAATACGACAAAACCAACAAAGTGCCATGTGGCGCCCAGTGAAAACTCAGATCAGCCTGGGCACCCGCCGAGTCTGACCAGCGTCTTCGCTGTCCGCATGGAGTATGGCCCTTAGCTACCATTTAAGTGCACGGCAAAGAATCTGATCAGACTGGGCGGCTACACAGGCTGATCTGTGTCTTCGCTTGGCGCACGTGCCACTTTGTTGGTTTCGCGGCTCATGTACTGTTGTTGGTTGGTTTGTTGCTTAACGTCCACGGTAAACAGCTAAGGTCATGTCGGGACGGTCAGTTGTTACCTAACCACACTATTCCTGGCCAGGCTTAGGCCTCCTAAGCGGTTAACCAGTACTAAGTGCACATACTTTCGCCAGTAACTGACAACTGCCCTTCTTGAATCAGCGGAAGGAGAAACAACAGTATGTGGCCAGACCTGGTTTCGAACCCAGGACCTCTGACTTATGAGTCAGGTGCCCTACCGATTGCGCTACGCGGCCTGGCTCTCATGTACTGAATAATAAAGAAACAACCATACGTTACTGGCACTTTATTTCACTAAAAATAAGCCATAAAGTGTACACAGAGTATTATCAATATGCATATACTCTCTGCATCTGCAGGTGCTGCCAATAAAATCTTTCAGAATAAAACAGGAAAGAGATTATGGTCGCCACACTGCCACGCCAAGAATATACCTGTATCTATATAATTCATCTATAAAGAACATTCCATCGCACATGACAGCTTTAGTCCTGGGATGGCTGGGAGTGTTGTGTGGGTGTGTATGTGTGTGTGTTTGGGTAGGGTGGGGTGGCGACGGCGGGTAGGTGGAGATAAAGGAGTTGTAAGCAAAGGAGAAATGGCAGCCTTTTTCACAGCAAGAATTGAAAAACATAAGTGAAACATGATCGGAAAGGAATAGAAATTTTTCAATCTTCATTTTTCATCCAGTATTGATTTAGTCCCTACTGTGAATGCATGAGCAGCGCATGAGCAGATGATGAGAGTCTACCCACAATCTGACAAGCTCCAGTGAAGTTTTATGTTTATTATGATTTCCTGTTTTCGTTCCCCTTGAAGAAATATCCTTTCGTTTGGGGCGGGCGGGGGTGCGGAATGTTATTTAGAGGCTGCCTGGATAGGTAGATAACTTGCAATTATACAATTTTACAGCCTTTTCAGCAATATTTCAGTCATATCAGGACGATTCGAGGTAGATAATGAAAAGCTGTGCGAACAGGAACCCCCTTACTTTTGAAAAGCTTTCCCTCTCTAGCGGGAATCAAACCTGGAAAGCTAGATCAGCAAGCCAGCTCTTAACCAACTTAAGTACCAGGATTTGGGCTGTCAAAGGGTGATAGACTATAGGTTATATTTCTAATATCAAGTCTAAAATCAGACAATAAAAGTTAAAGAAATACTGAAAATGGCACGTGAGATTATTACACTAACTAACTGTTTAAGCTTTCCAATCATGTAATGCTTGATATCAGTACAGACGAAGTTAGTCTGTAGACAAAAATCTCATAAAGTCAAGTTTATTTTCAGATGGACTGGTTTTCGGCCGTCCCAGATCTGCCCTGGCACCTTTTGCAATTTTGATTTCCAACAGAAGCGGGCCTTTAGTTGATCTCATTTTCTTGACCGCTTCCAGAACCTCTTCTTCGGAAGATGCTAACAGCGTCTGAAAATGAATTTATCATATCACGTCGCATCTGAGAGTGAAATAAAGCCATGCATTAAAAACGGTAATCCACTAGTGGATCAAATATGCAAATTACGTCGTAACGTTATGCGTTGACGTCCATTAAATGTCGCGTTTTCTTAGGGCGAAATCGTGACGTTTTAGTGCAAAATTTGCTTATAAAATGCGATTTTTGTGTCATATGATAAATAAAATCTTGCATTCGTGCTCCTGTATTATTGAATTTATTAAACTCGTTGGGGAAAAAGATAAGATGCTCGGCAAGCCTTGCATCTTATCTTTTTTCCCAACTCTTTTAATAAATTCAATAATACATGAGCACTCATGTAAGATCCTCTATAGACATATCCATACACCATGTACTGACACAGAGACAAACATCCGTTTTATAGGGTTCTGTATGTTTTGAACCAGCACATTGTCAGCCGAAAATATAAAACAAAATGTTGTCCAAACGTCTGGCACACATAAGGTTGCCAACGTTTTGATTTTTCTCCATAGCCACAAGGTTTATCGAATCTAATGTGAAAACAACTTTTTCTATCCTGAGCAACATCATGAAAATTTTGCATAAAATGAGAGTCAGAAACGCCGAAAAAAAAATAATAAAAAAAACCCCGGACAGTGAATACCGCATTAAATCTCCTTTAATTTTACAATGGTGAGCTAAAAATAATTGATTTGGCAGTTATATATATAATGTATATATACATATGTTAGTAATTAATCATAAATAAGATATTGATTAGTAGCAACTTATACATTCGTAGCCAATTTGAGGAAACTCTTTTGTGGCTTCGTATGAAATGTTCAGGAGTGAATGGGCATCTATTTTGTCAAATACTCATTTTCTGAATACTTCCGAAACAAGAATCCATTTCATACATAAGTGAAGAAATTCACTAACCTCTTTATAACCGCACCCTCGAGCTATGTGTCTGAACGAGAAAGATTCATGATTCCGTGCCACAGTGGGCTGTCCTCCTACAGAATCATGGGCCCCATTGTTGATTATGATGTGTTTTAAGTTGGGAGGCCCCCGCTGACCTATGATAGCTTGGGATCCCATATGCATAATTGCTGCACCATCACCATCCAAGCAAAATACCTACAGTATGAAACATATTGTAATAAATACCAAATCAAATGCTTTAAAGCGTGTTAAAGATAGCCAAGAAACGATGGGTTAAACACTCGCCCGCTAAACCGAGAACTGGCTTCCCTTGCATACAGTCTTTCATCATCAAAATCCTGCCAACAGCGCTGAATATAACTGAAATATTATTGAAAGGGTAATTAAGACAGACAGCCATCCATCTGTACATGGTCAAGCACTGGAGGCACACACACACACACACACACACACATAACGAAATATGCGTTATGTGTTGGGCCGCAGAAACTACAAGCGGTGTCACTGAAGCCATATCCGTGACCTTCCTAATATTATAACTCGTTTGAAATCGAGCAATAAAATGAAGCAAATACCAGTCTTGAAAACTGGTATTAAATACATGAAGATATTTACATTACATGTATATGTATGAGGTCTTCAGGGACCATTGTACCTACCTGCCTGTCTGGTTTCTGTAAAGCTATTCCGAGTGCTATGGATGAAGCATGTCCCATTGATCCGACCATAAGAAAATCCCTTTCGTGTCCTTGTTTAAGTGCAACTCTACAACATAAACATTGTGATACATCGCAGGTAAAAAAACTGCTTTATATTGATATACAGTGTGTTAAGAAAGGTCGTAGACATTATTTAAACTTACACTGAAAGCTTAATGATGTAATAATTTTGGCAAAACTTTGTAAGTGTGACATAGGAAGCACCACCAAAGATATGCAACATATAAATTCTTTTTCGATTTTAAAATGACGAGAAAACCTGAATTGCCATGGACACACCCACTTCAGGGCTGACAATGGTGAAGGCAAAATTTTGATTTGCATTAGAATTCGGCATCTTAAAAGCTTGTTTTTTTTTTTTTTTTTTTTTTTCAAAACTAATAGAAATGTTTAAGATGTAAAAGTATTGGTATTGCACAGAACAGTTTTGTGAATTTTTTTTTCATTTAGTTTTTATTATTTTCCGACGGTTTACTATGGAATTTCTGACTCAATCAAAACGGTACCCCCATTCTCAATTGAAACTTTAAATTTTAGGGGCTAGGAATAGAATCTCTATCAGTATTTGTAAACACAGAGACATTTTGCAGATTTCATTTAGTCTCTTGTTATTGATTTGTTCTCACATTGCGCATAAACATTTGATCTGGTTTTTCTTTTCATATTTGTCTGCAAAATCACTCTAAACAAATGACTCTTTAGATTTAACTTCAGATTCATTTTTCATTGAATTTTGTACTAAAACCTTGTTGTTTTGAAACAAATTAGGTAAGAATATGAAATTGTTGAGGGAACTCTTCAAATATTTTTTACTAGGGTAAAACTCCCTGTAATTAACAAATTTTCTTGTCATTTAGATGCATTATTGTCGTACAAATGCTATTTTATCAACACCTTGGCATAATTTGATTTTTTGGTGGTAAAATGTCAAATAAATACTAATTTACAGATACACCATAAATATTTTATTTTTTTTCTCTTGTGTCCCTCTAAGACCCACTCCGTGAAATAAATCAGTGATTTTATGTCATATTTTGAATTCAAGTTTCGTTTCAGATGTTAATCCATTACCCCCATCCCTTTGGCAAAATATTCATGTTTCATTTGCTTTTTCATGTCAGTGTTTCATCTGTCAAAATGGGGAAGTTGTCTACAAGTCCTTGCAAGCTGTAACTAATAAAATACGGTTTGGCTTAGTCTCTATCATTTAAGTTAGTTTCACAGAGGGATAAGAATAAATAACAGTTTAATATGCAACACCTTTATGTGTAAAATCCACAATAAATAGCAGGCCACTTTGACACCTTGGGTATGAACTGTTAATTTTATTACAGTAAAGTGCGGTTGTAAAAGTTCTTACATTGTGGATCCTTTAATACTGAATAGTTCTTGAAACCTGTGAAGTTTTAAGATTTAATGAATGTAACTTCTGAAGTTATAAGTAATATTGTAATGTCTTCGAACTTTCTTAACACCCTGTATTTAGAATAGTATCCCTTAAAAATGCACAGTGTTCTTAGCAAGTATCCCTACAATCCGAGACCCCTCCTATTCCAATAACCCTCAAATTTCATTCATTTTCTTCAAAAGTATCTATATCCCTTTAAATACTTCATGTTATAGCCCCTGTATCCCTGAATACCCTTCCGAACGTCATAAATCTTCACCTGACACAACTTAATTCACTTTGAAACATAGAATCTTGTATACCTATATTCATATAGTTCTCTAGACAGCATCCCTGTTGTCGCCACAACAACATCAGTGGATCCTAGGCTGTCAACTATTTTCTTCACTGCTGTTTCTCGTTTAAGAGTAAATGCTGTTGAATCATCTTTTGGTGGTTTATAAGGTGCAAATGTCTGTTTTCTCACCAATAAAGCATAAGGCCTAACTGAGTGATCCATGTGTTCTTTAGCAATTTGTAGGGCCTGAAAATCACAGGATAGAAGTGCCCTGGTCAAAAGTATTGTATTATTTTATTTATTCCTGGTCAATAGTCTTCAAGAATTCTAACATTACGTTAACGTTTTCCTCATTGAACGCATAGGAAGCGGCATCGTGTGAAAAATTGTGATAATTCTCTTTCGGCAAACGTCGAGACGTGCCAATGTCGCGCCTTAGTAACGTCGAATGTTAACATTTGCTTCTGTCGACATCCGCCTCAAAACTAGTCCTTTACAAATGTTGTATTATACTTGCAATTTCATTTTGCATAATGTTTGAATCAAAATAATTCTTCCTTACCCGTGAATTATCGCTGATTAACACAGGTGTTGTCGGGCAGATACAAATATTTATCCACTTCGGCTTCTTTTAAAGATTCTAATTTTACCACACTGCAGCTGGTGTTGTGCCATGTGGCGGCCGTAAAACGTCTCCCCGTACATCATCCATAGTGCAGATTATATTTTATTTACATCCTTTGAGATCAGAGGATAGATTCTGAGAAATCTAAAATTTGAGATCGATTTAGACTATTATTCTAAATCATCGTCTTTTATATCATTGGATCCTTTTGAAATTAACCAGTCTTTGAATCGACTGCCCAATTAAAATTAAGAAATTACGGTATGTTTTTTTCTGGTTTCGTCACCAGATATTATCAGGGTCACTGACGAGGCTTTATTAGCCGAAACTACGTAGTCTGGCCCATGTTCCTACTTCTGTATGTATTCTCTGCTCTTGAAGGAACTTTTTAAGATTCTAATTTCACCGTCGTGAACTAATATATCTTGATCTTCCCTCAAACATGTGTTAATTAAGAAATACTATTTCCCAATAAGTGAATTATTAATGATTAACACATGTTGTTTGAGGGCAGGTCACGAAATATTAATTCACGACGGCGAAGCCGGAGTTAATTGGTACTCGTATCTGCCCGCCAACATATGTGTCAATCAGCGATAATTTATCGGTAAGGAAAAAAAATGAAAATACAAAGACATTTCCCAAAGAAGTATTTTGAGGCGGACGTTGTAAGAGGCGCCAAACTTGCATGATGCGACGTTAGCAACGTGATTTATCACGAAATTTCACACGATGCCGTTTCTTATACGCTCAACGGGAAAACTATTAACGTCATGTTAGAATCAGCGATAATTCACGGGTAAGGAAAAATTATTTCTTGAATAAACAAAATGACAAAAGACTTGTTTTCTTCTTTATTTATTCATTTCTTTATATTAAATACGGCCAATTTCTACAGAACAGTTACCGTGCATGTTGCACTCGTGGAAAATTATCATCATTAACTTGACATTGGTTGTGACTAGCATTCGAGATGGAATGTAGAACCTATCATTTATGGTGGGTTTTCGTATTTTATGATAACTAGAAAAGGTGTTTGTAAAACACTATGCCCCTAACCATTCAAGTACTTTTCAAGATATCTTGCTGCCAAGTTTAAAATGCCGAAATTTTCAAAGGGCCAAAGAAATTGACAGAATTCGTTAAAAAGTTACTTAATTCATCTACTCCTTATCTCCAATAAGCTGGCAAAGTTTCAAGCTCCTAACTAAAATACTTTTTGAGATATCTTGCTATCTTGCTGACAGTTTTATATTGCCGAAATTTTCAAAAGGACATAACGCTGATAAAACATGACGAAATTTGTTCAAAAGTTAATCGCTTCATCTACTTGTCATCTCCAATAAGATGGCATAGTTTCAAGCATCTACCTAAAAACTATTTGAGATATCTTGCTGACAAGATTTTATTATGATTTTTTTCCAAAGGGACATAACTCCATAAAGGGAGACAACTCAGACAAAAATAAAATACGGGTCAGCTTATTTTTGATGATGAATCCATATACGAAATTTCAAAACTCTACCATGCACAGTTCCTAAGATATATTATATGCATGACGAAAGGACGCACAGAGAAATGGACAACCCAGAAGCAATATGCCTCCTCAATTTTGTCGAAGTTGGGTGGCATAAAAAGAGTTATAATACATAAGTTAACTTAAAAACAAGGTTGTAATTCTTTTTTGTTATGATCATTTGAGTAATAATAAACAAGTTAATTGAAAATCAAAACAAGTTATTCGCCCCTTACAGATATAAAGTTTTGTCAGAAGCTATATCTTCCAAAAATTTTCTATTCGTATGAAAGATAAAATTTGTATACTGTAAGGAATACTCAGAACTAAACTGCTTACCGTTTCTACTTTCTCCACATCGTTTGGCAGAATTTCATAGGGTATTCCTAGAGCACCTTAAACAAAATTGGATTGTTTGGCAAGAGAAACTTAACTTAGAATTATCAGCATAATATCTTTTAAGGCAAATATTGGGTTGTTCTGAAATGTCTGATCATCAATGTATGCTGTTATCTAGAGCACTGATATCCCAAAGCACCCTCAAATACCAAAGAATATACTTTGGACATATTTCCATTTTCCTTTACAACAATTCAACTCTTTTACCTCAAACTACAGATATCTAAAAATAAATTTTACGGGACCAGAAAAGGTTTGATACGAACTTCGACTTTGAGATATCGACAGCTGCCTGTATATAAAGTAAGTAAGTACACCTGTATGATACATACATTATAACAAGTTGTCAACAAACGGCATAGCTCGCCGAACCCTTTGCTTGCCCATCATTGACTCAAAGTTCTAAGAATGTGACCTTGGGCTTCAAGGTCGATGAAAAAAGGTGATGTCCCTACAAAGTAAAAATCTGAAGCGGTATCTTTCATAGAATCAGGTTTAAACTCTTTCTACCATGCCACTATGATCTTATAAACCTTCCCAGAGATTCTGTTTTCATCTTTTTATGCAGAATTTTTGATTCACCACAAATCAGAACTTATCACCATCTCAAACGGTATAGATTTTGTACAATGATATAAAAACCGTCTTACATAACACCTACTTAGTAACCCTTCAGTAGCTTGCCCTTGGACAGCGTGTTGCGGTTCATCCTCCTTGCCCGGTTCTCCACGCCAACCCACCAACAAAAGCATAGGAATACTGTAGACACCAGGATCAGCCAATGATAGCAGAGGATTCACTGTGTTACCCAGTCCCGAATTCTGTATAAAATACGAGCTATTTTATCAGCAAAATTCAACAGAAATGATGTGCACTTTAAAAGAACCTTATCTTTAAAGTGCAAAAAGCCAGATGAAAACATGTACGTCTGCAAAGTAGAAAAAAATAGTTTCTTCGAAGCTGTATCATATTGATAATTCGAAGAATACAGGGCAAACACAGTACATCCAGATGAGGCAGCTAATTATGAGCCGCCTCATCTGAATAAACGCTGTTTGCAAATTTAACCTTTTCACTTTTGATGCTATCTGCTAAAACTGTAAAATATCAACTTGGCAATGCTTATTAAAGTGTTATTATTTTCTATCATAGTGATGGTTGTACTGCTACTGAGCACTGACCTACTTAGCTAACCTGGACGCGGTAATGTATAGAGAATGTACACGGGAATGACAATGACAAACAGAATTTGACCTAGATCAGTCTCTGATGAGAAACCTATAATGCGTGTATAGATACTTAACAATTATGCTTGGTGAACTCGAATTCATGTATTTATAGAATGTATTTATTCCTCGTTTAGTACATTTATTTTTATGACTTTTGTAGAAATTGGCTAAATTTTATGCAAACAGTGTAGAACTGTCTCAGATGCCGCGGTCTATTGCGCTCGATTCTGGTCTTTCACCGTTTGTGTCTTTTTTGTGGGACGCAAGAGATACATAAAGTTACAGAGATACATATTTTATTAGTAAGAGACCATATAATATGAGCCGCGACACGAGAAAATCAACAATGTGGTTGTGCGCCCAGCGCAATCTCAGATCAGCATGGGCATCCGCCCAGTCTGTTCAGAGTCTTCGCTGCCCGCATATAGGTAGCTTAGACCCTTAGCTATCTTTGAAGCCCTTAGTGAAGAGTTTGATCGGACTGGTCGGATGCACAGGCTGATCTGAGTCGGCACTGGGCGCACAACCACTTTGTTGGTTTTCTTGTGTCGCGGCTCATATACATTATCATATTTCGAATGCATAAATCATGTAAGAATCCTGCAAGAGAGATAATACTTATTAGTGTATGCATATAACAGCACATACGAGAGTCATATCCATGTAAGAGATATTTGAGCCGCGAGACGAGAAAACCAACAAAGTGGTTGTTCGCCCAAAGCAGACTTAGAACAGCCTGGGCATTTGCCCAGTCTAATCAGACTCTTCGCTTAGCGTTTAAAGGGTAGCTAAGGGTCTGATTTACCACCATGCGGACAGCGAAGACTCTGATTAGACTGGGCGGATGCCCAGGCTGATCTGAGTCTGCGCTGGGCGCACAACCACATTGTTGGTTTTCTCATGTTGCGGCTCATTTATGCTAAACAACACTTCAATACGATATTCATTTAAATATTATTACTGTGCTCGGCAAGGGCCAGATCGAAAATCTGTATGCCAAGACATTGTGCTTGATGGTGGCGCTTCGCGAGTGGCAGCTCAATAACTAAACATCAGGCGCCATCCCACCATCCAGCCAATGTTCTAGATCAGACCCAGGCTAAGCAAAACAAAACATATTTTACCTTTGCAAACTGCCTTTTATCCTAGTGTAAATGCGAAAAGCGAAATTAATTTAAAGGCATTAATGGGTTGATCAGTGGTTCGTTTTGATCAGCAAGGCTTACCTGCAAATACACCAATGCTCTTTTGCCTGTTGCTAGGTGATACCCGGCAGCCAATCCGATGGCGTTTCCCTCATTAGCTGTGATCACGTGGTTTTCTGCTGGAGACGTATGTGTAACGTAAGCACAGAAATCTGAGAAAATGAAAAACAATGAAAACTTGCAGGTTGGGACAGCACTGACTGAAATAATAACAAGAGCTGTCGCCTGACAGCATAACTTGCCTGATTTGGTGCTTGCCCATCGCACATACATTGTAGTATTGTGACCCACCTTGAAAGTAACAATGCAGATGTGGTTAGCACAACATAAAACTTTATACAAGCATGCATGTACATGTACACCATTGTCAACATATTTATTAACAACAGCTTTAAGTAAAATTCTATAAGCATTTTCTATAAACTTCTTAATCGAGATGCAATAAAATAAGGCGAAAGGAATAGTTCTTGGAGGATAAAACCTGGCGTTTATTCTAAAAAAAGCTTCTGACACTCGTTAATCGATGTTCGCTCGATAATTGGTCAATTTCATAAATCGATTCTCGCGCACAAAATTTCAGCTTACGTAGTAGCATCATGCATCTCTATTAAAAAGACTCTTACCCTTCAAAAGAGAGTCAGGTACACCACAATAGAAGTCAATATCTAGTACATTTTTCAGCTGTTGATAAAATGTTGCTGGGTCTAGCAGGTCTTTGGCCATCAAAACGTCTCCTTATTGCGTCTCTTGCACTATATAATGCTGAAAGTAATCCAGGAAAGCCAACGTACTGGATAAGAGCCGAGTTGTGATTTTTTGCAGTCATTTTTGAAAATCTATGTATACTAGTCGATATACCGATGTCAGTTGGACATCGGTATTTATACATTAAAAATATAAATATGCACATTTTATTTGATTATTATACCACCCTTTCCAGTAAATGCCAATTTTAGCACGAAATATTTCGCACTGGGCAGCAAGGTCTACACGTATAAGGGTGGTATAAAATAGTTATACCATGGTTTGCCCGCCTGTACGCGAGATAATCCACTACCTAAATCTCGTGGATTATCTCCTCGTAAAGGCGGGCAAACCATGGTATAACTGCATCTATTACTTATTTCTGTGCGAGCGATACCATTTTCATGATAAACAGCACAATTATGTCTAAACAAACTGCATAAGCTACACTACCCAGACTTGCTTTGGCTCTGGCTGATAATATACAATTATTGACATTTGTTGAGATGGACATGAAGTATTATTATATGACCAAGATGTAACACGCAATTTCATTGGCTAATTTGACGTCACGTGCCGGTCAATATTTTGCGATATTCACCGGCCAGTCAGTGAATATTACTTTTACGCTGACGTCATTGTATTTTCGTGACGTGACGTCTGATGTACGTTGATGTTGATGGCGTAACGTCGCGAGATAATACCATGTAGTACCATCATAAATATTTAAGGAGACAGTATTTAGAATTATCATATAATAAAACAATTGTTGACCTTTATTTCGGTGAATATGCAGTTTTATTGACCTGCAAATACAACATATTGACCTCCGCTTCGCGTCGGTCAATATGTTGTTTGCAGGTCAATAAAACTGCATATTCACCTCAACAAAGGTCAATAATTGTATATTATTGAATAGTAAACAATTTGCATATTGACCGACGCGAAGCAGAGGTCAATATACATTGTTTACTATTCAATAACAGCTCATGTGCACCGAAACAAAAGTCAACAATTGTTTTATTATATATTTATTATAAGTTGAGTTGAACAGCAACTTAGCGTCAAATTTCAGTTGACGTTACTTCACAAACTGTGCGCCATTAAGACATTACGTCATCAACCATGTGACATTAAGACGTTGTGTCACAAACTATGCGACATGAAGTAATGTCTACCGCACGTGATCAGCCTCTGAACCAATGAAATGGGTTTTATTTATAGATTATATAATAATATGCAAATATTCACACGGCATTAAGATGAATAGGTACACTTCCATGTTTTTTCAGCCATTTTAGGAAGCGAAGTTTTTCTCTCTCACTATTTTCACTATTTTGAGAATGATGCTGGCGCCCACTGAATTTGGAAACTGGCGTCATTGATTTTTTAAATCGAGTTTAGGAGAGAATGACAATCATTCTCTCCTAAACTCGAATTAAAAAAGACACGACAAAAAACAACAACAACAAAAACAAACAAACATTAAAACTCTATTTAGCCCTAACACAGGTGGGGATTGTGAATATGTGTATTAGAGATTGTAGACATGTTTTACTTTTGCAAAACGAATAGACATTCACGTATATCCTTGAAAGAGTGAAAGGTTTTTACTAACAAACTTGTTGTAACTATGACTTTTTCAACTAGTGGTTTGGGAAAATATACTATTTCAGACTGGGACTGGTGCCCTTAATAGGGTGAAAATCATTGCAAAGGCAGATACATTTTACGACATCCTGTTTGCTACCCTTTTTCATTGTAGGTTGCTATTCAAGGAAAGAATTTCTTCTTGCGGAGCAAATTATTTTCTGTCAGTACTTACATACATTAGGGACGAGTCATTTATTGTCAGCTGGGGGGGCCGGGTACATTTAGGGGGGGTCGGAATATTTTTTGGTGATATACTGGGGGGGTCGGAAATAAAAAAGCCTTGGAGCAGGGGGGGGTCATATATTTTATTAGGCATATTGGGGGGGGGGGGGGTCAGAATTCTTCCATCAGTTTTCATTCTTAAAAATGTCTCAGCTTCTGGGGGGCAAAGCCCCCCAGACCCCCCATTACTCCTTATATTTCAGACTCTTTTCTTTCAAATTCACGACTTAAAACTTAAAAGACTTTATGGAAATTACACAAAAAGACTTGGGGGGCTTCATATCTAAAACACCAAATTTTTCATTGATATGCTAGAGCAGTATGAAAGTGTCTATAAAATCATGTCGAGTAGATGATTTTGTGCTCAATTAAATTTAATGCCTGCATTTGTGATATCAGCTCTCCACGTGCCTTTTCATCAGCAAAAACACTGTGGCTTCTGGGGGTGCAGCCCCCAGACCCCCCACCACCCACAGACCCAGTTAATATTATTTACAGTTAAAATCATTAAGCAGTCGACAAAGTGAGTTCCGGATGGCCATTAGCAGAAGAAAAAGTGCAAGAAATGCAAACAAAGTTTAAACAGACCATGATTACATGTAATTAACGTGTTAGAATAAGAAAATGTTCTTTGTGTTTCATACAGCTAGGTTTTGATTGAGGTTAGTCCGACATAAAATAGGTAATATGGTATGTGTGTGTGAAGGGTAGCTGGCACTGGGGATAGGGGGGGTCATAAAAAATTTTGTCACCTATCTGGGGGGGTCGGAAAAATAATTCTGGTGAGACTGGGGGGGTCGGAAAAATTTTGGTGAACCATATGAAAATGTACCCGGCCCCCCCCCCCACCTGATAATAAATGACTCGTCCCTTAATAAGTGAGTTAAAAATTAAAAGCACAGAGCTGTTTCCCGTGGAAGTATACCCATTCCCATTCACGACAAGGCTCAAGTGGAAGTATACCCATTCCCATTCACGACAAGGCTCAACTTTTGAAACATACCAGTTACACTCAGACTTCAGAGCTCCAGATAATGTGCAGTTTTCAGAATAATTCAGAGATATTTTGTGCTTTTTTATCAATGAAAATGTATGTGGTTTCTGAAAATTCGGTGTTCATGTCATTCGCATAAAATGCACCATCCTCTAGTATCCGTGGCACCTTGTGCAAAGAGAGGCACACCCTAGATTCCTACTGTATTTACAGGTCTACAGAAGGCTTTCAACCTGCAAATCCAAAGAGTAGTGCTATCAGAGTGTGTGGAGAGAGAGACAGAGAGTGAAAAGAAAATATACACTTGTTTAGCCTATTCCGACTAACTTGCCTGTTTCGAAGCGCGGTGGCTCAGTGGTTATAGTGCACTTGACTCTGAAGTCAGAGGTCATGGGTTCGAGCCTCACCAGTGGTGAAATCTTCCTATGTCCGAACGCGTTTTTCTAGCATCATTTGCAGGGATGATGCTAACAAGTGTGCCGTCCTTCGGATCGGGACGTTAACTGGAGGCCCCCTGTGCAGGGAGAGTCATCCCCTGTGCAGGTTAAAGATCCCTACTATAGCTACATGGCTATATGTAGGCTACATCCTGCAACACCGGAGTGTACAAAGTACGCCGTCTATGTCCACTTCTGGGGTTATGGCGTAATTGGAAAAAGGAAACAAGAGGGCCATGAGGCCCTGAATCGCTCACCTGAACAATTGGCAAGGTGGCTTTTACTTATCATGTCTGAAATTGTCAAAATATGAGTTTTGGGTCAAAAGTCAAAGAATGACCATGACCACTTGTACTCATAAATCTTCATGTACTCATTAAGACAACCATATTTTTAGGCCAAAGTCTTCAAAACTTTCCATGAAATCTTATGTTCTAGCATTTTCCCATATTTGACCATGCCGCAAAAAAGGTCAAAGTAAACCCAAGGTCACCATTTGAACAGTCTTGGTGGTACTCTAGTACTCCATGCTATTTACCAAGTTTCAAGGCCATAGGTGTATTGGTTCTGGAGAAGAAAAATATTAACCATAAGTGGTAATGGCGGCCAAGTTGGTCATGTGACCTGGACCGTTTGAACAAATTTTCATTCAGTCAACCCCTGGAGGCTCTATATGAAATGTGTTCACAATTGGCCCTTTGGCTTTTGAGGGAAAGGTTGAAAATGTCAAAATATGAGCGATCTGGATCAAAGGTAAAAAAATGACCTTGACCTCTTGTACTCATAATTCTTCATGAACTGATTAAGTTAACTGTATATACCAATTTTTTAGGCCAAACTCTTCAAAACTTTCCATGAAATCTTATGTTCTACCATTTTCCCATATTTGACCTTGCTGTAAAAGGTCAAGGTCAACACAAGGTCATCATTCGAACAATCTTGATAGTACTCAAGTACCCAATGCTACATACAAAG
The DNA here is from genome assembly GCA_963989385.1 of Ctena decussata. Lineage (NCBI taxonomy): Eukaryota > Metazoa > Mollusca > Bivalvia > Lucinida > Lucinidae > Ctena > Ctena decussata. The sequence goes on from OZ022508.1 coordinate 3,206,222, forward strand.
TCTCAAGGCCATCGGTCAATTGGTTCTGGAGAAGAAGATTTTTAAAGGTATTTACCATATATGGGCGTGGCGGCCATGTTGGTCATATGTCCAGGACCGTAAGAAAATTTTTTCATTCCTTCAACCCCTCAAGGCTCTATATGAAATTTGGTTTCAATTGGCCCAGTGGTTTTAGAGCAGATTGTTTGAAATTGTCAAAATTTGAGATTTCTGGGTCAAAGGTCAAAGAATGACCTTGACCTCTTGTACTCATAAATCTTCATGTACTCATTAAGATGATAGTATATGCCAATTTTTAGGCCAAAATCTTCAAAACTTACCATGAAATCTCATGTTCCAGCATTTTCCGATATTTGACCTTGCCGTAAAAAAGGTCAAGGTCAACCCAGGGTCATAATTTGAACAATCTTGATAATACTGGAGTACCCAATGCTACATACCGAGTTTCAAGGCCATCGGTCTACTGGTTCTGGAGAAGAAGATTTTTAAAGGTTTTTACCATATATGGGCGTGGTGGCCATGTTGGTCATGTGACCTGGACCGTATGAACAAATTTTCATTCCCTCAACTCCTGGAGGACCTATATGAAATTTGGTTACAATTGACCTAATTGTTTTTGAGGAGATTGTTTGATATTGTCAAAATATGAGAGTTCTGGGTCAAAGGTCAAAGAATGACCTTGACCTCTTGTACTCATAAATCTTCATGTAGTCATTAAGATGACTGTAAGTACCAATTTATAGGCCAAAATCTTCAACATTTTCCAAGATATCTTATGTTGCAGCATTTTGCCATATAAAAGCATAAGGAAGCAAATTTGACCTTACCGTAAAAAAGGTCAAGGTCAACCCAAGGTCATAATTTGAACAATCTTAGTAGTACTTGTGTACCCGATGCTACATACCAAGTTTCAAGGCCATCGACCTATTGGTTCTGAAGAAGAAGATTTTTTCAGGTTTTTACCATATATGGGCATGGCGGCCATGTTGGTCATGTGACCAGGACCGTTTGAACAACTTTTCGTTCCTAAGGTCCCAGTAGGCTCTATATGAAATTTGGTTACAATCGGCCCAGCGGTTTCAGAGGAGAAGTCGTTTGAAAGTGTGGACGGACGACGGACGGACGGACGGACGGACGGACGACGGAGCCTTACCATCCTATAAGCTCCCCCGGAGCCGCTGGCTCAGGTGAGCTAAAAAAGGTAGATCCACTCATACTGTGATAAAAATAAGCAAAACCGGAGGCCCCTTATTTGACAAACGGATTCATCCACTATAAAATAAGGATAGAAGAGTCTATGCACGATTTACCAGTTATCGGTGGTCTTACACTTCACCTGCAATCTAAGTTTTGAATAATAACAAAGCATGAAAATGAAAGCTTTACAGTAATTAGTTGGATGTTGTCTTTAAATTCATCAACTAAATTATAGCCGCCAATGTCTATTAATACATAAACAGAGAAGACATTATGCTCTGGGGCACATCCAACTCCGGATGACTGATGTACCAGTTATCGGTGCAATAGTAAATACAGACTAATTATCCATGCTAAAACGTTATGGTAGCGCCGTTTATTGCCATATTATGACGTAACATGACCTCGAGGTTTGAGAAACTAGTATTGTGTTTTTACCCCTTATTAAACTATACAATTCCCTTGTAGCTTAGAAGCAAGGCAAGAGGGATGGAAATTGAGACCGCTGTCTGTCACCGCTCTGGATTCGTGCAAAGCGCTCAGCTGTAATTCACCTAACTGCGCATGTCTGGCGGAAGTATATAATTATCGCCCCTTGATTTGCTTCTAGTGCTACTAATCCCCGGTACTTACATCTGGACCCGGGAATCGGGCCAAGACGATGCGTCACTACACTCCTCCCAACTTTATGATGAAAGGTTCCACCCAGGCTGGGAAGCCGAAAAGAGATGTGCTAGCCATAGGTCCACACACAATACCTTACCTCTTTGGTGTAGCTTACATCAACCAGGACTGTTGTGAACTACAAGTCCACAGGAATCTTCTTGACAAACCATAGGCTCGTCGATGACTTCTGTTGACAAACTACAAGTCTGTCACTGGATATCTGTTTAAGCTGACAGATGACAGACTACAAGACATGCCATCTGGAATTCTGGATATCTGTTGAAGCTGACAGATGACAGACTACAAGACATATCATCTGGATTCTCTGTTGAAGCTGACAGATGACAGACTACAAGATATATCATCTGGATTCTCTGTTGAAGCTGACAGATGACAGACTACAAGACATATCATCTGGATTCTCTGTTGAAACTGACAGATGACAGACTACAAGACATGTCATCTGGATTCTCTGTTGAAACTGGACAAATGACAAACTACAAGTCTGTCAATGACTTCTGAGCAGACAACATGTCCGCTTAAACTGTTGACATCCGGATTGCTTTGTTGACATGAGCGAGCTACAAGCCCCACTCAACTGAAACTTGACATGAGCGAGCTACAAGCCCAACTCAACTGGAACTTGACATGAGTGAGCTACAAGCCCAACTCAACTGGAACTTGACATGAGCGAGCTACAAGCCCAACTCACCTGGCTGTTGACTTGACTGCAACCTGGAACTCATGAGCGAGCTACAAGCCCAGCTCACCTGCATGTTCACATGACCACTCTCTTGAGCGAGCTACAAGCCCAACTCAAATGGAATGGATTACTGCTGTCCACGAAGCTTTCGTTTAAATCTTTCCTCGCCTGACTACAAGTCTCGGCTTGGACAGATCTGTGGGGATCTCTTTCCCTGACTACAAGTCCGGGAACAAGCATCTATCTGTCGTAACCTTCGAGGTTCTTGTCTTGGGGATCTCTTTCCCTGACTACAAGTCTGGGAGCGAGCATCCATCCATCCATCATGGCAGAGTAGTCTTGAAATCCGAATGTAGCATCCTGCGCAGGTTCCACAGGTGATTCCTGACACCGGTGACTTCTGAAGGTATTTCCTGACACCGGTAACCTTCTTTCTGTACTTCTGACATCACAGTCTTATCACCCTGGTTGACGTCTATGGACCATTCTTGGACAGGTTCCAAAGGTAATTCCTAACACCGGTAACCACTGAAGGTATTTCCTGACACCGGTAACCTTTCCTGTTTCCTGTACTTCAACAACTCAGTTAAACTTGAGTGATCTGACTGGACTGTGAAGATTCAACTCAACAGTTTTCACCTGATGTACCTGTACTCTTTCCTCCCCTGTTTACTTTAAAGGCCTTTTCTCTACTGTTTGGGATTCCTATCCCGACCTTGATCCTCAGAATCTTCTGACTTGTTCTCCTGCTTTTTTCTAAGCCATGCTTGATAGACTCTGCAATCTTTCTTCATATGTCCGAATTTCTTACAGAAAAAGCACTGAATGGAACTTTTCTTCTTACTGTCTGAATTCTGTTCTGTGTCTGAAGAAGATTGACAACTAGATTGAGAGCTTGTCTGTAGTTTTTCTGCGAAATCTTTTAATGCTGAAGCAATAAGATGTTCAATCCTAGCTTCTGATGGGGATTGCACAGCATTGACTGAAGCTTCATTTTCTTTCTTCGCTTTCTTTCCATCAACGGCTTGAGAAATATATTGATGGTGTTTCACCAAATTTAATGCCTCTTCCATGGTTTTAGGATGTTCGAAACAAGCGTGTTTAGCTGCATCCCTGTCAATACAACCCTGGCAAAATCTAGCAATGGCTTCTTGTTTCAAGTGCTCTTCTGGCAAATCTACAAACGCTGGAGTTGCGAGAGTCATTACACGGTCCGCCCAGTCTTCTAATGATTCATCCTGCTTCTGGGAAGCTTGACGAAATCTTGCCTTCGAGGTTTCTGTCAACTCCTTTACACCAAACCTAGCCTCTAACTTCTTCATTATTTTTCGAAAAGAATATTTTTCCATATCAGATGTTGTTATTGTGAAAAAATCAAGGGCTTTTCCTTCCAGACTCCACATCAGATAATCTTTGCTCTCTGCCTCCGACCATTTCATCACTTTTCTGTAACTATCAAACTTCTTTTTAAAGGATAGCCAATTTGACTTTCCATCAAAACGCAAAGCTTTCGGGTGTTTTCGGGGATCTCCATGCTTTGAAGAATATCTATCCACCGAAGAATCTCTGTCTGAGTCTGAATATGATGAGTGATGATGTTTTCGTGATCTTCTTTTTGTTTTCTGTGACCTTGATCTTCCTTTTGATTTACGTGACCTTGACCGTGAAGGAGATCTTGATTGTGATTCTGAACTAGACGATGTATGACGTTTATGTTTATGTATCTTTGATTTAGCACGCCTTGTCTGAGCTCTCCTTTTATGGGAAGATCTAGAATGTGACCTTGATGATGACCTTGACGTTGACCTTGAACTAGATGACGATCGACGTTTATGTTTGTACACCATCCTTGATCTATCATGTTTTGTTTTTAATTTAACCCTTCTCTTATGAGATTTGGAATGTGAACTTGATGACCTTGAGGCTGACCTTGACGATGATCTAGAAGTTGATCTCGAACTTGATCTGGAGTGTTTGTGTATCTTTTTCTGCGACTTATTTTTCTTAGAGTCATGTTTTCTTGAACTTCGTCTCACTGACTTTGACCGTGAAGTTGACCTTGAAGAATCACGCTTCTTTTTCTTCACATGTTTTGTGCCAGATTTTCTCGATTTGGGTTCAACTGACCTTGACCCTGAAGTCGACCTTGAAGAAATGTGTTTCTTTTTCTTCAGCAGGTTTGCATCAGACATCTTTGAATGAGCTGACCTTGACCTTAAAGATGACCCTGAGTGACTTCTTTCCTTTTTCTTTACAACTTTAGAGTCTGATTTCCTTGAATGGTGATGAGCTGACTTTGACCTTGAAGATGACCTTGATCTACTTCTGTCCTTTTTCTTCATAGCTTCAGAGTCTGTTTTCTTTGAGGAGCTCTTATCCTTTTTCTTGACATTGCTGGAATCTGTTTTAGAATGACTCTGATTTGACCTTGACCTTGAAGTGGATCGTGATCCAGAAGTTGACCTTGATCTTGACCTTGATGGTCTTTTCTTTGATATTCTGGACTTTGACTTAGACCGTTTTGACTGCGACCTTGACCTCGACACTGACCCTGAGTTTGACCTTGACACTGACAGTGACCCAGAGTGTGACCTTGACCTTTTACTGTGACGCCTATGCGTCCTTATATGTTTAGGGGAGTGCTTTCTTGAACGTCTCTGATTAGCCCGTGACCTTGACCCTGACCCTGAGTGTGACCTTGACCTTTTACTGTGACGCCTATGCGTCCTTGTATGTTTAGGGGAGTGTTTTCTTGAACGTCTCTGACTAGACGGTGACCTTGAGGAAGATCGGTGTGCCCTAGGAGATCTGGATCTACAAGACCCAATACCTCCCTCTGACCCTCTTGAAGTGGATGGCTCTGGTGTCTTCCTTTCAGCAGGTTTCTTATCCTCTTTATCACCATGAGATTCTGACCTGGAATCGGTTCTACAAGAACGTGATTCTTCTGGTTCATGGATACTCGAAGCTGCTGCTAACACAGCGGATGCTTCCTGATCTGACAACTGTGATGCCAACTTGGAGGCACTCTCTCGAACTGGTGACATTGACGCTTTCCTTGGCTTATATGCTGATGGCATAGTCAGTGGATGCCAAACTTCTGACTCTGGTTCTTGTGGTGACCTTGACCTTCCTGATGCTGTCTGGTGGGCAAAGCTCACCAGTGGTTCCCATGAATCATTCTTAGGTACTGATGGGAGACAGCTTAGATCAATATCGAATGGGTCATCTAGCTTTGGCACTGAGAAGTCTATCATCTCCAGGACTTCATCTGACAGGTGTCGCCGAAGAGCCAAATTCATAGCCTCCTTCTTGATAACTCCATAAACGTCTCTGAACTGAATAAGAAGCTGAGCAACTTTTTCACCCACTCCTGGAATCTGTTTCAGTTCCTCTGTAGTTGCCGTGTTGACGTTTATCGACATAGTGACAGACGTACAGGGATAATACTGACTTTATTGCTATTAGGATTGTGGTGGGGTAATGGCAAATGAATCCCCTATATGTCTTATTTGAACAATCCAGTGTGTCTACAAGACTCCACGAGCAATAACCTTTTAGTCAAATAAATCACTCATGTGTCTACAAGACTCCACAAGAAATCTTATTTGACTATTATTGTGTGTCTATAAGACTCCACAAGAAGTAAAATTCCCTGTAATATTCCCAAGAAAAACTGACCCTCTATGTTAAGTTGTTAACCTTACGCCTGCTTTCTAATTTCGACCAAAACTGGATAAATTTAGAATTTATAGGTCGAGACTTTCAAGGGCTCTGTGTGTATAGCGTAGAAGCTTGCAATTTTGTTAATTTGTTATTCTAGAACCGGCGACCTATTCCCTCCTTTGTCAAAGTTAGTGTTCGAAAAAACACAGGACGAATGTCAATGGGGGAAAAGGCGAAAATAACAAAATACAAATGCTTCTGCCAAGTTTACCTCGTCGCCATTATTGTGTTTTTACCCCTTATTAAACTATACAATTCCCTTGTAGCTTAGAAGCAAGGCAAGAGGGATGGAAATTGAGATCGCTGTCTGTCACCGCTTTGGATTCGTGCAAGGCGCTCAGCTGTAATTCACCTAACTGCGCATGTCTGGCGGAAGTATATAATTATCGCCCCTTGATTTGCTTCTAGTGCTACTAATCCCCGGTACTTACATCTGGACCCGGGAATCGGGCCAAGACGATGCGTCACTACACTAGTTTGCAGTAGACGAATTTAAGCATCACAATGCTAATTTCATGTTTATTTGTAGATACATAAAATTTATGTATGCTTCGATTTTTTTAGAGTAATAAATATTTATGTTCTTGTTCTGAAACATCAATCACCATTACGGACCTTACTTTGAACAAGTTTTTAGTCTGAAATAGAGCAGGAGTTTCTTGTCCATGTATATATGTATTAACGTTATAGTGGAAGAAAACCAAACTGCACTCAAGAAATTTGGATCATTCCTGATTGCACCGATAACTGATAACCACCGATAACTGGGTGATTGACCATACTAGGCATTGACACTTAAGCTGTTTGTCATTCGGTTTTACTGAAAAAAATACCTTCAAACCATAGGCACTTGGTTTCATCAATGATAATTTTCTTCTGTATTTTTCTCAGGACAAAATTATCGTTCTTGAAACTAAGCGCCTATGCTTCAAACTTCTCTGATCAAGACACTACTTGTCGCAGATAACTCTTTAATATTATATAGCAACAACTGCAATGATAAATAATTTCTGATAACTCTTGCTGAAACAAACAGCTAAAACTGATTGTTAGTATTAGTTGTCACACCGGAACCGCTCTTAACAATCGATTAACGCGGATCAAAAACCATTAGAAACAGCGTTTTCGATTGCAAATTGTCACATTAGAAACAGCGTTTTCGACTGCAAATTGTCACATTAGAAGCAGCGTTTCCGCTTGCAAATTGTCAGCAATTTGCAATCGAAAACTCTGTTTCTTATGGAAAAACAGGATCCGCGCTCATCGACTGCATGAGCGTTTTCGATTGCCGCCTATCCGACAAAAATTCCTCCTGAAGGATCAAATATGTGTGTCGCGACCTGACAGGTCAGGAAAAGATGAAGGCTAGTCCCGTTTTTTTTTTTTTTTTGTTTTTTTCTTTATCTTTTTCATCGACCATGTAACTGATTAGATATTGGGGAAATACTGTCCCGAGTTGGGATATCCACTGCGTCCACCTCAAGTCAACCTGAACAACAGTCAATAATTGTACAATATCAGGATCTTTGTTTCTCGGCTTTAATCGTTGATTTCTTTTCGTTTAATATTAAAAGCTTTTTCATAAATAAATGTAAAATGTTACTTTTCGGATTTATTTGACAATCTAAAATTATCTAAATTGTTTTATCATATGGCGTCGCATCTGAGAGTGTAATAAAGCCATGCATTAAAAACGAGAATCCACTAGTGGATTAAATATGCAAATTACGTCGTAACGTTATGCGTTGACGTCCATAAAACGTCGCCTTTTCTAATGGTGAAATCGTGACGTTTTAGTGCAAAATTTGCTTATAAAATGCGATTTTAGTGTCATATGATAAACAGAATCTTGCATTCGTGCTCCTGTATTATTGAATTTATTAAACTCGTTGGCAAGCCTCGCATCTTATCTTTTTCCCCAACTCGTTTAGTAAATTCAATAATACATGAGCACTCATGTAAGATCCTCTATATAATGGACTTGACGGTATCGCATCATGTTCTTTAAAATCATGTTGTATTGTATATGGAAGCGAACAGTATGTTTACCAAGAGGCACAAGGATTGCAAAATATCTATGCTATCTGACAGTATCTGTTCGTGTCAGAATATTTACTAAATTTATTCATTTAAGACTAGATAGCTATCCAGACGTACAGTTTCTATTACCTACTCAACTGAAAATTTCACAGAACCATTGGCTTTATGCGACAAATCTGCTTGCTGTTACAGATATGTCATTTCCATCATGGCGGAGAGCGATTCTGTTCTATCCAGTAGCTGAAATGGCCAAGACTTGACAGGTTCGGCCGTGGCGAGTGTGACATCACTGTACAAATACAGGTTTCAATGTATCTTATTCAGTGTGCCACTTGGCGGCGGTAAAGAGTCTCCCCATACATCAACCATACATATAGTGCAGTTTATGCTTTACTTCTAATCGTTCGAGATCATCGATAACATTCGGAGAAATCGGAATTTATAATCAGTTAAGCCTTAAAATCAAGACAGGTTTTCCAACTTTTCATTGAAAACGACTGCATCTTTGAAATTAACAAAATAACAGTATGTTTGCCTCTACAAGTTCACTGATTGCGCATTATGTTTCGTGCTCAAATAGAACTCTTCCCTGTTACTTGTTCCTATGTCCATGTGCCTATGGTCTCAAAGTAATGTGGTACGGCTTCCCACTTGGGTTCTTGATTTATTTTTCTTTTTTTTTTTTAAAAAGGGAAAATATGTAAAAACAAATGTTTCACGTTTTTCGTATACTTTGCTCTTGTTGTCCTTATTTATGCTTTCGTTCGTTTGTTGTGAGAGTGGCGGTTTTGTGGTTGGGTTGAACTATTGCAGAAGCAAAGGACGAGGTTTGGATCCAGTAAAACTAGTTAAAGCCCCCCCCCTCGCACTCCGCATTCTTTTGCTGACCGTTCCAAGGTCCCCTCCGCGCCCTCCTTCCCACCCAGTATTCTTTTTCATACCGTTTCAAGGCGGTACTTCTGTTCTGGTTCATCTGTGTTACATGTTGTTATGTCCGCTTGTCTGTGGTCTCTAACAGTCTAGCTATCTGAATAGCTGCCCATTCTGCTTTCTGTTTTGTTTTTGTAATTTAGAATATAAAATAGGTACAACCAGTTCTTGCTGCTGTTTTAAATTAGGGTAGCTGAATGACCACCTGTTTACCGTGTGTGTCTGTATATGTTTTGCGTTTATGCTTCTTTCCCTATTGGTTTTAACAGCGACATGTGGGATTTGATTGTATTAATTCCTGATCATTGCCTATCTTTTTACTTTCTATTTTGATTTTAATTGTGTACCCTTGTACCATTTATTTGATTTCAGTCTATGTTTAGGGAGACGACTTTCTAATGTTGTTATAATGTGTGTCCGGTCGCATTGCTTGAATGCAATAAGATACGTTTAATGTAATAGCCATTTGAGGAGTTTTAGGAGCGGCGGAAGTGAAGTGGCTTTTATATGCGCTAGGCTAGCCATGCAGGGGTCGCAGGTTCAACCTCGGCCCTCAAGAGACTTTAAAACAAGGTCCCGTCTCCGTATAAGCTATGTGTTGGATGGACACTAAACCAAAGTTCACCTTTTTTGGAACGGTTTTGCCCTCCAGGGAAGTACACTGGAAGTCACAAAAGTCGTTCCCTTTTGTAACTGGAGCTGTTATCAGACAGCTTGCCCATCCTTCAAGAAAACAAAGGGGTGATGCTGGTACTAACCGAAACTCGTAATCAATATCTACCATCACATGCTAATCACGCTCTTTGGACTAACCCCACTTAACAAAACTATCAGAGAAGATACTCCCTGTGTAGGCCTATGTCATATAAAACAAGTCTAAAAATGATTATTTGCTAATTTGAGTGTTCATTAATCAGTGTGGTTGCATAGTCAATGATGACTATCTCCTGATATGTAACCCAGATCATTAGTAAGAACTAGAATGAAAGCGCCAAAAACCCCGAAACGCCATGTCTGACAGTTACAATTTTGAAATGCCACAATTTTAGAATTCCCTCTTCGATTCATATTTTGATATTAATAATATTGCTTGGAGAAAAATAAGGCAGCATTGATTTTTAAGCCGCACAGCGCCATAATGAAAACGAACATGCAAACAGCGTAGATCCAGATGAGGCGGCTCATTTTGAGCATCATCATCTGGACCTATACGGTTTGCGCGCTAGTGTTTTAATTCTCAGTTATATTTCTTGTACAAAACATTTATCTTAAATTTTGCGGAGGTAAATTTTGTCGTCTGCTTTTTTTGTTTTGGTGCTTTATGGGTTAAACTAAACACTGAAACCACCTAGAAGTCTGTGATAACTATGAGTGACAAGCGGCTTGATGAACATTGCAACTTGATCTCCATTTAAACTGGCGGCCACAGTTTTCACAAACATAAGATGGCTCACTGTGCAGCAGACGATGTTGGGTGAGTCCTTTTTTCATCTTGAAAGCTTTCCCACATATGTCACAAATATATTCCATTTTTGCACCACCTATAGTATCTTTAGTATCTTTACGACAACTCTTTTGTTCGTGTCTCCTCAATGTATATTTATAAGTAAATCTCCTTTTACACTGCTGACATTCAAAGGACTTGGCTCCGTGATGGGATACAATATGCCTCGCTAAATAAACCTTGCTTGGACACTTTGTACCACATATATTGCAGGAAAATGGGTACTGATTGTTATGTTTTACTTGAATATGTTCCTTCAGATACCGGTCCCTGCAGAATGACTTGCCGCACTCAAAGCATAAATACTTGTCCCCTTGGTGACTCTCCATGTGTTGATTGTAATTATGTCTAACATAAAATTCTTTATTACAGATATGGCATTTGTACTCAGCAGTTCTGTGGGAGCGAGAATGTCTACACAGCGCAGACTGGGATCTGCAAGTCTTGCCACAGGTTCCACATAAGTACTGTGGTAGCCCCATGTTCTGAAAATAAAAAAGGTCTCTGCAACGCCGCTTAGTGTAGCACAGCAAATAGATACTACCATGTTAATATCTTTTGATATCAAGTTTATCAGGTAAACAGCGTAGGAATGTCGAGGCTTGCCGAGTCAGTCCGACGTGTTTCTGATCGAGCCTGATAAAGTTGATATCAAGAGATACTTAAATGGTTTTCTAATTATCATGCATCATTAGAATATTTTCAGGTGTAAAGAGCGTCAAACAAATAACAAGAGCACCACAAGCGGGACAATACACGCCCTTTTCTGTGTAAATTTCAGTGTCTATTCAAAAGAAGGGGACTGGGGGATTCACCCACATTTCTGACAATTCCCCCCGAATTCTTAGCAGACGGGGGAATTATTTTCTTTATTTTATTCATAAAAATAGATTAAAATGATATCTAAAAGCATTGTGTGTACTCATAGATACTAAATTATAGCTAAAATACTAGGTACAATTGTTTTATGTAGTTTAAACCAAATTTTAGAGTTACAAGTGTGAGTGATACCTTTTCTCTGTCGAAAATCCCCTCTTTTTTTCAATCCTAGAATTGACACTGAAGTTTTAGCCCCAGTCACCTCGGGCAGATCTAGAACCCTGACAATCAGCCACAAACAGCTACCAATATGTGCACAAGAGAAGTCTGTAATTACCGAACAAAGGGATGAAACTCCAAAATAAAGACAGGGGTAGCAACCATTCCCATATTCAACCCACAGTCTCCAGCGAATTCTTATTGCTATATATTTAAAAAAACACAACCTAATAATAATGAAGAGCACAAAATAGTCTAAGAAATAACCTAAAGGATGTAACTCTGAAACTAGAAATGTTTCCATAGTACATGGATACCCCCGCCTAGTGCCTTGAGTAAGATGGCGCCTTGATTAATGTACTGGCACATGTAGGATAACAAGGTTCATAAAGGCAGACTTGTGTTATATAAAAGACAATATGAAAAGCGTCGCCCGACGTTTGAAACGTGACACAAAGTGCAGCCCTTTATACTGTTTCAGAGTATAAACACTACACTATAAACTGTTTAAAAGTCACTGTATGGCCATAACAAAGAAAATATTGTGTATTACAGAACCTGGTTAAAAACAGCCTTAGAAATTAATCAAAAGGACGTAACTCAAAACATAAGTAAGGGATAGCAATCATTAAAATATATGTAACATATCATCTCAACATAATATATTGCTATTAAGTTTCATCATGATACTCTAAAGGGTTACCTAGCTATGGGTGTACAAAAATAATCTAGAAAATATATCAAAGGGATGTAACTCCAAACCTAAGAAATGGGGAGCAACCGTTCTTGTATGAGGCATGCTGTATTAGCCTCATATATATTGCTATCAAGTTTCATCATAAGATTTCAAACAGTAACCTTGTTAAGAAACACACAAGAATTTCCATAAAAGAGCAAAGCCGATATTTTTCAAAGGGCTATAACTCTGCTAAAAATCATCAAAGCATAACCTCCACATAAAATGCGCTACTCCACATCGTATCTTACTATTTACAAAGTTTCAAACGAACACCCCAAAAATTCTAAGTAAAGGACTGTAACTCCGCTAAAATCATTGGAGCGTAACTTTGAAACAATATGCGCTGCTCCACCTCAAAGTCTTACTAAATGTCACGGACTCTTAAAAAATCTCATGCCCCTGAGGTTCAAACCGGGGACCCTTCGATCTAAAGTCAAGCACTCTACCACGGCGCTATAAAAGCCGGTTTGTACCGCAAGGCAGTACAAGTGCATGATATACTTAATTACTTACACCCTGTGACATTCCCCCCCCCCCACCCCCACACACACACCCACCCACCAAACTGGACTTCGTCCCCGAAGTTCCAGGCTAAAGAGCTGCATATAGAAAAAGGCTCGAGGAATTACTGCATAGGGGTCTAGCTGGATTTTACGTTGTCGCCATTTGTCACGGACTCTTAACAAGCGGGCCATGAGGCCCTGAATCGCTCACCTGAGTATGGTGGCCATGTAGGTCATGTGACCTAGAATGCTTGAATAAATTTTCGTTCCCGCAGCCCCTGGAGGCTGTGTATAAAATTTGGTTACAATCAGCCCAGTGGTTTTTAAGTAGATGTCTGAAATTGTTAAAATATGAGAGACATGGGTCAAAGGTCAAAGAATGATTTTGACCTCTTGTACCTGCAAATCTTCCATGTACTAATTAAGACGACTGTATATATAGTCCGTTTGCTTCCAAGTGCAAACGGGGTTTTGCTTATTTTCTCGAAAACGATGAAAGTTCCATCAAAAGTTCCAATGCCCTAATGATTCCTATAACTATACATAACAGAAAACGGAAAGTCCAATTTTTGGATGCTTTTGTAAAATATTTTCCATTGACCTTAATGCAAAAACTGAGCAGTTTCACAAAAGGGCGCCGTATGCTTGTTAGAACAGCCAAAATATTGTTGATAGGCAATAGCGTAAACTCGTTGTTTACTACAGGTGTGGGCGTATATGAATGAAATAGTAAAATGTATTCACCTGTCCTCACGCGTAACGCATGGTGTCACTGGTCAGGTGATTCTATGTTGTAAATAAATATTGAACTATTATATTATTTTGCTAGTAAAAAATTGTATGTTTTAAAATTTGATAATGTATGGGTGAAACAAAAGTAGAAAAAATGGATTTATAATAAAATTTCAATTAATTATCCAAATTTTGTTCTAGGGATAGCATACATTGGTCACATGCTCTAACACGTAAAACTAAACGGGAATTCCAACAGCCAACTTTTACTCCCTTGTAATTAAGAGGTGAAAATGACATATTTAGGTCCTGCTGTTGTATAGAAACTTTTTTACGCAAAACCTTACATTTCTGCAAAATTATAATTTTGTTATGTATAGGATGAAAATTAAGAATGAGCGATTCTAAAATCTTTTACCTCTCACCAATTTTGAGAAAATATTGGGGATGCCGTTTGCATTTGGGAGCAAACGGACTATACCAAATTTTAGGCCATACTCTTTTAAACTTGCCATGAAATCTTATATTCTAGCATTTTCTCATACTATACCTTGCTTTAAAAAAGGTCAAGGTCAGCTCAAGGTCATCATTTGAACAGTTTTGATAGTACTCAAGTACCTGTTGCTATATACCAAGTTTCAAGGCCATCGCTTATTTGGTTCTGGAGGAGAAGATGTGTAAAGTTTTTGCCATATATCGGCATGACAGCCATGTAATTCGTTCCCTCAGCCCCTAGAGGCTCTTTATGACATTTGGTTACAATTTGCCCAGTGGCTTTTGAAGAGATGTGAGAAATTGTCAAAATATGAGAGACCAGGGTCAAAGGCCAAAGAATGGCCTTGACCTCATGCACGCAAAATAATTTCATGTACTAATTATGATGACTGTATATACCAACTTTCAGGTCAAAATCTTCAACAGTTTCCAGAAATCTTATGTTCTAGCATTTTCCCATATAAAAGCTGCAAAAGGCAAATTTGACCTTACCATAAAAGAGGTCAAGGTCAACCCAATGTCATAACTTGAACAATCTTGGTAGTACTCGTGTACCCGATTCTACATACCAATTTCAAGGCAATCGGCCTATTGGTTCTGGAGAAGAAGATTTTTAAACGTTTTGACCATATATGGGCATGGCGGCCATGTTGGTCATGTGAACAAGACCGTTTGAACAAATTTTCGTTCCCCCGCCCTCTAGAGGCTCTATATAAAATTTGGTTTCAATTAGCCCAGTGGCTTTTGAGGAGATGTTTGAAATTGTCATAATATGAGAGACCAGGGTCAAAGGTCAAATAATGACATTGACCTCTTGTACACATAAATTTTCATGTACTTGTACTAATTAAGATGACTGTATATACCAATTTTCAGGTCAAAATCTTCTACAGTTTCCAAGAAATCTTATATTCTAGCGTTTCCCACATAAAAGCTACAGAAAGCAATTTTGAATTTACCATAAAAAAGGTGACTGTCACACCAAGGTCATAATTTGAACAATCTTGGTAGTACTCGCGTACCCGATGCTACATACCAAGTTTCAAGGCCATCGGCCAATTGGTTCTGGAGAAGCAGATTTTTGAAGGTGTTTACCATATATGGGCGTGGCGGCCATGTTGGTCATGTGATCAGGAATGTTCGAACAACTTTTCGTTCCCCCGCCCCCTTGAGGTCATACATGAAATTTGGTTACTATCGGCCCAGCAGTTTCAGAGGAGAAGTCGTTTGAAAATGTTGACGGACGGACGGACGACGGACGGACGACGGAGCCTTACCATCCCATAAGCTCCCGCCCGGACCCGCTGGCTCAGGTGAGCTAAAAAAATCTCATGCCCCGGAGGATCTAACTGGGGACCCTTCGATCTAAAGTCAAGCACTCTACCACGTCGCTATATAAGCCGGCTAGTACCGCAAAGCAGTACACGTGTATAATATACCGAATCACTTACACCTTGTGCTATTAATACCAAGTTTACGCTCGATTGGATGTACAGTGTAGGAAGGGCTATCCGGAAACGAAAAGTTAACAACGGACGGACGGACGTACGCCAGCGCCATAACATAATAATACGTTTCGATTTGGCAACGAATGTTTGATGAAACTCGGTGGCTCACAGAGCTGTCGGAGGAGTCGACTACACTCCCGCTCAACCGTTTATGAAAACTGTTTTTGTCAAGCGCAAAATCTCTCAGGAATAAATAAATAAATAAACGAACACTCTACATTGTAGGACTAGAAATGTGTCCAAAGCACACAGATGCTCCCGTCTCTTGCCTTGTCAGACAAACTTGAACCTAATAATTATGTCTTTGGTCGAGGTCGAAAGAGGACAAGGTCATTCAAAGAGGTAGAGAATACAGGTACCATGTGACAGAGCCGATGTCCAGTCATAACGCAAATTCATTAAACAGTGTTAAATATATTAGGTAAAAATCGCTTGAACATGAATAAAGGTCAAGGACACAGGAATCTGCATTGATTCTTGGCTGCTGCTGCACTTACAGAATTGCTCTAACTAGCCTCTCTCTCTTACCTCAATGCAACTTGAAAAAAATTATAGTCCTTTTTTTTTTGCTTTCAAAGGGTGCCCACAAAACAACATCAGTGAACCGTAACAGTGCCGAAGCTGATTTTTGACAACACTTCCATAACGTTCGTTGATAACCACAAACATTTAGGCATAACTCTGAACAACAAGGTTCGCTGGCATGATCATCAAATCTGCTAACAAAGTATTATGTATAATGCGCAGGCTTAAGTTCACATTTTATTTGTTTATCTATTTATTCATATTTTTTTTTCATTCTTTTTCTGTTCTGTCTCGTTCATAGCTGCACACAAGGGTGGGCCTGGATGCCGTGACTTCGACATAAATTTTTTATTTCCTTACTCAATTTCTTATTATTGCAACGTGTGTCCGGACGTTCATTAGAACCACTTCGGTGAGGCGGTTCCACTAGGGGCCATGGCTTATCTATCCCTGATAGATGAAAAGAATTGACTCACTCAGAACTCTCATCGGAGCCCGCCCTTGATTGCAACTATTTTACGTGATTGTATTTTGTCCTATTGGCAATATCTTGCGAACACCTTCCAATATGCTCTAAAAATCTTTTTTTTCTTATTTATTGTATCACGTTTCTTTTTCATTGATATTGCTCAATTAAACATTATTTTTTGTAGCTGACATACCAAATCACTCATTATATATATGCTATAACATTATCACGCCTACCAATCGCTCTCATGCGAAACCACGGTTCAGAACGCCAATCCATGAGAGGAGTTCCCGGTTTTGCAGGAGAGGAGCCAAAATCGTAAACAAATTTGACATCGGCACAAGGTTGGAGGTATTTATTTTCTCTGAAAACTATTTATGCAAAATATAAGAATGCTATTTTGTCACATATAGATTGTTTCTTCGGCATATGAAAGGATTAGGCACATGGTCATGCATTATTCCAGATATGCATTTAGTACGGCTGAGCATGTATTCAAAGTCAGTCTCGGCGATATATACATGTAGGGAAAAGTCGCATTCTCTTGCTTGATTTTGAGTCTCTGACCTTGGCAGGCGCAAAGAAGTGAACAGAACTACTGTATACGTGAATCCAAACGTTGAAATTAAGTTTCCCGTGATGGACAGTTTAGAATTTAGAAAATATACGCAAAACCTTGGCATCGTCAGCCCGGTTCCGCATGAGATAATAGAAAATATAAGGATTTTTTATCAAACACAAAAGCAGCTTCTGAACAATAATTGGAT
Source organism: Ctena decussata (assembly GCA_963989385.1). Lineage (NCBI taxonomy): Eukaryota > Metazoa > Mollusca > Bivalvia > Lucinida > Lucinidae > Ctena > Ctena decussata. The sequence goes on from OZ022508.1 coordinate 3,223,764, forward strand.
CAAAACTAACATGAACTCTGTGATATATCATTATTTTATACATTGCAGATGACTTTCTGGCTGTTTTAATCCCCGTTTATCTGTTGATGAGGCATGCAAGAGGGTTTGAAAGAGGGTTTGCAAAGGCCTTAAAAGACAAACGGGGAATAAATACAGCCAGAAAGTCATATGCATTGTATAAAATAATGATTTATCACAGAGTTCATATTAGTTTCGATCCAATTATTGTTCAGAAGCTGTTTTTGTGTTTGATAAAAATTCCTTAATATATTTTCTATTATCTCATGCGGAACCGGACTGACGATGCCAAGTTTTTGCGTATATTTTCTAAATTCTAAACTGTCCATCACGGAAAGCTTACTTCCGACGTTTGGATTCACTCATACAGTAGTTCTGTTCACTTCTTTGCGACTGCCAAGGTCAGAGACTCAAGATCAAGCAAGAAAATGCGACTTTTCCCTACATGTATATATCGTCGAGACTGACCTTGAACACATGCTCCGCCGTACTAAATGTATATCTGGAAAAATGCAAGACCATGTGCCTAATCCTTTCATTTGCCGAAGAAACAATCTATATGTGACAAAATAGCATTCCTATATTTTGCATAAATAGTTTTCAGAGAAAATAAATACCTCAAACCTTGTGCCGATGTCAAATTTGTTTACGATTTTGGCTCCTCTCCTGCAAAACCGGGAACTCCTCTCATGGATTGGCGTTCTGAACCGTGGTTTCGCATGAGAGCGATTGGTAGGCGTGATTATTGTCAAACGGGATACAGATTTACATAAGTCGTTTGACTTTCTTCTGGGTCCTTTTTGTATATTCTTCTGAATATGTCTTTCATGTGTATTGTATTTATATTGTCAGTTTATACAAATAAAATAATGTTTACACTAAGTTCACATTATCGAGAGTTGCACTTAAAGACAGAGATGGGACTATATAAGGAGGATTAACTTTCACAGTGCCATTCTGTCTCTTGATCTCATAGTGTCAACACCTCCAATCAGCCAATAAAATCATCATAACTGTTAATTCTGGCCCACTGATTGGTTGACTAAATTTTCACACCTTTACCTATACAGATAACATTGTTATGTGCTGGGAACCAGACCCCCCGGCAGAGAAGTCCTGTCTTTAATCAAATATATTTATCATACGTAAGACCCATTTTAGAGTACTCATCTATCGTTTGGGACGGCTGTGCCATTCAAGAGCTCAATTCCCTCGAAAAACTTCAAAACGAAGCAGCAAGAATAGTAACCGGCCTTACACGCTCAGTTTCTTTGGATAACTTATATAAGGAATGTGGATGGGCTCCGCTTCATGAAAGAAGAAAATTTCAAAAACTTTGCTTCATGTATAAATGTAACAATAACAGTTGGAACGCAGCTCCAAGGAGTAGGGATATAATCAAACACATAGCAACGAATATTTGTTCGAAATTGTCGCCATCAAAATGGCTATCGACGAACCCCATAGTACTTTAACGCCACCATACAGATTAATCAAATCGCCCCACCGGTTGAAATTTTAAGAGCACTTTCCTGACTTCCATTATTAAATTTTTCTGTTAAAGTAATTCCAGGACATCCTTTTCCGCCTGTGTAATTATTGACGAAACAGTGCCCTTTACGTCAGCGTCAAACATGTAAACAAAAAATTACGATTTACAGCTTACTCGACTTTCTCCAAAACGCAGACCTATGCCATGATAAATATTGATATATATTCTACTATTATGTGAAATTTCAGAAAATTTGGTTTTGGAACATTTTAAAATTGCAAAATAACATATGACCACCCGGTTTGAAAACAAACCGAAAAATTAAATGGCGTCGAAATCATGCCAGCCTTACGCGCTAAGTTTTCACTGCCAAATTTACAAACTCACAATTCGGCCTGTCCATAGAAGCGTAACACCTCTCACTGATTAATCTTCAACCAAGACCGAATTAAACAGTCAAGCAAATACATTTTATTCATATTTTATTGTCAGATACAATAATGTCAACTCTCACCTCTATGCTCTAGCAAATCGTAAACACAAGCTTATGACGTGATTTTGAATCGATTAGAAGTTTGTATAATCATGGCTTAAAAGACGGACTTAATCAGCAATTGATGTTCATTTAGGTACAGTTCATGCTATCGTTCAGGATTAGCCTTTCCCTCATAATTGAACGGTAATATAACGGTTATTTCTTTTTTTAATTAGCAGATCACGCGCTTGATTTCAAAAGTCAAATAAACGCTTGTATGTGAGTAACCTGGGAGGGATGAGGAATGCCCCCCCCCCGCCCTTCGTGGGACGGTTAACAGTGCTGGAAACAGCCAGTGGCCCAGGGGCCAAATGCGCCTAAATTTTGTCTGGGGCCACCAAAAAGTTTCAAATTATGAACTTTAGTGGCCCAAATTTACCTGTCTGGCAATAATAAATGCATCGGATATTTAGCTAGTGGCTAATTTGGGCCACTGAAAATGTGGCCTGCTGAACTTTTGGGCCACCACTTTAACCTAGGGAGTGTCAAGCACTGCCGGTTAGAAGCAGGAGTGTAGGGGTTATTACACTTTACGCACAATTATGTTTATCCTTTGAGAGCAAGAATAAGAGGTGGGCCCCAAAGATACTTTATATTGCCGCTACTATTGAAATTTTGTTCAATTTACAAATACCAGCATCATCAAATATGGCGATACCTGTTGAAATTTTGTCTATTTGACAAAATTACAATACGCACCTGGCTATTAGCGTACAGGCAGTTACGCCTTTGAGAAGAGTTAGCAGTGCACTGTATGCATGCGATGTTTTTGCATTGCCTGTATAAGTTTGAGAAACTCGTCAGGCATCTGTGTGTGTCTGTGTGTGTGTGTGTGTGTGGGGGGGGGGGGCAACATTTACGAATCTGCAGGTACACGGGTAGATCTACATAAAATAATAGAATAGAATAGAACATTTATTTCTCCAATTACGAACCCTTTCCGTTATGCAGTCACATATAAACAAACAACAAAAACATTCACTAATAATTCAGATCGTGTTTTCCTATTTCTCTATTAAAATGACTGATGTTGCCTCACATTAGAGTAGTCTTGGCGAGTCGGTTCTATATACAGCCGCAACACGTTTTCATGGATAACTGGCACAAATTATCGTAGACTTATTATCAAGACACAACTTTATCAATTTCCTGTTAGTTTTCCTGAACTGGGAGACTCTTCAAAAATTCTTTGCTCTTAAAGGAGCTAATGCTTTCCTTAAAGAGTTTACTCCCATTGGAAAGGAAGGATAAATCAAAAATATTATTGCCGAGATGCTTCCCCTGAAAGTGTACCCGGTTGCCCTAGGCCCACACATTTACATGTACACTCTCAATTTCTTTTCAGTTCCTTCCAATGCTTAACATGTTCATTCTTCATTTGTATGTCAACTAGAATTGTAACATTGTAATTGTCCGGTCGACTAGCAGGCCCGGGTATCTTGCAGGTCACCAGAAGATTTGATATTTTTGCATTTACGAATCGTCCCGAAGGCACATGTAAAGGGCAATCCAATATTTATACTCAACTCTGAGCTTAATCATTATTCTTCATACTCTGCGTCCTGAAATTAAATAATTGGGCAGTCGATTTCCGAATCGAATAGGACAAAAGTCGAAATACATTCATTAGGCAATGATAGGAATTGAGCTAACGGCCTTCAGATTCTCATCTGAACACTCTAAGCTACCAAATGTGGTGACGTGCGGGAAGGTTTTCACCTTTTCCCATACTGTAGTATTTTCTGAGGGTCAGTAAGTACGCGGGTGACCTGCAACAATCCAAGACTAAGATAGCTTGCACCACAAATGTTATAAAAGTTAAGATGAACAGCTTGCATGTGTGCATTCTATTATGGATCTTGGCTGGTAGCTTTTTGTTCATGCACATTTTGCTAAATGAAGGCAATGATGGGTTGCTTGAATAAGTATACAAAGTTTATGCGTATTTCAACAGTTTCTCACACGCCCGCTATTTTCAAGTTTCAAGCAGATTGTTTAAGTATACTGTCAATGGTCTTTACGCTTATTCGGGATGTGGAATTTGCCAAAGTGGAGCGATTCGTATACAGTTTAAGTTCATGTAGCAGTACTTTGCTTCCACGGAATAAATGGCTGTTTTTGTGCCACGTGCCAAACGTCGGATGGCACGTAGCAAGCCTCCAAATTTTCCCCACACCCCCCACATCCGCACACCCCGACACATTTTCATGCTCATCATCGAACGCACGAAATGCTCTTCGTAACTTAATTCAGAACGGAAAGAGTTGCTTGCAAGCCAATCAGGGTTTTGCTATTCGCTTATATATACAGTTTTGTATCTTGAAGCAGTCTTGTTAGACTTAGCACATTTTAATGTTATCATATCCGACAAGATTCCTCTTTCCCTGTTGCGGCTCAGCTGTTGGTAAGATTCAAATGATTGTAATAAATCTCAGTATGTGTAACAACAATTAATGAAGCCAAATCGGGCAGAGAGAGAGAGAGAGAGAGAGAATACGCTGTCACAGCAACGACTGCTCAAGTCATGTTTGGGACCTATACATCACTCCAGGCATCAGTCAAGATGGACTCCCCCACTTCCCTGACCCCCACCCACCCCCACCCTCGTCACCAACCGCCTCCTTCCATCCCCACCTGGCTTGTTTCTTTCTAAGTAACTTGAGCCGCGACGCGAGAAAACCAACGATGTAGAGATAATCCTGGGCATCCGCCCAGTCTGACCAGAGTCTTTGTTGTCTGAAGGTAGCTTAGACCCTTAGCTACCCTTAAACCCCTTAGGGAAGACTCTGTGCAGACTAGGCGGATGCCGAGGCTGATCTGAGTCTGCGCTGGGCGCACAACCACTTTGTTTATTTTCTCGTGTCGCGGCTCATATGTTCTCTGTAATTGTAGAGCAAATTATAAAATCAGATCGTAAATTTTTCGAAAACTAGACAAACAAAACGACAAGAAAGAAACTCTTTACTTCGCACTGGTGCATTTCATGTCCGACTTATAATCTGTTTACATGGCATGCGGACTGGCAATCTAGCGCGAGGCAATATACGTCATTTATTTTATTACGTCACAACAGCGACCTAATTACTTACTTGACAGAAAACAGATGACTGTTTGAGAGATAAATAATATTATAAAAGGATATTATTTTCACAAATTTGAGTGGCAGAACGTCAGATTTGTACAATGCCAATCAGTTCAGCAGTCAGGTAAGGTACGTTCTACCAGTTTGTAGTCTTTTTTTAGCTAACTAAACTCCGTAATTTTTCTCCTCTTCAAGTATTTAGCAATCTGAGCTAATGTTTGACAAGCTGTCGACCTCAATTTTCTGTCTAAATTGTGGCTGTCCGGCAAGTATTGCTGGTGCTCATATCACGTGCAAGACCGTTTCCTGAGCGTTAAAACTGCAGATGCCATCTTTTATTTTGCAATTTAAAAATGTTCCAAAACGATATTGCTTGAAATTTCACATGCAAAAAGAAGAAATAATAAAGTTTTCGATGGCATGGGTGTGCGCATTGGAGAAAGTCTCAGCTTTCTGTAAATTATGTTTTATGTTGATACAAGTTTTCGGTAGAATCAAGATAGAGTATTGTCATATGACTATGAATATTTTAGCATTTCGAGCAATTTTGGCCCTGAATTTTGTTGAGAAAGCCTGCTTAATACTAGTTAGCAAAACATTTTTATGTGTTTAATTAATTTTATATACCCAATACCTCTAAATACATTTGAGAATAGTGGGAAATTTCGTCAAGAACCATGTTCGCCATTTTTTGGCCTATTTTTTACGTGGAAGGATCCACCGTTGTAAATACAATCACCGCTTTTCGAGGGTTTGCGTTCCAACTGTAATATGATTCCTGATTATATATCTGATCTCATCCCACCTTTAATTGGTGAAATTTCTAGCTATCCTCTTCGTAACGCTAATGATCTTATAACTCCTCGAACACGAACGGAGACTTTTCGGAAGAGTTGTGTCCGTTCTTCAGTTGCATTGTGGAACACCTTAGACAGTTCTGTCCGAGACATTAATTCGTTTAAAGGATTTAAAAATTCACTAAAATCTTCATTATTTCCTAAAGTAACTACCTTTTCAAGTAAGGGAAATAGATACCTATCTGTAATCCATTGTTGGATTCGAAATGGTTGTAGTAATCTGAACAATGATTTATTTCGAAATCACCTGAATGTGTCACCTTTATGTTCTTGTAATAATGGTAAAGAAACGGCCAATCACTTCTTTTTTGAATGTCCCCTTTTCGATGAACAGCGACTTACTTTTTTCACAAGAACAAGATGCTATCACCCTCTTAGTATAAATGCACTTTTGTTTGGTAAAGACAATCTCAGCGATACCGATAACGATGTTCTGTTTACAGAGTTTATATCATTCTATATCTTGATATATTTAAATGCCTATGCATTTCATATGTGCATGTATGTGCATGCAAGTGCATGTACCTATATGCATGTGTTGGCATATGTATAATACGTATGTATAATTATATTTACATGTTCGTTCTCCATCCATATATTTAGTTATTCTCTTTCTGTATAGTTGCCATGTTAACTATTGTAAATATGTTGTAGGGGAAGGGCTGTAACTAATGTTGTGAGAACTAGTAGCCCAACCCCATTGCTTGTTTCAAAGGCAATAAAATATGATGAAACTAAACTAACCGTAACATACAGGTCAAAGTACACAGAATTCTGTAATGCAGCTAATGGACGGTTACTACATCTGACCATGTCAGTGACTTCAAACGTTGCTTTGTAGCAACCTAGATGTCATACATTTCAATGTTGTAAAAAAACAGGCCACTTATGGGGTCAGTTTTTCGAAGTGTCCAGGTAAATGGCTTCATTTCATAAATGATAAAAGTTGGTATAGACAAAGAACGTTAGTGCGGGGTAACTGCGCTTTATAACATAAAACTCGGACATGTGAGACAAAGAACGTTAGTGCGGGGTAACTGCGCTTTATTACATAAAACTCGGACACGTGAGACCTGAGATGTAGCTGAATTTTTATTTGGTTCGAGATTATATTTGTTTGACACACATGGTATTTACCGTTATAAGCATGTGAGCCGCGACACGAGAAAACCAACAAAGTGGTTGTGCGCCCAGCGCACTCAGATCAGCCTGGGCATCCGCCCAGTCTGTTCAGAGTCTTCCCAAAGCGCTTAAAGGGTAGCTACGAGTCTAAGCTACCTCTATGCGGACAGCGAAAACTCTGATCAGACTGGGCGGATGCCCAGGCTGATCTGAGTCTGCGCTGGGCGCACAACCACTTTGTTGGATTTCACGTGTCACCGCTTATTATTGAGATTATGACGTACCCTGTCCCCCTTGGATCATGGCTACGTAGATGGCTCAATTTTAACGCTCACTTCCTGCTGTTTCTGTTTATTGTGCTTTTTATTCTTATGTCGTGTCAAAGAATTCGGATAGGAATATTTCTCTCCACACAGATCACAGACAAATGTCTTGTCACCATGTGTATACTTGATATGTACTTGCAAAATCTTAAAAGAACGGAACGTCGCAGGACAGGAATTACAACTGAACTTCCTAACTACTTCCTTCCCACAGGTTTTCTGATGAGTTTTAAAATTATGAAAAAAACTAAATTCCTGTTCACATAATTCACACTTGATAATCTCGCCGACGCCATGTTTGCTTCTCAGGTGTCCCTGGAGAGAATTCTTAGCTGCAAAACAAGCGCCGCAGTAATCGCAGCAATGTTTCCGTATGCCAAAGTGCATGGTGAGTTCGTGGCGTTTCTTGTTGCACAAGCTGGTAAATACTTGAGCACACATAGAACAAGGGAAGACTTTGACCTCACCCTCATGGACTGTTCTACTATGTCTTTTCAACTTGGCTTTCTTCGTGTAGCTTTTAGTGCAGAGCTCGCAGGGGAATTTCTTTCTTGGACGTTCCTTGGCCTGCAACAGAGTTTTGTTCAATTCTTAAGTCAAACTTTCTATATTCATACTACCTAGGACTAAGGCCGCGTTTACACGAGCAAGGTTTATATGTCACAGAAACTTTAACAAAGAAAGTATGACAAACATTTTGCGTTCACACGGAGCAAATTATTTGTAAAAGAAAATATGCCATAGAATCTTTGGCAATGAAATATTTGCTGCAGTGTTCACACGGCCAAATATTATTCGTCACTGTTACTTGCAGCAATGAAATAAAATCTTTGTCACATTTTCCACGCTTATAGTTAAGTTCTTTGTTACATAATCTTTAGCAAAGTTCTCCGTTTACACGGACAAATCCTTTAATTTATCGAAGTAACTTTACCATATATTTTGTCAAAGAAACATTGTCATATTTTGGCATTTACACGAGCAATTTTTTCTGTGGCAAACCTACTTTGTCATAGAAACTTTGCTCGTGTAAACGCGGCCTAAAATGAGTAAGCAAATACATTAACGAAAAGATAGTACAAGCAGACCATGACCTTTCTACATAAAACTGGACCCATTTAGCACACACTTTGTTTGACGGGATCATAAAGTATGATGCCGTTTTACTATCTATTCCCTATTTAGACATACCCATAATTATTTATGGCTATCCATAATTTAAAACAGTGATATCCATAATTCTACTTACCGATATCCATAATTATCTAAAGACATCCATAATAATTTTGAGAGACCTTGTTCAAAAATCAACAACTTCCGTGAAATCTTATGTTCTAGCATTTTCCCATATTAAAGCACAAGAAAGCAAATTTGACCTTGCCGTAAAATAGGTCAAGGTCAACCCAAGGTCATTTTTAACAATCCTGGCAGTACTTGTGTTCCCAAAGCTACCAAGTTTCAAGGCCATTCGTCAATTGTTTCTAGAGAAGAAGATTTTTAAACGTGTTAACCATACATGGGCGTGACAGCCATGCTGATCATGTGACCCAAACCATTTGGTCAATATTTCGTTCCTACAAGCCCTGGAGGCTATATAAAATTCAGTTACAATCGGCCGAGTGATTTCAGAGGAGACGTCCTTTGAAACTGTGAACGGACGACGGATGATGGATGGATGACGCAAATTTACGTCCTTTTTAACAGTATTTCAATCATATCAGGACGATGGGAGATTTGATAATGACAGGCTGTGTGCAATGGAACCCCGTTTACGGTTGAGAAGAATTCGTCTTGAGCGGGACTCGAACCCATGACCGCTAGATCAGCAGGCCAGCGCTCAACCCACTGAGCTACCAGGGTTCCGGCCGACGCAGCCTGCCTATGCTATAAGCTCCTACGGAGCCTCTGGCTCAGGTGAGCTAGAAACTAAGAATGGGAATAACTGCACAATTACTTGTGACAAGGTTATAAGGTTCTTGTGCTCTGCACTTTCTCTCATTGCCTTTTATCAATGTGTGAAGTTTCACTGAGTTCCCTGTAATACATTAAGAAATATGCTGCGAACAAAAGTGTGACAGACGGACGGACAAACAGACGGAAGGATAGACGAACGGACAATACGGCGACTATATGCTCAGCCTTTGGGAAGCATAAAATCAGCTTCTTAGTTCAAGCCCTTTGGAATGGGAAAAATGCCAAATTCAAATCAAGGGGCATCTCTCGGTCTTTTTTCGACGGAATTGTCCCAAAAGGTAATCAGTTCATGAACAAGTTTGATCAAGTTCCAATAAAAAAAATCTATGCCCGGGAAAACGTTTACCCCGATTGTTAGCCTATGATCCTTTTTTATCTTCAAGGGCAAGTAACTCTGTAGTGACTACTCTGATCTGGCCGAAACACAAACTCGTAAAAAAGTCAAGGTCAACACAAGGTCATAATTTGAACACTCTCGGTAGAACTCGAGTCTCCAATGCTACATACCAAGTTTCAAGGCCAATGGTCGATTTATTCTCGTCGAGAAGATTTTGGAAGGTTTTTACCATATATGGACCTGGCGATCATGTTGGTCATGTGACCTGGATTGTTTAAAGAAATTTTAGTTCCCTCAGCCCCTGAAGGCTCTATTTGAAATTTGGTTATACTCTACACACTAGTTTTAGAGAAGCTGTTTGAAATTGTAAAAATATGACAGTCCTGGGTCATAGGTCAAAAACTTATCTTGGCCTTGACCTCTGTACTCATAAATCTTCATGTACTCATTAAGATGACGGTATATGCCATTTTTAGGCCAAAACCTTTAACTTTTCCATGAAATCTTATGTTCTAGCATATTCCCAAATTTGACCTTGTCCGTAAAAAAATCGAGGTCAACCCAAGGACATTATTTGAACAACCTTGGTAGTACTCAAGTACTCGATGCTACATAGCAAGTTTCAAGGCCAATGGTCGATTTGTTCTGGAGAAGAAGAGTTTTAAAGGTTTCTACCGTATATGAGCATGTTGGCCATGTTGGTGATGTGACCTGGGCCATTCGGACAAATTTTTGTTCCCTCAGCCCCCGGAGGCTCTGTATGTGTATGAAATTAAGTTATAATACAAATGGCAAAGGGGCTTTTGAGGAGATGTTTGAAACTGTCAAAATATGAAAGTCCTTGGTCAAAGGCGAAAGACAGACCTTGATCTCTTATACTCACAAATCTTCATGTACTCATTAAGACGACTGTTTATACCAATTTTTGGCCAAAAATCTTTAAAACTTTCCGGGAAATCTTATGACTAGCATATTCCCATATTACAAAGGATCAAGGTCATCATTTGAACAATCTAGGTAGTACTCAAATACTCAGTGCTACATTATCTACTTTCAAGGCTGCCAGTCTATTGGTTATGGAGAAGAAAATTTTTGAAGGGTATTTACAATATATGGGCATGGCGGCCATATTGGCCATGTGACCTGGAACGTTTGAACAAATTTTTGCTTCCTCAGCCCCTGGAGACCCTATATGAAGTTTGATTATAAGTTGCCTAATGGCTTTGGAGGAGATGTTTGAGATTGTATAAATATGCGAGGCCTGGGTCAAAGAATGACTTTGACCGCTTGAACTCACAAATCTTCATGTACTCTTTAAGATGACCTTATATACCAACTTTTAGCCCCAAAACTTCAACAATTTTCTTGAAATCTTCAGTTCTAGCATTTTCCCATTCAGAAGCACCAGACAGCAAATTTGACCTTGCCGTAAAAAAGGTTCCCCAAGTGGCTCAGCGGTACGTAACCATAGTTGCACACACTTGGCGCCGTGTGTCCGTCCAACTCGAATGACACTGTGGAGGTTTATCCTCCTTATATAGTACCACTCCTGTCTTTAAGTTCTGGTGATTGGTTACTTAGTTACGGCTAATTTTATTGATCTGAAAAAAATTCAAGGGCAATAACTCACGCATTTTTGAAGCCAGTCTGACGTAACTTCAAGTGCACCAGCGCGTTATAGTGATACACTTTTATTCTTAGTTTCATGAGATTCCGTTCAGTGGTTACATAGTTATGGCATCGGACGGACGGACAGATGGAAAGAAGAAAAGACGGACGGACATGGAGAAAGCAGTATCCCTCGTCTATGGCGGAGATAATTAAACTTGTTACTCACAAGAAAACTATAATAATCTAGTCTAAGAACGAAAAAAAATACAACTACAAAACACCAACAATATTGGGATCAAAATAATCAAAACGTGTTATGGCATTACATTTAGATTATTCGTGAAATCCAAAGAGAAAAATCAGATCCTGCAATATTTGTAGCAAATGTTCTAAAACGGTCTTATTGTTCTGGAGACCGTGATAAAATGCCTATAAGCTAAATGAGGACTAATTTGAATAGTTTGAGAAAGCAGTGCAGACTCAGATCAGACTACTCTTAAACTTGTAAAACTTGTAAACTTGTACAAGTTTTCCTTATTGTTGAGTAAGAATATCTGGCACAAGAATCAGTTACTTCGTGCGATATGAATATACTAGCGAATACTGTGTCACCATCATAACCATCTAATTGTTTTGCTTTATTTGTAGACTCTCTTGTTGTTTATGTATGTAAACCAGAGATTTGCTAAATAAACTTGTAAACTTAAAGGAGCAGTCTGATCAGGGTCTACACTATTTGCCATTTCATCTGCATACTTTAAGACAATAACGGTAATTACATCTGAGTGTTATATTAAGAACTAACTAGAATAACTCGTTATAACACGAAACCCAGCGATTTTGCCAGAAATGTGATCGCAGAGGGCCGTACGGCTGCCGTAAGGCTGATGTGAAACAGGCTTAAAGCCTGTTTCACATCAGCCTTAATTCAGCTGCGACACGAAAAAAATAGCCATCAGAGGAGATGGCAAATCCCCCGACCGAAGACCCCCATGTGCCTTTGGTAAAAAGGGTGCACTTCAAAACACATATTAGTAATATATTGTCGTTCTTTTATGCTTCTGATTGACATTAACTGTTAACAGATGCATGATTATCTAACACTCAGACTAAAACAGTATGCTTGACTGCTAAAAAGAGGTAATATCTCAAACAGCCACCATATACACAAATGTATAGCATACGATACATTCAACTTTCAAAATGTGTGAATAACTTCTAAAGTACAAGCCCTACAAATCTAATTTTGAGCTCTCTAGTAAGTGAATTTGGACAAAGAATCCAAATCTGGGGAAAAAAAATTTTTTTTTTTTTTTTGGGGGGGGGGGGGGGGTCACAGGAATGTGAAGGGGTAAGAGAGAGTAAGGAACACTGATAAGATATCACAGTATGATCATCAATATTCTAAAAGGTACACGGTTATTCAAATTCTGGAGCTGGCCAGGGTTGCAGAGACTCAAACAGCAGCTCAAACTACCAAAGGGAAATAATTCACTGAGTCTAAAAGCTAGAGTTATCATTCACGTATGAGACAAATTGTCATGACCTGTTCTGCATATCTGTGAAGTATCATGAAAATATTTCAGAAGGTATTCAAGCTATGGAGCGGACACCTAAAATCATCAAAGGGAAATAACTCCAAAAGTAAGAAAGCAAGAGTTGTCATTCTTATTCGCGACACATCATCATGACCTGTTCTACATATCTGTGAAGTATCATGAAAATATTCCAAAAGGTATTCAAGTTATAGAGCGGACACGAAATCAGACCTAAAACCATCAAGGGGAAATAACTCAAAAAGTATGAAAGCAGGAGTTGTCATTCTTGTTCGTGACACATCATCATGACCTGTTCTACATATCTGTGAAGTATCATGAAAATATTCCAAAAGGTATTCAAGTTATAGAGCGGACACGAAATCATACCTAAAATGATCAAGGGGAAATAACTCAAAAAGTAAGAAAGCAAGAGTTGTCATTCTTTTTCGCGACACACCGTCATGACCTGTTCTACATATCTGTGAAGTATCATGAGAATATTCCAAAGGGTATTCTAGTTATAGAGCGGACACGAATCTGCCAAAAAATCACACCTAAAACTATCAAGGGGAAATAACTCAAAAAGTAAGAAAGCAAGAGTTGTCATTCTTGTTCGCGACACATTGTCATGACCTGTTCTACATTTCTGTGAAGTATCATGAAAATATTCCAAAGGGTATTCAAGTTACAGAGCGGACACGAATCTGCCAAAAAATCACCAAAGGGGAGATAATTCAAAAAGTACAATAGCAAGAGTTACCATTCTTGTACGCGACACATCGTCATGACCTGTTCTACATAACTGTGAAGTATCATGAAAATATTCCAAAGGGTATTCAAGATATAGAGCGGACAAGAAAGTGTTTACGGACGGACGGACGGACAGACGGACGGACGGACGGACGCCAGGCTCATCGCTATATCCCCCGAACCTTTCGGTCGGGGGATAAAAATCAACAAAGTGGCATGTGCGCCCAGGCAAGACTCAGATCAGCCTGGACATCCGCCCAGCCTGCTCAGAATTTTCACTGTGCGCTAAAAGGGTAGCTGAGGGTCTAAGCTAGCTCCATACAGACAGGGAAGACCATGATCAAACTAGGCGGATGCCTAGGCTGATCTGAGTCTTCGTTGGACGCACATGCCGCTTTGTTGGTTTTGCTGTGTCGCGGCTCAATTATGCCTCAGTCATGTAAGTACCTGAAGGATTTAACCAGGAACCAGCCTGGCCGGGGCAGCAGTAAATAAGAAGAGAATGATAAACGGAAGACGCAGTTTCATTTGCTTTTTAAAACAGGCTGGCACAATAAAACTGGCTGGCATAATAAAATAATCTTTCATTAGGTACTAATAAACAAACGAATCTTACGAAATGCGGTGTCTCGCATATGAAAGCCGAGCTACCCGCAAAAAACTCGACAACGTTTACGCCGACGACGACGACAATGTAGAAGAGTAGTACCTATGTCTTGCTTCTGCTAGTCGCAGGTGATACAAAAAAATTATCAGACGATCAACTTTATCCAAAACAATTATCAAGACTTTGACAAAGAATTTACAAACAATACAAATGTCCTAACCTTGGGAATATTGAACGAAAATTCACTGTTACCAAATCTGGACTTAGTGGCTCAGCAGTACGCTACTATGACTACGTTCCGCTGAGCCAGCAGAACAGAACAGGGTTCGAGGTTATAAAACTTGAGAATAAACTCAAACTCAAACTCAAAATAAAGCACACTGATTGGCTGCTTCCGAGCACATGCTCGGAAGCAGCCAAAATAAAGCACACTGATTGGCTGCTTCCGAGCTGTGCTTGTTTGAGTTTGAGAATGTACTCAAGTTTTATAACCTCGGGGCCTGGCCTTAAAAAGCCTGAAACCTGAGAAACTGCAAAATGCTTGTGTAACAGTGTTGTAAATCAAACGAAAAGTCATAAATTATGACTCTTTAACAAGACGAGATTTATGCAAATTCCGGCAATTTTCTGTGTTTGCATTAAATTCCTTCTGAATTTCATATGTCCTATCGATTTCATAATCTTAAGGTATGATAGTGCTAATCCAAGCATCACGGGTAGATTGGTTTTTTACACTAGGTATGCTATCATGGCGATGTTTGTAACGGTGGATGGCTTAATGACTTGCAATTTACGTCCTTTTCAACAGTGTTTCAGTCATATCAAGACGACGGGAGGTGGATAATGAATGGCTGTGTGCAATAGAATCCTGTTTAAGGTTGAAAAGATTTCGGCCTCAAGCAGGAATCGAACCTGAGACCGCTAGATCAGAAGGCCAGTGATTAACCCAATAAGCTGTCGGGACTTTTCAGTTGTAACGGTATCTAGATTGTTATGTCAACTGCCCTTCACAGATATACACTGGACACATTTCGGCTTCTTCCACTTGCGAACAGACTTATTCTTCTCATAGCAGCAGCCAAGTCATTGTTTTATTGAAGGGATCAAAAATGGTTTTCGATACATTAACATTTGCTGGGTCCCTCGGATCCTGGGAGATGTTAACGCATGAAAAACATGTTTGATCGATATTATTGCCTACATTCAATCACAATAGAAAATGTTAAGGCACTATTTTTCGGCATCATAACCATGATCTACACTCATATGCATTTCTATAAAAATCCTCCTTTCAGGCCATAAGCAGCTATCGTGATTTTTGTCTAACCTTTAGCAACAATTCACTGAAGTTTTCACTTCTATGCCGCCTGCTATTCTACTTTTACAACATTTGAATCTGTTTAACCACACTTGTCTGGCATTCAACACAGGCAATGAAGACAACGTACAAGGAACCTGCTTGTTCTGCTCATCAGGATAGGTTTGTTTCAGAAGTATAGTCCCACGGACCATCCGACCCCCAACTTTTGAAATAGGACTCAAAAGTTTTACTGAATTGATATGCATATTCAAGAAATACTTGAAAACAATTTTTGGGCTACAACGACCAGACAAAGAATTGGTGAAAACCCTTATTCAAACACTACATTTATTCTAGACATTTATACTCGAAAATCTGGTCTGACTAAGAGGTCTAACATACTGCCGGGTCCGTAAGAATGATAGTTTAGAATTAATGTAAGAAGTATGCGAAAAAAATCGAATTTTATAGTACGTTGCCTTCGTTGCCTGTGTTGAATGCCAGACCAGCGTGATAGCTCTCGCATACAAGTCTTTTATCGATAACTGCATCAGGAAACTACCCGTTTGCTTGTGTACTGACAGAGTATAACCCTGAAATTTATATACCAAAAGCCGTGTCACTATCAGCACGGGAATCGCCTCGTTTATACATGGATTCGTGCCTGTTAAAGCACGACTGTTAATACTTCGCGCCACAGTTATTTATGTAATAATGGCAAATTAAGTAAAATAAAATGGAAGCTCTTAATAATGTTTATCCCTTTTGTGTTTTCGTAGGGAGTTGTCATACAAATATGTCTTGCCACAAGAACAAGCGTGCACTTTCCTATCGTGCTGAGCAGCCTTATGTCGCGCTAGAGAAGACTTGTCGCAGAACACTTGGCCACACTCATCACACTTGCAAACAACTTTTCCTGTACATATTTTCTCGTGACTGTTCTTGTAGTATCTGCCGTGAAATTCCCTAAAACATTTTGAGCAAGAATACGGTTTTATGTTATTATGAACGTTAAGATGATCTTCGTACCTTTCCTTCTGTTGAAATGTTTTCTTGCAGTTTTCAAATGGGCATATAAGGTTGGGCTCTAAGTATTCCGACTGGTGAAATCTTCGCTGATGTACGTGTAAATGGAATCTTTTACCGTACACTTTCCCGCAAGATGTACATAAATGTGTTTTCGAACCGTGCCTAGCCTTTTGGTGTTCATTTAATGCGCTTTGTGAGATGAAATACTGTGTGCACTTTTTACACTCAAAAGAGAATTTATCGTCATGCTTTTTGAGATGTCTCTTCAAATTTGCACTGTTCGCATACTGTCGGTCACATTGGTGACAAGTAAATTTTTCTCGACTATGTTCTGTATTAACCGAAACGTCAGTTTTAATGGAACATTCCAGGCGATCTTGAAACTCTGCTCCTGAAGGAAGTACCTCTTCATGTAGGATTTCTTCCGCACTGATTTTTACTCCAGTTTGATCTTCCTTATTATTTCCCTGTAATACAAAGAGGACTGAATTTTAGTTTTGTGGATTTTACCGAGGTGTAAACGCCGGCGAATCACTCACAAACTGAATAAAGCCCGAAAAGCTTTATGTTAGGTTTGTGAATGATTCGCTGGCGTTTACACTTCCATAAAATCCACTAAAATGAAATTCATTTCTTATTAATTCCAACTCGATCATTTTTATCTTAAAATTGTCAGCTATACCGAGTGTTTTAAAACTGCCGCAAAGAAAATAGTCCATGTGGTTTCCGATTCGGGGGATTTATCCAAGTATAAACGCCGTTTTCTGTACGTTCTCGACCAATCAAATTGCGCAAAATCAGCAACAGAAAGTTGAGTTGGAATCATAGAGGACTGAAAGGAGCATGTATATGACATTTCATTTGAATTCCTAAGAAACAAGGATAATTAACAAGAATTCTGCGGAATGCTAGTCGCACATGCTTTGCGCCTTCAAATTAAGAACTCAATGAAGGCATCAGTTTAACACATATTGGTCAAAATCCATTCGGTAGTTCATGAGATATCGTCTGCTTAATATGCTCGGTATTTTTAACAAGAGCACCGCAAGCGGGGCAATATACGCCCGTTTCTGAATGTTTTTTTTTTTTTTTTGTTTTTTTTTTTGCACAGTTTCATCCTTGTCTACATTGCTATCAAGTTTATCAAGACATTCCAAACATTAAGGTTCTCAAAAGAAAAGCCTTAAAAAGTAATCAAAGGGATGTAACTAAAAAATAAGAAAGGGGAAGCAATTATTCTTTTATTAGACATACTGTCTCAACCTAATACACATTGCTATAAAGTTTCGTCAAGATATTCCATACGGTTACCTAGTAATGACTTGCCTAAGAATAGCAGTAGAAATTAATCAAAGGGATGTAACTCCATAAATAAGGAAGGGGGAGCAATTATTTCTTATATAAGACAGACAACCTCAACCTAATACACATTGCTATAAATTTTCATCAAGATATTCCATATGGTTGCCTACTTATCGTTTGCATAAGAATAGCCTTACAATATATTCAAAGGGAGGTTATTCCAAAAATAAGTAAGGGGAGGCAATCGTTCTTATATATGACATATTGTGTCAACCTAATATACATCACTATCAAGTTTCATCACGATAGTCCAAAGGGTTAGTTAGATATGAGGTGTACAAATATAGTCTGACAAAATAATCAAAGGGAGGTAACTCAAAATCTAAGTCAAGGGGAGTAACCATGCTTGTACGAGACACGTTGTCTTAACCTCATAAACATTGGTATACAATTTCATCATGATATTCCAAAGAGTAACCAAGTTATGGAATGCTAAAGAATTGCCACACAAACTGCCAAAGACAAGTTTTTTTCAAAGGGCTGTAACTCCGCTAAAAATCATCGGAGGATAATTTCCTTAAAGTATCCGCTGCTCCACATCGTAGTCTTACTATTTACAAAGTTTCAGCTTAATTAGATGAAAACTGTAGGAGGAGTTATCCGAAAACGAACACCCCAAAAATTCTAAGTAAAGGGCTGTAACTCCATTAAAAACCATTGGAGCGCAACCTCGAAACGATATGCGCTGGTCCACCTCATAGTCTTACTATATACCAAGTTTCAGCTCGATCGGAAATAAACTGTAGAAGGAGTTGTCCGGAAACGAAAAGTTTACGGCGGACGGACAGACGGACGGACAGACGCCAGCGCCATAACAATATACGTCCCGTTTTTCAAACGGGCGTATAATAAACGGCAGATGGCGGCCATTTTGGATAGTCAATTTACCAAAAAAAATATATATGACATAGCTTGGTCCAAATTCATCCAGAGATTCTTGAGAATTGTCATTTTCATGTTTTTGCTATTTTTAGCAACAGAGCTGACGGTCATCTTGCCGGATTGCACAATCAATATACACTGAACATCAAAAGAAACGCCTACAAGTTTCGGTTCAGTTTTCTTCTGTAAGCTGATTTATGCTTTTAAATCACATATAGCAGAAAACACTACTGACGTCTGCCAACAATATAAACTTAGCTTCTTGCAAAATTAAACCTTGATTGAAGAGTTATCCCAATTTATCGTGAAACGTTCGAAGTTATTGTAAGAGTTGTCTTTCCTTTAACAGTATAACAAATTGTTTCCAAAACGTGACTCCAATGTGTGATTGGTTATGAAACCAGAGGGCCAATGGCCCTATATCGCTCACCTGAGCACTGAGGTTATGTTGGAAAAACAGCAACAAAACCACATGCCCAACAGCAATAAAAAAAAATGAAAATCTGGCCTTTCGGTTGCCATGGCAACCAATCAAAATCAGGGATTTAGGCAAAATTCATATGGCTGGTAGAGGACTACTCCAAAAACATTTCTGTAAAGCTTTTATCAAAATATCTGCAGTAACACAGAAAAAAATGCAATATTTCCAATTTCCCCATTGTAAGTCTGTGGAAACTCTAACTAGCCATAGCAACAAATTCACATCAGCAACGGTAAAATAAAACATAATTTAGAGAGAGGCTAATGTAATTGACATGTATGCAAAGTATCACCTTCATCCCTTTTATGGCTTCTGAGAAGATTTTGTAATATTTTTCAAAAATTTACCCTTTATTTTGCCATGGCGACCAATCAAATTCAGCAAAATTCATATGAATCATAGAGGACTACCCAAGGAACATTTTTATAGAAAAAAATTCTAAATAACTTGAGTGAGACAGCAAAAATTGCCAAGTTTCACTTTCCCCATTATAAGTCAATGGAAACTATAAGTTGCCATAGCAAACAGAGTTCTTATGGGATTGGTAGAAAAAAACATAATTTATGTAGAGGCTAATGTCATTTACATGTATGCAAAGTATCAGCTACATACCTCTTATGCCTTCTGAGGAGAAGATTTTTGAATATTTTTTTCTAAAATTTACCCTATATTTTGCCATCGCAACCAATCAAATTCAGCGATTTGGTCAAAATTCAAACGAATCGTAGAAGACTACTCAAGAAACATTTCTGTGGAAAAAAATCCAAATAACTGCAGTGAGATAGCAAAAACTTGCCAATTTCCATTTTTCCCATTATAAGTCAATGGAAATTATAAGTTGCCATAGCAACAAAACTGCTGGAGCAATTGCCATGAAAAACAGTAATTCTATAGAGGCTAGTACTAAGATCATTTCTGTAAAGTTTGAGCTTTATTGGCAACACAGTTTCTGCGGAGATGATTTTTTAATATTTTTCTATTTTTAACTATTCGGTTGCTATGGCAACCAGTCAAATTGAACAATTTGCCGTAATTTAATACAGCTGGTTTGGGACTACTCATGGGACATTTCAATGAAAGTTCTGTCAAAATATCTGCAGTGACATAAGAATAAATGCAAATTTTCCATTTTGCCATTGTAAGTCAATGGCAACTTTAAGTTCCCATAGCAACCAAACTGCTAAAGCAATTGCCAAGAAAAACAGTACTTTTATAGAGGCTAGTACCAAGATCCTTTCTGTGAAGTTTGAGCTTTATTGTTTGCATAGTTTCTGAGGAGATGATTTTTGAATATTTTTTCTATTTTTAACCATTCGGTTGCCATGTCAACCAGCCAAATTGTGCAATTTACATAAATTTCATGTGGTTGATAGAGGACTACTAAAGGAACATTTCTATAAAAGTTTTGTCAAAATATCTGCAGTGACATAGCAATAAATGCAAATTTTCAATTTTTCTCATACAAGTCAATGGCAACTTTAAGTTGCCATAGCAACCAAAGTTCCTAAGCGATTTGGATAAAAAACAGTATTATTGGTTCCCCCTGCCTATAGATGCTACACATGAAATTTGGTAACAATGGGCCTTGTAGTTTCAGAGGAGATGTTGTTTGAAAATGTTGACGGACGGACGGACGGACGGACGATGGACGACGGATGCCTGCCTATACTATAAGCTCACCTGTGAGCCTTCGGCTCAGGTGAGCTAAAAACCGTCGGTTTTATTACCATGGTATTCTTCTTAGGAACATGACAGCAGTTTGAAGTTGAACACTTGTCAAATTATCTCCCTTGCAATAAAACAAATAGCAAATTGGGAACTCCAATAACATCAAAAGTTCTGCAGTGCTACGAAAAATTTCTTTGCAAATCTTTTTATTTTACTCTTGTTAATTCATTTCACCTACTCATATGAATGGTTTCTGTTCTTTTCAAGAAATATAGGGTGTTAAAAGGTCTATGGAAATTCAATGGTAAGCCAGTGTTACTGTTTCTACTGCCAACTTTCACCTGATTGTTTCTCTAAAATGCAAGGCTCGATTGCTTTAATTTTTTCGTTGTTTCTTACCCTTGCTGCGGACATAATGTCTGGAGAAAATAATGGCTAAGCATTTTACAGAATTAAAAATTCAGCTTTAGAAAGTATGGTGACTTTAAGTTGAACCCCATCACAAAAGCAAGCGTTCTGGTCTCTAAAGTTTATGGAATATCATCGATGAGTTAAAGTGCTAATTCTGTCGGAATATCATAAACACAGTAACTTAAAATGTCCAAATAAGAGCATATACCTATACCTTCAAATGAATTGGGCGTATGCATTGTATGCGTTTCTTTTGATATTCAGTATAGTATGACCGGAAATCATTGAGAATTACATTTTCATAAAGTGTAAGTCCTAGCTTTTTTCAGTGCACCATATACTCCCCTGGTTAACTATTTATATACATGTACGAGGGCTTTTACGACACGAACATGAGCTGTTACGACACGAAAAAAGAGTCACAGTATCCAAACAAGCTGATGACCAGATCGTTTGGTACCTAAGACTCTTTTTTCGTCTAGTAACAGCTTTTTTTCATTTCGTAACATCCTTGAAAACATAGTTTACCAGGTGTGACATACAGGCACGACTTGTGAAACTAGGGTACACCTAAAGTCCCACCATTAAAAGAAGCGCTGCATTTGGCTGACCCTCTAAGAATGGCTCTAGCATGCTCAAATTAATTCCAGAATACAGAATGATGAAATCTAACAAAATAACAGAGACTTATTTCTCTACTTTGCCTTTCAATTTTGCGGATCAGTAAAAATGACGAAGAAAACAAAATACATATTGCAGTTTACTCCTCAAAATAGCGAACATTTGATTCGGACAATGCCACGCAAGATAAATTCTAGCCCTATACTTGGACAATACCAGAAATACGCAAAAACACACGATTTGGACAACAATGCCAAACAATATCAATTCTAGTCCTATCCTTGGACAATATAAGAAAATTGTAACAAAAACACACGATTTGGACAACAATGCCAAACAATATCAATTCTAGTCCTATCCTTGGACAATATAAGAAAATGCTCAACAAAAATAATGGTTACTGCTTAGAAAAGTATAAAGAAAAGACAATAACTGGCTAAATATAATAATTAAGCCACAACACGACAAAACCAACAATGTGGTTGTGCGCCCAGCGCAGACTCTGATCAGCCTGGGGATCCGCCCAGTGTGATCATACTTTTTGCTATGTGCTTAATGGGTAGCTGAGGGCCTAAGCTACCTTCATACGTAGCCCAGCTCTGGGCCGGAAAATGCCTAGAAACAAGTTTCAATTTTCACGAATTAGAAACTTTGTTTCTGAAATAATTTCGGTCCGGAGCTGGACTACCTTCATACGGACAGCGAAGACTCTGATCAGACTGAGCAAATGCCCAGGCTGATCTGAGACTGCGACGGGCGCACAACCACATTAGTCTGGACATACGTATGATCATGAGTCTGAACATGAACCAGATTCTGCTTCTCTGTTTAACACACGCGGTTAACTATGTTTTCAAGGATGTTACGAAACGAAAGAGTTGTTACGAAACGAAAAAGAGTCGTAGTTACCAAACGACCTGGTCATCAGGTCGTTTGGTACCTATGACTATGTTTCGTTTCGTAACAGCTCTTTTTCATTACGGAACAGCCCTTGTATATACATAATTAACCAGGGGTGTTTTAATCTGTCCCGAGTCCAATCATTGACTTGAACATGACGTCTGAACAAGACCTTTTTCAGTCTTGAAAAAAGTACTAGCCCGAGTTTGAACATGGTCTCTGATTAACAAACCCTCGAGTGAAAGTCGGGTAAATTCGTACAGGCGGGTGAATTCGGACATACAGTTGCAAACAGTGAAAATCCAGATGAGACGGCTCATAATGAGCCGTCTCATCAGGATTTTCTCTGTTTGGCCTGTTAATTTTTGTTTTAGTTCCAAACAACTGACATATAAAGGAAACAATGCCAGTGTCCGAAATTACCCGCTGTCCGAAGTTACCCGAATCTCCCCTAATCATGAACTGTAATATGAGGACGTGTTTCAGTCTGTCCAAGTCGGAGGCTCACATTGTTTCTTATGATTATATAAACTGGACCTGTAATTAAATGCTCTGCCGCAGTTCTGACATGCAAATGAATTTGTTTGTTTGTGGGAACATTTTGTATGTTCCCGCAGGTACCGTTTTTCCCTGAATTTCTTGTTACACGTCTGGCACTGGTATTTAGGCTCTCCTCTTTCCTTCTTGCAAATATGTTTGTCTAAATGAAAGACGTTAGCGTTACACGCACCACACTGTTGTTTACCAAAATGAATGTTAGTATGAGCCAACAAGTATTCTCTGCGATCAAATCGTCTCCCACATAAATCACAGGCAAATCTTGCTGGTCCATGCATCGTCATGTGTTTGTGCAAACTACCCCTGTGTTTAAAGTTCTTTCCACATGTTGGACAAATTTCATTGGCTGCATCTGTGTGAGTGCGCAGGTGCTGATTTAAGGTGTCTTTATATACGAATGTCTTTGCGCAGATCGGGCACAAGAAGGGCCTCACATCATCATGCACACGTACGTGCTTCAGATAAGAGCTAAGTCTGTTATATGATTTACCACATTTATCGCACTGATATATTCTTGCCTGAAAGAAACAAACACTGATATTAACCCTTTAAGCGCCAAAAAGCAAACAAAATATCATACCTGCAAAGTTTCGAACAAACAAGAGGGACAAGAGGGTTATGAGGCCCTGAATCGCTCACCTGAGCCATTGGCAAAGTGGCTTTTTCTTATATGTCTGAAATGGTCAAAATATGAGTCTTGGGTCAAAAGTCAAACAATGAACATGACCTCTTCTACTCATAAATCTTTATGTACTCATTAAAACAACCATATATACAATTTTTTGGGCCAAAATCTTCAAAACTTTCAATGAAATCCTATGTTCTAGCATTTTCCTATATTTAACCATGCCGCTAAAAAGGTCAAGGTTAACCCATGGTCATCATTTGAACAGACTTTGTAGTACTCTAGTACTCCATGCTACTTACCAAGTTTCAAGGCCATAGGTGTATTGGTTCTGGAGAAGACAAATATTAAAGCTTTATACCATAAATGGGTATGGCGGCCATGTTAGTCATTTGACCGGGACTGTTTGAACAAGTTTTTATTCAATCAACCCCTGGAGGCTCTATATGAAATGTGTTTACAGTTGGCCCTTTGTCGTTTGAGGAAATGTTTGAAAATGTAAAAACACGACAAATCTGGGTCAATGGTCAAAGAATGACCTTGCCCTCTTGTACTCATAATTCTTCATGACCTAATTAAGATGACTGTATATTCCAATTTTTAGGCCTAAATCTTCAAAACTTTCCATAAAATCTTGTTCTAGCATTTTCCCATATTTGACCTTGCTGTAAAAAAGGTCAAGGTCAACCCAAGTTCATAATTTGAAAAATCTTGATAGTACTCGAGTACCCAATGCTTCATGCCAAGTTTCAAGGCCATCGGTCAATTGGTTCTGGAGAAGAAGAATTTTAAAGGTTTTTTACCATATACGGGAAATGCGGCCATCTTGATCACGTGACCCAGACCATTTAAAAAAGTTTCGTTCCCTTAACATCTGAAGGTTCTATATGATATTTGGTTACAATTGGTTCAGTGGCTTTTAAGAAGATGTTTGAAATTACCAAACTATGAGAATTCAGGGTCAAAGGTCAAAGAACGACCTTGACCTCTTGTACTCATGAATCATCATGTGCTCATAAAGATGACTGTATTTACCATTTTAGGCCTAAATCTTCAAAACTTTCCATGAAATCTTATGTTCTAGCATTTTCCCATATTTGACCTTGCTATAAAATGGTCAAGGTCAACCCAATGCCATCAATTTGAACAATCTTGATAGTGCTGGAGTACCCAATGCTACATACCAAGTTTCAAGGCCATAGCAGTATTGGTTCTGGAGAAGATTATTTTAGGTTTATACCATATATGGGCATGGCGGCCATGTTGGTCATGTGACCTGGACCGTTTGAACAAATTTTCATTCCCTCAACCCCTGGAGGCTCCATATGAAATTTGGTTACAATTGACCCAGTGGTTTCTGAAGAGAGAATTTGAAATTATCAAAATATGATAGTTCTGGGTCAAAGGTCAAAGAATGACCTTGACCTCTTGTGCTCATAAATCTTCATGTACTCATTAAGATGGCTGCATATACCAATTTTCAGGCCTCAATCTTCAAAACTTTCGAATATTTGACCTTGCCTCTAAAAAGGTCAAAGTCAACCCAAGGTCATAATTTGAATAGTCTTGATAGTACTCGTGTACCCAATGCTACATACGCAGTTTCAAGGCCATCGGTCAGTTGGTTCTGGAGAAGAAAATGTTAAAGGTTTTTACCATATATGGGCGTGGCGGCTACTTTAGTCATGTGACCTGGACCGTATGAATAAATTTTCGTTCCCTCAACTACATCAAATTTGAGGACAATTGGCCCAGTGGCTTTTGAGGAGATGTGTGAAACTGTCAAAATATGAGAGACCAGGGTCAAAGGTCAAAGAATGACCCTGACCTCTTGTACGCATAAATTTTCATGTACTCATTAAGATGACTGTATGTACCAATTTTCAGGCCAAAATCTTCAACAGTTTCCAAGAAAGCTTATGATCTAGCATTTTCCCATATAAAAGCTACAGAAAGCAAATTTGACCTTACCGTAAAAAAGGTCAAGGTCAACCCAAGTTCATAATTTGAAAAATCTTGATAGTACTCGAGTACCCAATGCTTCATGCCAAGTTTCAAGGCCATCGGTCAATTGGTTCTGGAGAAGAAGAATTTTAAAGGTTTTTTACCATATACGGGAAATGCGGCCATCTTGATCACGTGACCCAGACCATTTAAAAAAGTTTCGTTCCCTTAACATCTGAAGGTTCTATATGATATTTGGTTACAATTTTAAGAAGCTTTTAAGAAGATGTTTGAAATTACCAAACTATGAGAATTCATGGTCAAAGGTCAAAGAACGACCTTGACCTCTTGTACTCATGAATCATCATGTGCTCATAAAGATGACTGTATTTACCATTTTAGGCCTAAATCTTCAAAACTTTCCATGAAATCTTATGTTCTAGCATTTTCCCATATTTGACCTTGCTATAAAATGGTCAAGGTCAACCCAATGCCATCAATTTGAACAATCTTGATAGTGCTGGAGTACCCAATGCTACATACCAAGTTTCAAGGCCATAGCAGTATTGGTTCTGGAGAAGATTATTTTAGGTTTATACCATATATGGGCGTGGCGGCCATGTTGGTCATGTGACCTGGACCGTTTGAACAAATTTTCATTCCCTCAACCCCTGGAGGCTCCATATGAAATTTGGTTACAATTGACCCAGTGGTTTCTGAAGAGAGAATTTGAAATTATCAAAATATGATAGTTCTGGGTCAAAGGTCAAAGAATGACCTTGATCTCTTGTGCTCATAAATCTTCATGTACTCATTAAGATGGCTGCATATACCAATTTTCAGGCCTCAATCATCAAAACTTTCGAATATTTGACCTTGCCTCTAAAAAGGTCAAAGTCAACCCAAGGTCATAATTTGAATAGTCTTGATAGTACTCGTGTACCCAATGCTACATACGCAGTTTCAAGGCCATCGGTCAGTTGGTTCTGGAGAAGAAAATGTTAAAGGTTTTTACCATATATGGGCGTGGCGGCTACTTTAGTCATGTGACCTGGACCGTATGAATAAATTTTCGTTCCCTCAACTACATCAAATTTGAGGACAATTGGCCCAGTGGCTTTTGAGGAGATGTGTGAAACTGTCAAAATATGAGAGACCAGGGTCAAAGGTCAAAGAATGACCCTGACCTCTTGTACGCATAAATTTTCATGTACTCATTAAGATGACTGTATGTACCAATTTTCAGGCCAAAATCTTCAACAGTTTCCAAGAAAGCTTATGATCTAGCATTTTCCCATATAAAAGCTACAGAAAGCAAATTTGACCTTACCGTAAAAAAGGTCAAGGTCAACCCAAGGTCATAATTTTAAATAATCTTGGTAGTACTCGCGTACCCGATGCTTCCATACCAAGTTTCAAGGCCATCGGCCTATTGGTTCTGGAGAAGAAGATTTTTACAGTGTTTTACCATATATGGGCATGGCAGCCATGTTGGTCACATCAATGTGACGGACGACGAACGGACGACGGAGCCTGCCTATTCTATAAGCTCCCCCGGAGCCGCTGGCTCAGGTGAGCTAAAAATGTTTCGTCCAAAAATATCATGTTGAGAATTCAAAGACTACATGGCAAAGACAGTAGATCTAAATCATTTGAGCCGCGACACGACAAAACCAACAATGTGGTTGTGCGCCCAGCGCAGACTCAGATCAGCCTTGGCATCTGCTCAGTTTGATAAGACTCTTTGTTAAGAGCTCAAATGGTAGCTAAGGGTCTAAGCTACCTCCATGCGGACAGCGAAGACTCTGATCAGACTGGGCGGATGCCCAGGCTGATCTGAGTCTGCGCTGGGCGCACAACCACATTGTTGGTTTTGTCGTGTCGCGGCTCAATTTTTTTTTTTTTTATGAGCCACCTTATCAGGATCTGTTTGCTTATTCAGCTATTTTCGTCGCTTGCACTTAAAGTGTTAAATTATATAATTATCCAAAGGTGCCTTTTAATTACTACTTAGTTCAATGAAGTAATACTTGCCCGTGCAAATATCAATTCAAATTAGTTGGGGGCACATTCTGTTTGTTTAGTAAATCGAAGATATTTTCAAATTTTCGAAGACACTGTTCGACATATGTTGGACTTAATCATGACAAGACAGACATGATAGCACTGGATCGCTCCCATAAATCTTAATTAAATTGGCTTCAACTGGTTGTACAACTTGTTTTTAAAGGCCCCATTGCTCTATCAGCATGAAATATTTTATCATGAGGTATCGCTGCAAGTTTCTCACTACAGTTTCGTCATTGATTATGATCGTGATTGGCCGGCTTTGAAAAACCAAAACGTCCTTGAGTTTCTCATAAAAAAGATTTTAGAAAATAACTAGGTCATTTTAGTTGCCAACTAAAATGACCTACTTTCGATTTCACATGCTTTGTTTCATGGTAAAAAAACAAAGTACAAGAGATAAAAGTACAGGGGTTTAGCAGGTGATAAAAATACAATGTACAAAAATGTAAGGCAAGGATCCCATTGCTTGTGCCGCTGTTGCATTATTTCATTGCTTAACGGGGAACCAAAGATGAAAACAGTATTTTTATGGAGAGACTTATCTTTTTTTCAAAATACCATTTTCCTTCTTTTTGCCAGTTGTATGATACAAAAACACATTATCCGACATATAATCATCAATTCTGAAGGCTGTACAGGTTTTTATAATGATTTGTATTTCGACGATTTTTACCACGAGTAGGACTATGGAGACTTTAACAATGTATGCGCGAGGCATATAGTAAAGCATCAAAATCTGACAGTAGTCCTGAAGCCTACAGTGGTCGTCTCCTCATGGCAATCATAATAATTATGAAGCATATCCGAATTCCAAATTCAAACAGAATTTCCGATACCAAGTGTAACTTTTCTATGGTGGTGTATTGGTACGAGAGTGAGAATACTGGATCCGGTTATCGCAGGACGTTACCAGCAATATCATAGATGTGACACCCAACATGGCAAATGTTGCAGTCTGACTCATAATGACAACTTGCAGAATAGAAACTGCTTGTGGTGAAATCCCATCTTAACCCTACTGCACTCAATAGGGCCAAAACTGTGGAGATTTGGCTTTTCTGTGTGCAACAGGGTTAAAGTTATTTTCAAAAACCTTCGATTTCAGTCAAAACATGACCCTTGACGACCCCTTTTCACGGTGGGAGCGAGCTAAAAGTTGGTTCTAATCCACCCAGAAGCATCAGAGACGATGTTCAAAGTTGAGGACAATGAATGACCACCGCGGACCAATATGACTGAGCCGCGACGCAAGAAAACCAACAAAGTGGTTGTTCGCCAAGCGCTGACTCAGATCAGCCTGGGCATCCGCCCAGCCTGATCAGACCTTTCGCTATGCACTTAAAGGGTAGCTAAGGGTCTAAGCTACATCCATGCGGACAGCGAAGACTGGGCGGATGCCAAGGCTGATCTGAATCTGCGCTGGGCGCACAACCACTTTGTTGGTTTTCTCGTGTTGCGGCTCATATAAGTTCATCTTTGGCTCTGGTGAACTCTAACTAAGATTACAAATAATCAAGATACAGAGAACATATGGCCAACCGAGTGAGCAGCTTGTTCCCATAAGGTGGCCACTCAGCAACCCAAACCGAACCAAAAATAATAAGAACATACATAAGGTAAAACATCACAGAAACTCTGACACCAAAAACAGGCAACAGAGAACCACAACAGAACTACCGCCTTGGAACGGTCAGTAATGAATTACTGGGGGGCTTAAATCGATTTTACAGGCCCAACCTCACCCTCAGTTTCTGAGGCCGTGAAGAACAAACGGCGACAGCAATTTCCATTTTTTATCACCCGCAAAAGTCGGAGGGATATTGTTTGTCCCTGTCCGTCTGCCGGTCATCATTTTGTCCGTCTTTCTGTCCGACTGAAGCCATTACCAAGTAAACGTTGAATAGAATTCCATGAAACTTATATATATTTATATATGTCACCCAAACGCGGTGATGCACATTAAAATCCGTCAGACTTCAGTAATGCACGAGTTATTGCCCCTGCATTGATTTAAAACAATAAAAGAAGACGTAACAACGTAACTAATAATCCGAATTTCAAGAACTTAAAAAGAATGTTTTATCCACAACACAGGTGAGCACATAAAGTTGTATCAGAATTGCATTTGAAGTGCATGAGTTATTGCAACTGAATCAATTCAAAATTGATAAATTCAGCCGTATGGGTAATTAATCAGTGGAGTTCTTCAAAACTTATACCAAATATGTGTCACCATAAGTCTATAACACGGTGCTTTTTGTTGGAATCACTTCGATACTGCCCTCGAATCGCTTTGAAATGATGGTAATAAGCAAATTCAGTGAATTTTTATCCCCGCCGAAGTGGCCCTGATTGATTTATGGTTTATTTTACGTTTCATAAAATTTCGTTCACCGGTACTTAGTTACGGCTGAACTTGTGGATTGTAAATAAAATCAAGAGCAATAACTCTGGGATAATGAAGGCAAAAGCTGAAGCTGTTCTTCTTAAACACTTGCCTCAGCATCACTGCATTATGATGAAACATTTTTAATTCAGTTTCAAGAAATTTTGTTCACCGGTACCTTAGTTACAGCTAACTTGTGGATTTTAAATCAATTCAAGGGCGTTTACTCATGCATTACTGAAGCGATTGTGACAAAACTTAATGTGCACTGCTGTGTCATGATAATACATAATTATTCTAACTTTCATGAAATTCCATTCATTGGTTACTTAGCTATGACTCAATAGACCTTATTCACATTGTTTCTGCGCATGCGCGTACCGCTCAGGTAACGCGTTATGTCCCGATAATCGGCGAGACGTTACACAGATGGGGCATAAGATTTTCCGCCTATGAGACTTTACGTGTAATGAATGATAATTTACTTGTTTTAATCATTTATATTCTTATTAATTATTTAATAAAATTCATATCTTTATTTTCTGCAATCTTATACATCAAATATTGTGAAGCTGATGATCCGCCTAAAATACGCACTCTGCAATTACACACCCGCATTCTTTATGCCGTTTTCTTTTGAACTTTAATTAATAGGATGAACGGCTTGAAAAATTATATAGCAACACAAAACTCAGAAACAGGTATAAATCCTGATGTGTATTATTTTATTATATACTTTGAATTTAATATATTAAAAACACAGAATATTTTTTTATTCCGTTTGATTTTGCTCTATCATATATATCTTTTCCAATCGAATCCCCTTTAATAAAAAAGTGCTAATAGAAATAAAAGTCATCTCTAAATCACCTCATTATTAGAGCCATGAAACAGTGATAAAATTTCGTTTCATGGCTCCAGGCTGTATAGACTCTAAAGACGTTAATTAGATTGCAAAACAACGTTTTGAAAAGCATTAATAGGCAGTGTGATTATATTAAACAGGTTTTTCACACCTTCTGAAAACAGAGAATTTTTGGCGTGATTGACATGTTTATACAAGGGCTGACAACACATTCAGTTTTGTCGGTTTAAGATGCTATTTGTGTGTTTATTAAAGCAAATATTACTATTAATTACCAAATCATGTAACAGCTTAATAATGGAATAAAATGAAATAAATACCAGAAAAAAGTGAAAAGTAATATATGTGTTGTAGATACCACAAAATTGCGATTTCTCTTAAAATAAAGGTAACGTTTTGAAAATAATTTAAATAGGGGCCTATGTGAAAGACGCATTTAACAGCATCTTTTAACCAGAAATTGGAAGTAAAATTAAAATCTTAAAAAGTTCCTTCAAGAGCAGAGAATACATACAGAAGTAGGAACATGGGCCAGACTACGTAGTTTCGACTAATAAAGCCTCGTCAGTGACCCTGACAATATCTGGTGGCGAAACCAGAAAAAAGCATACTGTAATTTCTAATTTTAATTGGACAGTCGATTCAAAGACTGATTAATTTCAAAAGGATCCAAATAATATAAAAGACGATGATCTAGAATGATAGTCTAAATCGGTTTAAAATTTTAGACTTCTCAGAATCTATCCTCTGATCTCAAAGGATGTAAATAAATAAAACCTGGATTTTTTTCCAGTAATTTTTAAATCTTTTAAAAACATCCATTCGATGATTTTAGTGATAAAAAAGTACTGTTGATTATTAATCAATGACAAGCTGAAAATAAAACTCAACTAGATCTATGCTGCATTATGGAAAGTGCAAGAACTTCCCTGTGCGTACTCTATTTTCAGTTTATTATGTCGGAAAATAGATGTTTCGAAACAGCAGGACGCATTCACATTATAAAAATGAATAAATATTAAACAGAAAACAATTTGAACAACAATAATCTGAAATCACTATATAATTATAAACAATTTAATTAGTTTATCATCAAAATGCTAATAAAATTATATTGTTGTATCCAAACGTTGCCCCACGGCTGCAAGGTACCGCGAAATCTCGCCAGGTAACAGGCCGCGAGACTATGGGAGATAACAATGTGAAAAAGGTCTATTTGATGATTTTAAACCGACTCAAGGGCAATAACTCATTGCTTACTGAGGCGATTCCGACAAATCGTAAGCTGCACCAATGTGCTATGGTGATACAAATTTGGCATAAGTTTCATAGAATTCTATGAATTTCATTGATTACTTAGTTATGGCTGCATTTGTCAATCTTAAAATGATTCAAGGGCAATAACTCATGCACTACTGATGCCATTTCTCACGAAACTTTATGCGCAAAGTGGTGCAAAACCACTTTATGCGCAAAACCGCTTTATGGTGATACATATTTAGTTTAAACTTCATGAAGTTTTGATTATTGGTTACATAGTTATGGCTCATTTTATTAATTTTAAGTCAATCAAAGGCCAATAACTCATGCATTCCTGAAGCCAGTCTGACGAAACTTCATGCGCATCAGCGCGTTATAGTGATATATATTTACTCAAAGTTTCATGCAATTCCGTCAAGTGGTTACCTAGTTAGGGCTCCGGACGGACGGAAGGATGGACAGATGGAAGGACGGGCGGACAGACGGACATGGAGAAAACTATATCCCTCCGCCTTTGGCAGGGGATAATAAAATAAATCATAACTAACCAATCAATAGAATTTCATGAAACTTCAAACAATACACGGCAGTGTTCATCAAGTTTTCTTATAATGGTATCAAAAGTGCATGAGGGATTGCACATGAACTGATTTTAAATCCACAAATTAGCCATAACAAAAGTACTAATGAACGAAATTTCATAAACTGATGACAAATTTGTATCATTAGAGTGCAGTGATGCTTAGGTACGATGTTTAGAATGGCCTCCTTTCTGCATGAGTTATTGCCCTTGATTCGATTGAAAATCCACAAGATCAGCCGGAACAACAAAATTTTATTAAACTTAAACCAGGAACAGATCAGCGCCGCTTCGGCGCGGGATATAAATTAAACGAATTTGCTTGCTATCAGTTCAAATTCAAAGTAAATTTATGAGTATTTCGCGCTTTAGGGTTATTTGTACCTACAGAAAGTTCTAGTTCATTATTTTTTTGCTACATCATTATATCTGAGACAACTATTCAATCCTGTTCCTGGCTATGATACATTCAAACTGCACTGATTTTACTCATGGAAAGTTGAAAAAGTTTTCATCTGTGCTAGTGGTAAGATATCCATTTGAAGGGAGTTTTACATCTCAGTTCTATCAAATAAGTAACATACGATTCTTGTCGCCACTAAATCATGTCTAAATTGTATAAGTATTTTTACGATGAAATCATTTGTCCCATTGATATCAGCTGTTTTTTTCCTGGTCGGTAAAATAACCTCTAAGGCCAGAGTTATGAAACGAATTCTGTGGGTTACAGAGCTCTAGATAAGAGGGGTATTTGATGATAATTGAGGGATAATTTTCTTCATTTCTCATTGAAACCATATGTTGTGACCCCTCATCTGAACCGTCTCATCGAGACGGTTCAGATGAGGGGTCACAACCTATGTTTTAATCCAGAATTAACAAAAAATATCCCTAATTATCACCAAATACGCCCTCTTATCTAGGACTATGCCGCTTATTTTCGTTGTCTGTAATGAACGTCAAGCCATTGGGGAGTAAGAACAGAGTTAAAGCAAAATAAGATTATGGCACCGAGTAAATAAGATTATTTATCTTTAAAAACAACATTAACACAAATAGACAAACTTTCTTGTAAAACATCATTTGCACAACAGATCAACTCTATTGTTGCCTAAACGAAAAACCTAGAATGCTTCTTCTTTATATAATCTCAGAAATACCATCAATCCCTTCTTATAGGGAGTTTCGTGAACATGCTGAGCTCTATATCTCAAAGAACATAGCAGAATATTTCATTCAAAGTGAGATATTCTGCTCTATTCCTTTTAGATATACATAGAGCTTCCGTCAAATTGCAAGACTGTATATTTTGAACGCATTTAAATACAAATAGGCAAAACGGGCTACGGACTCGTCTGTAACATAGTGCTTCTGTGGTCAATTTACTAGTTAATGTTATCTGTCATATCCAGCGGTAAATAATACTCTGTATGGGCTTATCATATATGAATCAAAATCACAGTTGATAGCAGTTATGGGTTCGAATCTTGCTGGTGGCGGATTTTTTCCATCTTTCCACCGTAAACGGGGTTCCATTGCACACAGCCATTCATTATCACCACCTTATAATCTTGATATAACTGAAAAACTGTTGAACAAAGTCGTAAAAATCACAAGTCACCCATCCATTCTTTCTTTTAAAGCTGTCCTAACTGGAACTTAGCTAACAAGTCCCCCAAGGGCAACGATCGCTCACCTGTCAGTATATTCTAAATTCATATAAAATTGGTAGTACTAGTCCCAGATACTACAATCCAAGTTTCAAGGCAATTGGCCCAGTGGTTCTGGAGAAGAAGATTTTTCAAGGTTTGTGCCATATATGGCCATGATGGTCATCTTGGTCATGTGACCTGGACCGAATATATTAACTTTGTTTCCAACTTTGTCTGAAGGCTGCATATGAAATTTAATTCAAATTGGCCCAGTAGTTTCAGAGGAGAAGTCCTTTAAAAATGTTGACACATTACAAACAAATAACCTTTAGCCAAGGTCACTAAATGACCCTGACCCCTAGAATTCCTAGGGGTTCAAGTTGTCTGCATTTCCATACCGCTGCACTATAGCAACAAAAAAATGCCCTTTTTTAATTTTTCCCATTCAAAAGCATTAGAGACCAAATTTGACATTGTGGCAAAACAGGTCAAGGTCAACCACAGGTCATTATTTATATATACTTGGTAGTACTAGAGTCCCAGATGCTACATACTTAGTTTCAAGGCAATTGGCCCAATGGTTCTGGAGAAGAAGATTTTTTAAGACCATAAATGGGCATGGTGGCCATCCTAGCCATGTGACCTCAGCCAAATATATAAAGTTTTTTTTTCCCGCTTTGCCTAAAGGCTGCATATGAAATTCCAATTAAAATTGGACCAGTAGTTTCAGAGGAGAAGTACTATAAAAATGTTGACACACAACAGACAAATGACCTTTGGC
Source organism: Ctena decussata (assembly GCA_963989385.1). Taxonomy (NCBI): domain Eukaryota; kingdom Metazoa; phylum Mollusca; class Bivalvia; order Lucinida; family Lucinidae; genus Ctena; species Ctena decussata. Next base: position 3,259,385 of record OZ022508.1, read on the forward strand.
CAAAGTCACTAAATGACTTTGACCTCTAGTATTCATAGGGGTTGATGATGGCTGCATTTCCATATCACAGAGCACAGTAACAGAAAAATGCATTTTTTTCAGCTTTTCCCATTCGAAAGCCTAAGGGACCAAATTTGACCTTGGGGTAAAATAGGTCAAGGTTAACCTAAGGTCCTCATTTATATAAATTTTGTAGTACTGGAGTCCAAGATGCTACATACCAAGTTTCAAGGCAATCTGCCCTGTGGTTCTGGAGCAGAAGATTTTTAAGGTTTTTACCATTATATAGGCATGGCTGCCATCTTGGTCATGTGACCGCTGCCAAATATATAAACTTTCGTTCCACCATCCTGTTTAGTCTCTATATGAAATTTGGCTTTAATTTACCCAATGGTTTCTGAGGAAAAGCTGTTTGAAAATATTGACACGCAAATTACATCTTATTTGGCGTTCTGTGTAGAAGCTGAGCTCGATATATCTCAGAGGAATAGAGCAGAATATATCACTTTAGAATATCTCACTTAAGTGAGATATTCTTAAGTGAGATATTCTGTTCTTCTCTATTGGGATATACAGACCTTCCTACAAGAGGCTAGACGACACTTTGGAGCTTCCAACACAATAATATAAACACGAATAGGTAAGACAATCTATGGACTAGTCCATGGATACTTAAGCATTTTTCTTGTAATTCTACAAGTTTGTGTTTGCTGTCATAATACTTATCCAGCTGTAAACACATCTTAGGTAAATTATACTCAGTATTGGTTAATCATATCTGAACCACCTAAATTAAAGTTATATTGACTAGACGAAAAGCACTTTGTAAACTTTGATAAAAACATGCACACTGTAGTGTCTTGTTGATAAATAAAAATAAATAAAACAATGGCTGGAAAGATGACTAATGCCTCAGGCATAAATCTATCAAACCTGATAGGCTGAACAGTTTCATATATAAATGCAGATTTAACACACAGATACAGAAATTTTAAAGTTCGAACCTATGCTTTGTTCTCATTCTTCTATAACTTGCCTCTGCAAGATCTGCACATAGTGCAGGTTAACTCTCATTATCACAGTACACACCCACAATAGTGAACATAACACATGCATACACATGGACACAATACATAAGCATTTAGATGTCTGAACAGTTTTATGTGGCATTACTAATACTAAACCCACCGTTTATGTATTTCTCTCTTACTACTCTGATTCGAGCATACGAGCACATCTGCCCAATAAATCAGAGGCCTGTTGTGAGGTGAAAGAAAGCAAGAAGCAGTTCTCAGCTGTAAAGGGGCCTAGAAATACTCTATGAAATCATCACACCCCGAGAGGAAACAGTGGACAATTTATTCTATACTTCCTATAGCACTTACGCATCTAACCTAGGCATCATAGGTATGTAGCTATATGTAGTGTGAGACATACCTCACTAACAAAAGAATTCGAATCACGTCCGTTATCACAGGGTATAATCGATTCCGCTAATTTTTGCTTCCTGCAGAGACTGTACATCATATTTGGCTTCCGCCGAGACTGTCCGCGAACTCTTGCTTCCTGCAGGGACTACTGTCCTCGAGAAATGGAAAGAGACTGTCCGCGTGACTCTGCTTTCTGCCGAGAGCCTCGGCAGGAAGCAGAATCACGTGGACAGTCTCTGCAGGAAACATTTAATCATGTACAGAGGTCTCGGCAGGAAGCAAGATATCGCCGACAGTCTGGGCGGAAGCCAAATATAATGTACAGTCTCTGCTGGAAGCGAAAATTAGCGGAATCGATTATACCCTGTGGTTATCACAGCTATGATAAACTGTGGTAACAATAATACTGGCAAAACGTTAGAACGGAATTAAATAATGTGAGAATAATTATCTGTTTGAGAAAATCTAAAGTCTCTGTTGAAAACATTGCAGTTTGTAATGTCACTCAGAAACTGCAGGCAGAGCTGAGCAAACACTGTTTGCCATGTTCCGGTACCAATGGTGTCATAGATCTGTTACCATAGCTATACGGAATAACCAGGTAGCTGAATGACCATCTGTTTGGTTAAGAGCTACTCATTCGGTTTACTGTGCGTGTCTTTCGTAAACTAGTGTCATTTTCGTATGTGCTTCTTTCCCTGTTGGTTTTGCACGGGTGGTAATCAGTGGAACTAGCTCCAAAATGAGTCAATGGAATTTCGTTCCCTCGTCACATCCGGGAACCCGCGAGCTAGTGCTGTCGACAGAAAATCAGTAAACAAAGGTAGGTCTTGAAGAATTTTATCAATTTTTATTTCTTTATTAGCGATCCCAGGAAACAACTGCTGATGCTATCATGTGTAGATATGATTCAACTTTATTCCCCGTCGGAGTTCGCCGCAGAAATGTGCAGGGTTTGAACTAACTTGTGGCAAATGTTTGAAACACCGAACTAAAAATCCACCAATTTCTGTCAATATGGAGATTTGGGTACACGATTTTTTCATTTTCCGTCCAAACTATAGGGTTCAGACCCTCTAAAGCACCATCCCTGGTAAATTCAAGCATGAAAAGTCACAGATAAGCAAAAAAGTGTGGGTGGAGATTACGTACCTGGACAATATTGACAAAATTTCTGCCTGAGCTAGAGCGCTCGACATGGAGCTAGTGCGTTCAACAAGGAGCTAGTGCGCTCATCCATATTTTTATCTCGTGATGAATCATACTGTATGCTTGAGTTTGAATCAACCCTTCTTTATAAGTAAGGTTTTCTCTTTCCCTTGATGCGCCTGTTGATGCCCGAACAGCTAGTCAAATTGCACGTTTGAAAAACTTTAATATATTAAACTTGTATCTAATGGTTTTTGCATCATGCAAACATGTCCGTATAATGAATACCCCCTTACACCCACTTTTATTTAATAAAACTGGGGTTTACAGGGGTATTCATTTTTGGATGTCTTCCCCTTGTACACTCTCATCTGAAAATATATCTGATCTTCGTAACTCTTTATAATTTACAGTCATCTAATGGCTGTTCGGTGAATGATAATAAAAACTATACCCCCGGGTACCCGAGGATGTATGCGAGGATGGCTTGATGCACTATTGCCTGAGGCCAAGGATAATGGTGTATCAGGCCACCCAAGGTGCCGAGGGGCAATAACTTTTAATATTACCCAACCTACTTTTATACCTTTTATTATCCAACCCACTATATACAGATAATGGTATATGCTTTGCCATGTCACTGGTTGGCCTCCACAACGCATTTCACTGAATTATTAACCAACCAACAGCTTAGACTATGCCATGCTTATGATGCCACTCATGTAAATGTAATGAGAAAACAGCGTGGTATGGTTTTGTCTATATGTCATGTCGTCAAGCGTCACAAGAATGACTTGGAAAATCACGAGCTTGCCGAATTCGTGTACCTGTCATGCAATTGATTGCTAGTAGAATATGGTTGGTTACAGGTTCGGTTGAGTAATACGAAAGCTATTTCATTGCCGTTTGGCAGAATAGTCAATACTCTGTTACTCATTACCATGGACAGGTCAATGCACTACTACCTGAGGCCTTGTGGCTTCGGGCAACAGTGAATGGAGCTGTTCACGGTACCTCGAGGCATAATTTTGACTATTTACCAAACAGGCATGAAATAACAGGACAATATCCATGTTATAGAAGAGTATTACCAAAATCGCCATAATCAGTCATGAATACTACACTCATCCGATGAATGACGATGGAATTATCTATGTACATTAAGTCATCTCTTAGTGGTTTCAAAGGGGTACAGAGCAAAACCTAAAAAAACGGTTAAAATCATCTATCAACAATAAATCAACAATTCTGCCTTATCTTAGGTGTGGATGAGCGCACTAGCTCCTTGTTGAACGCACTAGCTCCATGTCGAGCGCTCTAGCTCAGGCAGAAATTTTGTCAATATTGTCCAGGTACATAATCTCCACCCACACTTTTTTGCTTATTTGTGACTTTTCATGCTTGAATTTACCAGGGATGGTGCTTTAGAGGGTCTGAACGCTATAGTTTGGACGGAAAATGAAAAAATCGTGTACCCAAATCTCCATATTGACAGAAATTGGTGGATTTTTAGTTCGGTGTTTCAAACATTTGCCACAAGTTAGTTCAAGCCCTGCACATTTCTGCGGCGAACTCCGACGGGGAATAAAGTTGAATCATATCTACACACGATAGCATCGGCAGTTGTTTCCTGGGATCGCTAATAAAGAAATAAAAATTGATAAAATTCTTCTAGACCTACCTTTGTTTACTGATTTTCTGTCGACAGCACTAGCTCGCGGGTTCCCGGATGTGACGAGGGAACGAAATTCCATTGACTCATTTTGGAGCTAGTTCCACTGATTACCACCCGTGTTTTGGAAGCGGAATGTGGGATTTGATTCTATTAATTACTGATCATTGCCTATCTTTTTACTTTATACTAGAAAAGAGCCCGCGCAAGCGCGGAAATATTTCATGATGGTCAAGTTTATATAAACAAGAGGGCCATGGTGGCCCTGAATCGCTCACCTGAGCATTAATCAGTTCACTGGCTCTGGTGAAGATTTATAAGAGTTTTTACCATACTAACATTTGACCTAGTTTTTGACCCGACATGACCCAGTTTCAAATTTGGACTGGATATTGTAAGAATAAACATTCTGACATGGTTTCATTGAGATTGGATCAAAACTGTGCCCTCTGGAGCGTATACAAGGTCGTTCTTATATTTGACCTAGTGACCAAGTTTTTGACCCGACACGATCCAGTTTCAAACTTTACCTAGATTTCATTAAGATAAACATTCTGACAGAGTTTCATGAAGATTGGATCAAAACTGTGCCCTCTAGGGTGTACACAAAGTTTTTCTAAGATTTGACCTTGAGCCGACGTGACTCAGTTTCACAGGGGGGCTTAGATATATGGACAATAAACATTTTGACATAGTTTCATGAAGATTGGATCAAAACTATGCCTTCTAGTGCTTACATAACGTTTTTCTAAGATTTGACCTAGTGACCTAGTTTTTGACCCGACATGACCTACTTTCAAACTTGGCCGAGAGTTTATGAAGATAAACATTCTGACAAAGTTTCATAAAGATTAGATCAAAACTGTGTCCTCTAGAGCGTACACAAGGTTTTTCTATGATTTGACCTAGTGACCTAGTTTTCGACCTGACATGACCCAGTTTCAAACTTGTCCTACATATTATGAGGATAAACATTCTGACAAAGTTTCATGAACTTTGAATCAAAACTGTGCCTTCTAGAGTGCACACAAGGTTTTTCTAAGATTTGACCTAGTGACCTAGTTTATGACTCGACATGACCCAGTTTCGAACTTGGCCTAGAGTTTATGAAGATAAACATTCTGACAAAGTTTCATAAAGATTGGATAAAAACTGTGTCCTCTAGAGCGTACACAAGGTTTTTCTATGATTTGACCTAGTGACCTAGTTTTTGACCCGACGTGACCCAGTTTCGAACTTGTCATATATACCATGAGGATAAACATTCTGACAAAGTTTCATGAACTTTGGATGAAAACTGTGCCCTCTAGAGCGTACACAAGTTTTATCTAAGATTTGACCTAGTGACCTAGTTTTTGACCCAACATGACCCAGTTACGAACTTGGCCGAGAGTTTATGGAAGTAAACATTCTGAAAAAGTTTCATAAAGATTAGATCAAAACTGTGTCCTCTAGAGCGTACACAAGGTTTTTCTATGATTTGACCTAGTGACCTAGTTTTTGACCCGACATGACCCAGTTTCAAAGTTGTCCTACATATTATAACAGGCCTCATACTGATAAAGCTTTTCCAAGCCTGAAATGCCTGCTTTCGCAGCCTAGAATAGCCCTTTTTAAGCAGAAAAAACACTGAAACTTAAAAATCAAAGCCTGATCAAAATTCAAGAAATGAAAGCCTGAAATCCTGCAAAAGCCTGAAAAGTATGAGGCCTGATTATAAGGATAAACATTCTGACAAAGTTTCATGAACTTTGGATCAAAACTGTGCCTTCTAGAGCGTGCACAAGGCTTTTCTAAGATTTGACCTAGTGACCTAGTTTTTGACCCAACAAGACCCAGTTTCGAACTTGGCCTGCAGTTTATAGAGATAAACATTCTGACAATGTTTCATAAAGATTGGATCAAAACTGTGTCCTCTAGAGCATACACAAGGTTTTTTCTATGATTTGACCTAGTGACCTAGTTTTAGACCGGACGTGACCCAGTTTCAAACTTATCCTAGATATTATAAGGATAAACTTTCTGATTAAGTTTCATGAACTTTGGATCAAAACTGTGCCTTCTAGAGCGTACACAAGGTTTTTTGAAGATTTGACCTAGTGACCTAGTTTTTGACCCGACATGACCCAGTTTCAAACTTGGCCTAGAGTTTATAGAAATAAACATTCTGACAAAGTTTCATAAAGATTGGATCAAAACTGTGTCCTCTAGAGCGTACACAAGGTTTTTCTATGATTTGACCTAGTGACCTAGTTTTAGACCCGACGTGACCCAGTTTCGAACTTGTCATAGATACTATGAGGATAAACATTCTGACAAAGTTTCATGAACTTTGGATGAAAACTGTGCCCTCTAGAGCGTACACAAGGTTTTTCTAAGATTTGACCTAGTGACCTAGTTTTTGTCCCGACATGACCCAGTTTCGAACTTGGCCTAGATTTTATGGAGATAAACATTCTGACAAAGTTTCATAAAGATTGGATCAAAACTTTGTCCTCTAGAGCGTACACAAGGTTTTTCTATGATTTGACCTAGTGACCTAGTTTTAGACCCGACGTGACCCAGTTTCGAACTTGTCATAGATACTATGAGGATAAACATTCTGACAAAGTTTCATGAACTTTGGATGAAAACTGTGCCCTCTAGAGCGTACACAAGGTTTTTATAAGATTTGACCTAGTGACCTAGTTTTTGACCCGACATGACCCAGTTTCGAACTTGGCCTAGATTTTATGGAGATAAACATTCTGACAAAGTTTCATAAACTTTGGATCAAAACTGTGCCTTCTAGAGCCTGCACAAGGCTTTTCTAAGATTTGACCTAGTGACCTAGTTTTTGACCCAACAAGACCCAGTTTCGAACTTGGCTTAGAGTTTATAGAGATAAACATTCTGACAATGTTTCATAAAGATTGGATCAAAACTGTGTCCTCTAGAGCATACACAAGGTTTTTTCTATGATTTGACCTAGTGACCTAGTTTTAGACCCGACGTGACCCAGTTTCAAACTTATCCTAGATATTATAAGGATAAACTTTCTGATTAAGTTTCATGAACTTTGGATCAAAACTGTGCCTTCTAGAGCGTACACAAGGTTTTTCTAAGATTTGACCTAGTGACCTAGTTTTTGACCCGACATGACCCAGTTTCAAACTTGGCCTAGAGTTAATGGAAATAAACATTCTGACAAAGTTTCATAAAGATTGGATCAAAACTGTGTCCTCTAGAGCGTACACAAGGTTTTTCTATGATTTGACCTAGTGACCTAGTTTTAGACCCGACGTGACCCAGTTTCGAACTTGTCATAGATACTATGAGGATAAACATTCTGACAAAGTTTCATGAACTTTGGATGAAAACTGTGCCCTCTAGAGCGTACACAAGGTTTTTCTAAGATTTGACCTAGTGACCTAGTTTTTGACCCGACATGACCCAGTTTCGAACTTGGCCTAGATTTTATGGTGATAGCCATTCTGACAAAGTTTCATAAAGATTGGATCAAAACTTTGTCCTCTAGAGCGTACACAAGGTTTTTCTATGATTTGACCTAGTGACCTAGTTTTAGACCCGACGTGACCCAGTTTCGAACTTGTCCTACATACTATGAGGCTAAACATTCTGACAAAGTTTCATGAACTTTGGATGAAAACTGTGCCCTCTAGAGCGTACACAAGGTTTTTCTAAGAATTGAACTAGTGACCTAGTTTTTGACCCGACATGACCCAGTTTCGAACTTGGCCTAGAGTTTATGGAAATAAACATTCTGACAATGTTTCATAAAGATTGGATCAAAACTGTGTCCGCTAGAGCGTACACAAGGTTTTTCTTTGATTTGACCTAGTGACCTAGTTTTAGACCCGACGTGACCCAGTTTCGAACTTGTCATAGATACTATGAGGATAAACATTCTGACAAAGTTTCATGAACTTTGGATGAAAACTGTGCCCTCTAGAGCGTACACAAGGTTTTTCTAAGATTTGACCTAGTGACCTAGTTTTTGACCCGACATGACCCAGTTTCAAACTTGGCCTAGATTTTATGGAGATAAACATTCTGACAAAGTTTCATAAAGATTGGATCAAAACTGTGTCCTCTAGAGCGTACACAAGGTTTTTCTATGATCTGACCTAGTGACCTAGTTTTAGACCCGACATGACCCAGTTTCGAACTTGTCCTAGATATTATGAGGATAAACATTCTGACAAAGTTTCATGAACTTTGGATGAAAACTGTGCCCTCTAGAGCGTACACAAGGTTTTTCTAAGATTTGACCTAGTGACCTAGTTTTTGACCCGACGTGACCCAGTTTCAAACTTGGCCTAGATTTTATAAAGACTAACATTCTGACAAAGTTTCATAAAGATTGGATCGAAACTGTGCCCGCTAGAGTGTACACAAGCAAAAGTTGACGGACGTCCGGACGTCCGTCCGTCCGGACGTACGACGGACGACGGACATCAGGGTATCCCAAAAGCTCACCCTGAGCACTTCGTGCTCAGGCGAGCTAAAAAGCGAGTTTTGATTTTTCAATGTAAATGGCCTTAGGCCCAGGTGAAGATATGACCTTTACCATGAATACTCACTAAAGCTTCATTTACCTAATTAGTTGTCTGCATCTACAAACTTTCAGGTAGCAGACTGCATTGTTTCTAAAAAAAAATCAACTTTTTTATTTTCACTTTTTCCTATAGAAAAATCTAAGTGACTCAAAAGTTGACCTTGCCGTAAAACAGATCAAGTTCATCCCAGGGTCATCATTTATATAAATTTTGTTGAGCTTTTGAGTCCTTGATGCGACATGCTAAGTTTCAAGATCATAGGATTTGTGGTTCTGGGGGAGAATTGGTTGATTTGATGCTTAACGTCCACGGTGAACAGCTAAGGTCATGTCGGGACGGTCAGTTAACCTAACACACTGTTCCTGGGCAAGCTTAGACCTCCTAAGCGGTTAACCAGTACTAAGTGCACATACTTTCGCCAGTAACTGACAACTGCCCTTCTTGAATCAGCGGAAGGAGAAACGAAAGTATGTGGCCAGACCGGGTTTCGAACCCAGGACCTCTGACTTATGAGTCAGGTGCCCTACCGATTGCGCTACGCGGCCCGGCGTGGTTCTGGGGGAGAAGATTTTTGAAATTTTTTACCATAATAAATGTTTGCCATCTTGGTTATGTGACCTGTCCTGGGTATTTTTTTTTTTCTGGAAAAATTGGGTCCTGGAACGTTTTGGGGGAAATGTTCAAGCCCTCTGAAGACTAAAGGCTTATTTAGCTTCGTTAAATCATTGAAATTGATTTGTCTGCTTCGCTGGAAAAAATGCCCTTTCTTACCTGGCGCATGTGTTTTAACCTTGAACATTTTTAATTTTTGTCTTTTCGAAAGTTCAGTTCACTTTGAATTCTCCTAACGACGTTCCCCAAGTGGCTCAGCGGTACGTAACCATAGCCGCACACACTCTGCGCCGTGTGTCCGTCCAACTTTTCGAAAGACCATGTGCGTTGAGCTTTATTCTTCAATGGGCGAGTTCGATTGGCTACTCGTATTGACTATCGATTTGGAAGAAAATGGGTCGTTTCGAGCCAGGGCCGTCGGGACTATGACCATTTAGTTCTTCATCCGTTTAGACATATGAGCAAAAATACAAATTTAAATCGTTATTTATGGGGAATGACGTACGTTCATGGGTCGGATTTTTGCATTAGAACCTGCTTAAGTTGGACTTGCTAAGCAGCGCGCCGATATAACGACGCAGAACCGAAACGACCGGATTAATTTAAAACGTGTATTCGAGTACACGATAATTTCACTCGAACGCACCCATTTGTTGACCAAAAAAATCGACCAATAGTCGAAGTTTCTAGAAAAATACTTGGGAGAATTTAAAATGAAAGACGAATTTAATTCCCAAATTCTTTAAATCTACGTGAAACTAAAACACACGCTAACCGAAATTATCAATGATAGCAATATGCGAAAGAACCAGTATAGAAATTACGCTTGAAAATGCCACCAATTTTGCAGTTTATGCGTTACATCGTTTATTTAGTATTATAGATGTTTAACACCTTGGCAGAATGTCTACACACTGACGTAATTTTGATATCAATGTGAATTCTTAGTTGCTACGGTAACAGATATATTCATATTGATATCAAAATGACGTCATCGAGACTGTTAAGCACAACAGCTGGTAATTCCGTAGTTGCTATGATAACATATCTATGGCGTCATTGGTATCGCAGAATGGCAAACTCCGCCAATTTTGCCATTACACAACAAACTGAAACTCTTTCAACAGAAAGTCCATATTTTTTTAAACAAATAATTCTTCTCATTTATTTATTTATATATGTATTCATTTATCTTAAAGGTTTCCTGAATCATTAATTTGAGCCGCTACATGACTATACCAACATGCGCACCCAGCAAAAACTCAGATACGCCTGGGCACCCGCCCAGTCCGATCAGTCTTTACTTTTGGCTTAAGAGGTAGATAAGGGTCCCAGCTACCTCCAAACTTCAATCAGACCGAGTAGATGCCTATGCAGATCTGAGTCTTTGCTGGGCCCATTTTCCACTTTGCTGGTTTTGTCGAGTCATGGTTCATTAATCTTTATCAAATATGGCAAGTCAAGCACACTTTTCACAGCATTTGTTTCGGCTTTGGTAAATGATAAGATTTCCAATGTAATATGAATATAGATCATAGAAAACCTTTTATGGCACCTACTTGATCATTCTTACATAACTGTAGATCTATATACAATACTCCTAGTTCATGAACACATTGACTACTACAGCTACTGCGATACTACTAGCTCAAAGCAAATGGGTTTTACTGATAATTTTGAGAAGTCTGAGTTTTCAAAATATGAATTGTACCAATAAATATGCAACATAGGAAATACTCAGAGATAAGAAAATTCTGAAACCCAGATTTTAGCGGTGATATTTAAATGAAGTACATTGTATGTGGACGATTTATGGAAAACAGATCACTTGCCAATATATATCCGAGAAGCTATGGGACACACAACCTCTCTCAAAATATAAATATAAGACAAGATTTCCGCGGAACGCTATATCGCACCTGCTTAACACCTTTACTTTATGAACTTGATAAAAGTGTCATTTTGAAACATATTTATTCAAAATTCATTCAGTAGTTTATGGCATATTATCATTTTCATGTTTTGCGCTATTTTCAGTAACGGTGGATGGTTGCCATCTTGGATGGTCAATTTGAAAAAATTATGAAACAGCTTCATGCAAGGATCATTTTGATACACATTTAGTCCAATTACATTCAGGGGCTCTTGAGATATTGTCATTTTCATATTTTTCTATTTTTAGTAACGGTGGCTGGCGGCCATCTTGGATCATCTCCATTCGCTTAAATTTCAAAGAACTCCATTTAAGGATCATTCTGACTATATTTGACCTAAATCTGTTCAAGTGGTTTTTAGATATTGGCGTTTTAGCAAACTCGGACTCGTAAACAGAAAGTAGGTCACTGTGACCTAATTCCGCTACAGATTTTTTTCATTTTGATAATTTTTAAAACCAAGGTCTCATTAATGCTCCACATAAAATTTCAGCCAAATATACCTAGTGGTTCTGGAGAAAAAAGTGATTTTAATGTTTTTCCTATTTTTAGTAACAGCGGCCATCTTGGATTCTGGACCAAGCTGAATTTTGTCATTTAGAAGCCCTATAGCCTGGTCATGCAGCATGTGAAATTTGAGAACCATGGGTGCAGTGCTTTCAGAGAAAAAGTCATTTGAATGGACTTAAAATTTAGGGTCGACGTAAATGTGAACGGACGGACGGACGAACGGGTTGACGGACGGACGGACGGACTGACGGACGGACGGAAAACCGGACGCCTATATCGCACCTTGCTAAAGCAGGTGCGACAAAAAACGAATCCTAAACTACTTGCTCACACATGATATACAAATGATCCCTTTTATTTTAATCAGCAACGTATGTCTAGTCAATACTACTGCCTACATGTGGATTTCAGAATTTAATTTTGTATGAGTAATATTTAACTGTATATTGGGCACTCAGAAATGCATCAGTGCGATTGGCAGGACTTCTCTGCCGGGGGGTCTGGTTCCCAGTAAGAGCATAAGTTACCTGTACAGGTAAAGGTGTGAAAATTTATTCAGCCAGTCAGTGGACCAGAATTACCAGTTGTGATAATTTCATTGGCTGGCTGGAGGTGTTGACACTATGTGATCAAGAGACAGAATGACACTGTTCTGTTCTGTTCTGTTCAATTCTCGTATCGACGTTACCCAAGTGGCTCAACGGTACGTAACCATAGTTGAAAACACCTGGCGCCGTGTGTCCGTCCAGAATGACACTGTGGAAGATAATCCTCCTTATATAGTACCACTCCTGCCTTTAATCCTCCACAAGCACATACACTGAGAAATGTCTCACATATGCGGTTTTAAGAGGAACTACAGCATATATTTTAAGCAGTACGAAATATAAATTAACCTGAAACTAGCCTAATACAAAGCCTTCATTTATATTTCTACTTATGATAAATTTCTACATTAAAATGTAAACAGACCTTGCAAATCTAACAAAGCTGTATGGCACAATCAATCAATTTGTGATCATCTATTAATATGCCAGTCTTGTATATGTGTAGAATATATACATGACTCTTAATTTCAAATCATTTTATTATAACCAATGTGACTAGAGCTAATGACTATTTATATTCACCAGATAAAGTTCGGTTTTGTTGACAATTTTAGAATTTTGATTAACTGCTCCACAAAACTATTAGTTGTGTCCACACACTTAACCCTTAGACTGCTAAGCGCGACTATAGTCGTTCTCGAGGGGTAGGTCACTTTGAGAGCATGTCAGGCACACTAGGCATCAAGTACTCCCCATCATTTGCGGTTGTCCTATGCAGGAGGGAATCTGCTTTCTACTAGAGCAAGGTTTTACCCACCTAATTGACTTGTTGACTTTTAAACTCGGAGAAAACGTCAAAAATTTATGATATTTTCAACATCAGCTTTTCAGGTGGCTACCCCTACTTACTTGATCCCGATTTTCTGACAACTAGACTTCATCCTTCCAAACTTTCTCTCTTGATAAATATTCAGCAATAACACCGGCCCTCAGACAAGCAATTACTTTTGTCATACAAAGCATATCACTGGCGCTAATATCTTGTACTTTTTTTTTTTAAGTGTCTACGTCGGTTCCCGGTGGTATCATGTGACACCCTAATATGGCAGATCACGTGACCTTGGTAACTTCCGGAAAATGGCAGCTCACACATCGGCAATATTGAGTGAAAATTTCAAGCAAATCGACCAGAGTGTGTGCAAGTTATGGCCTCTGAGATACCCCTACCCCCATTTTAGGGCCAGGTGAATTATTTTTTCAGCAGTCTAAGGGTTAAGAACTGTTTGCAGTTTTAAAGGTATCACAGGCAATGTTTTGGGTATGAAAAAAAAAGCAATTATCCCATATATCTATCCGCAAAACCTTCCTTTGCATGATCTTCTGTAAACAGAGCATTCTTTTTGACCTGCTGACGATATCATGTAAGTTCGAATGTAAAATACATGTACGACCAGATTGGGACGCAATAAGGTTGAATCCATCATCAGGCAATCTTGCAGATTCAAAACTAATTAGCCAATCCCGTGGACTCTGAATTTAAAGGACTTCTATGATTAAGGCGTGAATTTTCCCCATGATTAAAAAGTTATACGGATCACTGACTTTTGCTTTGCATTTTTGACTATGACATGTAACATGCATGACAAATGAATTTTCAGGTGTTTGTGTCTATGTAAAGTATGTTAAACATACGTTGACGTTGACGTCATTGTTGAGATAAATTGTAAATTATCCTCTAACTGATCGTTGAAATAATGATTTATTGTATACATTTCACCTTTGTATGACGCACATTACTTAGATAACAGACAACACTGGATAGTTTTATCTATATGCATGTGACCTTGACCTCATTTCAAGGTCATGGTATACAATATAATCCTTGAAGATCACAGTGCTACTGTTGGCCATTCTTCTTCTTTGGCTCACTGAGTATCGTTCCCCCCCGTGACCCAGCTTCCCACTCATATATATTGCGTATTTGCATCGCATAAGTCTGCTGCATGAAGGAAATGCTGGGTCATGGGGGGAAAAGTACTTGTATTTTAGTTAAAGTGAAGCGTTCTCTTTTGGCCGATTTGACCGGAAGTTTAACTGCGGATTGGCATGTTTAAATGCCAATCAAGCGTATCAAGAAGGAAATCATTGCTTTGTATTGTTATATGCGTGTATTTAGCATGCACTTATGACAAAAATGTATGGAATGAATGACTGATTTCAATACTTTTATTACCTCAAAAAAATGAGGTATGCAAAAACCTTGAATTTAGGGTAGGTAGGGTCAGACTGGATTATCTCCCCATGTCTATGGGACTGAATCACAAATGATCTGATTTCATACGGTTTACATATTTGTGGAAGCTCAGCTAAGAAAAAATTGCCAACTTTATACTTTTGAAAATTCGGACCTGTCTCGCCGGTCTAATGGGGAAAATCCTCGCCTTAATCATAGAAGTCCTTTACTACTTCTTTGAACAAAATAAATAAAGCTATTGACCGATGACTAGAGATTACAGGTAGGGCGGGGTCTTGATGATATTGCAGAGATAATATTTATTAATTCTCCGTTAAAACATTACTGATTCTTTCATTAAAACTGCCTGGCCATACAATTCTAATGAGGGGCACAGGAATGCAGCGTTTTTTGTTTTGTTTTTCTTTGGAGTATTATTTCATGAAACATCCGACTGTATCATATAATTCATGAAGGTCTAGCCCTATCCTGATTTCTACGAATGACTTAAAGCTGTTGTTCTATTTATTCACACACTTCCTTTAAGTCATTTTCCGGAAGACTTCCCACCAGCAGTGGAACTATGCTTCTTCACCAGATGACTTTTAAGGGTGTTAAGACGGCTGAACTTTTTCCCACAGTAAGTGCATACAAGACTTTTGACGTCATGAGCGTCAACTTCGTGTTTTTTCAGGGATGAATGATGTGAGAAACGACTGTCACAACGACTGCACGAAAACACCTTGTCATCATTGTGAGTCATTGAATGACGCTGACAATGTGTCTTTGTTAGAAACAGCTTCCCACATGTGACACAAGCATACTTCTCTTGCACGTTTTTCTTGGCTGAGTATGTATCAGCCATGCCGCCACAGCCTTCTTTTGATCTACTAAATCGCGTACACAGTGTCACATCAGAACCACATTTACACTTAACATTTCGCGCGGACCGCCGATCCATACCTTTACTCCATGGCACATACTCCACTACGAATCTTGAACACTTCCCGCACTGAATCGTGTGAGTAGACTGTTTATGATTCTCTCTTGCTTGCTTACTCGAATATATTTTTGCACAAATCAAGCATGTGAATTTCTTTTTCAGAGTATGATCTGAAGAAATATGAGACATAAGATTATCGCTTCCCGTTATCTTTAAATCACACCGTGGACACTCCAGCATTTTGTCAGAAGAACCTTTAAGCTCTGGCTTCACTGGCCCAAATTTATGTCTGTATATCTGAAACAGAAAAGCCAAGCCTTTCATTCATGATCTGAAGCGACAAAGAAACAAAGCCATAACCATCACTTTGTATAGTCATGAATTTTCAATTTAGTTGAACAGTCATAACATGAAAGCTCGAAACTGAAAATGCATAATTCAAAATGAAAACTCAGATCACGCTAGAATTTCTTTTTTATACCATGTTTTTTAATTCGACGTCTAGAAATTCAGGCTTGATTTCTCTGCTACAGGAATACATTCATGGACTTTGTTGTCAAGTACACCCGAGACATACGATATATGACAGTCAATATTCGTACAATGCTATTGCACAAAAATGTCTTCTAACGGTCTTCTTATGATTCGGTAATGCAAACAATATCTATAACAACAACACCTTTCGCTGGAAAGAATAGCTCAGCTGACTTCGCACTTCAACATATTATAATAAATAACCATAGGCCAAATTTCACCCGATGTGTGGAAATATCAGTGCACTTCGTGGCTACAAGATCGAATAATGATAATTTGCCAAACAGCACAGACGCGTAAATCATATAAGTATTTTCAAAAATTAACCAAACATATCCAACAGTTTAATATAAAGTTCCTACACCCAAGACCCTGATCTCAAGGAAAGTATCAGCTAAACCCAGTCAAGATATGAGTCTTTAGAAAGCATTAACAAAGCATCCATTTATGCTGACGCCAAAGCCTAAGTGACAACAAAAGCTCTTCCGTACTTCGTACAAGTTAGCTAAGAAAGAAAATAAGTCTAAGGAGAAGGATGACGTGGACTCCACAAAATGTTACGTCACATTGGCATAGCAAAACATTAGATGCTGTTGTTGTTTTGTTGCTTTACGTGTACTTCTTGCTTCCAAAGGATCTATATTTAAGGTAGCTGAATACTAAATAAGAATATTGGTGGGGCACTCAAACCACTTTACCAGCCTAATAACCCACAGGGCCATAAAACATTTGGATAAGAAAAAAAATATTTTTACCGTTTCGTTTTCCAAAAAATCAAAATTTTGTATTTCTACACCCTTTTTTACACAGTTTCAATTTAAATTCAAATTTCAAGCATATGAATGCACTTTCAATTCTGCTATTCATATATTTTATACTATAGGATGTTTAAAACAAACTGGTAAAAAAAGAATGCACTTATCTTGATAGTAAGTATTTTTTTACATTTTTTTAAAAAATCAAGAAAATTCAATTTCATGAAAAATACATTTGATCGATGGGGCATGCTCATGCATATCATTTCAGAAAACCTTACATTGAAAGTTACAGAATAAGACAAAAATACAAAATTTTCACCTTTTCGTTTCCTTGCAAAACAATGTTAAAGTTAAAAATACCCCCAAAATCTTAGAAACCCAAATAAATAGACAACCCCCATTCCGCACCTGCTGCAACCAAAGTAGGCCCTTGCCCTACTATTTATTCCCCTGTTATTTTGGTTCTACCATAAAGTAATGCCACCAAAAATGTGCAGACGGAATGGCAAATCAGAAATGTTCCTTAGGAGCAGTCTGATCTCAGTTTCCACTATTTGTACAAACCTATCTGCTCAAAAACTTAGGATCTTTACGGTAGTTAGTGTCATTGTATAGGTAGCTTACCACCAATTATTTCATATAGGCAACAGAAATAACGTTTACGCTAGTCAATAGAAAACTCGAAATTAATACCCCATTTTAAAGAACGACTCTAGCCGATGGTTTAAAGAAGAAAAAAGCACATGTTCCCTGCTCTGGAGGCCGCTTTTTCAACTAGAGCACGTAGCCCAAGCGCATGCAGTAAATTTGGCGCGTCAGTTTAGTACTGGGTAAAGTTATAAAACTGTCTGATACTTCAGTGGTCTACAGCCAAAAAATCAATGTTACCATCTAATATTTTTCATCTAGGTCTATTATTTTATTTAACGATTGTTTACATTAGTTACCTGACTAATAGTGGCCATTCTTAACATTCTCTTCTTGACTGAAGCTTCACCCCTACAGAGGTGGTTCATGAATAATTAGTGGTAAGCTACCCCAAGTTGAGCAAACAATAACTCTGTTTTGTTTGGACAAAAGCAATACAGAGTTCTCCTGTAATCGTCTACCTTAATCAGAACATATTTACTTCTTTCAGAGTTTATTACTGAATTCTGTCCAATATTACATCATTGAGCTTGATTTGACTGTTGATTGCAAATACAGCTTACAAAAATAATCTCCTGAGTGCTATAAAAGAAATGGATAAGACATTAATGTGATGCCACTGACTGCACGCGTAATGGTCAACCCAGTCGTGGTTGGCAGCTATGCTGCTCTCTATAAGTGCATGCATATGGGTCAGGCTTCAGAATCAAACAAGTTCTAACTAGGAAAAGTTGCTTGGGCTTGGTCGCCACACCACAAGCAGGTTAAGCCCCTCCCCAACCCCCAGTTCTTCTTGGCTTGGTTGTTTAATGTGTTGTTTGTTGCTGTGTCTGTTATTGATGTATTGTTTGTGATGTTAAGGCTAGCCCTGTGACCACCTAAATGAGAAATGGCTGTTTACATGGCTGCTGATGAGGATGTCTTTGGTGGTGACTAATTTTGTGATGTCTTCTTCCCACATGATGTCTTGGTGGGATCAGGGGCCGTATTTATTAAACGACTTAAGTCGTTGCTATGCTGTTGCTAAGACTACATTTCTATGAAGGAGATTTCCTATAACTATGAAATTTGCTCTGGAGGAACAGTCTTTTTAGACTGTTACTCCAAAGCAAATTTAATAGTTGTAGGGAATCTCCTTCAAAGAAATTCAGCCATAGCAACAGCATAGCAACCACTTAAGTCGTTTTATGAATAAGGCCCCTGGGCTTGAATGGTGTCAATTTCTGAGAATATTTTGTCTGTAAAACTTCTTTTGTCCCAGCGTCAGCCAGTTGTTTTTGCTTTTGACTGCTTATCTTGCTTCATCAAAGTATTTAATACATACTGACCAATTTGTTTGCTCTTTTGATCCATTGATGGACTTGAAGACCTTCAGAGGACGAACTAACATGTGTTTATGAACATCTTGTGAGGCACAATAGAACCAACGAGTATCATCTGTACTAAAAATTCTTATTAAACTTGTATTATCTCAACCAAGACTGGCAAAAACACGCATATATCATGTGTAGTCAATGCACTGGTCGTACAGGAAGTTACCTATCTATTTGGTCACGGGACAATGGTTGTACAGGCAGAGACGTGTACGTCAGGATGGATGGATGGATGAATTGTGATTTACATTGTATGTCTTTTTCAACAGTAATTCAGTCGTATCAGGACGATGAGAGGCTGATAATGAAAGGCTTTGTGTAATGGTACCTGTTTACGATTGAAAAGATTTCTGCCTCCAGGAACCGAGCTAGGACCGCTAGATCAGCAGGCTAGTTCTTAACCCCCTGATCTACTAGAGCTCCTACTTGATGTAAGGAAGAGCGCAAAATGACGTCAGTTTATGCCAGACTGCACAGACATAAAGAGCTGAATGTCTGTCGTTGACAGTATCAAATTCTTCCTAAATGAAATACACATCTCCCAAACGCCGAAACTGTGTGTTTAAAGAAGATCTATAAAATCAAACATTGTAAATAATCAGGAGTGCAATAAACGGATCAAAATACCGATGCATGGACTCTCGTCTGGTATGGAGTTTAGCCTGGCCCCGAGGTTATAAAACTTTTTTCATGCACAACTCAGCTGAGCATGAAATTTTACCTGCTTATAAATAGCAAATTACTGATAAATACAGTTATTTTCATGCTCGGTTTAGCTGAGTGTGAAATTTTCTCTGCTTATGAATATGAAAATGCCAACATTAGTTGGCATTTTCATATTTATCAGCAGAGAAAATTTCATGCTCAGCTGAGTTGAGCATGAAATGAGCATGAAAAAAGTTTTATAACCTCGGAGCCTGATTTACCCAGCATATCTGGAAAACAGCCACTGACTCGCGTTGAAATCTCAAGCCTACCGAGAGACAAGTTTTTTTTTATAATATTAACAAGGGGCCACAACTCTGGAACAAACTGTCAAATACAGGTAGTGACAAAATTTGTACTTCTTCCAGGCTTTCATCAAAATTAACAATAAACAGTTTTGAGAAGATGCAATGACAGCTGTTACTTCTAAAAGGTGGAAAAGCGTTGTCCCATGGTACTAGTACATGTTCGTCAACAGAGAGTTCACTGAGCAATTACTCTGTAACTACCAATTGACTGACTGATCTTGCTACACATTTGTACAAGCATTGTTGAGAGCCATGTGAGCTCCAGGATGCATATATTGTTAAAATATATGCATCACGGAGCTAACATGGCCATAAACAATAGTTGTACATGTAGCTAGCAAAAGGATCCACTGTAGATTGTAGCCTCTAGTCTAGGATTTTCCATCAGAAAGCCAGTCTCCCAATTTTAAGAATATTCATGAGCCAACCCTACTGAAAATTTCCTGTGAAATTTCACTGAAATGTCACTGACATTTCAGTGAAAGATTTCATTGAAATTTTCACTGAAATATCACTGAAATTTCAGTGAAATATCACTGAAATATCAGTGATATTCACTGACATTTCAGTGATATTTCACTGAAATTTCAGTGATATTTCACTGAAATTTCACTGAAATGTCAATGAAATCTTTCACTGAAATTTCAGTGCTATTTCACTGAAATTTCAGTGATATTTCACTGAAATTTCAGTGATATTTCAGTGAAATATCAATGAAATCTTTCACTGAAATATCACTGAAATTTCAGTGAAATATCACTGAAATTTCAGTGAAATATCACTGAAATAGCACTGAAATATCAGTGAAATAGCACTGAAATGCCGGTGGAATGTCCGAGAAATATCACTGAAATGTCAGCAAAATTGTCCTAAAAAACAAATCCGTTGAAGGGTCTTTGTATGGTCAAATTTGCCTGTATTATCGGTTGTGGCACAATTTTTCTGTAAGGAATTTAAGAACAAATGAACAAACAGATGTGGTTAATTATCATTTAAACATAGATGGAACAACCAACTTTATCATATGACGTCGCTAGGTTATCCAGTTGATAACATCATGTCATAAATGAGCCTCGTTCTGAGAAAACCGGTCTTCGGGGTTTCCGACCGGGTCTGACACAAACCGGGCTGTGCAGTGACAGATGATGGCTAGAGGCTTGAAATTTTGGATTTAGATAGAAGAGGGATTGTACTATCCATGTAGCGAAAACAAAGACGCTGATTACCGCGAAGCTGATCTGCGTCTTTGTTTTCGCATATGCAAAAAGCCGGTTTTCTCACGACCCGGCTCAAATAATGTTATGACCACACGTGTATTAACACTTTCGGCTGGAACAAGTAACGTCATGACGACGTCCCTGACAACAATGCATTTTCGTTGAAATTTTTTCAACTTTAAAAGGCGATAAAAAGCTCTTTTGAAAGGTCATTCACTACATCGCAAATAGTCACTCAGAATGTCTGCTTGTCTTCTTTAATTGTCGTACAGCCCAGCTAGGTTGTGTTGTGTCAGCTGCGAGGCCTCTTGGAATGTGGAAATGCCCAAAACAGTATGTTTTATCATCAATTTCTCATTATGCAAACAAAAAACTGCAGAACATTAGAAACGGCATTGTTTTCAAATCATTATAATGTTGAAATATATTTGCCGTTCCTAATGTTCTGCAGTTTCTTGTTTAAGCTCTTGACGATGTCCTTCCATGAATCTTGTTCTGTCGGGAATTTGTCGAAAATGTGGCCTGTATAGAAAAAAGAATTGATATAAGCCGTGAAATGAGAAAACCCTGGGTTTTTCTGGTTTCCGACAGGTCAGACACAAACCAAGCTGTACATTCAGGCTTTCATTGAAAATTCAGCTTGAAAGAAGTAGAGGGACTGTACTATCTTTGTAGCGAAAACAAAGATGCTGATCAGCTACATGGTTATGGTTACAATGCAGTGATCCGCCTTTGTTTTTACATACATGCATAAATCAGGTCTGCTCGTGCCCTGGCTCATATATCATTAAATATCCTAGATTATCATATGACATCACCCTTATTCAGTGAAAAATGTCATGTTATAAATAATGTTATGACCATGGACATGTGTATTAACAAATCTGGCGGGAACAAGTGACAACAACACCTTTTTCGTTAAAATAATGTCCATTTTAAAAGCCGTGAAAAACCCTGTTAAAAGCTCATATGATAAACAGAATATTACACGAATGGTCATTTTTTGGTGGTCGGGGGGGGGGGGGGGGGGGGGGGGGGGGGGGGGGGGGTGGTCAGGGTAGATGTGAACAGAGAAGTGAAGTTTTTGTGAAAATTAAAAAAAAATGTGGGGGGGGGGGGTTGGGGGGGGGGGGGGAGGGGGCTCTGGGGGTCAGGGTGGATGTGAATGAAGAATTGAAGTTTTTGTGAAAATTCAAAAAAAAAATTGGGGGGGGGGGGGGGGCGGGGGTCAGGTAGATGTGAATAGAAGTGAAGTTTTTTGTGAAAATTCAAAAAAAAAAATTTTTTTGGGGTGTGTGTGTGTGTGGGGAGGGGGGGGGGGGGGGGTCAGGGTGGATGTGATCGAAGAATTGAAGTTTTTGTGAAAATTCAAAAAAAAAAAATTGGGGGGGGGTGGGGGGGGGGGGTCAGGGTGGATTTGAATGAAGAATTGAAGTTTTTGTGAAAATTCAAAAAAAAAAAATTGAGGGGGGGGGGGTTGGGTTGGGGTGGGGTGGGGTGGAGGGGGGGGGGGGGTCAGGGTGGATGTGAACAAAGAATTGGAGTTTTTGTGAAAATTCAAAAAAAAAAATTTTTTTTGGGGGGGGGGGGGGTCGGGTTTTGGAGGGGAAGGGGTCAGGGTGGATGTGAACGAAGAATTGAAGTTTTTGTGAAAATTCAGAAAAAAAAAATTTTTTGGGGGGGGGGGGGGGGGGTCAGGGTAGATGTGATCGAAGAATTGAAGAATTGAATTTTTTGGGAAAATTCACACAAAAAAAAAAAAAAAAAATTTTGGGGGGGGGGGGGGGGGGGGGGGGGGGGGGGGGTCGGGTTGGTAAGTAGACAGTGCTCGAAGCTATTACTAGCCAAATAGCCAGTTACTAGGCAAGGGCTTGTCAGGATTGAAAACTTTTTAATACATGTACCCTTAGAGAGCTGAAACAGAATAAAGTATGAATGGGGTTGAAACAGGGGGCACCCTTGCTTGAGAAGTGGGAATAACTGTGGTGTAGTTTTCCTTGAGCAGTGACACCGAAGAATATTCTACTTTTGTCATGAATAATAAAGTAAAATTGCAATTACTAGAGAATGATTTGGTTCTAATCATATTTCTCATTATACCTGTAATGCAAGTTTTTAGAAAGCATGACTCACAAAATGTGGTGTTTGATTCTGGATCTGTCAATTCTACTTAAGGTTTATACAGAAATGAACTAACATTGAGAGCGCAGTCAACATGCTTACACCCTTTTTGAATTGTCTGAGCATCTGACCAGGTTAGACACAAGTTGCTAGAAGCTTATAGATGGAATCATGGATAGTATCCTAAATGACACTGGCTATCCGCACGACGGTCGTGCCGATAAGGATTCTTATCCGCATGACGGTCGTGCCGATAAGGATTCTTATCCGCACGACAGGCATAACCAATACATTATGTTAAGTTTATAATTTATCGGCACGACCGTCGTGCGGATAGCCTCAGCCATCCTAAATATAACCATCACTGCATGAACCTTCTGTGTGAGCTCTAGGTGAACAAATTGAGTTTCATGCCATATTATTTGACAAAGCCGGACTTTGACTGATATAATAAACATTACCTGTTCAATTTCATCACTGTCAGAAGACTCAGAATCTTCATCACCATGGGATTCTGGTTGGAGAAGGGATGGGGAGTCCTTGGATTTCCTGTTCAAAAATAGACCACACAAGAGTACAGAAAAGCTAAATCTTGAAAAGTTTTTCAAATTTATATGCCAAACTTTCCTTTTTAACTTGTCTTGGTGTCAATTTTCTTAATTCATGTTTGCGACAAATTGTCGCATTTTAGCGACTCTGGTGACTTGCCAGAATCCAGACAAATAAATCTCATCCAAAACCTTTTGATGGGAAAACCTTGAGGAAATTTTGATGCAAACAAGAAGGCATTATGATTATCACTTTGTGCATTAAATTTATAAATGCTTTATCTTTTAGAAAAATCTCTAGTGATTTTATACAGTAACAAAAGCATTATACCCTTAGGGCAGGGGCAAACAACCCCAAAGGGATAAAATTTGAACGCCATAATCCAGCCAAAAGAACTCGCAGAACATCGCTTCCCTGTGCGTCGGAGGCAGCCATTAATTTCGCACTCGGAGCTCCTCGACAAATTCTAGCCTTACTTTGATTGGTCCAATACAGTTACGATTGTATACGGAGATGCATTTTTACGGTTCCGTAAATGTCCGTTATCGCATTCTAAAAATAGAGCCGTAAGAAACGTCTCACTCTACAGCGGATCAAACAGTGCGACTGGTGGAGGAAAATGCCTGAGACGCTATGTATTCACTTTTAGTGACTCAGTTCTATGACACGCTGACTGAATTGGATGCTAAATGTCACAGGAGATGTGAAAAAAGGAAAAGAAAGTCGGTAGATCGGACCTGAAGGAAGACATGTTTTTCGGTTCAATTCAAATTGGATTCTTTTTCTGAACGAAACGAAATGGTTCCAGGTCAACTCGGTCCAAAACCATTTCACTCCGGGACTCTTTTTGGTCCAAAACGATTTTTTACAATGACTGATTGAATTAACCTGATTGACTGGTAGTAAATTAAACATTCTTTCACTAAGTGCGAGAATAAGTATACTCCTCAAAATAAATTAAGGGTCACCCAATGTTTTTCCCATATATTAATTATTGACTCTGTTCAGAATCAGAATCAGAATAGTTTACTGGTGAAACGCCAAAATGACAATACCTCACCAGGGCGCAAACCAGACAAGATATTGAACAAACCAGACATGATATTGAAAAACGGTTGAACAATACACAAAGAACTGTTAATTAAATTAAGAAATGAAAATAAGGGTATTGTGAAAATGTTACACAAAACGCGTTACACTTGTGACATTTTTGACTACATTTTGGTCTGTAACTTTGGTACCAATTATGCTAGAGTCATGAAACTTGGCATGATTTTAGAAAACCACAATATGAACATGATCAAATAAAAAGTATGTGAATTTCATCTTTGAAATTGACAAAAAAACTGGATAATACAGAAAAATCTTCATTTTTTTAAGTTGCCCATATGCAGTATTTAATGAATGTAAAGACCAGTATTCAAACAAGGCAGAGTCCTGTTATTTTTGTCCAGCAGTTTTCTTTTCTGTCCGAGAAAAATATTCAGTCTATCCGACAGCTGTCCGGCAACATCTCAGAAGATTTCGCAAGTGAAAGACTGATAACTTAAGATATGAAGGCCAGACGCTATTTATCGTGTTTATATATAAAAAGTGCCCTTTACCTTTTTACAGCTCCATTTCCTCCATTCTCTTTCTTTTCAGGATTCAAAGGTGCTCTCGTTGGTATAGGGCGTGGCCCTTTCGCTGCCACCCTCAACCAATCTCGATCTTCTACAAAATAAAATCAGATTAATGTGATCACACATATAATATAAATAACTCAATGGGATACAGTGATTTTATTTGGCCATTTTTACCGCCTTATAGGGGAGTCATTCCCAATCCAAAAATGGCCTTTATTTTCCCAATATCATGTATTTTAGCACTTATTTTCCCAAATTTTATTAAATATTTTTCCAAATGTTCAGGAAAAGGTAGCTTCCCAAAATCCCAAATAAAATCACTGGGATAAATCTGTTAAGCTTACATGGAAAAATTCTTGCATATAATTCAATAAATTGTCACAGCAACAAGCCTACTGTTTGCCATGTGGCCATATAACTAGGGACTTTGTACATAGCTTGCACTTGTTGGAAGCAGATATTTATTTATGTCTGACACAGGCCTATTGTGTTTCTCAGTGGCCAGAGTACTCACAGGGTCTGTGTGGAGGCTAGAATGCACTTTTAATTCCAATGTCTACTGATTTAGACTAAGTTTTATAGGTAGGTTTGTTACTAAACACATACAAAGGTACTTTGCTTGTGGTTCAAATAAATTTGTATGATGCTTCGGCAGCTTCGCAGCTAACTTATCTATAGACCAAATACTGCTGAGGGTGTTTAGGGGCGCTAGCTGACTTTCACTACAGAATTGCTGACTAAAGTTGACTGAATTTAGTCACAGTGAAGTGGCTAAAATGCTTATATTGAAATAAAAACACACTAGATATATGCATTTGTTTTCCAATTGTATGCCACAAATAAAGTATTTTTGGTTTGCTGCCAAGCCTGTAGTCATGCTTGGTGATTTCCAGTGTGTATTTTTAGTAGATAGCAGAAGACTTTGCATCTATTTATAGCACTTTATCTTAATCAGTATAGGAAAATACCTAAGGCCTAAATTAAAATTTTATTTGTTTCCCCTTTCCCGACCGACCCTGAAAAAAGGCCCTACCCAAAAAATTTTATTTCAATTTTCAGAAAAGAATTTTTGTTTTAATTTCATTGCAAACTGAGAGAACAAAGCTATATATATCTTTAAATAAAATATTTTTAGTTAGCATCGTTTGTGCATTTAGTTCTATTGCCTAGATTAGGAATATTTACAATTTGGTTTAATGGGCATTTTTTTTTTGTTTTTTTTTTGTTTAATGGGTATGGAATTTAAGAAGTTAAAAAAAAAATTCCGACCGACCGACCCTTACCAGAGAAACAGGGTCGGGTAAGGGGAAACAAAAATATTTTTAAGGTTTTAAGATAAAAATAAAGAAGCTGTATTTAACGTCACGTTTGAAACAGACAACATAGGGCCAAGCTTAGGGGGGGGGGGGGGGGGGGGGGGTCGGGTTGGGGGAGGTCATAGATGTGAACGGAGAAGTGAAGTTTTTTGTAAAAATTCATTTTTTTTTTTTGGGGGGGGGGGGGGGGGGTCAGGTTGGGGGAGGTCAGGGTAGATGTGAACGTAGAAGTGAAGTTTTTGTGAAAATTCAAAAAAAAAATTGGGGGGGGGGGGGGGGGGGGGGGTCAGGCTGGATGTGAACGAAGAATTGAAGTTTTTGAGAAAATTCAAAAAGAAAAAATTTGGGGGGGGGGGGAGGGCTGGTGGGGGGTTCAGGGTGGATGTGATCACAATGTTGGGGGTAGGGGTGATGTGGGGTATTGGGGTATGGGGGATGTGAACCAAGAATAGAAGGTATTTACAAAAAGGTATTGTACAATATTAAGAAAATTAAATAAATGTGTTTCGGGGGGGGGGGGGGGGGAATATTAAGAAAAATAAAAAAAAGGTGTGGGGGAGGGGCAATATTTGAACCCAAAACACTCTTTATTTCCTACTCTACACTACATACCCTACCCAACCCATCCTTACCCTACCCTAGGAAATTTATCATAACTCCCATTAATTGGGCCGAGGAGTCCCAGAAAAAAAATCAATTTGGGCTGAGGAGTCCCGGGTCGAAATGGTTTTGGACCGAAGTGTCCCGGAACCGTTTTTCATGGGGTACGTGTCACAGATTTAATACCTACCATCATAGCATGTGGCTTAATGGCTCAGTAGTCAGAGCATGTGTGTGGTCTGCCAGTGGTCATTGGTTCGAATCCTCTAAATCTCGGTGGGGAACAACTCACCGTCACTCTGTGAATTGTCTCATAATCTATGTCGGTGAATTGTCTTGTCGGCAAGTTGTCTTGTTATTGCGGGCACTGTACGGTGCAGTCCGGTAACATTGCGCACCTAAGATCTTTTAATATGGCCTAATTGTAAAATAAAACACAAATTAACACTTACAATGAGATGTTAGGTGACCCAAGTAAGCAAAATCCATAATATCAAAAATCAGCAATTCTTATCAGCTTTTAAAAGTAATATCTGGGTTGAAACATATGCACCCCCGTGACAAAACATGAGACATTTAGTCGCTCAACATTGCGCACAGTTAAATCAAATGTGTATTCTTTGGTCACGTGTAATCTGTTTGCAAAGATTCTATTTCTATCAACACATATGGCAATCGTTTGACAGACTTTAAGCACAAAATGACGCAGACAAATGTTTTCAGTATGGTGACACAAAAATGATATCACATGGTATTTTGAGAATACAAAAATCGCATTTTGGACACTATTTCTTGCATGATTTGTTTCACTTGAGTGACAGGAGCCTTCACTATGCACCAAAATTAATCATCAGCTTTTTTGTTGTAAAATTTGGTGAAACTGAGGCTGAAAGTCAGACTGTGTTTGCAGTCTCGTATGTGCGCAATGTTAGGGGCCGCGCAATGTTACTGGACTCGGCTGTATGTGTAAAAATGGCCAAATGAAATCACTGTCCCATTTGACACATGCAAATCAAATGTCATAAGTAAATATTGAAGTGCACATACCATCAATGGCAGCGATAACACCTCTGAAAATACCACTCGAAGGTAGCAGCGCCCTCACTCTTTCGCCTACTCCCCCTTTACGAGGTTCCTTTATACAGGATACTGGGATGTCATTCCAGTATCCATCGTCCCAATCGACAACACAATATAGTGATTGCTCAGTCATTGGAATACTGGTTAGGACGTAGACCTGTGTCTTTTTCTTGTTGTTGTTCGTTCGTTGTTGTTTTTCCCTCCAGAATTTGCAGACGACAAAGTCGCGCGCGCGCGTGAAATTCTATATTAGAGCTAACCGAGAAGGGACTTCGTATTTTCATTTTTCGGTGTTTTTGGAGATATAAATTACAACCTGAGACATCGGATCCTTTAGATATTTAAAACGTTAGTATATATTGTTTTTTTTATATAATTTATCTTCTATACGACGAAAACGCTAGATACGAATATGCGGATTTAAAGGGAGGCTATTCTTTTTAAAACAGACAAAATCCGGCGCATGATAATCTCCGGTATTCCCGGTATCCATGTCCCGGTATTCATGGGGGGTACATGGGTTTGGCAGGGTATAGATTCAAAACTACTGCACAGAATTTCATAAATTTGGTGTCATTTGAAAGGCAATACACCAATCTATAATATGAAATCAATTTTGTTCAAATTTATTTTATTTTCTTCTATTTATTTGCAACTAAAGTCCCGGTATCCGGATTTGGTTGTCCCGGTATCCATGGGGTAGGCATGTTTAACTTCTAATAAAATCCAAACTACTGGACCGAATTTAGCATAGTGAATATCAGATAAAAGATAATATTTAAGTCTAAACACTACATTTAAATTTTGTAAATTTAGCTGTGTTATTTTGCAGAAATAATGTTTCAAAGTCCCGGTATAGGTATTTTTTGTCCCGGTATCCTTGTGGTAGCTATCATTTGCCTTATATAAAACATAAACTACTGAACCGAATTTCAAAAGTTAAATATCAATGTACAGGCAATGTTTATATCTTAAAGAAACATTAGAATTTTACAAAATTTACCAGTTTATTTGGTAGCAATAATGCTTCAAAGTCCCGGTATCCGCTCTTTTCATTCCCGGTATCCATTGGTATGATGTATGTGACGTGAAATAAGACCATAATTTCCGCGTTAAAATTAATTAAAATTGCATTAACAAAAATATTTTTGTAATAAATAAAGGTTAAGATAGATTCAACGTGCTTCAGCAGCCGTATACCACCAACATCCTGATATTCGGATAATGGTAGGGCACGGACCGACCGTGTTTGCAGCAGGTGCGGGATGGTGGTTGTTTAGATTTTTTGTACTCTCATCTATCTGGTCCATTCTTTTTCTTTCTCCCTCTGTCTAGGAGACGGTATGATATAGACTGATTATTGTCTCAAAGAGCCGTTATATCTGTTATGTTTGTGGGCTATGAGACACTCAGAAATAACTAAACACAATTTAACTATACTATTTGTATATTGAAGACTGCTATTAAAGAACTACAATGTTGATACACAAGCTTATACTATGATACTGAAAGGTGGCTGATAAACCTTAGTAATGAAGAAGCTTCTGTCTGATAGACTAGCTACAACTATTGATAACAATACTCTGCAATATCCAAAACAATTTAACGTGCTTCAACAGTGTATCAACAAATGGACTGGCATGACTTGTATCATGAATGGTAATCATTGGATATATTGACTGGAAACTGCGAACAGGAGACCTTCATCGGCTAGCGTTTTCATGAGAACCTTCTATTTTCCAGACAACCAAAAGCCAAGAAACTGACCAGCATGAGTGGATACGCAAGCTGATCAGAATCCCAATCTTAATGCAATCCATGTTAGGTCAAGCATAAAAATATTATGTTTACAGTTGTCGAACAAGGATAATTTTATAGGGTGGGCAGTTCGGCTTTTTTTTTATTCCTGCTAAACGTAAAAGCAGCCCAAATACTACATAACATGTTAAAATATCATATTAATTATCCATATTACATACGAAGAAAACAGCATCCTACAAGATGAACGAACCTAATTTACCCACAAATGGAGTACCCATGAAGTGCTAGTGGAAAGGCAAGCAGTGTAGACCCAGGTCAGACTGCTCCCCAGGAGCAGTCTGAACTGGATCTGCACTGTTCAGCCCAGACCTGTTTGTCTTACTATTTACGTTGATCGCCTTGACATTCGCTGTTCATAAAAAACTTGTCAGATAAATTATACGGTAATTAAATAATATGTAAATAAAATATATCGACAAAAATCGTTCTGAGAGCAAAAAAAAGAAAAAAAAATCTGGAATAGCCTATCATAGAACAATGGAATATAATTTGATACTGTTATTGATATAGTCACGACCATGCTGAATTAATATGGTATATACTACAGTATTATATGAGAGTCTTACAACATTAAATTCAAACACATTTTAGTATCATAATTTATTCCAATTTAGTATCATAACATATTCAACTGCGGCATATACATGATGCCGAAAACGTTGACTATTTTCAAAACATTATATAAAATATTTTTTAGTATGTTTTTTTTTTTTTTTCCTAATTCAAAATTTGTCTTCATTTTTCTTTCTCCACTGCCTTAAAATGGAGTTGTAAAACTGTGAAATACTCAGTTATACATGTAATGAGGCATGGCGACTCACGCCGATGGTTAACGAGGCGTGAAACGAGCAGCTTTAATATGAAGAGACATGGGAAAACGTTTTTTTTTTCTTCTTCTTCATCTACTCAATTTTGGTAATACCATCTTAAATCTATTAAAAAACGATAATACAGACCCACGGATCAAAATTGCTTGAAGTATCAGTAGGTTTGTGTCGATTCAGCGCTGTGTGCCGTCAAACTACCAAAAAAGATAAATTATCAAGTACGGTCAGAACTTTGGGTTTTAAAAAACGCCGAAAAACTTGTTTGAATTTTTTTTTCTAAAAATTTCCAAGTTCTGTGATGACTATATATCGTTTACCCTGAATGTGTGCTTTCATAGGAAAACATATACCTGTTCGATTTGTGTGTGTGTGTGTGTGTGTGTGTGTGTTTTGTAGTGGGGTATCCCCCGTATGTGTGGGCGGGAGGGCTGTTGGGAGTCGGGGGGGGGGGGGTATGTTATCCTTGAGGTTGTTAAATTATTGTTTTGGATATAACGGCTCTTTGGGACAATTTTCAGTCTATATCATACCGTCTCCTAGACAGAGGGAGAAAGAAAAAGAATGAACCGGATAGATGAGAGAACAAAAAAATCTAAACAACCACCATCCCGCACCTGCTGCAAGCACGGTCGGTCTGTGCCTTACCATTATCCGAATATCAGGATGTTGGTGGTATACGGCTGCTGAGGCACGTTGAATCTATTTTAACCTTTATTTATTACAAAAGTAGTTCTGTTAATGCAATTTTAATTAATTTTAACTCGGAAATTATGATCTTATTTCACGTCACATACAGCATACCAATGGATACCGGGAATGAAAAGAGCGGATACCGGGACTTTGAAGCATTATTGCTACCAAATAATCTGGTAAATTTTTTAAAAAAATCTAATGTTTCATTAAGATAAAAACATTGTCTGTACATTGATATTTAACTTTTGATATTCGGTTCAGTAGTTTATGTTTAATATGAGGCAAATAATAGCTACCACATCGATACCGGGACAAAAAATACCGATACCGGGACTTTGAAACATTATTTCTGCAAAATAACACAGCTTAATTTACAAAATTTAAATGTAGTGTTTAGACTAAAACATTATCTTTTATCTGATATTTAATTTGCTAAATGCGGTCCAGTATTTTGAATTTTATTTGAAGTTAAACATGCCTACCCCATGGATACCGGGACAACAAAATCCGGATACCGGGACTTTAGTTGCAAATAAATAGAAGAAAATAAAATAAATATGAACCAAATTTTATTTCATATTATAGATCTGCCACTTTGTTTTTTTCATAATGCAAAAAGCAGTGGCTCATTTGCTTGAAATTTCACTGCTGAAGTCATACATGAACGAATACACTTCATTCAATGAAAATTGGCACAGTTACATTCAGTGAAATTTCAGTTTCTTTTTCAGTGGGGCACTTGCTACGACCCTATCATTAGATATAAAAACAAGAACAGTTTCATATTCTGTACAAATGTTTTCTATTTCCTTAGATATAAGCCGTGTCGTGAGAAACTCTGCCTTTGGGTTCCCAACCAGGTTGGACACAAACTAAGAATGAATTTTGGATTAAGAAAGTAGAGGGATTGTACTATCTTTGAAGCAAAAAACAAAGGTGCTGATCAGCTGCACAATTACTGCGCAGCTGATCTGCAACTTTATTTTTTGCATATGCACAAACCAGATTTTCTCATGATGCAGCACATATAAGGTACATAGCCTAATGTATGATAAATGTATACAGTATGCAAGTGTTTTTTCACATTTTCAATAAGCATGAATGTCTCTGTCATATGTGTATATTATGCAGTGGCCTAAATGGGCTGGGTACTTGGTGATGATGTATGTTGGTTCTCCATGATGACTTTGGCTGCAAGAACTTTTCGGAAGTGCTGTAGGAGCTTCCAATGGCCGCATACAGCTTGTTTCTTTAGGGGAAGTAGGCAGAAATATCTTAGTTTTCATAAAATGCCCTCTTCGATTAGGCCTTTGATTGTGTACATATTGTGTGTGTATATATATATATTCTATTTATATATCCTATTGCTCTTTTTCTTGATGGCCTCATGGACGATTAGCTTATTTGCTAACTGTTGTCACACTCAGAAAATAATATTAGAATCAGACAAGAGTGTGAGGTAGGGACAGACAAATCTGTCCCAAGGGCTACTGTTTTGGCATCAAGACATTCTGTCTACCCGAGGGACAGATTTGTCTGTCTATGCCTTAATAACACTAATGGTAGATTCTCTTTCTTGCACACTTTTTTGTGCCAATGCTTTAATTACAAAATTTACATTGAACTAGATTTAATGTTTATGAAAGATTATGCCCCCAACAGATGCTTGTACATAAAGGTGGCCAAATTAAGAACTGGTGTGGGGAATGCAGAGAAGTCACACCTGCAGTGTCAAAATATTCAATGAGCACTGCAGGTATTTAACCATGATTACAAATTTTCAAAGTCCAAATCTGAAACGGGAGATAATTAAAAAAAAAAAAAAAAAAAAATAATAATTTGCACCAGGTAATCTACTTGTCATCCTCTATCAGCTGACCAAGTTTGAAGCTCCTAGCTGTAATACTCTTTGAGATATCTTACTTACAAAATTGCACTCTTACACCTTAAAAGGGGAATAACTCGGCAAGGGGAGATAATTCGGACAAGAAAAAAAAATGTGTAAGCTATTTTTTTGACAAGGAATCCATATATGAAATTTCAAAACCCTAGCTTTAAAATTTTTTTGAACGGACGGACAGACGGACAAGGCAAAAGCAATATGCTCCCCATTTTTTCAAAGTTGGGGGCATAAATATATGCTGCAAGTCACGTCAGACATTTTGTTTTTCTGAGGCTCTTGTGACGTTCATTATGGACCAAGTTATGTGACGTGCATTACAACCAATGTTAGCACAGGGTTAGAACAACAGGGTCAGACCAGTATTTCTGACCCTAAACAAAATCTTGCATTTATAAACTTGTTTTTTTTTTCATCAGGTTTTTTCACTGAAATGTCACTGAAATTTTATTTCACTGAAATTTCAGTGAAATTCTGTTGACCATTGAAATTTCAGTGAAATCTCAGTGAAAATAATGGTTTCACCGTAATTCAGTGATATTTCAGTGAAATTTCACTGAAATTTCATCAACTTTTTCAGTAGGGAAGGCCCTGACTCGAGGCAATAACTGGCATACGAGACCTATACTTCCTACATAATAGCAAATTAGGGGAGGGGGTCTTTTACTTCTTGCAAAATCAGCTTTTCACGCTGTTGGCATAGAAGTTTGGTTTAAGCAGTGTTAGCTTCTCTAGTGGCCACCTTAGATTACAGACCACAACCACTTGCACAAACGTTGATTCCCTAAACCAATGGAGGCTCCACATGAAATTTAGCTCCAATGGGAATTCAGAGAAGTCATGGACAGACAGTAAATGGAGCCTGCCTATCATATAAGCTACCCCTTGAGCTTTGCTCAGGGGAGCTAAAAGTTTTCAGGAAAACTATACAAGTAAGAACAACAACCCATGACGATGACAAATACCCAGACTGATGACAACATGGGCTTTCATAAACAAACATAGTGCACTTTACAACATATGTAAGTAAAATTTGTCTTTCTTTTATGCTTATCAACATCTGTTAAATAACAGATCCATCATCACCTTTACTGACTAAAAATTATGCCAAACTGCCAAGAGAGATGTAATCACGAGCAGCAACTATCTACACAAAGTACTACAGCATGTAACTTAATCAACATTTCAAACTGAAATAATTATAATTGAGCCGCGACACAACAAAACCAACAATGTGGTTGTGCGCCCAGTGCAGACTCAGATCAGCCTGGGCATCCGCCCAGTCTGATCAGAGTCTTCCCTGTCCGCATGGAGGTAGCTTAGACCCTTAGCTACCTTTTAAGCACTTAGCGTAGAGTCTGAATGGACTGGGCGGATTTCCTGGCTGATCTGAGTCTGCGCTGGGCGCACAACCACTTTGTTGGTTTTGTTGTGTCGCGGCTCATATGTGAACTACTTCTGCAGTAGAAGCCCAACAACTCTAGTTTGAGCTCTCTAGTAGGATCCAAGTCCTGGGGGTGGAGACAAAGTAGGGGTCAGAGAGGGTTGCATGCACAGACAGTTGTGGGCGCTGGGAGGATATCACAGCACGGTCATCTACATTCTAAAAGGTATTTCAAGATACTCAAATTATGGAGAAGGCCAGAACAACAGCAAACATGAAACAAGTTGCAAAGTAACATCAAAAGGCAATAACTCAAAGATCATAAAAATGAGAGCTGCCATTCTAGTTTGAGACATATTACCCAGACTTGATCTAAATTTAAACCACTAAGGGAAATCACTAATAACTAGAAACATGTTAACTAATAGGGCCCCGCCTTTATATGGGACTACTGAAGGCATTAAGTCATGTATTTATTTATAGAACTCGGGATTTCCAACCATTGTTTACATCTTTTGCTGTGGGGTAAAAAGTCAATGACCTGTGAAATTACAAAGGGGCATAATTCTGTAAAAAATGTAGATGGAGTTACAATTCTTATTCTCTGCATATTGTCTGATCTGCTTTATATTTGTAACAACTTCTGTGAAAATATCTTTTGCCATTTTAAAGCTACAGAGTGGACACAATTTCCATACACAAAATTACAAATGGGCAAAGTTCTGTAAAAAATACAGTTGAACTTCAATGGCTCAAACTCGCCGGGACCACCGAAAAAAGTTCAAACGATCGGTAGTTCGAGCCATTGAAGACCACTGAAGACCAACTCAACACGATCCAACTTTATGTACTATGTTTTACTATCATGGCTAAGGTAACTTCCTGTATATTGGCTGGTCATAAATTAAACCATTCTTTGAACCGTTTTCACTTTCAGAGAGATAAAATAAAACAACACAGAAAAATCAGTTTATAATATGATTATGATCAAACTTCCTTCGTGATAAAACATGGATTTTTTACACGGTAATAAGTGCGAGCCATCGGTGATTTTTTACGTAGAAAAATACGTCTGGGGACCGGACTTGTAGTTCGAGCGTTCGAGCCATCTTTGTTCGAGCCAAGAGTGGCATGTCAAGGTAAAATGAATGGGAGTTTTGTCGGGACTAAGAAGTCAGTTCGACTGAAACATGGTGTTCGAGCCTTCCGTGTTCAAGCCAGTGAAGTTCGACTGTATAGGCTGACTTATGGTTCCTGTTCTCTGCATATTGTCTGATGATTTTTCATACTCGTACCAAGTTTTGTGAAAGTATCTTCAACAGTTTTAAGGTTATAGAGCCGACATTATTTCTATATCGAAAATTACAAAGGGGTATAACTCTGTAAAAATGTAGATGGAGTTATGATTCTTATTCTCTGCACATCATCTGATGATGCTTTATATTTATGCAAAGTATTCATGAAAATATCTTTGAGAATTATAGAGCCAATACGATTTCCATACTAAAAAGTACAGGGTAAAATTCCATAAAAAAATGCAGGTGGAATAACAGTTCTTGTTCTCTGCACATCATCTGATGATGCTTTATACTTGTATTAAGTTTCCTGAAAATATCTTGCACAATATTTGTACCAATTTTTGAGAAAATATCTCAAATGGTTTCAGAGTTATGGACTGGACATGATTTCAATAAATAAATTTACAAAGGGGCATAATTCCATAAAAAATGTAGGTGGAGTTATGGTTCTTGTTCTCTGCATATCGCCTGATTATGCTTTATATTTGTACCAAGTTTCATGAAAGTATCTAAAACGGTTTCAGTTATGGAGCCGGGCCGGGTAGCGCAATCGGTAGGGCACCTGACTCGTAAGTCAGAGGTCCTGGGTTCGAATCCCGGTCTGGCCACATACTTTCGTTTCTCCTTCCGCTGATTCAAGAAGGGCAGTTGTCAGTTACTGGCGAAAGTATGTGCACTTAGTACTGGTTAACTGCTTAGGAGGTCTAAGCCTGCCCAGGAATAGTGTGGTTAGGTTAACTGACCGTCCCGACATGACCTTAGTTGTTTACCGTGGACGTTAAGCATCAAATCAACCAACCAACCAATTCAGTTATGGAGTGGACATGATTTCAATAAACAAAATTACAAAGGGGCATAATTGCGTAAAAAATGTAGATGGAGTTATAGTTCTTGTTTGCTGCAAATCTTCTGATAATGCTTTATATCTGTACCAAGTTTCGAGAAAATATCTCAAACGGTTTAAGAGTTACTGTATGGAGGGGACATGATTTCCATTCATAAAATTACAAAGGGGCATAATTCTGTAAAAAAAAGTAGATGAAGTTATAGTTCTTGTTCTCTGCACATTGGCTGATGATGCTTAATACCTGTACGAAGTTTTCAGATAATATCTCAAACGAATTCAGAGTTACAGACCGGACACGATTTCTATACTTAAAATTACAAAGGGGCATAATTCCGCAAAAAATGTAGTTGGAGTTATGGTTCTTGTTCTCTGCACATTGCCTGATGATGCTTTATATTTGTACAAAGTTTCGAGAAAATATCTCAAACAGTTTCAGAGTTACAGAGCGGGGAGCAGACATGATTTCCATTCATAAAATTCAAAGGGGCATAATTCTGTAAAAAAATGTAGATGAAGTTATAGTTCTTGTTCTCTGCATATTGGCTGATGATGCTTAATACCTGTACCAAGTTTCAAGATAATATCTCAAACGGTTTCAGAGTTACAGACCCGACACGATTTCCATACTTAAAATTACAAAGGGGCATAATTCCGCAAAAACTGTAGGTGGAGTTATGTTTCTTGTTCTCTGCACATCGTCTGATGATGCTTTATATCTGTATAAAGTTTCGAGAAAATATCTCAAACGGTTTCCGAGTAATGGCCCAGACACGAAAAGTTGACGGATGGACAGACAGATGGACAGACAGACGGACAAGGTGATTACTATAGGGCCTCCGCAGACTTCGTCTGGCGGGGCCCTAACTATGAAACGAAGGGCTGTCAGTCTTTAATGGGAAACCAAGGGCTGCCATTCCTAAATGTGACATTTCTTCATAATCTGTTGATATCTCTTGAGTTATTCCAACTAGTATTTTTAAGCTAAGGAGCAGCAATAAATCATGAAGGGGAAACAACTCATGAAGTTTGATCATGAGAGTTGTTATTTCCATATGTGACACATCACTATCTACTCTACATAAGTGCATAGTATCATAAAAACAAGAGGGCCATGATGGCCCTGGATCGCTCACCTGAGTATCCTGTGAACCTGACCTCAGAGACATCCATATGACCAATAGACAGAATTTCACAAAGATTTAATGGAAAATGAACCCTTTATTGTGTACCTAAGTTTTTTTTAAGATTTAACCTAATGACCTAGATTTTGACCCCACATGACCCAGTTTCAAACCTGGTCTAGATTTCTTGGATATGAACATTCTGAGAAAGTTATCAAAACTGTGCCCTCTAAAGTGTACACAATGCTTTTCTGAGGTTTAACCTAGTGACCTACTTTTTGACCCAACATGACCAAGTTGCACCCTTGGTCCAGATTTGTTGAAGACAAACATTCTGACAAAACCCTATGAAGATAGAACAAAACTGTGTCCTCTAAAGCGTTCACACTGTTTTTCTAAGAACTGACCTAGTGACCTAGTTTTTGACCTGACATGGCCCAGTTTCAAATCTGGTATAGATTTTATGAAAATAAACATTCTGACAAGGTTTCACGTAGATTGGATCATAACTGTGCCCTCTAGAGTGTACACAAGGTTTTTCTAAGATTTGACCTAGTGACCTAGTTTTTGACCCCACAAGACTCAGATTCAAATTTGGCCTAGATTTTATATAAATGAACATTCTGACAAAGTTTCATGAAGATTGGATCATGTGTGCACAAGGTTTTTCTAAGACTTGACCCAGTGACCTAGTTTTTGACCCCATATGACCCAGTTTCAAAGATGGTCTAGATTTCATTTAGATAAACATTCTGACAAAGTTTCATGATGATTAGATCATAACTGTGCCCTCTGTGTCATTCTAAGATCTATTTCTATTTTTAGCTCTGGCGGCCATATTGTTCAGCGGAGCGAAACCGTTTGTGCAATTTTGGTAGAGGGTCTTCTAAGAAACATTTCTGTGAAATTATTTCAAAATCAGTCCAACAGTTTTGGAGGAGAAGTCATTTAAAGGTTTTTCTATTTTTAGCTCTGGCGGCCATTTTGTTCAGCGGAGTGGAACCGTTTGAGCAATTTTGGTAGAGGGCCTCCTAAGGAACATTTCTGTGAAATTATTTCAAAATCGGCCTAGCAGTTTTGAGGGAGAAGTCGTTTAAACGTTTTTTTATTTTTAGCTCTGGCGGCCATATTGTTCAGCGGAGCGGAACCGTTTGAGCAATTTTGGTAGAGGGTCTTCTAAGAAACATTTCTGTGAAATTATTTCAAAATCGGCCTAGCAGTTTTGGAGGAGAAGTTGTTTCAAGGTTTTTCTATTTTTAGCTCTGGCGGCCATATTGTTCAGCGGAGCGGAACCGTTTGAGCAATTTTGGTAGAGGGTCTTCTAAGAAACATTTCTGTGAAATTATTTCAAAATCGGCCCAACAGTTTTGGAGGAGAAGTCGTTTATAGGTTTTTCTATTTTTAGCTCTGGTGGCCATTTTGTTCAGCGGAGCGGAACCGTTTGAGCAATTTTGGTAGAGGGTCTCCTAAGGAACATTTCTGGGAAATTATTTCAAAGTCGGCCCAGCAATTTTGGAGGAGAAGTCATTTAAAGGTTTTTCTATTTTTAGCTCTGGCGGCCATTTTGTTCAGCGGAGCGGAACCGTTTGAGCAATTTTGGTAGAGGGTCTTCTAATAAACATTTCTGTGAAATTATTTCAATATCGGCCCAGCAGTTTTGGAGGAGAAGTCGTTTAAAGGTTTTTCTATTTTTAGCTCTGGCGGCCATTTTGTTCAGCGGAGCGGAACCGTTTGAGCAATTTTGGTAGAGGGTCTCCTAAGGAACATTTCTGGGAAATTATTTCAAAATCGGCCCAGCAGTTTTGGAGGAGAAGTCGTTTAAAGGTTTTTCTATTTTTAGCTCTGGCGGCCATATTGTTCACTGGAGCGGAACCATTTGAGCAATTTTGGTAGGGAGTCCCCCAAGGAACATTTCTGTGAAATTATTTTGAAATCCGTCCAGCAGTTTTGGAGAAGAAGTTGTTTAAAGCAAAAGTTGACGCCGGACAACGGACGACGGACGACGGACAAAGACCTATCACAATACCTCACCTTGAGCACTTCGTGCTCAGGTGAGCTAAAAAACCATTGGTTATAAAATTATGGAGAAGACATGACATGAAACTGCAGCTAAAACTTACAAGGGGAAATACATAACATGAACCTCAGATAGTGTGACAGCTAGAGTGGTCTTTCATGCACAATTCTGCGTTATTGTGGGGTATCATAAAAATGTTTCAAACGAATTTCAAAATATGGAATGGGCATGAAATCACAGCCAACACTATCAAAGGGAAATAACCCATAAATTTATAAGAAAGCAAGACCTGTTCTATATATCTTTATCATGAAAATATCTAAAATGCTATTGAAGTTATAGAGAAGACAAAATTCTGCCAAAACAGGCATTAACAGGAAGATAACTTGAAAAGAATGAAAGTAAAACTTACAAAGAGCAAGTGCACAGTGGGGCACGAATACCCCCAGCTGGCACCATTTCTTAAAAGCACAAAATCAATGAACTCTGAAATATATTTCAGGCACGCATTTACTTTAAAAGGTCGCTCTAAGAGTCATACTGGTATATTATCTGAAGAATATTTTTTCTCATTCACATAGTTTTCATGATCTGAAGAAAAATATGGGTCACTGTGACCTATTCTTAATTTTAGGTTGCACAGTGTGTCATATTGACTCATTACTCCAAGCTATCCTGTCCTCACATCAAATATTCTTTAAGCTATAGGGCAAATTCACTGAACCGTGAAATAAAGGTTATGCTGACCTTCACTTCATGATCTATAGGGTGATGTCAAAAGCTGCAGCCATGTCTCACGAGTTATCTAGATGTAAGTTTGTCCCAAAAAAGATTTGTAAAAAGAAACAACACACATTTTAACAGTGTCATAGATTTTGACTTTCCCCACACCCCTGTGTCATATTATATTTTGACCCACCTAAAAAGTGACCCGCGGGTCATTATATTATGACCCGCGGGTCAAAATATTATTATAATATTTTGACCCCCCCTATAATATTTTGACCCGCCCCCATGAAAATTGAGGAAAGTATATGTAAGACCTACAGTAACCAAGCAAATATCAAATACAATATTGATTCCCTTCCCTGCTCCTCCTCATTTTGTGTAGCGGGGGGGGGGGGGGGGGGGGGGTCAAAATATTATAGATAATATTTTGACCCCCCCACACACATACACACAGAATATGCCAGTTGTGTCGTACAGACATTGAAGATGAAAAACATTTTGTATTGTCATGTCCTAACCTAGAAAATATCAGAAAATCTTGGTTTGATAATATAAATGATATTTACCCAGCAGTTAGTATTATGAATAATTCAGACAAATTTATTTTCATAATGTCAAGTAAAGATTATGACTTGAATGCCCTTAGTGTATCTTTTATATTTGAGTTGTATAACGAAAGGAATAATTTACCTAATAATGGTATCAAAAATTAATGATAACATAGGATTGAATGGTATATTCACATATATATATTATAATAATCATATTGATTTTTATAAGTGAATAGAACGACTTTTAATAAGTATTAGTATATAAGTTTGTAATATAAGAGATTTGGTACAGCATGTGTTATTTGCATGTTTTGTGATGTTTATGGTGACAATCCTGTAATTGGATTTTAGACCAATAAAAATATTTGTATTTGTATTTTGTATTTGTATTTGTATAATATTTTGACCCGCCCAAATGAAAAAAATGGAAATAAAGGAAAGTTAATGTAAGACCTACAAGAACCAAGCAAATATCAAATAAAATATTAATTTCACTGCTCATCCTCATTTTGAAAAATCTGTTAGGTGGGTGGGTGGGGGTGGGGGGGGGTCAAAATATTATAGCTATTATATTTCAACCCGCCCTGTCTCAGAGCCATCTTTACTATGTGAACTACTAATAACAATAGGAAATGCAATCATATGGTATTTAAATCTCAAATTCTATCACAATAGATATAAACAAACCAATGCCAATATGGTAGGAGACATATTTTACTCTGAGCAGGGGGGGGGGGTCAAAATATTATAGCTATAATATTTCGACCCGCCCCCTCCTAGTCCCATCCTTTGCATATTTGCATATGAAGGCTTATAGCTCTGGAAATGACAATAACATAGTGTTTTTAATTTCAATTCTGTCACAACAGATAGAAAGAAACCAACAGAAGTACAGTAAATGGTCTATTTAACTTTCAAGGGGGGCAGGTCAAAATTTTATAGCTATATTATTTTGACCCACCCTCTCTCAGATCCATCTTTAGCCTATGAAGTACTTATACTTATAGGAAAGACAATCAGATGATATTGAAATTAAATTTTTAATTCTAGTAGAACAGTGATAAACAAACTAGTGAAATAATGACAAAAGGCCTAAAAAAACTCTCCTCAGGGGCGGGTCAGAATATTATAGCTATAATATTTCGACCCCCCCCCCACACACCTGACCCGACCTTCGCATATGAAGTCTTATAACATTGGGACTAACAATCAGATTGTAATTTTGATTTAAATGTTATCACAGCTAATCTTAAGACACCAGTGGAACTATAGCTGAAGACCTATGTAACTCTGAAGAGGGGCGGGTCAAAATATTATGGCTATTATATTTCGACCCGCCCTGTCTCAGAGCCATCTTTACTATGTGAAGTACTAATAACAATAGGAAATGCAATCAGATGGTATCTAAACATCAAATTCTATCACAATAGATATAAACAAACCAATGCCAATATGGTAGAAGACATATTTTACTCTGAAGGGGGGGGGGGGTCAAAATATTATAGCTATAATATTTTGACCCGCCCCCTACCAGACCCATCCTTTGCATATGAAGGCTTATAGCTCTGGAAATGACAATCACAGGGTGTTTTTAATTTAAATTCTGTCACAACAGATCTAAAGAAACCAAAAGAAGTATGATAATTGGCCTATTTAACTCTCAAGAGGGGCTGGTCAAAATATTATAGCTATAATTTTTTTACCCACCCTCTCTCAGATCCATCATTAGCCTATGAAGTACTTATACTTATAGGAAAGACAATCAGATGATATTTTGATTTTTAATTCTAGCAGAATAGTGATAAACAAACCAGTGAAACAACCACAAAAGACCTATTTAACTCTGATGAGGGGCGGGTCAAAATATTATACCTATGATATTTCAACCCCCCAAACCCCACCCCCTTACCTAATACCCATCCTTCGCATATGAAGTCTTATAACATTGGGACTAACATTCAGATAGTGTTTTTAATTTAGATGTTATCACAGCTGATCTTAGACACCAGTGG
This sequence comes from Ctena decussata, assembly GCA_963989385.1. NCBI lineage: Eukaryota > Metazoa > Mollusca > Bivalvia > Lucinida > Lucinidae > Ctena > Ctena decussata. The sequence goes on from OZ022508.1 coordinate 3,303,009, forward strand.
AACTATAGCTGAAGGCCTATGAAACTCTGAAGAGGGGCGGGTCGAAATATTATAGCTATTATATTTCGACCCACCCTGTCTCAGAGCCATTTTACTATATGAAGGACTTATAGCAATAGGAAATGCAATCAGATGGTATTGAAATCTCAAATTCTATCCATTCTAGTGTTTTTTATTTAAATTCTGTCAAAACAGATATAAAGAAACCATTAGAAGTATGGTAAATGGCCTATTTAACTCTCAAGAAGGGCGGGTCAAAATATTATAGCTATAATATTTTGACCCACCCTCTCTCAGATCCATCATTAGCCTATGTGTTTTTATTTAAATTCTGTCACAACAGATATAAAGAAACCAATAGAAGTATGGTAAATGGCCTATTTAACTCTCAAGAAGGGCGGGTCAAAATATTATAACTATAATATTTTGACCCACCCTCTATGAGATCTATCTTTAGCCTATGAAGTACTTATAGGAAAGACAATCAGATGATATTTTGATTTTTAATTCTAGCAGAATAGTGATAAACAAACCAGTGAAACAACCACAAAAGACCTATTTAACTCTGATGAGGGGCGGGTCAAAATATTATACCTATGATATTTCAACCCCCCAAACCCCACCCCCTTACCTAATACCCATCCTTCGCATATGAAGTCTTATAACATTGGGACTAACATTCAGATAGTGTTTTTAATTTAGATGTTATCACAGCTGATCTTAGACACCAGTGGAACTATAGCTGAAGGCCTATGAAACTCTGAAGAGGGGCGGGTCGAAATATTATAGCTATTATATTTCGACCCACCCTGTCTCAGAGCCATTTTACTATATGAAGGACTTATAGCAATAGGAAATGCAATCAGATGGTATTGAAATCTCAAATTCTATCCATTCTAGTGTTTTTTATTTAAGTTCTGTCAAAACAGATATAAAAAAACCATTAGAAGTATGGTAAATGGCCTATTTAACTCTCAAGAAGGGCGGGTCAAAATATTATAGCTATAATATTTTGACCCACCCTCTCTCAGATCCATCATTAGCCTATGTGTTTTTATTTAAATTCTGTCACAACAGATATAAAGAAACCAATAGAAGTATGGTAAATGGCCTATTTAACTCTCAAGAAGGGCGGGTCAAAATATTATAACTATAATATTTTGACCCACCCTCTATGAGATCTATCTTTAGCCTATGAAGTACTTATAGGAAAGACAATCAGATGATATTTTGATTTTTAATTCTAGCAGAATAGTGATAAACAAACCAGTGAAACAACCACAAAAGACCTATTTAACTCTGATGAGGGGCGGGTCAAAATATTATACCTATAATATTTCAACCCCCCAAACCCCACCCCCTTACCTAATACCCATCCTTCGCATATGAAGTCTTATAACATTGGGACTAACATTCAGGTAGTGTTTTTAATTTAGATGTTATCACAGCTGATCTTAAGACACCAGTGGAACTATAGCTGAAGGCCTATGAAACTCTGAAGAGGGGCGGGTCGAAATATTATAGCTATTATATTTCAACCCACCCTGTCTGAGAGCCATTTTACTATATGAAGGACTTATAGCAATAGGAAATGCAATCAGATGGTATTGAAATCTCAAATTCTATCCATTCTAGTGTTTTGATTTAAATTCTGTCACAACTGATATAAAGAAACCAATAGAAGTATGGTAAATGGCCTATTTAACTCTCAAGAGGGGCGGGTCAAAATATTATAGCTATAATATTTTGACCCACCCTCTATGAGATCCATCTATAGCCTATGAAGTACTTACACTTATAGGAAAGACAATCAGATGATATTTAAATTTTTAATTGAAGCAGAATAGTTATAAACAAACCAGTGAAACAACGACAAAAGACCTATTTAACTGTCATGTGGGGCGGGTAAAAATTATTATAGCTATAATATTTTGACCCCCCCCCCCCCCCCTACTCCTACCCAACCAAACAATTATGCTGGACTGTTTTTTTTAAAGGAGGAGGAGCTGTAAACTGTAATTGTATTTCATGCTTGATTTTGGTAGTCTTACATATACTGTCCTGAATCTCCATTTAATGCATGGGGGCGGGTCAAAATATTATAGCTATAATATTTTGACCCCCCCTCCCCCCCCCCCCTCCCACACACACACACATACACTCAAGCCCATCGTCAGTATTTTAAGTATTCTAATTATGAAACAGAAAATCTGATGGTGTTTGAATTTTAATTTTATCATAACAGATATTAACAAATGAATAGTACCATGAAAACATTCAAACTTTTAATTTCAAGTGGGGTGGGTCATAATATTATAGCTATAATATTTTGCCCCCCCCCCCCCCCCACCCCCCACCCCCACTACAGATTCTTCAAAATGAGGAGGAGCAGCGAATTAATATTGTATTTGATATTTGCTTGGTTACTGTAGGTCTTACATATACTTTCCTCTATTTCCATTTTTTTTCATGGGGTGGGTCAAAATATTATAGGGGGGGTCAAAATATTATAATAATATTTTGACCCGCGGGTCATAATATAATGACCCCGGGTCAAAATATTATACGGGTCAAAATATTATCTGCCACCGGGGCCAAAACTCATGGCATGGAAGCAGACCCTTTAAAGTGTCCATGGTTCAAATGCTTTCTAATGAGTGGTTGGAGGGATATACCCACTAAGAGAAATTTCATCCAAAAACTTGAGTTTGAGGTAATGCCACTAATTAATGTGATGGAAAGCAACAAAAGAATGAACATTGGAACATATGGACAGACGACCAGAAAGACAAAAATCTTTATACACCTCTGCATAACTGGGAGGGGCATTACTACAAATGAGCCGCGACACAAGAAAACCAACAATGTGGTCGTCCGCCCAGCGCAGACTCGGATCAGCTTGGGCATTCGCCCAGTCTGATAAGACTCTTTGCTAAGCGCTTAAAGGGTAGACAAGGGACTAAGCTACCTTCATGCGGACAGCGAAGACTCTGATCAGACTGGGCGGATGCCCAGGCTGATCTGAGTCTGCGCTGGGCGCACAACCACTTTGTTGTTTTTCTCGCGTCGCGGCTCAAATCATAAATCAACATACACCAGTCACACCTTGAATGTCAGTTACAGCAATGCAGCAAAATAAATTATTGAAACAAATAACTTACTTTGGTTTTTGAACTTGCAACTTCTTTCTCATTAATTTCATCATCTCCCATATCAATTTCTTCTTCCTTTTCTGATTCTACTTCATCTTTTACGTCATAATCAACTGGGTTAGAATCAGTGGCTAAAGGATTAAATTCAGTGATCTGTTCTGTTTCAGCCTGAGTTTCAACTTGTGTCTCCATATTAGCATTATCATCCTCAGCTTTTTCTTCAATCTCTTGTATGTTATCAAGAGCTTCCTGAAGTGCAGTTGAAAGATTTTCTTGCAGCTGTTCTGGATCTTCTGGATAGCTTTCTATTTCCGTATCAGAATCATCTGTTGAATTTTCATCTTTAACAAGTTTAAAAGTATCTTGAAAACTTGAACAAATTTTTAGTATTTCTTTTATGTCAAGAGCTTGTGCTACTCTGGCTATACTTTTCACATTAGTGTCTGTTAGTTTTGCTACTCCTTTGTAAAGGTATTGTACGCAAAGTTTAACTGCTTCCTTGCTGTATTTATCCCCATCTAGCTTTATTACGATTGTCCCTCTCTCCGTTATGTCATTTACTTTATCAATGATGGAAGGACTAGCAGCCAGTAGAACCAACTTATGAAGCTGAAAAAGAACATATGAAATTATTTTGCTGATGAAAACCAGCAAAATTTATGTTTAGTTTTAAAACAGGTCTGTCTGCCATGCTGTCTAGTTTCATAGAAACATCTGAACTAGAGTGAAGAGGATAATTGAGCTGGGACACGACAAAACCAACAAAGTGGCATGTGCACCCATCAACAATTCAGATCAGCCTGGACACCCTCCAGTCTGATTAGAGTCTACGCTACCCCCACTCTGATCAGTCTGGGTGGATGCCCAGGCTGAGTCTTCGCATGACGCACATGCCACTACAATTGTTTTCTTGTTTCACAGCTCAGTTAGATATGAAGGTCACTGACTTTTGTACAGATTTAAAAATGATCAGCTGTTCATAATAACTCATTTGACACATACATATCTTGTAGTCCCAGTATGAACTCAATCCAGTCACAATATTTTTATTCAAAGCATGATAAATGTACTATGCTGATCTCTTTCAATGTTATTTAAAATAAAACTCTATAAAGACTGCCTTTTAAAAAACGAAGAACACATGCAAGAATGAAAACTGGAGTCTCAGTAACTGATACTCCTTGTAAAACAGCAAAAGAAATGAGAGCCATGATAGCCCTAAGAGTTGCTGATCCCAATGTTTTTTTGTTGTTTTTTTTTGTATTTTTATTACCAATAAGCAACCAGAAGTGGTACATGCATCGATGCAATTAGAAGGACCTGAGGCCTTTGGAAGCTGAGATATGCATACAAAAAGTTTATAAAGGCTGTGGTACGCCAAGGCAGATAGTGGTGTCTTCGTTTTATATCAAAAGACCTGGAGTTACGTGTATAAAGAGCATGCTGTAATGACCTTTGATAGAACTGGGACCTGTGGAAGCTGAGAAGCAACCTAAACAAGAGGCCCACGGGCCACAAAGCTCACCAGAATTCTAGCTCAAAATTGCTATCAAATTTGTATAGACTAAAAGTTGCTGTCACATTTGTACAGGCAATACAAAATATACAACTACAAAGTCTCAGTCTGACAGACTTTAGAGTTGATAACATTTCCATATTTTGATTGCAGTAATTTTCCCCATCATGTCAATGCAACTCTAATTTGCCATAGCAAACAAAGAGCCGATTTTCATTAAAAAGTACAAATTATCAATTCCCCAGCCCTAGGATACTAAAGATAAAATCTGAGCCCAATCGGCCTTGTGGCTTCAGAAGAGATAATTTCTTAAGCATTTTTTCCCATTTTCTGCATTTTGGCTTCCATGAAAACCAATAAAAAGTGCAGTGGGCCAAAAAACATATAGCTGATAGAAGACTTCTCAAGGAACATTTCTATAAACCTTTTGTCAACTTATCTGCAATGGCTTGGCAGTTATTTAACATGCCTTTTTCGATTCTAAGTTACCATAGCAACCAAACTAAAAACCCGACTTTCATAAAAAAACACAAACTTTCAATCCCCCAGCCTAAGGATGCTACAGATGAAATCTGGGCCTAATCGGCCCAGTGTTTCTTAAGTATTTTTTTTTTCCATTTTTTTTTTTTTTTTTTTTTTTTTTTTTGCATTTTGGTTTCCATGAAAACCAATAAAAAGTGCAGTGGGCCAAAAAAACATATAGCTGATAGAAGACTTCTCAAGGAACATTTCTATAAAACTTCTGTCAATAAATCTGCAATGGCTTGGCAGAAAATGCCATTTTTCAATTTTCCCCATTATAAGTCAATGCAACTCCAAGTTACCATAGCAACCAAACTAAAGAGCCGATTTTCATAAAAAACACAAACATTAAATTACCCAGCCTAAGGCTACTACAGGTGAAATCTGGTCCTAATCGTCCCAGTGCCATCAGAAGAGATAATTTTTTTATGTATTTTTTTTCCATTTTTTTTGCATTTTGGTTTCCATGGCAACCAATAAAAGGAGCAGTGGGCCAAAAAACATATAGCTGATAGAAGACTTCTCAAGGAACATTTCTATAAAAGTTTTGTCAACATATCTGCAATGGCTTGACAGTAAATGCCATTTTTCAATTTTCCCCATTATAAGTCTATGGGAACTCTAAGTTGCCATAGCAACCAAACCAAAGGGCAGATTTTCATAAAAAAAAAAAAAAAAACTTTCAATCCCCCAGCCCAAGGATGCTACAGATGAAATTTGGGCCCAATCTGCCCAGTGGCTTCAGAGGAGATGTCGTTTAAAAGTGTTGACGGACGACACCAGACGACGACGCCAGACAGACGACAGACAACTGCCTATCCTATAAGCTCCCCCGGAGCCTTCGGCTCTGGTGAGCTAAAAACTGAGCTGGTGGTTCACTTAGACTTTAGTTGAGTGTGGTGATATGATTTTATTTCCTGGCAGGTGACTCGGAGTCATATACTAATAGTGTTTGAAGGGCCTGGAGTGGGGTAGGTTGAAGCAGAGCTCTAGATAAGAGGGAGTATTTGATGATAATTAAGGATAATTTTTGTAAGATCTGCATAAAAACATATGTTGTGACCCCTCATCTGAACCGTCTTGACAAGACGGTTTAGATGAGGGGTCACAACATATGGTTTCAATGAGAAATAAGAAAAATTATCCTTAATTATCATCAAATACTCCCTCTGATCTAGAGCTCAGTTGAAGGCTGAACTATGTATGCTTTTCATCCATCTATAGGCAATCAGATATAACACAATTTAAATCGAAACAATGTTTTGCTCATACAAAAAAGGTTTTCATACATAATGACATTTGTTGGGGTGAAAATACAGTTTTACAATTTTTCTGTTTTACTTCTATCCCATTTTGGGTTTATAACAAGATGTGATAAACGATTGTGCCAATTCCTGATCACTGCCTTCTCATTTACTTTACAAACCTGCAATTTACATATATAATATAACAGGGTTCCATTGCACACAGCCTTTCATTATCACCCACCTATCATTCTGATATGACTGAAATACATATACTGTTAAAAAGGATGTAAAATCGCAAAATCACAAGACATCTATCCATCTATACCAGCTGAACAGAAACGTTTATAAACCAAAATACCTACATGTACATGTGGATATGGACTTGGATAAGTGATTAACAAAATTACTAAAGCCATTCCATGCACAGATGTGGCTCTTTATAACTGTAAGTCAATAACTGAACCACATCATGTGATTTCAAATATGGCATTGGGGACAAGAAAAGTCTCTGACCAACTGCACTTGAGAGCAGTCTGGTCACAGCCTTCACTTGTCACATCAGCCATCTATGGAATTAGTCCAAACCATACAGGCAACAGTGAGGCCTCTATATACCGGGTGTTAATCTTGAAGATGATCTGAGAATCACATAACAAAACTGCCAAACTGTTGTGAGTCACATGATGTGGCCCATATATCTTTACCTCTACAGTCTCTGAGTTGATTTCCAACACAGCATCACAGTATTTTCTCTCCTTCCATAAGCGTGCCATTGACTTCATGATGGCAGAACTGTGTTCTCCATTGACATACACTCTTTCCATGATGTTGCATAAATGGGTCTTTTCAGAACCCAAATCTGCTTGTAATGATGTTTATTTCAGTTTTTGTTTTTATTTTGTCATCTTGAGCTGTTAGCTGTTACAATCTGCAATGAAATTATAACACACAATACATGTGGTTGTTTTGTAATTTGCAGTTTGACAGGAATCTCGGGGATGCCGGAGGACGCCGGATTCGGCATCCCTGGACATGGAAAAACTGGTCTGGACCCAACAATTGCCTTCGGAGACTTTCCATGGGCGCGGTATTTTTTCGGCTGAACCCCTTTCATTTCTCCTTAAATGTCAGTATTTACAAGCTGTAAAGAAGCCATGGGTTGGTGACAGAACTCTATTTGTACCAATAATCAATAAATCCCGTCACGAACTTGAAATTTCACACCTTTTTAAACCCCACTACCGTATGTCATTATCGTCGTTAATCACCAGTAGCAGAGCACATCAGGGATCTCCCATAAGGGACCTCCCCAGACCATTAAGTGCATATGATGCATAATTTTTTTAGCTGTTTGTGTGAATAACTCAATGACTTCCAGACAATAATAACGTAGATAATAAAAAAAAAAGACACAGAAATTCACATCTCCTTTCAATGCTTAATAGTTTTCTTGCTCTCTACAATCGACTTAAAATTTAATTGATCAGAGTGAAAACAAATACATGTATCAACAAATATCATGAGATAATAGTAATACCATGAAACTAATATTCTTAAAATATCTTGAGTTTTTTATTACTTGAAAATAACAGGATTTATAGAAACTGGTTGTCAGCAGCCTGTGAGGCTAGTGACAACCAGTTGTCAGCTGTTGACAACCGGTTGTCAGCAGCCACTACCTTATGTATATAATATGGTGTAATATATATGCTATTTCAGTTGGCTCTAAATTATGATGTGTATGGCAGGTATGGTGGCTGGTGGGACTCACACAGATGAAGAGGGAGGTTCTCTGGATGGCAATGTATATTTATATTCAGGGAGTGTTTTGTTTTTTGTCAAATATGTACATGTATTAAAATTTATTGTTGTTTGTTTCATGTATTTAGAGTGTAGAAGAGGGCCTCGTGGAAGATTAGTTTGTAACTAAATGTGTTACCCTCTGTAAATAAAAACTATTATTACTATAACTATTAAGGCATGTTGCTTGCAACATGCTTTCCTCTTCAAATTACCTTTGCAACATGCCTGAATTTCCACTGAAAATTTAGATGTATGCTATTATTTTCATTTCTCAGGCAGTTATCCCAATTTTGTTTGTTTACATGTACAGTATAAATTTGCACAACATGAATATATTACCATCTCTAAATAAGTGATTTAAGATTGCTATTGGTAAGATACTGTCACAATTGTACTCATATTTATTAGCAATTATTTAATAAGTTTCACTATGCAGTATTTTTTTGGCAGACAGGTTTTGCTACTGTGGTTTTCATTTAATTTACTTAATTAGCTTATAACGATGCTATTGTTAGCTTTATTGCTAGTATAGGGTGTCTTTAGACTCTTTTGGAAGGATTTAAAGTAGTATTTGTACAGTATTGTAGTCTTTTAGTTTGAAAATGCTTCCCACACATGCGTATGAATGATGTAATTAGGAATTTTTCATGTGTTGTAATAAATGTTCATTCAGGAGTATGACTGATATATTCATGATTTATATACATTTATAAACTTTTTTTTTCCTTGGGAGGAGCGGGGGGGAATGTACTCAATTATAAGACAGCAAGGTTACTGTCCTTTTTCATTTCATTATACAGACATGTTTAAACAATGATTCTGAATCATGTGCTCTAAATACTAATAGGATTCTCATTGGTGAGTCGGCTCCAAGAGAATTATAAAATTAAACAAGACTTACCTGTAAGGTGAAGTTTGACTGTAATTCTTTTGGAACCAACTCACTGAGAATCATAGGCCCACCCTAATTATCCCTCCCATGTTGAGTTGGTCACCATGATTCAGAATTTATTCCTCTAAAAGTCTGGGCTCGGTTGTTCAAAACTAACGATATCGTTAGTAAACGTTTCGTTAAAATTTTAAATGTTAATATCTCAAATACGCCAATATTTTTTGTTGATAAAATGTGAAAAGCTTTTGCGCTGCAAAAGCTTCTCACATTTTTTCAACAAAAAAATATCAGTATATTTGGTAATGAAGTTGTAAAACACTTAACGGGTTGACCTCTTAACGAGCTTGTTAGGCGATGCTTTGAACAACTGGGCCCTGAAGTTTATGTCAGGTGATCGATCACATGTTCACTCCTATGATTCTCAGTGAGTTAGTTCCAACAAAATTATAATCAAACTTCACCTTACAGATAGGTCTTGTTTAATTTTATGAGTGAGAACATGTGACTACAAAATGTAAACACAAAATCAAAGTGGCGTAGTGTCACACCTTCTTCTTGTTTACGATAATGCAACGGGCTAATTGCAACTTTCTTATTTCGCAACCGATCGACTTGAAATTTTACACAGTGGTAGAAAATAGATTGACATTTGATAATACAAAGAAATTTAACACATTTTTCGTCGAGTGCCTGTGGGTTAATGGGATCTGGAACATTTGCTCAGGAGAACTTAGTCATTTGAGTGTGTGGTTTCTGAGTCTGACAGCCAACAGAATTCAGACTCGTTTTATGGAAAAAAATAAATATAATTTCACCTGTATCACGAATTCTAATGACATCAATTTGAAAGAGAGCTTGTATTCAATAACATTATTTCAAGCCATGAAATCTTTAAATTTCGTGACATGTATCATGTCTGAAGCTAAGGACAAATTGAAGTCTGAAGCTAAGGACAAATCCACTCTAATTAACCTGAACATAGATTCCTTAGATATTGGAAAAACACATCTAGTGTGGGATACGTTAGAATCAACTGTTACAGATGTCAGAAAGGGAATAATTAAATGTCGAATGTTAACTGGAACCTACTTACTTCAGTCGCACAGACATAGGTTTAGTAAAGAAGTAGTTAGTCCTACATGTAGTTATTGTGGGTTAGAAAATGAAGACATTACTCATATGTTGTTGAAGTGTCCCTCACTGATCAACCAGAGAAGACAATTCTACACAAACGTCAAATCAATAGTTATAGAACATATTGGAGTCAATCAGTGGCAAGAAATTTTCTCTGATACGGAAACTATAGCTCAACTACTACTGGATAGCAGCCGTTTTAGTCACCTGATTCAGGACAGAGCATTAGTAAACATCACAAAAGCTACGACAGAGCTGTGTTATAGACTGCATATTGAAAGATTGAACAAAAGTGAAGGTTATAAATAAGCCCTCCTACAAGTGTGTACATATTCCTTCATGGATTATTACTTTGTATATATTCAGTTTTACATCAATCAGTTTTAAAAGCGCCCTCTGAAACTTTAAATCATAAGTACTAAGTTTTACTCAAGAAGATTCTTGAGGTGTTCCTTACTGGAAGCTTATACGAAGAAAAGAAAGAAGAAAGAAAGAAGTATCAATGCAAATAACTCAAATGTGACAATACCACAAGTATTTAACTGCTTATCAGCGTAAATTTTGTAACAATTACGAAATAATGAAATTCAATTTATTGACAGGGTAATTGGCCGTACTTGTTTTGCATTATACAAGATACAAGATACAAGCTCTTTATTACGAATTTTCGGCCCTCATAGGAGCACATATAGTGGTATAGAATGAGCAACCAAACAAATCAAGGAAAGAATTCCAAATGACAGAATATGAGCAAAATAAAAGATACAAATTAATAAAGCATATCTCCTAACAGGTGATACAAGTACCATATACATGATACAATTAGGAGAAACACATACTAGCCCTAAAGTAGTCTCAGTGATATGATATATTAACTACATTAACAATTTCCTAAAATGAAGATCATTCACTGCCTAGACAAGTCAGTGCAGTGGTACCATCATAGAGACCCATAGCAGGTAGACTGGTGCATGCCCCATCTATGAAGTGCCCACCAAACACAGAGAAATGAAGCAATCCAGGGCATACTGCAAGTACCCCCTAGAGTCACTCCATCCAATGTGTCAAGTGCACACCACCTCAAAATTCCACATGTACCCACCACAGCCCCATCCGATACAGATACAGATACAAATTTTATTTAAAGTCGGATGTGTTTACATAACAAGTAACATTAGCTATGAATAGCTATTAGACCGATCCGAAGATGAGGCTGCCATGCATACCACTTCTATATTGGCACCCACCAGAACCACCATAGCTATGAAATCTAACATATGTCACATCAGGTTGTTATAAGCAGAGGAGTCAGCTAACTGATGTAAAAAAGGTGAAATTTAATTCAAGTGTTGGGTGATCATAGATCTAAGTTAATGTGTACAAATAACGCAAGTTTCTTCATTATATAGCGTACGCCGTTCAAGGTCAACCAATGTTCTGCCCACACAGGATCACCTATAGAAATAGGACAATAGAGTGTAGTTACTTTGCTCCCAAATGGAAACGAAATCCCTAATATTTTCTCAAATTGGTGAAAGGTAGAAGATTTTTTATCCCACATAACAAAATTATAATTTTGTAGAAATGTGAGGCTTTGGTAAAAATGCCTCTAAAACAAAAACAACGAAAAAAAAAAAAAAAAAACATAAATATGTCATTTTCAACTCTTAATTACAAAATAGTAAAAGTTGACTGTTGGAATTTCCGTTTAGTCTTACGTATTAGAGCATGTGAATGTATGCTATCCCTAGAACAAAATTTGCAAAATTTATTGAAATTTTATTCTGAATCTATTTTTTCTACTTTTTGTTTCATCCATATACAAGGGTTGATCCAGAAGTAATGTCACTGTGTCCATTGCACGCTTATTCGTCGTAGCATTGTTATAAATATTATATCAAGATACACTCTAATTCAGTTCTGATTAACAGAATAAATATATAGTTGGAATCTTTTCCCGTTCCAGTTATAGAGACGTTCAAAGTATGCCACCGTCGCCATCGCGCCGCACGTTAGAATAACGTTAATTACATGAACATAATTTTCAAAGGCAAATACAAATCAAAATCAAACTAACGCTTCAAATCAAATGAAAATTTGATACTATGACGAAATATATTCCTGCCACCCACTGTTGAAACTTTAATATCGTCATTGCAGTTTGAAGTTCGCCAGGTAGTGTTAATGCATGTAACTGCCAATTGAAAAAATGCTGATTTCCGACAAACTCTTCTGCAGATACATATGCGGTCTTGCCACAAATTAGGAATATCACCATTAGAGACTCTTGGCTGTTTAATTAGACATGCGGTTATATAACCATGATTATGAGGCTTGTTAAAAGGTGCAATCAGCGCATCTGTAAGGGTGCAGATAAGTCGCTAAAGGATCGTCTGAATACCAGAAGACCTTTATGTGCAATGTCAGACAATGACGTCAATCTTGCTTGGACCCCATATGAAGATCGATGCTCTGCAATTCGAAGATTTTTAAATTCTTGAACATGAGCTGCGGGGCTACTCAAATAATATTGAAATTCGAGATAAACATGTGTGAACAGACACTCGTGCTATGCTAGAACAATGAATATGCTACTTAAGATATGACACAATATCCAAACTTCGTCAGGAACGTCAACAACGTAATTGACGTGCAGCGCGTGTCGTTACCAAGCCTTCTGTCTATCTTGATATCTCGATTACTGTGACATAATTTCATGACATTTTCAGACTATACTGCAAATAGAATATAGGTGCACCCACAAAACCTAAATGCCATAAATAGTGATACAAAGCATTGACAAGCCACCTTTACCAAGAAAAATAGTGTCACAAGTGATATGTTTTTGTTTTCTTTCTTTCAATGTATAAGATTTTATTATTATCATTGCGTATGACACAAAATTGTCGAGTGTAAATCTAATTTATAGACATCAATAAAGGTGCTTGAGTATTCCTTAAGGAAAACTGTCGTGCCGTTCTCATTTTTGCCTCCCCTCACCATGCAGATCTGCTCCGAAAGGGAAGAATATGTTCCCCTATGAGCAAGCTCTGCCCCGACAGTAGATCCCAGTGGGAGGAGCATTGCCACACAGAGGCAACAGGACCTCGACAGGGTAGCCCCCCTTTGTAAAAATGGTGGAAAAACGTATAGATCACCAAAACGCCCAAATGCCATAAAGCAATGATACAAAAGTGACTATGCATAAATAAACCTATGCATCACTACTTTATGAAAATCATAAAGCTCCTTTTTTTCTTAAAAAAGCTTAATCATAAAGCTCTTTCTTTTTCTCAAACCACTCTTATAAAATGATATTATTTCATTTATACAGGCATATTAGAGAGTGCATGAAACACGGTATACTTGAATGATAAAACACCAAAAAAGTGCATGGGTAACCCCTTCATGGGAAGCAATCTGTCATTAATTTCAGCCCCCTTTTTCACAGGGCCAACTTCTAAAGGAAAGACTATGATCCCCACAGAGCAAATTCTTTCCCTCACGAGCTGACCATATCTTTGAAGGGTTACGGTATCCAGAAAAGCAAACAGGAATCCACAATAGTTGCCTCCCATTGAAAAATGGTGGAAGAACATAGAGGTGCAAAAAGCATGTGATGTAATATATGCGTTACCAGGGGCGTAACTAGGGGCAATTTCATGATACGCACTACCATGTTTTATGCTCTACTTCTTGAAAGGAAAGCTAGTATTTCAGCCACTTTGGTAATTGGTATTGAAATCTTGTCTAATTTATAAAATTTCAGCATGCAAATATGCAGGTGCGTTTTGAAATTTGTCAATTTTGACAAAATTTCAATACGCACTTGCGTATTTGCCGTATAGGTAGCTACGTCCTTGGTTACTATACCTTGATGGTGACATTTTTAGCTAAACATACATTTAAAGGGAAATCACCCTATAAAAACTGCCATTGAAATTTTGTTGAAACTCCACACAGTTGTAGAATATTATATGCTGAGTGAAAAAATGAAATAAAAAAATGGGGTCACCGAACTACTTTTTGAGATAATTCAGCGCCATCTATGTGCCTGTTTGAAACATGACTATGTCTATTACGAGCACTTTATCCGAGAAAATAGATGACCGATCGTTTCGAAATAAAGATTAATTAACTCCTCTTTTTTGTCTCTTTGTTTGACCATCAAAATTGTCATCTTCGTATGTTTCATTATATATGTTATTTTCAGTTTTTAGTTTCCCGCCATTTCCCATTATTGGAAAAAACGTGGAATTTCTTCAATATAAAAAGTTCCACAATTGAAATTTTTATATACTTTTGATATAGTAAAGGAATGATCTACCCCGTGCAAATAAGCAAATAAAAAGTATAGGTCATCGACCAAATATTCGAGTTATGGAAGGAAAACCACTTTTATTTCGTGCGGTTTTCATATAAGCGCGTTGACGTCAATGTTTTATGCGTTGACGTCGCTTTCTATTTGGCGCCATAAACGGCCATATGGATAACGCTCTTACCTTTCGATGCTTGTTTATAGCAATGCAATATAATTCCCTATTCAATTTCAGCAATGTTCTTATGTCTTGCACATACAGTCTATATGAAATTGTCGCCTTCAAAATTTTCTCGTATGCAGACAACACATTAATGAGAGAAATTCCAAGGACTGACACTAGGCAGCATGTTCATTGTTATTTCTCATAGAATTTTGACTTTTTTCTTGGTCTAGATTATATCACATTTAAATACGATGAACAAGTTTAGGTGCGAACATTCAACTTATTGGACCCGGCCACTGCCCGACATGTATTTTCACAGAAGCATCGGCAAAGCTTGGTCCGTGGTGCATGATTTCAATTTATCATTTAGTGCTGAGACCAATTTCCGAGGATGCGTACATTGTATTTTGGTAATTTTTCCCTGTTCGCATCGACAATCTATGAGTCCTGTGGAAAGTCTAGGACGATTAGTGAAAAATAAGAGTTCGCCGCTTAGCCGTTGTAAAAATGTATATCTTACGACAACAACATGGCTGATCGTCTTATGTCACTTGCGTTAAATCTTAGAAGCAACTATTAAAAAAAAAGGGAAAAAACATAATTACCTTAACGACATGAGCTAGCAATAAAAGCTTAGATCAGCCTGCGCATTTGCTCAGTCTGATCTCCGCTTTCAGTGTTTGCATGTCTTTCATGACTCAAGCCAAAGGTTCTTAGTCCTTATTTGTATTCATACTTATATTAGGTAATTACGAGATTCAAAACTTACTTGCAGTTTTCACAGCCTTTCTTTACCTGACAAAAATTCCTAAAAAATTATAGACTACCCCCAAAAAATTGGCGCTCTCTCTTCCGTATAAAATTCTTCAGCCCCATTTCTGTCGTACTGTTTTTTTGTTTTGTTTTTTTTTTGTCCAGTTTTATATATTTACCATTTTTCTGTCGCAAAATTTTTTTACCTTGGTTTCAACAAAGAGCCCATGTTTTCTTCGAAAGTGACGTAAACGTTTTAGCGTTACGGCAAACGAACGACGTCATGATAACCATAGCAGGAAACAATGACGCTGCGTCAAAATGTATGCGCACGAACATTGAGGCGATTTCCCTTTAAAGAATGCAATGTTATGGTCATAATACTACAGCGAATTTTCGTTTCATATGGCATGTAAATATAGTCACAATGGGAGAAATTTCTTCGCATTATATGCATTGTTGCCTCAAGTGATCCCACAGATTAACCAGTAGAACAAGGAAAATTTACTCGTCAAAGTTTAAATGAGTAATACTGGAAAGTTCTTGTAAGATCCTCTCATATTCCCAATTGATTCGCCAGAAATATTTAGTAAAATTAGCCATTGCTGCAAAAAGTTTGCATTTATCTTGTACTAGGCTGATAAAAGAGCCTCTGATAGCATCAAAAGCTGGGCTGGGCATTCGAGTAAAAAGTATATTTCACTCTTACGGTGCACGTCAAGAATGAATATTTAGAACATGTACGGTCAGCCCTGTCAATTCTTTTAAGTATCTTCCTACTTCTACTCTTAATCTGTGAGATGAAACACGAAGTCTGGTGGCGTCTCTTCTATATTAGTCCAGTCAAATTGTGGGGGAACCTAAAACAAATTGCAACAAAAGGTTTCTTTGCAGTAATAAGCTCCTTAGACCTACAGTTTTAACATACTAAAAGTAGGATAAAATCGGAGAATGCGAAACTTGATTTTTTTCATATGTCTTGTTTTCGAAGGATTTAAACAACTGCACAGCTACATTTGGTCGGAAAGCCACTTCTAAACATCACTTCTAAACAGAAGTCGTTGACAAAACAGTTATATACTGTACCTTAGCTTTTGTCTACCATTAAGTTTGCTGATTATGCATAACCGGTCGATCATATAGTATATTACTATTGGTTTACCCTACCCACCAGTGCAAAGTTTGCTTTTATCATAACCTCTATTCAGACGGACAATATCAATGTTTTTAAATGAAGACTGTGACAGAACAATTGAAGAAAAAAGCTTGATGTAACTCCTATTTATCAAATGGCGGGACATCTGAGAGTGTTGTTTTGTTGCTTCACGTCCACGGTAAGCAGCCATGGTCATGTCGGGAGTGTTAATTAACCTTACCACACTATTATTTGGCCGGTTTAGACCTCCTATGCCGTTAAGCAATATTAAGTGCACATACTTTCGCCAGTAACTGACAACTGTCCTTTCTGAATCAGCGGAAGGAGAAACGGGAGTAAGTAGCCGGACCGGGTATCGAACACAGGACCTCTGGCGCTTGAGTCAGACGCGTTAGCGACTGCACTATGTGGCCCGGCTAAATACTTCATATGTTGAAAGGATAATCCACTAGGGGGTTAAAAATGCAGATAACTTGGGCATGCTTTGGGATATTAGGTGATGACCTCCATGACATTTTTGCATTCACAAATGGTAAAATGTTTACTTTTCTGGTTCAAAATTTACAAATTATACCTCCTTCCCGCCTAACAGCCACCTCCCCACCCGCTCACTCCTCTGTAAAGAAGTCATTTTTAGCTCGCCTGAACGACCTTCAGGAAAAGCTATTGTTGTCACCCCGGTGTCGGCCTCCGCATTTGCACCCGCGTCCATGTCCACCTTTTGGGTGTTATTGGTAATTAAAACACAACACATTGATAGCCTAAGTTGATACTTTCACTTATGCTAGATAATGGTCTTACGTTTTACACCCTTGCCCCTCAGTGACCTTGAGGTCTAGGTCATGCTGTTGGAAATTTCATGTTAAAATATGGAAAGTTCTTTAAGGCTTTAGCTCACCTGTCAAGGTGAGCTTATAGTATAGCCTTGGTCCCTAGTCCGTCGTCGTCTTCCACACTTTAAACACACCTCCTAAACCATCTGCCCAATCTTGATCCAATTTTATGTGCAGCATTGCTGTGGTGGGGGATTGACTGCATAAAGTTAAAGGGCAGATCAGATTGGAACTCCGGAGTTATAATGAGAAAAACTTAAAAAATCTTTTTTTTCTGAAGCCGTGAGGCCCAGAGCTTATATATTTTGTATGTAGCAATGTTTAGTGGTCCCCTACATCACTCCTGCCAATCCATTCCCTGGGGTCCAAACTGGCCCCACCCTAGAGGCCCATTTGTTTATATAGGGCTATACAGCTAAAGAACCTTCAAATATTTCCACTCTGATACCATGAGGTCCAGAGTTTACATATTTAGTATGTAGCAATGGTTAGTGGTCACGTACATAAATCCTGCCAACCATGCCTCTGGGGTCCAAACTGGCCACCCCCAGGGGTAATTATCTCCCATAGACTTATAATGATAAAAACTTAAAAAATCTTCTTCTCTGAAACCATGAGGCCCAGAGCTGACATATTTAGTATGTAGCAGTGTTTAGTGGTCCCCTACATAAACCCTACCAACCATGCCCATGGGATCCAAACTGGCCCCATCCCATGGGGTCATTTGTTTATATAGGGCTATATAGCTAAACAACCTTCAAACATTTTCCTCTCTGAAACCATGAGGCCCAGAGCTTACATATTTAGTATGTAGCAATGGTTAGTGGTCACGTACATAAATCCTGCCAACCATGCCCATAGGGTCCAAATTGGCCACGCCCAAGGGGCATTAGCTCCCACTGTCTTATGACGTGAAAAACTTACAAAAAGCTTCTCTGAAATCATGAGACCCAGAGCTTAAACATTTTGTATGTAGCGATGTTTAGTGGTCCCCTGCATAAATCCTGCCAACCATGCCCATGGGGTCCAAACTGGCTCCACCCCAGGGCCATTTGTTAATATAGGGCTATATAGCTAAGAACCTTCAAAAATCTTTTTCTCTGAAACCATGAGGCCCAGAGCTCACATTTTTAGTATGTAGCAATGGTTAGTGGTCACGTACATAAATCCTGCCAACCATGCCCCTGGGATCCAAATTGCTCCCCCAGCCCCCGGATCAATCATTGGCTCCCATAGACTTTTAATGGGAAAAACGTAAAAAATCTCCTTCCCTGAAACCATGAGACCCAAAGCTTATATATTTATTTAGTATGTAGCAATGTTTAGTGGTCCCCTACATAACTCCTGCGAATCAAGCCCCTGGGGTCCAAACTGGCCCCTCCCAAGGGGGTCATTTGTTTATATAGAGCTATATCGCTAAAGAACCGTCAAAAATCTTCTTCTCTGATACCATGAGGCCTAGACTAGCCCAAGTCTGATAATGAAAAGGTTACCGTTAATAGAAAAAGAATTAACTTTTTTTTTCTTCTTTTCTCTGGCCAGTCTATAAAACTTGAATCTGCTCCTTTTCTGATATATACAAGGAAGAAGTCCAGCTATAAGTATAGACTAGCTGTAAGAACACAGTGGTAAGAACTGGGAAAATAGTATGGCTGACTGATATAACTTCTTCGCCTAGTGGCTAGGCTACATGAGGTCCAGAGGTTACATATTTAGTATTCAGCAATGTTTAGATGTCACGTACATAAATCCTGCCAACCATGCCCCTGGGGCCCAAATTGGCCACGTCCCAGGGGTCATTAGCTCCCATAGACGTATAATGGGAAAAATCTTAAAAATTCATCTTCCCTGAAACCATGAGGCCCAGAGCTTACATATTTAGTACTTAGCAATGTTTAGTGGTCCCGTTCATAAATCCTGCTGAGGAGATTTACAAAGACTATTTATAAGTATTTTGCACTGTTTGTGTTATTATGCATATAGTATTCTGCTCTTTGTACCTTTGTTTCAGGCTTCTCGTGCCTTCAGAGATCAGTATTCTAAATTAAAGCATGTTTATACTAAGCAAAGTCATCAGTAAGATATATTTCTTGTTGCAGTTTAGTTACTGACCTTCAAAAATTCACTTCAGATTTTATGGTAGAATAAAGTGGGTGGGGTAATTCATACCATTCTTAGACCTAGATGGCTTTACTTTCAACAAGAAAATGTGCCAAATTCAATCTTAAGCTTCTAGATTCAATTCTGGCAGAGGCAGAATAGGTATTTAGAAATAAAACTCACAGCAATAATGTTATGTCATATAAAACATTACAAATAATTGGTATATTTAAGACACAATTAGGCGCTTGGAAAAATGCAGAAAAAATATATTTTGCATTATCCGATTTTATCCTACTTTTGATATGTCATATGTGAATGTTAGTTCTCAACAAAAATGCAAAAAAAAGCTTTTGTTGCAATTTGTTTTGGGTTTAGGGAAAAAAATCGCCAGTTTGACTGGACTATATGGAAAACTTACGGAATGCAAGTACTTTTCAATCCAAATTACTTTAAGAATTGAAATTTTATTTTTCAGCGTTCATCGTGTGATGAAGCCAGTGGGCGGAGCCAAAATTTCATGAAGCGCGAAGCGCTTCTTGTAGAATTTTAGCGACGACCACTGGCTTCTTCACACGATGAACGCCGAAAAATAAAATTTTTATTCTTATATTTAGACTTTATTTTTAGACCCTTCCTGTGCTGTTTTCGTGGTAACTTAATATACTCGTAGAATATGCAAAATATGCGTAGAAGAAAAGACAGAAACGACGTATTCGGCCATTACCTTAAACAGCCGTCGCCAGAACGTAGCGTCATTCGAACGTTACGTGGACTAATCAAGACGTTTGTTTACCTTAGACGTCGCTTGACGACAATGTCACATGATCATCTGTCGTTCATCGGTGTATGAAACCAGTTGCTCTATACGGTTTACCTATGGGAAGTCAGTGGCAAGTGTAAATATTTTGGTCTATGTGTCTAGTTTACCAACAGAGTAATGTGTTTGTTTTGTAGAATACCAATCGTTCAAATACTTTTCTGTTAAAATCTTCGACAATTTTTGATTAAATGTAGATTGCTTCATAACAGCTGACCTGGTAAGCCGTATGCCAAGAAGATTTGATGGTTGCTTTATTTAGCTATCGTACCATGAATACTATTTCCATTAGTAGTTTTTTAACATTCCAGTGCATCGAACAATAGTCACAATATCCGAACTCACTGTACCGTCTCTTCCGGTTTTCATAGCGTTGAATCGAGAGTACAAAGTTCGCTTATAACCAGTAGTCGGAAATCACATGTTTTGTGATTTTATCCGGAATCTGCTGCGTCATTTATAGTTATTCAGCTTCGAAAATGTAGAGGTAAGTTTAATATAATTTGCTCTTCGGTCTTTTACTTTTTTACCCTGTACAATGAAAACCTCATGGCCGTCACAGAAATTTTATTCCGAACAGCTTAATTTAGCACGAGTTTGTGTCGTGCAAAACCTAGCTATCATCCTATTATCAAAACTAACAAACTGTAGATTGATAAAATTAAACTCTTAAAAAGTTCCTTCAAGAGCAGAGAATACATACAGAAGAAGGAACATGGGCCAGACTACTGATAAAGCCTTCCGTTTATTTAACAGATTTTTATAAAACATGTAAGAAAAGGCTCAAAATGGTTTTAGAATCATGCCAAGGACGATTTGAATACTGTACCGTTTACTATCCACCCAATACACGACACTGTACAGGGCAGTAAAGTAAAAGACCGAAGAGCAAATTATATTAAACTTACCTCTTTACATTTTCAAAGTTGAATAACTATAAATGACGCAGCAGATTCCGGATAAAATCTCAAAACATAATGATTTCCGACTACTGGTTATAGGCGAATGTTGGTACTCTCGATTCGACGCTATGAAAACCGAAAGAGCTGGTACAGAGCGTTCGGATACTGTGATAGTGACTTACAGTCAACATTTTCAAGGCAATGCCAATATTTTACATGGTTTCAACAATGTCTAAATAGAATGGAAACCTTTCCAGTTCAACCATTACTGCAAAACTGGTACTCTTACGGTGTACGTCAAGAATGAATTAAATAAATTTTACATGTAGTATTTTCAGGCTCTACATGTATTTTTTAAAGATCTTATCAAGAGATAACCCATTCGAAACTTAATTAGAGCTTGCTGGATTAAAATTCCACAGAATTCATTGCCATATAAAAAGACTTTATAGTATGACAAGATCTATACAAACTTGTCTCAAGACAAGGACGTAAATTCAGAATATTTCTACATAATTAAAAATATGCTTTCAGTCCCATTTTATATAGCTCAGACTTGGCACACGAAAAGGAACCGGATGCCGAAAAATTTAAACACGGATATCGATATGAGGGAGCACATTCAATGATCTTATTTATTAAGAAGCTTGGACTGCGTACATTACCTTGACGTACACCACCGCCCACCTTGAAAACATTTTTAAACCACTTCCTATACGTACACATGACTGACAACTATTACACATATTCTTGATGACATTATAAAATTTTATAACTACTCCTAATTCAAGAAGTTTAAGTTTTGAGGCCATCATGAATAACTGTATCAATTGCTAAATACGAAAGTCTACAAAACTAGCATACACTCTTACACCTGCTTCACCACAATACTTTTCAATAAAGGTTTGTAAAATAAACATATGATCAGCCACACAGGCATTTTAGTAAAACCAATCTGACAATTTTCAGTCATACTGTTAGGTAATAGGAAGTAATCTAATCTATTATTGAGGACTGTATTGAAAACTTTGCCGTATGTACTTATAACTGGTATTCCTCTATAATTGGAAGAACAGAAGAATCATTTGATTTATGCACAGGGGTAATATAGCCATAATATCACTGCGAAGTATACTGCCCGCTTAATAGACAAGAACTGAAAAGTTAAAGAAAACGTAACCCTAAGGAACCTTGTCTTGCCTTAAGCATTTTATTCGAATCTAGCCAAACAGTGTTTTTTTTTTAGTTTGCTAAAAGCTTTATGAACTTCGTCAATTTTGATAATAGTTTTTAAATTATTGTAAACTGTTTGGCTTTCCAATTTCTGCACTAAATGATGCAGCTGGGAAGCTCTATCTTTGGATTTATCTTTAAGCTTTTCCAACAATTCAAAACGAGAAACCCTTGAATCAGGCCTGATATTCTCAATTTCTCAGCAGTTGTAAATGTTATACTTTTCATTTTTAAGCTTGTCTTTCAAGTCTCAGTATTCTTTCGGATTCTCTGAGTGTCAATTTTCAATTTGCTCTAATATTTGGTTTTAAAACTATCTCTCTTTACTTTTATTTATTTTATTTTATTTATTTATTATTTTTTTAGTTATTGTATAATCTGTGAAGTTTATTGTATCTACCTCTTACACATGATTCATTAGGAAACATAGAATATAATTTTCCATTTGCTATTACACGATTACTCAATCTCTTAAGATCTAAATCAAAGCACCTTTTGTGCTTAGTGCTTCTTGGAGCTAGTTTTATTATGTGTCTTTCAAAAGATGTTCGCTGCATCAAATACTTAGGGGATAACTGTATTCAAAATTGGCATTTGGGGAGGTAAATCGTCGGTTTTATGGTCGGAAATTTCGTTTTACGGCGACGCGCTAACACGCCAGAAACGACGAAAACGCAAATGTTTCCTTCATTTTTTTTCCAGTTTTCCGCCATGATTGTACGAAGAAATCCCGCTAATAACTTTGACTATTACAGAGGCGTTCACATGTATTTCGTAAGTTTTTGATGCGAGAAAACGACGTTACACCGTCTAACCTCATGAAAATGAAAATTGACGTCACCAAACGAATAAAAATGACGTCTGAACAGCGCTAAATAACGACACGCTAGTCCGCCCAGTGATTTGTCATGCAATATATCACTAGATTTTACCATTGGCTATATAGGCGACCAGTGTTAGAATAATGTATATTTCTCCGTATGATTACTCGATCATATCTGTCCATTGCGTCAGTGTGTACACTAAAAAGAAGATAAGTCAATAGATCTATAAATATTTAACGAAATTCGGATTAACTAATTTACCACATGAAAATTTCAAAATCATTATTCATAGTTCATATACGAGGGGCGTTCAGAAAGTTTTGCAAGTGGCGTAATTTCTTGAAAACCACCATAAAGACAGAACTTTCGAAAGCAAAAAACACACAAAGCTATGATATGCCTAGACAAGTCTGCAAACACGGTGTATTTGTTTAAGGGGCGCATTTTAAACTTCTTGAAAGAGGTATATCCTAAAGGCACTGCAGAATTTACTATAATAGGCCACACTTCATCTTTGCTATTTAAAGACAATGTCCAGGTAATGTTGTCCTGTAAATATCGCGGAAATTGTATTTAATCTAGGTTCCATATTGTCCCGTGAACATAATTTATCCGTTTTTGTGTAGTAGCAAATCCCCCCTTTCTACTAAAGTCATAAAGATTTTGTAATGAAAACAAGAGTGATAGCATTCAAAATCTTGTCAGCAAGAGCATTTACATAGATCAACGAAAACCTGTCAATAAATTCAAATAAATGCAAAAAATGAAGCCTCTATAATCTTTGAAAACTGACTATGACGTCGATTTCAAAAAAACGTCATAAGAACTACGCATTGCTTTGCAGGGAATATAGAGAATACCATGTTAGTGTCTTTTGATATCAAGTTAATCAGGCGAGACCAGAAACAGCGTTGGAATGGCGAGGCTTGCCGAGCCAGTCCGACGTGTTTTTGGTCGAGCCTGATAAACTTGATATCAAAAGACACTTACATGGTTTTCTATTTATCGTGCATCATGAACAGATTTTGTGGCGTAAAGAAAGGCAAACAAATGATAAGCAAACGCAGTTTTGTTCGAACTTGCTGACGTCGCGAATGCGTTGTGACGTAAGTCGGTGAGGTCTTTTAACCAATCGAACGTTGATATCACGGCCAACGTCAGTATATAGCCAATCGTCTTCAGAGATCACTTTTAAAGGCACCGCCTGATAACATTGGCGCCAGCGCAGTTCTAAAGAGACATGATATCACATCATGTTATCATACCCTAGATATCAGGTGAATTTTGCAGCAGATGCATGATAAAAATCGATAACAGTAATCACCCTTTTAATTTCTGCATGGATATTGTAGGCAATGATGGACAAGCAGTTGACATAGATTAATTTTGTATTTACACGACATTTGACTTGAATGCCTAACACTGAAAAAGATTTTACATATGAAGTTAGCCTAGTGGCATGACTGGGGCCAAATAAAATGCGTTATAAGTCAATTAAGAAAAGTGTCTTTGTAAGGTGTTTGGTATTATAGTAAAGGCAAAATGTAGTGCTTTCAGTACATGCATAGCATTTGTACCCAACATGCCCCTGAACAAAAATATGAAGCCATTTGCAAAATTTTCCAAATGCCCCTCGCATTATCATGATTATGCTTTGATTTTTTATGTAACTTTATCGTAGAAGAGTAAGTAACGTAGCTTACTTGTTATCTTACCGTTGATCTCTGTAGTAATGCCTTTTCTCTAAAGATGTACTTACTACTTAGCATATTGAAATGAAAATAATCATGAAAATAATCGATTAACAATACTTTCATGGTTTTTGCACCTTTGTTGACTGCTGATTCTGTGAACAGGTGTACTCTACTGTATTACTGTGTAGACACTTTACGAATAGTCTGGTCTGGGTTAGCAGGGTTCGAGGTTATAAATCTTGAGAATAATCTAAAACTCAAATTCTAACACAGTGCGCCTATAGAAGCAATGGAAAGTTACCGTGTTTTATTCTGCAACAATTCACTGTTGGGGAGCGCGTGAGTCTAATTGCTGACGTCACTGCAATTGCTGACGTAATTTTGTGACGTTTCGAGACGTTAGACGGTGTAACGTCTCTTTTTCTTTCTAAAATCGCCATAAAAAAGTATATTTGTCTTAGATACAGTTAAGAATATTGGCGGGAGCATGAACGCGCTGAAAGGAAGGTTGGGAGAGTTTGAATGAAAGGAATAGTTTTTTGGCGTTTTTGAGTGTTAGAATCGAAATAGTTCAGTTCTAGCATTGAATTGTTGAGTAATAATTCACTGTTTGTCGGTCAGTTGTAAGTAGATATATCACTCGCGCTCCGCGCTCGTGATATGATCTACTTTACAACTGACCTCCATTTATTCGGATCAGCCAGTTTCATGAGTTTTGTGACAATTTTTCGGTTTGGCCAGTTTCATGAGTTTTGTGACAATTATTCGGTTCGGCCAGTTTCATGAGTTTTGTGACAATTATTCGGATCAGCCAGTTTCATGAGTTTTGTGACAATTATTCGGTTCGGCCAGTTTCATGAGTTTTGTGACAATCATTCGGATCAGCCAGTTTCATGAGTTTTGTGACAATTATTCGGTTCGGCCAGTTTCATGACTTTTGTGACAATTATTCGGTTCGGCCAGTTTCATGACTTTTGTGACAATTATTCGGTTCGGCCAGTTTCATGAGTTTTGTGACAATTATTCGGTTCGGCCAGTTTCATGAGTTTTGTGACAATTATTCGGTTCGGCCAGTTTCATGAGTTTTGTGACAATTATTCAGTTCGGCCAGTTTCATGAGTTTTGTGACAATTATTCGGTTCGGCCAGTTTCATGAGTTTTGTGACAATTATTCGGTTCGGCCAGTTTCATGAGTTTTGTGACAATTATTCGGATCAGCCAGTATCATGAGTTTTGTGACAATTATTCGGTTCGGCCAGTTTCATGAGTTTTGTGACAATTATTCGGTTAGGCCAGTTTCATGAGTTTTGTGACAATTATTCGGATCAGCCAGTTTCATGAGTTTTGTGACAATTATTCGGTTTGGCCAGTTTCATGAGTTTTGTGACAATTATTCGGTTCGGCCAGTTTCATGAGTTTTGTGACAATTATTCGGATCAGCCAGTTTCATGAGTTTTGTGACAATTATTCGGTTCGGCCAGTTTCATGAGTTTTGTGACAATTATTCGGATCAGCCAGTTTCATGAGTTTTGTGACAATTATTCGGTTCGGCCAGTTTCATGACTTTTGTGACAATTATTCGGTTCGGCCAGTTTCATGACTTTTGTGACAATTATTCGGTTCGGCCAGTTTCATGAGTTTTGTGACAATTATTCGGTTCGGCCAGTTTCATGAGTTTTGTGACAATTATTCGGTTCGGCCAGTTTCATGAGTTTTGTGACAATTATTCGGTTCGGCCAGTTTCATGAGTTTTGTGACAATTATTCGGATCAGCCAGTTTCATGAGTTTTGTGACAATTATTCGGTTCGGCCAGTTTCATGAGTTTTGTGACAATTATTCGGTTCGGCCAGTTTCATGAGTTTTGTGACAATTATTCGGATCAGCCAGTTTCATGAGTTGTGTGACAATTATTCGGTTTGGCCAGTTTCATGAGTTTTGTGATGATTATTCGGTTTGTTTAGTTTTATGTTGTTGTTGTTTTGTTTTTTTCACGAGTTTTGTGATAATCATTCTGTCTGTCCAGTTTCATGAGCTTTGGGATACCTATTTGGTTAGAGTGGTTAGAGTGACTCGGTTATGGTGCAGAAAGTCGCCGGAAGGTCGTGAGTTCGCGGCTCACCGTTGCCATCCGACGACTGGTAAACTCTCTGTGTCAACCCAGCAGTAAATGGGTACCGTTTTCGAATCAGGGAAGGATAAGGCAGCGAAAGGAGAGAGACTGGATCCGCCTTTCATCAGCTGTGCCCACGATACAGTGGGTCTCTAATTCCCACTGCCCCTACGGCTATTAGGCTATGGGAAACCTTTACCTTTTTTATTTGGTCTGTTCAGTTTCATGAGTTTTGAGATAATCATTTGGTTAGGACAGTTTTATAAGTTTTGTGATAATTATTTGCTCCAACTGGCAACAGCCAGTTTCATGAATTTGTGATAATTCCACCAATATTTACAACGAAACAAAAAAAAAATGCACACATATATGCTTTATCTTTACATACATGCGAGTCGAACATTATTGTTATATTCTGACCAACGATATGCAGAAGCTGGAATTTTTAATTTCCAAATGAAATTGACTTGCGTGTTATGCAGGTGTGAATAATGCAAGTACATCTATAATACTAAATAAACGAAGTAACGCATAAACTGCAAAATTGGTGGCATTTTCAAGCGTAATTTCTATACTGGTTCTTTCGCATATTGCTATCATTGATAATTTCGGTTAGCGTGTGTTTTAGTTTCACGTAGATTTAAAGAATTTGGGAATTAAATTCGTCTTTCATTTTAAATTCTCCCAAGTATTTTTCTAGAAACTTCGACTATTGGTCGAATTTTTTTTGTCAACAATGTACTCGAATACACGCGGTCCTACTAAAAACAGA
The DNA here is from genome assembly GCA_963989385.1 of Ctena decussata. NCBI lineage: Eukaryota > Metazoa > Mollusca > Bivalvia > Lucinida > Lucinidae > Ctena > Ctena decussata. The sequence continues at coordinate 3,330,957 of OZ022508.1, forward strand.
AAAGGACTTACCCCACCGAAAAGAACTTTCGGGCACCGAAAAGGACTTTTATTTGCCGTTAAATGTCATATAAAACATATGTTTTAGAAATTTTAATATCATCATGATAGTAATCAGCGCTTGAATAATAAGTTTGTGAATTGTAGTATCTTCATCCTAAAATTTTACAACAAAAAAACAGCACCGAAAAAGACTCCACTTCTGGTCAGTGAAGAGACGCCATGTACCAAAAAGGACATCGCAAATGCCGAATTTCGGGCACCGAAAAGGGCATTTTTCACTTAATGTTCTAGAAAATTATGTTTAGAAATAAAATATTTTACCCTTTATAGGTTTCAAACGTTTTTATAGCATAAAATGGCATTTAAAAAGTCCTTTTCGGTGCCCGAAAGTTCTTTTCGGTCCTTTTCGGTGGCAACAGTCCTTTTCTGTCTTTCGTGGGATCCGAATACACGTTTTAAATTAATCCGGTCGTTTCGGTTCTGCGTCGTTATATCGGCGCGCTGCTTAGCAAGTCCAAATTTAGCAGGTTCTAATGCAAAAATCCGACCCATGAACGTACGTCATTCCCCACGATAATAACGATTTATTTCTGTATTTTTGCTCATATGTCTAAACGGATGAAGAACTAAATGGTCATAGTCCCGACGGCCCTGGCTCGAAACGACCCATTTCCTTCCAGAACGATAGTCAATACGAGTAGCCAATTGAACTCGCCCATTGAAGAATAAAGCTCAACGCACATGGTCTTTCGAAAAGTTGGACGGACACACGGCGCCAAGTGTGTGCGGCTATGGTTACGTACCGCTGAGCCACTTGGGTAACGTCGTTTGGATAATTCAAACTGAACTGAACAAAGACAAAAATTAAAAATGTCTAAGGTTAACACACATGCGCCAGGTAAGAAAGGGCATTTTTTTCCAGCGAAGCAGACAAATCAATTTCAATGATTCAGCCTTTAGCCTTCAGAGGGCTTGAATATTTTCCCCCAAAACGTTCCAGGACCCCTATTTTTTCAGAAAAAAAAATACCCAGGACAGGTCACATAACCAAGATGGCAAACATTTATTATGGTAAAAAATTTCAAAAATCTTCTCCCCCAGAACCACGCCGGGCCGTGTAGCGCAATCGGTAGGGCACCTGACATAAGTCAGAGGTCCTGGGTTCGAAACCCGGTCTGGCCACATTGTTTCGTTTCTCCTTCCGCTGATTCAAGAAGGGCAGTTGTCAGTTACTGGCAAAAGTATGTGCACTTAGTACTGGTTAACCGCTTAGGAGGTCTAAGCCTGCCCAGGAATAGTGTGGTTAGGTTAACTGACCGTCCCGACATGACCTTAGCTGTTTACCGTGGACGTTAAGCATCAAATCAACCAATTCTCCCCCAGAACCACAAATCCTATGATCTTGAAACTTAGCATGTCGCATCAAGGACTCAAAAGCTCAACAAAATTTATATAAATGATGACCCTGGGATGACCTTGATCTGTTGGGGCAAGGTCAACTTTTGAGTCACTTAAGTTTTTCTATAGAAAAAAGTGAAAAAAGTTGATTTTTTTAGAAACAATGCAGTCTGCTACCTGAAAGTTTGTAGATGCAGACAACTAATTAGGTAAATGAAGCTTTAGTGAGTATTCATGGTAAAGGTCATATCTTCACCTGGGCCTAAGGCCATTTACATTGAAAAATTAAAACTCACTTTTTTATATAAACTTGACCATCATGAAATATTTCCGCGCTTGCGCGGGCTCTTTTCTAGTATTAATTAAAGTTAAGAGCCGGTCGCCCAAACTAGCAACCGGTGTTAAATTCTATGGAGAGTCGCGTAACTTCCGACAGCGGGTAAATTCGGACGGTGACATTGTTTCCTTAATAGGTCAGTTGTTTTGGAATTTAAACAAAATTAACTGAGAAAACAGTGGAAATCCTGATGAGACGGCTCAACAGTGGAAATCCTGATGACACGGCTCATTATGAGCCGTCTCATCAGGATTTCCACTGTTTTGCAATGGTATGTCCGAATTTACCCGCTGTCCTAAATTACCCGACTCCACTCTACTTGAAAAATTCTACAAAAGAACGAACAGAAGACTATCTTGGCAGAAACTTCTATTGATCTGTTATTGTGACTTAACACGGTTACGTGATCAAACATGTTTAACCCTGACCGCTGTATGCCACTATAAGTATTGGGTCATAACGACATATGAATTCTTTATCAATAGAATGTCCACTGTTTGAGTATACATAACATATGACAACTAAGATAATACATAATACATGATAAGTTTAATACGTGTACGAAAAATACTAGTCAAAAATACGTTTGACGCTTTTTGGGACTACCTTTATAAGTGATTCTGGTAAGTCATTTGTTCTGTTAGTTCTGAGGTATTCACAACATGTTTTTTTTGTTTGTTTTAGTTTTTGAAACATATATTTAGTTTTTGAAACATATTATTACACCAATTTCACAACATATATGTACAGTACAACATACACCATTAATTAGCCGCCACACGAGAAAACCAACATAGTGATTTGCGCCCAGCGCAGACTTAGATCAGCCTGGGCATCCTCCCAGTCTGCTCAGACTCTTTGCTAAGCGCTTAAAGGGTAGCTAAGAGTCTAAGCTACCTCCATCCGGACAGCGAAGGCTCTGATCAGACTGGGCGGATGCCCAGGCTTATCCGAGTCTGCGCTGGGCGCACAACCACTTTGTTCGTTTTTTTTTGTTTTTTTTGTGTCGCGGCTCATTTATAGGATTGGGAAGTGTCGGAGACATGCGAGTTCGTCTGAACTACTCGGTTACACTTTAGTAACTCAGAGTACCGGGGTTTGTCCTCCAGCGGCTGGATCTAAAAGAAGACGAATTGGCGGAACAAACTTTCGTAAGATTTAGCAATTAACCTAATAAAAGGACCTGGTATGATAAGGCCCATATTTGGCCCCCAAGAAAACTCATTTTTCAAAAGTTCTATTTCGATAACTAAAATGCATTCATAGGAAAGTTCTAACCTAAAATGTCACAGCAAAAACAAAATCAACCAGTTCTTGCATAAAAAAATTGTGTTTTTAATCTTGAACATATATACCCATACCCCGAGCGGATTCTGACGAAAACGAAGAATTTTGTAGCCTTTGCGGCTTTCAAAATATATGAGTCCGGCCTTCAGCACATTATATATTTTATATGCCGACATAATTTTGATATATTAACTTGCCATGAAAATATTAAATGTGCTGGAGACCGGGCTCTATGTTTATTTTTAACTTTTTGTTGCCAAACTGGCAGCGTTTGGAACATTTTTCGTGTTTTCTCAACACAAAAACGCCAATATCTCCACTCATAGACAAAATAAACATATGTTGTGGGTATTCATTTTCTTATAGTTAGAACACAAGGAATAATTTCGTACAAATTTCATTTTGATCTGTTGGAATTTTTTGGTTAGCGTCTCTGGACTTGCAAACTTGAGTGGGTGGGGTACCTTGAAAGGCCTTGTGTAGTGCACAGGTAATTAGCCGTGGTACCCGACGTATAAGCATTTCATCAACAGCCTATCAAGAGCTTTCAAAAGCTATCGTAAATGACTTATTTCTTTAAAGGAAAAATTATTCAACTTAGTTTTTCTTGCAATTTTCATTCATATTATTGAACCAACATAGGCATGTCAAAAATCATGTTATTCTGAGAATTAACAAAAGTGAAACATATTATTGGCTTTCGGCCACAAGCCAGTATTCATGTCGTTTAGTGATACCGAGTTATTTTCGGAAGAAATGACGTCACGCTCATTCGGAAAATACCAGGAGGGTTGGCATATACTAAAATATGGAGTGGGGTCAACCTATGGAGTGGCGTGGTTTTTTTGGAATGGTATTTTGGAGTATTCTGGACAAGAAACCATGCCTCACCATTTTCGGGCAATGACCAGTTGCAAAATACAAAGGGGCATGTTCTAATTTCTCTCCTGGACTTGCCAGATTATGTGAAATAACATAATAGCTTGCTTGAAAGCATAATACTATGAACTAAGCTAGGCCAAGCCAAGTATACTTTGGGGAACAATAATTAAACATTATGGCCATACTGTATATTTATCCGAGTCATCAGCATTAAGTCTTGGCAGTTTGAAAAAAAACAAAAACACTCCACTCCATCGAATCCCGGTCTGGCCACATACTTTCGTTTCTCCTTCCGCTGATTCAAGAAGGGCAGTTGTCAGTTACTGGCGAAAGTATGTGCACTTAGTACTGGTTAACCGCTTAGGAGGTCTAAGCCTGCCCAGGAATAGTGTGGTTAGGTTAACTGACCGTCCCGACATGACCTTAGTTGTTTACCGTGGACGTTAAGCATCAAATCAACCAACCAACCAACCACTCCACTCCAAGGCTCCACTCCAAAGGTTGACTCCACTCTATATTTTAGTATATGCCGGACGATTTGTTGTACCTTCGCGTACGTCATAAAATACATACAATTTCGCCTGCTACTTTGCCTCAGTGCATTTTTTTATCCACACCCGACAACAGAAAATGTATAGGATCGCCCACATGGTAATGATCAGACTGCGCAAAATGCAGTCTGATAGGTACCTTTGTTGGTCGCATATGGCATAAAGCAGGATTCTTTTATGAATCGCCTATGGCATGTTTCAAGGGAGGTAATACTTATATAATTTGCAACAAGTCTTCGTTAATTTTGTATTACGCAGTAAACTAGTTTCTTAAAGGTAAAGATAATTTTTAAACAACATAATAAATATACAAATTTGAACGTAAATAATTACATGTCAGAGTGATAGCCAGTAGAATGTATATATTTTTGAAAGCTTGACGTATTACTGTATATTGACCTTTCACTAATAAAAAATAAATAAATTAAATTAAAAAATTGGACTAAACCAAGTTCAATTTTCGTAAGTGGCTGAACCAGCCCTTGGGGAACGTCGTTAGGAAACTGAACTGAAGTTCAACATACACGTTACCTCCTATCAACATATGCAGAATTACTGCGTCAACAATCTACATTACTTTAAGGGCAAAAAATAACCATGTTCAGTCCTATTACATGGAGTTAAATATGATGAAACCTAGAGTTGAAGTCTGTTTCCAGTATTACATAAGGACATGCTATCTCTCGCCTGTTTGCGCATTGTCACAAAAACCACTCAACCAAAAAACGTTAAGTATACGACACCGGCACCGACGGTGATAATGCCGCAGACACAGGAACAGTAAAGTAATACACATGTATATCTACCTAGTTTCTTCTAGTAGCAGGCGAAACTAAAATATTATCTGAATAGAAAATAAATCCGAGCAGATCAGAAATCCATCATTATGATGCATGTTTGTCAAGAACTTGCCCACATGCTTATGACGTATACAATAGTAGCAGAAAGCCAATAAACTATAATCAGCTTCACAACACCGCATAACTCTATATTAGGCTACCTTTGGTAGTGTCGAGATTCCTGTATATGTGCACAGTTAGGCTTACTGGTCGCAGAAGCTAAATGTGACTGACTTTCACGGCGTATTGATGCTTTGCATCAATGTTTACTTGTAACACTCTCTAATGTTGTCTTTTAATTTCACCTATACAATATTTACACATGTCGACGATTTCCTTAGATGAACCTTTACTGGGCTGACGATGTACATACATCCATGAACACGCAGTCATGCAATGTTACGCTTAAGCGACGTCGCGGATTATTCGACGTCACGGATTATTCGATAAGTTGATTGGCCGACGTAACGTTTGATATACGTCATGTCATAGTGACGGCTGTTGAACGTCATTACCAAACACGTTGGTAAATAGCTGTTCTTCGTCCTTTCCTTGGCGTAAAATTAGCCAGAACTTCACAAATAAGTACCAAAATTGATGTGAAAACATAGTATAAATGTAAGAGATAAATTTCATTTTTCGGAAGTTCATGGAAGTATATTTACATTATCACTGCAAAGCTCTCTGTAAACCCAATTAAGTGATGCGGGAGTCAATGTTTTTACAAGTCAATAATTACATTGTGTCACGCGCTTCAGAGTGACAGCTCATCCCACTAAATAGCACGTGCAATCTTCAACATGCCATGTACTTGAATGGCTAGTAAACATTGAGTGACAGCTCGCTACGCCTACTTGCACGTGCAATCTACAACAGGAGGTGGAATTTACTGGTAGGCAGTGACAATGCGGCTGTTCCAAACTATTGCAAAATTCGGCCGGTAATGTTTTTAAAACGATTCTTATATATGTATTTCTTATTTTTGTTTATTTTTTTATTGATCAAAAGCATCGTTTAATAATATAAATATAAGGAATGAATGTTATTTTTTGAACGTTTACTGAAGTATAAACTACATCGGGTCACGAGCAAAGTTTATGTAAACCCCTTCGGGGTTCACTTACTTTGCTCGTGACCCGATGTAGTTTATACTTCAGTAAACGTTAAAAAAATAGCATTCATTTCTTAATTATGAACGCAATGGGTTCCGTGCTTTGTTGTTCCCAAATGTTGTAAAGCAAGCAAGTTATTATCTCAAACAATAGTAGCATGCATTTTCTTCTCAGAGTGTCAAAATTTCCTTCTAGTCACTGTCACTGATGCTACTAAAACCAAAAATATAGTTCAGTGAATATATATTTGTTGTCTTCTTTTAATGCCAAGTTCAGATGTGCCAAGATTCCACAGACACAGGTTTGAAACAGTCTTCCCTAAAATATTGATTCAAACTAAATGTGACTTAGCAGCGATATAGAACAGACTTAAAATAGGTCCATATAGTAAATTTCCTTCAGACATGCCTAACGGCTTAAACGTTGGAAAACTCTCTCTCTCTCTCTCTCTCTCTCTGTGTGTGTGTGTGTGTGCGTACGTGTGTGTGTGTATGTGTTTGTGTGATTTGTCGCTTAACGTCCACGGTAAACAGCAATGGTCAATTCGGGACGGTCAGTTAACCTAACCACACTATTCCTGGGCAGGCTTAGACCTCCTAAGCTGTTAACCAGTACTAAGACCGGGTTTCGAACCCAGGGCCTCTGACTTATGACTCAAGTGCCCTACCGATTGCGTAACACGGCCCGTGTGTGTGTGTGTTTAAATATTTCCTCAATCTGTTTTTCAAATAAAGTCTACACTTGTTTTTACCTCACACCTGTAGATAATGCCACCATTCAAGAAGTTAAGAAATTTTACTTTGCTAAATAAAAATTAGCAACAGAAAGTGCACTAACAACTGGGTTTACTTGAATAAACAACTCATGAACATTTCACTGTCTTAGCTGGACAAGCCTTCCTTTTAAAAGGAAATTTTATTTCTGTTTGTTCCCATATGTACAATTGATAAGCAATAGAAACCATGCAATTTTAAGAGAATTTGAATGGGGGCCAAAAATGGCCCTTGTCATACCAGGTCCTTTTGCAATGAACCTAATAGAAAAATCATTCCGCATTTACATGGTGCATACAACTTTCTATCCCTTCCACAAAGAACTCAAAATTTCTCCTGACTCGAGTAGTACTGGAGTAGCCCATACTGCAGTGTTGCTTCAGTGAATCCAAACTCAACAAGAAGCTACCGAAAACATGTATTTTTTTCCACACCAAACCGTTTGTTTACCGTTCAGATCACCTGAATTGCGATGGCATTGTTTGAAAAACACAGTTCTGATGTGTTTTAATCACTTTTAAACGTAAGTTGAATATGCAAAGACAAAATAGAAGTATAACTACAACTGCAGTCAAAATGTAAGCTGCATGCTGCTGCTACTGGAAACTTATCCAGTCCGGACAAAGACATGATAAAAGATCAAAGAGCAGGTCTCACCACAGCAAGCACATGGCATTTATGCAAAGTCGCATCAACGTCAATGCAAAGTCGCTTCAACGTCAATGCAAAGTCCTTACGTTACAGCGACGTTGCTTTTACGTTATACTTAGTGCACCATGCCTGCGCCTTAGACTTTTGTCAGCCGAAGATGTTAGTTTTGGGGGGGGGGGGGGGTGTTTACTTACCCCTCTCTGATACTTTTGTACCTGACTCAACATCTTCAAGATGTTGGAGCCAGGAGTATAACAAATACTATAGATTTTAGAGAGAAGTAAAATTTGTAAATATGAATATAGGGTTAAGAGAATTTCTAACATCTTCGACTGAAATCAGTCTACCTGCGCCTCGACACAGTCCTGCAAACCCAGGGGTCGTATTTATAAAATGACTTAAGTGGTTGCTATGCGGTTGCTAAGGCGAAATTTCTATGAAGGAGATTCCTTACAACTATGAAATTTGCTCTGGAGGAACAGTCTGAAAAAGACTGTTCCTCCAGAGCAAATTTCATAGTTGCAGGGAATCTCCTTCATAAAAATTCAGCCTTAGCAACAGCATAGCAACTACTTAACACCTATTCTCAGAATAGACAAACAAGTGCTAATATTTGGTGTCTTATAGGCTAAACGCTTATTCAAAAACATTTCACATGGCTTAAACATACTTCCATTCCAGCTGAAAGATGTGTTCTTCATTTTCAGTTGCGAATTAAAGCATCACATTGACAAGTTTTTCCATTCTCGATGCTTGAACAGGCCAAAAATGGCATAAAACACGTGTCTTTCTGTATGGTACAAACAAGTGCATCCCCTTTTCCGCAAAATATATGTGAAATGTAATGAAATTATGTTTCTAAAGTGAACAGAATATGTAGATACGCAAACCTGACATACCATTTTATAAATCACACCTCCCTGCGGAAAACTTTTTTCTCATCTGCACTGTCGCCAAGTTGTATGTAAGCTACGTTACCCGCATGATACTGATTAGTTAGCAAGTAACAAACAAGCGTTTCGCATCCAAGTAAATCTTTAAAACAAACATGTATGATTGTCAATTTCGATAGCAACTACATGGATGCATTGACCGCTTAAAATTTGAAGCATTTTTTTCTCTGAAAATTACACGTTTAGCAGAATGGATAAGGATGTAAGCTACGTTATCGCAATTGTGAAAAAATTACAGAAAAAATGGGAATGTTGGTACATTTATGATCGATATGCTTACAAGGGTAGTGCAAAACTAGCAAAAACTTTCGACTTGCTACTTCGTTTATTTAAGTATGCATAATTATATCGTATGATGTAAGCTACGTTATGTAAGCTACGTTATGAGTATTTTGCCCTTGTTCCAGAACTGCTGTTGAAGTTATGCCAAATAAAAATTACAGCAGTTAGTGTTCTTAATCTTACGTATTCTCTGTTTAAAACTTACTACTTCCGGTTTACACAGTTGTGCCGTCTGATAATTGTCGATTTTCTGATTCCCATTATTGTTACACTGAGCATCCTAGTTTAGATAAGTAAAAATAACTTTGTGACTTTGTATGAAAATATTTATCGTATGATTATATTAAATGTGCTGATATGCTAACTTCATAAGAAATAAGACGTACTCGCGAGCTTATAAAAGCCAAGCCAGCTTTCTTATGCAGTGATATTTATTCAACATAGAATAGGAGCGAATTCTCTCATTTAAGAGAGTAGCCACTAATAAGGTTCCACTCTTATTAGAATTTGCTCCTTTGAGCAAATTACCCTTTGTTTGAGTAGACTCCATGCGGATATGGATCTCTCGTCCAGGGAAACAAACAGGATTTCACAAAGGTTGTTCCCCTTTTTGACAGTGGCGGGAAACTTGAAGGTATATCCACACACCTTAATTAAGATACAATTGCTCCGATGAATAAAAGAAGACAACGTCAAAACAAAGTAAGGCACTAGTTATTCATGGTTATATAGCTTACCAACTGCTTTCTCAGCGAATATTCTTTTCTCATTATGTTCCTCAAGCACAGGCGGGGGGGGGGGGGGGGGGGGGGCGGGAACCGGGAAGTATTGATGCAGTGCGGATCATGTTGGTGTCGGCCTCTGTGTCGGCGTGACAATATTCCCCTCTCTCTATCTCTCATAGCAAACAGTTGACGGAGCATGGCAAGCGCCGGTAGAAGGATAAACAGTTGACGGAGCATGGCAAGCACTGGTTTAGGAGAAGAACTAAATAAGTTTATGCTTTCGTTCTAATCCGATTATATTTATGTATAGAACAATATTGTTATTGCCATGATTGAATGTTTAATTTCTTGAAATAAAATATGTTTAAACCAAGCACCGGTTGTCATGCTTCGATACCAGTGACGTCATAGACCTGTTACTATAGCAACTGAGAGTTCATACTGATGTCCTCTAAACGTCATTCTGTGCGCTCTTCGGAAATACTCTTAGGAAATACAAGTATTCTAGCAGAGGCACTTTACTGAGTGCTTTTCGAAACTACAAGGTTCCTAGCAGATGCACTGTACTGAGCGCTCTGCACAAATTCAAGTATGCCAGCTCAGTGCTTCGAGAAAACACCAGTATCCTAGCAGACGCACAACATTGAGTTATTCCATAGGCGCTGTGGTAAAATATCTAAGACGTCATTGGTATCTGAGCATGGCAATGTTCTGACAATTTTCAATGGCACTGAAAAATTAAATCCTTTCAACAGAAACTTCAAATTTTCTCAAACATATAATTTTTCTCGACTCTTTTAATTCCGTGTTTCATATGACCTTCTTAATTGCCTAGTCATTTGATGTGTAAGTAATGTTACCAATATATAATGGACAGATATCAAATTGGTCTACAATTCCTTCTACACTTGGTGTAAACTATAAAAACCTATGCATATAAATTAAAGGTCTAACGTCACTAAAAAGAATAGTGGGTGGGGGATCACCTGAAAATTACAGCAGGCTTGTTCATCTAGTTTGATAGCGTACCCTACAAATATACTGTAGTCTTGTAGTATACAAATTGTTTGAAACAATGATAGAAAAAATATTTTTCAAAAACACTAAAAGAGTATATGTAACTTCTGCAAAATGGCTGTCACTGTTGACAGTGACACAGATATTTATGCTTCTATCAATATACGAATCAGTACAAGTTCCCTTTCTCTGATATAATTTTATGTTTTTGATTTAATGAAATTGGTTACGCAGTTTTAAAAATTGTTAATAACAAGTTATATTATTCTCAGTAAAAATAGAATACATTTTTAATGTCATTTATGTTTAGATTTTTATACCTTTTATTTCTTGTTATACTTACTTATTATGTAAGCTACGTTACTCAAGTAAATTTATTCTACAGCTGTTACTTTTTTCTATTATCTTATTTCTTTCCTTGATAATTTCACTCGCATTGGTACTGCAACCCGTTGATATCAAAATATTCACAAGAGCCTCTTTTGTTTTGCTCTGACGAAAAAGGAAGTCAATGCTTTGCGCCTGTTTAGAGTCAAATAATGCATGAGTACATGTACTTTTTAACATTCTAATCGTTTGGGGTTTGATAGTTTAGTAGTATCTATTGTTTTACTTTGCACAACATTTTAATGTGCTAAAATGTTTCACAAACATTACTTTTAACACTTTCTCATGTACATTATTTGCAGTTTTCCTAACGAAGGGGTAGCACCTAATATTTACTCCTGTAGTGTACCCCCTGGCCTTTGGAGAGGCTGGAAGCTAATTACAGAATCCACTCTGAATGCAGATATTTTGACATATGATTCTTAAGATATAGTATGATGCATGAAATAAAGAAAATTTGCATTTTCCCCAAAAAATTAATTTCACGTTTTTATAAATTTATTGCGCGCCTACTCTGAGAACAGGTGTTAAGTCGTTTTATAAATACGGCCCCAGGTCAGGATATTCCTAAGCGTCTAAACTGTGTGTCATTCCATCTGCATCTTTTGAACGTATTAGTGCTTTGTAAAAATAAATTGTTCCATTTTAAGACACTTTGGTTACGGTAATTATTGATGGTGGCTAAATATTTAGAATGGTTACGGTAAAATCGGCCGCGACACGAGAAAACCAACAAAGTGGTTGTGCACCCAGCGCAGACTCAGATCAGCCTGGGCATCCGCCAAGTCTGATCAGACTCTTCGTTAAGCGCTTAAAATGTAGCTAAGGGTCTAAACTACCTTGATGCGGACAGCGAAGACTCTGATCAGACTGGATGGATGCCCAGGCTGATCCGAGTCTTCGCTGTGCGCACAACCACTTTGTTGGTTTTCTCGTGTCGTGGCTCAAATCATCCGTATGAATCAGTTCCCTTCTAAATGGGGAGGCTTGCCTAATTGTCATCGACAAAGGAATTATGGAACGATATGTACGAGGGTTGAATGAAAAGATTTTAGCCTAAATCTGAGAATGTTGTCATACAAGTCCAGTTATCATAATACCCATGGTACCCTTGTTGTTCCGAACAGGGCAACCTTCGAATTCAGCTTCTCCGCTAGCTCTGTTTGGAGGAAGCCTATGATTAGAGCTACACAAGCTGTCGTGCTGAAGAGTATGTAGCGCCATTGTTTTCCTCCGAAAAGAACTACTCTTGGCTTGGTGATTTTAGATTACAGGGACAGCAAAGACTTATATTAGTGCTACAGATGTTTCGAGTTGTTCACGGTTGATCCGACCCTGAGACTGGAATCATAATAATCCGACGGACAAACATACAGCCATGCGGGAAAACAAAATACCCGCACATATCAGAGAGGCCCTTCTGCACTAAAACCATTATGTCGCAATTTGTGTGCAGCAGTGGCCGCATTCGTGTCGACGCATGTTTGTCTACGGATACAACTGCAAAAACAAATAACTCATTTCGCAAGAATAAAGCTAACGGAGTAGCTGTGTTTGAAGGTAGCTCTGTTCGGTGCAACATACCCTCTAGGTCAACAAACTTTTAAAAGCGACGCTGAAGTGACTGGCTAGCATAATTTCTCTTGCTTAAGGTGGTGATTTATGCTAAATGCAAAAATCTGCATAAAACCATAAAAAAGTAACGTATCTCCCTGAAAGTTAGCAGATTTCTTATTTTTGTTGCTTTCTACAGTTTAGACTACAAAACAGAGGTACATGCTGCTTAAAATAGTGTTTTTATAAGGAAAGATCAAAAGGTAGTTTTCTGCGCAGAAATCTAAAAAGATAACATCATAATTGAAAATTTACGAAGCGCTGAAGGTACGTTATTGCATAATGAAGAGCGTCCTAGCAATTATTTGTTCCAACTCTTTCTCAAATTGTAATGTATGAAAACAGTACCCTTTTCTCAAATGTTCAACCATGTACAAGGTAAATGTACACTGGACGCATTCGTTAAATATAGGGTAAGTAAGCATACCTGCATAACACGGACAATATAAATAATATATTACTAGAACTATGACATTTATGTTAATAAAATTGTTCAACCTTGTTAAAATAGTCTCACTTGTGTGTTTTGGAAAAGAAATGGGACACAGACTACGCCTTTTTATATCTGCTCATCCCGATAATTTGTGAAAGAGTTGGAAAAAATAATTGCTAGGATGCTCTCCGTAATGCAATAAGGTACCCTCAGCACTAAGAATATTTTCAATAACGATATTATTTTTTTAGATTTCTACGCAGAAAATTACCCTTTGATCTTTGCTTATAAAAACACTTTTTAACATCAACAAATCCTGCATTTTAGAATTCTAAATTATGAGAAACAGCAAAAAGAAGGCATCTGCTAAGTTTTGGGAAGCTCAGTTATATTTTCAGTATTTTATGCAGATTTTTGTCTTTGCCCCAAATCAGTGATTATCACCACCCTTCACAGCCCAAATGACGCCATCATAACTGGCATATTGATTCATGATCTCATGGCTATGTTCCATGCTGAACATGACCAAATGTTGTTGACGCATTTAATTACTGTGCTAATATCACACATTGCAGTGAAAGAGTTTACCGTAATGCCCCAAAAGTTTTGGACAGAATTATACGAGGAAACAATGGAGATCCAGATCAGATTGCTACAGAAGCAGTCTGACCAGGCTCTACACTGTTTGTCATTCCGCCAGCACTTTTTTTTTCGATCAGGCGGGAGTGATTTGGGGTTTGGGGTGGCGTATGAGATCAAGTTCAGTTCAATTTTAGGAGGTGAGGAGTATGTAAAATAAAATGGCGTTTCTTTCGTAACGCTGAAAAATCAATACAGCGTCATATAAGTTAAGCGCAGAGAAGGGACTGAACGCATATGCGAAAATCAGACTCAGATTAGCCAGCGCATTCACGCAGTCTTAGCAGAGACTTTGCTTTTCGTACAAACCATGAATGGGCGATAGAGTCTGAAGGCTGCAGCTAGACTACACGGATTTACAGACTGGGTTCGTGTCTTTGAGCCTTCGCTATTTGCAGACACGGTTAGCCACCTTTTTGCGTGACACTCATAATTGGACTGTGACACGACAAATTCAACAAAGTGGCATATGCTCCACGCGAAGACTCAGATTAGCCTGGGTATCCGCCTAGTCTGATCAGTGTCTTTGCTTAAAGGGTAGCTTAGAGTCTAACCTACCACCATGCGGACAGCAAAGACTCTGATCAGACTTGGCGGATTCCCAGTCTGATCTAAAAATTCGTTGGGCGCACATGCCAGTCTGTTTATTTTGTCGTGACACGGCTCATAACATGTTTCTGTCACGGTGATTCTGCAGCACTGTATTGGCGTACCTTTCTCTTAGCGAAATCGAAACACGTGGAACAGGTAAATAGTCATATTGATGTTTACAGAAGGATTTCTGTGTATGCTTTGATACCTACTTTGGATAATATGGATTGAATGTGGATTTGTGTCATATGTATTTTGTGAGTAGATCTAGCAAAAATAGAAGCAGTACTGACATAAAATTCTTTCTTTATAAACAAATTTTGAAATAGGCAAAATCCTGTGCATTACAATATTAATCATTTATTTATTTATTTCTCTTTGTATTTCTTTTTTTTAAAAAAAATGGAACCTTTCTGACATGTTTGGAACATCTGAAAATCAAGATGCAACAATTAAGTATTCAAAAACTATAATGAAATTTTTGTCAAACACATTCTCCATGTGACTATGAACAACTACCAATATCTATTTCACGAAAATCAAACAAGGCATTATAGACAGTTAAATTAAATAGCATTGTCTTAGTATTAACTTTAAATCATTTTACCTTTAAATACAAATTTAAAAAAATCTGTTATTTGAAAACTTGAAGCGTGCAGAAATATGTATATATTACAATATAATTTTCGGTAAAACCAAATTCCTACTACTGCAAAGTAGCAACCAATAACAACACGAGCAATGTACTTGTTTGTGTAGAAATCCAGTCTTTACATGCCCACTGTCGATGATATGGTAGCAGAAATACTTCAGACTGACATTGAGAAAATCCGAATAAGGCGGGCTTCTGGCTGGACCGCCATTAACTACCCAGCGGGCACATGACGGATGTCGATGCGACGTAATGACGTCGCATCGACGTCAGTTCGACGTCATTTTGACGTCATGTGCCCGCTGGGTAACACACAAGGTGCAAGTTTCTCAAGTAAAACCCTCAAGACGGGGTCTGAATGCATTCGCAACGCTGCAGTTGTGCGGTGGAATTTCTTACCTGATGCCATTTGATTTGCAACTTATTTTAGTTAAGGTGGTGATTTATGGTAAATGCAAAAATCTGCATAAAACCATAAAAAAGTAACGTATCTCCCTGAAAGTTAGCAGACTTCTTATTTTTGTTGCTTTCTACAGTTTAGAATACAAAATAGACGTACATGCTGCTTAAAAAGGTGTTTTTATAAGAAAAGATCAAAGGGTAATTTTCTGCGAATAAATCTGAAAAAATAATATCGTTATTGAAAATTTACTTGGTGCTGAAGGTGCATTATTGCAAAATGAAGAGCGTCCTAGCAATCATTTATTCCAACTCTTTCTCAAATTGTAATGTAGACCAGATGAAAACGGTAGCTTTTTCTCAAATTTTCAACCATGTACAAAGTAAATGTACAATGGACGCATTTATTAAATATAGGGTAGGCAATCATACATATGTTAACACCTACAATATAAATAATACACTACTGACATGATCAGTGGTGTGTAGATGAAATTTTTCAACCTTGTTAAAATAGTATCACCTGTCTCACCTGTGTGTTTTGACAAAAAATTTGGACACAGACTGCATCTTTTTTCATCTGCTCAGCCTGATAATGTGTGAAAGAGTTTGAAAAAATAATTGCTAGGACGCTCCCCATTGGTTTAAACATATTTATTTCAAACTTTTTCAATACATATAAACATTGATACAATACAAATAATGGGATTGGAACGAAAGCACACGTACTTATAAAGTTCCTCTCCCTAAACATTTCTTACATGTATACATCATGGCGACAGTTTGTTAATTACAATAAACCAAATTATCAAGTAAATACATGACTGATATCATATTTCAAAAACAGATGGAAAAATGGTGAAAAAGATTTCCGAACATGAAACAGTAAAGAAAGAAAAATAGGAGATGATATATATAAGCCAAAAGCTTACTATCAGATCCTGATCTATTTGTTGTATGTATATATGTGTTATTTTGAAAATTCTTGAATAAAATAATGTTTAAACCAAGAAAGAAAATGGAGAAAGAGAGCTGTGAGAGCGGACAGACAGAGAGAAAAATCAAAGAATTTTTTTTAGAGATTTACAGACTATGCAGCTGAGGGTAAGAGAGGGAGCGCGGATTCGCAGCGACAGTCGCACCAAACACAAATATTTCCATTACTGACAAGAACAAAACCAACCGCTTGCGATTTGATAAGATGATATGCTCAAAAACGTTTAGAATCCATAATAAATTTATGCACCTTTTCGAATATAGCCGTATTTGTATCAGTTGAAAGAGAATCGTTGCCATATAAAAGGAGAGACAGCGAAGGGGTCTGATATTGTGACACTGTATTTAAGAGTTCGGTTCGTTGGACCTGATAGTACATGCAATGAAAAAAATAATGCTGAGCATTTTCTATGCTGCCACACTGACATAAAGGGGAATCGGAAATGTTTCTCAAGAAAAGATCTAAGTTGAGCGAGCTGCAATTGGTCCGTAATCTGGTGTGTAATACCTGAGCTTTCCTGCTGCCCACGTAGAAATGTTTTGGAATGCGCGTTTTGTCCTTGTTTAGAAAGCATTTAAAAGTGTTTACTGAGTCAGATTGTTTAGCCTCGTCGTGTACGTTATTCCAGGCTCTGACAGTTGACGGCAGGAAAGAATTATAGTAAAGAGTTGTTCTTGCATCTATTGTTTGAAGATCATTAGAATTTCTGAGACTATAACGTGAAATATTACTAACAGACTGGGGTACTAAGGAAGATAGATATAAAGGAGTCAGATTATGGGTCATTTTGTAAAATAATGTTAGCTTGTGATCTGGGCGTCTCTTTTCAAGCGAATCCCATCCGATTTCCTTATAAAGATTAGAAATAGAAACAAGTCTAGTGGCTCCTGTGGCGATTCGAGCCGCTTCGTTCTGAATTTTGTCAAGCTCTTGTTTCTCGTAGAGTGTACAATTGTCCCATATGACGTCCCCGTATTCAATCAGTGGTCTAATAAATGCAATGTAAATAGTTTCAAGGGACCTTCTGTCTAATCTAAATTTTAGTTTTCTCATAGTATTAATTCTAGTCCAAGCTTTATCAGTAATATATTTTATGTGTTGATGTTGAATCTTGTTGATCTTGTTGAAATGTGAAATTTTAGACTTGGTTAGAACCAGGATTCTAGACTGCATTACCCAACTGATACATGAAGAAACAGGGAAATCCTTCTACAGTGAAAGTATTGAAAGTCAACTGAATATACTACTGAATCTAAACTCTACACAGATAGCGACATCACTCAGCTCAGAAACGCGTGAAACCGTTGAATTTCACTCGCGAAGACTATGTAGTGCCTTGCACGTTGAAAGGTTCAAATTGCTGCTAGGAAAAGCAGTGAAGTAAACATTGGTGTCACAACAGATGATGAAATTGTAATATAACGAATACTGGTGGAGGATGATATGGGCTTGTAAATAAGTTGATACTAAATTACTAATCGCATGGAGTTAATAAAAAGTGAATTAAGGGCTAATAACAATGAATAAAATTGGAAAAAAGGGCTACAGGTGATGGGCAGATGAATAATTGAACAACGCATAAACTACGTTGGACGATGGAACAACATCGACGTTGGACTACGTACAACGGTTGACCGATCCTGGTCGGGCGGATACTACAAGAACAAGATGCCAAGTGCAGTCATTAGAGAAGTAAAGGCCGAGATGTTTGTGGGAATCGACTTCAGATATCTGATGGTTTTGCATAAAGACAGGTGGATGAAGAGGTCTATTTAATTTACGAGAGAAAAGTAAGGTTTCAGTTTTTGAAGGATTGAAGGTAACAAGCCAGGTGGACGCCCAAGCTGAGATTTTACCAAGATCTGCGTTAATGCATCCGGCTGATGTCACAGGATCGTCTACAATAATAAAGAGACTAGTGTCATCTGCAAACAATCGAATATTTGAGCCAATATCATTTACAATATCATTTATATACAACAGAAAGAGAAGTGGGCCTAAGATTGATCCCTGGGGTACTCCAGCACGAATATAGGTCCAATCAGAAACAGCGCCAGGGAGTACAACTCGTTGTTTTCTGTCAGAGAGATAATCTGCAAACCAAGCATGGACGTTTCCTGAGACACCAGCCGCTTGAAGTTTAGCAAGGAGGCCAGCGTGCCACACACGGTCAAAAGCTTTGCTGATGTCGCAGAAAACAGCCCGTACTTCTTTGCCTGAATCGAGAGCTTGGCAAAAAGTGTTGTAGAGAAATGTTAACTGATTGACGGTTGAGTCTCTGGGAAGAAAACCAGATTGTAGAGAAGAAAGTAAATTGTTATCACGTAGATGGTTAAATAAGTATTTAAATACGAGTCTTTCCAAAACTTTGTCTTCCGAATTGAGCAAGGAAGTGGGTCGATAGTTGGAAACATCAGAAAGGTCACCTTTTTTAGGAATAGGGCAAACATTGGCTTCCTTGTATGAAGAAGGAATTATACCCTCGCGCAGTAACTGATTGAAGAGAGAACAATAGGGTGGTGAAAGCTCTTTAGACAGTTCACGAAGAAGGCGGTTACTCAGGCCATTAGGGCCTGAGGCTTTGGCAGCAGGCAGAGTTTTAAGAACCGATTCAACTTCAACCGATTGTAATGGAGACAATACAATGTTATTTAGAGGTGCACTGACAGTAGCTAGGGGAAGGTTTGGAATAAGGGCGTTCTGTTCATTTAAAATGGTATGGCTTTGGAAATAATTGTTTAAATTGTTAGCCTTGTCGGTTTCTTCAGTGTATATACCGTCATTAAATTCGAGCGGTGGAATGGCTGTTTTGTAATTAGGAGCAATGAACGATTTTAGTGTAGACCACCAGTCTTTTGAAGAGAGTGTTTCAGATGTAAGTTTTGCTGCAATTTTATCATAAAATGATTTTTTAGAGTCTCGAATATTTTGAACAACTTTGTTACGTAATGTTTTGAATTTATTCCAGTCTGATTCTAAGTTAGTTCTTTTGACTTTCCTATAAGCTCTTTTGCGTTTTCTAATATTTCGTTTAATGTTCGAGTTAATCCAAGGTGGTTCTGAGGGTTTAACTTTGATGTATCGATTAGGTATGCATTCTTTAGCAATAGTAGTTACCGTAGTAGTTATGTTATTTGCGTAAGTATTAATGTCATTATCCTTCATATAATCCCAATCAAAAGATGCTGCCTTATTATGTAGTAACTCATAATTGCCTTGATCGTAATGCCAAATGTGTCGCGTGAACGATGCAATTTTAGGCTTAGAAAACTTAAATATACCATATATTGGACAATGATATCTTATTTCTTGGGTTAGAAAAGGATCACCAACTCCACTGACTATCAAATGTGTTTTGTTATTAACAAGAAGAATATCTATTAATGAGGATGAGTGTTCAGTGAAATGTGTGGGCTGAGTTATAGATTGATAGAAAGAAAACTGGGTACAAATTGAATTAATTTTCCTCGCTGTTTGAGGATTATGTAAGTTTAAGTTAAAGTCACCAGTAATAATTATCTCCGAGATTCCTGGTGAATCAACTGCCAGTGCTATAGAATCTTCAATATCAGAGAAATAGTTAGAATTAGAGTTAGGGGGACGGTAAAACAATCCAAATAAAACATGTTTATGGTTATTAGTTAATTCGAGCCATATGCTCTCAATATTACGTGGTTCTAAATCTTCGCGGCGCTTATAATGTAGACAATCTTTTACATATATCATAACACCTCCGTGGTTGTCGCCAGCCCGATCCTTCCTCTCAGGGGTGTTAAAGGAGTGCAACAGTAGCTCATTTGTATCGATAGAAGGGCTTAGCCATGTTTCCGTAAAGGCTAGGATATCGAATTCAAAAACTTCAACCTGTAATATTTCTAATTTCGAAAAAATGCTTTGGACATTATAGTGCACAAAGGATAAGTTATGTGTAAGATCTAAAGAACCAAATAAAGTATTAGACATACTCGAAGATGAGCTGCTGGTATTATTGGACGAGGATGTTGATAAGGGACCTGGGTTAGGGTGAACATCACCGGAGTTGGATAACAATAGGTATAGCCATGTTGCGAACACTACAATGGAGAACCAAAGTATTAAGTTGGAGATGTAGTCAACATTCACTTGTAACGATTTTCCTGGCATTAGTCTTTTGCGATTTCTGTGAATATACAATTTGTATGCTAAGAACTCACTTTCATACAGTTGTATTAATATTGAGAAAGTACATATATTGTTCTTGTATAAAACTATCAGTGCAAGAAAGTGTACCAAAATAGCAAACTTACACAAGCGGCGATACGTCGGCATGACGGCTAACCTATTTGTTCCATGTGCAAGAATCATGTAATTGTTGTAAGAAAAAGTAAAAACAAAACAAGTACCGTCATACCAACGTACATCCGTTCAAAATATGTCATTGTGATTAAAGCGACAACCCGCTGCGCCAACGCTCCCTCTCCCAGCTCCAGTAAGCATAAAAAATAAAGAAAAAAATCTATCCTTATAAAATGCATAGAGATAAAAAAATATGATGGAGGAAAAAAAATTGCAAGTGTTCTTGTTACGATGAAGCAAAATATGCTTACTAAATTTTTATCTGATTATGGTCGCGAAAAAGGGATCCCACTTCATGCACGCACAGGAAGCACCGGTGCCAGCCCCTGCAAACAGGTCAGGATTCTCATTCTTAATTTTATAGACTGTCTCAGATATATAAATTTTGAAGAAAACAATGAAGATCCCGACCGCATGGCGCAGATGCGACACCTGGCCCGAGCCGTCTCTGCTAGCGCATGTCGAAAGATCCCCCTTTCCTGGTAAGACCAATTGGTAGCTTATTTCTTAATTAAATTAGATATAATGGTATATAGACCATATTGCTCAGTGCCCAGCAGTCACACGACGCTGGTACAACATCGGATCAACTCTGAATCAACGTAATGACGACGTTTAGTCAGAGTCAACTTGCTGATGAATCAACATCGCGTACCCAATCGTGACTAACTGAGGCGGAATTATTAAGAAAAGTCGTAAGTGCACTTAAAACTAAATAAATAACTATTTCATCAATAAAACTGGTAACTGACAGAACTAGTAACAGAACCTGCACATATAATATACACTAGGATAAAGCGTCCTGTTGACATGTAAACTGGGCAAATATTATCCATATAAATGACAAGATCGTTAGGGTACGAGGCATACAGTCGGTCAACTCTTTAGTTAGCCCAGCAGGAATATGACGTCGAAGTGACGTCACACTGACGCCGATGTGACTAACCCACGTCACATCGACGCCTGTGCGACGTCATTCCAATCTCACGCTCCCCATTATGCAACAAGGTACTCTAAGCACTAAGTATTTTTTCAATTTTTCAGATTTATTCGCAGAAAATTACCCTTTGATCTCTTATAAAAACACTTTTTAACATTAACAAATGCTGCATTTTGGGATTCTAAATTATGAGAAACAACATAAAGAAGGCATCTGCTAAGTTTTGGAAAGATCAGTGTTATTTTGAGTATTTTATGCAGATTTTTGTCTTCGTCCCAAATCAGTGATTATCACAACCTTAAGTCTCTTGGATCCCATTGGAATAGAAAATTTGAAAATGCCCAACCTGTGATGACACTGCATCAACGTTGATGCGCCGTCGCCTTAACGTTATGTCGCCGCTGGACAAATGAGCCGCGACACGAGAAAACCAACAAAGTGGTTGTGCGCCCAGCGCAGACTCAAATCAGCCTTGGCATCCGCCCAGTCTGATCAGACAGAATATTCGCTTTGCGCTTAAAAGGTAGCTAAGAGACCAAGCTACCTTCATGCGGACAGCGAAGACTCTGATCAGACTGGGCGGATGCCCAGGCTTATCTGAGTCTGCGCTGGGCGCACAACCACACTGTTGGTTTTGTCGTGTCGCGGCTCAAATGATGAAAATTCTTAAGTACTTAAGGCAGCATGACTCTTTTACCCCCGACAATATCTTCTTTTAAAAATAGCTCTTTTTAACCCTCCATTTTCGAAGAAGTTGAAGACACATATGACAGTTATGTAACTCTGTTCTGCGCAAAAAATAAAAGTTTTAAGAGACGATCAAGTCCATGTTGACCTAAAATAATATGTACACAAAAAAAAATCTGAAACTGTGTCCCCTCCCTCCCCCCCCCCCCCCCCCCCCCGTGCCCCCCTCCCCCTCCCCTCATATCGCAGGCTGAGACAGGTTTGTTCGAGCTGTCTGTCGGTGACGTTTTTTTTTGGATGGCTGTTAAACTCGAGAATAATAGTTTTCCGTTTTTCGAAGTACAGCGAGAGACATTTGTCTATTGTATGGCAATTCATCATACGGTCGAACTTTCTGTATACCATTTACGGCTACAGTTTTCAGCACTCACAGGTAGAAATTTGGAACTTTTCTCACATATTTGGAGCCTGTGTGAAGAAAAGGCGCGACAGTTAACTGTTAAAAAAATATACATGTAGAAAAAGAGTCAAATGATATTTTTAACCCTCCAGCTTCGAAGCTGAGAGATTTCATTTTACAGAAACTGGGCACTGTTATCAGTTATTCGCGACGCATAAAAAGAGACCTTATGTCAATGCTTCGATTTATTAAGGCGCCCCGATGCGAGGGTTGTCTCTTGACAAAGCAGGATTCATAGATGACATATGCAAAAGAATGAAATAATCTGATCAATCTGCACTAGTGCTGCACAGGCTGACTCGAGTCTTCCACGAGCACATATGCCGTTAAGTATCTTTCAGGAGAGGATACCTGTAAGTTCTTATAGTTCTTGTTTTCCGATCCTACCATTATATGTATGTGTTAATATGATTTGTACAAAAGATGAAATAAAATATTGTTTAAACCAAGTATATTTCATGCGACGACAATCAAAAGTGCAAATTAACACACTAACAGGTTCCGTGAAACTGACGAATGACGTAAAAAATCTGTATTTTATAAAACAACTGAGCTGCAAAATATGAAACTAGCAAAGTTTGCAATCAGATCATACACTGTGAAAACAATCGCATAGGTTGAACTGTTAAAGACCAGGAAACTGGCTGCCAGGAACTATGGGATAGTACCGTAAGTTTATATGCATTGTATTTAATCTCTTTCTAATCAAGACTACTAAGGGCCGGGGGAGTTACCCTCTAGACAAGTGAGAAATTCAGTTTACTTGTCCTGAGAGACATTAGTGGAAGTTTTTGAAAGATATCTGAGACATTTTTTCATATTTTCACATAAAACCATATTTTGTGGGTTCCTGTTAGAATCACCTCATTGAGGTTATTCTAACAGTTGCCCACAACATATGTTTTAATACGAAGCTTTGTGACAGTAAGCCAAAAACTGTCATCAGGTTCAACACTTCCTGTATTCATTGCACAACGCACAGGTTTGCACTATAATCACTGTGTGAGTCCGTCCGTCCGTCCGTCCGTCCGTTATCGGTAGCGAAAAACTCCTGAACCGCATGGGATATTTTGACAAAATGTTGCATACTTATACATGTCAACATTGTCTAACGACTCGCATGCATAACAACCTTATTTGATGGACGAGGCTTTGCTGAGCACAAGTTAAAAATTTACGGCCAACTACTGAAAATGCTCATAACTCGTGAACACCGTGGTAAATATGGTTCAAATTTTGTATGCTTATGTATTTTAACATAGTCCAGCCACCGGCATGCAAAACAGTGACGAGGCTTCACCGAGCATCAATTTGGCCGGTTGTGCTCTTTTATTGAAAATGCTCATAACTCTTGGACCGCTTGGTATATTTGCTTCAAATTTTGTATACTTATATAATTTAACATTGCCCAGCCACTGGTATGCAAAACAGTGACGAGGCTTCACCGAGCATCAGTTTGGCAGGTCGAGCTCTTTTATTGAAAATGCTCATAACTCTTGGACCGCTTGGTATATTTGCTTCAAATTTTGTATACATATATAATTTAACATTGCCCAGCCACTGGTATGCAAAACAGTGACGAGGCTTCACCGAGCATCAATTTGGCCGGTCGAGCTCTTTTATTGAAAATGCTCATAACTCTTGGACGGCTTGGTATATTTGCTTCAAATTTTTTATACTTATGTAATTTAACATTGCCCAGCCACTGGTATGCAAAACAGTGACGAGGCTTCACCGAGCATCAATTTGGTTGGTCGAGCTCTTTTATTAAAAATGCTCATAACTCTTGGACCGCTTGGTATATTTGCTTCAAATTTTGTATACTGATGTAATTTAACATTGCCCAGCCACTGGTATGCAAAACAGTGACGAGGCTTCACCGAGCATCAATTTGGCCGGTCGAGCTCTTTTATTGAAAATGCTCATAACTCTTGGACCGCTTGGTATATTTGCTTCAAATTTTTTATACTTATGTAATTTAACATTGCCCAGCCACTGGTTTGCAAAACAGTGACGAGGCTTCACCGAGCATCAATTGGGCCGGTCGAGCTCTTTTATTGAAAATGCTCATAACTCTTGGACCGCTTGGTATATTTGCTTCAAATTTTGTATACTTATGTAATTTAACATTGCCCAGCCAATGGTATGCAAAACTTCTTATTGCACAACCCGCAGGTTTGCACTGTAATCACTGTGTGAGTCCTTCCGTCCGTCCGTCCATTATCAGTAAAGCGCAAAACGCTTATAACTCTTGAACCGCATTCTATATTTTGATAAAATTTTTCATACTTATACATGTCAACATTATCTAACGACTCGCATGCATTACCGTCTTTTTTGATGGACGAGGCTTTGCTGAGCACAAAGTGAAAATTTACGGTCAAGTAGTGAAAATGCTCATAACTCTTGAACCCCGCGGTATATATGGTTCAAATTTTGAATACTTATGTATTTTAATATTGTTCAGCCACTGGCATGCAAAACGGTGACGAAAGTCTAAACAGTATTGCACGACCCACAGGTGTGCACTTTAATCGCTGTGCAAGTCCATCAGTCTGTTTGCCTTCCGCTGTAGTCAGTGAGTGAAATTGCTCATAACTCTTAACCACATGGTGTAGTTTGATAAAAATATGCATCACTCTACAAGAAATGGCCAATTTCATTTCCATACATTCCTTCTGGCACCAGAAACTGATTATTCTACATTCACCACGGGTTGTGCACATTACTATCAGTTGATTATCTATTATTCTTTCCTTATTTCATGTGTACTTTTTTCTGGGCAAGTAAATATTTGTTTGGACAAGTTAATATTGTCTATTTATTTGTCCATGGACAAGTAGAAAATTTTGTTATTTCCACAGCCCTGTGAACGTAAGTATTAAACTATACTCGTTTACATATATTTATTTCCAGGTATTCCAATTTGTTCGTCGATAATCAGAAGTATGGAAGAAAATGTAGTTTTACACAACATGGTGGCTCCTGCTGAAGCCATCGAGAGTCCGTTTACACAGTTTAAGACACCGTCACGCCAGCCAATCCTACCACCGTGTAGGGTGTGTGGTAACAAAGCATCGGGACTTCATTATGGCGTCAACACATGCGAAGGTTGCAAGGTAATCTCCTATTTATACAAATATACCATTATTAAAATTCTAAAAGTTGGGGCAGATACAGTAGGTCTGATATAACAGTGCAGAAGTTACCAACTGAGGCTGCTAAAGGAGCATAGGGGAGAGTCGGGTAACTTCGTATAACGGGTAAATTCGGACAGTGACATTTTTTCCTTTATATGTCAGTTGTCTGGAAGTAAAACAAAACAATAACTGCCCAAACAGTGAAAATCTTGATGAGACGGCTCATCATGAGCCGTCTCATCTGGATTTTCACTGTTTGCAATGGTATGTCCGAATTTACCCGCCTGTCCGAAGTTACCCGACTCTCCCCTACACTGTTTGCTTTCCCGTCTGCATCTTTTGGACGTATACTAACTCATTCGGAACTCCTCGGCCAATTGGCCGAGCGGTGTTCCGATTGAAAACTAACTGTGACACCGTCCGTCCTTAAAGAATCTTGTGCGCGCAATAATTCAGCAACCGCTTTGGGGTATCTTGCTGAATTTTTATAGCAATATGTATTAGGTCAGGGTGACGTGTTGCGTTCAAGAATTATGCCACTTTGATCATTTTTACAAGACCAGTCTTGTGCTCGTCATAACTAAATAACGTTTCGGAATATCTTGACGAAACTTTACAGCAATGTGTATGACATCCAGATAATGTGTCGTAATTAAAAATGGTTGTTCTCCCTTATTTCAGAGTTATTTCCTTTTGATTAGTTTTTAGTCTGTTTTCGTGAATACTAATCTTTTGCAGTTTATAACTTCTTAACCATTTGGAATATCTAGATGAAACTTTATAGTAATGTGCATGATTTCTTTTGATTATTTTTGTATATAAGGATGGTTTCTCCCATATACTTAATTTCGGACTAACGTCCCTTCCATTATTTTTAGGCTATTCTTGTGCACGCCATTACTAAATAGTTGTTTGAAATGTTTTAGCAATTTGTATGAGGTCATACAAAAATGATTGCTCTCCCATAGTTTTATACTCCCTTTTTTGAAAAAAAAGACGTATTATGTTTGGACACTGGATGTCCATCTGTCTGCCCGTCCATCTGTAAACAGTTTTTTTTTCACCCTGTAACCATGTCCATCCGTTTGTCCGTCCATCTCTAAAAAATTTTAGTCACTCCGTAACTCCTTAACCATTTGCAATATTTTAATAACACTTTTTATAGAAATGTGCATAATGGGGCAATGTTTCATGAACAAGAATCATGAAGCTGGCCTACTGACTTTCTGAATCATCTGCCCTTGCATAAATTTCCCGTTCACTCTTGTTACTCCTTAACTGTTTGAAATATTTTAACGAAACTTATTGTGTTTTTGTTTATGAGTTATCTCCCTAATCGAATTTGGAATTTCCCAACTTCTGGACCGCTTCACGTTGGAAGCTTTTTACGTCCGTCAACATTCTTGTGCGCGCCATAAGTCTGTAACCGTTTGGGACATCTTTATGAAATTTTGTAGGAATATGTATTAGGATTGGGGAACATGTCGCTTACAAGAATGGTTACTCCCCTTTCTTAGTTTCTAAATTATGCCCCTTTGATTATTTTTCCCAACTAGTATTGTGCGCACTATAACTAGATAACCATTTGGGATATCTTAAAGAAACTTCATTGCAATGTCTTTGAAGTCCCAACGATGTGTCACGTACAAGAGTGGTTGCTATCACTTACTTCGTTTTAGAATTACGTCCCTTTGTTTAATTTTTATGTTATTTTTGTGTGTACTAATCTTGTGCATACCATAACTTGGTAACCGTTTGGAATATCTTGATGAAACTATATAGCAATGTGCATGATCACAAGACAGTGTGTCGAATATATGAATGGTTGCTCTCCTTTACTTAATGTTGGAGTAGCTTCCCTTTGATTAGTATTTTTAGGTTTCCATTCACTCCATAACTCCTTAACCCTTCGAAATATTTTAATGAAACTTTGTAGGAATGTATATCATAATAGGGTAATGTATCATGAGCAAAAACCACAACTCTGGCTTACTTCCTGAATTGTCTGCCTTTGAAGAAATTTCCTGTAATTCCTCAGCGGGCCAAAATATTTTATCGAAACTTGTTGGTGATTTGTTTATTATCGAGGGAATGTATTTGGACTAAGAGTGGTAACTCTAGTTCATTTAGTTTATAAATTATCTCCCTTGTTTGACTTTGGCATTTCACACTTCTGAGTCGCTTCACCTTGGACGCTGATGTTTGGTTCACTAATAGTATTAGATTTGTTAAATGTTTAAATAATGTTGCAGTCATTGATTACGGAGTTGTTGTTCCTGTTTGTTTACTGTCCATCCTTTTGTTAACAATCTTGTTCATTCTGTAACTCCTTCATGACACTTAAACGGGCGTATTATGCGCCGCTTGCGAAGCTCTTGTTTTCGGCTGGTTTACAGATTTGTGTAATAGTAAATACGCCTATATAATCTAAGCCCTAGCCGCACATCTTTATTTTGTTATTATTACTCGATTATACGTTATTTCTATAACCAATAGGCCTACTCGTATAGGCTAAATACATTTACTTATTAAATTTGTAGGGCTTCTTTAGGCGAACCCTGATCAAGAACCTGACCTACACTTGCATAGGGAGCGGCAGCAACTGTCCACTAACGCCAAAGAAAAGAAATTCATGTCAGGCTTGTAGAATCAAAAAATGCATGGAAGTCGGTATGTCGAGAAAAGGTAAGTTCCTAAAATAGAAATTTTGGAAGTATAGGATGACCGACACATCATTGAAAATGATACTCTTAAACCATTGGTGAGGATAATAAAATAAAAGTAGTTCATGCCGTTGAGGGCAACATTCAAAACTATCGCCAGCAGGTGCTGCGAACGACCCGCTGCACTATCGTCCGGGACCGTCATGCCATGGGCATTACTGCATCTAATCATGCACATCACCAATGGCGATCCCAGCGGGTGCACGTGACGTCAAAATAACTTCGTACTGACGTCGATGCGACGTTACGTCAGTACGACGTCATTTCAACATGTGCCTGCCGGGACGGTTTTGCCTTTTTCCCTGCAAGACTTGAATACCCAGCAAATGTAAAAACATGCTTCCATCATGCGAGAAAGGTTCATGAATTTACGTCTGACTTCATTACTGCACCGTGGGACCGGTCGACAGCTAGAAATATCGCATGCTACTTTGACCGTTCTTAGTCCACCCGTCTGCTCGAGTCGTCGTCAACATTAACGTCGAAGTTTTGCATTAAACCTTTTCCGATTGCTTGTATCTCTGTTACCGCATGTGAAATCTCCTTACATATCGATCATGGTATTTTAACGCATCATCTTCAATGTGGAATATCTAAGCCCTTGGGTCAGACCTCTGGGTGGGGCCAAGGGTCAATAATTAGGACTTCACCACATAGTTTTATGTTAGGAATTTCTGGTTGCTGATACGTATCTCTGTAACTGTATATCAGATTCTTTTCATATCCTTCCATATCACTCCAGCACACAAGAGCAACTGACCACACATACAGCAGCAGATTCTGTTTGACCTCATCACTCATTCCAGACTGTGATTGTAACAGTACATAAAGTGCTGGTATTTATTTAGCCCTATAATATGTTTGCAGTTTAAGCAGTTTTTGTTTATTTTGCTGCAAGGATACAAGAAGTTTGACAACTTTATCTGATTATCAAAACATTATGGGAGTCTGGTATGTGGTAGTAATGATGGATATAGAAATACCTTGTAAAGGTCACTGTGAAAGATCTTCACACTTTCTATACCATGTGAGCCTGACTGATATTAACACAACATGTCATGATTTCTACTAATTTACAGCGATCAAAACAGGAAGGTATACCCACAGAAAACGCACACAGTATATTAAAGAAATCAAACATTTGGAATATCATGGACATTCAGACTTCTCAAGGCAAGATTCTCAAGTGTCTAGTTCAACTGAGCTGTCACCTCTAAACGGACTAATATCACCACCGGGACAGTGTGATTGTCCTAATGAAGCCACAGATTTGGCCAAAATACAGTTTGGACCAGACTTCGAGAGTGTTTTTAAGTCTACGGATGTTTCGGACAAATCAAATGAAAGAAAGTTCCTACTAAGACACTGTAAACTTAAAACGGAGACTCCTGTTCCTATGGATGAGAAGACAGCAGAGTTTCTTGAGACGTTGATTCAACTACAGGACGGATTTCTGGAAGATTTGGACAGTTTTCTGGATGAAGACAAGATGAAGGCTGCACAGTTAGAATATGCGGTAAGGACAATTTTGATTTCACAACGTATGAATGGAAACGTATAGCCTTCCAGTTGGGCACGCATCGTTGAAACGATGACTGAGCGGCGACACGAGAAAACCAACAAAGTGGTTATGCGCCCAGCGCAGACTCAGGTCAGCCTGGGCATCCACCCAGACTGATCAGAGTCTGCGCTGTCCGCATGGAGGTAGCTTAGATCATTAGCTACCCTTTAAGCTTAGGAAAGATTCTGATCAGACTGGGGAGATGCCCAGGCTGATCTGAGTCTGCGCTGGGCCCGCAACCACATTGTTGGTTTTGTCGTGTCGCGGCGCAATTGTTGATTCAAAGCTGATTCAAGGTTATGTGCCTGCTATATAGGTTTCCTTTAGATTTGTATTGGGAGAAAATGTTAAATGGGAGGAAAAGCTAATATGTGCCGAGACAGGAGAAAACCAACAAAGTGGTTGTGCGCCCAGCGCAGACTCAGATCGGGCTGGACATCCGCCAAGACAAAGCAGGCTTTTGGCTGAGCGCTTAAAGGGTATCTAAGGGTCTGAGCTACCTTAATGCGGACAGCGAAGACTCTGATCAGACTGGGCGGATGCCCTGGCTGATCTGAGTCTGCGCTGGGCGCACAACCACTTTGTTGATTTTCTCGTGGCGCGGCTCGTATGTGTCTGATTAGTAGGTATTTTTAGCTCACCTGAGCCGAAGGCTCTGGAGGAGCTTATAGCATAGGTAGGCTCCGTCGACCTCCGCATGGAGGTCTCGCGCAAAAAGCATTTCTGGTGATAAATTTGAACATTAATAGTATCAGTGACTAATCTACCGTGACGGCCATTTTCAGGCTAAAAGAACGTACCAGACATTCTGAACTTTATGCGGGGCCAAACTCATAGTGGATCGTAAACGCAGGATATAAACCAGTCCGCCAATTTTTGCTTCCTGCAGGGACTGTCCATCATATTTGGCTTCCGCCGAGACTATCCGCGATCTCTTGCTTCCTGCAGGGGCTACCGTCCTCGAAAAATGGCTTCTTGCCGAGACTGTCCGCGTGACTGCTTCCTGCCGAGAGCCGACAGTCTCGTAGGGAAGCCATTTTTCATGTACAAAAGTCTCGGCAGGAAAGAAGAGATAGCGGACGGTCTCGGCGGAAGCCAAATATAACGGACAGTCTCTGCAAAAGGCGAAAATTGGCGGCTTAGTTTATACCCTGTGGTAAAGAAGAAACAGAAAAATCATTGCAAATATTGTGAAAACACTTAGAAATGCGATAATTTGACATTAGTGCCTTAACGTCCAAAACGACATTTCTAGGCGGTATTTATAGAATCATTTATTTTCATGCAATTGCGTATTGCATAGAAAAAAACAGATGGCCTAAACATTTCTGAAAATATATTCTTCTTACTAACAGAAAATGAAGAAAAAGACCAAATCTAACGCCATCAGTTCCCACAGACACGTTCTTTTACGTTACTGCAGCATAGTAGCTTAATTCTTTCGTAAACTGGTAGTACATTTCAACATTAAATTCTCTTTTTGGAATGCTGTGTTTCCTTAACGGAAAGGCCCCAAACGAATGAGGAACGTCGTTACGTTCCTCACCCGTTTTGGGGCATTTCTGTTATGTAAAAACAGCATTACTACTTGGGGTACGTCATTACGCGAATTAAAACAGAACAGAGCCAAAACGGGTGTGTATTGATTAAACAGAATACTGACGTCAGTGACGCCGACCGTGTGCGTTGAGATAATCGCGCTTTCATACCTTTCCCACATGCTTTTAATTAAACTAACCAAGCAAAGAAAGCACGTGTTTTTTTTAATGTTGCTTTGTTTTAGGGCTTTTCGCTTATTCTGCATACCGAGCTGACATGATTTTTCCTGTTTGTTTTGTGTGTTTTTTTTTTCGTTTTTCTTTTTTGTTGTTATTGCATCTGATGCCAATATTCTGATCTATTCTGCAAAATTCTTTTTTGCTTGATACGTTGCCGATGCAATGGAAAAATATATAAAAATCTAAAATTTGCTAAATTCATTTTGCACAATATATATGCTAAAATTACAAAAATATATTGCCTATTCTACAGCCTTTCTGAAAAAAAAAATACTAAGAACGTCTTCTCGAAACTGTGATATGTGTTATAAAAAAGGCAGTAGCAAAATGCATTACTACAACTGTTATTGTTATAAGTATTAAACAGTTCAAAATATAAGAACAAATAAAACAATCTCCTCCCCTCCCCCCCCCCTCCCTCACCCACCCACACACAAACACAGACACACACACAAAAAGTTGTTTTGTAAAGTCGTCTTTGCTGCCGTAAGCTCATATCGTGTAAGGTGATAGCTCATGATAAGTGAGTATAACACTGTCTAGCTACAGCTTTTGTTAGTAGAATAGTACTGCCTGGCGACTACTTTTTGCATTTCAAGAAGTTCTCATTAGGTAAGCTTTACGGACTGGTGATAGCTCTTTATATATCAGGTTTACTGTCTTCAGACTTTTGTATGTGAGATGTTCTGTCAGATATAAAGTGATACACTATCTGGTGTAAGTTGAGTTTTGAACTGTGTCTGGTAAAGTTTTTTTAAGTCTGATCTGGTCCCGAGGTTATAAAACTGTTTTCATGCTCAACTCAGCTGAGCACGAAATTTCACCTGCTAATAAATAGCAAATTACTGATAGGTACAGCTGTTTTCTTGCTCAGTTTAGCTGAGTATGAAATTTTCTCTGCTCATGGATATGAAAATGCCAACGTTAGTAGACATTTTCAAATTCATCAGCAGAGAAAATTTCATATTCAGCTGAGTTGAGCACGAAAAAAGTTTTGTAACCTCGGGGCCCGTACACCTTTTATTTTGTTGTTAGTGAGTGTTTTCCCCCGAGGTGAGCGACACTACTTACGCATGTTGAGCCATGCTGCCTAATGGCAACTGTCAGTTTTTCACATTTAGGTGAGTTGCACTGTATCATGACAGCTCTTGCCCGACTTGTCCCTAGTAATAACTTGCATCCATATAGTCGCAAAAAATAAATACTAAGAAAAATCAGCCCTGTCTACTGTTTTCAAGTGCGAATTATTGTCAAAGAGGAGGTCCCGGAAAGTCATAATTTGTTGTGCCTGTCAACAGAGCCACGCCAGTGACGTTGCTCTGGGGAGGGCCACAGCACGTGTGTTCCTTTGACAGTAGGCAGCGCCTTAATGGAGCCTGGCCACGGTTATTTGTTAACTCACTGTCGGGCACACGGCGTTTCAACGACATTGGATCAACGGTGATCAAACGTTATGACGTTGAATCAGCATTGAATCAATGTTTATGCGACGCTGTGTGCCTGCTGAACAGTAGAATTTTGTTACATACCTGATCGAAGTCACCATCATAATCTTTTCAGGGAATTATAATCCATGTACAAAACAGCAGCCAATTAATTAATGCCTTAGAAAAAAAATAAAACTTTCCACACTTTCATTCACAATTTTTATATTACACGACCTCGTGGTTTATAGTCTACGTGTCAAGCTAGAAAATCCCGTGCAGGAATGTTACGTTTCGGTGCACTCTGACCTTGATAATTTAGTGAATGAGTTAACAGTTAATGTTGGAAAAATCGCATGATGATGACTTCGTTCAATAACTGATTATATGTAGATTTAGCCGTAACTGTCTTAGTCACTCATTTTGTTTTTGTTGTCATTGAATATCTAGTAAATATTAAGGAAATTTGAAGTAAGGGCTACGTAATCAACATGTTCTCCCCCTTTATGAACATATTCAGTACTAATGTATATGTCAGCTTGTCCGTTGAATTAATTTAGGAATTCACATGAACTGAACTGGGCCGAAAAGAAAATACTGTGTAAGAATGCCCGGTCCTCGCACCTACTAAAACTTATTTCACCTTCGCTATATATTATTAATATGTGTTTCCTCATATGTCATGTTCAATGTCTTGAGTGAATAAAGTTTTGTCTGTCTGTCTGTCTGTCAAATTGACAGTGAACTGAAGTATCGTGTCATTGGCTGTGTTAAGTGAGCTAAAGAGCCCAAAATAAGTTTCTAAGTTTAAAATTGGATAGCTCATACCTCAGGGAGAGGCATATAACAGTTATAACTGGATGCATCGATACAGAGGGACTTTCAGAAGAAATTAGGAAAACAGCCGTTTGCGAAACGGCGTACTACCGGTACCACTTTGCCAGTCTAGAGGGGATAACCAATACGCTTTATGCATTAAACGTGCATTACGTAAGGTCTATATTCGCGCGATTCTTATTATGGAGTCTTTAGTCTGATGTAAAAAGTTAATGAATCTTCTAGATGTTGTCGGTGAAAAATGAAACTAAAATTGAGCTAATAATGAAGTTGGTACCGACGTAGATGGTGCCAATAAACCTGGCCCCGAGGTTATAAAACTTTTTTCATGCTCAACTCAGCTGAGCATGAAATTTTATCTGCTGATAAATATGAAAATGCCAACTAATGTTGGCATTTTAATATTTATGAGCAGAAAAAATAGCCTTTCTGGCTTATCTGAGCCTGAAAAATGCTGAATTAGTTGGCATTTTCATATTTATCAGCAGAGAAAATTTCATGCTCAGCTGAGTTGAGCACGAAAAAAGTTTTATAACCTCGGGGCCTGGTCTTACGCTTTGTTCGGGATGAGCTGTGCAACTTCATGTACAAACCTGCCTTTTTCACAGACCGTTTGTCAACCTGCACAAAAATACAATCTGGCCCTGAGGTTATAAAACTTTTTGAGAACATTCTCAGACTCAAGTGAGCATAATTCCTGAGTCTGACAACAAACCCGAGGTTATAAAACTTTTGAGAACGTTTTCATGCTCAACGTTGAGCACGATGTTGAGCATGAAACGTCCAAATCTTGAGCAAGCACTGGACCATTCTCAGAGTCGTGCTCAAGCCAAAAAACATGGCGGCTAATTTAAGCGAGACACGTTGTTAAACACGGAATTTGGCCAGATGACCGGTCGTGTTCGCACATAGAACGAATCCGCTGGAGGATTTAAATTTGCTAGATACCGCTTTAGGCAGCAGACTATTATGAGGGTATTGGTCTACCTTTCCACCCCAAAACAGAGAAAGAAAAACCCTAACCTTTGGCTTTGCTTCAGCTGTCAATCTTCTTATAAATGCAACTTCTTTTTTTATGAATCGCCGAATTTCGAGTAGGTCAGCAGGCAGGACGTACATGTTATGTGGCATGCAAGCTTTGCAAATCAACTTTATAGAAACGACACGAAGTTTCCATTTTGCAAGACGACTGACGAAGAAAATGCATCCTTCTCCAAAACAGCAGGTGATTTTCAGTGACCTTCGATTTTCAGTATCGATCGGTTTTTCCCTGGTTATATAAATAATCTAGCAAGCTATTGGTACAGCTCCAATGTGACGTTGCAGTTATAAAGTGTGACGTCAAAAGGACACTGTCAATTTAGCAAAGGTTGCACACCACCAAAGATATTTATCAACACTACAGCCAATTGGGGTTTAGCTACAACCAACCAACCTACGCTTATTTATTTCTTTGCTTTCATCATGTAGGGTCTTTGTATACCCTTGCGCCCGCACATCTGGTAAATGAGCTTTGTCCGTCAAAACTATAGACATCAACTCGCCGTCTGTCTCTCTGTCTCTCTCTCGTTTCTAATCACTTTTCCTGTCATTTAGGGACGAGTTATTTATTATCAGGTAGGGGGGGGGGGTACATTTTCATATACTTCACCAAATTTTTTCCGACCCCCCCCCCCTCCAGTCTCACCAGAATTATTTTTCCGACCCTCCCCCGCCATATAGGTGACCAAAAGTTTTATGACCCCCCCCCATCCCCAGCTACCCACCCACGCCATATATTACCTATTTTATCTCAGACTGACCTCAATCAAAAACCTGTTCTAACAGGTTAACTGATCATGGTCTGTGTTAACTTTGTCTGGATTTCTTGCAGTTTCTTCTGCTTATGGGCATCCAGAAATCATTTTGTCGAATGCTTAATAATTACAACTATTAATAATACTAATTGGGACTCTGGGTGGCAGGGGGTCTAGGGGCGCAGCCCCCAGAAGCCACAATAGTTTTGCCGATGAAAAGGCACCTGGAGAGCTGATATCACAAACGCAGGCATTAGGGGAGACCGGGGATAGTTGATGCACTTTTTGATATATCTCGTGACCGGACTGGCCAATTTTGATCCTCTTTATTTATACTAAAAGCTCTGTCTTTTCTGCATTTAAAATCAAATAGGAATCCTTGAAGTTTGATATATTTTTCCTCCGTTTAAGTAGATTTCTTTAGCAAGTCGAATGCATCAACTTGCCCCAGTAGTGGGGCATGTTGATGTAACGCATGGGGTAAGTTGATACAGATTTTTGTCTTGCCTTTTATAAGTCCATGCAACAGATACTACTGTAAATTGATCGTTTCTATGGGCAAATGGGGGGGGGGGTTCCTTGCTTTCTAGTCAGATGCATTTATCAAAATTCTTTTAGCCATTGAATTTATCTCCAGCAAAAGATCTGTAGAAGGTATGTTTCTAAATGAATAATTGTACAATAAAATGACAAACAATTTCTGAAACTTTAGAACATTTTAAACGGGAAAATATCATTTCATTGTCATAGATGCTATATTAAATGAGCCGCAGCCCAGCAATACGTACAATTTATGTGTGCGTCCAGCGAAGACTCAGACCAGCTTGAGCATTAGCACAGTCGGGTCAGAGTCTTCACTGGCCACACGAAATGGTTTGGGTTCCTAGCTATCCATAGAATTATTAAACTACGAAGTGGGACATTTAGTAACTTTCTTATATCGCAACCGATCGACTTGAAATTTGATGGATGGATGGATGGATGGATGACTTGCGATTTTACGTCCTTTTCAACAGTATTTCAGTCATATCAGGACGATGAGATTGTGATAATGAAAGGCTGTGTGCAATGGAACCCCGTTTACGATGGAAAGAACTCCGCCTCCGGCGGGGCTCGAACCCGCTACCGCTAGATCAGTAGGCCAGCGCTTAACCCACTGAGCTACCGGGGCTCCTGAAATTTGATAGAGAGGTGGGAGACAGACTAACATTTCATAATATATGAGAATTTCACAAATTTTTCGTCGAGTGCCTGTGAATTTTGGCTGGAGCACGAAGTGTTTTGCACTAAATGGCTTATTGTCATCGTTAGAGCTGGGCCATATACAAGCAACAGGGCTGAAGTTTGAAATTATTTGTAGCCGACGTAGGATGTAGGATGACTATATTCTAGAATCTGTCATTTCAGGGCTATTGGCCCTTTGATTAAGATATGGTATGCGTGACGAACAGACGGATGAACGGATGGACGGATAACCCAGAAGGAAGATACCCCTTTAATTTCTTCGAAGCAAGGGGGATAACAACAAGAAATACCATCACCACTTGGACTTGGGCTTGTACTGCTCTGCACTACCATAACTTAGCGACAGAAGCCCAAGTGCAAGTAGCGATGATAAGTAATTCAGTAATTCTATTCCAATTTTGAACTTTATTATCAGCAATTACAAAAGAATAATAATAAACTCGTAATAACAACATAATTAACTCGTTATAACGAGATAATTATCTCGTTATAACGATATAAGAGTGTTGTAAAAATTGTAGTTGGTGAGTAGTAATATTAACAATAGTAGTAGTAGTTGATAGTAGTAGTTGTTTTTAGTAGCAGAAGCATAGTTCCAGTCAACGTTGTAGTAATAATGCTCCCTTTCTTAGCATTACTTCTATTTCTGTAACTATGCAACAGTGTCGACGGCGGTAGAAGAAATAGAAGCTGTAGGCGAAAATCTAACGCCATCAGTTCCCACAGACACGTTCTTTTACGTTACTGCAGCATAGTAGCTTAATTCTTTCGTAAACTGGTAGTACATTTCAACATTAAATTCTCTTTTTGGAATGCTGTGTTTCCTTAACTGAAAGGCCCCAAACGAATGAGGAACGTCGTTACGTTCCTCACCCGTTTTGGGGCATTTCTGTTATGTAAAAACAGCATTACTACTTGGGGTACGTCATTACGCGAATTAAAACAGAACAGAGCCAAAACGGGTGTGTATTGATTAAACAGAATACTGACGTCAGTGACGCCGACCGTGTGCGTTGAGATAATCGCGCTTTCATACCTTTCCCACATGCTTTTAATTAAACTAACCAAGCAAAGAAAGCACGTGTTTTTTTTAATGTTGCTTTGTTTTAGGGCTTTTCGCTTATTCTGCATACCGAGCTGACATGATTTTTCCTGTTTGTTTTGTGTGTTTTTTTTCGTTTTTCTTTTTTGTTGTTATTGCATCTGATGCCAATATTCTGATCTATTCTGCAAAATTCTTTTTTGCTTGATACGTTGCCGATGCAATGGAAAAATATATAAAAATCTAAAATTTGCTAAATTCATTTTGCACAATATATATGCTAACATTACAAAAATATATTGCCTATTCTACAGCCTTTCTGAAAAAAAAAATACTAAGAACGTCTTCTCGAAACTGTGATATGTGTTATAAAAAAGGCAGTAGCAAAATGCATTACTACAACTGTTATTGTTATAAGTATTAAACAGTTCAAAATATAAGAACAAATAAAACAATCTCCTCCCCTCCCCCCCCCCCTCCCTCACCCACCCACACACAAACACAGACACACACACAAAAAGTTGTTTTGTAAAGTCGTCTTTGCTGCCGTAAGCTCATATCGTGTAAGGTGATAGCTCATGATAAGTGAGTATAACACTGTCTAGCTACAGCTTTTGTTAGTAGAATAGTACTGCCTGGCGACTACTTTTTGCATTTCAAGAAGTTCTCATTAGGTAAGCTTTACGGACTGGTGATAGCTCTTTATATATCAGGTTTACTGTCTTCAGACTTTTGTATGTGAGATGTTCTGTCAGATATAAAGTGATACACTATCTGGTGTAAGTTGAGTTTTGAACTGTGTCTGGTAAAGTTTTTTTAAGTCTGATCTGGTCCCGAGGTTATAAAACTGTTTTCATGCTCAACTCAGCTGAGCACGAAATTTCACCTGCTAATAAATAGCAAATTACTGATAGGTACAGCTGTTTTCTTGCTCAGTTTAGCTGAGTATGAAATTTTCTCTGCTCATGGATATGAAAATGCCAACGTTAGTAGACATTTTCAAATTCATCAGCAGAGAAAATTTCATATTCAGCTGAGTTGAGCACGAAAAAAGTTTTGTAACCTCGGGGCCCGTACACCTTTTATTTTGTTGTTAGTGAGTGTTTTCCCCCGAGGTGAGCGACACTACTTACGCATGTTGAGCCATGCTGCTTAATGGCAACTGTCAGTTTTTCACATGTAGGTGAGTTGCACTGTATCATGACAGCTCTTGCAAATTGACAGTGAACTGAAGTATCGTGTCATTGGCTGTGTTAAGTGAGCTAAAGAGCCCAAAATAAGTTTCTAAGTTTAAAATTGGATAGCTCATACCTCAGGGAGAGGCATATAACAGTTATAACTGGATGCATCGATACAGAGGGACTTTCAGAAGAAATTAGGAAAACAGCCGTTTGCGAAACGGCGTACTACCGGTACCACTTTGCCAGTCTAGAGGGGATAACCAATACGCTTTATGCATTAAACGTGCATTACGTAAGGTCTATATTCGCGCGATTCTAATTATGGAGTCTTTAGTCTGATGTAAAAAGTTAATGAATCTTCTAGATGTTGTCGGTGAAAAATGAAACTAAAATTGAGCTAATAATGAAGTTGGTACCGACGTAGATGGTGCCAATAAACCTGGCCCCGAGGTTATAAAACTTTTTTCATGCTCAACTCAGCTGAGCATGAAATTTTATCTGCTGATAAATATGAAAATTTAATATTTATGAGCAGAAAAAATAGCCTTTCTGGCTTATCTGAGCCTGAAAAATGCTGAATTAGTTGGCATTTTCATATTTATCAGCAGAGAAAATTTCATGCTCAGCTGAGTTGAGCACGAAAAAAGTTTTATAACCTCGGGGCCTGGTCTTACGCTTTGTTCGGGATGAGCTGTGCAACTTCATGTACAAACCTGCCTTTTTCACAGACCGTTTGTCAACCTGCACAAAAATACAATCTGGCCCTGAGGTTATAAAACTTTTTGAGAACATTCTCAGACTCAAGTGAGCATAATTCCTGAGTCTGACAACAAACCCGAGGTTATAAAACTTTTGAGAACGTTTTCATGCTCAACGTTGAGCACGATGTTGAGCATGAAACGTCCAAATCTTGAGCAAGCACTGGACCATTCTCAGAGTCGTGCTCAAGCCAAAAAACATGGCGGCTAATTTAAGCGAGACACGTTGTTAAACACGGAATTTGGCCAGATGACCGGTCGTGTTCGCACATAGAACGAATCCGCTGGAGGATTTAAATTTGCTAGATACCGCTTTAGGCAACAGACTATTATGAGGGTATTGGTCTACCTTTCCACCCCAAAACAGAGAAAGAAAAACCCTAACCTTTGGCTTT
This sequence comes from Ctena decussata, assembly GCA_963989385.1. Lineage (NCBI taxonomy): Eukaryota > Metazoa > Mollusca > Bivalvia > Lucinida > Lucinidae > Ctena > Ctena decussata. Next base: position 3,371,780 of record OZ022508.1, read on the forward strand.
GCTTCAGCTGTCAATCTTCTTATAAATGCAACTTCTTTTTTTATGAATCGCCGAATTTCGAGTAGGTCAGCAGGCAGGACGTACATGTTATGTGGCATGCAAGCTTTGCAAATCAACTTTATAGAAACGACACGAAGTTTCCATTTTGCAAGACGACTGACGAAGAAAATGCATCCTTCTCCAAAACAGCAGGTGATTTTCAGTGACCTTCGATTTTCAGTATCGATCGGTTTTTCCCCGGTTATATAAATAATCTAGCAAGCTATTGGTACAGCTCCAATGTGACGTTGCAGTTATAAAGTGTGACGTCAAAAGGACACTGTCAATTTAGCAAAGGTTGCACACCACCAAAGATATTTATCAACACTACAGCCAATTGGGGTTTAGCTACAACCAACCAACCTACGCTTATTTATTTCTTTGCTTTCATCATGTAGGGTCTTTGTATACCCTTGCGCCCGCACATCTGGTAAATGAGCTTTGTCCGTCAAAACTATAGACATCAACTCGCCGTCTGTCTCTCTGTCTCTCTCTCGTTTCTAATCACTTTTCCTGTCATTTAGGGACGAGTTATTTATTATCAGGTAGGGGGGGGGGGGTACATTTTCATATACTTCACCAAATTTTTTCCGACCCCCCCTCCAGTCTCACCAGAATTATTTTTCCGACCCTCCCCCGCCATATAGGTGACCAAAAGTTTTATGACCCCCCCCCCATCCCCAGCTACCCACCCACGCCATATATTACCTATTTTATCTCAGACTGACCTCAATCAAAAACCTGTTCTAACAGGTTAACTGATCATGGTCTGTGTTAACTTTGTCTGGATTTCTTGCAGTTTCTTCTGCTTATGGGCATCCAGAAATCATTTTGTCGAATGCTTAATAATTACAACTATTAATAATACTAATTGGGACTCTGGGTGGCAGGGGGTCTAGGGGCGCAGCCCCCAGAAGCCACAATAGTTTTGCCGATGAAAAGGCACCTGGAGAGCTGATATCACAAACGCAGGCATTAGGGGAGACCGGGGATAGTTGATGCACTTTTTGATATATCTCGTGACCGGACTGGCCAATTTTGATCCTCTTTATTTATACTAAAAGCTCTGTCTTTTCTGCATTTAAAATCAAATAGGAATCCTTGAAGTTTGATATATTTTTCCTCCGTTTAAGTAGATTTCTTTAGCAAGTCGAATGCATCAACTTGCCCCAGTAGTGGGGCATGTTGATGTAACGCATGGGGCAAGTTGATACAGATTTTTGTCTTGCCTTTTATAAGTCCATGCAACAGATACTACTGTAAATTGATCGTTTCTATGGGCAAATGGGGGGGGGGGGGTTCCTTGCTTTCTAGTCAGATGCATTTATCAAAATTCTTTTAGCCATTGAATTTATCTCCAGCAAAAGATCTGTAGAAGGTATGTTTCTAAATGAATAATTGTACAATAAAATGACAAACAATTTCTGAAACTTTAGAACATTTTAAACGGGAAAATATCATTTCATTGTCATAGATGCTATATTAAATGAGCCGCAGCCCAGCAATACGTACAATTTATGTGTGCGTCCAGCGAAGACTCAGACCAGCTTGAGCATTAGCACAGTCGGGTCAGAGTCTTCACTGGCCACACGAAATGGTTTGGGTTCCTAGCTATCCATAGAATTATTAAACTACGAAGTGGGACATTTAGTAACTTTCTTATATCGCAACCGATCGACTTGAAATTTGATGGATGGATGGATGGATGGATGACTTGCGATTTTACGTCCTTTTCAACAGTATTTCAGTCATATCAGGACGATGAGATTGTGATAATGAAAGGCTGTGTGCAATGGAACCCCGTTTACGATGGAAAGAACTCCGCCTCCGGCGGGGCTCGAACCCGCTACCGCTAGATCAGTAGGCCAGCGCTTAACCCACTGAGCTACCGGGGCTCCTGAAATTTGATAGAGAGGTGGGAGACAGACTAACATTTCATAATATATGAGAATTTCACAAATTTTTCGTCGAGTGCCTGTGAATTTTGGCTGGAGCACGAAGTGTTTTGCACTAAATGGCTTATTGTCATCGTTAGAGCTGGGCCATATACAAGCAACAGGGCTGAAGTTTGAAATTATTTGTAGCCGACGTAGGATGTAGGATGACTATATTCTAGAATCTGTCATTTCAGGGCTATTGGCCCTTTGATTAAGATATGGTATGCGTGACGAACAGACGGATGAACGGATGGACGGATAACCCAGAAGGAAGATACCCCTTTAATTTCTTCGAAGCAAGGGGGATAACAACAAGAAATACCATCACCACTTGGACTTGGGCTTGTACTGCTCTGCACTACCATAACTTAGCGACAGAAGCCCAAGTGCAAGTAGCGATGATAAGTAATTCAGTAATTCTATTCCAATTTTGAACTTTATTATCAGCAATTACAAAAGAATAATAATAAACTCGTAATAACAACATAATTAACTCGTTATAACGAGATAATTATCTCGTTATAACGATATAAGAGTGTTGTAAAAATTGTAGTTGGTGAGTAGTAATATTAACAATAGTAGTAGTAGTTGATAGTAGTAGTTGTTTTTAGTAGCAGAAGCATAGTTCCAGTCAACGTTGTAGTAATAATGCTCCCTTTCTTAGCATTACTTCTATTTCTGTAACTATGCAACAGTGTCGACGGCGGTAGAAGAAATAGAAGCTGTAGGCGAAAATCTAACGCCATCAGTTCCCACAGACACGTTCTTTTACGTTACTGCAGCATAGTAGCTTAATTCTTTCGTAAACTGGTAGTACATTTCAACATTAAATTCTCTTTTTGGAATGCTGTGTTTCCTTAACTGAAAGGCCCCAAACGAATGAGGAACGTCGTTACGTTCCTCACCCGTTTTGGGGCATTTCTGTTATGTAAAAACAGCATTACTACTTGGGGTACGTCATTACGCGAATTAAAACAGAACAGAGCCAAAACGGGTGTGTATTGATTAAACAGAATACTGACGTCAGTGACGCCGACCGTGTGCGTTGAGATAATCGCGCTTTCATACCTTTCCCACATGCTTTTAATTAAACTAACCAAGCAAAGAAAGCACGTGTTTTTTTTAATGTTGCTTTGTTTTAGGGCTTTTCGCTTATTCTGCATACCGAGCTGACATGATTTTTCCTGTTTGTTTTGTGTGTTTTTTTTCGTTTTTCTTTTTTGTTGTTATTGCATCTGATGCCAATATTCTGATCTATTCTGCAAAATTCTTTTTTGCTTGATACGTTGCCGATGCAATGGAAAAATATATAAAAATCTAAAATTTGCTAAATTCATTTTGCACAATATATATGCTAAAATTACAAAAATATATTGCCTATTCTACAGCCTTTCTGAAAAAAAAATACTAAGAACGTCTTCTCGAAACTGTGATATGTGTTATAAAAAAGGCAGTAGCAAAATGCATTACTACAACTGTTATTGTTATAAGTATTAAACAGTTCAAAATATAAGAACAAATAAAACAATCTCCTCCCCTCCCCCCCCCCTCCCTCACCCACCCACACACAAACACAGACACACACACAAAAAGTTGTTTTGTAAAGTCGTCTTTGCTGCCGTAAGCTCATATCGTGTAAGGTGATAGCTCATGATAAGTGAGTATAACACTGTCTAGCTACAGCTTTTGTTAGTAGAATAGTACTGCCTGGCGACTACTTTTTGCATTTCAAGAAGTTCTCATTAGGTAAGCTTTACGGACTGGTGATAGCTCTTTATATATCAGGTTTACTGTCTTCAGACTTTTGTATGTGAGATGTTCTGTCAGATATAAAGTGATACACTATCTGGTGTAAGTTGAGTTTTGAACTGTGTCTGGTAAAGTTTTTTTAAGTCTGATCTGGTCCCGAGGTTATAAAACTGTTTTCATGCTCAACTCAGCTGAACACGAAATTTCACCTGCTAATAAATAGCAAATTACTGATAGGTACAGCTGTTTTCTTGCTCAGTTTAGCTGAGTATGAAATTTTCTCTGCTCATGGATATGAAAATGCCAACGTTAGTAGACATTTTCAAATTCATCAGCAGAGAAAATTTCATATTCAGCTGAGTTGAGCACGAAAAAAGTTTTGTAACCTCGGGGCCCGTACACCTTTTATTTTGTTGTTAGTGAGTGTTTTCCCCCGAGGTGAGCGACACTACTTACGCATGTTGAGCCATGCTGCTTAATGGCAACTGTCAGTTTTTCACATGTAGGTGAGTTGCACTGTATCATGACAGCTCTTGCAAATTGACAGTGAACTGAAGTATCGTGTCATTGGCTGTGTTAAGTGAGCTAAAGAGCCCAAAATAAGTTTCTAAGTTTAAAATTGGATAGCTCATACCTCAGGGAGAGGCATATAACAGTTATAACTGGATGCATCGATACAGAGGGACTTTCAGAAGAAATTAGGAAAACAGCCGTTTGCGAAACGGCGTACTACCGGTACCACTTTGCCAGTCTAGAGGGGATAACCAATACGCTTTATGCATTAAACGTGCATTACGTAAGGTCTATATTCGCGCGATTCTTATTATGGAGTCTTTAGTCTGATGTAAAAAGTTAATGAATCTTCTAGATGTTGTCGGTGAAAAATGAAACTAAAATTGAGCTAATAATGAAGTTGGTACCGACGTAGATGGTGCCAATAAACCTGGCCCCGAGGTTATAAAACTTTTTTCATGCTCAACTCAGCTGAGCATGAAATTTTATCTGCTGATAAATATGAAAATGCCAACTAATGTTGGCATTTTAATATTTATGAGCAGAAAAAATAGCCTTTCTGGCTTATCTGAGCCTGAAAAATGCTGAATTAGTTGGCATTTTCATATTTATCAGCAGAGAAAATTTCATGCTCAGCTGAGTTGAGCACGAAAAAAGTTTTATAACCTCGGGGCCTGGTCTTACGCTTTGTTCGGGATGAGCTGTGCAACTTCATGTACAAACCTGCCTTTTTCACAGACCGTTTGTCAACCTGCACAAAAATACAATCTGGCCCTGAGGTTATAAAACTTTTTGAGAACATTCTCAGACTCAAGTGAGCATAATTCCTGAGTCTGACAACAAACCCGAGGTTATAAAACTTTTGAGAACGTTTTCATGCTCAACGTTGAGCACGATGTTGAGCATGAAACGTCCAAATCTTGAGCAAGCACTGGACCATTCTCAGAGTCGTGCTCAAGCCAAAAAACATGGCGGCTAATTTAAGCGAGACACGTTGTTAAACACGGAATTTGGCCAGATGACCGGTCGTGTTCGCACATAGAACGAATCCGCTGGAGGATTTAAATTTGCTAGATACCGCTTTAGGCAGCAGACTATTATGAGGGTATTGGTCTACCTTTCCACCCCAAAACAGAGAAAGAAAAACCCTAACCTTTGGCTTTGCTTCAGCTGTCAATCTTCTTATAAATGCAACTTCTTTTTTTATGAATCGCCGAATTTCGAGTAGGTCAGCAGGCAGGACGTACATGTTATGTGGCATGCAAGCTTTGCAAATCAACTTTATAGAAACGACACGAAGTTTCCATTTTGCAAGACGACTGACGAAGAAAATGCATCCTTCTCCAAAACAGCAGGTGATTTTCAGTGACCTTCGATTTTCAGTATCGATCGGTTTTTCCCCGGTTATATAAATAATCTAGCAAGCTATTGGTACAGCTCCAATGTGACGTTGCAGTTATAAAGTGTGACGTCAAAAGGACACTGTCAATTTAGCAAAGGTTGCACACCACCAAAGATATTTATCAACACTACAGCCAATTGGGGTTTAGCTACAACCAACCAACCTACGCTTATTTATTTCTTTGCTTTCATCATGTAGGGTCTTTGTATACCCTTGCGCCCGCACATCTGGTAAATGAGCTTTGTCCGTCAAAACTATAGACATCAACTCGCCGTCTGTCTCTCTGTCTCTCTCTCGTTTCTAATCACTTTTCCTGTCATTTAGGGACGAGTTATTTATTATCAGGTAGGGGGGGGGTACATTTTCATATACTTCACCAAATTTTTTCCGACCCCCCCCCCCTCCAGTCTCACCAGAATTATTTTTCCGACCCTCCCCCGCCATATAGGTGACCAAAAGTTTTATGACCCCCCCCCCCATCCCCAGCTACCCACCCACGCCATATATTACCTATTTTATCTCAGACTGACCTCAATCAAAAACCTGTTCTAACAGGTTAACTGATCATGGTCTGTGTTAACTTTGTCTGGATTTCTTGCAGTTTCTTCTGCTTATGGGCATCCAGAAATCATTTTGTCGAATGCTTAATAATTACAACTATTAATAATACTAATTGGGACTCTGGGTGGCAGGGGGTCTAGGGGCGCAGCCCCCAGAAGCCACAATAGTTTTGCCGATGAAAAGGCACCTGGAGAGCTGATATCACAAACGCAGGCATTAGGGGAGACCGGGGATAGTTGATGCACTTTTTGATATATCTCGTGACCGGACTGGCCAATTTTGATCCTCTTTATTTATACTAAAAGCTCTGTCTTTTCTGCATTTAAAATCAAATAGGAATCCTTGAAGTTTGATATATTTTTCCTCCGTTTAAGTAGATTTCTTTAGCAAGTCGAATGCATCAACTTGCCCCAGTAGTGGGGCATGTTGATGTAACGCATGGGGCAAGTTGATACAGATTTTTGTCTTGCCTTTTATAAGTCCATGCAACAGATACTACTGTAAATTGATCGTTTCTATGGGCAAATGGGGGGGGGGGTTCCTTGCTTTCTAGTCAGATGCATTTATCAAAATTCTTTTAGCCATTGAATTTATCTCCAGCAAAAGATCTGTAGAAGGTATGTTTCTAAATGAATAATTGTACAATAAAATGACAAACAATTTCTGAAACTTTAGAACATTTTAAACGGGAAAATATCATTTCATTGTCATAGATGCTATATTAAATGAGCCGCAGCCCAGCAATACGTACAATTTATGTGTGCGTCCAGCGAAGACTCAGACCAGCTTGAGCATTAGCACAGTCGGGTCAGAGTCTTCACTGGCCACACGAAATGGTTTGGGTTCCTAGCTATCCATAGAATTATTAAACTACGAAGTGGGACATTTAGTAACTTTCTTATATCGCAACCGATCGACTTGAAATTTGATGGATGGATGGATGGATGGATGACTTGCGATTTTACGTCCTTTTCAACAGTATTTCAGTCATATCAGGACGATGAGATTGTGATAATGAAAGGCTGTGTGCAATGGAACCCCGTTTACGATGGAAAGAACTCCGCCTCCGGCGGGGCTCGAACCCGCTACCGCTAGATCAGTAGGCCAGCGCTTAACCCACTGAGCTACCGGGGCTCCTGAAATTTGATAGAGAGGTGGGAGACAGACTAACATTTCATAATATATGAGAATTTCACAAATTTTTCGTCGAGTGCCTGTGAATTTTGGCTGGAGCACGAAGTGTTTTGCACTAAATGGCTTATTGTCATCGTTAGAGCTGGGCCATATACAAGCAACAGGGCTGAAGTTTGAAATTATTTGTAGCCGACGTAGGATGTAGGATGACTATATTCTAGAATCTGTCATTTCAGGGCTATTGGCCCTTTGATTAAGATATGGTATGCGTGACGAACAGACGGATGAACGGATGGACGGATAACCCAGAAGGAAGATACCCCTTTAATTTCTTCGAAGCAAGGGGGATAACAACAAGAAATACCATCACCACTTGGACTTGGGCTTGTACTGCTCTGCACTACCATAACTTAGCGACAGAAGCCCAAGTGCAAGTAGCGATGATAAGTAATTCAGTAATTCTATTCCAATTTTGAACTTTATTATCAGCAATTACAAAAGAATAATAATAAACTCGTAATAACAACATAATTAACTCGTTATAACGAGATAATTATCTCGTTATAACGATATAAGAGTGTTGTAAAAATTGTAGTTGGTGAGTAGTAATATTAACAATAGTAGTAGTAGTTGATAGTAGTAGTTGTTTTTAGTAGCAGAAGCATAGTTCCAGTCAACGTTGTAGTAATAATGCTCCCTTTCTTAGCATTACTTCTATTTCTGTAACTATGCAACAGTGTCGACGGCGGTAGAAGAAATAGAAGCTGTAGGCGAAAATCTAACGCCATCAGTTCCCACAGACACGTTCTTTTACGTTACTGCAGCATAGTAGCTTAATTCTTTCGTAAACTGGTAGTACATTTCAACATTAAATTCTCTTTTTGGAATGCTGTGTTTCCTTAACTGAAAGGCCCCAAACGAATGAGGAACGTCGTTACGTTCCTCACCCGTTTTGGGGCATTTCTGTTATGTAAAAACAGCATTACTACTTGGGGTACGTCATTACGCGAATTAAAACAGAACAGAGCCAAAACGGGTGTGTATTGATTAAACAGAATACTGACGTCAGTGACGCCGACCGTGTGCGTTGAGATAATCGCGCTTTCATACCTTTCCCACATGCTTTTAATTAAACTAACCAAGCAAAGAAAGCACGTGTTTTTTTTAATGTTGCTTTGTTTTAGGGCTTTTCGCTTATTCTGCATACCGAGCTGACATGATTTTTCCTGTTTGTTTTGTGTGTTTTTTTTCGTTTTTCTTTTTTGTTGTTATTGCATCTGATGCCAATATTCTGATCTATTCTGCAAAATTCTTTTTTGCTTGATACGTTGCCGATGCAATGGAAAAATATATAAAAATCTAAAATTTGCTAAATTCATTTTGCACAATATATATGCTAAAATTACAAAAATATATTGCCTATTCTACAGCCTTTCTGAAAAAAAAATACTAAGAACGTCTTCTCGAAACTGTGATATGTGTTATAAAAAAGGCAGTAGCAAAATGCATTACTACAACTGTTATTGTTATAAGTATTAAACAGTTCAAAATATAAGAACAAATAAAACAATCTCCTCCCCTGCCCCCCCCCTCCCTCACCCACCCACACACAAACACAGACACACACACAAAAAGTTGTTTTGTAAAGTCGTCTTTGCTGCCGTAAGCTCATATCGTGTAAGGTGATAGCTCATGATAAGTGAGTATAACACTGTCTAGCTACAGCTTTTGTTAGTAGAATAGTACTGCCTGGCGACTACTTTTTGCATTTCAAGAAGTTCTCATTAGGTAAGCTTTACGGACTGGTGATAGCTCTTTATATATCAGGTTTACTGTCTTCAGACTTTTGTATGTGAGATGTTCTGTCAGATATAAAGTGATACACTATCTGGTGTAAGTTGAGTTTTGAACTGTGTCTGGTAAAGTTTTTTTAAGTCTGATCTGGTCCCGAGGTTATAAAACTGTTTTCATGCTCAACTCAGCTGAACACGAAATTTCACCTGCTAATAAATAGCAAATTACTGATAGGTACAGCTGTTTTCTTGCTCAGTTTAGCTGAGTATGAAATTTTCTCTGCTCATGGATATGAAAATGCCAACGTTAGTAGACATTTTCAAATTCATCAGCAGAGAAAATTTCATATTCAGCTGAGTTGAGCACGAAAAAAGTTTTGTAACCTCGGGGCCCGTACACCTTTTATTTTGTTGTTAGTGAGTGTTTTCCCCCGAGGTGAGCGACACTACTTACGCATGTTGAGCCATGCTGCTTAATGGCAACTGTCAGTTTTTCACATGTAGGTGAGTTGCACTGTATCATGACAGCTCTTGCAAATTGACAGTGAACTGAAGTATCGTGTCATTGGCTGTGTTAAGTGAGCTAAAGAGCCCAAAATAAGTTTCTAAGTTTAAAATTGGATAGCTCATACCTCAGGGAGAGGCATATAACAGTTATAACTGGATGCATCGATACAGAGGGACTTTCAGAAGAAATTAGGAAAACAGCCGTTTGCGAAACGGCGTACTACCGGTACCACTTTGCCAGTCTAGAGGGGATAACCAATACGCTTTATGCATTAAACGTGCATTACGTAAGGTCTATATTCGCGCGATTCTTATTATGGAGTCTTTAGTCTGATGTAAAAAGTTAATGAATCTTCTAGATGTTGTCGGTGAAAAATGAAACTAAAATTGAGCTAATAATGAAGTTGGTACCGACGTAGATGGTGCCAATAAACCTGGCCCCGAGGTTATAAAACTTTTTTCATGCTCAACTCAGCTGAGCATGAAATTTTATCTGCTGATAAATATGAAAATGCCAACTAATGTTGGCATTTTAATATTTATGAGCAGAAAAAATAGCCTTTCTGGCTTATCTGAGCCTGAAAAATGCTGAATTAGTTGGCATTTTCATATTTATCAGCAGAGAAAATTTCATGCTCAGCTGAGTTGAGCACGAAAAAAGTTTTATAACCTCGGGGCCTGGTCTTACGCTTTGTTCGGGATGAGCTGTGCAACTTCATGTACAAACCTGCCTTTTTCACAGACCGTTTGTCAACCTGCACAAAAATACAATCTGGCCCTGAGGTTATAAAACTTTTTGAGAACATTCTCAGACTCAAGTGAGCATAATTCCTGAGTCTGACAACAAACCCGAGGTTATAAAACTTTTGAGAACGTTTTCATGCTCAACGTTGAGCACGATGTTGAGCATGAAACGTCCAAATCTTGAGCAAGCACTGGACCATTCTCAGAGTCGTGCTCAAGCCAAAAAACATGGCGGCTAATTTAAGCGAGACACGTTGTTAAACACGGAATTTGGCCAGATGACCGGTCGTGTTCGCACATAGAACGAATCCGCTGGAGGATTTAAATTTGCTAGATACCGCTTTAGGCAGCAGACTATTATGAGGGTATTGGTCTACCTTTCCACCCCAAAACAGAGAAAGAAAAACCCTAACCTTTGGCTTTGCTTCAGCTGTCAATCTTCTTATAAATGCAACTTCTTTTTTTATGAATCGCCGAATTTCGAGTAGGTCAGCAGGCAGGACGTACATGTTATGTGGCATGCAAGCTTTGCAAATCAACTTTATAGAAACGACACGAAGTTTCCATTTTGCAAGACGACTGACGAAGAAAATGCATCCTTCTCCAAAACAGCAGGTGATTTTCAGTGACCTTCGATTTTCAGTATCGATCGGTTTTTCCCCGGTTATATAAATAATCTAGCAAGCTATTGGTACAGCTCCAATGTGACGTTGCAGTTATAAAGTGTGACGTCAAAAGGACACTGTCAATTTAGCAAAGGTTGCACACCACCAAAGATATTTATCAACACTACAGCCAATTGGGGTTTAGCTACAACCAACCAACCTACGCTTATTTATTTCTTTGCTTTCATCATGTAGGGTCTTTGTATACCCTTGCGCCCGCACATCTGGTAAATGAGCTTTGTCCGTCAAAACTATAGACATCAACTCGCCGTCTGTCTCTCTGTCTCTCTCTCGTTTCTAATCACTTTTCCTGTCATTTAGGGACGAGTTATTTATTATCAGGTAGGGGGGGGGGTACATTTTCATATACTTCACCAAATTTTTTCCGACCCCCCCCCCCTCCAGTCTCACCAGAATTATTTTTCCGACCCTCCCCCGCCATATAGGTGACCAAAAGTTTTATGACCCCCCCCCCCCCCCCCCCCATCCCCAGCTACCCACCCACGCCATATATTACCTATTTTATCTCAGACTGACCTCAATCAAAAACCTGTTCTAACAGGTTAACTGATCATGGTCTGTGTTAACTTTGTCTGGATTTCTTGCAGTTTCTTCTGCTTATGGGCATCCAGAAATCATTTTGTCGAATGCTTAATAATTACAACTATTAATAATACTAATTGGGACTCTGGGTGGCAGGGGGTCTAGGGGCGCAGCCCCCAGAAGCCACAATAGTTTTGCCGATGAAAAGGCACCTGGAGAGCTGATATCACAAACGCAGGCATTAGGGGAGACCGGGGATAGTTGATGCACTTTTTGATATATCTCGTGACCGGACTGGCCAATTTTGATCCTCTTTATTTATACTAAAAGCTCTGTCTTTTCTGCATTTAAAATCAAATAGGAATCCTTGAAGTTTGATATATTTTTCCTCCGTTTAAGTAGATTTCTTTAGCAAGTCGAATGCATCAACTTGCCCCAGTAGTGGGGCATGTTGATGTAACGCATGGGGCAAGTTGATACAGATTTTTGTCTTGCCTTTTATAAGTCCATGCAACAGATACTACTGTAAATTGATCGTTTCTATGGGCAAATGGGGGGGGGGGGGGTTCCTTGCTTTCTAGTCAGATGCATTTATCAAAATTCTTTTAGCCATTGAATTTATCTCCAGCAAAAGATCTGTAGAAGGTATGTTTCTAAATGAATAATTGTACAATAAAATGACAAACAATTTCTGAAACTTTAGAACATTTTAAACGGGAAAATATCATTTCATTGTCATAGATGCTATATTAAATGAGCCGCAGCCCAGCAATACGTACAATTTATGTGTGCGTCCAGCGAAGACTCAGACCAGCTTGAGCATTAGCACAGTCGGGTCAGAGTCTTCACTGGCCACACGAAATGGTTTGGGTTCCTAGCTATCCATAGAATTATTAAACTACGAAGTGGGACATTTAGTAACTTTCTTATATCGCAACCGATCGACTTGAAATTTGATGGATGGATGGATGGATGGATGACTTGCGATTTTACGTCCTTTTCAACAGTATTTCAGTCATATCAGGACGATGAGATTGTGATAATGAAAGGCTGTGTGCAATGGAACCCCGTTTACGATGGAAAGAACTCCGCCTCCGGCGGGGCTCGAACCCGCTACCGCTAGATCAGTAGGCCAGCGCTTAACCCACTGAGCTACCGGGGCTCCTGAAATTTGATAGAGAGGTGGGAGACAGACTAACATTTCATAATATATGAGAATTTCACAAATTTTTCGTCGAGTGCCTGTGAATTTTGGCTGGAGCACGAAGTGTTTTGCACTAATGGCTTATTGTCATCGTTAGAGCTGGGCCATATACAAGCAACAGGGCTGAAGTTTGAAATTATTTGTAGCCGACGTAGGATGTAGGATGACTATATTCTAGAATCTGTCATTTCAGGGCTATTGGCCCTTTGATTAAGATATGGTATGCGTGACGAACAGACGGATGAACGGATGGACGGATAACCCAGAAGGAAGATACCCCTTTAATTTCTTCGAAGCAAGGGGGATAACAACAAGAAATACCATCACCACTTGGACTTGGGCTTGTACTGCTCTGCACTACCATAACTTAGCGACAGAAGCCCAAGTGCAAGTAGCGATGATAAGTAATTCAGTAATTCTATTCCAATTTTGAACTTTATTATCAGCAATTACAAAAGAATAATAATAAACTCGTAATAACAACATAATTAACTCGTTATAACGAGATAATTATCTCGTTATAACGATATAAGAGTTGTAAAAATTGTAGTTGGTGAGTAGTAATATTAACAATAGTAGTAGTAGTTGATAGTAGTAGTTGTTTTTAGTAGCAGAAGCATAGTTCCAGTCAACGTTGTAGTAATAATGCTCCCTTTCTTAGCATTACTTCTATTTCTGTAACTATGCAACAGTGTCGACGGCGGTAGAAGAAATAGAAGCTGTAGGCGAAAATCTTGCCAACCGTAAACAGGGTTTCATCGCCCTCTGCCTTTCATTATCACCCTCCCATCGTCCTGATATGACTGAAATACTGTTGAAAAGGATGTAGATTGCAAATCATCTATCATCATCTAGTTTTGTGGCGTGAAATGAGATCTAATTTAAGCTATACATGCGCTCAGTGAACATACTCAAGTCGGCCAGCGCATCTGAGTAAACGGTTTTCGAGACTTTGCTTTCCACGATCTAGAGTTCCTGCAATCCAGAGTTTGCACAAGGGAACGGGGAAAACTGTGATTAGACTGTTCCGATATCCGCGGAGGTTGATCTGAGAATTCCGTTCGTAGATACCATATGGTATCCTTTCATGAGACGCCACTCAGTATTACAGAATATAGTGGTATGCGACCTCTTCTAATAATTACGTCATTCTTGATGTCACGAGTTGATCAAGGTCATAGTTTGTGCTTATATCAACAAATAGCTTTCTGTCACTGGATTCTCTCATCTTTCTGGGACTTTTATAATTCGCCTATATAAGAAGAAGGTAATTTCTTTTTCTTTTCATGCTTTCCTTTGTTTTGCTAGCAAGTTGTTCTGCTACACAACTGGACATTGCTTATGGCCTTAATTGAAATGAAATCAAACAACAAAGTTTCCCGTACTAAGTGTTCTTTTAACATCAAAGAGCTCCAAACTACCGCTTGCGTATTTCAAAAAGAATATGTTTGAGAACGTTCTCAAGATGCAACTCAGACTCAACGTCATGCTCACCAGAGAATGTACTCAACGGCTTTTATAACCTCCAACTGAACTCAAATCTCAACTGAGAATAAACTCAGACGCTTGAGTACGACTTTGAGCTGAGCATGAAAAAAAGTTTTATAACCTCGGGGCCTGATCTTTTAAGCAGTACATGTTCATGCAATTTAACGTCCATTAGACGTCATGACGTCGCATCGATATCATTTCGACGGCCGAGCGACGTCATTTTAACGTCATATGGTACATGACGTCAAAATGACGTCGTATAGACATCGATGCGACGTCATTACGTCGCATCGACGTCGGTGCGACATCATTTTAACGTCATGTGCCTGCTGGGTACCTTTCAATAGGCGCATAAAGTTGAAACATTAAGGCTATGTTGATAAATGAGATTGTGATGAGCAAAAACTCCTGCGGCGTATTTAGTAACATTTGAAAAATAAAAATAAATACAAAAAAGAGAGAAAGACAAAAAAACAGAAATGAAATGAAAATGTTTCTTCGTGGACTGAACTGTAATTAAAGGGAATCTGTTACGATCATGTCCTCATTAACTGAATTTAGATCATTAACAAAATTTGACCGCGACACGATAAAATCAACAAAGTGGCTGTGCGCCCAGCACAGACTCAGATCAGCCTGATCCCAGTCTGATCAAAGTCTTCCCTGTCCGCAAGTCTGATCAGAGTCTTCCCTATCCTTATGCTACCCTTTAAGTGCTAAGCGAAGGGTCTGATCAGACTGAGCAGATACACTATGTTGAACTGAGTCTGCGTTGGGCGCACAACCACTTTGTTTGTTTTCTTGTGTCGCGGTTTAAATGGTAAAACTCCAAAGATAACATTTCTCAGAAATATTATGATCATATTTCATAATTGAGCCGCGGCACGATAAAACTAACAAAATGGCACGTGCGCTCAGCGTAGACTCAGATCAGCCTGGGCATCCGCCCAGTCAGATCAAAGTCTTTGCTTTGCGCTTAAAGGGTAGCTAATGGTCTTAGCTAGCTCCATGCGGACAGCGAAGACTCTGATCAGACTGGGCGAATGCCCAGGCTGATTTTAGCCATCGCTGGGCACACATGCCACTTTGTTGGTTTTCTCGTGTCGCGGCTCAATTATATTTCATAAACATGCATCGGCCTTCCAGACCGTTCTGATGACATGCGCCACAACATATAAAATCTTCATGAAAATCAAAAACGCAATTTAGTTTTAAAGTCTCTTGGATATCGCCAACTTGCTGCACAGTCCCTCACTTCAACGTCAGGGCAGCGTCAGCTAATGCCTTATATTTACATTCTTGGTGTATTTACTAAAAAGCCCAACTGGAACGTAATGTAGTTTACACTCCAATGATTACATACAGCTACGCGACGTCACATGATTTTATATGACGAAAAATAAACCATGTCTCTGTACAATCTGATTGGACATCGGCGACGCCATAACGACATTGATGCTGTTCCGCTGTTAGCAGAATTTAACTGCGAGTAAATGTTTTACTGCTTCAGTTTTAGCGCTTAAATAAGATATTTCGTCAAGGTTTTGGTTGAAACGAATATAATTATCAGCAATAAACTTATTTTTTTCTGATGTTTATCGAAGTGTAAACTACATTGGCTCACAAGCAAAATTTACATGATCTTCTTCGAGGTTCAGTCACTTTGCACGCGACCCAGTGTGGTTTACACTTCGCTAAACCTCAGAAAAGTGAAATTTATTCCTTGATTGGATGTCGCCAACGTGCCGCACGTTTCCTCGTTTCAAAGTCAGTGCAGCGTCAGCCAACGCCAACATCATGGCAGTGTGTCATTTCGAAAAAAAGAAAATAATAATAATA
The DNA here is from genome assembly GCA_963989385.1 of Ctena decussata. Taxonomy (NCBI): domain Eukaryota; kingdom Metazoa; phylum Mollusca; class Bivalvia; order Lucinida; family Lucinidae; genus Ctena; species Ctena decussata. The sequence continues at coordinate 3,387,901 of OZ022508.1, forward strand.
AACAAAGCTTTACCCATATGTCTCGAGGGGGGTGGGGGGGGAGTACTCTATGGAAAAGATAAGGGGCATTGATGACAATTCTGTTACGGTTTTTGTTATTTTTATTATTATTATTATTATTATTATTATTATTATTCATACATAAAACAAAGAGATCGGGTGCACAATAGTATTCGTTAAATCGTAACGCCATCAACTTCTGTGCCATTTTACTTTACCGAAAAAAAGCATCTGAAAAGCATCAGAACATTAAAAGAAAGTATTTAACTGATCCAGTATTAAAATAGTTTTATAGGTTACATAAATCTCCCGTACATATTAAAACGGTGTTTTCTGCGGCTATGGATTCGTTCCGCTGAGGTGCGTGGGTAAAGTCAATATGAGAATTGAAATACGAGGATCGTCCAAAAAGTTCTGTCACTGGACTCATAACGTAGCTCACAGGCGTGATAGCTTACCACGGTTTGCAACAATCGAAAGAACAATCTTTTATCTTTATACTGATATCAGGTACATGGTGAAAACATGCCATCTGGTTTAGTTATAAGCTCAAATACAGATCTTATATTTGACACTGGCCTATTTTCATGTTTTTTGTTTTTTGCTGGCTTGACTCATGCTGCATATCTCGTCAATTACATATCGCAGGATTCTGAAATTTTCAGGGTTGCTGTCTGTTGCATTCTGTGGGACACTACCTAAAAATCAGCGACTTCTGTCAATTATATGCTATGCAAAATATGAATATGAAATATGGTGAAATACACGGTCACGTGATTTTCAAGGACCCACTGTGCCGTCATTTTAGGGATCTTTTTCTGAAATTTTGATAGAGATCACATTGTCATGATCTACTGCAGTAAAGATATGCTTCAGAATTTGAAATATTATACGTTTATGAAGCGTTTGTACTTAGAACATGACCTAGTCGATTTTCCTATGGTGTTGTTTGCGTAAAGTTGAGATTACGAAATGCTGTAAACTCTTTAAAATGGACAGAATTACTTGGAGATTTTTTCGCTATGTTTATTAGTACCTAAGGTATCATAGGAACCAGGCAGCGATAATAGGAATCCCGTAACTGGAAATTGCCGGAGTTGCGTTTACTAATTTGCCAGTAGGGTGAGGGTGCCCTTCTTTTAAAGCAGATTGTGAATGTTATGTCATTATACCCCCGCTTTGAAAAAGTGGGGGGTATACTGGTTTACATCTGTCCGTAGTTCCGTCCGTCCTTCCGTCCCTCCGTAATTCCGTAACACTTTTTCGTCAAAGATATCTCAAGAACCGTAATAGATAGAAACTTCATATTTGGTATACAGGATGATAACAACAAGTTGTATCGTGGGATTGAGAATGAGCCCTCTCCTGCATGTTCTTCCTTGTATTTGTTCACTTTTCTTTCTCTTCACTTTTTTCGTCAAAGACTTTTTCGTCAAAGATATCTCAAGAACCGTAATAGATAGAAACTTCATATTTGGTATACAGGATGATAACGACAAGTTGTATCGTGGGATTGAGAATGAGCCTTCTCCTGCTTGTTCTTCCTTGTATTTGTTCACTTTTCTTTCTCTCCACTTTTTTCGTCAAAGATATCTCCGCAACGGTATAATGGATAGAAACTTCATATTTGGTATACAGGATGATAACGACAAGGTGTTTCGTGGGATTGAGAATGAGCCTTCTCCTGCTTGTTCTTCCTTGTATTTGTTCACTTTTCTTTCTCTCCACTTTTTTCGTCAAAGATATCTCCGCAACGGTATAAGATAAAAAGTTAAAATTTGTTATACAGGTTGACAGTGACTTGTTGTATGGTGGGATTGAGAACTGGCCTTCTCCTATTTGTTCTTCCCTGTATTTGTTCACTTTTCTTTCTCTCCATGCATTCAGTACTTTAACTTTTCGTAAAAGATTTCTCAGCATCTGTTCAAGATGGAAGGTTTATATTTGTTATATGAATTGACAGTGACTTGCTGTATCGTGGGATTGAGAACGGGCCTTCTCCTGCTTGTTCTTCCCTGTGTTTGTTCACCTTTCTGTCTCTCCACTTTTTTTGTCAAAGATATCTCGGCAACAAAATAAAATAGAAAGTTTATACTTGGTATACAGATTAGCAACTACAGGTTGTATTGTGGGATATAGAACAGGCCTTCTCATATTTGTTCTTTCCTGTATTTGTTCACTTTTCTTCTCTCCATACATTCAGTACTGTAATTTTTCGTAAAAGATTTCTCAGCAACTGTTCAAAATGGAAGGTATATATTTGTTATATGAGTTGACAATGACTTGTTGTATTGTTGGATTGAGAATGGGCCTTCTTCTCTTTGTTTTTCCCTGTATTTGTTCCTTTTTCTTTCTCTCCAAACTTTTTTGTCAAAGATATCTCCGCAACAGTATAAGATAGAAAGTTGATATGTGGTATACAGGTTTACAATGAGAAGATGTATCATGGGATAGAGAGCTGTTCTTCTCCTGTTGTTCTTCCCTATTTTTGTTCACTTTTTGCATTCAGTACCATTATTTTTCCTGAAAGATTTCTCAACAACTGTGCAGGATCATATTTGTTAAATGACTTGACAATGACTTATGACACTTTTCAGAGCTGAGTTCTCAGCAACTGTTCAGCATAGACTGCTCATACATGTTAGATTTGATTTCTTTCATGTTTTGTTTTCTCTATACAGGCCATATACATTGTACATTGGAAGCGCTACAGCGGGGGTATAGTCAGATTTTCTGACAGTTCTAGTTGATACAAGCATCAGTGTTTTTACAGCTATGTGATGAAAAAACAGGGCTTTTGAATGGTTTTTATTTTAAGTGAATAGCATTTTTCGTTTTCGAGATATAGGCCAGTGACAGAACTTTTTGAATGACCCTCGTACACACAGTTTCCGTTATAGTCAGTGATAACGTTAAGAGAGGCTGACTGTAAGCATCGAGCATTGGCCCACAATAACGTGGAAAGTCGAAAATTACGGATTTAGCTCATATTTTGGGAAATTGATATATACCATGCTTGTTTATGTTTCACAAGTTTTTAGCGGTCAGCGTTCGGCCGTATCCATGGTAACCAGGAGTCTATTTTGAAAATGTCAATATTAAGACCTGAATGTAATATTTCAGGAGAGATACATTTTCCCTTTGAAATTCTTGTAAAATTTGACCAGCCTAAAAATGGTTGCCATGGCAACAGTATTTGCTTAGATATCTCCGAGAACCGTTTGACATATTTCACTAATTTTTTCACCGATCTCCATCTTTCGCCAAGAGCTTTAAACCACGAAATTTTGAGCAAAATACAAAATTTTGAGTTTCCATCCAATGCTCGATGCTTACAGTCAGCTTCTCTTAATAAACCTGCTACAGATACCAGTTCTGTTCTGTTAAAGTACTATGTAGTTAGCCCTTAAAGCACCAAAAATGAAAAATTGTTGAATTTGCGAACAGTGTAGATCCAGATGAGGTGGCTCATAATGAGCCACCTCATCTGGATCAACACTGTTTGTCCTATAGTCTTTGAATTCTCAATATGATATAGCTTTTGAAGTTTCTGCAGACGTAAATTTTGTCGTCTGCTATTTGGCGCATTAAGGGTTAAATGGGTTTCGCAGTTTCTATATCAAAAATAATCTTCCTGGTATCTGCACACGTCGTAACGACGTAACGACGTGTGCAGATACCCGGAAAACTATTTCTAATATAAAAACTGCGAAAACCATTTAACTACATACTGGTGTAATTTTCACGAAAATGTCGGTCATTTTCTACTCAGTTTACCCGTTTATAATGCCTAGCGTTTCATAAAAAGGACATTGACAAACAGTGCAGACGCAAAACGCGGCGTCTGATCAGTGTCAGCACTGTTTGCATTAAATTTACATCAAGTTCTAAAAAGATAAGTAAACAAAAACATATCAGACACCCCTAAAATGACGACTGGGCCCATCCCATTTATAGGACTAGAAGAGTCCACTATGCATTAACAGGTTAATTTTGCGCTATGAGAATTAGTGGCAACGTATAAACCGTATTTACGGTTCACCCCGATTTTGCCGTCTAAGTCAAACCGTCGTGAATCGTGGTGAACCGTAGTAGCCTGATCCGTGACTTAACGATTTAACTCTTTTAAAACTGTTGTTCCCCCTCTATTGAATAGTGTGGGCGAACGGGTACTCAATAGATATTACAATATTTTTACATCCCCGATCTCACAAAGTGGGGCCATACTCAGTATTTTTTTTTTTTTTTTTTTGGGGGGGGGGGGGGGGGGGGGTCGACATCGCCTTCTCTGAAACTATTAAAGCTAAAATCTTCAAACTTGATGAAAATTTGGACAATGAGTTTTTGTATCGCGGAATTATAAATCAAGCTGGTTGGTCTTATTATTCCCTTTATTTGTTAATTTGTCTGTCTTTTGAAGGTAAATTTGAGTCACAGTTTTCTCAGGAACTATTTAAGCTAGAATCTTCAAACTCGATAAACATCAGCGCAGATTTTATCTGTCCATTCATCATTGACACGTATACAAAACTATTGGGTCGTGCACAAGTTTTTGGAGATACAGTTAGAAACACGCCCATTCTAAGTAGCTCTTACAATTTACACCAGACGTTAAAGTGAAAACCTTATTTTGCTAGACCCTTCAAACTTAATACACATATGACGACTTAGTTAATGTATTATGGGATTGAGACTTGGGGCCGTATTCATAAAGCCACTTAAGTCGTTACTATGCGGTTGCTAAGGCTTAATATCTATAAAGGAGGCTCCCTACAACTATGAAATTTGCTCTGGAGGAACAAATTTCATAGTTGTAGGGAATTGTAAGACTGTTCCTCCAGAGCAAATTTCATAGTTGTAGGGAATCTCCTTCAAAGAAATTTAGCCTTAGCAACAGCATAGCAACGACTTAAGTGGCTTTATGAATACGGCCCCAGGGCTCATTGCTTTTATTCTTAATGTTCTATTCAGTTTTCTTTCTTTTCCTATTTCACACCTTGAAATTTTGTGTCACAGTATTCTCGTGTCTTGTTAAAGCTTGAACCTTTAAACTTGGTACGCATATGGACAATGGGTTGTTGCAATGTTGAATTGTCAGGTCTAGTATATCTCATAACCTTGTGATGTTGTTGGGGGACCACAGATGAACTCCCTTTCCACCAAGTCCTGCCTTCAGCTGTCCTTAATGAGCTAGGACAGTCCAACCCTGTCCACTCCTTAATCTTGATCTATATTGTCTTCCCACCTCTTCTTCTGTCTACTTTTTTCCCTTTCACTGTGCCCTGCAGAATTGTCTTTGCTATGCCAGAAGACATTGCAATGTGACCAAACTACCCCAGTTTCCGTTTCTTGACCAGGGTCACAAGTTCGTCATATTCTCCAGCGACTGCTTGGCTCTTTCTATGAACATTCTCATTAGCGACATGGTCCTTGTACGAGATTTCAGTAGACTTCGGTAGCATCTCATCTCAAAGGCCTGCGTTCTTTTCTCTAAATCTTTGTCGAGGTACATGTCTTACAGGCATACAGAAATATGGATCTGACAAGAGAGCACACTCCTTTTATCCAAGAGATGTGTTGTTATCTGAGCCGCGACATGACAAAACCAACAATGTGGCATGTGCGCCCACCGAAGACTCAGATCAGCCTGGGCATCCGCCCAGTCTGATCAGAGTCTTCGCTGTCCGCATGACTGTTGCTCAGATTCTCAGCTACCCTTGAAGTGCAGTGCGAAGGCTCTGAGCAGATTGAGCGGATTCCCAGGCTGATCTTTGTCTGCGCTACCATATTATTGGTTTTCTCGCGTCGCGGCTCATCTACAGTCGTGTTAGCGCTGCAGACGCTTATGTAGTCCTTGAGAGGACATCCGCTTTTAGCCTTGTGGACCCGTAAATTTCACACTTCGTATATGTCACACTGTGAAGAATTCGTACTAATCCCTTACTGCACGTGACAAATTGGTACCAGTACCTCGCCAATTTCGTACCAATGTGTCACTCGTAAGTGACAAATACGTACGAAGTCAAATTTCATATAGCATGCGAATTCTTCACATAGCTAAAATACCTTCCCCCCCTCCCCCCCCCCCCCCCCCCCCCAATTTTTGGCATTTTGCTTTCGATACCAATTATTCACATGTATGGCATAATTTTATAATCGTGGAAAGAAAGCATACCTTAAGGTGAGGTGGGAGTAATTGACAAAACACATGATTTTATTCATACTTCCCTATATTGTACATTTTTAGCTCCTCTTTAAGAAAATGTAATAAGAAGGGGGTGTCGCCGTAGTCGTTTTCAAATTATCTGACCTCGAAAACGTCAATTTTTCCCCATCTTCGACACGACGTTATAATGGCGTTCTATGGAAAACGTACTTTTTGGCACGTCTCTCTTGGATAAAAACCTTCATTCTCAGAAAACAAAACACATTTTTTTTCTTTAAAAACTAACACAGTATGGCCAAATGACAGAAGTTTACATTAAAGCAATAAAAATAGTAGATCGCCGACTTAACTTTTGAGCTAAAGTGCATAAAATGCCTAGCGTGCTGTCTCTTTAGACTGAAATGTTAACGTCACGCATGGTGACGTTAACGTTACTTTACTTTTCGCGCCACGTATCAACCGTCGCTTATTGTAGGACCCCGGCAAAATTTGTGTGGGACGTTCGTCACTCATGATTGTCATCCCCGGGAAAGCGGAGGTAGTACATTTTCTCTCAATGCATTTGCCGTCTTGGCTAACTTTTCTTTAGGAATGACAAAAAAAGAGGAATCGAAAACATTGCCATTATGCCCCTATACTATTTACAGGCACCCCATTGCACACAGCATTTCATTATCACATTACCATGGTCCTGATATGACTGAATTACTGTTAAAAAGGACGTCAAATCTCCATCCACCAATCAGCCATCCATCCATCCCTCCATCCCGATCTATCTGATAACATCCGAGGAGCCCCGGTAGCTCAGTAGGTTAAGCGCTGGCCTGCTGATCTAGCGGTTTCGGATTCGAGAGCCGCTAGAGGCGGAACTCAAAAATGCGTGGTCGAAGTGTAGACAGTGATCTGACTTCTCATTTCAATTTCATGAGGCGGTATCATATGAAATTTGTAATAAAATTATTGCAACAGCAGTTGCAAACTCCATCTTACAAGCTGATGAGAAACCGCCAGAGAAAAGCTTTCCCGCTAGTAGTAACTAGCTATATGTTTTGCAGTTTCTTCTCTACGACACTTTCTATTTCCTTTTAATTTCACCCAGCTATGTTGATAAATGAGATCGTGATAAGCTAAAACCTTCTGCGGCGTAAATTAACGTTTGAAAAGTAAAAATAAATACAAAAAAAAGAAAGTAAGACAGAAAAAAAACAGGAGTAAATAAAATTGTTTCTCCGTGGCCTTAATTGTAATTAAAGGGAATCTGTTACGATAATGTTCTTATCAACTGAATTTTGATCATTAACAAGAGGTAAAACTCCAGATATGATGGGGTATTGATGACAATTCTCAAAAAAATTATGATCACATTCCAAATGAGCCACGACACGACAAAACTAACAATGTGGTTGTGCGCCCAGCGCAGACTGAGATCAGCCCGGGCGTCCGCCCAGTCTGATCACAGTCTTCCCTGGCCGTAAGTCTGATCAGGGTCTTCCCAATCCTTATGCTATCCTTTAAGGGCTTAGCGAAGGGTCTGATCAGACTGAGCAGATACACAGGTTGATCCGAGTCTGCGCGCAACCACTTTGTTGGTTTTCTCGTGTCGCAGCTTTAATGGTAAAACTCCAGATATGATGGGGATTGATGACAATTCTCAGAAATGTTATGATCACATTCCATAATTGAGCCGCGACACGAGAAAACCAACAAAGTTGTTGTGCGCCCAGCGCAGACTGAAATCAGCCTTGGCATCTGCACAGTCTGACAAGACTCATTGCTAAGCGGTTAAAGGGTAGCTAAGGGTCTAAACTACCTCCATGCTGCCAGAAAAGACTCTGATCAGGCTAGGCCGATTCCCAGGCTGATCTGCCATCGCTTGGCGCACAACCACTTTGTTGATTTTGTCGTGTCGCGGCTCATATATTTTATAAACATGAATTGGTCTTTCAGACGGTTCTGATGTCATGCACCACAATATACATATTCACAAAAACAAAAAACAATACAAAACAAACAAATAAAAAAGAAACGCATTTTAGTATCAAATTATTTTGGATATTCCAAGTTGGCACATATACTCGCTTCAACGTCGAGGCAACGTGCTATATTCTGGGGGAAATCACAAGAATTGTATTTCTTTTTTTTTTTTCGGAAAGGCTTCGTCCTAAAGGAAGGCAGACAGGAAGTCAAAAAAGTTATACCCCTTTGCAAAATATGGCAGAAAAAAAAAACATTAATGTGTACCCATATTTCTTTGGGGGATACTCTTCGGAAGGGATAAAGAAATATAATAACAAATCTGTTACATTTATTTCATTTTAGTTTCATTTATTTATTGTTATTTTTTGTTTGATATACATTATGAATATTATCATTACTATTACTAATACTTAATCACAGTTATCGGGCGGACAAAATTATACCTTAAATCGTGACGCCCGTCAACTTCTTTACCGGAAGAAAACAGGCATACTGTAAAATATGGTATGGTTTCATGGATTGGTTCGTGGTATGGTATGAAAATCCATACCATACCGCATACCATACCAACATTATTAGTGACCTGTAGTTTAATCTAGATCTGTAACAGCAGGCAGACCTTGATATAAGGATGATACCCATCATCATCAAATGCATGTCAACAATGTTAACAAGATCACCTCTATATAAGCATTATACCCATCATTATCAAATGCATGACAAAATGTAAACAAGATCACCTAGAGAGGTGATCTTGTTAACATTGTTGTCATGCATTTGATAATGATGGTCATAATGCCCAAATAATACATTTGGTATGGCCGTTTGGTATGGTATGTGGTATGGTATAGGATTTTCATACCATACCACATACCAATCCATCATACCATACCATATTTTACAGTATGCCAAGAAAACAATAGATGAAAAGCATCAACACATCATCAGAAAGATTGTGCTGATTCCGATATTTAAGATAATTTTATATGTTTGCGATCCCTAGTTACATACATCTCGCGTACATTTTAGATTTATCGTCAGTGATGTTAACAAACCTTGTGCACAATATTGACTACAGATATCAAGAAAATTATTTATCATATGACGTCGCATCTGAGAGTGTAATAAAGCCATGCATTAAAAACGATAATCCACTAGTGGATTAAATATGCAAACTACGTCGTAACGTTATACGTTAACGTCCATAGAAACGTCTCGTTTTCTAATGGCGAAATCGTGAGGTTTTAGTGCAAATTTTGCTAATAAAATGCGCTTTTAGTATCATATAAACTCGTTGGGGAAAACCGATAATATGCTCGGCAAAGCCTCGCATCTTATCTTTTCCCCAACTCATTTAATAAATTCAATAATACATGAGCACTCATGTAAGATCCTCTATTTAAAATGTCGGTTATTTACTACGCAGTTGACCCAATTAATGTCTAGCGTTCCATACAATTAAGGGATATAGCAGACCCAGATCAGACGCCGCAAAACTTTCTTCTTTTTTATTGAATAATAATTTTGTATCTATAAATCCCACTTTTCTTTGGTCTTATGAAAATTAGACCAACGAAATATGAGATTCAGAGACATATAATTTATGTTTTAAAATATGTAGCAGAAAATAAATAGAATAAAAACCTGTCACAAGAATTTGGCAAATAAAGGTGGAATATAGGATTTTGTTGTCATTAGAATTTTATTGAAATTTTGATATTCTGTTACAGGAAACGTTAGGCGCTAGTCAGTCTAAGATAAGCGTGGAATCACAGCCAGAAGACGACAGTACGGTGTGTGGCACTTCCGACGAGGATATCAGGTAACAACTCTCATAGTAATTAACACAAAGTTAAATGACGTGCTTAGGAAAATACGAAGTATTGTTTTTTTTGTTTTTTTTTTTTTGTTTTTTTAATAATGTCATTGAAAAATTGGCTGTTTGCCCTTGCGGGTCTGGATAATATAAAGGCTCCGTAGCACCATCAGGTCTTAAGGTGACCTTTACATTTTCTGTTTCTGCACCGCATTTTAGAACAGCGTTCGGCGATTTTATGTTGAATCGGCGCCAGTTCTGGGTTTACCTCACTGCAGCTGGTGTTGTGCCGTGTGGCGGCCGTAAAACGTCTCCCCGTACATCATCCATAGTGCAGATTATATTTTATTTTCGTCCTTTGAGATCAGAGGATATATTCTGAAAAATCTAAAATTTGAAATCGATTTAGACTATTATTCTAGATCATCGTCTTTTATATTATTTGGAACCCTTCTTTCTGACACTTCCCTTAAGTTCCCTTAAGTACAAACACTCACCCGCATACATACATACATACATACATACATACATACATACAGTATATATTTAGGAATTGAAAGTTGTTGTTTTTTCGGCGTTCTTCGTGTGATTGGGCCGGTTGGAGGAGCTAGAATTCCATGAAGTGCGAAGCGCTTCTCTTGGGAATTTTTGGCGACGACCACTGGCTTCTTCACGCGATATACGCTGAAAACATCAAATTTCTTATTCTCGCAACTACACCACTTTTCAGACCCTTCCTGTACCGTTTTTTTTTTCGTGGTTATGTATTGTGAGATGTGTCAAATATACGTCGAAGGATAGTAAGTACGTGTTCGGCCGTTGCATTTGACAGCCACCGCCGTGGCGTAGCGCCGGTCGAGCGTTGTGTGGATCGGTCGCGTTGCGACTGATATCGTATTTGGTTATCGTTCCTTAGTGAGAGGCTAGTTGCTCTAAAAGGCCTGTCAATAGAGGGTCAGTGGTAAATGTGAGTATTGTGGGTGTGAATCTCATTTTTCTGGCGTTTGTCGAGGTATGGACTACGTTGGGCCGTGTGCAAAGTAAGTGAACCTCGAAGGAGTTCACGAGAGCTTTGCAGGCGGCCCAGTGTGGTTGTGCATCGACAGGCATCGGAGAGGTTAGGTTCACTGCTAATACTTACATTCTATCTAATCAATGTTTTATTTGACCTCAAATTTGTGTTAGAGGTAAATCGGAAAAGAAAACAATAAAAACATTTATACGCAGCTTTTCAATAATGTAAATATTTATAAATAATGTATATAGAATAACACGATATGTAAAAAATGTGGTGTCGGTGTAGGGGACACTCACTCACACGATCCATGCCAGTCCGTTGATAGGGCTGGCAGGGATCGTATAGACGAATGCGGTCAAACCGTACACGCGCCAACCTCGCTATTAGATAAAATGCTTCTAAAACGTCTAAATACTTCTACTAAAAAACTTTTAAGACATCTTAAATAAGACAGCTCATACAGGCACACTACGTTGAAACAACGTCGGCAGAACTTCGATGCAACGTTATGACGCTTTACTGAGGTCTATATAAGGCTGTTCCGATTTCATAATGCTGCATAGACGTCGCCTTTACAATGTATGCATGCTGGGTTGAAAGAAGTGGAAAGAAGACTGTTGTGCAATATTCGATCATTTCATGCATGCCTTTTTGTAAAGATGTTCTACGCGAGTGAGCATAAAATACACAGTTCCGAGCCACACCCAGAATATCACTCAAAATCACATGATAGCGTATACCTGGCCAATGCAACGACAACCTAGCACGTGACATAGTCTCACAAACAAATCGCACGTGGTCAGTATCCAACATAAGTCCGTGATTTTACCTAACAGTCAATGGAGGGATGTATACCTGTTTAAAGAAAACCAAATAACACCCATTTTAATAAACCTACCATGCTTTGCAAGAACAGAACGCATTGGAAATGCATGGTGCGCCAACTGCCATGTGTAGATCATGAGGAGTCAGATTCTTTGCCATAGATCGCCAACATTTAGCAGACACTTGCTTTTGTCATTTGTTTTTCCGCCATCTTTGTGTAAGCTTGTGAGACGTAGTAACAGTAACTAAGCAGGCGGAGCTTGGCGACTATTCTCGGAACTGTGTATCATTACCGCATTATAATTATATACAACCGTCAAAGACGGGTCATATTATGTCGTGGCCTCCGTCCGTCTTTCCGTCCGTTAACTTTTCGTGTCCGCTCCATATCTCCGTAACCCTTTCAAAGATTTTTTTTGAAACTTTGGTCAAATGTTTGCCTTATCAAGGCAATGTGCATAATTTATATTTTAACAATGTCCGACAAAGGTCAAGGTCACACCTAGAGGTTGAAGTTCAAAAGGTAACATTTCGTGCCTGCTCCATATCTCGAAAACCGTACAAGATTTCTTCATAAAAGTTAATACAAATATGTAGCATCATCAGACAATGTGCAGAGAAAAGGGACCACAACCCTACCTTCACTTTTGATATAATTATGCCCCTTTGTATTTTTATATAGTAATTTCATATTAGCTTTGTGTACGCTCCATATCTCGAAAACGTTTAAGATTTCTTCATGAAAGTTTGTACAAATATAATGCCCAATCAGACGATGTGCAGAGAAAAAGAACCATAACCCTACTTTTTTGACAAATTATGCCTCTTTGTATTTTCCGTAAATGAATTTTGTATCAACTTCGTGTCCGCTCCATATCTCCTTAACCCTTTCAAAGATTTTTTTTGAAACTTTGGTCAAATGTTTGCCTTATCAAGGCAATGTGCATAATTTATATTTTAACAATGTCCGACAAAGGTCAAGGTAACACCTAGAGGTTGAAGTTCAAAAGGTAACATTTCTTGTCTGCTCCATATCTCGAAAACCGTTGAAGATTTCTTCATGAAATTTTGTACGAATATCAGAGGATATGCAGAGAAAAAGAACCATAACCCTACTTTCAGTTTTGATGGAATTATGCCCCTTTGTAATGTTTGTATAAGACTTTCATATTAGCTTTATTTGTTTGTGGTTTTATATCTGCTTCATTATTGAAGATTTAAGCTACTGACAAAGTTCTGTCACCTCTTGTTTTCTTTTCAACTTTAACCCCCCCCCCTCCCCCCCCCCCCCCCCCCACACACACACACCACCAAACGGGGCTCTTTTTAGACAATATACTCGTCGAAGGTAAGGCCAGAAGTAAGAAACGCCCAGTGAAAGAAAGGAAATCGAGGTAAAGTAGATTTTTTCCATGGGAAAATTGGCTATATAGTCATATTTCCGGTGGAAATTCTACTATATAAGGCCATTTTTCCGGTGGGAAATTCTACTATGGAAAACTCATAGCCATTTTTCTGGTGGTGGTGGTGGTGTGTGTGTGTGTGGGGGGGGGGGGGGGGGGGAGGGAAAGGCTGCTCTCTGACAGAAGCAACTATGCTATTTTTTGTTTTGCCTCGAATCAACTCTTGTTCCCAAAGGAGCGAATTCTTTCCTTCAAGAGTAGATCCCTTTTTGGAAGGGTTTTTGTCACCCTGGTAAGCAAACAGGAAGTCACAAAAGTTGTTTCAGACCGGAAGTGTATCCATTCAAATTGATTAGAAACCGTGAATACTAGCATTTTACCTATATTATTTTTTTTCAGATACAGAATGGCTGATGAGTTGGCAGCCATGATGAACACGGAGTTAAAGCGGATTGTACGATTTGTGAAGAGTATTCCGGGATGGAGAGAAATTCCTATGGAGGACCAGGTGTTCTTGATTAAAGGTGGGGTACTAGATAAGAGGGGTATTTGATGATAATTGAGAGATCATTTTTTTTATTTCTCATTGAAACCATATGTTGTGACCCCTCATCTGAACCGTCTCGTCGAGACGGTTCAGATGAGGGGTCACAACATATGTTTTTATGCAGAATTAGCAAAAATTATCCCTAATTATCACCCAATACTCCCTCTTATCTAGAGCTCTGTTTATATACGCCTGATTTTTATCCCCGACCGAAAGGTTCGGGGATATAGCGATGAGCCTGGCGTCCGTCCGTCCGTAAACATTTTCTTGTCCGCTCTATATCTTGAATACCCTTTAGAATATTTTCATATCACTTCACAGGTATGTAGAACAGGTCATGACAATGTGTCGCGTACAAGAATGGTAACTCTTGCTTTTTTGTTGTTATTTCCCCTTTGGTGATTTTTGGCATATTCGTGTCCGCTCTACATCTTGAATACCCTTCGATATATTTTCATGATACTTTACAGATACATGTATGTAGAACAGGTCATGGCAATGTGTCGCGAACAAGAAAGACAACTCTTGCTTTCTTAATTTTTGAGTTATTTTCCCTTGATGGTTTTAGGTGTGATTTTGTGTCCGCTCTATAACTTGAATACCTTTTGAAATATTTTCATGATACTTCAGATATGTAGAACAGGTCAAGACGATGTGTCGCGAACAAGAATGACAATTTTTGCTTTCTTACTTTTTGAGTTATTTGCCCTTGACGATGTGTCGCGAACAAGAATGACAACTCTTGCTTTCTTACTTTTTGAGTCATTTCCCCTTGATGGTTTAGGTGTGATTTCGTGTCCGCTCTATAACTTGAATACCTTTTGGAATATTTTCATGATATTGACAGATATGTAGAACAGGTCATAACGATGTGTCGCGAACAAGAATGACAACTCTTGCTTTCTAACTTTTTGAGTTATTTTCCCTTGATGGTTTTAGCTGTAATTTTGTATGTGCTTCATAACTTGAATACCCATTGGAACTTTTTTATGATACTTTACAGATATGCAGAACAGGTCATGAAAGTTTGTCTGATACATGAATGACAACACTGTCATTCATACTGTCCGAGTTATTTCCCTTTGGAAGTTTGAGCTGCAGTTAGCTGTCTCTGCTTTATCAGCTCACCTGAGCCGAAGGCTCACAGGTGAGCTTATAGTATAGGCAGGCATCCGCCGTCCGTCGTCCGTCGTCCGTCTGTCAATGTTTTCAAACGACATCTCCTCTGAAACTACAAGGCCCATTGTTACCAAATTTCATATACAGCATCTATAGGCAAGGGGAACCAATAATACTGTTTTTTATCCAATTCGCTTCAGCAGTTTGGTTGCTATGGCAACTTAAAGTTGCCATTGACTTGTATGAGAAAAATTGAAAATTTGCATTTATTGCTATGTCACTGCAGATATTTTGAAAAAAATTTTTACAGAAATGTTCCTTGAGTAGTCCTCTATCAAGCACATGAAATTTATATAAATTGCACAATTAGGCTGGTTGCCATGGCAACCGAATGGTTTAAAATAGGAAAGATATTCAAAAATCATCTCCTCAGAAACTATACAACCAATAAAGCTCAAACTTCACAGAAAGGATCTAGGTACTACCCTCTATAAAAAAACTGATTTTCTTGGCAATTGCTCCAGCAAGTTGGTTGCTATGGCAACTTAAAGTTGCCATTGACTTATAATGGGAAAATTGAAAATTTGCATTTATTGCTATGTGACTGCAGATATTTTGACAAAACTTTTACAGAAATGTTCCTTGAGTAGTCCTCTATCAACCACATGAAATTTATGTAAATTGCACAATTAGGCTGGTTGCCATGGCAACCGAATGGTTAAAAATAGGAAAGATATTCAAAAATCATCTCCTCAGAAACTATACAACCAATAAAGATCAAACTTCAAAGAAAGGATCTAGGTACTACCCTCTATAAAAATACTGTTTTTCTTGGCAATTGCTCCAGCAGTTAGGTTGCTATGGCAACTTAAAGTTGCCATTGACTTATAATGGGAAAATTGAAAATTTGCATTTATTGCTATGTGACTGCAGATATTTTGACAAAACTTTTACAGAAATGTTCCTTGAGTAGTCCTCTATCAACCACATGAAATTTATGTAAATTGCACAATTAGGCTGGTTGCCATGGCAACCGAATGGTTAAAAATAGAAAAGATATTCAAAAATCATCTCCTCAGAACCTATACAACCAATAAAACTCAAATTTCACAGAAAGGATCTAGGTACTACCCTCTATAAAAATACTGTTTTTCTTGGCAATTGCTCCAGCAGTTTGGTTGCTATTTCAACTTAAAGTTGCCATTGACTTATAATGGGAAAATTGAAAATTTGCATTTATTGCTATGTGACTGCAGATATTTTGACAAAACTTTTACAGAAATGTTCCTTGAGTAGTCCTCTATCAACCACATGAAATTTATGTAAATTGCACAATTTGGCTGATTGCAATTGCAGCCGAATGGTTAAAAATAGAAAATATATTAAAATATCATTTTTGCAGAAACTATGTGGCCGATAAAGCTCAAACTTTACAGAACAGATCTTTGTACAAGCTTCTAAATAATTACAGTTTTTTATGGCAATTGCTTCAGTGGTTAGGTTGGTATGGCAACTTATAGTTTCCATTGAAATATAATGGAAAAAATGGAAAGCTGCAGTTTTTGCTATCTCCCTGCAGTTATTTTTGGATTTTTTATCTACAGAAATGTTGCTTGAGTAGTCCTCTATGATTCCTATTAATTTTGTCCAAATTGCAGAATTTGATTTGTTGCCATGGCAATATTAAGGAAATGTTTTTGAAAAAAAATATTTAAAAATCTTTTCCTCAAAAACCGTATTGGGGGATGAAGCTGATTCTTTGCATACATGTTCATGACATTAGCCGCTACCTAAATATTGTTTTTTGTTATTGTTGCCCACATGGTTTCATTACTATGGCATTTTAAAGTTTCCATAGACTTGTATTGGGAAAAGTGCCAATTGGCATTTATTTCTGTGTTACTGCAATATTCAAGGCCGTCGTCGCCGGTCCGGCAGGTCCGGCGAGCGCCGGACCACTTTTTTGGCCGAGTATGCTATCTGCTGTACCACTTTTTTTCTTTTTAGCCGATTTTTCTTTCGGGCTTACCTGTGATTTTAGTAAAGCGCATCATCAAAAGTGCCGCAATTTATCGATGAAATTATCAATGACGCTCGTTGCTCGTGTCATCAATAAACCTGGCCAAGGTTTGAAAACATGCAGTCACACACCGTGCAAAAGAATGCAGTTATTATAATGACACCTGCTTGATTAATTTCATAATCGTTAAAGGATTATTTTCAGTGGACGATTTATCAAAGACATGATAAACTCTTTGATCCAGAATGTATTAAAGAACTTCTTCGTTTTGTTTTTTGTATATCAACAATGGTATGAAAACAAAATACAGCGGCATGTTTTTTCTCGACGCAACAGAAGAAATTTTAATCCCTCAACGTATTTTTCTAATTATTCTAAATCAAAAAACATTTCGGGCGCCAAAGTATATAAAACATTTTGAATGTACATGTATGAGCATTCTAAGTCCTGAGACTGTACCGAAAGTTCCTTGTCAATGTTGTTATTCCATTATTGATATACAAGTGCCACCTGTTCCAAATCAGCCCAAGACTTTTCGGTTCCCACAACGTACATTTGGTGTAAAAAAAAAAAAGCCGGAGTAGAGAAGTTTTCAGCCGTCGTGGTTTGACAGCAGGCCGTGGCTAGGCAATAACAAAAAAAAAAAAAAAAAAACTATATAGTGGGGATTATATCTGTATCAGGCTTAATTTTGCTTGAACGCAGAAATTGATGCCAGCGCCTGATGAGACTCGCAGAGGGGTCGAAATAGTTGTCAAAGATCTTCTTGAGTCTTACGTTTGTTCTTTTTCGTATTTAACTAGCAAAACTTCGTGACCAAAACGACTGAAATTTGGCCACAAACGTATCCAAATATGCATCTAAAACGCACATAGAGACGCCCATAAATCAAAAAAAATTCTCGGGGGAGGTCGCCCGAACCCCCCTTACGAGAGGGGGAAATCCCCCTACCGTGCTCTCCCCCCTCCTCCCTTCGGCACTCGCTGATATCGCCCGCCGGACCAGTTTTCACTTCACGGCGACGGGCCTGAATATTTAGGCAAAAAGTTTTACAAATATGTTTTTTTTTTATTGTAACTTCATCAAACTTGCTAATATTTACTAGGACAAGCATAACAACTCAGTCAAAGTTGAAATTAGGCGGAATTGTACAACTTACTTCAGTGTTTCTTACTCTTGAGTGCTAAGGATGAATGGACTCAGGTGAGCTACAGGACCGATGGTCCTCCGGTATCTGTATAGCCCTGGCTTGCTCCACCATTTCAATACCTTTATAGCTTTTAGAATATTGATGATCATGCCATGATATCTTATCATGTTCCTAACTCTCTGTGACCCCTCCGACCCCCCCCCCCCCCACCCCCCACGCAACCTCCCCAACCCATTTTTTTCCAGACTTGGACTCTTTGTCCAAATTCACTTACGAGAGAGCTAAAATTAGATTTGTAGGGCTTGTACTTTAGAAGTTAGTCACCTCATTTTGAAATGTTGAGTATCATATTGGGTGATTTGATGCTTCACGTCCACGGTAAACAGCTAAGGTCTTGTCGGGACGGTCAGTTAACCTAACCACACTAGTCCTTGGCAGGCTTAGACCTCCTAAGCGGTTATCCAGTACTAAGTGCACATACTTTCGCCAGTAACTGACAACTGCCCTTCTTGAATCAGCGGAAGGAGAAACGAAAGTATGTGACCAGACCGGGTATCGAACCCAGGACCTCTGACTTATGAGTAAGGTACCCTACCAACTGCTCTACGCGGCCCGGCCCGAATATATAGAATCTTTACGGTATACTCAACATGAGCTTGGCGAAAGGAGCTAAATAATGGTTACATGTATATTGTGCATGATCTAGTAATGACGTGATAAAATCCAAACTGTTCAAGTTAAAGGACAGTAATAGTAAACGTCATGTGTGTGTTTGGATTGTATAATTTCCTTATATAAAAATTCAGAGTCATAGTGTTGCGTAGTGACCACACAAGTGACCACTGCCCGGGTGGCTTGGGGGTATAAGTACAACTCAAGTCACTGGTCTATTTTCTAAGTCATTTTATCTAAACTCTTTAACCACAGGAGTCATTCTACACCATGCACACTCGTATACAAATGTATCAACTGATCAAGAAGACTACTACTGCATATTCTCCCCGCAACCACACTCTCTCCCCCTTTTATACAGACTTCCGAACCTCTATTTTTAACAATATACATTATGTCACTTACTAATAATAATGATTCCATCTACCAGACTTCGCCTTATAAGGAGACTTTCGGTGACCAAGAACTAATTTTAGGATGCAAAACTCAGTCAATTCTATGACGTATAATGACCTGACCGAAAAACTGTTATCTAATTTATGGCTGAAATAGTGTCAAAACCGTCTGGCAAAGGGTAATAAATTGTCTGGATTCTAAGTAAACAAAGTAATAAAAACTGATACCTGTCTAACCCACCCATGATTATGAACTCAGAATAGAAGAACAAGATAACCTTATCAGAAGCTACTACGTCATTGCCCTACATCTCAAGAGTACATTTTAATATAATTAAGACCAATATTCTACTCTGATTTTACTTGCGGATTTTAGAGGCAACTAGTCATTACGCAACACCCGCCCTTTTCTACGGGATATTTTTTTAAATTAATTATTGAATAAAATATCAAGGATTATGAAACTACTGGTAGGTGACATATATTATAGCTTTACAATAAACTTTACATGTCAATCTAACTAACGGTAACATACAAAATATCATGAAGAAACAACTTATACATCTTTAAAAATGATTGTAAACAGAACAATGTTAAACTTTGACAATACATATTTAACAGTATTCCTCACTTACCTCCCCTCCTGTGGTTTTCCATGCACAAGTTAAATTTCCATGCACACCGCTAAATGAGTCTTTGACTACAAACAGACTAATGTCACTACGTAAATCCTTATTATGTTATATGTATTGTACAATCCTTTCAGTGTCACGTCTCACTGTCACAGTTTAATAAAAAAACTTCAGTCCAACGAAAACCCGTCAATGTCCTCCACTCGGGAACTCTCTGCCCCAGCTGGCAGAAACAAGATCTCCGGCTCGCCCTCGTCGTCCTCACTCAGGGGCGGCGCCCCAGCCGCCTCCCATTCATCGCCGTCCCAGTCTCCCGCTTCCCAGGTAGAAGTGTCCAGCGAACTGGACACTTCATCCTCCTGATAATCGTACAAGACAGTATCATCACTGTCCGTACTACTGATTGTTATCACGGATGAAGCATCATCTTCCCAGCTTGGCTCTGACTCCTGCCTCGCTATCTCATACGGCGGCCCATGGGCATGTCCTTGCCCATGGGTGAGCTGACAAGCCTGTGCCGACCATGTGATCTTTGCCATAACCATGGCCCCGTCCAATCCGGTTAACCCGGCTTTCTCTACTTCCTCCCCGGACATATTGTCCCGTAAGTCCTGTACAGTCACTAGTCGCCAACACCCTGGCTCGAAATTGCTTTGATAATCTATTGAAGCTGCCATATTTTCACGTTACTAAATAATACTAATCCGAATAATGTTAAAATAATGTTTGATTTCAATTTCCGAGAGAACTGCATTTATAGTAAATTGTATAATGAACAAAGTTTGAATTTGGCTCCTGTATCAGATTTTTGACAGTTATTATTTTCTCTGTCTGGCACCTTTGATTAGGCAAAATTTTATACCCTAATTATAATCGCTTAACTGTCGATTGTTTCTAAAATTTCTCGATTGTGTGCTGATTACGAAATATAGTCTTCTATCTCCTGCTAATTAATTGAAACATCTGGCTTCGTTTGCTTTCTTTTGGAAACACCTCATTTTAATTGTATTTTCTATGAAATTTGTAACTTCTTAAAGAAAAGAAGGTAAGCTTGTAAAACAAAGTTAAGCTAAAGACAACCGACTGTCTGTCCGTCTGTTCGTAACACTGAGGGCTGACCAACAAGTTTTAATGCTCCACCACTGGTTCACACATGTATTTCCCATGTACACGTTGTCCACACATATCGTTATATACTAGTGTACATGTCACTTATAACATAATATGTCCTAAGATTAAAATGGTTTATTTATAACACATATATATTGCATAACTTCACTGTTTGTAAAATATACTTTGTCCACTATGTACAAGATTGTAGTGTCCATCATTTTGTAAATTATTACTGTGATGGCACGTTACCCACCCTAGGTAAACTCGGATAAAGATGTTTTAGAACCGAGTCCATAGTAACCTCGTCTGTCGGTGGGGCAGACTGTCCACTGCCCTGAAGAATAGTCACTCCATCCGTTTCTTTAGAGTAGGACACCGAAGGTTGGTCACGTGGTTTGTCCTTGTCTACCTTAATTCTGTCAACACAGAAAATGGCTAGCCGTTCGCAACAACCAGGGGCTCCATGGGGTAGGGTTTTCTTATTTCTCCGATATCTTAAGTACAAAAATATCGATCCCCCTGCTATGATACAAATGCCGCTGTTAATTATTATGTATGCCCATAATGGCCAGGAGTTGTCCTGAATTTGCACCCTATGCATGCCCCGCAATTTTAATATTAAATCGTCCATGGGTATTTGCTTGATCGTGCTTAAATTCGTGGGTATTTCTATTTTCGTGAAGTTCGGAAGAGCTTCTTTCAAAGGGTTCCAAATGCGAAATTTAGTCTCGTTTTTGAGTTCGATTAGGTTATTAAAGGGGTCCATGATGGAAACATGCTCCTCAAATTGGTAGTAGGGTGGTAAATTTAAGAAATTACTAGATCCTGAACACCCAGGTCTTAGTCTTATAACATCTATGGGCGGATTCAGAGTTTTAGTTTGCTGTGTCAGAGCAGATTTCCTGCCTTCATTTTCGGTACATACGATAGAAAAGGTAAGAGGTTCTGTTAGGCTCACCACCCACTGACCCACGGACAGGTATTTTGCTTGTGGCAACACGCTATTAGGGGTCACTACCCTATGACAATACGCATCTATGTACGCATTGTTCTTGAAGAATAAGGCTAAAATGCACAAGCGATGTAAATTGACAGGGAGTACCGCGTTTCTAGGTGTACAGTATCTCATGACGGCATTGCTGCAAGCCTGTACTTCATCAGCAGTCAACAGAGCATATCTGTTTCGTTCTTTGTTCATCAAAAGTCCAGCATATTGAACATCGTATGTAGCTACCATCTCTGGTAAACTTTGTGTAGTTGAGGATGAATTGACCCAGGGGAGTGGTAAAACATGTATTTTATAAACTTCATACTCCCCATTTTGGTCAAGCAAAGGAATACTTATAACAACAAGTATTTTATCATCATGTAAAACCGTTTTGCAGATCAATGTGCGATAAAAGTACCAAATGTCTGTCTCCGGATCCTCAGGAAGTTTAAGTGAAAAGGGCAATTTCGTTTTTACTGTTAGCAAGAGCTGTTTCAAGTTTTTAGGAGTTATCAAACTTGGACTTAAATGATTAAGAGATAACATATTAAGCTCTAGTCGTAAATTTTCTAAATAAAAGTTAGCTCGTAAAATGGCATCTTTGATGCCACTGATGATAAGATCCATTTGCGCATATACATTTATAAATGTCTCTACCTTTTCCAAACGTTTTTGAATAGCTTGTGTCAGGGCCGTTAGTCGCTGATCGAAGAGGTTGACACATTTTACTAGATCAAGTATGGCCATGCGATTTTCCGCTATTTGTGTCCTGGAGACGTTAAGTATTGACATTTGTTCCTCAAGCATATGTACTATGTCTTGTTGATTTCTTGACAGTTCAGTGAGGGCTCGTCTTACATCCTCAAGGTCACTTTCTGAAATAGTGCCGAACATGAACGACATTATTTTTCCGACCACAGGTAAGATACTCCTGCGATCCCTTGACCCCAGCGATTCATAATCAGAATAACTTTGTAATATGCCTTCAAGAACTTTATCGAGGGAATCAATTTCTGCACGTAAATTTGTAAGTGTATTAGAAAAGCTCTGTTGCTTTGGACCACTGTAGTGGTCAATCATTGTTTCTGTTATTTTAGACATTTCATCTATGTCTGCAGCAACCCGTGCAAGGAAGTACTTAAAGGGCTGTAAATCTTGTACAAACGTTATTAGCCATCTAGCACGTGTAGATGTGATGTCATTTACTTTTTGGAATACAACATTTTCATGTACTATTACCCCCACGGCATAGCCAATTAATGACAGGAGAATAAGGAGACGCATCTTCTGTGCTACCACTGTCTGTCTCCTGCAACGAAACAGACACCTTAGATTAGGTCTCAGCCTCTGTTTACTGAGTATCTATTACTATTCTTTATATACATAAAATTATTAAACCGAAGCCATTTACTTTCAGAACATTCCAGCAATAGCGCTGAGCAGGGTTCTAACTTTGGCATTCCGACCCTTCTCAGATCGTTTTCTCTTTTTTGTACCAGTCTGACCTACCATTTCAGGTTCGACTTTACCCTTTTTAACTTCTTCAATTAACATTGAATCTGAAAGTTCATAATCCACTGTAGCCTCTGAATCTGCATCGCTTGCAGTTAACATATTGTCTGATGCATATGCGGTTTCGTCGTTTTCACGCAGTTCTCGCTCTCGAACCCGTTTTGCTAGTTCCATTTTAGGAATATTATCCTCAGCATCGGAATCTTCTCGTTCCTGGCGAGCAAGATCAACAAGTTTTTGTTGCGGATTCTCAGCAGTTTCTGATTCTGAGGTATCTGTTTCTGACGAATCATCGTCTGACATCGGCGGCACCACATATGCAGCCTTACGACGTGGTTGACCTGTATCGGTTTTTGGCATATGCCAAGTGTCAACCTTTGCTAGTTTGATATCATCAGCGTGAGCGTCAACTGTTTTACCGTCCAGCTGATTCTTTAACAGATATGTCACGGGCGATTTTTGCTCAATTATCCTATAAAATGGTCGCCAGCGTCCTTCTATCTTTGTACGAACGTGCTTTTTGTGAAATACTGGATCATCTACGTTATATGTCACATCCTTGCGTTTCCTATTTGCATACTTAGCTTGCTTACGCTGCTGTTTTCTGAGGCGTCCATGAACAAGCATAAATGCTTTATGCTGCTCTTGGAGTGCAATCTGATAGAGATCCTCACCATGATATTTTAGCCGGGGCTTCAGTAAGTTATCGATGGGTAAGACGACGTCACGTCCATATAACAAGTAATATGGTGTATATTCTGTCGCCTCACTAACATTGAACCGTATGGCAGCCAATACTTGATTCAAATGGAGGTCCCATGTATCTTGTCCGTCCTGAAGCCGTTTAGCCAAAATATCATGCAATGTTCTGTGAAATCTTTCCACTTTCGAATTGCTGTTAGGATGGTAAAACGAAGTAGTGACATGGTGGATGTTCATAGCTTGAAGGGTTTCCCTTACGACCCTATTAACGTTCTCAGAACCATTATCAGTCACTATTTCTAAAGGACAACCAAAGCGAGGATATATCTCTTCTATAATTAAATGTGCTACTGTTTCTGCTGTTTTATCAGCCACTGCAAAAGCTTCTGGCCATCCGCTGTACCAATCAACAAAGGCAATAATGTATTTATTACCAGACAATGTTTTTGGATAGGGCCCCGACAAATCCAGCCTTAGTTTGGCAAAAGCATATGGTGGTATATCTGCATTTTGCAACAATGGTTTTGTGTTTTGACCTGTCCTAGATTGACAACTAACGCATTTTGAAACATATTCGTACAATTCTTGAAATAAGTTTGGCCAAAAGTATTTCTGTCTTATTGCGTCATATGTCTTTTGCACGCCCATATGACCGTTGTCATCATGGTATTGTTTTACTACCATTAGTCTTAAATGTTCAGGAATAAAAAGACGTAGCGTTGGGTTATCATTTGGATCTGAAAGATAGTAAAGTATGCCATTTTCGACAAGATACCGTTGCTTAATAGTTTTAGATGGTTCCCCTTGCCCTAAGACTGTTCTGAGTTCCGTAATGTTCTTATCCTTGTTTTGTTCTAAGGCCATATCTAAACCCTTGATATCACAATCTGGGATATCTAAATTTTCCTTCACTGGCAAGCTGCACCCAGCGAAATCCTTAGGATTAATCTCGTTAGAATTGATTGCACCGACTTCAAAAGCATTGTCATTTATGTCAAGTTCAAAGTGCTCTACCTCATGCTCTTGCCCTTTAACCTCAGGTTTACGTGACAGTAAGTCAGCACAGGTATTTTCAGTACCAGCAATGTATTCAATCGAGCAATTGTACCCTGCCATTCCTAAAGCCCAAAGTTGTATTTTCTTATTTTGCATTGGAGACTCAAGTAAATATTTTAAGGGTTTATGATCCGTTTTGATGACAAATTTCGCGTTGTGAAGATAGTAATCCAGTTTCTGCAAAGAATAATTTATTGCAAAAGCTTCCTTTTCAATAGTTGACCATTTACATTGAGTCTTGCTCAATTTATGGGAAAGATAATAGATAGGTTTTTCATTTTTGACATTTGGCAAAAAGATATCTTCCTCATCACACTGCTGGGTCAAGCACGCCCCTATGCAGGAATTACTTGCGTCTGTATACAGGGTGTATGGTTTGTTAGGATCTGGGTAGGCTAATAAGGGCACCACTGTAAGACTTTGCTTCAAATATTCAAAACTATTGGGCAATTTTCTTACCACTTGAACCTAGCATACTTCCGAGTTAGGTCGATAATGGGCTCAGCTATCTCTGAAAAATTTGGTATGAATCGGCGGTAATATGAACACATTCCAATGAAAGACCGAACTTCTCTGACACAAGTTGGAGCTGGGAGCGACCTGATAGCCTCTACTTTCCGAGGATCGGGGCTTATTCCTTGGTCATTAATAATGAACCCTAGATACTGGGTCTCTAATTGTAGAAATGAACACTTTTTCAGTTTTAATTTCAGCCCATGTTGACGTAACCTATCAAAAACGGTCTCTAAATGAAACATGTGTTGCTCCAAAGTTTCACTGTATATCAAAATGTCATCGAGGTAGGCTGTGGCAAAATGACTTAATCGCTGAAGAACAATTGTCATAAGCTCCTGAAAAACTGCCGGAGCAGAGCAAAGACCAACCGGCATAACATTAAACTCAAACAAACCGCGATGACAAGCAAAAGCAGTTTTCTCTTTATCTGTTTCCTCCATCAGTACTTGCCAATACCCAGATTTCAAATCTAAGGAGGTAAAGTATTTGGCTTTGCCTAGAAGGGCCAAAATATCATCAATTAACGGAAGAGGATATGAATTTGGTTTTGTTATTTGATTCAGTTTTCTGAAATCTACACAAAATCGTTTCGACCCATCCTTTTTGTCAACAATAACTACGGGGAAACTCCATGGGGATTTTGACCTTCGAATAATGTTTGCCTCAAGCATTTCGTCTACTGCCTTATCGATCACCTCTCTATTATGTATGGGTGTCCGGTAGGGCCTTAGTTTAATGGGAGGATGGTCAGCTGTATCAAGTTTCATTTTCACCCCGTCAGTATGCCCGAGTTCAGTCCTTTACTGCAAACAAGTCATGGTGACTTTTAAGGAAATTGATTACGGTTTCTTTGTGCTTTTCAGGGACGTCGACTTCAGCTGTCCAATCACCTTTAGCTTTTTGATCAGGGTGTTTCTGAACACTGTCTAAACTGTTTACTTCGGTGGGATCAGTTGCTTCAACTTTTGCGATGACACATCCTTTTAACAGCCTCATTGTTCGATTCGTGTTATTAACAACCATAATCGGTAGAGTGCGATCTTTATTTCATCTGCCCACCGAGTTTGAAACCATCAACCCGGGCTCACTGCTTATGAACTTTGTTTCCGTAGCGGTGACCGAATATATCTGCCGGACTTGAAATTCAGAGCTATCCTTAATTTTGCCTACACAAACAGTAGCAGTTTGAGGTTTTAAAACAGTTGTTGACCTTAAACGCACAAGGGATGCTATATGAATGTCTTCCTCAAGAGGCACTGTGGAACTACCAATTCGTAGAAATCCTAAGTCGAAGTATAACCTTACACCATTTTGCACGAGCCAGTCCCTACCCAATATAAAATTTCTATTTATAGAAGGCGAAACGTAGAACGAATGTTTAACTTCGGTATCCCCGATTTTGAATGTGAGGGTAACATACCCATCAATTTTTAAACATCCACCACTCACTGACTGCAACTTTGCGGTTTTCTTAACCAAGGCGGGCTTTTCTTTTAATGATCGATAAACGCGCCTATGCATCAATGATACTTCGGCTCCAGAGTCTACTAAGGTTCGAAATTTATTTTTTCCTAACTGTATTAAACATGAATTTGGACTCCCTGTTAAGGCTATATCAAACTTTGGAATGTCTTTACAAAATTTCCTTCTCCTTCCGTGGGCTTCGTCACGAAAGGAGGGCCCTAGTTTTCCGACTTTGCCTGGCCTCCTCTAGGCCCGGAATTTCTCTCATCCCGGCCCAGATCAGCCTGCCTTTTCCTACATTCCCGTTTGAAGTGCCCTTTTTTAGAGCAGTACCAACAGAGCATCTCCTTTTTTCTGTCATCATTTATAGGCTGATTTGCATTAACAACAGCACTTACATTGGCTCTCGCCCTACAGTCCTTACTTTTGTGACCTACTTTGTGGCATTTGAAACATCGCAATGCAGGTCTATAATGATCGACCTCCATTCGATCATCATCAGGAATATGTTGATGATGAGTGCGCAAATTGAAACGCCTACGCAAGTTCTGCTCATTAGTGGCGGCCGTAACAGCAGCCTCTAATGTATTCGGGTTTTCCCTTAACACTTTTAATTTCAGTTGGTCCTCAGCCAACCCATCGACAAATATGTCTATCAGCTGTCTTTGGACCGGCGGACCCTGCTGGTTATCAAAGGCATCTTCCGCTAGTGTTAATAGCCGTTCGGCATAGACCTGTACGGTCTCACCGTGTTTTTGACGTACTTTCCTCAACAGCATAAAGGCATGTTGGGCATCAGTAACCTCGGAGAACCTACGCCCTAACTCATCCTTTAATTGAACCCATGTTATCCCGGGGTTTCCCTCGGAATAACGTTTGATAAAATCACTAACTGGGCCCCGACTTGACTGGTAAGCCACCCTTTTTGTCCTTACATCGTCCAGGTTCATCAAAGCTGCATATTTTTCTATGGACTTTACCCATTCTTTAAACTTTTTGGCTTCCCCCTCAAATGGAAAAACTATTTGATTTACTCCTTGAGCCCCTAAAGCGGTGGAAACATTTCCCATTTCCACAGCCAGGTTTTGAAAAACCTGCCCCATAACGTCCTGGTCAGCCATTTCTATGTTTTAGAAATAAAGTAGACTTAACTTACCAGACCACAATGTCCTGGAGCACGAACTCAATATTCCAGAGGAAGAAACTAAATGTTCAGAATAAAGTGAAGTCCATCCTGGTCACGGCACCAAAATAAGTCCAGTGGTGTTGCGTAGTGACCACACAAGTGACCACTGCCCGGGTGGCTTGGGGGTATAAGTACAACTCAAGTCACTGGTCTATTTTCTAAGTCATTTTATCTAAACTCTTTAACCACAGGAGCCATTCTACACCATGCACACTCGTATACAAATGTATCAACTGATCAAGAAGACTACTACTGCATATTCTCCCCGCAACCACACTCTCTCCCCCTTTTATACAGACTTCCGAACCTCTATTTTTAACAATATACATTATGTCACTTACTAATAATAATGATTCCATCTACCAGACTTCGCCTTATAAGGAGACTTTCGGTGACCAAGAACTAATTTTAGGATGCAAAACTCAGTCAATTCTATGACGTATAATGACCTGACCGAAAAACTGTTATCTAATTTATGGCTGAAATAGTGTCAAAACCGTCTGGCAAAGGGTAATAAATTGTCTGGATTCTAAGTAAACAAAGTAATAAAAACTGATACCTGTCTAACCCACCCATGATTATGAACTCAGAATAGAAGAACAAGATAACCTTATCAGAAGCTACTACGTCATTGCCCTACATCTCAAGAGTACATTTTAATATAATTAAGACCAATATTCTACTCTGATTTTACTTGCGGATTTTAGAGGCAACTAGCCATTACGCAACAATAGAAGCGGCATTGCATCGATATCTGAGACAGAATGTTTGTATTAAGTTTAGCTAGAATTATGGACTGGCTCATTACCAATATTAAGGTTAAGCGAATTTTACTAACACCATTAGAAACCTAACCCTAACCCATTAGTGATCTTGAGAGGTGCACTCAACTGTCTCAGATTTTTCTATCTCGGCATGCTATCTCAGTCTAGGCTCAGAAAGCTATCTCAAAATGTCAATCATTGCTATATCGTACAGACCAATCAATTACTTATTCAACAAAAACATTTGCTACCTGTCATGTAAATTGCATGCAGAATATGAAATTGACACCAAGTGATGTACAGGAAGTGTCATTGTAGGCCAATCATGAAAAATGCATGCACAAGGTGATATTAACACACATGTCAAACTATTAATAGAAAATTAACTTGAAGTTTTATTGGAATGGCTACAATAAGAAGTCAAGGTATTCAATGAATATTCTGTTCTATAAAATGTAATGGGTGAGAAAAATAATCAATGATGGGGTTGAGGCCTCGACAAGCCTCGCATGAGACTCGCATAAGACTAAATAATCTGAAAACTAGCCTGAGATTTCCTTGTCTTGGCCTCAACCCCATCATAGATTCTATTAATCTCGGCCTCCTATCTCAGTTTAGTGTTTGCCCCAGATAATAAACCAATCAGATCACCCGAATTTTCAAATTTCCAGTAGATTTATTGGTGTAGACTCGTCACTTATCCATGAAGAGAGTCTTCACCAATAAATCTACTGAAGACTTGAAAATTCAGGTGATCAGAAATGTACAGTCTTCTGTGGCTTGTCACGTCTAAAAATAGCTTCAACATGACAGGTCAAATTGATTTAGAAGTCGATGTAGATTTCTCGAATGAGCGTTTTTTTCTCATTACAGAGGGACAGATGAAGGGAGTATTTGGCAGAATTCTCCATAAAAAGTATTTTATGGTTACTCATTAGAACCACCTCGACGAGGCGGTTCTAATTGCTATCCATAACATTATTTTTAAATCAAATACATATAAAAACATGTGGATACTTATTAGAATCGCCTCGACGAGGTAGTTCTATGGGTACCCACAGCATTGTTTTAAAGCATGTTGTAGATATTTGTTAGAATTGCCTCGAAAAGGCAGTTCTACTGAATATCCACAACATACTTTTTTCATGGAGAAATAAAAAAAATCCCAAATTATCACAAAATACTCCTCTTACATGTATATGTTCCTCTGCAATAAGATGCATCTCGTAGCACAAATCAAATAACTATGATTTGTGTGAAGAGAAGAAAATAATCCTCATTCAACAAAGGAAATCAAAGTGACCAGCCATGTTTGAGCTCCAAAAACTGAATGAATGGGGATGAGAAAAGTCATCTGAACACAAATCATAAATGACAGCATGACACTCACTCTAGAAGCAGTATTCTAATTATGCTCCTCCTCTCCAAGCTAAATGAAAGCATGGCAAAAACTTTAAAAGCAGTATTCTAATTAAGCCCCTCCTCTTCAAGCTATTTTGGGACTGTCATGATATTGCATCATGTTTTGACGTTGCATCATTACTATAATCTAGTGAATCAAAGTACATTGGAGAGTGGCCATTTTGGGATTTTTTTTTAATTTATCATTATTATTTCTTTATTTTTTTTTTAACACAAAATATCTCTCAAACAAAGATGATCTAAAAGATGTTTGAAAACTGGGCAGACCAGGATCAGTTTATTATCTGGGGCAAACACTAAGCCGGTTAGAGGCTATGAAGAGAAATCTTCGCAATTAAGAACCTTCCGCTCGCTACGCTCGCTTCAGGTTCTTAATTGCGAAGATTTCTCTTCATAGCCTCTAACCTATACCTAGGCTCAGAAAGCTGTCTCAAAATGTCAATCATTGCTATATCGTACAGACTAATCAATTACTTATTCAACAAAAACATTTGCTACCTATCTTGTAAATTGCATGCAGAATATAAAACTGACAGCCAGTGGTGTGCATGAAATGTCACTTAGATTTCTGATTGGCTGCCAGTCAAGAAAAATGCATGCACAAGGTGAAATTAATACACGTCAGAACTATTAATGGAACATTAGCTTGAAATTTATAGAAGCAGCAAGAAGAAGAAGTTAGAAATTCAATGGATATTTTGTTTTATAAGATATAATGGGTGAGTAAAATTATCAAAGATGGGATTGAGGTCTGAACAAGGAAATCTCAGGATCATTTGCAGGCATTTAGGTCTTAGCCTTGCATAAGAATAAATAATTTGAAAACTAGCCTGAGGTTTTCTTGTCTCGGCCTCAACCCCATCATAGATTATATTTGTAATATTTCTCATCGTCTTATATGATTGGTTCAGGATACTATCCAACAGGCACATAATGTTGAAACAACATTAAAACAACATTGATTCAGCGCTATGTCGTTGAATCAACATTGAGTGAATGTTGTTTCAGTTTGTGTGCTCTCAACGTGGTTACTATGAGAATTGAGCTACCACTAAATGTGCTCTGCTGTATTCTGACAACCATTATAGGAACTGCGACACGAGAAAGCCAACAATATGGTTGTGCGCCCAGCGCAGACTCAGATCAGCCTGGGCATCCGCCCAGTCTGATCAGAGTCTTCGCTGTCCGCACGGAGGTAGCTTAGATTCTTAGCTACCCTTTAAGCGCTTAGCAAAGAGTCTAACCAGACTGGGTGGATGCCAAGGCTGGTCTGAGTCTGTGCTGGGCGCACAACCACATTGTTGGTTTTGTCGCGTCGCGGCTCAAATTTTTTCTGTTGTTATTTAGCGTCTCAAGCGGAGTTCTGGATGTTGGGCCACTATCTATGCATCAACAAAGAACTGGGCATATTCACAGGGGAGTTTACGACCAGTTACGAAGAGACGAAAAAAGCCAAACTGTACGAGGACAAGTATCTAGACCTGACTTATAAGACAGCAGAAGCATTTAAGGAGCTCCATTTATCTAAAGAAGAGGTGGCTCTTTTACGGGTGATAACTCTTACGTTCACCGGTAAGCAATTAACCTAGTTGTTATACATGTATACCAAGGTCAGCAATGGCTTCATAATTTATTTTTTCAGAGTACTTCCTCATGAGCAGTTTGATCTGTGTTTGCACTATTTGTTCAGACCGAATTTTTAGAATGCAAATATATAGAATGTTTACGGTATACTCAACATAAGGTTGGCGACAGCTAAATAATTGAGCCGCAACACGAGAAAACCAACAAAGTGGTTATGCGCACAGCGCAGACTCCAATAAGCCTGGGCATCCGCCGAGTCTGATCAGGGTCTTCGCAGTGCGCTTATTGGGTAGCTAAGGCTCTAAGCTAGGTCCATGCGGACAGTGAAGACTGATCAGACTGGGTGGAAGCCCAGGCTGATCTGAGTCTGCGCTGGGCGCACAACCACTTTGTTGGTTTTCTCGTGTCGCGGCTCAATTTATATGTATACATGTATTTGGTTACATGTATATTGTGCATGAGTTGGTAATGATGTAAAAATCCAAACTGTTCAAGTTAAGGACAGTAAGATAGTAAATTATTTCAGATCTTCCTTTTTTTATTTATTTTTTTTTTTCAATTTTACGGTACCGTGACATTGAACTTTAACCTTATGTGTTACTCTTGTTTGTTTTTAGATCGAGGCCCCTTGAAAGATGCCAAGCAAGTTGAGAAGGTACACTTTCAAACCATCGACTGTCTGAAGTCCTACTACCAGAGTATTGGAATCAATTTTAATCGCAGATTTGCGCATATCATAGACCGGCTTACGGAGGCAAGAAATTTGTCGGACTCGTTTGGAAATCTGACAACGAACATTATACGCTGTTGGCCCGTTATGAAGAAATATCCCCTCCTTGAAGAGTTCTATACTCATTCCACGATTTAAGATACATATAGTTCGAGAGAGTTATTCATAAGGTATTGAGGCGTATGGGTACACCGCAATGTTTTTTTCCGCGCTTTATTCAAGGAGAGTGGAGGTGGGAGGGCGGCTTTTATGACTTATGACCGGAGAGGCGCCAGAACGCACGAACGATTTTCGAAAAGGGGGACAAATGTAAGAAGTATCAGTTGTTTCCATTGCAAATCCTTCGATGTAGATGTTCATCAAGAGCAATTTATAAGTGATAAAGGAGCATTCTTAAAATTTTGAAAAAAGACAATTCCAACACATATGTTTAAGTGTAGATCCTGATGAGGCGGCTCACATATGAACCGCCTCATCTAGATCTACACTGTTTGCCCTCTAGGTTTTGAATTTCCATTATGAGACAGCTCGGATGAAATATTTTTGAAATTTGGCAGACATAAATTTTGTCTCTGCTTTTGGCGCTAAAGTAGAAATCTCGTTATGCGACAACTTGAATTTCGCATGCCACTGAATGATGGAGCGCAAATATAGGCGATTGGCGAAATCCCACTGATATCCTTAAAATGCAGTTGTACCGAGTATGATAGTTTGAATTTGCTCAGGGTTTTCATGTTTGTTCATTGTATTATTTATTTTCATGATTTTCATGTCTGTTCATTTCATAAATATTATTGTATATAGAGGATCTTACATGAGTGCTCATGTATTATTGAATTTATTAAACGAGTTGGGGAAAAAGAT
Organism: Ctena decussata; assembly: GCA_963989385.1. Lineage (NCBI taxonomy): Eukaryota > Metazoa > Mollusca > Bivalvia > Lucinida > Lucinidae > Ctena > Ctena decussata. The sequence goes on from OZ022508.1 coordinate 3,421,542, forward strand.
AAGACGCGAGGCTTTGCCGAGCATCTTATCGGTTTTCCCCAACGAGTTTAATAAATTCAGTAATACAGGAGCACGAATGCAAGATTCTATTTATCACATGACACTAAAATCGCATTTTATCAGCAGAATTTGCACTAAAACGTCACGATTTTGCCATTAGAAAACGCGACGTTTTTTATGGACGTCAACGCTTTATTACACTCTCAGAAGCGACGTCATATGATAAATATATATAATGTATTTCTCCCGTTGCGTTAGTTAAGGGCAGTAGTATAGGGTGGCACTATGGCCACGCCCAGACACCCTAAACTGTTACATGTATGAGCCAATGGGTCACTTTAAAAATCAGTTTATGACCGCCCGTCGCACCTTTCAGGAAAAGAACATGTCATTTCTATTTTTAATATATTTCTGTGAAAACTATAGCTTTATGAGCCTAGATGTTTTCAGCTGTCATGGCCATAAGGGCAAAAGTTTGAGTAATGTGAGCCACTAGCCAGTTACCTAAATAGTCTGAAAGTAAACACGGATGCAATGTACCGGTATATTGTGTTAAAAATCGCGCATTTGTTTTCGGTATTGGAATTTTTGCGCGTGTGCAATTGAATCTTTCTTTTCCATTAAATATGACCCTGCCAGAATGGCAAAGAAGCATTAAGTGTAACCTTTATGCATTTGTCAATCTATTGGTGGTATAGGGTGATAATTCCCAAACCATATGGAATGTATTTGTGAAGTTTCGCATCTGAGTTTATCATTTCGAGACAAGGTCGCGAGCAAGGAAGTCAACTTTTGCTCTTTTTTATTTTGGGTTATCTGCTCTTGTCAAAAATCCGTAAGTAGGTGATTATTTCTAAATCGTCAATGTAGCCATGAAACTCCACAGATGGTTTTGTCTTATCTAGACACTGGATTGTAACCAAGGAAAACAACTGTTATTAGTTTAGTAATTGAATTATCTGCCTTTGCCAAAAATCTGTGCCCGGACTATAATGCCAGAACCGAATGAAATTTAGCAATGAAACTTTACAGATGGGTTTATCTTATCCAGACAATTTTTGCAAACAATTTACAGCAAATTCTATAAAATGATAACAGCTAAGTAAACCACATACCCCTCTAATGATAAATGGACTCTTTCAACTTATACACAGGGTATAATCAATTCCGCCAATTTTCGCTTCCTGCAGAGACTGTCCGTCATATTTGGCTTCCGCCGAGACTGTCCGCGAACTCTTGCTTCCTGCCGAGACTGTCCGCGTGATTCTGCTTCCTGCCGAGGCTCTCGGCAGGAAGCAGAGTCACGCGGACAGTCTCGGCAGGAAGCCATTTCTCGAGGACAGTAGTCTCTGCAGGAAGCAAGAGTTCGCGGACAGTCTCGGCGGAAGCCAAATATGACGGACAGTCTCTGCAGGAAGCGAAAATTGGCGGAATCGATTATACCCTGTGTTATAAGGATAGAACAGTTGGGTTAATTCATTTGATGTTGCGTTTCTGTAGTATTGTTTTTCTTTTTACGTTGTCTGGTGCAATTTAGTGGTTTGAGTATTAGGCTCTGTTCACATGAGCACAGTTTTTTTTTCTTACAGTAACTATGGCAAAGAAAGTTTGCCAAAGAGTTTGTGTTCGCACGGAGCAAATTATTTTTCCAAAGAAAACTGTGACAAGGAATCTTTGTCAAATAAAATAATTTGGAAGTGAAGAATTTACTGCAGTGTTCACACGAATAAAGGCTTCTCGTCAAAGTTTCCTGGCCCCCAAAAAAACGTTTCTCTTGGGAACGGCCAACCCTGCCTTATTTTCTTTGTTGCAATACTTTGTGCAAAATTCATCTCCATAACTACTTCCCTGGTTACATATTGTATGGCAAAGTTTCTGTTCACACAGACAATCATTGCTTGTCAAATAATGTTTACCATACTAATTAGTCAAGGAAACTGAGGCATATACATGTATTTTCATTCACACGAGCATGTTTTGCTTTAAATAAACGCGGTTGCTACGGCCATTCGACTGGCAATACCTATTTTACGTTAACATCGCTGTTCAGGACAGTTGACTGGTAAAAGCCATTTTACGTTGAAATCGCTATTGCCAGTTGACGGTTAATGGTGATGTCAACGTTAAATCGCTGTTGCCAGTGAAGTGGCAATCTAGCGATTTTGCATTAAAATTGCTATCGTCAGTCTACTGGTAATAGCGGTTTAAACTTAAAATGGCTATTGCCAGTCGACTGGTTATAGCGATTTTGACGTGAAATGGCTATTACCACTCAACTGTCAATAGCGATTTTAACGTATGTACTGGTTACTACCAATCAGCTGGCACTAGACCTTCCACTTTGTCAAAGAATTTTTGAACGAAGCTTTATGGTGTATATGACAATCAGTTAGATCTCAATTTGCTATTTGTTATTGTTAAGAAATCACCTTGGTAGAATTGTTGTAACTAGAAGTATTATTTATTTTACAAAATAAAGTGTTCAGTAACAACGGATTTTCACTTTACATTAGTTACACCATGCAAGTCAATCACCACTGCTATGGCAGTGAACCCAGGCTTCTAGGTTATAAAACTTTATTTCGTTCTCAGCTTAGATTGTTTTCAAATTTTAATTCAAATGGAATTCAAAATACTTAACCAAACTTGTTTTATGCATTCAAAAAAGAGAAAGTACCGTATCAATCCTATTAAACGCCCCGGGGTGTTGCATTTTAGGACAGGGGCGCTCTTGGGAGCATTAAGTAAATCAGCCACTGCCAAAATCCCTCAAATAAACAGTCTTAAAGCGACTAAATATACTTCCAGAGGAATCAACTCCACTATTTTTGCCTCCCTTCGTATTAGGGGTCGACTCTCATAGAAAAGAATTTGCTCCTCTAGGAGCAATTCTTTCCTTTATGAGTAGACCCCATGTCAAAGAACTACCTAATCAAGAGAAGCAAACATGAACAATCGGGAATTTATACAAGTTAATACAACATTATTTTCGGAAAAGAAGCAGTAGGTGCGTTTATTAGAGCAGGGGTGTTTGTTAGGATGAATACGGTAAGCGAAAAGCGATAGCAATGAAAAAAATGAACATCTCTGCAAACTGCAAAGGATGTATCTAATATGGCCCCGAGGTTATAAAACTTTTTTCATGCTTAACTCAGCTGAGCATGAAATTTTACGTGCTGATAAAAAGCTAAATACTGATAAGTTCCGTTGTTTTCCTGCTCAGTTTAGCTGAGTATGAAATTTTCTCTGCTTATGAACATGAAAATGCCAACAATAGTTGGCATTTTCATATTTATCAGCAGAGAAAATTTCATGCTCAGCTGAGTTGAGCACGAAAAAAGTTCTATAACCTCGGGGCATGGATTTGAATTCCCGTGCTCAGCTTACGGTTGCGTATGGAAAAATGGTTGATAACCTTGGGGCCAGCTTGGGATGCATATCTGTGAGGCCTATCGAACTTGGTACGAGGGAGTTCAATAAGTTTGTAGAACTCGGTGTTTAACTCACAGGTTGGAAGATGGTTTCAACATTATTTTGCAATATAATCCCCCTTTACTTCAATGCATTTGACCCACTTTTCTGTTAAGCAGTCTATGCCTTTGAAATAAAAGTCGTCTGTTTGGTCCTGAAACCAAGCCTCTGTAGCAGCCTTGAGCTCACCATCGTCCCGAACTCTCGTTCCACGCAAGTGGGACTTCAAATATTTCGAAACAGATAAAAATCACTTGGGGACAGGTCTGGACTGTATGGCGGGTAATTTAACTACTCGAACTTGCACTCACGAATAGCCGCTTGTGCAACTCTGGACTCCACTCTTTGCAGGTACCCACCTGGCAGATACTTTTGACATGCCTAAATGTTCATGGATTATACAGTAGTGTAAACACTTCCATTAGAAATACCACATTCTGAAGCAAGTTCGGCAACTTTGATTCGGCGATCGTTTAGCACAAGTCTCTCAACACGGTCGATCATCTCCTGGCTGATGACATCAGCAGGGCGACCTGGCCTTGGGTCATCTTCTAAGGAGTCTTGCCCATGTTTAAATTCTGCTGACCACTTTGCCACTGTGGAATACTTTGGGCTACTATCACCATACACATCAGCCATGCAACGATGGATTTCTTTGGCGTTTGCACCCTCCTTAGTGAGGAACTTTATGACTGCTCTGAACTCAATATTCTGACTTTCCATTTTTGCCTATGGGTATAGGTTTTAAAACAAAAAAGTAAAAGCAAAAAATGTACGTGTTGACTGAACGGCTGTTATCATTCAACTGACAAAGGTTTACACTGCACAAAAATAAAAAAAGAAATCTTGAATTGTATAGGAAAATACCTAGTTCTACGAACTTATTGAACTCCCCTCGTATGTCCAAATGAAACAGGCTATCGTGAGAGTGGCTTCTTCACTGAATGGCGTCATTCTGGTTTCGATTTCGTTGTTGTCGAAAAAAAACATGCCTTGTAATCGTTGTAATCTAGGCCTTCTTCTTGGTATACTACACTAACTGCAGTAACTGCTCGCGAGTATTTTGTGGTGCGCGGATATTAAGGTTTATGTTGGTTTTGTAAATCGTCCTGATCTCTCCAGAAACTCTTCAAAAATGTCTGTGATGATGATTCTTTCTTGGTTATATTCGTCCTCCTGATTCATTGTTAAGAATAGTTCCATGGACCAGATATTCACTCCTGTTTGTTGCAATAACTTTAGTTTCATTTCTTCCCTTAAATCTCCTATTTCTGGACAGTCTAAAACATAATGATCACAACTTTCAACATCTCCACATGTACAGTATGGTGTTTCTACTACCCCTATTTTGTTTAGGTATTCATTTAAACAATATCCTGTTCTAAGTTTTGAAATTATTCTTGGGTACTTCTGCACAACTGCTTTATTTCCTTTTAAGCCAACTATTTTTCTGTAAGTATATAACCCTCTACCATAATTAGTCAGGTTTCACCTCCTCTGCCATTTTTTCTTACAAGACTCTTTCACAGCAGTTTTGATATCTGCAGTAGTTACCGGTCTGTCGTCACTTTCCTTCATGTTTTCTGCCTCCTCTGCGCTTCTTTCGCCAGTCTGTCTGCCGTCTCGTTGCCAGCAATGGCTGCGTGACCTGGTGTCCACTGAATGTCCAGCTGCAGGCCTTTCTGTTTGATGTTATCCGTCTGCTTCTTAACCTGGTCTATGGTGCCCTTGTAGGATGTTCTAGTCCAGCCCAGAGTAAGAAGCCCAACTGCTGACTGACTATCTGAGAAAATCTTCACCCCTGCCAGCTGTCTTTTTCTCATCTCTCCGTCAATGAAATTTAGAGCTATGGAAATGGCCACCAATTCACCCAGAAGAATGGATGCAAGCCTTGACACAGGCTTCTTTAACTCTATACAGAGGATCTTACATGAGTGCTCATGTATTATTGAATTTATTAAACGAGTTGGGGAAAACGATAAGATGCGAGGCTTCGCCGAGCATCTTATCGTTTTCCCCAACGAGTTTAATAAATTCAATAATACAGGAGCACGAATGCAAGATTCTATTTATCATATGACACTAAAATCGCATTTTATTAGCAAAATTTGCACTAAAATGTCACGATTTCGCCATTAGAAAACGCGACGTTTTTATGGACGTCAACGTATAATGTTACGACGTAATTTGCATATTTAATCCACTAGTGGATTATCATGTTTAATGCATGGCTTTATTACACTCCCAGATGCGACGTCATATGATAAACATTCCTCTTGACCCGGCAAATATACACAAGCTCCAGCGCCGCATGGTCCTGGGTTCTCTTTACATGAACCGTCTGTGAAAATCATTGCTGTGCCAACCTCACTTTTGTCTATCTCCTCTTCTGAATTCGATTCATGTTTTTCTGGCAGGTGTTGTTATTCAACGTTGCTGTTATTCAGCGGCTAACGTCGTGTCATAAAACTCGGATAACCACATGTGTAAAAACACTTTGGCGCGTACGCGTAACGTCATTGACAACGTCCATGTCAACAAACCGTTTTCTCATTGAAAAAAAATTGATCAGGTTGAAAGCGTTTAAATCCCATTTTAAAGGGTCATGTGATAAACAGAATCTTACACTCGTGGTCATTTCCTATGAAGTTTATGAAAGGCTCGCCGAAGGCTCGTTTCATAAATTTCATATGAAATGACCACTCGTGTAAGATTCTCGTTTTAATGAATATCAGATGAGGCAGATTCAAATACATCTTCGCTAGCCAAAGGTAACAAGTCCACTGTGTTCCATAAGTTCGTAACAAAGTGGACTTAGTACCCTTGGCATGCGAAGATGAGTCAGGTTTGAAAATGTTAATTTTTGCTTTACTGTCTGAAAGAGTTAAAAAAGTCTGAAGAAAGGTCCTCTGAAAGCAAAGAATACATCAAAGAAACTAAAAATAGCAGACTCGGTTTACTTGAGTCTGATCATGTACGGTAACGTAATGTTACATATACAACACTCTCAACGCCCCTTGCACCGGCTTCAGCGGAACTCTCTAGTCAAACTGACTGACAAAGACCCGAATGATGCCAAAGGACACGAATCTGCTCTATGGTGATGTACTGGGACAAAACCAGCCTATCAAATAACGAATTATCCCACGGATCATAATGCAAAAATAAATCTTGTTCAGAGATTAACCAAGCTTTAATACGACGTGAAACCGGACCTTACTTATGAAATTAAATTCTTTTTTTTTTTTTCAATTTTTTAATAACCGACTTGTAATTATTCCGATGATATTGACACATGTCGTATTTTCCCTAGTAATTGCGCCGGATAATTGAGATTATGGTGCGCCCTTAAATAGTTTAAGGATATACATTCATTTCATGTTCAACACCATTCCCTGTGGTGGTGAAAGCTTGTTTAAAGGGCTACGCCGTTCAGGTGGTGGTGTGGGGAGAGTAACTAGGAAGACACAAAGTTGTTGCTCATCGTAAGAATGGCGGAAATACACGGAATAATATCCAGACTTACGGAGGTCAAATTTGGTCTAGGTCTTTTTTCCATTGTCAGCTCTGAAATCCAAACTGATAAAGGTTTATTTTATAGCCTTTTAGCTGCTTAGTACGTTGATTTGTTCTCAGATGTGCCCAGCAGGCATACAAGGTTGAATCAATATTGAATCGACCTTGATTCAACGTCGTGACTCTGAATCAAGGTCGAATCAAGGCTGATTCAACTTCATGTTCCCAGTGGGATGATGGGCGGCATACAGAAAATCACGTTTAAAATGTGTTCTAGATTTACTAAAATTGTTTGGAAAGCCTAGCTATTTCTCTTCAAATTATGCATATATCATGTATATGAGGAACAAACATTAAACCCGGGTTCGAGCCCCGCTGTATGCGGGGATCTTTCAATCGTAAACGGGGCTCCATTGTACACAGCCTTCCATTATCGCCCACCATTCGTCCTGATATGACTGAAATACTGTTGAAAAGGACGTAAAAACACAAGTCATCCATCCATCCATACATACAAACATTAAAGGGATGATGTTAATAGGGGCAGTGTCCTTAGTAGGGAAAACACGGTACCTAACGTATCAAGCTTTTATTTCCTGAAGTTGCACAATTTTGGACTTTTGGACTTAATGCGTTTGTCTTCCGAGTTGTAAAAGTATGAAATTGAATATGAAATTGAATACTTAGGCCGCATCTTGAGAGAAACCGTTTTGCACCCGTGTGCTATTTTTGTTGCTTGCCTCCTTTCTCAATGGTCAACCCCAGAGATGCTAATTCTTTCCTTTAAGAATAGATTCTTCTGGGGAAGGGTTTCAACGCCAAGGAAAGCACACAGGAACTGTTAATTGCAACCCTGCGGGCATATGACGTCATTATGGCGTCGATACGACCTAATGACGTCGCATCGACATCAGTTCGGCTTCATCTGACGTTATGTGTCTAATGGTGATAAGTGTCGACCAATTACAAATCGGCTTATCATCCTTACGCTTGGTGGAAAAGACATACTGGTTAGGTTTTCCGTCAGTTTCACTGAAGTGCCCGGACCCTCAAAATACGCGTCCGCAACTCCAGTTTTAGCGTAACTAACGTAAATTCGGGTTAAGTCGTCAGGCTCATTAAGTCGTCACTTTCCTTTCTCACAATGCTCTCTTTGCCTACGTCATCACAGAAGTGCATGAGCGGCAAAATTTGAAAACAAAATTATTCAGCTTTTATATTCTTTTGCCATAAATATTATTATTTTTAATATTTGCAAGGTATATGCTATTATTTAGGGGTACTTTTTTTCGACCCTGATCAAAAAGTGGGCGACGGAATAGTCCAGATTTAACGGGTTACGGCGATTGAGTTTTAAAGCTTTCCGATGTGGCCACGTGTCATAGTAAAGTGCTCGGCCTCGAGAAGAATGGCTAAAGAAGCGAAAGAGGGGTTTCCCTTGAACCAATTCATGCAATTTAACAAAATAGCACTGACGACCTAATAAGACACCTGACGACTTAATGTGACATTTTTATGTATTCTTGTCTCGACTCTTTAACACTAGATACCGAACATATCTATAAATCGTGATAATGTTCCACTTCATCAAAGCGACTATACTGATGTTGCTATAGGAATGAATTTTATTTCCGTGGAATTTATCGATGTGCAAACGCCGGCGGAATAAAACCTGAAAGGCTTTATGGTATGTTTATGGGTGATTCGCCGGCGTGTAGACATCGATAAAGTCCACAATATTTATACCTTAAAATTCCAACTGTATCATAAAAACATGGAATATAGTTGTAGATCGATGATTTTAGAAGCTTGCGGAAAAATAGCTCTATGAGATTATGAATCTGGAATTTGCGAAATCTGATTTTTTTTCTTCTAGCCGATCAGATTGCACGTAACGAACTAAGTTGGAACTATTGAGAAGTATCAGGTGGTGGTCGCACCTTGCAACCATCCTCGAACAGCATTGGATACTTTTTATAACACAGCAAGCATGTCTAAACTCTCTCTCTCTCTCTCTCTCTCTCTCTCTCTCTCTCTCTCTCTCTCTCTCTCTCTCTCTCTCTCTCTCATTCAAATTATTCAATTTCTTATTCCTACTATCTGATTTTCAGCAATGCGTTCAAGGCCTTGTTCCATAGAACCCTAGGCTTATAGAGGCAGTCAGTGAGGTCTCAGACTTTGCAGATGCGCAAGCTAATCTGAGACACAGTTTGAATAAACTGCCCAGAACCGCTTCCCGTGTTTCTTGGAACACCAGAAGAAAATGCACTTATATAGGAATGCATGAACAAACACATATACCCCCCCCCTCACACACACACACATATGTGGGTACGATTTCAGTGCTCATTTATTGAATTATCTTCGTCATAATAGACTTCTGTTCTTTATATTACGTGTTATTATTTGCAAGAGGTCGAATTAATTGATTAAATAAGTTTCCTTTCCTTTTTTTCAAAAGAATCCACGAAGGTTATAACTTAAGAGCCTACTGACGACATTCCAGTACATAAGGTGACGACTTATATTAAATATGTAATGTCATATAAGGTCGTCAGGTCCACCCTTCTATCATTCAGTGATTTTTCACGAAAAAAGTTCGTATTTCAGGAATAACTGAAATAAACAATCCTTAAGATTAATAATTCTGGTACCTGTTGCAAAAAACCGTTCTCAAATACCTTTGTTCGTTTGTGCATAGTAATACAAAATATGCCGCAACCTGACGACTTAATGTGCATTGACGTTATTGCTCACAATAGAAATATTTTGTGGTTGGTAAAATATCATAAAATCTGTAATCGCCCTGCAAAAGCTCAGATTTACGTTATTAAGTTACGCTAAGGACTCCAGGGGCCGTATTCATAAAACGACTTAAGTGGTTGCTATGCTGTTGCTAAGGCTAAATTTCTTTGAAGGAGATTCCCTACAACTATTGAATTTGGTCTGGAGGAACAGTCTAATACAACTATTGAATTTGGTCTGGAGGAACAGTCTAATAAAGACTGTTCCTCCAGACCAAATTCCATAGTTGTAGGGAATCTCCTTTATAGATATGTAGCCTTAGCAACCGCATAGCAACGACTTAAGTGGCTTTATGAATACGGCCCCAGATGCTCTTTCCCTGCCTATGTCAAATTGTCACAAATATTGCACGCTGAAGGATTTCCATCCAGGAGAAAATCAATTTGCAAATACGGTTGCTGTCCGCGTTCAAAGAATGTTCATTTGAGCCGCGACACGACAAAATCAACAATGTGGTTGTGCGCCCAGTGCAGACTCAGATCAGCCTGGGCATCCGTCTCGTCTGAGCAGAGTATTCCCTAAGTGCTTAAATGGTAGCTAAGGGTCTAAGTTACCTTCATGCGGACAGCGAAGACTCTGGTCAGACTGGGCGGATGCCCAGGCTGATCTGAGTCTGTGCTGGGCGCACAGCCACATTGTTGGTTTTCTCGCGTCGTGGCTCATTTTCTTTCAAAATTTATGTGGTTATTGGTCAGTTTTGAATACACTTATAGTCTGTTTGCTCCCAAATGCAAACGGCATCCCCAATATTTTCTCAAAATTGGTGAGAGGTAGAAGATTTTCGAATTGCTCATTCTTAATTTTCATCCTATACATAACAAAATTAAAATTTTATAGAAATGTGAGCTTTTGCATAAAAAAATTTCTATACAGAAAATGACACAAAATGTGTCATTTACACCTCTTAATTACAAGGGAGTAAAAGTTAGCTGTTGGAATTTACGTTTAGTCTTACCTATTAGAGCATGTGACCAATGTATGCTATTCCTAGAACAAATTTTGCATAACTGAAATTTTATTCTGAATCCATTTTTTTCTACTTTTTGTTTCACCCATTGATTATCAAATTTTGAAGCATACACTTTTTACTCGCACGTTGCGTAACGGCTCTTGTTTGTTTCGTAACATCCTTGAAAACATAGTTAACCAGGTGTGAGTGGCTCAAGATACAGGCCAGCAAATCTGTCTCGCTAACAGACGACTGACGTGTGCAGCTCCGGATCCAGGGGGTGGGCTTTGGGGCTGCAGCCCCGCCATTTGGCCTCTGTGTTATGTATAATATGTAGGCCTCCAGATAAAAAGAAGTATCTGATGACAGTTTGAGAAAAATTATCCAGTGTGGTTAGATCAAAATATATGTTGCGATATCTCATTAGAATCGCCTCCCCGAGGCGATTCTAATGAGATGTCACAACATATATTTCAAGAAAAAAAAATATATAAAAAATTCTCTTGAAATTGAACTATAAATATGTCATATTTTCAAGCCCCCTCCCCCACACACATACATTTCGGCACCTCCCAGCCCCACCAGTTATCCAGAGCCCCACCAGTACGTGATGGTCTGGATCCGGGCCTGGTGTGTGAGTATGGCCCTTTCAATACTGGGCCAAATAAGGTAATGAAAGGCTGTTCGTTTTGGTAGGAGAGAATTCTGCCTCCAGCGGACTTGAACCCGGGTCAGCGCTAAACTCACCGACTTACCGGGGCTCCCACGGTTGACAGCAGTATGACAATATGTGAAAGGCTTGAAAATAACTGAGAAACTGCTACTTATGTCTAAAATTTATTTTCCATCTAATTACACGCAGATAAACTTAACAAACACAACAATCGTATAAAAGTGATAGTAACAACTTGTATCTTAACATGGAAATAATTATCTGAAAATCTGATTTAGCACTTTTGTATTTACAAGTTAAAACAATCATGTATATACATAATCACATGTGAGTTATGTCACGAGAAAGGTCCTTAGACCATGTGTAAGTAGTAAAGACGGATGCCCAGCCTGATCTGAGTCCTCGCCGGGCGCACATGCCTCTTCGTAGGTTTTGTCGTGCCCCGGCTCAAAAATATCTTTTTCCACGTTTTCCCTGAACGTCACAACCTTGTTTTTTTCACCTCACAGATTCCCCAGGATTCATAGACCCCTGATAAAGAGGAACACTTTAATGAGACTGCGCAGGTTAGTCCGAGTCTTTGAAATTCGCACGTGACCTATGGTACTATTTCAAGTGACATCAGCTCAATTAATTAGGTTTCTCGTTTGTGCGTCTGTCAAGACTGATATACATGAGGCGCCATTTTACTATTTATTGCACTTATTTCATATATATGAAAATTCGATATTCAAAATTTGATTTCTGCAAAATGTATGCTCCAACATGCAAAAAGTATTGATCTCAAGAACTTGGTTTCTTGATACCATGATGTTGAAAAAAATTTTGGCATCAAAATATAGTTTCGATTTACTGAAGAAAAAAAGTGTTCAATTCCGTAATCTCAAGATTCAATATTTGATATAAAAAAGAGACAATGAACAGTAAAATGGTGCCCAATAGATATACTACTTATGTCTGTTTAATATGCAATCTAGGGGAAAATAATCACGATTATTACAACAATATTTGATACAATGATATATTATGCTAAAAGAATTTAAAAAAATAGCTGCACGAGAAATAATCTATCTAGGGTGTAGCTAGGGACATCTACGTGATGTACACAATCATATTTCCTACTCTCTGGAGGGAAATCTAGGGATTCTGCCCCTAAGATAGTTTATATTGTCATGTCTGTTGGCAACAGGTACTGATAGTTTGGCCTGTACAAAATCTCAACAAGCAAATACGCAGATGCGTGTTGAAATTTTGTCAATTTGACAAAATTTCAATACGCACCTGCGTATTTGCATACAGGTAGCTACACCCTTGTCTAATGATATACGAAAGAGACAGTTAGACTTCAAGATAACGAGGAGTCATAGGTATAATCTATGGATAATTTTACATATACAACTGAATGTGCCCCTTATCTGTTCTATTGGACAGTTACCTACAAATAATAGTAACTGAACGTCCATAGTCTCTGAGAAGCTAAAACTCAGCAAAGAGGAACTAGAGAAGAACTATCTTAAATACTTCAAAACCCCTCCATATCCAGAACTCTGGGTATGCGCAGGAATACCTGTGCAAAGGCAGTTAAGAGCTATTAAAAAACAACCTATAATACAAACCAAAGACACACAAGATCTATATCAACAAGTACATAGCAAGTTCATTGTGCAGTAATATGTATGTCTAAAACATTAACAAATCAACAAAATGCAAGGCATTTTTGGTGTAAACAAAAATTTCATTTTCATACATCTTCCTTTTCACTTATTCAACAGATGTTACAAGGAAAACTTCTAGAAGCACAAAAATATGGCACAATATTTTTTAACACAGACTGATGTATTAGATCTTTTGTTTCACACTCACCCTTTGCATCTGATTCAGATCAGCTTGCACCAGAGCTCTAGATAAGAGGGGGTATTTGATGATAATGAAGGATAATTTTTCTTATTTCTCATTGAAACCATATGTTGTGACCCCTCATCTGAACCGTCTCGACGAGACGGTTCAGATGAAGGGTCACAACATATGTTTTTATGCAGAATTAACGAAAATTATCCCTAACTATCACCAAATACTCCCTCTTATCTAGGGCTCAGTTGCACTCTCTTTAAAGTGAAATCTACTCTTTAAAGTGATAATTCTGCACTCCAGATAATAATAATTTTGAGAAAGTTGCAGTTTAATTTCCATGAAACTTTTATTATGACCCTTATGTTACCTAAGCCTGTATCTGGAGATTTGGATAATGAATAATGCCCCTGTCCATTCTTGGGTCATAAACAAGAATTGGTGAACATACCCCTGAGCCAGTATACCCCAATGAAAGTCTGCTAAGACTGAGCACCTACTCTTTTTTAAATATTGTTACTATTAACAATAATTATGACAGATGTTTTACGTAGCTTGCAAGCAAATCCTTAAGGTGCACGAACACAACGAAAGTAACTGTCATTTTTATTTTTGCCTCCCATCTCAATACAAGTCGACTCTTAAAGAGAAGAATTTGGTCCTTTAGGGGGAAATTCTTTCTTTTAAGTGTAGACCCCATTTTGGAAGGGCTTTATCACCCAGGAAAGCACTCATGAGTTATCTTTCTTGAAATTATGGCAGAAAAACGCGGTGCAGTGCCCACTCACCTCAAACTCAACAAGCCATACAGATACAGTAACAAACAGTACAGATTCAATATACACTGAGCCAGCTCAGCTTGATCTATCAGACAGTACTGTTGACCTTTGACAAGCAACAGTTCTGAGCTCCAGATAAGAAAGGATAATAGGGATAATGAAGGGATAATTTTCCATATTTCTCCAAAAAGTCATATACTGTGACCCCTCATCAGAACCGTCTCGCTGAGACCGTTTTAATGAGGGGTCACAATATATGTTTTCATTGATAAATAAGAATAATTATCACTGAATTATCCTGGATACCCCACCTTAACTGGAGTTCTGCAAGCTATTTTCAGATATGAATTGCACGTGAATGAGCCCACTTCTTCAGATACCTAACACTGAAATGGTTAAGCCTTCTTGCTTTCCTACATATGCTTGGCAAACTGCCATGTGCCCATCAAGCCACGTGCATTACACGTGACTATTAGTTACATACTGCATAACCCCTTACAGATCCTCAAAGGACAACATTTCCTTCCACAGTGGGTAGTCCTGCATTATAAAACCCCATTCAGACAGGAATTTCTGGTTAACAATATAATTTTCCTGTGTAATGTCTCTGATGGCCAGCATTCTGTCAAATATTTGTGCTAAACGGCGGCCGGGGTTGGGAACTGTCTTTGTGAGATGGTATTGTAAACATTCTACAAACTTGTCCTGTAATGTCTGTATTTTCTCCGGCTCCAGTAACTCACAGCGATCTGAAATTAGACAAATTAAATGAAATGCTGTTTTACTATCTTACATAGTTTATATCTATTATGAATTTTTGAAATGAAAGTATCACAAAATCAAGTTCATTTTTATATCAAGAAGATTCTGTTATCAAAATCGAATTATTTCTATCTGAAAATGCGACTTTTGATTTCAACAATAACCTCATTTGTTTAAAATCAAAAGGCAGATTCATCTCCAGAAGGTTGGTAAAAGTATCTCTATCTCTGTGAAAACCTAATTGAATAGGATCTTTACAGAATAGTAATAGGAGAGACTTACATCAACAATATTGGATTAAATTTCAGTAATTAAAGGAAGTGTAATGATATTCGGTAGCCAAAGGTTTCCCAAATTTTGAAGGTTCATGTACAACAAGATCTAAATTATCAAATGACCTGACAGCCCGGAAAACAAAGTTATGAAGTTACAATTTAGTTGAACCTTTCAAAAGTTTTCATCTCAAATGTCAACTCAAAAAGAAAAATATCTTCTCATATTACAAGAGATACCTCATTTTGGCCAACCATTGTTTATATATACCCCTACCAGATAAAGTCACTTGCTTTCATCCCCTCTATATAAAGATTTTGTTTAAAACTGTTATTGATCATGTCTGCTACTCATATATAGCAAACTCACCAGTAAATGTGATCAGAATCACTCTAATGATTGAGATCTCTTCCAATGTTGGTGCCAGCTTCTTCATTGTGTCTGAAAAAGCCATAACTCTGTCACAATATTCCTGGCCAAAGAACTTAGCCATGTCAGTTTTATGCCCGCTGATGCCTGTTTCTAGACCACCACACACACCAAGTCTGTTATTCATAGCTGGGAAATGCCCAAACATCCAGAACTCCATATGGGCCCCTGAAATGATACAAAACTGTCGAATGAGATGCTATGTATCACAATCTCAACTAGTCTAAGATACAGTGTTACATGACTTTGCAAGGCTTTTAAAATGCTGCTAATTTATAACTGATTTCTCTTCAAACCTACAATTGTCAATTACGTGCAACTGTCAATTACCAACAAAAAGAGGAAAGCAAAATTCCGCCACAAACATTTTGACTAATTTGAAAGGCTACGTCAATCATTAGATACTTTCATTTTTTTCTTACATATTATCAGATGGATTTTACCCTTGTGCAAATGAACAATTTTATCACATAAGTAGCAATGGATATGAAGATGCTACACATTTGAAATTAAAGAAAACTTGTCAGTTCCCCTTATTTTGATAAATATTCTGTTTACTTACAGCCTTTATTTTCGTCTACAAACAGACACCAATAATCAAGTTCCTTCCAACTGAAAGTTGTCAAATAGCCCGTGCCAAGCCTAAAAGGCTAACTGCTACATGTAACCTAACCTATTTGGCGAGCCTTAGTCATCAAAGAGTTAAAGAGAAGTCTTGCATGTGGCTACCTATTTTGAATATACCGTATACGCGGTAATTTTCGCGGGTTCAAATTTTCGCGGTTAAGTGTAAAAAACATAAGCATTATTTATCGCGATTTTTAATTTTCGCGGTTAGCAACATGCGTGAAAAGCAAAACTACTTTTTTTCACTTGAGCTAGTTCGTTCATTAACCTGCGGCAGGGCTGCCGCAGGTTAATGAAAGAACTGGCTCAAATGGAAAGCACCAGCAATTACCGAAGCCAACAGAAACAAAATATAGGAACACTGTGTCTACAGAAGATACTTCGTAAGAAACAGGAAATTATTTAGCGAGTTTAATATTCGCGGTTTCTAAGTGACCGCAAAATACCGCGAAAAATGGAACACCGCGAAAATTACCTTGTATACGGTACCTATTTCTGAAAGATTTTGTATATACCTTTTAAAAGTTTGGACACATCTTTGGGGTTAAGTGCCTTGAATCCTGGAATAATCTTCGCATAGTTGACAAACTGTGCAATATTACTCTCCATCATTTCACCCTTTCTGTTAAAATGTACCAGTCTATCATCTAAGTCTATACCAGTCTCGGCAAAAATTTGTTGGTATTCCTCTGTTGATAAATTGTCTGTTGTCCCAAACATTTCTCCAAACATCTCTTGCTTTTTTGTGTAGTTCTCCTGGTATGTAAAAAATGGTATATTTATATTATCTAATCTCCAAACTATACAACACTATTTCGGGTACAAATTTGCAGGTTTTACACTTAAGATTAAATGGACTCAACGTGACCAGACTAAAAGATCCACTAAGCTATGTTTTTCAGTCAAAATATGAAACAAGTAATAATTTTGTCTTCAAAACATAACATTTTAAAAAGTCAGTTGAAACGACTGATAGAAAGTTTTCGATACAAACATTATATTCTTCATTGATTATATGAAATGCTGAATAAACAAATGTTATTCTATTTTAACCACAATTATGCTGAGGCACAAAGAGCGAGGACAAACTTCAGGTGCACGTATATCAAATAAGTTCTGAAAAGCTAGATCCTTCGGAAGCCAGAAACAGCTAAAAAGCAAAAATAGCAAATTCGGTTTGATCGAGTCTGTAATATTTATTTCTGTTGATAATGGATTTTGGATTTACTGTTTTCTAATGCTTGTGAATGGTCATGCACAACTGCATATCAGAGCCCTAGATAAGAGGGGTATTTGATGATAACTGAGGGATAATTTTCTTTATTTCTCATTGAAAACATATGTTGTGACCCCTCATCTGAACCGTCTCGTCGAGACGGTTCAGATGAGGGATCTCAACATATGTTTTTATGCAGAATTAACAAAAATTATCCCTAATTATCACCAAATACCCCCTCTTATCTAGGGCTCTGGCATATACAACGTCCATCCAATGGACTGAGCCCACACAGCTTTAACTGAAACTAAAGTTAGCAAACCAAATACTTACATATATTTCATACTGTTTCGATTCCAGTTTATCTGCTTCACCGTAGAGCTTTCTAAGTTGAGGGTACAATGCTTCTTGACAGGATAAGAGAGCGTCCAAGAGATTTTCTAGTTCTTCATTCCGCTGAAACGCTGGACTCTTTGGAGATGGTGTCTGTCTGCTGAAGTGTTTGTCCAGTTCTGAAAGAAAATGAAGGGAAAAGATGATAAACTGGTACTTGTAGCTCTTCAATCGATCTGTCATTAATAATTTAAATTGTGATAAGGCTCTCTTGCAAGCCTATAGAATAATTTCGACACACTGACAGTGATAATACCATGAAACAGAAAATACCCAGTGTGTGTGTGCGCGCGCATGGGCGTGCATGCGTGCGCGCGCACGTGCGTGCGTGTGTGTGTGAAACTACACTACAATAAAATTCCCGATTTTTTTCATTAAACAATGATTTCATTATCTTTTATTTTGTTCATATTATTGTGGATATAGGAACAGGGCTGATTGCTCAGACCTAGTTTAAAGGTAACCTCGATTTAGTCTGTATGACTAAACATACTAGATATGAACGCTCCGACCATAAAGATAAGCAAATTGTTCCTTTGTTGTTACATCTATTCACTACATTGTTATACCAGTGAAAACATGCAAAGGTCGTTTACTGCATATACATCCACGCCGTCTGGTCAGAATTTTTACTGTTCACACAAAACATGTACAGACCCTCAGAAATCTACAGGCTCAAAATGGGACTCTTCCTAAATATCAACGACTCAGGGGCAAGTTTAAGTACTCACAGTTTGCGGGTATTAACACTTAAAACCCCAAAAATGAAAATAACTGAGTTTGCAAACAGTGTAGATCCCGATGAGGTGGCACATAATGAGCCACTTCATCTGGTTTTACACTGATTCTTTGCCCTATAAATTTTGAGCTCTCACCATCATATGACCTGGACGAAACATTTTAGAAATTCAACAGACTAAATCTTGTCGTCTTCTGTTTTTGCATTTAAGGGTTAAATCTTTCGGCGCCAAAGTCGCAAAAATGCGACTTTGCAAACAGCGTATATCCAGATCAGCCGGCTCTTAAAAGAGCCGTCTGATCAGGATCTACCCTGTTTGTCATTCAAATATGAACTTAAAAAGCCTGATTTTATGAAAAATGTCTTTAGATTGTTAAAATTTCCAATTACAAATCTGTCGTCTGATGATTTGAGCAGACGAAAATTTGTCGTCTGAAAAATTTGGCGCCGAAAGAGTTAACCGCCATTACAGATGTGAAAGTACCAACCTGAAATGTCCAAAAGCCCATCTAGTGCGTCCAGGGAGATGCCTGAGTCTGGTGAGGGTAGGAAGTCCGATTCTGTGCCGGGTTCTTCTTTAATAACTGGGCTGACCGGTAACATAACTGCCGCATTCTTGCCTTCCATTGCCTTAGCTTCAACTATCGCCTTGGTCCTGATCGCTATGGAGTACCGACCTCTGCGAACTCCTGAAAATATGGAATAAAAGTCGTCTTACCACTAGTTTGATACTATTTCTGAACGCAAATTACGGAGAATTAAACTGAATGAAAGGCTAAGAGAGTATCTAGGGGCATACGTTTTGAGACACTAGTTTAGGCTATATCAAATGGGAGAAGGAAAGAACAGATGGGATAAACTCTTCTCCTACCATAGGCCAATATCAGTAGGACGACTCATGATCAACCTTAGGTGCAGCCAAGATCCCGAGAAATTTTCGGGAAGATCGCGAAAAACTTTCTGGTCATAATACGCACGGTAAACAGTATACATAGTCAAATACTTATAGCTCCAGACAATTGCAAATAGCGCAGACCCAGTTACGAGCTCATGGTGAGCCGCCACATCTGGATCAGAACTGTTTGCCATTTAGTCTTTAAATTCTCAAATTTTTAGGTACGACTAAAGATTTTTTTAAATTTTAAAGACATAATTTTGTCGTCTGCTTTTTGCAGCATTAAGGGCAACTTCTGCTCCATCTTAAGGGTTAGCTTCTGGGCGATCTAAATACAGCATGCGCAGCTCTTCTTCAGTTTATGGATCTGAACATAAAGACAGTCGCACGAAAGGTATGCAATAGCTCGATATGAATGACCTTTCGTGTCTGCCACAAAGATGTATGGGTATTATATCCAATTTTGGAATAAGATGTCGGACAAAGCTTGGAAGAAACCTGCCGAGGTAGCCCGAATGAAAATTTCCCAGCTTTTCCCGCGAGATATGCGACTGTTTGCGACGTATGGCCGTATTCGAATGGACGTTCCGTGCTTCACCATTCTTAGCGTAAAGCACTTTTTCTACAGAAAAAAAGTGCTTTACGCTAAGACTCGTGACTCATTAAACGCTCAGTCGAATACGGCCAATGAAAATGTACAGCTGTGTAAACTAACCTCCTTTTGACATGCCCAAGGTGAAGCATTTCTTGAGACGACAGGCTGAACAGTTGCCAAGCTTCTTGTCAATGATTTCACAGTCGTTGTCTTTGAGACACTTGTAGTTCTGTTTGTGGATTAAGGCTCGACGGAAAAAGGCCTGAAACATTTTAACATGGTTGTTAAAGGGACATTTGAGCCGCGACGTGACAAAACCAACAATGTGGTCGTGCGTCCAGCGCAGACTCAGATCAGCCTTGGCATCCGCCCAGTCTGATCAGTCTTCGCTTTCCGCATGAAGGTAGCTTAGTCCCTCAGCTACCCTTTAAGCGCTTAGCAAAAAGTATGATCAGACTGGGTGAATGCCCAGGCTGATCTGAGTCTGCGCTGGGCGGACGACCACATTGTTTGTTTTCTTGTGTCGCGGCTCATTTCTCTTCAAAAAATAAACTGCTTGAAGTCTGAGTAACATCATTACAAGCTGATGAGGACATTTTTTTCTCCAAAGTTTCTTTTTTCCACAAACGAGAAAGAGAAAACAAAAGAAATCCCATAAGAATCGCTTCAGAGATTGGAATCTACCCACCGGGCACATGACGTCAAAATGACGTCGTTGCGACGTCATTACGTCGCATCGACGTCAGACGACGTCATTTCAACGTCATGTGCCTGCTGGGTAATGAGATCCCGTTCGATTCTAACGAGCTACTAACAGTTTTATAGACCATAAGATGGAGAAAAAGTCTCCAAAATGTGATAAATATCTTACGTTTTGGCTTTACATTCATTCGTCATAGATGTTGGGATGATTATAAATCATATAAAACTTCATAGTTAGGCTTTTAAAAGACTGGAAGTTGAAGACAATAGTAAATGGATGTATGACGATCGTATAAAAGCTGATAAGAAAAATTACCTTGCAGGCTTCGCATGTGATTACTCCGAAGTGAAAACCAGTAGCCACACCACCACACACTTTACAAGGCGGTAGTGGTACAGTGGTGTACTGTGTCGAAGCTGTGGTTCTCTTGGCTCCTGTCCCAGCCTGCGTCTTCTTGTTTCCGGTGCCTCGTTTTCGTTTCGCTGGCGCGGTAATTATTTCTATCTGGGTAACTTCTGGTAGAATGTCATTGTCCTGTTGAAGTGGAATTTCATATTCTACAGATTGTAGAAGGTCAATGTCCGACTGCATCAGAAAATCCTGCGAGTCAAAGCTGAGTACTTCCGTCATGTTGTTGTATCCTCTGTATAACTGCGGCTGGTAAAATTCTGAAGAATAAATATTTCCGTAACCATAATAATTATCATAATACCGATAATCTAAGTGGTCAGTTAGGCCATTTCTCCACACATCTCCTTCCCAACCAAAATTTCCTTGCTTAAATCCGCCCGCCCAATCATAGTTCTCATGTTTTATCGCGTTCTCCCAGCCAAACCGTTCTTGCTTCACCAAGTCGAACCGGGAACTACCAACCGACGGTGCGCTGATGCGGCATTTTGTACATGCGTTACCACAGTAACCAACTGGCTCCTTTTTTACGCGTTTGAGATCAAACTTAATGTCTTCCACACTTTGTTCGTGCATGCGTTTGTCGCCCATAATTGTTATGATATTTATTCAAAACGTTCAATATGCTGATTGAAAAAAAATGTTTTCATTTAATTCGAATGTCAGAATCCGGCTCCCAAGATAAGATCACGGTATGGAGAATTTACTATGAATGAAGAGTGTATGAGAAAAAGAGTCCCTATATATAAAAGCATCATAAGATGGCGGTCATGAGTTAAACCATGTGATGACGCCATACTATAAGTACAGATAAAAACCTTCTGATTTAGATCTACTACCATCAAGTCAAAACAAAAATGTTCGTACCAAATGACATTTTCCTCGTCAGGAGTACCTACGTACTTTTATTCTCGGCTCCTACCAGCATTTACTCTCTCTTCCTTAGACTAACACTTTTTTTTTCAAAGAGTTTTATAAAAACAAAAAGGTCATGTCAACTATAACAAATAGGTCACCTATAAATCCAAACAGCGATAAAAAAAACTGACCTTCAAATTTTTCCGTTATCTCGAAAGACCAACATTGACATACATAGATTGACACTAAGTCTGAAAATACAGTTTAATCCAATGCTACATTTTTACTGACTCGGTTATGATGCAGAAAGTCACCGGAAGGTCTTGAGTTCGCGGCTAACCGTCGCCATCCGACGACTGGAAAACTCTCTCTGTCAACCCAGCAGTAAATGGGTACCTTTTCCGAATCAGGGAAGGCTAAGGCAGCGAAAGGAGAGAGTTGGGCTCCGCCTTTCATCAGCTGTGCCCAAGACACGGTGGATCTCTAACCCCCACTGCCCCAACGCTATTAGGCTATGGGAAACCTTTACCTTGTTAACCTTTATATTATTACTTTCAACCTTACGGTTAAACGTTTTACACAAGGACACGTGTTCTGTGAATTCTTGTTTACTACCCTTGGCGATGAAACCCTTCCAAACAGAAATCTTCTCTTACAGAAAGGAACTTGTACTTAGAAGAGCAAACTGTTTCTTTTAAGAGTTAACCTATTTGAAAACGGGGACAAATTTTTAACGGTCCAATTATCACCCCCCCCCCACACACACACACACACACACACACACACACACCGCCCGCCCCTCTCCACCTCTTTTGTGACGTATAGCAATGTGGTTTGCGCTGTCTGACATGTAAGTGTCTTTTACAGAGGTGAAGCAGGCTTTGACCTATTCAACTGTCTACGCCTATCATTTGACAAGAAAACTAATTGTCTTCCTGTCCGATTGTCTGAATGAACAACTGATTTTTTCGAATGTAGTACAATCGGAACACCGCTCGGCCAATTCACGGAATTGACCGAGCGTGCTCCGATTGGGCTGTAGTAGTTTTCTTGATTCTGTGATGATTCCTCTTTGTGACCTTGGCGAAAACGCCTTATCTTTTCCTGACGACTATTTTGGTTTGTTTTTACTCACTGGCTTCTTATCTTAACTAAGATTTCGTGACAACAATTAGCATACACCCCCGCCTGAAGTATCTAGGAAAAGTGGCGAGCACGATTTAAATTAGGACTCGGGTCGAAGTACATTTGCATATTGGCTAAGAGACCTGGGCGACTTTCAAGAGATGTTCTGTTTACGAAACGGAACCATCTCCCTCAGTCATCCGCAATACTGAAATGGATGCAAGAATGATTTTGGGGTCTCAAAAGCGTTTGAGTGTTTCTGGTTGATCATAAATGGTTCAAAAGGTTAAGGAAAATTAATTACCAGAGGGCCAATGGCCCTATATCGCTCACCTGAGCACTGAGGTTATGTTGGAAAAACAGCAACAAAACCACATGCCCAACAGCAATAAAAAAATATGAAAATCTTGCCTTTCGGTTGCCATGGCAACCAATCAAAATCAGGGATTTAGGCAAAATTCATATGGCTGGTAGAGGACTACTCCAGAAACATTTCTGTAAAGCTTTATCAAAATATCTGCAGTAACACAGAAACAAATACAATATTTCCAATTTCCCCATTGTAAGTCTGTGGAAACTCTAAGTTGCCATAGCAACAAATTCACATCAGCAACGGTAAAATAAAACATAATTTAGAGAGAGGCTAATGTAATTGACATGTATGCAAAGTATCACCTTCATCCCTTTTATGGCTTCTGAGGAAAAGATTTTGTAATATTTTCAAAAATTTACCCTTTATTTTGCCATGGCGACCAATCAAATTCAGCAAAATTCATATGAATCATAGAAGACTACCCAAGGAACATTTTTATAGAAAACAATTCTAAATAACTGGTGTGAGACAGCAAAAATTGCCAATTTTCACCTTCCCCATTATAAGTCAATGGAAACTATAAGTTGCCATAGCAACCAGAGTTCTTACGGGATTGGAAGAAAAAAAAAATTTATGTAGAGGCTAATGTCATTTACATGTATGCAAAGTATCAGCTTCATACCTCTTATGCCTTCTGAGGAGAAATTTTTTGAATATTTTTGTCTAAAATTTACCCTATATTTTGCCATTGCAACCAATCAAATTCAGCGATTTGGTCAAAATTCAAATGAATCGTAGAAGACTACTCAAGAAACATTTCTGTGGAATAAAAATCCAAATAACTGCAGTGAGATAGCAAAAATTGCCAATTTCAATTTTCTCCATTATAAGTCAATGGAAATTATAAGTTGCCATAGCAACCAAACTGCTGGAGCAATTGCCATGAAAAACAGTAATTCTATGGAGGTTAGTACTAAGATCATTTCTGTAAAGTTTGAGCTTTATTGGCCACAGAGTTTCTGCGGAGATGATTTTTTAATATTTTTCTATTTTTAATTATTCGGTTGCTATGGCAACCAGTCAAATTGAACATTTTGCCGTAATTTAATATGGCTGGTTCGGGACTACTCATGGGACATTTCAATGAAAGTTCTGTCAAAATATCTGCAGTGACATAGCAATAAATGCAAATTTTCCATTTTGCCATTGTAAGTCAATGGCAACTTTAAGTTCCCATAGCAACCAAACTGCTAAAGCGATTGCCAAGAAAAACAGTACTTTTATAGAGGCTAGTACCAAGATCCTTTCTGTGAAGTTTGAGCTTTATTGGTTGCTTAGTTTCTGAGGAGATGATTTTTGAATATTTTTTCTATTTTTTATCATTCGGTTGCCATGGCAACCAGCCAAATTGTGCAACTGACATTAATTTCATGTGATTGATAGAGGACCACTCAAGGAACATTTCTGTAAAAGTTTTGTCAAAATATCTGCAGAGACATGGCAATAAATGCAAATTTTCGATTTTTCCCATACAAGTCAATGGAAACTTTAAGTTGCCATAGCAACCAAAGTTTTGAAGCGATTTGGATAAAAAACAGTATTATTGGTTCCCCCTGCCTATAGATGCTATATATGAAACTTGGTTACAATGGGCCTTGTAGTTTCAGAGGAGATGTCGTTTGAAAATGTTGACGGACGACGGACGCGACGTACGACGTACGACGGACGACGGGCGACGGATGCCTGCCTATACTATAAGCTCATCTGTGAGCCTTCGGCTCAGGTGAGCTAAAAAAAGCTAGCTGAGCCAGACTCCAACTAAACGGCCTCTGAAAATGAAAAAAAAAATTAAAAAAAAAAATAATAACCATCTCGCATACTGTAAACCGTCGTACAGCTTTATTTGTTTATTTTTTATTATTTTTTATTATTATTATTTTTATTTTTTTTTGTTCATGTGTCCGCCAGTCTTTTCATTTGCGGTATATCTAAAACATTCCAAAACCAGAGCACACGAAAGAGCGGACAAATTGTGCTTGTTTTATAGACATAAGTGTTACTGTTTCACTGTGTTGGTTTACTCAGCCTGTATTTTCATTGATCTGTTTAAAACATTCATTTGTCGCTAAGAAACGTGAATGAATATGTAAACACTTGGGGAAAAGTTTGTATTAACCTACCTACTTAAAAATCTGCTGATAATAATTTATAAAATGTTTGAGATCAACTGGGTCAGACCAGGTAAATGGTTTTCCGTAGAACAGCCAGGAACGCAGCTAGGGGCTTCTTTGTTTTAATCGTCCTTGAGGGGATGTCTAGGGGCTGAGCCCTTAAGATACTGGTATTTCATGCTGGTTGTGTGGTTTGGTAGATTTATTGAACCATAGTCTAATATATGAATTTAACCAGGCAAATACGCAAGGTGTCAGTTTGGTAAAATTCCAATACGCGCCTGCAAATTTGCACACAGGCAACCACGCTCTTGTCAGCTATATGCAGAGGGTGGTTTTGCGCCTTGTTCGATATTTTCAATAGACGTGGGAAAACGTGCATGCTCTGACCATTTTGCATGTGCGATGGCTGGTCTAAGCATACGCAAATCGCTTGTCCCTTATGACAGGACAAAATTAGCTTGAACTTGTTAAAGTTTTAACGAAAGTGGTAGAAATGTAAACATAAATGCACAAAAGTAAAAAAGCAAACAGAGGCACGCTCAATGAGCCGCACTTAAAGTTTATTTGCCTTTCCATTTTGTCACAAAAGGTTCAACTTGTTGAAATTGTACAAATTGTACTGTATGCGCCGCGACACGCACAAAATAGATGCCTTTAAATTCATGCAGTCTAGTGAGTTCAAGGTGGTAATACCACTTTCCCTACCAGGGCTCTCGACCGAGCCAGTCAATTACCATAGGTGCAAACAGAGGCTGTAGACCGAAACAATCGACAGCAACATCAGCTCGGTCTTCAGCGTTTAACAGTGGTGTCATTTTTGGCATTGGTAATGCTAACGAGTAACGACCTAATTCTCGGTCGACAGCCATTGAATATTACCGTCTCAGTCGACAGCTCAGGTAGATAAAATGGTAGTACCACCTTGTACCTATACGGAGAATTCGGTCGTATGCATTACCAATAACAGTAAATTTGTTAATGGTTGTCGAATCAGATGATACTGCTGTCGATTGTCTTGGTCGACAGCACTTGTCTGAATGTATGGTAACTGACTGGCTCGGTCAACAGCACAAGTCGAGAAATTGGTATTAACAGATAGCACCGACGCCCAAAAGACTCCCGTGGGGCAGCTCATATTTTCAAAGGATGGACAGAGCAGAGCGAAAATTGTCAACAGAACACGAACGTAATTTAGCCGCGACACGAGAAAACCAGCAATGTGGTTGTGCGCGCAGCGCAGACTCAGATCAGCCTGGGCATCCATGGAGGTAGCTTAGACCCTTAGCTACCTTAAGCCCTTAGCAAAGAGTCCGATCGGACTATGCGGTTGCCCATGCTGATCTGAATCTGCGCTTAGCGCACAACCACTTTGTTGGTTTTCTCGTGTCGCGGCTCATATACAGGAGCAGGTGAGACAAACTTGCCCATCTCTATCCATATAAATATTCCATGCCTATCCGATGTAGGAAACCTGATACCTGAAACGGTAGGCAGAATATACTATGGTAAATCAAAACATGACCTGAATAAATTAAGACCTTTGGCTCGTCGGAAAATCCGGATTAGTAATTCAAAGGGCAAATTCTGGGCCGAATCTTGTAGCGACTTGGGCTAAGTGTTGTGTATATTTAGTAGCCAAATAGCCATGAATGCGACTAAAGCGTTCCCACAGGTGTGCATTTACTTAAGATTATTACTATTATTGTTTATCATTATTATAAAATTATTATTATTATTATTATTATTGTTCTTATTATTATACTGTATAAAGCATTTTATGATATCATTAGAATCGACTTAGATCATAAAATCATGTCTGTATATAAAACATATACCAGAAGTTTTGTTCCCCAATTACGGTTTAATACCCTAATTCTTTATAAGGGGCGTACTTTGAAGACTACTCCAAAGTCTCCATATAAAATATCTTTAGCCCCTTGTAATCACAACTACCTCTTCTGAGAAAGGCATTTATAATCGCCTTTCTCTGACAAGGCAGGTCCAATGAGAGAACTCAAGTAAATAAATGAGGGACAACATCACATGCTTAATCACTGTGTCCATTCGTGTACGCCTATAAATGCGAGTTGGAGCAGTGTACGCCGAGTTAGAAGAAAACAAGTCTCGGAAATGTCATCGTGGCTCTTAAGTAAGTTAATTTATCAGGGCTTTTCATCATCTAAATGTAATAAACTATTATGAGTGTATCTGTTGCTGAATAACCTTTCAGACAGATATAGTTTCACGTAAATGCAATGTTCGATTTACAGAATATTTAGCCAAATCAGTACATCCTTTCAAGCGAGAGTGCCTTTACTGAAAAAGAATTCAGTATTTCTTAACAAATACATGTATCTTTTGATTGATAGGGCCCTTGCTAGTAAGGCAGATATATATTGAAGCTATTGTAATACATGAATTTGTCAAAACCTGTCCGCTTTGAATATAGAAATCATTTGTAGGCAGGCTGTAATCGTTTGAAGTGCACGCCGAGTTGCAAATACATAATTAACGAAAATACGGCGAGTTGGAGAACCCATGTACGCCGAGTTTAAGCTTTTTTGTCAAAAAAGGTGTACGCCTAGTTGGAGTAAAGTACTGCTCTGTGTGTGTGTGTGTGTTTTTAAAAATGCCAATAAATTTAGTTGCAGATGTCTAGCTGACATTGCTTTGTACTGATAGTGTTTAAAATACCAAAAGTAAAAAGTATGCAAAGATCAGGCACTGAAACAATCAAAATCCAAATCCAGCCCTCAAACCATAGTTGGAAACAACTAAGATTACAAATAATCAAGATACAGAGAACATATGGCCAACCGAGTGAGCAGCTTGTTCCCAAAAGGTGGCCACTCAGCAACCCAAACCGAACCATAAATAATAAGAACATACATAAGGTAAAACATCACAAATACTCTGACACCAAAAACAGGCAACAGAGAACCACAACAGAACTACCGCCTTGGAACGGTCAGTAATGAATTACTGGGGGGGGGGGGGGGGCTTAAATCGATTTTACAGGCCCAACCTCACCCTCAGTTTCTGAAGTGGTACAAAACATTTAGTTGGTCGTTCGGTTCGCATGATAACCCTCTAACTCGTCAATGAATCATCACGGTAAACACATAAATCAAATTTCAACACCATGAAGAAGCAAAGACGAGGACTCAACAGATACAACGGGCCGTCTGACAGGTGGAGATCCCTGTCCTGCCAAACAACCCCACTGGAAATCTGAAGCAAAAGAAGGTCACCAGTTGAGCCCCGGTGGACCAAGCAACAGACAAAAAGGCTCCGGTCCCAACCAACTAAAATATATAGCTTTAGGTCGGGGCCATCATAGAGTCTGACGACCGATCCCCCGGTGTGCAATTAAAGAGTGCAGCAAAGTTATCAACCGTGATTGGGTTAATCACTAAGCATGCAGACTGTCGCATAACATTTAAATTATAGCCAATACGTTTGTGACGTATTATAATTTTTCGGAATTGATCAGAAAAATCAGTCCTACCCTTAATCTTTTTGAATTTGTATACTAAGTCACCATAAAATTCTGGTTCCGATAGGCCTTGGTGTAAAAGAAATTTTAATCCGACATCAAATTTTGAAACCAATTCATGGTGTCTGCGATAGAATTTAGAAAAAGCCTTTCTAAGCTTATGATACCGATAGCCCTGTTGAAGAAGTTTAGCAGTTAAACATTTATTACGAGCATTAAAGTCATCTACATGACTACACACTCTAGCAAATCTTATAAGTTGAGAAATATACACTCCATAAGAGGGACGACGTGGAACGTCACCATCCAAAAATGGAAAATTAACTATATCAAAGTCAAAGTCATCACGTTTATCATAAATTTTAGAAGATACAAAACCGTTAGAAATAGATAGATGTAAATCCAAAAAGGGGGCCTCGGTATCTGAAGTATTAGCTTTATTCAATTTAAGTTCAGGTGGGTAAATTTGGTTAAAAGTAAAAAGTATGCAAAGACCAGGAACTGAAACAATCAAAATCCAAATCCAGCCCTCAAACCATAGTTGGAAACAACTAAGATTACAAATAATCAAGATACAGAGAACATATGGCCAACCGAGTGAGCAGCTTGTTCCCAAAAGGTGGCCACTCAGCAACCCAAACCGAACCAAAAATAATAAGAACATACATAAGGTAAAACATCACAGAAACTCTGACACCAAAAACAGGCAACAGAGAACCACAACCATGCTTTCAAAATAAGGATTATCAATATTCAGAAGATCGTCTAAATATCTAGAGGTTGAGTTAAATGCCTCAATGATATCAGCTTGATTATCAACAGAAAGAGAAGTCATGAAATCTCTTTCATAACAAAATAAAAACAAATCGGCCACAAGAGGAGCACAATTTGTACCCATCGGAATACCAACAATTTGTCTGTATAACTCAAAGTCAGTCAGTTGTTGTTGGCTGTCCGATTACATGTATGAAAAATCATTCTATTAGTAAATTCGACAGAATGATTGAAAATATTGTAAATAATTAAGAATCCACATTTTGTTTGTCTTCCAGATAACTGTTTGTACATAATACTCTCACTTATATTTTACTCCTCCGCCCGTTTTATGCAGAACGGTGTGTCCGTAGAAACCCTGGTAGCTTAGAATGTTATGCGCTAGCCTGCTAAGCTAGACCTCCCTGGTTCGATGAAGGGTTCAATTTTACACAGCCTTTCATCATTATCATCATCCCATGGTCCTGTTATGACTAATACTGTTAAAATGACGTAGGGTCGTAAGTCATCATACCATCAATCCACCTGTGTCCGTATATAGAGGCATGGAAATCTATACATGTGCCATAATACAGTATGAACAAACAGCGCAGACTTAGCGCAACTTGTGCATCCATGTAGTACGTTCAGAGTCTGCTCCCTTTATATACAAACTGTATTTGAAATGCATCGTAATGATTCTGATTATCTTAATGCTGCGCGTATGTCAATAGCTTAATGTAACTGGACATTAAGGAGTCTGGTTACACTGTTTCTCCGTCACTTTAATATAGGGAAGTTACTTTCGCGACTTTCTGTTTGTTTTTCCCAGATGAGGAAGCATTTCTAAAAGGTGCTCTACTCTTAAAGGAAATAAAATGCTAAGAACGGAGCATTTTTTTTTCTTTAAAAAGTTGACCCATGTCGAAAAGGGAGGTAGAGTTGCTTCCCATGAAAGGGAACCTTAAGGCGATTGTTTTTATCATTGTACAAAGGGGCACATCTTCCAGAATTTAGAAGGGCGGAAAGAATGAAAATGACATAGTTGCTTCCTCTGAAAGTGTATTCATTCACCCAAGCAAAGTATCATTTTCTAAAGAAAATGAAAGTTATTGTTATGCTAAGGAAAAGGACAATGATTTATTGACTCTTTTGCAAGACTCTTTTCTGACTGAAATTGCTTTGAAATCTCTCTCATTCGCTCTTCATTGGCAGACGCTTCTCTACATCAGATAGGTGGATACGCAAATAGTTCCTCATTCCTTTGCTTTACTCCAGGTCGGGCCACTCTGATCCCTCAATTCTTCAAAAGCAGCCTTTTTTCTTTTATTTTCGTGTCCGTCCCAATTTTCGTCTCTCCGCATATTTTCATAGAATATAATTGTCCGCACGTCTGCACAGGAGATAAATATGTTAACTGGTAGACGGTCTCGCAGATAGAATTATGTTGCAGGCATGTGCAGGGGTATTAACATTGTGTCCGAATATACATGCGCAGAAAGGCAAAGCCCTTAAAGTAGCGACTACATCCGCTTAAACTTGGTGCTTCTTACTGGGCTTGAAGGAGTGATCACCTGTTTGTTGTTTGCCCATTCTTTCTTGTTTTAAGCAGACCACAGTGCCTGGTAACAAATCCTTATCAGCCACATTGACTCAGTGTGTGGTGCTGTTTTGCGTGCACATTTACAGTTTTTCGGTTTTATAAGGCGGACGCACCCCCGATGTTCAATGACGCTGTAAGCACCAGCTGCGACTCAAATGACACTTATTTCAGCCCAGAACTGTGTATTTTCTGGTCTATTGGAAAAATGGATCGGACATTTGCCGTCCGTGGGAGTCGAACCTTCGACACTTTGCGTAAAAGGCGAATATTATCAACTAGACAAGGCCCTCCACATGGTTGGGCGGCGGGGCGGGGTGCTTAGGTGTTATACCAAATGAGTTGTGTCAAAAGAGACTGCAGCTTATAACATACTTATCAGCCTGTGCGTGTGGTTAAGGGTATAAAGCTTATTACCATGGGCAGACTGCTTTTGCACTATGTTACGCAGCCTTTTTACTCGCAGCTCAGTAAACGTTAATGGTTGGTGCTTGCTTGTTTTAGCTAGGATGCTTCGAAACTTTCTTCAGGAACAGTTTTTTTCGTATTATCACTGTACTTAAACGCAAAATGTAGCTTCCTTATTGACTCTGACTCTCTGACTATCAGTGGAATCGCGTTCAGATTGACTATTTCCTTTCAACATGTACAAAATTTGTTATTTATGTCAGGTCTGTATCAAATAAGGCTCATAAATACAGAGCATGGTACATTTTTGGTCACTAGTCTTTGAGCTTGGCGTTTATCTACTCCAACTCGCGGTACATTGTTATGTCAATAATGATCAAACTCGGCGTGCACAGGTCCTGCAACTCGGCGTGCACTTTGGCAACACCCCTGGTGCAAACAAATACAAACAGCTCTCTCAGTTTTACGATCTGCATTTTGTGACTTCGCTCTGATGGTCACAACTGGATCATTTCTTGTTACATTTTATAATTTTGGTAAATGAAGACAGTGTTTGCGTATATTTAGTACAAATTAAGACCAGTAGTAAATATTTTGACATGTTCTGCAGGGATTTGTGACGTTTCTTGTGTTATTACAAGAGGGGGTGCTTTGAAACTTTACCTGCGGCTGTAGATGATGTCTAAGACGAAAACTGTTAAGAAGAGAGGGACATAAACCTTAGTTAGCTGTTAGAACACATGACAAACACTTACCTCTCGTCCGCGAGCATTCTCTGAAGGTGTTCTAACTCGGCGTACACTGCTCCAACTCGCATTTACAGGCGTACACGAATGGACACAGTGTTAATGAAGAAATAAAATTTGATAAAAAAATCTCGCATTTATCATTCAATACTCCTCTTATCTGAAGCTCTTTGACCTTCATCAGCCAATAGAATCTGAGATAAACATTCAGGTACATCAGTACCTGATTTAATTAGGTCAGGTAAGTATGACATGTGATCGATAGGTATTGATAGTAGTAGTCTTATACCAGTACGGAGCAACTAGCACCCGCTGAACCGTTTTATTGTTGTTTACATTATAACACCTGACCCGGAGGTTATAAAACTTGGGTACATTCTCAAACTTAAAATAAAGCAAACTGATTGGCTGTTTCCGAGCACATGCTCGGAAGCAGCCAATCAGTGTGCTTTATTTTGAGTTTGAGATTATACTCAAGTTTTATAACCTCGGACCCTGGCTCCACATTATAAAGATTTTTATGGATAATTGGAGGATATTTTCTAATTTCTTCTATAAATAAATAAATAAATAAATAAAAAGTTGTGGCCCTTCATTAGATTCACCCCTTTGGGGTGGCTCTATAGAAGGTTTACACCATGTTTTGGCAAATTAAAAATACCACCAAATTATCAAATACGCCCCTTGTCTGAATGCCTTCAGCTAATACCTATTTACTGTCGCGTAAGTCATGTTCGAAAGTTTGCTAAGATACCTAAGTGCTTATCCAGTATGACAACGCGTTCTGCTGAGTTGGGGTTTGTGTGTCGTTAAGGCGGCAAGGCTGGGAGGAGGCGTGGGGGGGGGGGGGGGGGGGGGGCTTACATTTCGTTTGTGTTTTTGATATCATTAATGATGCAATAACTTTCACACGCGGTTAATATTAATTAGAGCATGGTTTGTCCGTCCGTAAGAGAGATACTTCACGGCACTAGCGAATGGATTATCCATCTAATACAGGTAGCTCAGTAGGTTAAGCGCTGGCCGGCCCCGAGTTCGAGCTCTGCTGCAGGCGGGAATCTTTCCAATCGTAAACGGGGTTCCATTGCACATATCACCCTCCCATCGTCCTAATATGACTGAAATACTTGTACTGTTGAATATAACGTAAAAAGCAAGTCATCCATCCACCAAGCCATTTAATACGACCAACTGGGATTGATGGATGAATGGATGTATGGCTGACATGCGAGTTGGGAGGGTGATAACTGAAGACTTTGTGCAGTGGAGCCACGTTTAAGTTTGGCAGGATTTCCGCGGGAATCGAACCCGGAACCGCTAGGTCAGCAGGTCAGTGCTTACCCTTATGAGCTACCGGGGCGGGTGATTAAAAGCGAAACACGAACTTGGCCAAAATCGAACTCGTGAGATCTGTAATGTGTCAAAAATGTCATCCTTCGCCCAGCCGACTGTAAAGAAAGGACTGGACATGGGCCCGACACATAAAACTAGTCGGCATAAACAAGCGCAGAATCATGCAATTCCTAAATCCGTGCAGTCAACCAAACGCCTTCGTTTTGTAAATATCTTTGCTGTTCGTTTCTCTTTCAAACTTCACGACTACTGTCGGCTCGTTTAACGTCAAGGGTTTATTCAGTGTGAATACGGTTTAATGTACTTAGTATTTACCCAAGAGCCCATACAAGGACAGCTGACCCACTTTTTCTACCTTTTAAACATCAGGTTTTACAATAGCACACAAAAGACATTTTCGAGTGAAAGAAAATCGTGACATAGAAGACCTAAAAATACCATACTCTTTTTAACGTTTATACTACCATTTGAGTATGAATGTCATACGATACGGGTATGCAAATATGCGTGACCGCCATTGCATTTATGCAGCGCACCCGGCGTCCTTCCGGAAAGGCTAATATCTGGAGCCCTAGATAAGAAGGGGTAACAGGGATAATTTAGAAATAACTGTCCTTATTTCTCTATGAAAACATGTTGTGACCCTTCACCGTCTCACCGAGACGGTTCTAATAAGGGGTCACAACGTATGTTTTCATAAAAAAAAGGAAATTTATCCCTAAATCATCCCTGTTGCTCCTGCTTATCTGAAGCTATGTGTCTATCTATCTCAATGACAATTCTAACCACTCGAAGAGTTAGGGGGTCGAGTCTGGTAAATTCGGACAGCAGGAAAATTCGGACAGTGACATTGTTTTCTTTATATGTCAGTTGTTTGGAGTTAAAACAAAAATAACTTGGCAAACAGCGAGAATCCTGATGAGACGGCTCATCTGGATTTTCACTGTTTGCAATGGTATGTCCAAATTTACCCTCTGTACGAAGTTACCAGACCCGACCCTAACTCGTTAGTTTTGACTCGGTCGTAAAAACAAGTAACAATCACAAAGATTCAAACCAGCCGCTACATCCAGGCAGTTCGCATATATGCCTTTTTGCTAAAAGCCGTGGGTGAAGTAAGTTTGCATTCGCAGGAATACAAGGTTCGAAAAAGGCTCCACTTTTTTTCATCTTTCCATCACATCCACTATTTCGATTGAACCTATTTCACAATTAACACAAACTGACAGTAAGCCGGGCCGCGTAGCACAATCGGTAGGGCACCTGATTCATAAGCCAGAGGTCCTGGGTTCGAAACCCGGTCTGGCCACATACTTTCGTTTCACCTTCCGCTGATTCAAGAAGGGCAGTTGTCAGTTACTGGTGAAAGTATGTGCACTTATAGTACTGGTTAACCGCTTAGGAGGTCTAAGCCTGCCCAGGAAAAGTGTGGTTAGGGTAACTGACTGTCCCGACATGACCATAGCTGTTTATAGTGGACGTTAAGCATCAAATCAATCAATCAAACTGACAGTGGTTGTTGCTGTTGGTTAGTTGGTGTCTTGGGCTTTACGGCTCTTTGAGACAGAATTTCGGTCTATATGAGCCGTCTCCCAGAGAGAGGGAGAAGGAAAAGAGATATGACACGCCTACCAATCGCTCTCATGCGAAACCACGGTTCACAACGCCAATCCATGAGAGGAGTTTCCGGTTTTGCAGGAGGGGAGCCGAAATCGTCAACAAATTTGACATCGGAACAAGGTTTGAGGTGTTTATTTTCTCTGAAAACTATTTATGCAAAATATAAGAATGCTATTTTGTCACATATAGATTGTTTCTTCGGCACATGAAAGGATTAGGCACATGGTCTTGCATGTTTGCAGATATGCATTTAGTACGGCGGAGCATGTGTTCAAGGACAATCTCGGCGATATATACATGTAGGGAAAAGTCGCATTCTCTTGCTTGATTTTGAGTCTCTGACCTTGTCAGTCGCAAAGGAGTGAACAGAACTACTGTATGCGTGAATCCAAACGTTGGAAGTAGGCTTTCCGTGATGGACAGTTTAGAAAATACCTCAAACCTTGTTCCGATGTCACAATTGTTGACGATTTCGGCTCCCCTCCTGCAAAACCGGAAACTCCTCTCATGGATTGGCGTTCTGAACCGTGGTTTCGCATGAAAGCGATTGGTAGGCCTGTATGATAGGCGAGAGAAAAAAATGTCCACACGACCCCACCCGCACTTACTGCAAGCACAGAAGGCCCTTGTCTTACTATTATCCAAATTAGTAGGACTCCTCAGCACTAAAAGTCACACAGCACCGTCGCCAGACCACGGCCTCCCCAAATTTAACTTCAGACTGTGAACGGTGAATGCAAATATCGTAAAGACATCATAGCTATTCGCTTCCAAGGGAGATTACTCTAAAGTGGACATATCTGCATCCTTTCTAAGAGGAATGACTACCCTCAGAGGTAAGCTTTTGTGCAGAAATGTACTTGCAAAACAAAAACAGGGCCTACATATTTTATGATTTTTCCACAGACACTACTCTTGCTAATCACAGACAACTCTGGCTTCCATATGGGCAATTTGCAGAACTTTGTCTGTGATAAAACTTATTGGCCCGCTAAGCTGCAGTTCCGACAGGCACACGACTACGAAACGCTGCTGTAACAATATCCAACATTGATTCAACGTTTTCGTTCAAATGGAATCAGCGTGATACAAGGTAGTTTTAAGTTTCAACATTGTATGTCTGGTGGGGTATACCTAAAAGAGAACAGACTCCATGCTGAATGAGTAGACAGTGCAGACTTCAAGGTGAGCCTACGATCTGCCCAGCCTGATCACAGTTTTCACTGTTCATATCCCCAAGGAGCGCACAGAACGGAAAACAAAGGATCTAATCACACTGCGTGGACATGCGGGTTCTCAAGGTATCAGTCCATTTTGTCAGTCGCCCTTTTACAGTAAATGTCCTACCTTGTGTTATCTGACACTAACCCGAATATGCGATTTACAAAATTACAAAATCGGCATGATTTTGGAATAACATGAAATCGACATATAAAATCATTTCTATCATATAATCGATTTTCTAACAGCAAATTTGCCAACTTGAAAAATCATAATCATTTTGTTATCTCGCTACACTCAGTTGTGTGATATATGAGCCGCGACACAAGAAACCAAACAAAGTGGTTGTGCACCCAGCGCAGACGCAGATCAGCCCGGGCATACGCCCAGTCTGATCAGAGTCTTCGCAGTCCGCATGGAGTTAGCTTAGACTCTAAGCTACCTTGAAAGCGTTTAGCAAAGACTCAGATCAGATTGGGCGATTGACTGATTTGAGTCTCCGCTAGGCGCACAACCACTTTGTTGGTTTTCTCGTGTCGCGATTCATATCATATACTTGATGAATCGGCGATAATCACAAAAATATGTTTAGTAACTTTTATAAGATATCAAAAAATTATGAATGTCATAATCTTGATTATGTGATATCACAAAACATATATCTCACAAAAGGGCTGTAAAGTG
Organism: Ctena decussata; assembly: GCA_963989385.1. NCBI lineage: Eukaryota > Metazoa > Mollusca > Bivalvia > Lucinida > Lucinidae > Ctena > Ctena decussata. The sequence continues at coordinate 3,458,974 of OZ022508.1, forward strand.
CAACTTTTTGTGATATCGTAAAAAAGATATCACTTATTCAGTTTTGTAATATCAATAATCTGATTTAGTGTTTTTGCAGTATCGGTACCTCGACTTTTGTGATATTACTACTGCAAATATTTTGTGATACCACTTATTAGTATGTGTTATCAATAAATCAGTTGAAGGATATCAAACAAAATCAATTTTGTGATATCACAAAATCGATTTAGTGATATCGTGAAATAGGGATGTGATATCACAAAACGAAAATTGTTATATCACAAAGTCGATTTAGTGATATCACTAAATAGACTTTGTAATACTAGCAAAAAGTGAACATGATTTTGTGATATCAATAATTCGTTTTACTGATATCACAAAATAGCTGTGATCAAGTGATATCACAAAACTGACACATTTGATTTTGTGATATCACTTTATCACACATATTTTGTGATATCGCTAAATCTGTTTTTCGATATCGCTTATTTTCAGTTAGTGATATCACACAACGGACTTTATAATAAAATGGTAAATAAATAGACTGGGGCTTAAAGGTAGGATACCTCAAACTCTTCTGAGAAAGGGAAGTGAATATTAATTATTAAAATTGTCTCCCTAGTAAAAATGGCGACTTGAATTAATGAGGGTATATGTGCATCGTAATGCAGTCCTCGGAGACCTTGAGGAACTTCCAAGTTATGCAAGTTTTGAAGGCAAAAGTAGTAGCACGTTTTCTGTGAACGTGCATATCTATACAGTTTACTGAACCAGTTACGCCCCTTTGAAAACTATTTTCAGTGACTTTCAACAATTCCCGTGACAGGTTTGATTATCCATCTTTACTATGATAATGTCTCCGACAAAATTTTATGTTAAACAAGGACCTAGCAAATGCCCCTGCACAGAGACCACAGCGCCGACTGATCCCGACTGTCTTATCATTTCTGGGTACACATGTACTTCTACTTAAGCGGTATCTCTATTGTACTATTACTTAATAACACAAGTCTGATGAAAGACAGCAAAACTAAAGCTTGTCATCGCAAAATTTCTGCAAATTCTGAAAGACGAAATTTAAGAAAACAAAAAACCACATACCTCAGATGTCGTAGTAGGTTCTTTGACTTTTAATTCAACCAAATTTAGTGACGAGTAAGTAGTAGTTTATCGGCCATTCACAAATCGATTCAATGTTTAAGCTGATTCACTATGCAGATTTTTTTATTGGTGGTCACATGACGTTTGACGTCATTTACATTTTTGGGGTCTCATGCGGGTGAAAAAATCGTAAGACATTAAAATGGTAGCAGAAGAGTGGTATACTTGTACTTTGACCCGTCTCCGAATGGTCCTTTCACACATTTCAGTAATACAGGGCAGCAGAATAATAAAAAAGAAAAACACGTTCTTTATCATAATCATTTTTATTTATTTATTTCTTTGTTTATTTATTTATTATGTAAAATAAAGGTTATATGATTCAATTAATAGTTTCGGGGATTATTGATGTTTCTATTCAAACAACAAAAATTCCCGAAATTATATAGTCGTATCAAAAACTTTTAATCTTCAAAAAAGAAAAAGAAATTAATAAACAAAAAATAAAATATATAAAAATAATCATAATAAAAAAATGTTTTTTTTTTTTTTTTTTTTGTATTTTTTTTAGTTTGCTGCTTTTTTACTTAAGCATAAGGTGTTTCATTTTTTCTTAATTCTATTTATTTCTGTTTTTCTATTTATTTTATTTTTTTTATTTTTTGGGGGTATGTTTGCTTGTTGTTTTGTTGCTTTTTTCCACATTTCACTCGGTTTGTCATAGCAAATAATAATTAAAATAGATAAAAAGAAGAAATGAATAAAATAAAGCGCTCCTTTTTCCTGTGGCCTTGAAAAAAATCTTTTTGTGCACCTGATTACAGCATGAAGAAATATTTCAACAAAGTACTTTCGAGAGTTTATCAATATTTTCTACTATATTTAGTAATTACTCTATTCACATGTGACCTACTCACATACAAGTTATTTTTCAGAACATGACTGGTTACCGCTCCCATGTATCATTTACATTAAAAATACGATGTGCCTTGAAAGCCAACATTCGATATATAGTATTTTCAGCAAAAAGTATATCGAGGCACCTGAAAGGGTGTTTAAAAAATGACAAGAAAAAACCATTCTAGACCTTTGGCTTCCTATTGTTCAAATTAATTTTTAAAAAACAATAACCCTATTAACAATGAAGTGTGGGACAATTAGTGTACAGCTGCGAGCATTGAAGAAGATCTCGAGGTATTGTTATTCTTCGATTTCCTTTCGTTGACTGGGCGGTGCTTATTTCTGACCTTACCTTCGACGAGTATATTTTCTAAAAAGGTATAATGCGGTAATGAGTTTTATGCTCACCCGCGCAGAACAAAGCTCACCTTTACAAAAGGCACGGAATGATCGGAGATCGCACAACAATATTCTTTTTTTTATTTCTTTCAACCAGTGACATATCTATATATAGGTCACTGTTTCAACCCAGCATACAGACAGCGTCTAAACAACGTTGTGACGACGTCGATGCAACGTAATGACATCGGAACAACCTTGTACACATCAATAAAGCGTCATAACGTTGCATCGACGTTCCTCCGACGTCTTTTCGACGTAGTGTGCCTGTATCGAAACTGTTTATCTTTTGCGATGATCGATATCGTTTACCGGGCGTTTTTAATCTGCCAATTAATGGCAATTATGCGTAACAATCATGAGCATGCTACTTTACCGATTTTTCATGTGGACTGCTCGATTTTGACATTGAATGGCAAGCCCCTAACAGCACCGCCCAGTCAACGAAAGGAAATCGAGGAATAGTAACCGAGCCGTTGCATGTCACGCAGGTCCAGGTCAGGACAAAAAGACCAAAAAAAGGTCAATTGGTCAGGAAGGACTTGAAAAGTCAATGAATTTGTAACCGTTTATAGAAAATATATATATTCTGCTTAAGATTTGAGCACAGAGGTGTTTATCTACCTCCTCGTTAGAATTAGGTTACTCTAACAGGAAAAGAATTTGCTGCCTTACAGGAAGAGAATTTACTCCATTGGAAGCAAATTCTTTCCTTTTCTAGTAAAAAACAACAACCTTCTTTGGCTTATGATAATGATAAATCCTTGTCCACGCTCTGGAACTTGTAGACCCTACATTTCATAATGGATTTTCTTGAAACAAAAGCTTATCACACAGAGCTTCCAAGTACCTCTATTACATACTCTATAGGCTTTGTGGCAAAGTGCGCCCAGCGAAGACTCAGATCAGTCTGGGCATCCGCCAAGTCTGACCAGAGTCTTCGTTGCCCGCATGGCGTTAGCTTAGACTCTTAGCAACCCTTAAGTGCACAACGAAGATTCTACTCAGACTGAGAGGATGCCCATGCTGATATGAGTCTTCGCTGGGCGCACTTTTGTTGGTTTTCTCGAGTCGCGGCTCATATAATAATAGCGAACCAGGGAAAGAAAGTGGTCTTACTGGACAAATTCAATAGTTACCCCGTTACAAATTGGATAGACCATAAAAAATGAGCAAACCTATCATTTTCTCTCTCTGTCTGCCATGTACCTACAGAATTATGCCCCTTTTTTCAAAAAAATTACATGAAAGTTTGTTCCCAAAATCCTGGGAATACCATTTGAGCTAGGATGCTCATATTTGGCATACTGCTAGGGGCTAAGGAATAGATCAATTAATTAACTTTTGGGCAAATATTCTGTCATAAAATGAGCAAGTTATGCTAGACATCTAAAGTTTCATACCATTGCTTTTCCGATGTCGAAGTCGGCGGTGTCGGCGGCGTCAACTTGACTTTCATCGGGTTTTTGCGTTAAGGTCAGTTTCACAAAGCGATGACAGGCGAGACACCGCATTCCACGGAACTCTTGTTATATTATTTATCCTGATAACTAGCTTCATTTCATAAAATGGTGGCATTTTGTATAGGCAGAAGACATTGATAAGCGGTATGGCATAAAAGAAGTAACTCTGCAATTACTTAATGTTAAAATTATACCTTGCAGAGTTAGTTTTCTTACTGATATCCATTCAAAACATAAGGACTGGGCCAGTCTACTGTGCAGGCAAAGCATCTAATATTTGTTTGCAAATCATTCCCCATTCCCCGTGGAGCTTCGACAAACCAGAAACAACATAGCTTTCTTTGTGATAATATGTTTTAGTACAAATAAGATGTAAATTCATTAGTATGGCTATTTTTTCTTTCGAAAATACTTTCATCTCGAGATCAGCTTACCAAGTTTCCTAAATTTTGACTTATAGATTACTGTTTGATAGTTTGACTTTGGATATAAAATACTTCAGATTTACTTGTTATTCATAAAATTGTATATAGTAACATTAATTGGGATACAGATTATATAAGTCGTTGCCTTTTCAAGCTATTGTATAGAGATATTATTCTCGTGAGATTGTCATATTTGCTCAGTAGGTTGAATAAAATATTGTTTACACTAAAGAACTGTTAAGGCCAAAACCAACTAAGCAACCGAACCCCAGCTAAGGAACGCATGCTGTTAGTGTGGGAGAAACCATGGAATTTGTGGCACGTATCTTTAAAATCCTCAGCTAGGAGAAAGGACTTCTGGGGGAGCTTTGATGCACAGAAGGGCAGTGGGGGATGCAGATACAATGATTGCAAGGGGAATTATTTTGAGGGAGGAAATTAGATTCCACTCAAGTCAGCAGATAAAGAGTAGACGCCCAGTGGACACATGGCGTCGAAATGACGTCGGACTGACGTCGATGTGACGTCGTCACGTCGCATCGACAACAGTTCGACGTCAGTACTACGGCATGTGCCCGATGGGCTGGACGTGCAGGTTCGGTTTAGTGGCATTCGCATATATATGTTCGGTCCAGGCCAGTCCCAGCATCGGACGGCATGGATCGTGTGGTGATTGCGCAATTTGTATTGTGGACTAATGTTGGCCGCGCATGTCTACTTGTAATCGGACGTGCTGATTGTATTTGGACGATGAAATGTATATATGAAATATGATTTCTGCGGAAAACAATGTTTGGTAAATGTAATGTGCGCTCCGAAATTCTCCCTTACCCTGTTTTTTTTTTTTTTTTTTTTTTTTTTTTTCTCTCCTTCATACTCGTCTTGTTACAATTATTCTGTTACTGCATGTTCGTCGTTATGTCATTATACTAGAGATGCTCGTATGTATATGCCGCCTGCAACTGGCCAGAGAATTTGATAAAAATAAAGTTCTAGTCTGCTCTGTTCTGGTAGAGGCCCAGTTCTTTTTCCTCACACTTTGTACTGTTTGAATGTGATAGCTATTTTCCCGTGCTCTTATTGAACATGGAAAAAGGTCAAATGTTAGCAAATGTTCTGTTGTGTTCGATTTTCGTAACGACGTTGCCCAAGTGGCTCAGCGGTACGAAAGTTGCACACACCTGGCGATTGGCAAAGGTGGACACATTGGCAAAGAATGGACACATATTAGGGTATATTCGCTGGACAAAATTTCTAATTGGTGACCATTTCCTAGCAGTTTAGCCTAATTTGCTCTGAAATATTGGTCTTTGGTTGACCTTCAGGACACTGTAAGGGTCAGTTTAATAAAAAAAAAATGATAATTTTAAATGTTTCACAAAAGAATAGTCAATACGTACAACAGAGACTGACCTACTGTCCTACATTGCCCTTTAACGTAGACGAATACTGAATAGAAATATTGGCGGGGCATTCAAACCATTATACCGTCTAAATAACCCAAAGAGCTATAAAACATTTGGGTAAGAAAAAAAAACAATTTTCACCGTTTTGTTTTCCTAAAAAACAATATTTTGTATTTCTACATACTTTTTTTTACACATTTTCCATTAAAATTCATATCTCTAGCACATGAATGCACTTTCATTTCAGCAAATCATATAATCTGTAATATAGGATATTTGAAACAAACTGATAACAAAAAATTGCAGTTTTCTTGTTAATAAGTATATTTTTACATTCTTTGAAAAAATGCCAGAAAATTGAATTTCATGAAAAACGTCATGAAAAATATCATCAATCGATGGGGCATGCTTATGCATATTATTTTAGTAAAACTTACATCGTATGTTAAAGAATAAAACAAAAAAAACGAACATTTCACCGTTTCGTTTCCTAGAAAAACAATGTTTAAGTTCAAAATATCCCCAAAACAGACTGCCCAAATTCTGCACCTGCTGCAAGCACAGCCGGTCCTTGCCCTATTATTTATTTTCCTGTTATTCGGTTCTACCACAGAGTAATGTCGACAAAAATGCGCAGATGGAATGGAAACTGTGAAGATCTTGATCATTCTGGTTCCTAAGGAACAGTCTGATCTCAGTTTCCACTGTTTGTACAGACCTATGTGCCCGAAAACTTAGGATCTTTACGGTAGATATTGTAAGTGTATATTATAACTGTATATACTCCACAGTCAGTTGATTTGATGATGAACAATAACTCTGTTTGTTTTTTAAACAAGCAAAACAGAGTTCTTCAAGAACTTCTTGCGGGATCGTCCACCTTAAATCATGAACAATCAATCTATACCTGAAATTTATATTTAACTCTGGATTTTCTAGACCCACTGCACAAAATATTTAACGGAGCCCTTTATATATTTATGTCTCTCCCAATCTAGGTATAATGGCCTGTCTGATCGTCTGTCCGGCACAAATCGTGTAATCTCAATAACCCTGAACCCCTTTGAGACATTTTCAGGAAACTTGGTACAAATATAAAGCATCATCAGACGATCTGCAGAGAACAAGTACCATAACACCACCTACACTTCATGGAATTATGCCCATTTGTAAATTTTAGTATGGAAAGCGTTTCCGCTCCATAGCACTGAAATTCTTTGAGATATTTTTACAAAACTTGATACGAATATACAGCATAATCAGAAAATGTGCAGAGAACAAGAACCATAAATTCACTTATATTCTGTCCCTTAATAGCCACCAGGATTCCATTTACTTCTGAAGTGAATTTCCAAAATGAGTCAATATTTTATTCTTCTCATCTCTATATCATTGGTTAGTGAATAGGTGTCAAAAATTAAAAACTTTGATTTCACAAAAAACATAAACTCCCTCTCGTTTTTGCCTTGTACACTTTTAGGTATCTGCCCCTGGTAACAGAGTCACAGCTAATGATGATAGGAAATGGCGTAAATCCGGCCGGACCAACGTACGTTACACACATGGTTCCAGAGTAGTTTTGTATGTCGGATAGAGTGTCTCCAATCATAAAGTTGATGCCTTCAAATCTGCCCACTGAAATGAAACATAAGTGGATCCAGGTAAAATGGGAACAAATGCCATGAATACAGAAATTAATTAACTTCCAACAGAACCTGCGCTATTAGATTCATATGCAACTTTGCAGGCAAATCGACTAATACTGACAGCCTAAATTAATGCATACATTAATTTTCAGGTTTTTAGCAGATTGGGCATGTTTCTGATAGCAGAGATTCATTTTTCATTGCAACTCCTGACCTTTTTGGAACAAGTTTTCAGCATTGCCATTTTTTTCAAGTGAAATTTTTCCAGAATAATTGAGCTTAAAAAATATTTATTCAGTTTCAAATCGAAAAATGTCAGTGAATCTGTGTTGTCCAAACAAGGATAAATTGTTAATTGTCAAGTTTATTATGTCTTGTCTTTTCTCTTTATTTTTTTTTCATTTTCTTTTTTTTATTTATTTATTTTCTAAGTATATTTTGTTGTGTTCTGATAATTACGAACCATCCTTCAATGTAACTGTATTTTGTGCACAACATGAAAAGGGGAAAAATACAAAGCAGCCAAAATTTTGGAATTTTTAAATTGCGCTGTGTGTTGCATTAGGAATCCGTGATTAAGACATTTGAACAGGTTTTGGTAGTAAATACGCGAACTGAGGCTAACAGGCTATGCTTTCATGCACATACACAGCATAGCACAGTCGGACAAATTTACCACAGCAAGAGTCAGTCCTATGGTACACCTCAATCCTTTTGACCTTGACACTGCTTCCAAAGTCTACAGCCCACCAGGGGTTCCTTGTATCACTTGTGTGCATGCAAGATTCCCCACCGTACTTTGGGTTGCTATTTTCTCGTTCTGAAGTAGAAGCATAAAACAAAACAAGGAACCACCACTTGTGGAACATGCAGCGCCTTTTATGGATACAATTCCCTTAGCCTCTTCGGAGGTCCATTACACCGTCTATCATCACCACCGGAAATAGCTTACCCCCGAAACGAAACGGGAGATTTGATGTCTGTCGAAAAATATATATTTGATTGGTAATATATCCCTTTTTCATTATTAAAGTATAGCACATTTCTGGTGGATATAGTCATCTTGCAAAGTAAGTAAATGTTTTAGTGAAATACATGTTTAATGTTTGGTATGACTGGTACCGAAGAAAAAATACATTGTGACTGTTTCATTGATTTCTACCCGGATTTTTTAAGATTTTGCCGTTGTTAGCAACAGGGCTCTAATGCACAATGGTATTTATGGTATTTAACAGATTTTCAACTAAAATCTGGCGATTAAGCCACTTATTACTTGAATTATGAATTACATGTTGTACCACGAATAGAACCTGATGCTACAAACAACTATTCGCCGTACACACATGTTTATGTTTTAAATTGATACTAGACAAAATTCAGAAGTGATGCTAGTTGCTAGCTGAAACAGGTAACACAAATGGTATGTCAAGATTGTCGATGTAATTATAAAATCGAAACCTGTTTTTTCCGAAGCACCGATGAAAGTGTATAACTAAAGCAATGCCAATGTACAAACCACAACAAACACGTAAAAACAACGAACACAATCCCTTTATGATGTACTTAATATAAATTGATTGTGCACTCACAAACAAGAAAATGTATACAAACGGGTAAACTCGCCGTATGCCATTTCACTTGTCTTCCACTTTCGATTCGGCTTTTCCCGGTGGTGATGATAGACGGTACCACCGTCTATCATCATTTCCGGTTTTCTGAATTCAGCATGTTTTCAGTGCTGCTACTGCAATCTCAACTTCCTCATCTGGGTGCTGCAATGGTTGCAGTCAAGAACTGCATTGTCAACATAACTCTCTTGTTTGTATAGATCTGAGGAATTTTCTGTCCACCTGCTGAGAATATCTGATTCTTCTCAAAAGACTGGATAACACGGCGACACATGTTCCACGACTCATGTGTCATGCAATCCAAATGGGCTATATTTAGACGATTAGACATGTTGCATGCAGCATATTTGTGTCATGAAACATGTTTTTACCATCGGAACACCGCTCGGCCTATTTCGTGAATCTGATTCATGGAACTGGCCAAGCGGTATTCTGATTGATGCTTTTAAGAGTGTTTACATGGTGAAACATGTTGCATGACACATGCGTTAATCTATAAAATACGTTTTTCGGATGTTTGCACGGTGTCACGTTGCATGTGACATGCACTATGTGTCACCGTGGTTATGAATATGGTGTTTAATTTGGTGTAAATATTTTCTTTTACCATGATTTTGCAGTTTTTAGATGTTTACTAGGTTTGAAATGAACAAGTTGTTTACATCGTACTTTAGAACATTCTGGAATATTTACATTCTTGGTGTATTTACTGAAAAGCCCTATAGTAAACCATTGGAACCTAATGAAGTTTACATTCCAATAGTTACATTGAGACACGCGACGTCAATGACGTCAAAATAAACAATGTCTCTCGTCAATCTGATTGGGCGTCAGCAACGTCATGACGTCATGCATGCTGTTCTGCTGTTGGCAAAAAAACTGCGTGTGCATGTTTAACTGCTTCAATTCAAGAGCTTAAATAAGATTTTTCATGAAAATTCTGATTGAAACGAATGTAAATATAAGCAATGAACTTAATTTTTCTGTTGTTTATCGAAGTGTAAGCTACATTGGGTCACTAACAAAGTTTACATGAACCCCTTCGGGGTTCATTCACTTTGCACGTGACCCAATGTAGTTTACACTTCGATAAACCTCAGAAAAATGAAATTCATTCCTTAAATAACTATTTTAGTACTGAGAAAATATTAGAACTTTCTGTTGTAAACATTAAGAATCTTCTGATATAAAATTCTGTCAGAATTGAGTACTTTCTGATAAAATCTATTTTTTGTTAATTCCTGAATGTTCCTAGATAATAAATAAAGAGCACAGGTTTTCAGTTAATTCATCTTTGTAAACTTTCACCAGTCTATAGTTAAATAAGTTTATACTGGAATATATTGGATTACTTTTGTGATTTTCAACCCTTAATTTGGAAATATTCATGTGCTCATACAGACTTTATCTTCTAGGATCAGAAACTGTTTAAGGACTTGTGTTTTAAATTCTGAGGGACATTCAGGCTAAAATGAGCCGCGACACGAGAAAACCAACAATGTGGTAGTGTGCCCAGCGCAGACTCAGATCAGCCTGGGCAGCCGCCTAGTTTCACCAGACTCTTCGTTCAGTGCTCAAAAGTTAGCTAAGGGTCTAAGCTACCTCCATGCGGACAGCGAAGACTCTGATCAGACTGGGCGGATGCCCAGGCTGATCTGAGTCTGCGCTGGGCGCACAACCACACTGTTGGTTTTGTCGTGTCGCGGCTGAAATAAGGTATCGTAAATTACATATTTTCTTGATTAATTAATGACTGTTTTATTTTGATGTACGTGTAAATAAAATTTTGTTAAGTTTTAAACAGGCTTGTTGCTGGTTTACTTCCATCTATTTTTGTTACCACTGCCAGGTCGTAACACCGTGTAAACCTAACTTGGACATTTCCCGGACTTGTCCTGGATATTTGCCAGAATGGCCTTTGAGTGGTACCTTTGTATCGTTTGCGAACGGTGAAAGCCTGGAACAGCCTGCTCATTGACACCGACTATGTAGCCTCTCGACTGGGTGGGTTCGTGAATTGAACGACAGAGTGGACTCCAGTCAGAATCCGTTCGGCTTTTCACTATACTCGCTGTTCATCTCATAATGTCCCTGGCGAGACATAGAGACTTATTCTCTGTGTGCATTCCGTCTTATTGATGCTAATTGTAGAAAACCAGAAGTATTGTATTTTTGCAGATTTCATTTGTTTTATTTTGTAAAATGCATGCACACGGTGATTTCAGTTAAGTGACAGGACTATTATAGAAAAATCAGCTTAATGGCCTGAACAAAAGTTGTTATAATGGTATGAATTGGTTAATCTATGGACTATTTACCACTGTACAATTTCAATTTCATAATTGATGAATATGCTTCGTATTTGATTGAAACTGAATATATTTTAATGCATTCAAGAACTTTGTAATTCGACCAATTCTAAACTCTCTCCAACTTCAAATTCCTGTGAATAGTTTGTAAACCGGCTGGCTAAATGGCAGGCAGCGCAGACTATAGTCAGACTTCTCCAAAATGCCAAACTGAGTCGACAATATTTGCTCTGGTGTCCCTTAGGATTTCTGCTGTAGTCTAAGATTAGTTTTCTTGAATAAGTCGTCAAGTGGAATGTACAATAGTCAGCAAAGCAAAGCCAAAAACAATGGAATAAGAATAAATTTCAACAATACTAGGATTGTGAAAACGGAACATAAGACGAATTCTACAGATTTTACTGTAATAACGATGTTTTCCCGCCGTTTTACGAAGAGAAACTTTAGTGACATCCTGTTCGCTTTCATAGACGAAAACGCCTTTCCAAAGGGAGTCAACTCTTAAATGACAGAATTTGCTCCTACAAAGGAGCAAATTCTGTCATTAAAGAGTTTACTCCCATTAAGAAGGGAGGCAAAACGAAAATGGCACACTTGCCCCTCCTGAATATGTAAACAACACCTTAAATGTAGTTTTTTAATCAGGTAGACATAAAATTAAAAAAAAAATAAAATAAAATAAATAAAAAGAAGGACAAGACGACATGAAGGATGCTGGACTAGCATGTGGAAGCTTTGCTTTTATTATCAGTATAGTTGTGATTTTAGCCGTGTTTGAAAGAAACAACGACGTTAGTCTTAGCCAGGATTATAAGGATTATCAACTCGGAGTGGCCCTGGTTCGATCCCTGATTGAGTGCTCAGTGTTCTGCTATAGCCTAGACGACTGCCGGGCCTTTTTGATGAATCTCGTAACAGGTATCTCAGCGTTGCAACAAATGACGATGTGTTCTGTATCTTCTCATCTAAGTCTACACTGTTTAAACGGTCTATTTATGGGGGGGGGCGCTAGGAAATAACGGATTTGCTATACATGTAACGCCGATCAAACCAATATGCATCTCCCCACATTGTATAAATAAATAAAATAGAAAAAAAACACCGTAGAATTTACGGTAGAATAAATGATAGCCATCTGCCGCTTCTTTCCCTGTTATTTTCACAGGCGCCCGAAAAAGGCAGGATCATCCCGCCGAGTAGGATAGAATAATACAGGCTCTGATTTGGTCATATAGCCTTTCAACACTATAAAGGTATTTTTAGTTAGCACAGTCAACATAACCCTACCATATTGTTATTTCTCTAACAATGTTCTACAGGCAGACACGGCCGTAAAATTAATGATAAATGTAATGGCAGCCAGTTGCCAGAATTTTTTTACCGTTCATGAGAAATTGACTGTAACGATGAGAAATTGACTTTAGCGCTAAGGTTAGCATAAATGATGACGGAGAAAGGACAAACAGACGGAAAACCTAAGCACTGTAGCTCAAAAATGACAAACTATTAAGATAACATTGATAAATATCTGCTTAGTCCCAAAACCGACCCTGTGGGCACAAAACATATTATCAACATCACATCAACGTTGATTCAACCTCATGACGTGGCTGAATCAACGTTGATTCAATGTTTATTCAACCATGTGTAGGCTTTTAATGTAAATTTCAGGAGAGTGCCAGTCATATAACACAGACATCTCAGACTTTGCCGGCAGCTCTCAGATCACCGACGATACCTACTTTTACTTCAGAGAGGCTGGTAAGATCTTTTTTATATCTTTTGAACGTGCTACACGGACGGATGCTAGATGTATACCGATCCTCAAACTCGCACCCCAGTTATAGCTAAATCACTATCAGTATGCACAAAACGTACATTACATTTATACTCAACGACAATAGAAACTTGACTGTTAAAAGCTTGTTATTGTTTTTTTCAAATTTTATCTTAAAAGGAGTATAAAAAATGAAAATGTTAAAAATAATGTTTATTTCAACTTTGACGTTGACGTCTGATTCTGACGTAGCGTTAGATAAACGTAGGCCCCTACTGCAAATCAAGGGTCTGTAACCTGTGTTCGGTTGTAAACGATTCACGATTCAATATCTCTGGCTGTCAGAGAACAGTTCCTGAGATTAACGGTTATCTAGCGACTGCAATCGAACTTCCCATGTAAACGTTAATGCACAGAATCGCAATTTCAGTATTGGTCTAATTTTCAGAGATCGAGATACAATTGTAGCTTATGCTGTCCTTGGGAAGTCAAAGTCTCAATGGACATTGTGCATAGCAGTATGATGCATAAACTGGACATAACATAGTACATACAGTACACATTTAAAAGACAGGGGCAAATCTTAATGCCCCCCTGACTATCCTCACGCGGGCATAAAAAAGTAAAAAATTAATAATGTCAAATTTTGATTGTTTATTACACATTGGCTGCAAACGGGTAATGATCGCATATCTCGATTGAGTGAGCGTACGTACTTAGGTTAAAAGTCCCACCAGCACATATGTCATACGGAGACGGGGACCTCTGTTTAAGAATTCATCCAAAGACCGTAGGAATGTTTGGACTAGCCCAGTGCATAAACACTAGACCACAGTTGCTTCTATTTCAGAAAGAGATCTTGTTGCTGGGCGTGGGAACTTCTCATGGCAAATATCCCAACATAGGCCCGATGAAGGATTCTCCTACCTTGCCCTGGACGGAAACACTTTCCCAAAATGGAGTGGAAAATCTTGCATGCACACAAGTGATGCTATGAACCCCTGGTGGGCTGTAGACTTTGGGGGCAGTGTCAAGGTCAAAAGGATTGTGGTGTACCAAAGGACTGACTCTTGCTGTGGTAAATATGTCCGCGTGTGGTATACTGTATATGAGTCATTCTACAAAAATGAAGGAATTTGGGTTTTTTTTGTTTTGCAAAAAATAACACAACTGATTTTGATTTGTTTTATTTTAATCTCAACTCTGAATATTTAACAACAATAAACCATTAATTTAGACAAGAGAATTTGCTTAAAAATACATGTTGGCTTATTTTGATTGTTGCCCTGGTTTTAAAATGTCATTCCTGTTACCACAACAAGAAACCTTATTTCCTAAATGAAATAATTATCGTAGTTATTTTCTTCTTTCGATTTAAAAAGTTCCTGTTTAGACCTCCAAGTTTACAAACTTCTTCGGAGGAAAAATTATTTGATACTAATAATATAATCAATAACTTATTATTTTACTGAAACAAAATGTTTTAAGACAAATGCCATCAAATCTATTTTGAGAAATTGTAGGATGAGTACCTTCATTTTCTGCAAAAGGTAGCTGCAGGCATCGACTTTCAAATTGATAAATAAATGCAACAGCAGAACATTTGATTAATTTATATATTGAGCAAAAGTTGACTGGTAACAGGAATGACATTTGGTAACAGGAATGACAACAATAATTTTCAGCAGTAACATAAATGACAATCTGAATGATATTTAGTATCAAGAATGACAGCTAAACTAAAAGATGTTAAAATACCAAAAGTAACTTGTAATCTGACGAACACTGAAGTAGAAATCTGGTGAATATGTTTTAGATAAAATGAGCTCTTAAAGGCTCAGAGTGACTGTTCAGTTCATCTTTAAGGTGGTGATAATCACTGCTTTGAGGCAAAGACAAAAATTTGCATAAAATGCTGAAAATTCAACAGATCTTCCCAAACATTAGCAGATGCCTTCTTTTTGTAAAATGCGATTCAACCTGATAAAAGTGTACTATGAATATGTCATCCCTGTTACTTATTCTGTAAACATGTGTCATCCCTGTTACCGCGGCCAACAACAGGCTATTACATGCCGCTTATAATGTTCTGCAAAAGACAAGGCATATTCAAATTAGTCTAGTAGAAAGAACTATAAATGTCAAACACAAACATCTTTCATATTAAATCTATGGTGTCATTCTTGTTACTTTTGGTGGGTAACAGAGATGACAGTAACAGGGATGACAGTAACAGGAATGGCAAAAAAGTATGCAAACTCACACTTATTTTGCTTTCTGGAGGCAAAAACTTAAAAATGTTTACACAACAATATTGATGTCTATCATACTTTTTCAGTGTTTGTATTTTGTTTTATTTGCAGCTTTTTATTTTTATAGAAAGGTGGGTAACAGGGATGACAGATTACGTGTCTTACTCACTATTTAATTTAGATAATTGTTTCATATTTACCTTTAAGCAAACTTTGCATAAAATAATTAAATTGGCGCTCCTGACCTCACAAAAGTCCAGTGCAAGGTCATTTTCATGGGTAGTAACTCTGTCTAAACTACACTTGCAGCTGCGGTAACAGAGTATGACACGAACTGCGGGACACACCAAAACAAACTTGACACGGCTTCAAATCAAAACCAATGGGTACACGACGCTTCTGTCATTGGTACAGACTATAGGTTTCTGTCACAGACTTTCATCATGTCTCTATTTCTTTGGTTTATATTAGCACTTTCTGTCAAACTGAAGTTCAACTTTCACTAGCAAATATAAGGGGGGTAACTCCTAATTTCTTTAGAAAGAAATATGAACAACTGCATTACGTAGCCCAGTCACTATCGTAAATGTTAGATATTTGGACACTTTAATTAAAACATACTACCAAAGGCAAGATACTTGAAATGGTAAAAAGGTATACAAGTATTTAGGTGAGGGACAGGAATTCCTCATCTTTTGTAGAATGACTCATATACACCGTAACAATTTGAAAAATTGGAACACTTATACTGTAAAAAAGAATCCCGTAGATTTTACGATATAAGACATGCACTGTTCAAACTGTTCCAAAGATCAGTTTGCTCTGAGTCTGTAATGTTTGCCCCAATACTCAGATATTCTATGGTAGTCTGTCTGCTCACAAATGCAAACAGGATTACAGGTTATGCCGGTGTTAGAATTATAGCAATTTCATTGAAGGGTATTCCACCGGAAATGGACGAACGAAGGATTGTAAGTGAGTGAACTCGGATTTAAAGTCTCACCAACAACTAGGTCATACGGAGACAGGACTTCGGTTTAAGGTGGACGATCCCGGAAGAACTCTGTCCTTGCTTGTTTAAAAAACAAACAGAGTTATTGTTCATCATCAAATCGACTAACTGTGGAGTATATACAGTTATAATATACACTTACAATATCTACCGTAAAGATCCTAAGTTTTCGGGCACATAGGTCTGTACAAACAGTGGAAACTGAGATCAGACTGTTCCTTAGGAACCAGAATGATTAAGATCTTCACAGTTTCCATTCCATCTGCGCATTTTTGTCGACATTACTCTGTGGTAGAACCGAATAACAGGAAAATAAATAATAGGGCAAGGACCGGCTGTGCTTGCAGCAGGTGCAGAATTTGGGCAGTCTGTTTTGGGGATATTTTGAACTTAAACATTGTTTTTCTAGGAAACAAGACGGTGAAATGTTTTTTTTTTTTTTGTTTTATTCTTTAACATACGATGTAAGTTTTACTAAAATAATATGCATAAGCATGCCCCATCGATTGATGATATTTTTCATGACGTTTTTCGTGAAATTCAATTTTCTTGCATTTTTTCAAAGAATGTAAAAATATACTTATTAACAAGAAAACTGCAATTTTTTATTATCAGTTTGTTTCAAATATCCTATATTACAGATTATATGATTTGCTGAAATGAAAGTGCATTCATGTGCTAGAGATATGAATTTTAATGGAAAATGTGTAAAAAAAAAAGTATGTAGAAATACAAAATATTGTTTTTTAGGAAAACAAAACGGTGAAAATTGTTTTTTTCTTACCCAAATGTTTTATAGCTCTTTGGGTTATTTAGACGGTATAATGGTTTGAATGCCCCGCCAATATTTCTATTCAGTATTCGTCTACCTTAAAGTCTCATCCGAAAGACCGGAGAAGCCGGAACCAATCTGCGAACCCTGGATTGGTGGTCAAGCGCGTTTGACATTACACTATCGCCGCTCTTGATGCATATGCAACAATGAATTTTTGACTATCCGAAAGACCGAATATTTATTTTGCACTAGCACTAATGGGGAAGAAATATAAATTAATCAATAAAAACACTATTTCTTGTTTTATCGTTAAGGCGCTGATAGCTTTCAAAAGGAAAATTCCTCAGCTTTTTAAAGAACTTATTTTTCAGGATTTTATTTTCCTAACAAATTAGTCCGTTTTAGACATGAAGGACACTACCATAGCTCCTACTTGTTTTTATGGGAATGTCAGTGTCGAAATGATCTTTTCTGTGTTTAAGGTGGTGATAATCACTGATTTGGAACAAAGACAAAAATCTGCACAAAACGCTGAAAATACAACTGATCATCCCAAAACTTAGCAGATGTCTTCTTTATGTTGTTTATCATAATTTAGAACCCAAAATGCAGGATTTGTTGATGTTAAAAAGTGTTTTTATAAGGAAAGATCAAAGGGTAGTTTTCTGCGCAGAAATCTAAAAAATAATATTGTTATTGAAAATATACTTAGTGCTGAGGGTATTTGTTGTATTACAAAGAGCGTCATAGCAATTATTTTTTCCAACTCTTTCACACATTATCAGACTGAGCAGATAAAAAAGACGTAGCCTGTGTCCATTTTTTGTCAAAACACACATGTGAGACTATTTTAACAGGATTGAACAATTTCATTTACACACCTGTTATAGTATCAGTAATGTATTATTTATATTGTAGGTGTTATCTAGGTATGCTTGCCTACACCCTATATTTAATGAATGCATCCAGTGTACATGTATGCACCTTGTACATTGTTGAACATTTGAGAATAAGCTACTGTTTTCGTCTGGTCTACCTTACAATTTGGAAAAGAGTAAGACCAAATAATTGCTAGGACGCTCTTCATAATGGAATAACGTACCATCAGCGCTACGTAAATTTTCAATAACGATATTATGCTTTTAGATTTCTGCGCAGAAATCTGCCCTTTGATCTTTCCTTATAAAACACTTTTTTGAGCAGCATATACCTCTATTTTATATTCTGAAGTCTGCTAACTTTCAGAGAGATTCATTATTTTCTATGGTTTTATGCAGATTTTACCACAAATATTATATGCAATGATTGTATAATTATATGAAAAAAAAAAATTAAGGCGCTTATGGGATTATATGTACATTTGAATTCTGCGTTATTTGGCATAATCTTTTGAAGATATATATGAAATAAAAATATTTTGGTGTTTTTTTTTCCAATTTTAGCATCGACTGTCGTTAATTTTACCGTTACTTTACATCTTCTGAGTGACTGCGGATTTTTTTTCTAATATCTGCCACCGGAATCATTGTTGGAGATGGATGGATGGATGGATGGATGGATGAATGGATTGATGGATGGATGGATGGGCGGACGGATGGATGTTTTGTCTTTTTTACAGCAGGGTTGACGGGAGGGTAATTATGAAGGGTTCTGCAATGAAAGGCCATTTAGGTTGATAGGTCAATCAGTCTGCATTGTCGTATGAGCCGCAACATGACCAAACCAACAACCTGGCCCAGACAAGCCTCAGGTCAGTCTTGGCATCTGCCCTGTGTGATCAGTGTATTTGTTGTCCGCGTGGAGCTAGATAAGACGCTTAGCTACCCTATAAGCACACAGCGAAGACATTGATCAGACTGAGCGGATGTCCAGGCTGCTCTGAGTCTTCGCTGGGCACACATGCCACTTTGTTGGTTTTCCCGTGTCGCAGCTCATATTAGGTTCTATTGAGCACTTGGTATTTGATTTCATTTTAATTTACATCAGCCATATTTTGTTTCAGTGGGCAGATTTGAAAGCATCCAGTTTATGATCGGAGACAGTATATCCGACATAGAAAACTGCTCTGGAAAAATGTGTGCAACGTATGTTGGTCCGGCCGGATTTACGCCATTTCCTATTATCATTTCCTGTGACTCTGTTGTCAGGGGCAGGTACCTGAAACTGTACAGAGAAACCAACTACGGGGCTTTAGCTTTTTGTGAAATTAAAGTGTTTAGTTTTTGACTTGTATTCATCTGTCTGTAAATTATTTACACATGTCTGTGAGAACGGTAAAATATTAAAAATTCTGGGAATTTACCAAAAGGGGTTTATTCCTAAATAAATGGATTCCTATTAATTACTCAAATAGTAAACTCCCAGCAGAAACAAAACTTGAAGTACTGAACCAGCATTGCTTCAGCTTCATAAAATTGATTCAATAGTGATTCAATTTTGATTCAACGTTGTGCGCCCAATAGGCTTCAGTTATATCAGACTTCCCAGAAAACGGAATCTGCAACCAAAGACCCAGCAAGCACATAACGTCTAAATGACGTCGTATTGACGTCGGCGCGACTTCAATATGTCGCATCGACGTCATTTAGACGCCATGTGCCTACTGGGTAGTGCCTTGAGATCCATATTTTTAAAAAAGAAAATTAGTAAGAATAAAATGAGCCTGACACCCATTCAATTTGAAATGGACCTGTCCAAGAGGCAGATAGAAGAGTCCACTTTTCATAAATGAATTAACCAAAATAACTCAAAACAAGTCGTAACCCAATGGGCACATGACGTCGAAATGACGTCGTTCTGACGTCGATGTAATGCCATTTCGTCGCATCGACGTTAATTCGATGTCATTTCAGCATCCTGTGCCTGCTGGGAAAGTTCAAGATCTGCGCTGACAAGGATAGAGAGAAGTTATTCCATGGGATGTCCGCCTGCGCCGGCTAGAGCTCGAGAAATACCGTAAAAGTGCTAAAAGTTGGGACACCTAAAATAATTACCGTAACTGTCCCAAAACGAGACAGGTTTGTTTTACAATTTGCAATAATGCCTGCAAATAATGGAGATGGAAAGGCAAACCGTGTAGACCCTGATCGCACTGCGTCTGATCTGGGTCTGCATTGTTTGCTCAAGCCTATCTGTCCTTATACCTAGAAATTTTTACGATAACTTGACTGTACCATTAAAAAGACGTAAAATCGCAAGCAATCCATCCATTCATTATAATTCATTACAAGAAATATCGTTAAAATGATACTGTCGAAGGTGAAAGAGATAACGTTAAGGCAGCGTCGCATTAATGTCAATGCAACGACATGACGTCGCACTGACGCTGATGCGACGTTGCATAATTGTCATGTCTTTGCCGGGATAAGTCCCGCTCTTTGATCTGTCATGTCTTTATCCGGACTGGAGAAGTCTACCCATCACCGGAAGCATGCAGCTTTCATTTTGACTGCAGTTGTAGTTATACTAAGTTATACTTCGGTTTTGTGAAAAATCAAACTATGTTTAAAAGTGATTAAAACACTTTAGAACTATGTTTTCCAAATCATTCCATTGCAATTCAGGTAATCTGAACGGTAAACAGACAATTTGGTATAAAAAGAAACAAGAACAACATATTTTCCGGTAGATTCTTGCCGAGTTTGGATTCACTCGAGAGGCTCTTGGTTCGGGTTCCCGTTGGGCTACGATTTTTTTCTTCCGCTGTGACATTTACCCAAGTCATTATGCTGAACGTGTCCACTGTTTGATGAATTCAAAGTTGTGAACGATCAACTGAATTACCTTTGCATTTTGACGTCCAGGGATCAGACAAAATACCTACAATGATCTACAAAGCAGATCGGCCAATGACAGAAAAATACTTCGCAATGTGCGGAGAAAGGAAGCAAGAGTTCAAAGCTGCATCCATAATCTATTTGTGAAAACGGAAAGGGAGCTTCACGTTGTTAAAATTAACAGAAAGAGATGTACTATTAAGCGATGATTAGTAGAATGGGACAGCTTTCTGAGCCAGCAAATCTAAGCCAGCTCTTGAAAGGGATATTCTCACACCTGTTTTTTTTTCAAGGCTGTAACGAACGAAAAAGAGCTGTTACGAAACGAAATGTCATAGTTACCAAACCACCTGGTCTACAGGTCGTTTGGTAACTATGAATCAATTTCGTTTCGTAACAGCCGTTGTTTATACATAGTTAACCAGGGGTTTCCTGTTCAACGAGTGAAGTTAATCCCGCTGTATAATGTCAATGCTCTGAAAACTGCCTCAGTCGGACAATCATTGCTAAGTACAGCGAAATCGTGTTAGGCAGTTAGACAACCAATCCACTTCTGTATCTATTGGCAGCCAATGCTGTGCATGAAATGCCTCTGTAGATGCTAGTCATGTAAAGTGCATGGGGATGGTTATCAGCCTACAGCTATACTGAACCATAAAAGAAGCGTCCGCTTTAATATATCGTTCTGTTTCCCTTGATTGAGTTTAGATATCGGCAAAAATAATATAACTAGAAAATGTTTTTGTAAAACAATATGCCCCCAACTATATGCCTGACCCTTAACAAGGTCAATGAAAAGGAACATAAATACAAGTCTGCTATTTTTTATCTTCTACCCATCTATGAAATATCAATGCCAAAGCAGTTGGGGGTTCTTGACTAATGATCAATCCTAGAATGTTAAGCACAGAGAAGAAAATGGACATAACTCCATCAATAATGAATGCAACATAACATAACCATCATTCGAATGACTGACACATCAAATACTATTGGTGTACCAAAAATGAAAAGTGTAGATCAAACAGTTCAAAAGTTGGAAAAATGTCAAAGTTAACAAAGGGGCATAATTCAGTCAAATATTTACGAAATGATCCCAAAAGTTAATCAAGTGATCTACACCTTAGGCTCTAACAGTATATTAAATATGAACAACCTATCTCAAGGCTCAAATACTTTTCCCAAAATTTTGCTAACAAACTTACATTTAATTTTTAAAAGGGGCAAAACTCTCAAAGTTTAAGGCCGACGGAATTTTTTTTTTATAGGAGTGCTTATTTTTTTATGATCTATCCACCTATGACTTATCAAGGCTCTAGCGGTTACAGTTTTGAGAAATAGGCCATATCTACAATGTTTTGTACCAATAAGAAATAGGGAATAACTCTGTCAATAATGAACTTAACATAATGTAATTATATCAAAATGATTGAAACATCAAATACTATTAATGTACCAAAAATGAAATGTGTAGGTCAAACAGTTCAAAAGTTTGAAAAATGTCAAAGTCAACAAAGGGGCATAATTCAGTCAAATATTTACCAAATCAGCTCAAAAGTTAATCAAATAATCTACACTTTAAGCTCTTCCAGTTTGCCAAATAGGAACAACCTAGCTCAAATACTTTTTCCAAAATTTTGGTTACAAACGTAAATTTAATTCTTCTAAAAAGGGGCATAACTCTCAAAGTACATGGCCGACGGAAAAGAAAATAAAAAACACGGGTCTGCTTTTTATGGTCTATCCACTTCTGAATTATCAAGGCTCCAGCAACTACAGTTCTTGAGTAATAGATCATACCTACAATGTTTTGCATAAATAAGAAAAGGGGAATAACTGTGTCAGTAATGAACTCAACATAATGTAACTATCATAAAAAAATATGGGTCTGCTTATTTTTTATGGTCTATCCACCTATTAAATATCAAGGCTCCAGCAGTTACAGTTCTTGAGTAATGAATCATACCTAAGGTGTTTAAAAAAATTAACAAGAGGCCCACGGGCCACAAAGCTCACCAGATCTCTAGCTCAAAATTACTATCAAATTTGTATAGGCTCAAAATTGCTGCTAATACAAAATATACAACTACAAAGTCTCAGTCTGAAAGTCTGTTGAGTTTATAAAAAAAATATATAACTATTTTCCATATATTGATTGCAGTAAATGCCATTTTTTAATTTTCCCCATTACAATGCAACTCTAAGTTGCCTTAGCAACCAAACTAAAGAGTCGATTTAAAAAAAAAAAAACATAAATTTTCAATCCCCCAGCCTAAGGATACTACAGACGAAATCTGGGCCCTATCGGCCCAAGGGCTTCTGAGGAGATACTTTTTTTAAGTATTTTTTTTTTCGTTTTTTCACATTTTGGTTTCCATGGCAACCAATAAAAGGAGCAGTGGGGAAAAAAATAAGAGACTTCTCAAGGAACAATCTATAAAAGTTTTGTCAACATATCTGCAATGGCTTGGCAGTAAATGCCATTTTTCAATTTTCCCCGTTATAAGTCAATGCAACTCTAAGTTGCCATAGCAACCAAACTTAAGGGCCAATTTTCACAAAAAAAACACAAACTTTCAATCCCAAGGATGCCACAGATGAAATCTGGGCCTTATCGGCCCAGTGGCTTCAGAGGAGATAATTTTTTAAGTATTTTTTTCCATTTTTTTACATTTCGGTTTCCATGGCAACCAATGAAAGGAGCAGTGGGCCAAAAACATATAGCTGACAGAAGACATCTCAAGGAACATTTCTATAAAAGTTTTATCAACAGTTCTGCAATGGCTTGGCAGAAAATGACATTTTTCAATTTTCCCCATTATAAATCAATGGGAAATCTAAGTTGCCATAGCAACCAAACTAAAGAGCCAATTTTCATAATAAACACAAACTAGCAATCCCCCAGCCCAACAATGAAACAGATGAAATCTGGGCCCAATTGACTTAGTGGCTTCAGAGGAGATGTCGTTTAAAAGTGTTGACGGACGACAGACGACGACGATATACGACGACGACATACGACGACGTACGACGACGGCAACGGACCACTGCCTATCCTATAAGCTCCCCCGGAGCCTTCGGCTCTGGTGAGCTAAAAAGGGGCATAACTCTGTCAAAAAATGAACCCAGCACACTGTAAGTATCATCAAAATGATCGAAACATTAAATACTATTAGTGTACCAAAAATCAGGTCTTTAGGTTGAACGGTTCAAAAGTTGGAAAAATGACAAAGCTAACAAAGGGGCATAATTATGTCAATTATTGACAAAATTAGCTCAAAAGTTAATCAGGTGATCTACACCTTAAGCCCTACCAGTATGCCAAATATGGACAACCTAGCTCAAATACTTTTTCCAAAATTTTGCTAACAAACTTACATTTAATTTTTCTAAAAAGGGGGAAAACTCTCAAAGTACATGGCCGACGGCAAAAATACGGGTCCACTGGCTTTTTTTTTATATTCTGTCCACTGTTTTTTATATATATATATATTCTATCCACCTATAAAATATCAAGCCCACAGCATTTACAGTTCCTAAGTTACAGAGCATACTTAAAATGTTACGGACGGACGGAATTCCGGAAGGACAAGCCCAAAGCAATATGCCCCTCAACTTCTTCGAAGTTGGGGGCATAAAAATAAAATAAAATAAATGTTTTCCAGAACGTTTGATATGCAATAAGCGGTGACTGATTTATTTTTCTCGCTATCCTTCATGGTTATCGAACCTATTGCAAATCAGGCCCAGAGGTTATAAAACTTGAGTACATTGTCAAACTCAAAATAAAGCACACTGATTGGCTGCTTCCGAGCATGTGCTCAGAAGCAGCCAATCAGTGCGCTTTATTTTGAGTTTGAGATTATTCTCAAGTTTTATAACCTCGAAACCCTGCTCTCCTCTTGAATGTTTTTTAATCACAACTTGGCATCTTTTCCATTAAATAAACTATAGATAACGGCTTTAAAAATAAAAAAGAAAAAGAAACACTACACAAAAAGCGTTTCTACCATAAAGAAAATCGCTGGCTGAAAATCTGGTGTTTTAAAATTATCTCCCTTTGAATCAAATAACTAGCGTTTTTAGACCTTTTATTTTAGTCAATGGTCATGATTTTTCTACACAGTTTGTTTTATTACAGGACAATGATAACGTTCATGAGAAAGATAAAAAAAAATGGCTGAGATCGGAAACAGACAGGTCATTAAAATCCGCTTTAATTACCCCACTCCCTAAAACAATGTTTACGTAAAATTCTTTTATTAAGATTTAGCATAATTAATGGTGAAACGCTCATTTTTATGATGAATAAGAAGATTTTTCGACTGGTCCTGACAGTATATAGTGATTTCCAAAATCATAGAGGCGGAAAATACCGTATAGGCGATAATTTTCGCGGTGTTCAATTTTCGCATTTCGCGGTCACTTAGAAACCGCGAATATTAAAATCGCGAAATAAGTTCCTGTTTCTTATAAAGTATCATCAGTGGACACAGCGTCCATATATTTTGTTTCTCTTTGCTTTGGTTAAGTCTGGTAATTTTCATTTGAGCTAGTTCTTTCATTAACGGCCACAGGTTAATGAAAGAACTAGCTCAAATGAAAATGAAGCAGTTTTGCTTTTTGCGCATGTTGCTAACCGCAAAAATTAATAATCGCGAAAATTAATGTTTATGACTTTGCCCGTAAACTGCGGAAATTTGAACCCGCGAAAATTACTACACATACGGTATGTTGTTGTTCCAATTCTCGTGACGATGATCTCCGGGCCAAGAAACAAAGCCGAACGGATCCATGACTGCACCCACAGGGACTTGGGTCATACAGTTTGTCTTTTCGATCCACTGAAAATACGTATACGTCTCGGTATGTACAGGATGGTAACCACCCTGTACATACATATACGTATTTCAGTTTATTGAAGAGACAAACCGTATGACCCGAGTCCCTGTGACTGCACCTCCTGACGCCGAGTTTGACCATAAGACATTGCCTTTTCGAGTCAGTATATATGGTATCGGCCTAAACAAAAGTTTGTGAATTTATAATGACGTTAAGTAGTGGATCTATAAACCATTTAACAATTTCAATTTAATAACTAAAGAATATGAATTAAATATGATTGAATTTGAATATATTTGAGTATATATAAGCACTGTGTACAGGGTCATCGTGATTCTTACCCTTCCATTTTCAGTAATAATTCTCTCCAACTTCGGATTTCTATGGATATTTTTGAAACCTTGCTGGCTAAATGGTATGATTACTCTGCTAAATACCAGACCAAATCTACACCGTTCTGGCGTTGATGTCTTAGTGCTTAGGAGTTTTGGAGTAATCGTACATTGGTTTTATTGAATAAGCAGGCAAATGGACTGGACAATAAGCAGGAAAATAAACTGAAACAAATTTGTTTGTGAAAATTGAAGATAGGAAGATTCGTCAAATTATACTGTGATAAAGTGTATAAAAGTCCCCAAATTTTACAGTACAGTAATGTGTCCAAAATCGAATGGACTATGTAACTATGAATAAAACCGGAGTTCGAATATGAAAATATTTGGAAATTTTCTGGGTTTCTGTGAAGGAATTCCTGCACTGCAATGGTCAGTCCAGAGCTCCTACCAGCCTTCTTATCTGAATATTCGAACACTGACTCAAAAATGATTTCATTCAGATGTCTTACCCAGCAGGTACACAACGCTGAATCAGCATTGTAACGTAAATTCAACGCGGGCTCAGACAGTTAAGCTCTGGAGCCCGATATAAAAAGTTCATATTACCATTTCACCAAGAATCTGCAATGGCCCATTGATACTGAAATCCTAAAAATGAGTTTTGTTATCTAAAGACATACATGTATAGTTTAAACATGGAATGTCATGAATGGACGATAATCTGCATTCCACAGGCTACCCAGCAGGCACATGACGTCGAAATGACGCTATAATGACGTCGATGCGACGTAATGACGTCGCATCTACGTCACTTCGACGTCATGTGCCTGTCGGGTACAGTTTGCTAGCGGAGCCTGGGACTGTTTTCTAACAGGAAAGAATTTGCCCCATCAAAGGTCTTTCTTGAGGGTGCAAATTCTTTCCTGTAACAGCGCCTTCCTAAATCAGTGGAGTAAAGTGGGTATTATCCCTGCGACTCCTGTTCCATGTTAAATTGTCTCGCATCTAAGGGGTTCATGTATAATGCTGTTTGGGTTTTTTAACATCCAGTACAAACTAATCAAAGAAACAGCAAATTCTCTTGTTGCTATGGTAATGGAGGTGTAGACTCACTTATATATGCAAGGTAAACTTTGCAGACTGGAATTTATGATGAAATGGTGACATCAAATAGTGTTTCTTCTCTAGCAAACAGTTTACTAAGGACGGTTTAACTTAATGTTGTTCGGGGTTTGCTGAATACTAAAGGGTAATAAATACACACTACTTTTGCAGTTCTATCAGTTGGAAATAAAAAAAAAAGTCATTAATACAAACAGAAGACATGAAGGATGCTAGGTTAACACGTGCCACCTTACTTTTTACAACCAGTATAGTTCTGGTTTCAGCCGTGTTTGAAAGAAGCAACGACGTTGATATAAGCCAGGATTATAAGGACTATCAACTCGGAGTGGCCGTGGTTCGATCCAAGATTGAGTGTTCAGTGTTTTGCTACAGCCTAGATGATTGTCGGGCTTTTTTGATGAATCTCGACACAGGTATATCCCCCAATCGGAACACCGCTCGGCCAATTCCGTGTATCACGGAATTGGCCGAGCGGTGTTCCGATTGATATATCCCAGCAGACACACGGTTTAAAAACAATGTTGTCAAAGCGTTCCAGATCTACACTATTTGCAAAAGACCCTTTAACTTACGGGTGGTGATAATTACTGATTTGGGGCAAAGACAAAATCTGCATAAAACACTCAAAATACCACTGATCTTTCCAAAACTTAGCACATGCCTTTTTTATGTTGTTTCTGACAATTCAGACTCCCAAAATGCAGCATTTGTTAATGTTAAAAAGTGTTTTTATAGGGAAAGATCAAAGGGTAATTTTGTGCGCAATAATCTGAAAAAAATGATATTGTTATTGAAAATATACTTAGTGCAGAGAGTTCCTTGTTGCATAATGGAGAGCAAGCTAGTAATTATTTTTTCAAACTCTTTCACACATTATCAGGCTGAGCAGATGAAAAAAAGATGCGGTCTGTGTCTAAATTTTTTTGTCAAAACACACAGGTGAGACAGGTGAGACTATTTTAACAAGGTTGAACAATTTCATCTACACACCAGTGATCATGTAAGTAATGTATTATTTATACTGTAGGTGTTACATAGGTATGCTTGCCTACCCTATATTTAATAAATGCATCCAGTGTACATTACCTTGTACATGGTTGAACATTTGAGAAAAAGCTACCGTTTTCATCTGGTCTACATTACAATTTGAGAAAGAGTTGGAATAATAATTGCTAGCTCGCTCTTCATTATGCAATAATGCACCTTCAGTACTACGTAAATGTTCAATAACTATGTTTATTTTTTTTATTATTGCGCAGAAAACTACCCTTTGATCTTTCCTTATAAAACACTTTTTTAAGCAGCATGTACGTTTATTTTGTATTCTAAACTGTAAAGAACAACAAAAATAAGAAGTCTGCTGACTTTCAGGGAGATACCTTATTTTTTTATGGTTTTATTCAGATTTTTACATTTACCATAAATTACCACCTTAATGGGACGCTAGGCATAAATTTAAAACAGTCTAAATACATCTGGCTATCCATCACGCTCAGTCACGATGGTCAGCCAAAACGCTTACACACAGTGCACTGACGGTGTGAAGCGCGGTCTTTTGGCCTTACCGCCACTAGACTTCGGGACATCTTTACTTTTATGATTAAGAAATAGATCAGCTCTGGCAGTAAATTGTTGAGTAATAATTCACTGCTTGGGGGTCAGTTGTAAAGTAGATCATATCACGAGCATGGAGCGCAAGGGATACATCTACTTACAAGTGACCGACAGTGAATTATTATCCAACAATTCAATGCTAGAGCTGAACTATTTCGATTCTAACACTCAAAATTGCTGAAAAAGATTCCTTTCATTCAAATTCTCCCAAAATTCCTGCCAGCGCGTTCGAGCTCCCGCCAATATTCGTAACTGTATCAAAGATAAATGTACGTTTTTATGACGTTCTAGAAAGAACAAGAGGGCCAAGAGGCCCCGAATCGCTCACCTGAGCAAAAATGACAAACGTCAAACTAGGGTCATCATTTGAACAAACTGTCAAAATATGAAAGACATTGGTTAAAGATCAAAGAATGATTTTAACCTCTGTTACTCAAACACGTTCATGTACTCATTTAGTTGTCAGACCGCATTTATCTAACTTTTCACCAAAACTTATAATTGCCATATGTAAGCATTTTCCCATACAAAAACACCAGAAAGCAAATACGGAATTTGCCGTAAAAAAAGTCAGGGTCAACCCATGGTCATCATTTAAACAATCTTGGAAGAACTCCAGTACTCAATGCTAAATACCAAGTTTTAAGACAATCGGTCATTTGATTCTGTCCATCATCTCTTTTCTTTCAAACTTTTGGGGTTTAGCGACACTGAAGAAGTTAAATATAGAAACGCGCGTCTGTCGCACTAAAATTGGTATGGGTACGTTTATATTCTAAAGAGCCATCGGCCAGTATATGAAATGACCACGAGTGTAAGATTCTTCTTATCATATGACCCTTCAAAATCAACATTATTTCAATACGAAAACGCACTGTTGACACGGACGTTGTAAATGACGTTAAGTGTATGAGTCAAAGTGTTATTACACGTGTGGTCAAATGATTTTTATGACACGACGTTATCCACTGAATAACAGCGGCGTCATATGATAAAAACCAGGTGATGCGTTTGTCTAAATAAAGTCTACTTAATTTGGCCCCATTATCCCTGCCCCTATCCCGGGGATAAGGTGATTAGCTGGATAAACTTCTAAGATAACCAGCTATTGCAGCGATACACGGCCCGCAAGTCAGCCCCAGAGGCAAAGGAAAAGTAATGTTTAAAGTGCGGGTCGGTAAATTCAGGTTCGATCCGGTGTTTCGTGCGTTTCGGTTATTCTATCAGTCGCATTTTCGGTTGGTTGGTTGATTTGATGCTTAACGTCCACGGTAAACAACTAAGGTCATGTCGGGACGGTCAGTTAACCTAACCACACTATTCCTGGGCAGGCTTAGACCTCCTAAGCGGTTAACCAGTACTAAGTGCACATACTTTCGCCAGTAACTGACAACTGCCCTTCTTGAATCAGCGGAAGGAGAAACGAAAGTATGTGGCCAGACCGGGATTCGAACCCAGGACCTCTGACTTACGAGTCAGGTGCCCTACCGATTGCGCTACCCGGCCCGGCCGCATTTTCGGGGTATGGTGCATAGCGACCAATGAAAAACAGAGATTTTTGCACTTAGTACTGGTTAACCGCTTAGGAGGTCTAAGCCTGCCCAGGAATAGTGTGGTTAGGTTAACTGACCGTCCCGACATGACCTTAGTTGTTTACCGTGGACGTTAAACATCAAACCAACCAAATCAGGTAAATTTACTTCCTTGGTTTGTATCTTGGTTTCCGACGTATATCGAGGTTTCCGTTATAGAACAACGGTAGTATTCTGGACAGGGTACCAGACTTGGGGGGTGTGGTGCATTGACCAATGAAAAAAGAGATTTAAGAACTGACCAATAACTAGATGTCTCCTCAAAACCGATACAAACTTGGCTTAAATATAGAGCACTACATTAAATTGGTCTGTCGACCGATACTGAAGGGCCGTGTAATTTTATTAATTCTCCAAAACATTTGTGACCCTCAACAGAACCGTCGAAGGGGTTTATAAAGATATAAGAAAAATTGAGCCGCTACTGGAGAAAACCAACAAGTGGCATGTGCGTCCAGCGAAGACTCGGATCAGCCTGCGCACCCACCTAGTCTGATTAGAGTCTTCTCTGTCCACATGGAGCGGATGCCCAGGCTGATCTGAGGCTTCGCTTGGCGCCCACGCCATGCTGTTTGTTTTCTCGTGTCGCAGCTCAATTATCATCCGAGAATTGCCCCAATATCTGGTAACGAAAGCCAGGTAGTCTGTTCAAAGACTGATTACTATCAAAAAAGGGTTCAAATGGTTATAAAGCGATGACTTAGAATAACTGTTTAAACCAATCAAAACTTTCTGATTTCTCAGAATATATCCTCTGATTTCAAAGCCTTCATCAGACCAAAAAATATAAGTCAAAGTTCACATAACTCTGTACCTGTGAGCTAAACTTGTGCGAAAATGACACAAAAATTAAAAGTGATCAGACCCAAAAATAACTGCATCTAAGGGAAGAAGCATGAGCCAGGATTGGCGGTTCTACCGTTCATAAGAAATTCACGTTAAAGCTTAGGTTGACGCACCGATAATGATGACGGACAGATATGACTGAACCACATGGCTAGCCGTACGGATCCGGACAGGTAGCCCTGGGTGTACCCGTTGGGATCCGTACGGGTAGAGTCGAGTCTACCTGTACGGCTAGCTACTGTCGTAGCTAAAAGCAGGTGCAACAAAAATGTTGGAGAATGGCAATAGATGGAGAACCTGATACCGCCGGTGTTGTATCTAGGTCATAGTCCCAATACCTAAAATTTAAATGTAAATTTCAGGAGAGTGCAAGTCATATGACACAGATATCTCAGACTCCGCCGGCGGTTCTCAGATCACCGACGGTACCTACTCTTACTTCAGAGAAGCTGGTAAGATCATTTCTATATTTCCCATTTTTTCTATCAAAACGTGCTTATTAAAGGCCACAAAATCACTGACGCATACTAATATACCCAACCTAAGACCGCATCCCCTATTAACTAAATCATTAGGCTCCCTATAGATATCTGCATCTATACTCTGGTCCTCATCAGTGGTATGAGCCAGTGGCCGTATTTATAAAACGACCTAAGTGGTTGCTATGCTGTTGCTAAGGCTAAATTTCTTTGAAGAGATTCCCTGCAACCATTAAATTTGCTCAGGAGGAACAGTCTTTTTCAGACTGTTCCTCCAGAGCAAATTTCATAGTTGTAGGGAATCTCCTCTATAAAAATTAAGCCTTAGCAACAGCATAGCAACAACTTAAGTGCTTTTATAAATACGGCCCCAGGTCAGTCCATTTCCGGGGCAATTCTATATACCGTATAAATCCTGATAAACGCCACTGCACTAGTAAACGCACCCCAACCCATTGCTTTTCCGAGATGTAGAGACGTTTACAATTACCTAAGACTTATTGGTATACTGGTTTATGGTCTGTTCATGGAGCTTTTGTTTTCCTTATGAGTTGACCCCCCCCCCCCCCCCCCCCCCACCATAGAGAAGGTAGTCAGAAAATAAAAAAGACAGACTTGCTTCCCCTGATAGTGTACCCATTCATCGTAAGTAGTTACAGTAGCCATGAGTCAGGATAATTATAGTTACAGTAGCCATGAATCAGGATAATTATAGTTACAGTAACCATAAATTAGGATAATTATAGTTACAGTAACCATGAAGCAGGATAAACATAGTTACAGTAACCATGAATCAGGATAATCATAGTAATAGTAACCTTGAATCAGGATAATCATAGTTACAGTAACCTTGAATCCGGATAATTACAGATAATGCTGAAAGTATGTCCTATTTCAGAAAAAGATCTTGTTGCTGGGCGTGGCAGCTTCTCATGGCAAGTATCCCGAATAATTCCGAGTGAAGGTTTCTCCTATCTTGCCCTAGACGGAGACACCAACCCAACGTGGGGTGGAATGTCTTGTATGCACACAGGTGATACAAGCAACCCCTGGTGGGCTGTAGACTTTGGAGGCAATGTCAAGGTCAAACGGATTGTGGTGTATCATAGGACTGACTCCTGCTGTGGTAAGTCTGCCCACTGTTGAAAGCTGTGCATATGCATACATGCATAGTCTACTTGCACACTAATACAAGCAGTTTTCCATTATTTTCTTGCCAAAGACAACACTGCCTTTCAAGGCTCAAATGTATTTAAGATTCTTTTAATACATAAAAATCTAAACTTTAGTGGTTAATCTAAACTTTAGTGGTTAATCTAAACTTTAGTGGTAACTGTTTGATGTCCATGTTTGTCACTGTCCTTATTTCATGGTCATTCGTTCTTATTATCCTAAGCGGAGATGTAGAAGTCAATCCTGGGCCGGGCTCTGTCGGAAGCGATGCAGATAGCTCATCTTCCTCGTATCTGATGTTATCCAATCATCTTAGTATTTTTCATCTTAATATTCAGAGTATATTACCTAAACTCGACTTAATTAAGGCCGAAGCAGATGCATACGATGTGCTTGTCTTTTCTGAAAGTTGGCTTAAACCTGATATTCAGAATGATACAATTTCAATAGCAAATTTTTTGCCACCCTTCAGAAAGGACAGGTGTGATCGTGTAGGGGGAGGAGTTGTTATCTACGTTCGCGATTTTTTTCCGTGTAAACGACGCCATGATCTGGAGTTGCGTGGGCTGGAGGCAGTTTGGATAGAAATTCAAGTAAGGTCAAAAAGGATTCTCGTTGGTGGATTCTACCGACCTCCTAACAGTAGCAATAACTATTCATATCTTATAGAAGAAAGTATTGATAAGGCTTTTAATACTAACATAGTTGATATAATTATTTTAGGTGACTTCAATTACAACCTGCTTCACAGTAACGGTAACAGAATGACAGAAATAATTCAAGAATTTAATTTAAAGCAGTTAATTACTGAGGCAACACACTTTACCGAACACTCGTCATCCCTGATCGATTTAGTCATGGTACGCAACACTACTAATGTTTTGACGAGTGGTGTTGCAGACTGTTTTATACCAGGCCAAGTTAGATATCACTGTCCGACAATTGTATTATTGAAGTTTCTTCGACAATCGGTTAAAACAGTTAAAAGACGAATATGGAGTTATCCCCTTGCTGATTTCGATAGGTTTCGGACAGCACTACTGGAAAGTAATTTAGAAAATAAAGTAGAATCTGTAAGTGACATTGATGAAGCTGTTTTGCAATTAACCGAAGCGATATCTTCAGCTGCAGAACAAAGTATACCAAATAAGATTGTAACCATAAGACCTGCTGAGCATCCGTGGATAACCTGCCACATAAAAAATCTCATCAGAAAACGTAAACGTAACCACAGAAAATTCAAAAGAACTTCTAATTTGGTGTTTCGTGACAGATACAAGATACTTCGGAATAGAATTGTGACTGAAATTCGAAAATCGAAAAAAGACTATTTTGACAAACTTGACGGCTTACTCTCGACGGAAACTACAAATTCTAAATTATTCTGGAAAACAGCAAAACAAGTACAGTCAAACCTGCTTATGTGGTCACCTCTATTAAGGGGTCACCTGCCTTAAGCAGCCACCTTTTTTGGGTCCCTTGAACCAAAATACAGTTCAAATGAACCTGTAGTAAGGGGCCACCTGCCTTAAGCAGCCAAATTTTGTGCTTCCCTTGGGTGACCCCTTAAGACAGGTTTGACTGTACTGAATGTTGGAAAATCGGCCTTCAATATCCCCACCTTGATCATGAATAATGAATACGCAGAAGATAGCTCCCATAAGGCAAATATGATGAACATTTACTTCACTTCACAGACGGTAGTTGACGACAGTAACAAACCCTTGCCATACCTCTTACCCTTGCAGCACTCTCTCCAACAAATTGAAATTTCTATTCAAGATGTCAAGGACGTTCTCCTCAATCTCAATATCTACAAAGCTTCCGGTCCAGATCTTATAAGCCCACGCCTTCTAAAAGAAGGTGCGAATATATTAGCATCACCACTCTGTACTGTTTTTAATCGATCACTAATAGCAAGATATTATCCTAAGCCCTGGAAAAATGCTAATGTTACACCTATTCACAAAAAAGACGATAAATCATTACCCTCGAATTATGGGCTAATATCTTTATTAAGTCAAATGGGAAAAATCATGGAACGTTGTGTTCATAAACGCCTTTATAACTATGTTACTGGAAACAGTATTTTAAGCCCCTTACAGTCTGGGTTTATACGTGGTGATTCAACCACCTACCAGCTAATTCATACCTATCACTCTTTCTGTGAAGCAGTGGACAGCGGCAAAGAAGTTAGGACAGTTTTTTGCGACATCAGTAAAGCTTTCGACAGAGTCTGGCACAGGGGCCTTCTTCATAAGCTCTCGGGTATAGGCTGTTCCGACATAGTCGTACAGTGGTTCGCCAGTTATCTCTCAGGCCGTCAACAGCGTGTTGTTATTAATGGTCAGGCGTCAGATTGGGCTCTAATAAATGCTGGTGTCCCACAGGGCTCTATTCTTGGGCCCTTACTATTCTTGATTTATATTAATGACATAGTCAAGGACATTGGATCTTCTATCCGTCTGTTTGCTGACGACACTAGTCTATATGTCGTAGTCGATTCTCCTCAAAGTGCTGCTGTTCTTCTAAACAATGACTTGACAACCATAAATAAATGGGCTGAATCATGGTTAGTCACATTTAATGCAAGTAAGACCGTTTCTATGACAGTCTCCAGGAAACATAATCCTATACAGCATCCTCCACTTCTTATGAATAACAGTTTTAACGGAGACTGTTTGTCACAAGCATTTGGGTATTACTTTATCTAGCACATGTACATGGGCAAATCACATTAATATTATTACTGAAAAGGCGTGGGTAAGACTTAATCTCATGAGAGCACTCAAATTTAGGATAAGCCGAAAAGCATTAGAACAAATGTATATTTCCTTCATACGACCTCTACTTGAGTATTGTGACTCAGTCTGGGATAATGCTTCTATTGAAACTAAACAAAAGTTAGAGGCCATACATATAGAAGCAGCCAGGACAGTTGCTGGTGCTACTAAGCTTTGTAGCATTCAGAAATTGCTTGATGACCTTGGGTGGGAATCATTACAAAACCGACGAAACAAGCATAAACTGA
This sequence comes from Ctena decussata, assembly GCA_963989385.1. Taxonomy (NCBI): domain Eukaryota; kingdom Metazoa; phylum Mollusca; class Bivalvia; order Lucinida; family Lucinidae; genus Ctena; species Ctena decussata. Next base: position 3,494,862 of record OZ022508.1, read on the forward strand.
TTATCTTTTATAAAATCATGAACGGTCTCTCACCTGATTATCTACGAGATCTTTTGCCGCCGTTAGTTCAAGAAACTACTACATACAATCTTAGAAATGCTAACCATATCCAGACACTATCCTCTAATACAAATCTTTTCTATAATTCTTTCTTCCCATCTACTATCCGTGCTTGGAATTCTCTCTCAGAAGAAGTTAAACAGGCCCCATCCGTCGTGTCTTTTAAGTATCAATTGAATAAAAACATAAAGAAACCCCATAATTATATTATAACGTTGGTTCACGGATTGGACAGATACTCCACACTAGGCTAAGACTGGAATGTAGCTCCCTAAATTCCCATCTTTACCAGAAAAACATTGTTCCCAGTCCGTCTTGCCTATGTGGTGGTTTCGAGAGTCCATACCATTTCTTTTTTATTTGTCCGAGATACACAGTTGCAAGGAATTTATACTTACCGAATGATCTCCCGAACTTCACAACTCACGATTTATTATTTGGAAAAGAAAATGAACCATCACACGTAAACGAGAGTCTATTTTTACAAGTTCAAGAATTCATTATAAAGTCAGGTAGATTTATTGATAGTTAAAAAATTCGCATCATTACTGCCCAGTCTGCTACTACGAGATATAACTATTGCAGGGTGAAGTATTATCTTGTATATTTGGGGGCGGGGGTACCGGTCAGCTATATGTTTTTTTTTCCCCCTTTCTCTGTTATTTTATATACTGAGTCTTGCAGTCTTTTGTCTGTCAATCTATATATATTCCAGCATTCGTTTAAACGAACAATTATACTATAGTTGCTTCTAGCATGTTGAATAATGTTTGCAGAAAGCATGTCGTACTCTACTGTAACCATCATGATTTCATGTCAAAGTTATGTGTAATCGATTTTGATAGTATTCTTATTTCAACTCTTACAGAACTAATGTTCGTTTAAAATCTCTCTCTCTCTCTCTCTCTCTCTCATATTGGTTTGATACAACTAGCCATTCAGTATCATTGTACAGTATCCATTGTTGCAGGAGATGACTTACATATAAGCGTTACGCTTACTGTCAAATCCTGTATTGCTTCATTGTATTATTCATATGTATGTATAAAATCTATGAATTAAATATTGTTTTAACCAATACATGAAAATATTCCAAACATTGGATGCTTTGTAAAATATTTCATAACCCACCCGCAAAAAAATTAGCAGTTTCATTGAAGGATGTTTTTATAATTATCGGAACAACCAAAACATTACTGATAAGCAATAGTTGGTTGGTTGTTTTGGGTTTAATGGCCCTTTGAGACAATATTTCAGTCTATATCGGGCCATCAGAAAGAAAAGAAAAATGATAGACGAGAGAAAAACAAGAGCTGTCACCAGACAGCATAGCTTGCCTGAACTGGAGCTTGCCCATCATGAACCCAAAGTTCTAAGAATGTGATCTCGAACTTCATAGTCAATTAAGAAGGTGATGCTGCTACCATGTAAAACTCTGGAGCAGCATCTGTCATCAGTCTGGGTATAGCTTCCATCTAGGCAGTGTGGAACTATAAATCGTCAGCCTGTGACCTTGACCTAAAGGTCAGTGAGAGATGGGGTTGGTACTATGTAAAACTCTGGACCAGCATCTAACATCATTCTATGTATCAACTGAATCCATTCACACACTAAGAAAACACTGTGCCTTTAAAGAACTTTAACCAAAACTTTTAACAAAGCAAAAGTCCATGACCTTGACCTCAGCCATCAAGGGGGTTGGGGTGGTACTGCATAAAAATTTAGATTATTACCTTACATATGTGCAAGTATAAAGGAAATCTATCAAAGGGTTAAGGAGATTTAGCCAAGAACATCTCAAATTTCAATATAAAATTTCTAAGTCTGTGACCTTGACCTGTATATCATGTCCAGGAGTGGAGATGGTGCTGAATAAAATTTTAGACCAATATCTATCATCATACCAAATATAATTCAAATCGATCAAAGGCTTTAGAAACTATGAGATCTTAAAAACTTTAACATAAAACTTATACATAAAATTTCTAAGTCTGTGACCTTGACCTATGGGTCTTGACCTGGGGAGGGGATGGTGTTGAATAAAATTTTGGGCCAATATCTATCATTATACTAAATATAATTCAAGACGGTCAAAGGGGTTTAGGAAATAGGATATCTTAAAAACTTTAATGTAAAACTTTAACATAACTTTAACATAAAATTTCTAAGTCTGTGACCTTGACCTAAAGATCATGACCAGGGGTGGGGATGGTACAGAATAAATTTTGGACCAATATCTGTCATAATATCACGGGTCGACCAAGTGGCTCGGTAGCTCAGTTGGCAGAGTGCTTGCATGGTAAGCGAGAGGCCCTGGGTTCGAGTCCCGGTCGGGCAAAGATTTTTTCCTTCCCTGTGACATTTGGTGGCTCAGTGTGGGTCCACAGCTAGGACTGCGAGCATCAAAAAGTGCATGTCTCGTTAGTTCCTCCGTGGTACCAGATAGATTCGGGGACGAATCTAATTAAGCAGGGGGAAAATATCACGGGTCGACAAAGTGGCTCGGTAGCTCAGCTGGCAGAGTGCTCGCACAGTAAGTGAGAGGCCCTGGGTTCCAGTCCCGGTCGGGCCACGATTTTTTCCTCCCCTGTGACAATCATACTAAATACAATCCAAATCGATCAAAAGGCTTAGAAACTGTGAGATCTTAAAAACTCAAACGTAAAACTTGAACATTTAGCAAATGCCGACGCCGCCAACGCCGAAGCTGAGAGTAGTACAATGGCTCTTCCTGAACTTCATTTCGGCGAGCTAAAAAATCCAAACAACCCCCGCCCGCATCTACTGCAAGCACAGTAGGCGCTTGCCACACTTTTGTCCAATTAAGTAGGACGCCCAGGCACTGGAAGTTATAACCAGCACCATTGCCCGACCATCACCCCCATAGGACAAATCATTGGCTACTACAGTTCTGGGCACAACTGAATAAATACTAGAGCAAGTGAGCAGGGGCTCACGTATACCCCCAGCTAATGAAACCACTGCCTTATGAAACCTCTGCCTAATGAAACCAAGCTTATACATGGTTTGAACCTAGAAGTAAACTTAGTCATCTATCAAATGGTTCCATCAAAGTATATTACAAATATCAGCAAAGAGTAACAACTTAACACAAAACTTTAATGTAAACATATAAGAATGTGGCCATGACCTTGGTCAGCGGCAGCATCCAGATGATATCAACTAATCTGCATGAACATAGAACTAAACTTAGTCTCATATCAACAAGACCTGTCACAGGGCCAGGATAGCTCGCCTGACAGCGCCTTGCCCATCACATAAAAAACTTTAACGTAAAACTTTAACATTTTGCTAACGCCGACGCCGCCGCTGACGCCGATGCCGGGGGTAGTGCAATAGCTCTTCCTGAACTTCGTTCAGGCGAGCTAAAACGGTTTCATCAAAGGGTGTTGGAAATATAAACAAAGAATATAAACTTAATGCAAAACTTTAATGCAAATATACAAGTCTGTGACCTTGACCTTTGATAAGCAGCTATGAACCTAAAAGTAAACCTAATCAAATATCAAAAGGTTCCATCAAAGGATATTGGAAATACAAAAGAAGAATATAAACTTAACACAAAACTTAAACACATACGTTTAAGTCTGTGACCATGACCATAGTTCAGCAACAGCATCCAAATGATGTCAAGTATTCTGCATGAACATTAAACTTTAACGCAAATGTTTAAGTCTGTGACCTTGACCTTAAGTCAGCAGCAGCATCCAGATGATGATAAGTATTCTGCTTGAACCTGTAAGTAAATCTAGGCACATACCAACAGGCTTCATCAAAGGATATTGGAAACATAAGCAAAATTAAAAACTTAACGCAAAACTATGACGCAAATGTAAACGGACGGACACACGCACACACAGATGGATGAACAGACGGACAGACAGATGGACAAATGAACGGAAAGGTGAAAACTATATACCCCTCAACATACTTCGTACGTCAGGGGTATAAAAATAGTACATAATATATGTCACTACTGGTAAGATCATATTAATTTGTAAATAAACATAGAACCAATTGATGACTTGCAAAAATTGGCTGCTTACATCCTTTTCAACAGATTTGTCATATGAAAATATGCTATTAAGAAAGGCTCCGTAATGAAGCTACTTGTAGGTTCAAACAGAATCTTGCCTCCTGCTGGATTCAAACTTGCAACCCTGTGATCAGACATTGGGAGCACTAACCATTCTGCCACTTTTACTTGAGGCTTGATAAATGGGTAGGTTCACCATTCAGTTGAGTATTTACTGTATCACAGGGTATAAACCAGTCTGCCAATTTTCGCTTCCTGCAGAGACTGTCCATCGTCCTCGAAAATGGCTTCTTGCCAAGACTGTCTGCATGACTCTGCTTCCTGCCGAGAGCCTTGTCAGGAAGCAGAGTCACGCGGACAGTCTCTGCAGGAAGCCATTTATCATGTACAGAAGTCTCAGCAGGAAGCAAGAGATCATGCACATTCTCGGCGGAAGCCAAATATGATGGACAATCTCTGCAGGAAGCGAAAATTGGCGGACTGGTTTATACCCTGTGCGTATGCATATGGTATAATTTTTCATTTTACTCAGCACCACTCATACTTTATTTCAGTGGACAGATTTGAAAGCATCAAGTTTATGATTGGAGAAACTGTATCTGAAATAGACGACTATTCTGGAACCATATGTGGGAAATATACTGGTCCAGCCGGAATCACGCCATTTCCTATTACTATCACCTGTGATTCTGTTGTTAGGGGCAGGTACCTAAAAGTTTACAAGGAAACCAACAACGGGAATTTATGTTTTTGTGAAATTAAAGTTTTTACTTTTTGACTTCTATTCACCTATCTGTAACTTACTTACACATGCAAGATTATTGTATAATATTAAAAAAAAAAATGGGAATTTGGCAAAAGTGGTTAAATTTCTAAATACAGTCAGCTCTCAATACCGGTATCTCGAAGTCAAAGTTCATCCCGAACTACTGATATCTCAAAGTAAATTTTCTGGTCCCAAAATCTCTACCCATCGCAGCCCTACTGTTAAGGTGAATAGGAAGACATTTTTTCCCATCCTTTCTCAACAGGGGTCAACTCTTCAAAGGAAAGAACCTGCTCTCTTTCAAGTTAAAACGGTCAAAGTACCCAGATCATAAGTCCAAACTCGTAAACCATATAAACATTGACAATGTCTAAATATTTTAGATACAAAGACATGGACCCCAAAACAGAGGTGTGATCAGGTTCTTATTAGAAAGTATCACCTGCTTATTATCATACAAATGCCATAATATCTATGTATCTGTGGAAAAGTAAATGAAAATAAAAGTCTGGTATTTGAAAACCTTACTATGCTTTGGCATTGGAAATAAGTTTAGAAACAGCCACATTAAAAAGATCAACAAGGTCATGGTGTCTTCCACATAACTTTTTAACTGCTGACACAAGCTTCACTCTGCAATAACCCTGTGACAACAATTTCAGCCATGGAACCAGGGGGTGGGCTTTGGGGCCTCTGCCCCGCCATCTGGACCTCTGATTATGTATAATATGAATGCCTCCAGATAATATCTGATGGCAGTTTGTGGTAATTTATCATTATGTGGTTAGATTAAAATATATGTTGTGACATCTCATTAGAATCGCCTCGCCTCAGCGAGCCCATTCTAATGAGATATCACAACAAGAATTTCAAGGCAAAAAAGGCATTATCAAAATTCTAATCAAATAGATCCCTAACTATGTCATATATTTTCAAACCCCCTCCCCTGCACCCACTTCCCCAAACACACACATACATCTTGGCACCTCCCACCCCCACCAGTTATCCAGAGCCCCATCAGAAAGTGGTGGTCTGGATCCAGGCTTGAATTTACTGATGATCACCTTCCATCAACAAAGTCTTGACTTCATTAGACTGCTCCTAGGATTCTAGGTGCAGTCTAATCTTGGTCTACACTGTTTGCTCAGACAGCGGGTAAATACTTAGAAGAAATACAGTAAAAACCCATAAAACCAATTCTGAAACTAGAGTCAATAAATTTCAGGGCCCAGTTGTTCGAAGCATCGAAGCATCGTTAGCCTAACGAGCTCGTTAAGAGGTCAACTCGTTAAGTGATTTATGACTTTATAACCAAATACACCGATCATTTTTGTTGAAAAAATGTGAGAAGCTTTTGCAATGCAAAAGCTGCTCACATTTTTTCAACAAAAAAGATCTGTGTATTTGAAATTTTAATATTTGAAATTTTAACGTCACGTTAACTAACGATGTCGTTAGTTTTGAACAACCGGGCCCAGGTATTTAGTACTATTAATTGATTGTTTTTGAGTTTAACAGCACTTTTGAGACAGTAGTAGTCCAGTCTCAATTAAATGTATTGACTGTTCTTTTGTGAAACCAGTTTAAAATTACTGAATAATTAATAAAGCTGACCTTAACAATGGTCAGAATAAGATGTTTATCACCAAAACCATTAACCAATAGGTCAGAGCTAATTAACTCTTTAAGCACCAAAAAGCAGACGACAAAGTTTATGTCTACAAAAATTCAATAAATGCCTTGTCCAATACATTTCGTAATGAGAATTTAAAGACTAGAGGGCAAACAGCGTAGATCTTGATGAAGCAGCTCATTTTGAGCTTCCCCATCAAGATCTATGCTGTTTGCAAATTCTGTTATTTTTGTCACTGGTGCTTAAAAATTTAAGCTGTACTGCATGGTAATGGTAATGGTCAGCAAAGGAGAAAGTTTGTTCTGTATATACACTTTTACTGCATTTATTCAATTATACAGACACCCAGGTAGCTCAGTACATTAAGTGCTGGCCTAGCTGCTGATTTAGTGATCCGGGTTTGAGACCCCATAACCATAAATGGGGTTCCATTGCACACAGCCTTCAATTATCACCCTCCAATTGTCCTGGGGCCGTATTCATAAAGCCACTTAAGTTGTTGCTATGCGGTTGCTAAGGCTAAATATCTATAAAGGAGATTCTCTACAACTATGAAATTTTGTCTGGAGGAACAGTCTTTGTAAGACTGTTCCTCCAGAGCAAATTTCATAGTTGTAGGGAATCTCCTTCAAAGAAATTTAGCCATAGCAACAGCATAGCAACCACTTAAGTCGTTTCATGAATACGGCCCCAGATATGACTTAAACACTGTTAATAGCAAGTCATCCATACATCCTATTCAGTTAAAAGACAAGAGCTGTTCCTCCTCTAACTACCCGAAAAAAAAGAAGAAAAAATGTAATTCTACTGTGTTTTTTTTTTTTGTGTGTGTTTTCTGTTGTTGTTTTTTTTTTTTTTTTTTTCTTTTTTTTTGCCCAAAATAATCCCAAAAATTTAGATCTTTCTTGTGAGACAGATCTAGATTATAAGTATTGGTTTAGAAGTGACCCTAACTTCATCATAAAAATGAACATATATGGTGTAGTTTCCACATACCATATTTTATTTGTCAGGGTTTTTTTTCCTTCCCAAAAAATTAAGATCCAGCTGAAATGAAAGATGTAGATTTTTGGGATCCAAATATCTAGATCTTTCTTGTGAGACAGATCTAGATTACAAGTATTGCTTTAAAAGTGACCCTAACTCCATCATATAAATAGATATATATGGTATAGTTTCCACATACCATATTTTATTAGTCAGGCTTTTTTTCATTCCCAAAAAATTAAGAGACATCTTATATGAAAGATCTAGATTTTTGGGATCCAAAAATCTAGATCTTTCTTATGAGCAGATCTAGATTACAAGTATTGCTTTAGAAGTGACACTACTTCCATCATATAAATGAATATGTATGGTATAGTTTCCACATACCATATTTTATTAGTCAGGGTTTTTTTCTTTCCCAAAAAATTAAGATCCATCTTATATGAAAGATCTAGTTTTTTGGGATCCAAAAATCTAGCTCTTTCTTATGCCACAGATCTAGATTATAAGTATTGCTTTATAAGTGACACTAACTCCATCATATAAATGAATATATATGGTATAGTTTCCACATACCATATTTTATTAGTCAGGGTTTTTTCCTTCCCAAAAAATTAAGATCCATCTGATATGAAAGATTTAGATTTTTGGGATTGCAAAACTCTAGATCTTTCTTATTAGACAGATCTAGATTGTAAGTATTGCTTTATAAGTGACACTTACTCCATCATATAAATGAATATATATGGTATAGTTTCCACATACCATATTTTATTAGTCAGGTTTTTTTTCCTTCCCAAAAAATTAAGATCCAAAAATCTAGATCTTTCTTATGCGACAGATCTAGATTACAGGTATTGCTTTAGAAGTGACCCTAACTCCATCATATAAATGAACATATATGGTATAGTTTCCACATACCATATTTTATTGGTCAGGGTTTTTTTCCTTCCCAAAAAATTAAGATCCATCTGATATGAAAGATCTAGATTTTTGGGACTGAGTTTCAGAAATGTTGCAGCAGGGAAAACTTATCTCACAACACAGTTATATATGACTGATTTAAGATATCTGCAGTCATTATATAGATGGATAAACACTTTTTATAGCCAAATGAGCCGGGACACGACAAAACCATCCAAGTGGCATTGAGCCAAGCGCAGACTCAGATCAGACTAGGCATTCGCCCAGTCTGATCAGTCTTCACTTTGCAATGAAAGATTATTTAGGGTCTAAACTAGCTCCATGCTGACAGCAAAGACTCTGATCAGACTGGGTGGATGCCCAGGCTGATCTGAGTTTTCACTAGGTGCATATGCCACTTTGTTGGTTTTCTCATGTCGCGGCTCAAATAAATATGGTATGCTAACTTGGAATTTTTTTTTTTTCATTTGCTGTTTTTTTTAACCAGGTCATTCATTTTAGCAACACATAACAATCAAATACTACATTAATATGGCTATAGCCTATAAGATATAAATTTTCCCTCCATAAAACAACCTCAGATGTTTAAAAATGTTATTCTACTATTAGATAGGTTTTTCTCTTCCAAAACCATATAAAAATCTAGATCCATCTTGTAAGATGGATCTACAGGTAGATTTTTCTGACTGTTTGAAGGGAAAACCCTTCTTCTAATATCAAAGAAATAAAGTACAACGACTACAGCAAGTGTTGAGCATAGGCTAACATATACCCCAAGCAGAACCACTTGAAATTTTTTTTTACAAAATTATGCAATAAATCTGTCAAGGGACTTAACTTCATGCAGATTAACTGAACAACATATGAAAATTTCTGTACCATGCTTACCAGCCTTAACCCATTCCATTCAGATTACTCCTTTAGGGGTATTTGGGCAAACAGTTTGGATCTCAGATCAGGCCCCACAAACGTGGGGCCTGATCTGAGATCCAAGCTGTTTGCTGCCTAGACATCATTTCTACAAGGGTTAGTTAGACCAATATTGTCAAAATATTCTTGATTTTTGATGCAGACGACAATATCAGCAGACAAGAAAAAATACCCAGAATGCAATGGGTGAAAGTACCAAATGAATGTACTGACAGCCTTAAGAAGAGATGCTCTCTCAAGATGCCACTGACAGCCATACAGGGTCAAGTCAGGTAAATTCGGACAGCAGGTAAATTCGGACAGTGACATTATTTCCTTTAGATGTCAGTTGTTTGGAATTAAAACAAAATTAACTGGGCAAACAGTGAAAATACAAATGAGATGGCTCATTATGAGCCGTCTCATCTGGATTTTCACTGTTTGCAATATGGTGTGTCCGAATTTACCCCCCGTCCAAAATTACCAGATTCGACCCTAATTTTGATATAAATATGGTACAGCAACAATGGCTATTAACAAAGCAACCTTGTTACATGTTAATGATATAAAACATAAAAACTAAGATGAATCAAAATTTGGGGTCTGATAAATCCATCATTTTTCTTTTTGCCCAGCAAAAAAATGAATGGAGATCTATCTCTTGCCCTACATCAAACAAATTTCATTACAGATAGGGATGGTACTATATAAGGAGGATTTACTTCCACGTTGTCATTCCATGGATGGACACATGGTGCCAGGTGTGTGCAAATATGAATACATTCCGCTGAGCGCCCTGGAGAACATCGTTTTGAGAACAGAAACAACAACAACAACAGTGTCATTCTGTCTCTTGGTCAGTCAGCCAATGAAATAATCATCAATGGTAATTAGCGTCCACTGACTGGTTGAATAAATTTTCATACCTTTACCTGTACAGGTAATATATGACCAGACCCCCACTTCTCATCCTCCCCCCCCCCCCCCCCCCACCTCCCCAACCCCATCCCATACACACACAGACAAATCCTGTCTTTAAACATAACACAAACAAATGGTTTTGAAATTCTTCATTTTAATTTAAACAGCAGAAATTACTGGACTACTTCCATTATTTTTTTGTTAATGACAGAAGTTTTTCCCTTCCATAACAATCAAAAATATCTAGATCCATCTTGTAAGACAGATCTAGATATTTGGGATTGTTTAAGAAGGGAAAAACCCATCTCCTAGCTGAATTTCACAAGACTGATTTACAGTTCTGCAGTAATATTGGAAGGGATATACACATCCATCTTACAACCAAATAAATACATAAGGTACCGTAATGACCCTAAATATTCGGACAGAAAGGCCAAGCAAACATTATAGACCCAGATCAAACTGCTCCTCAAGGAGCAGTTTGATCAGGGTCTACAACGTTTGCCATTCACTAAGCATTATTTGGATGCATTAACGTATGTAAAATCCACTTTCTAAGAATTTTGGAACAATAACTGTAGAACTTCCGCGTGTCGAAAATTTTAGGGTCATTACCGTAAAGCATGTGAATATTTTGCAATCCCATAATTGTCAAAAATTTCATTTTACAAACTAGACCCAAAGAATGGATGGATGATTGACCTGTGATTTTACATCCTTTTAAACGGCTTTTCAGTCATATCAGAATGATGGCTGGATGGAATGGAACCTTGTTCATAACTGGAAAGAATTCTGCCTCCAGCTAGATTTGAACCGGGGACTGCTAGATCAGCAGGCCTGCAATTAACCCACTGGGATATCAGGGCTCCTAGATCCCAATGGGATCAGCCCTGCAAATTTGAAGACAGTCTGTTCAAAGTCCCCAAAAATTCATTTAAGAGAACACATTCCTCTGTTTCAAGTTTCAATGACAGTACCTAAAAACTACACTTTAAGGTGAATGGGTATACTATCAGGGGAAGCAACTTTGTCATATTCATTTTTGCCTCTCTTCTCAATGGGGGTCAGTTTTTAAATACTTTTCCTTAAATATTTAATGGGGGTCTAATCTGAAAGGAAAAAGATTTGCTCCTCTAGGGGCAAATTCTTTCCTTTAGAAGTTGACCCCATTTGCAAGGGTAATGTCATCCAGATAAGCAAAAAGAAAGTTACAAAAGTTATCTCTTTTTGTAAAATGGTGGCAAAGCATGGAGGTATAGCCATACACCTTATTTGCTATGGCAGCACCTAAGAACCACACAATACAGTTTTAGATCCATCTTGACAAATAAATGCAAATCAGTATTAGTCTGTTGATATGGTACTCCATTCACCTCAAACTGTACTTGTATTTCATTACCTTGCATATCCATCTTTTGTTTTGATATGATCTGTCATTTGGATTTCTTGCCTTGATTATATTTAGTCACTCTTTTTGTCTTTCTATAGGTGCTCCTATGTGGGCCAAAAATTTGTAATAAAAATTCTTGTATCTTGCAAATCTCCAACAAATATCTTATTCTTTTGCAACTGAACTTCAGTTTAGGTGTATGGATACACTTCCATATTTCTCCACCAGTTTTACTAAGGAAGACTACTTTTGTGACTTCCTGTTTGCTAGCCTGGACAAATGAAACCGTTCCAGTAAGCAGTCTGTTCTGAAAGGAAACAATTTGCTCCTAAGGAAGCAAAGTCTTTACTCTGTTGACCCCATAGAAAAAAGAAAAAGAAAAGGATCTAGAAGAGTTGCTTTGTCTGGAAGTGTAATAATTCACCTTAACACTGGCTCAGTGACCGTCGACAAAAGTAGCAATGGCTGAGTAAATGACTGAACTGAGGAATCAGGTTGTTTCAGAGTATTTAATAATTTGCCAACATGTGTAATTATGTATCTCAGACACATATACCTAACTTCTTTAGTTATAAGAAGTTTTTTTTTTCCTTAAATTATAACATAGGCGGTTTTCCCTTCCAAAACAATCTCAAAAATCTACGTCCATCTTTTAAAATGAATATAGATTTTTGAGACTGTTTTAGAATGGGAAAAACCTATCTTATAGCAGAAATTCATAAGACTGATTATCACGACATCGCTGTTATTCAGCAGATAACGTCGTGTTATAAAAATCGTACGACCACACATGTAATAACACTTTGGCGCGTACACGTAACGTCATTGACAACGTCCATGTCAACAATGCGTTTTCTTATTGAAATAATGTTCAATTCGAAGGCATTAAGATCTCATTTTAAAGGGTCATATGATAAACAGATTCTTACAAATATGGTCATTTCATATGAGATTTATGAAACGTGCCAAAGGCTTGTTTCATAAATTTCATAAAAAATGACCACTTGTGTAAGATCCTCTATTTTAGATATCTGAGATCATTCTAAAGATGGGAGAACACATTTTAATAGCCAAGCCAAACAAATACGGCAAAACTAAGAATCTAAAAATCCTAATAAAGACTTTGGTCATGACCCCGGCCTGACAGTCTTTAAATAATCCCATAGTAACATCTTTAGGAGGTTTGCTTTAGTTCTTTTAATATCTCCTGTAGTACCGTGAAACTTCACGCCCTGAACTGTTTTTACATCAATGGCACTAGATTTACTGTCACTGGCATTTTCAATAGAATCTGAAATGAGAAGATAAGAGTACCATAAACATTTTATCTATTATATACCTATCAATGATACACCCTATGAACTGCCTGTTTTCTGGCCATCTGATACTGAAGGCCGTATCAAACTAACGTTTTCTGAATCTGTATCACTATCCCTTAAAAACGAGGCTATGTCTGAGTTCCAGCTTCAGGTGCTTCATTTTTTAAACGTGCATCGTAGAAACCAGAAAAATGGGACAAGTGACTTAACGTCAACAAAACACTTAAAAGGAGCTCCTTTATAGCTCAGTCGATAGCGTTTGCCTCACGACTAGCTACATACCTCAGCTGCACAGGCTCGAATCCGGGTGGATGCATTAGCGCTAGCAAGTATGAATGCTTGGCTGTGCCCTAAGGTACACAATAAATTATTATAATGGTAGCTTGATCTGGCATACTGTATCACGTCTCGTGGATGAGGTCACACCATCGGATCACCCTCGATGCAAGCCTCTGGGGTGATCCAATGTATAAGCTCATCCACTAGACATAATACAGTATACCAGATCAAGTTACTATTATAATAATGTGTATGTATTAGACAACATAATACTTAGTGGTAATACACATCCATTCAGAAATCCCACACTATCCCAAACCCCTACTGATCAGATAGTGCTTATCTACCTGCTGAGTTGATCATTCACATTATGGGCATGAACTAAGTCATACCCCCTTTCCATGTGAGGGCAATCATATCAATTCTGAATATAACTCCTACAGATTGTTTGGGTGAGTCCAGCACAGATCCAGGTGAGGAACTATGATTTTTCTTCTGCCTCTTATTTTCTGTGAGTGTGTGTGAAGTTTTGTGTTCTTTGCCTACAAACCTTAACCAATGAATATGTATACCCTAATGTATTACTTCTGTACATTTAAAATCCATTAATTTTCTATGTGGGACAAATGGAAAATTAACGGTTTAGGTGTTCCAATACTTAAGCACTTTAGGGTAATCTCTCTGTATGACTCTCTCTCCCTCTCTTAGATAACACCTCTTCTTAGCCAAATGGATCCTAACAAATCTTATCTGAATCAAAAATTAACATTTTTCCAGTGTAGTAAGTTTTAATTTCAGCAAATCAGTTCATTTTGGCTTAATTCTATAGCCATATTATAAGTCATCAGCCATGCATTAGATATGAATAATATATGACTAACAATGGGCATGTTGTATAAAAGGCAAAAAATTCCCATAACGTTGTGGCAATGGGGCAGTTGGTGTTAATGGTTCATCATATCTTGGGCACAGCATATGAAAAATACGGCCATTCTCTCTTCTTTCACTGCCTATAATCTTCCCCTCTGACTCAAAATAGGTACCAATTTACTGCAGGGTTGACAGAGAGGGTTTTTCAGTTTTGGCCCATTGGGGATTCCAGCCTATGAACTTCTGCACAATAGCCAAACACCTCTAACCACTCAACCACATCACTTCTGTTGTCCAGTGATATAGATTAATGTGTTTCTAGCTATCCAAATTATATCATTGGCCAGAACTTTTAGTACTGTAATTCTTCGGCTATAAGGCAAGTCGTTTATAAGACGGGGGTGTTTTTTTTGACTGTCAGGATAAGTATTAATTTAGCCTCGCCTATAAGACGGGTCTTATTTTTTACAAATTCCTCAAAGGTCATCACCAGTCACCAATGTCTAGATCCATTTAAACTGGTCGGTAATGTAGTTATCATATTAATGTGCATAAATATCTTGGATAATTACCTCATTATTTACCGTAGCATAGGTGTCCTTACCTAGTATAAGCAGGAACGTATAAGACACAGCAGCCTCTTACATTTCCCTGGTAAAAGCAAAGATCGTATTTCCATAAGTCACATTTAGCTTTGCAGCCTAAATCTGATCTACACAACTCGAGAAATATGTCCATATATCCCGGTTTGAAGACGAAAGGATCCATATTAAGCAGATATTTTTTTCACTGGCCGCATATTTATCACAAATACGGTCAAGCATTCTTGCTGTGTATCCTTAAAATAGCATGTGGTCTTGTTTTGATAAGATCTAAAAACACACCAGACCAAACAAATTGTGTCACAATGACCGGTACCTTTGATGTTACACTCAATACTCAAAACCTGCATCTCAAACCTAAATGACCCAGACAGTTTTGACAGGTCACAATTGGGATTACCGACTCAACAGGTATTCCGATAAAAAGAAAAAGTGCCTTATGTTTTTTTGTTGTTGTTTTTTACATCTAGGTTGGGAAAAAACCTATGCGAATGTTTAGGGAAAACAAATATTCGGATGACATTATTATACATTGTTTGCGGATTTGGAAATCTAAACAAAAATTTAATGAGGGCATACAGGGGTATAATTTGGGTTTGCCAGATGCAATCACTGTTCTCGTGGTATCATTTTCACGTGATCGGTACCTGATGTATTGTTTATTCCTCAACACCTATTGGGTTTAGCAATCAACTAGGACATGTACCTGTACGTATCAGTCTGCGGAGCTGGACATAACTTGGGAGCAGCAATAAACTAACACCTTGTATATATGAACATGGACCATCTAGATTTTTCATGGGCAGGTGCTCTCATGGACATTGCGGAAAATCGCCACGGTGTCTAAAGCCTCGCTTATAAGGCGGGTGCAAGTTTTTGGGGTCAATCCCTGTCTTATAGCCGAAGAAAAACGGTAGTTTTTTTTCTGTGGTCAAAAAAAAAACAAAGATAATATGCAGAAATAGGACAACAATAAGATAATTCCAAAACAGTCTCAGTGAATACAAGCATGCATACCGTGTAACTACTTACCATTCACTGATATACCTGTAGACTTTGCATCATTTATAACAAGTAGTGACGTCTCTGGAATTCCCAGTTCTTGCACCATTTCCTCCATGATTTCTCTCTCAAACAAAGGATCATTATCACTCAATATTACAAATCTTGATGGTTTCTGATAATGCTTTGCCTGTTTGACCAGATCTACTACCTGTATGTATACAAAGAGGAGAAAAACTGAAATACAGCCCAAAAAGAAATCTAGACACAGTTGTTCAAAGCTGATGACATAATTACTAAAATGTAGGCAGAGACCAAGATAAGTATGTAATAATAATTCTGGGACATTTATTCTTAAATTTCCATATAAATCTTTGATATGACCCCTCATTAGAACGGTCTTGGTGAGACAATTCTAATGACGAGTCACAACATAGGGACTGCTGATGCTATACCTCCGGTTTCATGGTTTGAGTATACCTGTGATCATGTTAAACAGTGCTAACAACTGCCTTTTTAACTCAATGACAGCTCAGTAACTTACACACTATAATAAAGTACAATTTTTATTATACATATATCTATCCCTCTATTGAGATAAGAGTTCCTAGCATATTATCCAGTACAGCTTAAAATGTGAGAAACTTTTGCAATGCAGCAAAAAATGGCAGTGTGCTAACAACATAGTTAGGTTTGAATGATGGAGCTTAGATTAACAACTTACAGTAATATCTAAGTTTAACTGGTTTTTCTGTATAAAATTTTCCTGTCTTGAAGTTGTACGAAGGTCTTTTTTTTCTACCATTTTTTTATAATGGCAAGCAGGGTACTGATGTGCCCTGATGATAGTGTTCGCTCCAACACTTCTGTCCAAACATTAATGATTATATGTTAAGTTTACATAACATGTCTGAAGACTTAAAGCGCTAGAAACATATGGAATTTGCAAACAAAGTAGATCCAGATCAGGCTGCTCATAATGAGCTGCCTCATCTAAACCTACATTTGCCCACCAATCTTTGAATTCTCATAATGATTTAGCTCAGCTGAAACTTTTTTAAATTTTGCAGACATAGATTTTTTCAACTGTTTTTTAGTGCTTTAAGGGTGAACCTAAACTTCAAAAGATTCCCTACAAATTTATTCATGCCTACCTCATCAAACGACGTCCCATTTATGAATCTAGAAAATGTTACAATCTCTTTTACTTTCCAACGTCTCTTGTTTGTAAAGGGTTTAGTAATAAATATAAAAGATTTCACAAATATCCTAAGAAAAGGCCTGTCCCAAAACCAAGCAATTCCTCTAAACACAGAATCGGGCTTCATCATCCTGTAACAAAAGAAATAGATTTACCATGAAAGTTCTGAAAACAATTACCATTGAAAGACAAAGGTAAAGGTTTTCCATGGCCTGGTGGCCGTAGGGGCAGTAGGGGTTAGACGCATATGAAAGGCTGAGTTCATCCCTCTCCTTTCACTGATTTATTCTCCCCTGATTTGAAAAAGGTTACTACATGCATTTACTGATGAGATGACAAAGAGGGTATTCCAGCTGGCAACTGACCAAAGCTGTGATTCCAACCCCTGATCTTCTGCACCATGACTGAGTTATTCTAAGCACTTGACCAAAAATTGTCCTAAAATTGAACAGTCTGTTTTTTCCATGGCATTCATAGGTCTAAAAGATGCAGATGGACTGGCATACTATGTGATCCTGATCAGTCTGACCTGGGTATGCACTGTTTGCTAAGACCTATCTGTCCCATTTTTATCCCCCGACCGAAAGGTTCGGGGGATATAGCGATGAGCCTGGCGTCCGTCCGTCCGTCTGTCTGTCCGTCCGTAAACATTTTCTTGTCTGCTCCATATCTTGAATACCGTTTGGAATATTTTCATGATACTTCACAGTTATGTAGAACAGGTCATGGCGATGTGTCGCGTGCAAGAATGATAACTCTTGCTTTTGTAATTTTTGAGTTATTTCCCCTTTGGTGAATTTTTGGCAGATTCGTGTCGGCTCTGTAACTTGAATACCCTTTGGAATATTTTCATGATACTTCACAGATATGTAGAGCAGGTCATGACGATGTGTCGCAAACAAGAAGGACAACTCTTGCTTTCTTACTTTTTGAGTTATTTCCCCTTGATAGTTTTAGGTGTGATTTCGTGTCCGCTCCATATCTTAAATTCCCTTTGAAATATTTTCATGATACTTCACAGATATGTAGAACAGGTCATGACGATGTGTCGCAAATAAGAATGACAACTCTTGCTTTCTTACTTTTTGAGTTATTTCCCTTTGATGGTTTTAGATGTGATTTCGTGTCCGCTCCATAACTCGAATACCCTTTGGAGTATTTTCATGATACTTCACAGATATGTAGAGCAGGTCATGACGATGTGTCGCGAACAAAAATGACAACTCTTGCTTTCTATTTTTTTGAGTTATTTCCCCTTCATGGTTTTAGGTGTGATTTAGTGTCCGCTCCATAACTTGAATACCCTTTGAAATATTTTTATGATACTTCAAAGATATGGAGATCAGATCATGACAGTTTGTCTCATACAAGAATGACAGCTCTTGCTCTAATACTTTTCCCAGTATCCCCCCCCCCCCCCACAAATTTTTTTTTTCTTTCAAGATTCGGATTCCTTGTCCAAATTAACTTACTAGAGAGCTCAAAATTAGATTTGTAGGGCTTATACTTTAGAAGTTATTCACACATTTTGAAATGT
This sequence comes from Ctena decussata, assembly GCA_963989385.1. Taxonomy (NCBI): domain Eukaryota; kingdom Metazoa; phylum Mollusca; class Bivalvia; order Lucinida; family Lucinidae; genus Ctena; species Ctena decussata. The sequence goes on from OZ022508.1 coordinate 3,513,319, forward strand.
TCAATGTATCATATGCAATACATTGTCTACATGGTTGCTATTTGAGATTTTACCTCTTTTTAGCAATCTGGCATACTGTTTTGGTCTGAGTGTTAGATAATCATGCATCTATTAAACAGATAATGTCAATAAGGAGCATAAAAGAATGACAGTATACTATTTATATGCATTTTGAAGTGCACCCTATTAACCAGGTCGCAGGGGGCCTTTGGTCGGGGGATTTGCCATCTCCTCTGATGGCTATTTTTACTGCAGGCTCTGCCTTCAGAATGTTTGAATCCCTTCGTTTTCCTTTCCTGGAAGGGTTCTGAGTTTTTCAAAGCCAGGTCACATGACCAGATACTGTCAAATGAGTAAAGATCATGTTGAATGATATTTATCATATATTTGCAGCAAGATCATCTACTGCATACAACAACCTTTATGTCTGGAAAATTTTGAAAAATATTTCCTCCAAGCTATATTACATCTTTTGCCATCTGCTACATAAAGTTGAGCATTTATATTCCATGTTTGGCCAAATGAAGCCTCTATGTTAACTATTTTTAATTTGATTTAAAATGCATTTTTGTTTTGTATTCGCATCTATGGTGTTCTTCAGTCATCTGCATCCAGGTGTTCAAAGCATCCTTGCCTAACAAGCTCCTTAAGAGGTCAACTCACTGTTTTATGACTTTAAAACTAAATACACTGATATTTTTGATGAAAAAAATGTCTCACAATTTTTCTTTTTTCGTCAAAAATGTTGCCGTATTTGAGATATTAGCATTTGACATTTTAACGAAATGTTAACTAATGATGTCCTTAGTTTTGAACAACCTGGCCCTGTTCATCTTCTGTCAGCTGGTTACCAATCTTCTTATATGTTACAGTCTTCTCTAATACACAAATTGCAACAATAAACTGACTTCCGGAGTTGTCAAAGTGTTCCCCAATATCAAAACTATTTTCATCTTTGCATGGGCAAGGAGTTTATTGCACATCCATTCATACTGTTTTCGGTCATGCTATAACTTGTACACTTGTAACTTGTGCAAACTGTGCTTAGAATATTTAGATACATGTACTGCAAAAATCGCTTCTTAGAAAAATAATTCTAAAAGACCACAATCAACGGCTTCCCAATTTATATTATATAAACATCAATCCAAGGACTTCCATCAAGACACTAACCATTAACCATATAAAGAAGAAACATAAATCTTAGATCTACACTATCCCCAGATTAGTCCTGCACCCATCATTATTATCTTAAGTATTCGGACAACTGAAAATTGTATTAGGGCACAACCTAAAGGAGGATTCTGAAAAAAGTAGTCTCCTTAAACAGGCTGACCTCTGCCTATTTTGTTTAATGTATTGTATTTGGCTACATGACAGGGTTCTTTCCCTCCAAAACTATCGAAAAAAGCAAGATCTATGTCACAAGAAAATCCAAATTTTTGAGATTGTTCTGGAAAGGAAACAAGAGGGCCAAGAGGTCCTGAATAGCTCACCTGATAAACAAGGTTAAAGGTCAAACAAGGGTCATCATTTGAGCAAACCTGATAGTTTGCAACCATTTCCAAACGGTTCTGAAGAAGAAGATTTTTGAATATTTTTCTATGTATTGCTATGGCTCAAACCCTTGACCCCCAAGGGTGGGGCCATTTTGGACCCTGAGACCATCACTTGAATAATCTTGGTAAAGGACCACTAGGCAATGCTACATACCAAATTTCAAGCATCTGAGCCCTGCAATTCTGAAGAAGGTGATTTTTGAATATTTTTCTATGTATTTCTATGGCTCAAACCCAGGACCCCCTGCTGCGGGGCCATTTTGGACCCTAGCGCCATCATTTGAACAAACTTGGTAAAGGACAAAAGGCAATGTGTTATGAATATGGTGTTTAAGTTGGTGTAAATATTTTCTTTTACCATGATTTTGCAGTTTTTAGATGTTTACTAGGTTTGAAATAAACAAGTTGTTTACATTGTACTTTAGAACATTCTGGAATAACTATTTTTAGTACTGAGAAAATATTAGACCTTTTTGTTGTAAACATTAAGAATCTTCTGGTATGAAATTATGTCAGAATTGAGTACTTTTTGGTAAGATCTATTTTTGGTTAGTTCCGGAATGTTCCTAGATATTATATAAAGAGGACAGGTTTTCATTTAGATCATCTTTGTATGAAAACTTTCACCAGTCTATAGTTAAATAAGTTATACTGGAATTTAAATATATTGGATTTGGAAATATTCATGTGCTCATACAGACTTTATTTTCTGGGATCAGAAATCATTAAAGGACTTGTGTTTTAAATTCTGAGGGACATTCAGACTAAAATAAGGTATCGTTAATTACATATTTTCTTGATTAATTAATGACTGTTTTATTTTGATGTACAAGTAAATAAATTTTGTTAAGTTTAAAAACAGGCTTGTTGCTGGTTTACTTCCATCTTTTTGTTACCTCTGCCAGGTCGTAACAAATTGGGGGCTCGTCCGGGATTGAAATTTCTTGCGCATCAAACAATTTTGAAAAAAAAAAAAAAAAAAAAAAAGTTTTCACTGTTTGCTGTTCAAATAAGCAAATAAGTAAAGCCAGCAAAAAGCAATCATGTCTTTCGATCTTGATAAATTCATTGCTGCGCCTTCTCAGGAGCTGCTGAACTTGGCCAAAAAGACAGATTTATTGGATATTGCAGCACATTATGAATTATCTTCAGTCAAAAGGTCCATGTTGAAACATGAAATTAAGAATATTTTGATTCAGTTCTTTGTTGATGAGGAAATTTTTGATTCCTCTGCAACCTCTCACATTCTCGTCACTCAAACTGATTTGCAGATGAGAGAATTAGAAATTCAAAGACAAATTGAAATAGAAAAATTAAGATTGGAGCACGAAGAAAGAGTAAGGATTGAAAAAGCTGAGCGTGAGAAAAGAATTAGGCTTGAAACATTAGAACGAGAAGAAAGGTTGCAGAAACAAACATTAGAACATGAAAAATTAAGGTTAGAAATGGAAGAACGAGAAAAAGAAAAAGAGAGAGAAATGCAAAAAGAAAAATTAGAAAAGGAAGAAAGAATTGAAATTGAAAAGGAAAAATTAAAATTTGAAAAAGAAGAAAAAGAGAGAGAAAGACAATTTCAAATTAGAATGAAAGAAATTGATATACAAGACAAAACTAAATCAAAATCTTTGCCTTTGGACTCAACCAAAGTTTTTGATGTTACTAAACACATCAGACTCGTTCCTCCATTTCAAGTAAAAGAAGTTGATAAATATTTTCTTCACTTTGAAAAAGTAGCTGAAAATTTGAAATGGCCAAAAGAGCATTGGACTTTGCTTCTTCAGAGCGTTGTGATCGGCAAGGCTCGCGAAATTTATACTCAACTTTCTCTCGAGCAGAGCTCAGATTATGACAAAGTAAAAGAAGTTATTCTTAAGGCTTATGAGTTGGTCCCTGAGGCTTACAGGCAGAAATTTAGGAACTGTAGAAAAGAAAATGACAAAACTTATGTTGAATTTGCTAGGACAAAAGAGCAGTTATTTGATAGGTGGAGCTCATCAAAGAAAGTGGGCTCTGATCATGGTAAACTTAGACAGCTCATGCTTGTTGAAGAGTTTAAAAGGTGCATTAATTCTAACATTAAATCATTTTTAGATGAAAAGGAAGTCGAAACTTTAGAGGCAGCAGCTCGTTTGGCTGATGATTATGCTTTAACTCATAAGACTTCTTTTGTGCACAAGCCTTTTCCTAAAAAGACCTTTTTCCCTCAGTCAGGTCCAAAATTCAGTCCCAGTAATCCATCTGGCTATTCCAGTCCCTCATATACTCCAAAACCCAAACCCCCTGGTGAAAACAAAGGTCAAAATCCCTTATCTCAGCCTATTTGTAATTATTGTAAGCAGTCAGGACATATAATTTCTGAATGTTTACTTTTAAAGAGGAAGAGAGAAAAACAAGAGGGCCCAAAACCCACAGGTCTTACCTCTTTACGGTCAACACCACAGTCTTGTGTTGAGGATCAAATTCCTATTAAGACCAAAATTTCTGAGACTGATTCTGTTATGGAGATTTATGAACCATTCTTATCAGAAGGTTTTGTGTCACTAAATTGTGACTTTGCCCAGTCTACCCCTATTACTATCTTACGAGATACTGGAGCTTCTCAATCCCTTATTTTGGCAGATACCCTGCCATTTTCCGAGAAGACTTCTTCTGGGACAAGTGTCCTTATTCAGGGTGTAGAATGTGGATTTGTTAATGTACCGCTTCATAACATTTATTTGTCCTCAGACTTAATTTCTGGTCCAGTGGCTGTTGGTATTAGACCTTCATTACCTTTTAAAGGTGTTCACTTATTGTTAGGCAATGACCTAGCAGGAGATAAGGTTGTGGTTAATCCACTTTTGACCAACACACCTTGTGTTGATCAACCGCCTGACCCCATTGAGCAGGAAATTCCTGACCTTTACCCTTCGTGTGCTGTCACTAGGGCTATGGCAAAGAAAGCCATATTGAATGATGGGAATCAGGACATTGATTTAACTGATACTTTGATTGGTCAGTCTTTTAATGATGAGATTTCAAAATCTCTTTCACCCAGCCTGTCTGACATGCAGACAGACTTTACGGACAACTCATCTGTGTCCAACATGGACCACTCTCGTTCATTTTCAAATGACCAAGGTCATGACCTTCTGTCAAGGTCACAGCTTTGCAAAGAACAACACAGTGATCCTGAGATCTCACCTTTATTTGAAAGGGTTTTAGATGAGAATGACATGTCCCAGGTTCCTGTTTGCTATTATGTCAAAAATGACATTTTGATGAGAAAATGGCGTCCTCCTGATGTCTCAGCAGAAGACGAGTGGACTGTTAACCACCAAATTGTGGTTCCAAGGGTTTATCGCCCTGAAATTTTAAACTTAGCTCACGAAACTCCCTTGTCAGGTCATTTAGGTGTAAACAAGACCTATCACAAGATTCTTAATCATTTCTACTGGCCAGGGTTAAAATCTGATGTTTCTAAACATTGCAAATCTTGCCATACATGTCAAATGGTAGGAAAACCAAATCAAACTATCCCTAAAGCCCATTTGCAGCCAATTCCTGCATTTGAGGAACCTTTTAGCAGAATAATTATTGATTGTGTAGGTCCTTTACCCAAAACAAAGTCAGGTTGTGAATATCTTTTGACCATAATGTGTGCTTCCACACGTTTCCCAGAAGCCATTCCACTTAGGAATATCAAGACAAAGACCATAGTTAAGGCTCTTGTGAAGTTTTTCACATTTGTAGGTCTCCCTAAATCTGTCCAGTCAGATCAAGGATCTAATTTTATGTCAGGAATATTTCAGCAAGTGATATCGGTCATCAGCATATCATCCTGAAAGTCAAGGTGCCTTAGAACGATTTCATCAAACACTGAAAAACATGATCAGATCTTACTGCTTTGACACTGAAAAGGATTGGGATGAAGGCATTCATTTGCTGTTGTTTGCTGCTAGGGAATCTGTACAAGAATCTCTTGGTTTCAGTCCATTTGAGCTTGTATTTGGTCACACAGTTCGTGGACCACTGAAACTTTTGAAAGAGAAATTTCTTTCTGATGATAACAGTTCTTTGAATTTGCTTCAGTATGTTTCTGACTTCAATAACAGATTGTCAAAAGCCTGTGAAGCTGCTCGGTCCAATCTCAAATCAGCTCAAAACAAAATGAAATTTCATTATGATGAAAATGCCAGGGAAAGAAATTTTAAACCTGGAGAGAAGGTACTTGCTCTTTTGCCAATTCCTGGCAGACCTTTGCAGGCCAGATATTACGGCCCTTACACTGTTGACAAAACGCTCAGTGATGTAAATTATATTATCAACACACCTGGGAGGCGCAAGGATAAACAGTTATGTCATATTAATATGTTGAAAAAGTACATTGATAGGGATAATTCAGTTGTTTCACCAATAAGTGTAGTAAATTCTGTCCCTCAAGAGCAATCTGAAATGGACTCTGAGGATATGAACTTTATAAAATCTGATCCCTCATCATCAAAACTCCAGAATTCTGACATCTTCAAGGATCTCGACCAGAAACTGTCACAACTGGATCCAGTCAAGAGACTTGAACTGAAACAGTTAATTCTTGAATATGAGCACTTGTTTCCGGACATTCCAACCAGGACTGACAGAATCTTTCATGATGTTGACATTGATAGCGCAAAGCCTGTGAAGCAACATCCTTATCGAATGAACCCTGTGAAGCAACAGTATCTCAGGGAAGAAATTCAGTATTTGCTGGAAAATGATTTTATAGAACCAAGTCAAAGTGACTGGAGTTCTCCTTGTATTCTGGTGCCAAAACCTGATGGAACTTTTCGCATGTGTACAGACTATCGAAAAGTTAATTCTGTGACTAAAACGGATACATTTCCAATCCCACGTATTGATGACTGTATTGATCAAATTGGACAAGCCAAATATGTTACTAAATTTGATCTTCTGAAAGGATTTTGGCAAATTCCTTTGACAGACAGAGCTAAGGAGATTTCAGCATTTGTTACACCAGATGGACTTTATCAGTATAAGGTTATGCCTTTTGGTATGAAAAACTCTCCAGCAACGTTTCAGAGACTTATAAATAGCTTGACATCTGATCTGGGTGGTTGTAAAGCATACATCGACGATGCAATTATCTTCAACGATGAATGGAAACTACATCTACAGACTATCAGAGAATTCTTTCAAAGACTTAGTGATGCAAAATTAACAATCAATTTAGCAAAAAGTGAATTCTGTCACGCAAATTTGACATTTCTAGGACATGTTGTGGGTCAAGGTCAGGTAAAACCAGTAGAAGCTAAAGTGGAGGCTATCTCGGATTTTCCTGTACCTACATGCAAGAGACAACTGATGCGCTTTCTTGGTATGGCAGGATATTATAGGAAGTTCTGTGGTAACTTCACTGTTATTGCAGAACCCTTGACAAATTTACTAGGTAAAGGAAAGAAATATATTTGGAATGAAGACTGTCAAAAGTCCTTTGATAAGTTAAAGGCCATACTTAAGAGTGCTCCAGTTCTCTTAGCACCAGACTTCAACAAAGCATTTAAATTGGCGGTAGATGCTAGTGACGTTGGTGCAGGCAGTGTTTTGGTTCAAGAAGATAATGATGGTGTGGATCACCCTGTTTGTTACTTTTCTAAGAAGTTTAACAAACATCAGAGAAATTACTCTACTATTGAAAAGGAGTGTTTATCTCTCATCCTTGCTATTCAGCAATTTGAAGTGTACTTATCTTCTTCAGCCACACCAATTGTTGTCTTCAGTGATCACAATCCACTGACCTTCATTCATAAAATGAAGAACAAGAATCAGCGGTTACTCAGGTGGAGTCTCATGTTGCAGGAGTACAATCTTGACATCAGACATATCAGAGGAAAAGATAATATTATCCCGGATGCACTTTCAAGAGCCTAAATTTGGCTATTACTACATGATGTCTGGTTTAGTACTGATATATATACAGTGTATATGCATTAAACTTAATTTTGTTTCATAATTGGTCATATGGCAAAAGAAAGCTTTATTTCATAAAACTTTCTTTTCCTTGAAGAGGGGAAGTGTTATGAATATGGTGTTTAAGTTGGTGTAAATATTTTCTTTTACCATGATTTTGCAGTTTTTAGATGTTTACTAGGTTTGAAATAAACAAGTTGTTTACATTGTACTTTAGAACATTCTGGAATAACTATTTTTAGTACTGAGAAAATATTAGACCTTTTTGTTGTAAACATTAAGAATCTTCTGGTATGAAATTATGTCAGAATTGAGTACTTTTTGGTAAGATCTATTTTTGGTTAGTTCCGGAATGTTCCTAGATATTATATAAAGAGGACAGGTTTTCATTTAGATCATCTTTGTATGAAAACTTTCACCAGTCTATAGTTAAATAAGTTATACTGGAATTTAAATATATTGGATTTGGAAATATTCATGTGCTCATACAGACTTTATTTTCTGGGATCAGAAATCATTAAAGGACTTGTGTTTTAAATTCTGAGGGACATTCAGACTAAAATAAGGTATCGTTAATTACATATTTTCTTGATTAATTAATGACTGTTTTATTTTGATGTACAAGTAAATAAATTTTGTTAAGTTTAAAAACAGGCTTGTTGCTGGTTTACTTCCATCTTTTTGTTACCTCCGCCAGGTCGTAACAAATGCATCATACCAAATTTCAAGCATCTGCAAAAAGGGGTTCTGGTGAAGAAGATTTTTAAGTATATTTTAATTTCGAACCCAAGACTCCCCGCCCCAGGGCCATTTTGGATCCAAGGGCTACCATTTACATAAATTATGTATATGACCACCATGCAATGCATCATACCAAATTTCAAGCATCTGAGCCAAGTGGTTCTGAAGAAGAAAGTTTTTAAATATTTTTCTATGTATTTCTATGGTTCAAACTCAGGACTCCCTGCCGCGGGGCCATTTTGGACCCTGGAGCCATCATTTGAACAAATTTGATAAAGGACTATAAGGCAATGCTACATACCAAATTTCAAGCATCAGAGCCGAGAGGTTTTGAAGAAGAAGATTTTTGAATATTTTTCTATGTATTTCTATGATTCAACCCCAGGACCCCCTGGGCGGGGCCATTTTAGACCCTGGGGTCATCATTTGAACAAACTTGGTAGAGGACCACTAGGCAATGCCAAATTTCAAGCCTCTGAGCCAAGAGGTTCTAAAGAAGAAGATTTTTGAATATTTTCTATGTATTTCTATGGTTCAAACCTAGGACTCCCTGCCCCTGGGCCATTTCGGACCCTGGAGCCACCATTTGAACAAAACTTGGTAAAGGACTGCTAGGAAATGCTACATGCCAAATTTCAAGCATCTGAGCCTTGCAGTTCTGAAGAAGAAGATTTCTGAATATTTTCTTTGCATTTCTATCCTTCAAACCTTGGGAGTCCCTACCAAGGGGCCATTTTGGACCCTGGGGCCACCATTTGAACAAACTTGGTAAAGGACTATTAGGAAATGCTACATACCAAATTTCAAGCATCTGAGCCCTGCAATTCTGAAGAAGAAGATTTTTTAATATTTTTCTATGTATTTCTATGGTTCAAACCCAGGACCCCCTGGACGGGGCCATTTTGGACCCTGGGGCCATCATTTGAACAAACTTGGTAAAGGACCACTATGCAATGCATCTTACCAAATTTCAAGACTCTGAGCCTGGCAGGCCTGAAGAAGATTTTGAATATTTTTCTATCTATTTCAATGGTTCAAACCTGGGACTCCCTGCCCCGGGGCCTTTTTTGGACCCTGAGGCCACCATTTGAACAAACTCGGTAGAGGACATTTAGGCAATGCTACATACCAAATTTCAAGCATCTGAGCCAAGCAGGTCTGTAGAAGAAGATTTTTAAGTATATTTGAGTTTCGAACCCAAGACTCCCTGCCCAAGGGCCATTTTGAACCTTGGGGCCATCATTGAACAAACTTGGTAGAGGTCCACTAGACAATGCTTCATACCAAATATAAAAGCCGTAGGCCTAGCGGTTTCAGAGAACATGTCATTTAAAGAAAATTGTTGACCCCGCACGACGGACGACGCACGACGCACGATGGATACTGGGTGATCACAATAGCTCACCCTGAGCCTACGGCTCAGGTGAGCTAAAAACATCTCACAACACAATTATTTAAGGTCAGTCATTTTGGAGGGAGAAACCACACCTGCCTAACAGTTAAATTAAACAGTATACAACATACTGAGAAAGCAAAATTTGGATCAAATCCCTCCATGTCAAAGATTTTGAACTCTGACCGGCAGAAGCTGTCCAAAAAATTTCAACAAGCTGATTTTATCATGCAAGAATATGTCAAACAGTCCAGGCAGACTGCCAAAAAGAGCAAGTTCTGGTGAGACTTCACCTCTATATTATGTTGAGGGTTTTTTTGCATTCTTAAACAAATCATGATATCTAAATATGTTAAAAATGGATCTATATTTTTGAAGGTGTTTTTGGAGAGAAAAAATTGTCCTTGAACTGGATAAGCACTGTACCTGGAAGGGCGTATTCCTGCTGGATTTATCATCACAAGAGATTTATAAACATCTGGTTGCATTAGTGACAATTTTAAACCAGGATAAACGGAACAGTTGTTAGTCACCAGCATATCCACTCTGAAAAATACACATATTTTCTAAATCACCTATGTGATTATGAAATCAAAGACAGCTCTTAGAAAAATGGTGTCAGCTGCAAGATACAATGTAAAAAATGTGACTTTTTGTATGAATGACATGACAAATATGACAATGTAAAATTTTTGATAACTGATAAAACTGATAAAATAAATCTACTACTGAAATTTGCACATTAATAATCTTGTTCCATCTTTACGACAATTACGGTAATTACCTTAAGTGTCCCAATTTTTAGAATTTTACAGTTATTCTAATAATATTCAAGACTGTGCTTGTGCCATTGCCATGAAATGACAAAAATAACCTGAACCGACACTCAGGCTTATAAGAAACCACATGCCTGATATTCAAACTCAAATATAGAAACATTTAGGACTAAAAAATCACCTAGTTATCCCTAGTTCTTGGAGAAAATCTTTGAGAAACTCTGCTCTTTCTTCAACACTGTAGGTGAATATATCTTCATCTGGCTGTGTGATACCTTTGGTGTACTGGTTCCCTGATAAAAGCAAATAAAACACATTCTGGGCAAGAAAATACAAATATTTCCAGAAAAAAGAAACCTGGTATTTATCAGCACCGCAGATAAGGTTGGGTAGAGAGGATAATTCTGAGATAATTTTTTTTATTTCTTAACCAAAACAGGAAATATCGGTATTTCCAGGAAAAAGAAAAATGGTATTTATCAGCTTTTAAGATAAGGTGGGGTTTGGAGGATAGTTCTGAGATATTTTTTTTATTTCTCAACCAAAACATATGTTGTGACCCCTCACTACAGCCATCTCAGTGATACAGTTCTAATGAAGGATAAGTCTCAGTGGGACATTTCTAATGAGGGATCACAATTTATGTTCATATGCAAAAAATATAGAAAATAATCTCATCATTGTTTTGTTACCCCTTCTTATCTGGACCCCTGTAACAATAGAGCTATATTCAGAAAAGTTTCATCATCTAGGGAAGCAAACAGGAAGTCACAAAAGTTTTTACCCTTTGTTAAAATGACAGAACAAGAATTACACAGAAGGATTTGTCTTTCCTGTCAGTGCAAGTCACAAAACAGAGCTACCCTAAATGTGCTTCAGAATTGGGGTACCATAAAACCATTAATTTTCCATTTGTTCCAATACTTAAGCACATTACAGTAAAACAGAAATGGGACAAAAGTTTAAGTGGCTGCCAACAATGGCGACACTAGAAAAGTGATGCCTGTGCCTGGCATTATGTTAGTAGCAACAGAACAACAAGAGCTCCACAAGCGGGGCAATATACCCCCATTTTTGAGTTTGGGCCCAGTCAGTACTTTGGGCAGATTTATATCCCTGACAATCAGCCACAAACAGGTACTAATGTAAGCACAAGAACAGTCTGCAAATACTAATTCCAAAATTATGTAAGGGGAAGCAACCATTCCCATACTCAACACACAGTATCAAGCTAATGCACATTGCCATAGAGTGTCATCAAAATATCCAAAACAATTACCTAGTAATGGTGCCCACAAAAACAGTCTAAGAAATAAGAAAAGGGACGTAACTCTGAAAGTCAGTAACAGGAGCAACCATTCTAATATGACACATACCGTTTCATCCTTGTCTACATTGCTATGAAGTTTATCAAGATATTCTAAACATAACGGTTCTCAAAAGAAAAGCCTTAAAAAAGTAATCAAAGGGATGTAACTCAAACCAGAGGACCATTGGTCCTGTAGCTCACCGGAGTCCATTCATCCTTAGCACTCAAGAGTAAGAAACACTGAAGTAAGTTGTACAATTCGGCCTAATTTCAACTTTGACTGAGTTATTATGCTTGTCATAGTAAATATTAGCAAGTTTGATGAAGTTACAATAAAAAAAAACATATTTGTAAAACTTTTTGCCTAAATATTGCAGTAACACAGAAATAAATGCCAATTTGCACTTTTCCCAATACAAGTCTATGGAAACTTTAAAATGCCATTGTAATGAAACTATGTGGGCAACAATAATAAAAAACAATATTTACGTAGCGGCTAATGTCATGAACATGTATGCAAAGAATCAGCTTCATCCCCCTATATGGTTTTTGAGGAAAAGATTTTTAATTTTTTTTTCTCAAAAATATTTCCTTAATATTGCCATGGCAACAAATCAAATTCTGCAATTTGGACAAAATTAATAGGAATCATAGAGGACTACTTAAGCAACATTTCTGTAGATAAAAAATCCAAAAATAACTGAAGGGAGATAGCAAAAACTGCAGCTTTCCATTTTTCCCATTATATTTCAATGGAAACTATAAGTTGCCATACCAACCTAACCGCTGAAGCAATTGCCATAAAAAAACTGTAATTATATAGAAGCTTGTACAAAGATCCGTTCTGTAAAGTTTGAGCTTTATCGGCCACATAGTTTCTGCAAAAATGATATTTTAATATTTTTTCTATTTTTAACCATTCGGTTGTATTGGCAATCAGCCAAATTGTGCAATTTACATAAATTTAATGTGGTTGATAGAGGACTACTCAAGGAACATTTCTGTAAAAGTTTTGTCAAAATATCTGCAGTCACATAGCAATAAATGCAAATTTTCAATTTTCAAATTGTAAGTCAATGGTTGCCATAGCAACCAAACTGCCGGAGCAATTGCCAAGAAAAACAGTATTTTTATAGACGGTAGTACCTAGATCCTTTCTGTGAAGTTTGAGTTCTATTGGTTGTATAGTTTCTGAGGAGATGATTTTTGAATAGCTGTTCTATTTTTAACAATTCGGTTGCCATGGCAACCAGCCAAATAGTGCAATTTACATAAATTTCATGTGGTTGATAGAGGACTATTCAAGGAACATTTCTGTAAAAGCTTTGTCAAAATATCTGCAGTCACATAGCAATAAATGCAAATTGTCAATTTTCCCATTATAAGTCATTGGCAACTTTAAGTTGCCATAGCAACCAAACTGCCAGAGCAATTGCCAAGAAAAACAGTATTTTTATAGACGGTAGTACCTAGATCCTTTCTGTGAAGTCTGAGCATTATTGGTTGTATAGTTTCTGAGGAGATGATTTTTGAATATCTTTTCTATTTTTAACCATTCGGTTGCCATGGCAACCAGCCTAATTGTGCAATTTACATAAATTTCATGTGGTTGATAGAGGACTACTCAAGGAACATTTCTGTAAAAGTTTTGTCTAAATATCTGCAGTCACATAGCAATAAATGCAAATTTTCAATTTTCCCATTATAAGTCAATGGCAACTTTAAGTTGCCATAGCAACCAAACTGCTGGAGCAATTGCCAAGAAAAACAGTATTTTTATAGAGGGTAGTACCTAGATCCTTTCTGTGAAGTTTGAGCGTTATTGGTTGTATAGTTTCTGAGGAGATGATTTTTGAATATCTTTTCTATTTTTAGCCATTCGGTTGCCATGGCAACCAGCCTAATTGTGCAATTTACATAAATTTCATGTGGTTGATAGAGGACTACTCAAGGAACATTTCTGTAAAAGTTTTGTCAAAATATCTGCAGTCACATAGCAATAAATGCAAATTTTCAATTTTCCCATTAAAAGTCAATGGCAACTTTAAGTTGCCATAGCAACCAAACTGCTGGAGCAATTGCCAAGAAAAACAGTATTTTTATAGAGGGTAGTACCTAGATCCTTTCTGTGAAGTTTGAGCATTATTGGTTGTATAGTTTCTGAGGAGATGATTTTTGAATATCTTTTCTAATTTTAACCTTTCGGTTGCCATGGCAACCAGCCTAATTGTGCAATTTACATAAATTTCATGTGGTTGATAGAGGACTACTCAAGGAACATTTCTGTAAAAGTTTTGTCAAAATATCTGCAGTGACATAGCAATAAATGCAAATTTTCAATTTTTCCCATACAAGTCAATGGAAACTTTAAGTTGCCATAGCAACCAAAGTTCTGAAGGGATTTGGATAAAAAACAGTATTACTGGTTCCCCCTGCCTATAGATGCTATATATGAAATTTGGTAATAATGGGCCTTGTAGTTTCAGAGGAGATGTCTTTTGAAAATATTGACGGACGACGGACGGACGGACGACGGATGCCTGCCTATACTATAAGCTCACCTGTGAGCCTTCGGCTCAGGTGAGCTAAAAAATAAGGAAGGGGAAGCAATTATTCTTTTATTAGACATACTGTCTCAACCTAATACACATTATTATAAAGTTTCGTCAAGATATTCCATACGGTTACCTTGTAATGACTTGCCCAAGAATAGCCGTAGAAATTAATCAAAGGGATGTAACTCCATAAATAAGAAAGGAAGCAATTATTCTCATATATAAGACATGGCCTCAACCTAATACACATTGCTATAAATTTTCATCAAGATTGTCGTATGGTTGCCTACTTATCGCTTGCACAAGAATAGCCTTAGAAAATATTCAAAGAGAGGTTACTCCAAAAATAAGTAAGGGGAAGCAATCTTTCTTATATGTGGCATATCGTGTCAACCTAATATTCATTACTATTAAGTTTCATCACAATAGTGCAAAGGGCTAGTTAGATATGAGGTGCACAAATATAGTCTGTCAAAATAATCAAAGGGAGGTAACTCAAAAACTATGTAAAGGGGAGTAACCATTCTTGCAGGGATCTCCCCAGACCATTAAGGCATGTCGCTTGCAACATGCCTTCCTCTCCAAATTACCTTTGCAACATGCCTTAATTTTTAATGAAAATTCATTAAAGTGATATTATTTTCATTTCTTAGCCAGTAAACTTGTTTTAAATGCATTAAGGATCATCAATAAATTATTTTTAATGTAAATTTAAGCTAATTTTGACAAAATATTGCTATATTAAGGATTTATGAAATTGATCAACAAGTCAAAAATTTGATATTTGTGCTAAAAGCGACATGCCTTCTGAAATTTCAGGGGAGAACACTGTTCTTGAATGAGACATGTTGTCTTAACCTCATATACATTGCTATTAAGTTTCATCATGATATTCCACAGACTAACCATGTTATGAAATGCTAAAGAATTGCCATACAAACTGTCATAGTCGAGCTTTTTCAAAGGGCTGTAACACTGCTAAAAATCATCGAAGCGTAACATCCAAACAATATGCGCTTCTCCACATGGTAGTCTTACTATTCACAAAGTTTCAGCTTAATTGGATGAAAACTGTAGGAGGAGTTATCCGGAAATGAACACTCCAAAAATTCTAAGTAAAGGGCTGTACCTCTGCTAAAAATCATTGGAGCGTAACCTCGATATAATATGCGCTGGTCCACCTCATGGTCTTATTACATACCAAGTTTCAGCTTGATCGGATGTAAATTGTAGGAGGAGTTGTCCAGAAACGAAAAGTTTACAATGGATGGACAGACGGACAGACCCCAGTGTCATAACAATATAGGTCCCGTTTTTCAAACGGGCGTATAAAAATATATTGGTGTACCTATACATGCTATTTCAAATTATAGTCTGCCAGTATAATTCACTTGTATCATATCATAATTTGAGCCACAACACGACAATACCAACAAAGTGGCATGTGGGCCCAGTGAAGACAGCTCAGCCTGGGCATTTACCCAGTCTGGTCAGACTCCTTGCTGTGCACTTACTGGGTAGGTAAGGGTCTAAGCTATCTCCATGCTGACAGCAAAAGCTCAGATTAGCCTGTGCATCTGCCCAATCTGATCTGAGACTTCCCTTGGCGCACATGCCTATTCATTGGTTTTGTCATGTCACGGCTTATTTTGTATGGTATACGTTCATATGTATTTTATGAAATAAACTTTAAAATCCTACACAATGGGGCACAAGTGCACTGCCAAACATTCACAGCTTACCTGGAAGATTAGGTATAAGGACCCTATAACCTAGTTTAGCTAGTGGTAGAAGCAAGTCACTCAGTTCTTCGTGAGTTCCCATTATCCCAGGCAGGCCAACAATGGTAGGCAGCTTAGGATCATAAGAAGCTAATGGCTGAGAGTCTTTATAACCTGTGAACATATCATGAGATTGAAAATTATAATCTGAGTAAGGTGAATGTATACACTTTCAGGGGAAGCAACCATGCCATTTACTTTTTAGCTCCCTTCTCTATGGGGGTCAACCTTTAAAGGAAAAAAGTTGCTCCCTAGGAGCAAATTTTTTCCTTTAAGAGTAGACCCCATGTAAGTGTGAGCTCTTCCTAAAGGACAGCCAATACTATATCACAAGAGTTGTCACCCTTTGAGAAAATGGACCAAAAAAAAAACATGAAAGTGCATCAAGACTTTTTAAAGTTATGGGACAGAACAGAAAATAGAATTGAACAACTAATAAACTCTCCAGTCCCTAGTTTTTAGTTATATTTTAGTACATCATAATTCATTTTAAATCCCACATTTTAAATCTATCAGAATTATCCACAATGACACTTCTGTCTCAGTTTTCATTGTGAATATTACAGTAATCTTGTGCGGTATACATGTACATGGACAAATCATTTACAGCTTTGAAAACAATTTTATCATATGAAGTCGCCTCTGAGAGTGTAATAAAGCCATGCATTAAATGCGATAATCCACTAGTGGATTAAATATGCAAATTACGTCATAATGTTATACGTTGACGTCCATAAAACGTCCCGTTTTCTAATGGCGAAATCGTGACGTTTTAGTGTAAATTTTGTTGACAAAATGCGATTTTAGTGTCATATGATAAACAGAATCTTGCATTCGTGCTCCTGTATTATTGAATTTTTTAAACTCTTTGGGGAAAACCGATAAGATGCTCGGCACAGCCTCACATCTTATCTTTTTCCCCAACTCGTTTAATAAATTCAATAATACATGGATCTAAAGAAGACCAGTTGGAGGTAACAAACTCATCTGAGATTTTGCAACTAACATAACAAATAAAACATTCAGAAGTGACACATCTTTCTGTTTTTATCTTTCATTATCCAGCTCTTCCACAAATAAACTCAGCATTTCTCCTGAATGGAGTAGCACTGGAGTAACCCATACTCAGTGCTACTTGAGTGTATTTGCCAAACTCACCAAGCTACCAGAAAATATGCTGTTGTTTTTTCACACCAAACTGTTTGTTTATCATTCAGATAACCTGAATTGAGATGGAATTATTTGAAAAATACAGTTCTGCTAGTTACTTTAAATAGAATTAATTTACACAGACAAAAACACTTACTAATTTAGATGTAGATGTAGATTTAAGTATGTTACAGAAGTTAGACCCAGTGTTCTTTTTTCACCTATTTACAGTACACGCAACGTGAAGACTTGATATGACACGCTCTCGCGTGACACTTAAAATCGCGAGGAAGGGATTAAAATCCACGAGATTCTCTCGCAACTCTCACGCATTTCACACTAAACTTCCTCGCGTGTTTGAAAATCGCCACTTTCCACGCAAGAAAATTCCTCGCATCTCGCGTGAAATTCATAGAGTGGTGTATGCAAGAAACTTTCTCGCATCACGCGTGGAATTTTGTCCAGGTAGGTACATGTACAGTAAATGCAAGTTTCTATACAAGTACATATACCTTTACAGACAAGGCACATGATCAGACAAGGCACATGATTCGCTTCGGCGACCGTACGGTATTTACATTTACGAATTAAGGATGGGTTGATAAACAATCATGATCAGCGTAATTTTGTTGCAGTTATGCGGCGAGTTAATTAGAGAGGCCTATGTTTGAAAGAATATTGTTAATACGAGGGATGATCCAGAAATTCATGGACACAGTCCATATAATCCAACTGCAATAAGTAATTTCTTTAAAAACTTAACCAATGCTTCTCTATATATGACTCAATATATTCTCACAATATCAGGTAAATTCAATGAATATTGGGTTTGGCATCTACGTTTGAATATACCAGGGGTTGTCTGTGCGGCGCACTACAGATTTTTGCAGAAAAATACAAAATGTTCCTTTTGAAATATTCAAATATATTTTCTAGCCTTAAAATTTCGATATAAAATTTCAGTCAAGAACTAACGTAGCATTTCCCGATTTCAAACGATATGAATATTTATTATTGGCATTTGACATGACACTCTGTACACACAAAACAGACCACCACCCTCTGGCACGAAAGAAGAAAAATGGCGTTTTTCCAACGTCTGCACGCAAGCAGTTTGTCTAAAGGCCGACATAAAAAACATAACGAACACAATGGAAACAAATCATATTTTACACGAAGCATCACGAGACATACACGTTTCAAGATACTGTGTAAACGAGTGCTAAAAATAAATTTCGAGCGATATTGTTGATCCTCAGGATGGCTATGATGCACTTATTTGATGAAATAGTAGATTTTACACCTCAAGACTGAGCCCAAGAAATGTTTACGCGATATCAGAAGTTGTTCTTTATAAAACCTGATGGAAAACTTGTGAGTGTCTTATTGCTCTATTTCTCATATCATATAAACGCTGAAACTGTGATTTTAATGTAATGATTTCTTTAGTGGATCTTATCAGCTTCGCATTTTGGGCACTAGCATATATCAGACGTCAACGTGACGTTGTGGCGTGCGCCGCGCAACCTAGGGTATCTGAACAAAATGCATTGTTTAATGTGAACCGTTTTAGACATCTGATTCAAAATTTACACGTGTGTTTATCAATGGTGTGGGAATGGGCATGTAAACTTTCATCGATTACCCTTTTCAGATTCCTTAGTTATTTAAGGTGTCCTTCTGGATCAGCCCTCGTAGGTTAGTTAGTAGCAAACGGAGTTCTTTCAAATTCTAGAATGATGACACACACAAAAAATTTCGCTCAGCCGATAATAGCCCAATCCATGTCAAAACAGTCACAAAGATCAAAGCGTTTCGATCAGCTTTTGAACTCAAAAGATATAGCCGCTAGTGGCACGTGCCGAAACCAATATAAACTTTCTGATGTAAGAGCTGTCAAGTTTCCATTAAAAGCGCACGCGACAACAATGACTTGATTAGCAAATGGGCTGTCTCAGCGGTGATTGACGTCCACTTATATACTCTCTGAAATATGCAAATTTGTAAACCTGTTGGTTTGACGGCTAAAAACAAATACGTCACAGCTGCATCCTCTTAATCAGTTCATTCATGAAATATGGAAAATATGATTTTTGCGTTGTGGATCAATAGTCAAAGTGTTTGGATTTTAAAAATGCATCAAATGAAGGAAAAATAAGAGGTGAGAAGTTTGTTTTTTATTCCGATCTCCGCCTGGCAAAATCACATTATCTATATGAAAAACGAAACTGATTCTGCAGCGCAGAAAAATTCTCAAGTATTCGGACAAATAAACATAAAATCTATATTCACATTTAGAGGTGACTGAATGCATTCAGGGCCTTCGCCATAATAAAATGTGAAGACGGTAGCATTTGTTGAAATACGTAAACACAGCACGTTTATAGGTCAGTCTCGTGCCTTGACATCAAAGGACGCAGCTCAGAGCACAAAATGGTGAAAGGAATCTTATTCCATACGCTGATAGTAAATATTAGGATCAGCCTGCGCAGTATTAAATACAATGCGCCAAACTGGTATGCTTTACACGTCATAGCGTGAGCGGTTTACGCTGTCTATTTGTTCGGCACTTTCGGTTATTTCTGGAATGGTGGAAATTGCCGATCGTAATTTTTGCCGCAAAAATTTTGAGTCGGCGTCAAAAAAGACCAGTCGGATCACACAACTTTTTTTTTAGGCCCAATGTAAAAATATAAATGAATTACCTCTACAACATAAAATGACCTGTGAAATTGACAGCAATCGTTAATCCTTTCCATTCGAAAACACGCGTCACGCGTGATTAAGTTTGGCGCCGATGACTCACCTGAGCATACATGGAGTTAATCCTTTCTCTCGAAAGTTGCGTGTCTCGCGTGAAAAGAAATTGTTTTCTCGCGAGTTTAACGTCACGCATCTCGCGAGTCTCTCGCATCTCCCACGCATTTCACACGCAAAAACCCCACTAAACTTTCGTGGAAAAGATTAAAATTTCTCGCGAGAGCGTGTCAGATCAAGTCTTCACGTTGCGTGTACTGTATACAGATTTGGAACTCCTGAATCTTTATTAACATAACTGTCATGGGATGAAGATACATATAGTAAGTAGATAAAAGGCAAAACGGATACTATTGATCACTATAGATATACAGAGAGATAATAAATTAATGTTTGTGGAAAGTAAATGATATGGTCTAAACAGGAATGTTTATTTCTCGGAATTTTCTCCCCTTTTTTTGCTGTTATCTGTGTCTATTTGATTTTCAAAGAGAAAATAAATCTCACCCTACTTTTCATGGAGATATGATTTTCAAAGAGAAAATAAATCTCACCCTACTTTTCATGGAGATATATGGAAAAAGCATGGGTGCATGCTCAATCTCAGTCTATGTGCATTCTGCAGGTAAACCTTGCGAGGGGGTGCTGCTGTTCAGCTAGGTAGATACAGCATTTGTATAACTCTTATCTGCAGACACATAAGGGCGTAAAAAATTGTTGCAACATTCCAATATGAACAGGAAATATTTAGACTATTGTAGTTTTGCATGTCTTTTGATACTGTAGTGTATATAGTGCTACCAAAACTGTTGTCACTTACCAACATCAAATGTTACACCATGAGGACATTCTTCCCACATGTCAATGCTTGTTTTTAGAAAAATGTATCTCAGTGGAAACACATCATCATCTCTAGGGAAACAACAAACCGCTGAGGCAGTGAAAGACCGTTGAGGTTTTGAGCAAAGTAGGGGAAATTTTTGTGACAATTTGACCTTCAAAAATGGACAAACTGTCCTTCGAAACGGAATGGCGAGTCTGTACATAGAGCTGGTAACATTCATTTTATCATCTGCTTGATGGTGAAATTAAGATTTTACAGATTTAAAGTGTTTTGCGAATGTCTTGAAAAGTCCCAAAATTCACGTTTCATGGGCGCATCCATCTTGAAAATCAACTTCCTGCGGTGTCGCCGGTGTACATGTAAAAGTTCTCTTACGTTTACCGTCCATTGTAGGACAACCCCATATTGGGTAGGCTCCGACGGTGCACAGTGATAATAATAGGCAAGGCCCATTTTCCCACCCGCCCCATTCTATCCAGTCTATAGAAAAGTTTGAGAAACTTCGAAAAAGTGGAAGAAAGATAGTACACTCATAATGCGCCGCAGGCCACAGATCTTCTAGACAATCCACCTTCCAAGTATCGTTGGAATTAAAGTCTGGTGAGGAGGCGGACTGATGAATACTGGATGGACCAGATAAGGCATAAGGCTGGGCTCTATAGCAGCCTGAGGTTTCTTCATAGCGAGGCTTTTGTACCGGACAGGAAACATCCGCTTATACAAGAAGTGGCTGGTGTCAGGGATGTGGCGCGCATTCATACCAAACTGAGGCTCGTGACAGGAACATACATTTTGCAGACCGATAGATCAGCCTTCAACCAGAACCAAATTAGTCCTGTGTGCATGTTGTGCCGGACAGAAGACGAAACAATTGAACATTTTATGCTGAGCTGTGCATCTCTGGAGACAGTCAGGCAACCAGCTTTAGTAGAGATCTTGGGAATCTATGTCCAGCAATTTGGGAATCCAGTTCATTCAGACATACTTGTTAAGTTTATCCTAGATGGGGGCAGTGTTTTGAAAGGTAGTGGTGTTGAGTATTTAGAGGCACGTCAGAGAGCTGAGCGACAGACCCGACGAATGTGTCAGTCATTGCATGTAGAGCGATAAAAGAGACTAGCCGTTATACCTAAAAGAGTAAGGAATAATCGTAAGGGCAAGAAAGTCAACCGAGGCACGATCCAGCAGGAATAAAAGGGATTTTTAGCAGTCTTTTAGGGTGTAAATAGAGTGACCTGTACCAGTCATCTTAGTCCTGTGTGGCCAAAACCAACTGTATATACCTGCATACCTAAGACGATTACTCCGAGAGGAGGTGTGCCTTCACTGGCAGAATAACTACTATTACTAATACTAATGGCGCTTTTACAAAGGTCTGAAGAGTGCAGCCGCGGTAGGCCTATATATAGATACCCATTAATGACCTTGTTACCCCAGTAGGCGTACCAAGAATCACCATTCCCTTGCATTTCAAACCCATCGGCTGGGACTGACATTTGCAGGTCCAGTGTCTCCAGACTATTAGAGACTAGAATTCCCTGGAAAACTCCCTTATTTCTGCTGCCAAGTGTGCCGCTGAGAGCATTCAGCATACTAAGTTTAGTTCTCTTGTAAGGGTTAGGGACTAGCTTCCCATATCACGGGTCCTGGTGCATGCTTGTCCTTTTACGTATCACCATTATTAAACAATTCTGATTCTGATCAGCCCACTTCTATCCCTTCTAATCCCTTACCAGTGCACTCTGGAACAACCCACTTGTTTCATAATCCTTAAACTTTGCTATGTTGATACAATATATCGAATTTGGTCTAAAATGTCAAAATATTCAGGAGCATTTAAAAGCTTTCGGTGACCTTGAAAATGGGATCAAAATCTTACAAAGCTGATCGTCTCTTCGGCTTGTCATAATTATATATCCATACAAGTCTAATTACATTCCACCCACTGGCGCAAGAAATGTATTCTTAGTAAAATGTAACAAGTGCTACTATGATCTTGAAAAAGGGATAAAGTTATCAAAATCTATCCAGCTCTTCTCAGAGAAATATCTATGCGGGTTTGGAGAAAATCCGGCCATCTTCTGGTTCAAATGTTATCCTACATATAAGACTATGACCCTGAAAATGGGATCAAGGTCGCCAAAACTCTTAAACATCAATACAAGTCTGATGAATATCCATCCATTTGCTCAAGAAAGATCTCACTTTTAACATTTAACATTTTTAAGTTGGCTCTTGTTTTGGTGACCTTGACCCCTCTATCAAGGTCACCAAAACACTGTCAACCACAGTGTGTCTCATATTTTAGGTTGGCTTTTGCCTTTATAATGTGGTCGAGGTCACCAAAACAGTCCATTCTTTGGATTGTCCCAAAGGTATATCTATTCTATGCAAGTTTGGTGGGAATGAAACCATTTGCTTTAGAGATATATTATTTTCAATGATAATTTTACATATCTAAATCATCCTGTCACCTTGAAAATGAGGTCAAGATCACAAAAATCTAATCAGTTTTCGAGCTTGTCCCAATGATATAGCCATGCAAATTTAGCGAAATTCCACTAATTGGTTTAAAATGTGTCATGGGTGCAAGAAATTGTCGCGCCGACGCCGATGCAGAAAATTGAACAGATAAGACTTTCTGTGACCTTGAAAATGGGTCAAAGTCATACCCTCTTCCCCTCACCTGTAGCGCGGGGGGGGGGGGGGGGGGGTGGGGGGGGGAGAGAGTGGAGAGAGGGGGTGGGGCACATAAAAATATATTCGTTTGTTATTCATATTCTGTTTTTGAAAAAATTTCATTCTAACTTCTGTGTCGTATCAACACTGCTTCTGGTACAGTGACCAAAACACACACACACACACACACACACACACACACACACACACACACACACGAGCCGAAATAAATAATGGCAACCAACTGAAAACAACAGTTTTAACAATCAAAATGACCACGAACGGACATCCGTAAGACCTAAAGAAAATGTAAGAAACTACAAAATGAACATGTCATTCTTTTAGCCATATGGTTCAGCTTACCAATACCACTCACTTTCAGATGTTTCCAAAGGAACAAACTGAACTTAGCATCCTTGGGTAGAGAGTATGCGGCATAGTAGCAAAACAAGTTTAGTGTTTCGGTATCCTCTTTCTATCTCCAATTAGATTAGTCTGGACAAATGTCCCGCCTTAACAGACATCATCGTCTAGCCAGATCAGCACCCAACAGGTGCATGTCGCGAACTGAGTTCATATCGACGCCATGTGCCCGCTGGGCAGAGATGCATGCATATATCGGACAAATACAGTGCTTGCCTAATTTAAAAAATGTCAAACTTGGTGCTGACCTCATTCATAGAAACCGCCCACATCTGAATGTTTAAACTATGTGCCTAACATGCATACCGACAGATAAGATCAATTTGCATTCGTCCATAAGATAACGTTCTGCACGTGACATTTACGCTAGGCTTCAATGCTATTAGTAATGGTTATGGATTGAAAGAGAAAGAACAAGTTCGCAGTGTTTTCCCTGTAACAAGCAGAGAAAAATGTCTTATTTTAATGTTAACATGATTCCCTGCTAACGTTGTCCGATAATACCCGTGTTGGGGTATCTCATATCGATAGTCTTAACCACTTCCCAGCAGGCACATGACGTTGAAACGACGTCATACTAACGTCGATGCGACGTTATGACGTCGCATCGACGTCAGTACGACGTCATATCGACGTAATGTGCCCACTGGGTTCATAAGCCGGAGATGAACTGTTTTCAAAACATGGGAAGCTATACATTCTGCTTCTGTCGTGTTCTAGCCTCCTTCAACATTCGGAAGATTATGCTAGGGTAGGTAGGTGACGCAACACCTGATAAACAATACCTCTTGAGAACGTGTCAGTCCGGGTATTTGAGTAGTTACTCGAGTATATTTAGGTTAATAAAGCCCTTCCATGTTATCTCTCAGTCATTAAAAGAATTTCTATGTACAGTTTAAAACACCAATACCTGCTAGGCAAATAAGTCAGTACTGACACTGAAGCCTTGAAGGCTTCTCGTGTTTCCAGGTCTGGGATGTCCGGAGGAAGTGCATTCCAGTCTCTCTCTGTCCTGGGAAAGAAAGACACCTTTCTCTTGTCTGTTCTACAGGTGATTGTCTGGAAAGCTCAGGCCCCGAGGTTATAAAACTTTTTTCATGCTCAACTCAGCTGAGCATGAAATTTTACCTTCCAATAAATAGCAAATTACTGATAAGTACAGTTGTTTTCATGCTCAGATGAGCTGAGTATGGAATTTTCTCTGCTTATGAATATGAAAATACCAATATTAGTTGGCATTTTTATATTTATCAGCAGACATGGGCAACTTTTTTCCTCAGCCCCGTATAATCTACCTGTAATCGACGATATCGCGTGAGCTTGAAATAGCATTAAATTAGATAGGACATTGACAGTTTTTCTCTTTTTTTTGTCTTCCCTGAATCAAAAAATGAAAAATGTTGTGTTAGGTCAATATAGTGCACTTTTTTAGCTGCACATAGATATTTTTTTCAAACTTTTAAGTTTACATTTAATGCGGTCATTTTTGCTCTGATTGATATGGCCATCATTTCCTAATAGTATATAGGGAAAATAGAGAAAATGAGCCAAACGTTACTCAGTTTTCTACGTTTTTCTTAAAGCACGGATCTTAATTCAAAAATGTTGTGTTATCCTAGTATTCTACACTATCTTACAAATCTTTTGATATGTTTTGTAGGAAAATCAAAGAAATATTAGTTCGGTCATTTTTAACAAACTTAATACTACCCAACATCCGAAAACTGAATTTTCAGTACCGCGCGTGACAATATCGAGGTGAGGAGAATTGTTGGGGACGATTAACCAATATACCTGTCTTCTTGATGCGAATTTGACCTTCCAATAATGCGTTTATTCGCAGTTTGTGATCAGCATGCACATTTTTTTCGAGACTATGTACACTCTCGAAAAAAGGTTAATATGTGCATGCTGGTCTTTGCTGGGTATCCACCGTATACGCTCAAGCAGGATTTCATAGAGGTATTCCCTACATGCAACCATACCAAGCAATTTGATCAGCATGCACAATTTTGTTCGAGACATACATAGACTCTAAGGCGGCTTTAATTGTTAAAACAACATGGTACCGACGTACCGATACAATCAGGCTGCGTCAAAGATGATTGGCACCGCATATGCGCAGTCTGACTAGAGTGCATATATGCGCATTCTTGCATATGCCTCTGGGGAGGCTTTCTTCGGATTAGTTAATAAACGGGCATTTTTATTAAACAGCAATACACACTTCTAGTAATCGTGTCACACTAAAGACAAAATAATCACAGCCGGAAAACCAATGCAAATACACACTTTGACAGGTTTATAACCTGCTCAAATTCATAAAATCAGCAACTTCACCATACACAATCAAATATTAGCAGTTTGGGAATGGAATTGCGCTAATTTTCGCTTCCCGCAGAGACTGAACATCATATTTGGCTTCCGCCGAGACTGTCCGCGATCTCTTGCTTCCTGCCGAGACTTCTGTACGTGATAAATGGCTTCCTGCAGAGACTGTCCGCGTGATTTTGCTTCCTGCAGAGGCTCTCGGCAGGAAGCAGAGTCACGCGGACAGTCTCGGCAGGAAGCCAATGTTCGAGGACAGTAGTCCCTGCAGGAAGCAAGAGTTCACGGACAGTCTCGGTGGAAGCCAAATATGATGTACACTCAAACAAAAATCCCAAATGGGGTCATAACCTTAGACGTTTTTCATTATTTCAGTATGAATACATGATAATGGCTTCCTGCAGAGACTGTCCGCGTGATTCTGCTTCCTGCCGAGGCTCTTGGCAGGAAGCAGTCACGCGGACAGTGTCGGCAGGAAGCCAATGATCGAGGACAGTAATCCCTGCAGGAAGCAAGAGTTCGCAGAGTCTCGGCGGAAGCCAAATATGATGTACAGTCTCTGCAGGAAGCGAAAATTAGCGGAATCGATTATACCCTGTGATCAGGCCTATTTCTCTGCACGAAGTTGTCTGCTGTGATTCGACATATTCGCCGTTACTTAGGGGTTTCCCCTGACTGATCCTGACTAGTAAAGCTAACAGCAAATTTTCATAACCAGTTCCAGTTGAAATAACTACCCTTCCTACAACCTTACAGATTAAAGAAATATTAAAAAACCTCAATTTATTTGAGCAACCATGCTTTTTCTAACCGTCTACCAAAAAGTATCATTTTCCTGACCACTGCCAATACGAAACTATCCCGAGACCAACGGTATTTGCAGAGTCAGTAATCTTGTTATGTCTTTCAAATTTTTACCTTATTTTTCAGTAAATTTCATAGTCTAGTGGTTACAGCTCTAGACTACTGATCTTCGGGTCGTGAGTTCGAATCTCACCGCTTTTATTCATCTTTTTTTTTTTTCTTTTTTTTCATTAGATTTTTTATGTTATTATATGATGTTATCAAGTTTTTTTATCATTTAGCTTCTAATTTTACTTAATAAGTCACATGTATTAGCTTTTGCAACACCACGATTAGATTAACTTCCATGGGCAACTTTTTTCCTCAGCCCCGTATAATCTACCTGTAATCGACGATATCGCGTGAGCTTGAAATAGCATTAAATTAGATAGGACATTGACAGTTTTTCTCTTTTTTTGTCTTCCCTGAATCAAAAATGAAAAATGTTGTGTTAGGTCAATATAGTGCACTTTTTTAGCTGCACATAGATATTTTTTTCAAACTTTTAAGTTTACATTTAATGCGGTCATTTTTGCTCTGATTGATATGGCCATCATTTCCTAATAGTATATAGGGAAAATAGAGAAAATGAGCCAAAAGTTACTCAGTTTTCTACGTTTTTCTTAAAGCACGGATCTTAATTCAAAAATGTTGTGTTATCCTAGTATTCTACACTATCTTACAAATCTTTTGATATGTTTTGTAGGAAAATCAAAGAAATATTAGTTCGGTCATTTTTAACAAACTTAATACTACCCAACATCCGAAAACTGAATTTTCAGTACCGCGCGTGACAATATCGAGGTGAGGAGAATTGTTGGGGACGGAAAATTTCATGCTCAGCTGAGTTGAGCACGAAAAAGGTTTTATATAACCTCGGGGCCTTGTCGGTCTCTTTGATGAGATTGATCTACAATCTTTACTGATGGCTATAAGTCCCCTGTCAACTTTAAAGATCCTGCAGAGGCGCATATCTTTCCTCCTGTTCTCTAGGCTTCTCCAGTTTAGGATATTGAACATGACAGTGACGCTAGAAGTGTTGCTGTGTCTGTGTAAAACGTATCTTGCTGCCCTGCGTTGGACCATTTCCAGCTTCTGGATATTTGACTGACAGTAAATAAAAGGTACCACACGGTGCTGACATACTCTAGAAGACGGCGAACAAGACTGAAGTAGGCCTGCTGCTTGATGAATACTGTGCCTATGTTCAGATTCCTTCTGAGGAAGCCTATAGTTAGGTTTGCTTTAACACATATATTTTGTATGTGGGTGTCTCATTTGAGATCCTCTGTCACTGTGACACCGAGGTACTTGGCCGATGATACATTTGGCTGATAGGGTTGAGTCGGGTAAATTCGGACAACAGGTAAATTCGGACAGTGACATTGTTTCCTTTATATGTCAGTTGTTTGGAATTAAAACAAAATTAACCGGACAAACAGTGAAAATCCTAACGAGAAGGCTCATGATGAGCCGTCTCATCTGGATTTTCACTGTTTGCAATGGAATACCCGCTGTCCGAAGTTACCAGACTCGACCTTATGTGGCCATGCAAATCATAGTCTGTCTTGATAGGGCTTCTTTTGTTGGTCAGTGTCGGCTTGGTGCACTTGCTTGGGTGAAATTTCATCCTCCACTGTTCTTACCACTCTGCAAGTGTGACGAGGTCTTGCTACATAGGAGCTTAGCATCCTCATTGCTCTTTATCACTAAGTGGGCAATATTTAGTGTCGTCAGCGAAGAGGCGCACAGTGAATGAAGTTTCGCTCGTAGGTTATAACAAACTTAACAAAAAAAGACAGTTTTAAAATTAGTTTTATATGTTCCACGTGACTTTGTTAATTACCTTCATTCTTTTAATCAAGACTTTTTTTTCTTTTGTCATTTACACTCGGGGCTCATCAACATATACAAATTATGCCTTAACATTATGAATACATTTTGAAGGCCCCGATAAGACGACAATTTCTGTTTCTACACTTATGGCAAAGGCCCCTTTTGTGAAACTCTAGACATTCATGGGTTTTAGCGGCTGGAATAATTTCTCAGCGACGTCGCATCGAATTTGAGTTTCCCAGGCGAAATTGGTCTCAAATGCATTAAAATCGCTTTTAGAGTCGTCCTGAATTCAAAAGTTTTCTCGGGGGAGGTCCACAGACCCCCCCCCCCCCCCCCCCAGCACGAGTGGGGGTGTACCCCCTCATTTCAACGTCATTTGCATGCTAGGTTGTCTCTTCTATACTGAAACCGAATAATGTTTACAGATAGGGATATTAATCATAAGAGCGCAAAACAGATGACGAAATTTAAGAGGCTTATGAACCGCCTCATCTGGATCTAAGCAGTTTGCAAATTCAACTAATTTCATATACGTGCCTTAAGTGTTAATTCAACTGTGTTAATTCAACTGTGCACTACAATAAGTCTTTTGCTCTTCTTTTTATCGATAAAATATACTTAATCGAATGAACCTTCAGTGATCTTAAAAACTGAAAATTTTATTGTAAACTCACAAAAGATTTCGATTTTCTAACCCTCTTTTCAGCGCATTCTGTTTGTTGTTTTGTTTACGGTATAAATTGAAAACTCATAATGGAATGGTGGTTAAATTTAAAAGATACCTTCTTGGTTATATTCTACTTTTCAATGATGGTTATATCACCGTGACCTCTTATTTCAGGTCTTTCAAGACATATATTTTTTCCAAAGCAGGACAAAACGTACTTAAGGTTGCTCCATATGTAAGTAATAAATTGATATTTTCTGGTAAGTTTAAAATATATTTTTGAATGACAGTTTTTGTAATAATGACCTTTACATACAAATAAATAAAAAATGGAAAAATCATTAAACAAAACAGTAGAAATGACCAAAAGATTGTAATGGGAACAACCTGATTTAGACAAACAGAAGCATATTATAACTCGATTACATGATTCTGATTCTGATTTTTTTTCTTATCACAACTCTCTCTCTCTCTCTCTCTCTCTGTCTCATGTGTGTGGGAGTGGGGGAAGGGAGCGGGAGGGGTGGACAGTGGGGAAGACAGGCGTTTGAAAAATTTTACTGTCCACACAATCCACTGACAATACGTGGAGTTATTCGGGTATTGTTCTCGGCTTATATTTTGCTTACGAACCACATTATGTCATACAGTTTGTTTTCCAAAGTTTCTTCAAAAGAATTATGAATCAAGACACTAGCTTTTTTATCAATTAAAACTCTATACCCTGTTTCATTATATAATAAATGATATTTGTTGCTTTAATGGAATTCACAAAAGACGTAAAATGTGCCTGAGATGATTATAAAATAAATAAAAAGTGCAGCATTTTGACAGACATGTAATTAGAGCCCGTTAGAAAGTTTTGAGTTTAATTTGCAATGAAAACGCTGTCTCTTTCTTATAAAGTAATTGGTTTTCACTACAGATTATATTTCATCTTCAACGAAATTCTAGCTTCTCACGCTTTTATGCTTTTTTTTTCTTTCGAATAGGTTTTTAATCTAATTCATATTACTTGATTTTGCAGTCTATAGAAAGACCATCAAGTTCAAGATAAGTTTCTTGAGAAACATATTTGTGACAAAAACTGCGTAAATATTAACCGTTAATAAACCGTAGTTTTTTGTTTTTTGTTGTGTTTTTTTTGCTGCAGAGTTAAACGAATGCAAGCAAACAAACAAAAATCCATAAAAGAATATACTGTTACTACTTTCCCAACAAATTGACTGAATTTTGATCACTCTCATTTGTTTTCGCTCAGATAACCATAATATGCCTGTGTTGGACCTATTTTTCAGCTGGTTTAAGTTATTCCATTTCTTATTCTGCCCATATTAGTAGTTGTAGTTGGGCTGGCGTTCTAGTTTGTACACGAAATCTGTTTCCATAGCTTATATATTTCTTTTAGAAGGGCACCAGTGAAGTCCTGGATCACCGTTCCAAATTTATCTTCTACACTGTCTGTAGTAGTTGTATATTTTATCAGCTAGTCAGCAAGTTGTGTCTTATCTTTAATGCGATTCTTTGTTCTTAAGCTTATTTTAGCTTCTATTGACCTATAAACAGTTTCAATTTCGCCTATCAGTAATTTCTTCTGCCTCGCCTCTTTGAAAGTGACTGCAGCTGTTTGTTTTCCAGTTGCTGTTATATATACACAATGTAGTTTGTTTTTGATCAAAACAACTGCCCTTACATTCAGATGATGGAACATATACAGACATTGAACAGGCTACCTCTATGCGGACAGCGAGGACTCTGGTCAGGCTGGGCGGATGCCCAGGCTGATCTGAGTCTTCGCTGGGCGCACAAAGACTCTGGTCAGACTGGGCGGATGCCCAGGCTGATCTGAGTCTTCGCTGGGTGCACAACCATTTTGTTGGGTTTGTCGTGTCGCGGCTCATTTGTTTTCGCTCAGATAACCATATTATTCATGTTGGACCTAATTGTCAGCTGGTTTAAGTTATTCCATTTCCAATTCTGCCCATATTAGTAGTTGGGCTGGCGTTTTAGTATGTACACGAGATCTGTTTCCATAGCTTATATATTTCTTTTAGAAGGGCACCAGCGAAGTCCTTATCACCGTTCCAAATTTATCATCTACACTGTCTGTAGCAATTGTATGTTTTATCAGCTGGTCAGCAAGTTTTGTCATATCTTTAATTCGATTTTTTTTTCTCATCAAGTTTACTTTTAGCTTCTGCTAGAAAGAGTTTCAATTTCACCTATCAGTAATTTCTTCTGTCTCGTCTCTTTGAATGTGTCCTGCAGCTGTTTGTTTTCCAGTTGCGGTTATATATACAATGTAGTTTGTATTTGATCAAAACAATTGCCCTTATATTCAGATGATGGAACATATACGGACATTGAATATGCTTTGGTAAAATGACCCTAACGGACCATTTTCGTCGCTGTTGAGCGGGGATGCCATATCTTTGCCTCATCCATTTAAGAACATACTAGGTTTTTGCGCCCGATCTTTTATATGTTAAAAATGTTGTTTTGCTTCAGAGATGAGTGTGACTAGGTCGGGTCTTATTCATTCGCGTCTTATATAGTTGTATAATTGTAGGAATGCAGATATAATTTGTATTATTAGTTTATGATTTATGTAGAAGTTATAGCGGTAGCATAAATTTCTTTATTAGGACAATATAATATAGTAGGAGAAACATCATAAATTTGCTCACGATCTATGTTTATAACGCTCCCTTTCAATAATCTCTCTCATATTGAATCTGTCTATTCATCAGAAGCAGGTCGTTTTTGATCATATCAGCCGAGACACGCTAAAGGGGTGCTTCGTGCATCAGCAATCAGCAATGACTCTGACGTGACTGCGCAGATTGCGCAGTCAGGTCAGAGCCATTGCGTGTTTGCATACACCATTTACGGAGCCCACGGATTCTATAGGAAAAAAACTAGACCCAGCTAAACTGCACAGATGCATAGGTTGGTTTGAGTCTACAATATTCAGACCCTTTTATTCGAGAGTCATTGCTCATATAGTGTACGATTTAAATATGAGAAAACTAACAAAAACATTTGCTTTAATCGATCATAGAACTCCTTGCAATCTTTTCATTACAGTTTAATTCAGCATTATACACTTCTGAAAGAATCCAATAAGCCGTACCCGAGATGGAATTATATCGTTATAGAGATAGAGAAATTAATAGTAAACTATGTTAATGAACGGGATTAAAGGGTGATATATATTTTATAAATCATGAAATCGATGCTATCAATGTATACTGAACATTAGGATCAAAACATATAAGGTAAGATCTATATCAGAAATTTTAATGATTTCTAAAATGCAAATTTTATATTTTATATGTTCCGACAAATTATATATGTATACCAGTTAATGTGTGAAAGTGCTGTTGTAATAATTTATATCATTCTAGGTCCTAGTGACCTCTTTTCATTTTTTTTCTTTCATAGTCGTGTGTAATATGCCTACTGGCCCATTTTTATCTATTTCTTATTTTCACTGTTCTTTTATTTCCCTTTTATTTGTAAGCAAAAAAAAAAAAATATCTTTACACATAGACATAGACAAAGATGTAGCCACAGAAACCGATACAGCCAAATTAGATGATTGGAGTTTATTTCATAAATGTCCCAGAAGCGTTACTGTGACGTTTCATTTCTTCTAGGAGTATTGTCTATGGGTCCTTAAATCATATATGAGCCGCGACACGACAAAACCAACAATGTGGTTGTGCGCCCAGCGCAGACTCAGATCAGCCTGGGCATCCGCCCAGTCTGATCAGAGTCTTCGCTGTCCGCATGAAGGTAGCTTAGACCCTTAGCTACCCTTTAAGCGCTTAGCGAAGAGGCGGAACAGACTGGATGGATGCTCAGGCTGATCTAAGTCTGCGCTGGGCACACAACCACATTGTTGGTTTTCTCGTGTCGCGGCTCATATATTTATGGGCTTCTCTTGCTGACAGTTCTAGGGCGGTACTTCTGTTGTGTTTCTCAGTGTCATATATTTTCCTTTGTCTGTGGCCTCTGACAGTCTGGTCACCTTAATAGCTGCCCATTTTGCTTTCTGTTTTGTTTTGACTTTTAATTTAAAGTGAAAAATAGGTAAAACTACAGGTTGCTGCTGTTTTTAGTAGGGTAGGTGAATCACCACCTGCTCGGGAAAGAGCTCCTCACTCGGTTTGCCGTGCGTGTCTTAGTAATTTTTTGTCAATTTCTGTGTGTTCTTCTTTCCTTTTTGGTCTTGAGAGCGGGTCGTGGGATTTGATTGTATAAATTCCTGATCATTGCCTATCTTTTTATGTTTTCAACTTATATCTATTATGCCAAATAGTTTTTGTTGTGTTGCTTTGTTGCATAGAGTTTTACAAGTAATTGGTCATGGCCATATACGCGAAATATGAGCGACACAGTAAACCAAAATAATATAAAAAAATGATTCTGAAAAATAGTAAAGGTATTTTGCCTTTCAGGACGTCTTCCCAATGGGCACATAACGTCGAAATGACGTCGTACTGACGTCGATGCGACGTCATCACGTTGCATCGACGTCAGTATGACGTCATTTCAACGTCACGTGCCTGCTGGGTTAAAGCTTCTTGTGATTTATTGGTCAACATGAACTTTTTCAAAACGTTTTTTTTTCTGCCTTTAGAAGAATGATTCAGCTCTTTGACATTGATCAAGGCTTACTATTCAGTATTTTTACACTTCTTTATCAGAAAAGACAGAGTTAGATTCCAGATTCACATATTTTTTCTCCTCAGTTCATGTTTGCATCGAATAAAATCACCCAACTCTGATTTATTTTCAATGCGAACAATGCCATATTGACAGATTCACTATTCAACTAAGATATAATGACTTGAAAAAGTATATTCATAACTGAAACACCCTGCAAGACCCCTAACACTGCCTTTAAATACCCACAGAATGACTGAATGTCTCGGCTGGGTTCTTTTGATTTAATTCCACTCATCGATAGTTGATTATAGATTTGAAAGAGTAATTTACACTGCTCCATTTCGCAGAAACGATTTTCATGTTGCCCACCGGATTGCTTAATGAGTTTAGTTTCCTGATAATATTAAGCTGTAATAAGGTATGGGATGAATTAACTGATACTTTCGTTGAAAAGATTTGGCAGCGCATGAAGAATTTTGAAATCGGGGTCCTGGTTGTTCATAACATCGTAAGTTTAACGAAACCGTTAGTCATGGATTTGTCAAGCCTTCTAGTACCTATAAAATCAAATGTGCTATTTTTAGCGAAAAATGGAGCACATGGCGTCGAAATGATGTCGTATTGAAGTCGCATCGATGTCAGTGCGACGTAAATACGACGTCATGTGCCTGCTCGGACAGTAGGCTTTATGTAAAAAGGCAGCAAATGATACATTAGTAGATCTGTTTTTAAATTGGAAGCCGAGTTTTATGGAATTTTATGGTGACTTAGTATACAAATTCAAAAAGATTAAGGGTAGGACTGATTTTTCTGATCAATTCCGAAAAATAATAATACGTCACAAACGTATTGGCTATAATTTAAATGTTATGCGACAGTCTGCATGATTAGTGATTAACCCAATCACGGTTGATAACTTTGCTGCACTCTTTAATTGCACACCGGTGGATCGGTCGTCAGACTCTATGATGGCCCCGACCTAAAGCTATATATTTTAGTTCGTTGGGACCGGAGCCTTTTTGTCTGTTGCTTGGTCCACCGGGGCTCAACTGGTGACCTTCTTTTGCTTCAGATTTCCAGTGGGGTTGTTTGGCAGGACAGGGATCTCCACCTGTCAGACGGCCCGTTGTATCTGTTGAGTCCTCGTCTTTGCTTCTTCATGGTGTTGAAATTCGATTTATGTGTTTACCGTGATGATTCATTGACGAGTTAGAGGGTTATCATGCGAACCGAACAACCAACTAAATGTTTTGTACCACTTCAGAAACTGAGGGTGAGGTTGGGCCTGTAAAATCGATTTAAGCCCCCCAGTAATTCATTACTGACCGTTCCAAGGCGGTAGTTCTGTTGTGGTTCTCTGTTGCCTGTTTTTGGTGTCAGAGTTTCTGTGATGTTTTACCTTATGTATGTTCTTATTATTTTTGGTTCGGTTTGGGTTGCTGAGTGGCCACCTTTTGGGAACAAGCTGCTCACTCGGTTGGCCATATGTTCTCTGTATCTTGATTATTTGTAATCTTAGTTGTTTCCAACTATGGTTTGAGGGCTGGATTTGGATTTTGATTGTTTCAGTTCCTGGTCTTTGCATACTTTTTACTTTAATCAGACAGAAAAGAACTGATTATGATATGGATATGACGCATTGCGGCGGGTTTAAGCTATTGCCCTGGGTTTATATACATGCATAAATCAAGGTGGAACTTTTCATTTAAAATGCGAGTTGAAAAGGATCGATTGTTCTGAAACTTACAGTGAATAATCGAAACTACAAAAGCCTCGTGTTATGGCGAAAAATGACGATTTTTTTTTATTTTTTTTTTTTGGGGGGGGGGGGGGAGAGAGAGAGAGAGAGAGAGGGCTACACATACATCATGGGAAATGTGTATTAGATAAAAGTTAAAAGGGATTATTCTGAAAATCATACACAGCGTTTTAAATGTCCAATTTTTTCTGGTAGGCTCAAAATTGTACACTCCAGGCCCCGAGGTTATAAAACTTTTTTCATGCTCAACTCAGCTGAGCATGAAACTTTACCTGCTGATAAATAGCAAATTTCTGATAAGTACAGCTGTTTTCTTGTTCAGTTTAGCTGAGTAAGTAATTTTCTCTGCTTATGAATATGAAAATGCCAACATTAGTTGGCATTTTCATATTTATCAGTAGAGAAAATTTCATGCTCAGCTGAGTTGAGCACGAAAAAAGTTTTATAACCTCGGGGCCTGGATTGTCTGTTCATGACAGCTCGTGTCTTTGCGTGATTTCTTCCCAGTGTCTTACGCAACCTTTGACGATGCTTTTATTACTGTTATTTCCATTTGCTCTCTACCGTTATTTTCTTCGAGTCATTTATTTATTCTATCGACTTACACTGATCTCTGAGTTTTTTGGGGTTTTTTTTTGCAATGAACCCCTTTCTCCAGATCATGCAAACCAAGTTCCTTTTACTGCGTCAATAAACATAATTATATATCTCTTAAGTTCTGTGTGTGTTTAAATCCATGAACAATTGTAGTCAGTGTGAGCATGCAAAATTATTAGCCTAAAAGCCTTTAATCGACATTAATGTGTCTATTCTCTCAATGAAATGAACATGCATTACATGTTTCAAATGTCAGATTATGTGTATAAAAACATGTTACTTTCAAATAGTTTTTTTTTTTCAGACCAAAGTTTGAAAGTATGTTACGTCCTAATGGTTTATTCAGTGGATGGTTTTGCGTACTGAAGCGTTTGTTCAGTTGATGATAAATTCAATACACTAAAACGACTGCAGAAAATTAATTCAGAACCTGAGAAATTCTTAAATGAGGAGCATCTTATAAATCATACAGATTATACAGTTGTGACTATTCATCAATGATAAACATGAGCTCTACAGGATGGAGATAAGAGAGAAAAGCTGTGAAATTTCCTGGCAACCAAATCACCGGAACCGCAGCGATAGGCGAAGTTGTTGTTGCAGAAATGATTTATGCGATTTGCACAATTATATCGGTGAATAAAATAGGCTGAGTTCGAAGTAAGATATAAAAGGAAATAAACAGAACCGAACGCATATTAAGTTAAATTGTTTAGACTGGAAGCTCGTATTTGTAATATCAATTAGAAAATAGTTATCACTGACTATTTGAATGAGCTTGAAATAGGCCTAGAACATGGCATTATTATATGATAAAGTGGTACACACTGTGAGTAAACCTCCAAAGGAAAGAACTGAAGGAATGATTGAGCAGATTCTTCCATGGTTCAGGAAAAGGTCAGAGTTGTTCAAGTCACAGAAAACAGGTAAGTATTGTTACAAACATGTTATGTAAATGAAAAAGTTACTAAACCCTTTATGTATGAATATTTTAAAATTGAATATTGTAGAGTTATCCCATTTCTAAATATTGGAAATGTCACGATTCAAAATCGTCCGTATTTTAATTTCGAGAATTCCAATATTTTAAGAAGAACTTGACCAAGTATTACAAAGAGAAGACGTGGCAGACCGTTTGGTTTCAGGTGAGATGGCTTGCATTTCGTCCTGCGGGTAATATCATTGTCATTTATCTGAGTGATACCTTTGGGGCTGATGTTCAATGCAAATTAATGACTTATGCTTTGTTGCATTGATAAATGATATAGTTTTGTATTTTGCAAGTGCAGAAATGTTATTGACGTTTTGAATGATGAGAATCTGGTTTTATGGCTTATTTGATGACTTACTGCAACAGCTTGAGCGAGCATTTTCCTATCTCTTTTAGTTTCAGTCGATGCAAATGACGAGATAAAATCGGACTTTCTCCAAGATAAATTGGGGTTAATGTCAAAATTGTTAAGAATGTACTTCATGTAGTATTTCATTTCTTCAAATTTAGAACAGCTATTCAAAAAACAAAGATGTATACATAGAACTTAAGTTAGTGTTAAGCGCAGTGCGGCTGCAGACATGTTAAATATCTCTAGAGTTCACTTGACTGAGAAGCCTGAACATATAGTTTATATTCATAAGGCTAAACCGGGACTTAAATTTGTATATTTTGTCCCATTTTCTCGCAATATATATGTGCAGTATATTCTTCAAATATATATTGTGAAAAAAGTTTTGATTGATATTCGGTCCAAATTGTCACATGTCAGGTTTGTCACAGGGTACTGATCACACTGGTCTGGCATTCAACACAGGCAACGAAGACAACGTAATGGAACCTGCTTTTTCTGCTCATCAGAATAAGTTTTTTTTAGAAGTATAGTCTCACGGACCATCCGACCCCCGCCTCTTGAAATAGGAATCAAAAGTTTTACTGAATTGATATGCATATTCAAGAAATACTTGAAAACAATTTTTGGGCTACAATGATCAGACAACGAATTGGTGAAAAACCTTATTCAAGCACTGCATCTATATTAGACGGAATTTCTTCGAAAATCTGGTCTGACTCAGAGGTCTAACAAACTGCCGGGTCCGTAAGAATGATAGTTTGAAATTAATGTAGAAGTATGCGAAAACAATCGAGTTTTATAGTACGTTGCCTTCGTTGGCTGTGTTGAATGCCAGACCAGTGTGTTGATGCGGTTTCAGTAGCTACACCGCAGCTAGCTACTATGGCCTAAACCAGAAGTTTTATTCATATGAATATTTTATCGCTATCAATTTTAGCTAAGTGGGTTAATCACTGGCTTTATGAGCTAGAACTCCCGGTTTGATTCTCGTTGGCGGTAGAAATCTTTCCAACCATAAACTGTTCTGTTGCTCACAGCTCTACACTCTCCCATCATACTGATATTATTGAAATACTCTTGAGAAGCCGACAAATTGCAAGTCTACTATCCACCCATTTCGGTTTTCAATCCTTTAAACGTTATAAAGGGTTACTTAATATAGTTCAGTACCTGGATTTGAAGACTTGGTGCTGCAGTTGTTCTACGATCGAGCTACATGTGTGATGTGTCTACCGAAGTATAATTGATATGCACAAACCCTGTTTAATCCTGGCCCAGTAAATTCATACTTCCTACTTTTATCTGTATCTCAGGGTTTGGCGACTAGCAACAAGAAAAAAAGTGAAATTCAAACTTTGGTTTGAGGGCTGGATTTGGATTTTGATTGTTTCAGTTCCTGGTCTTTGCATACTTTTTACTTTTGACAAAAAGAAGCAATGCGTATGACGTCCTGAGATTATGAGTGATATTAGATCGATGGTATAACTATTTTAAGAGTACATGTCTATTATTTCATGTTGTTTTAACCGTATCTTATATCAGTTGAGCGATTCGACTGATGGATTATTTTTTTTAAAAAATGGATATAATCAATAGGATGTTGGATACTCCTTTCTGTCAAACTAATGTCCTAAACCAATTAATCCCAATAAATATTAAAGTGATTTAGAATATTTCTGATATAAAGCCTATTGAATATCAAGTCGATCGAATTAGAGGAAAGGCTAATAAAAATGAATGACATCCACTCTGTCCCTTGTAATTCAACAGGGTACATGGATATTAGGTCAAATTGAGGATTTATACTAAACTACAAGTCAATGAGTGCACAACCAATGCAAGCAGTCACAAAAATAACAATATATACTCGTTCATGCTCAAATATTACACCTTACTTTCATTAAAATTCTATGCCGTGTGCCTTGTTTCTGAACATATATCGTCAGTCTGAAAAAAATTAATCACTGAAGCCGGACTTTTTCTTTTTACTTTTATTTAATTAAGCTGTATTATAATTTTTTATTCTTGAGAAATGTTTAAACACACATTTTTCTTTCTTTCATTTTTCTGTCCTTCTCTGTATACGTCTGTCGTCATGCTCAAGGAGCGTAGATTTTAACTGACAGGTCGGATGAAGTTTTCAGAAATTTTAGCTTTTACTTGTTTCCAATAAATGGGTTTTTAGTTTATAAGGTGGCGGGAGTTGTTGTTACTCATTTTTATAGATAACACAGAGAAAAAGAGTAAATTAACAACGACACACACGGTCAGCTTTCAGTCTTGAATCTGTGCACCAACTGAATTTAAATGAATATTGTTGAAAGTCCCTCACACATGAACAATGCAGGAAGATGGGTAGAGAACATCGCTAGGTTAATTTCTTATTGCTTTGCATTACTTCTTTATTTCCGATCAACTCTTCGTTTCTGTTTCAGTGTGGACAAAAAGTTCATCAAACTTAACAAACCTAGGGCAAGGGTTGAGATGCAAAAAAACGGGTTAAGCCCACTCTACCTTCTAATGTTTTTACTGACTGTCTCCTGTTTCTCTTTGGTTCTTCTTCGTGTATTTATTTTGTTTCTTTCTGTTTGTCTGCTGTTCGGTTATCTTTGACAATCTGTTGGTCATGTTGAGGCCAATTTTGGGAATAGCTGCTCACTAATTTTTCTGCCTGTAAAGCCTTACATTTAGTGCTGTCACGTGCTATTTCTAGTCTTTTGGTTGGATTTTTATTGAAACTGTTTCTGATTTCTTAATATTTACTTAGAATGACCTAACGTAAATTTCCTGATTGTTTGTTTTCATTAATAGGATATCCTTTAATATTTTGTACATCTATTTGCCCTTTTAACTACAGTTTAGAATATTTCAACAGCAATAAGAGGTTTATTGTAGTAATTCTAAGTTATTTGATACTTTTATTGTTGTTTTAAATTGATTTATAATCTATTTTGTCGATATCTAAAAATGGGTATTTATTACAACAGTCCCTTTTCCCGTTCCAGACAGTTATTTGCTAATCAGCTCCGATAGAAAATTTATTCTGCTGGACAGTTACCGTCTGATATTTTTAACTTATTATGAATATTTTAATACCTGTATTAACAGAGACAGTCGTTTCGAAGTATTCCTAGAAAATTGGCTTGTCTATGTACTAGAAGAGTAGACTGCTGAAAAAGTCACACAGTTTCTGCGAGTTCAACTTTGTGCCTGTCAGAATAAAAAAAAAAAGATAGGCAATGAATCAGGAATTTATGCAATCAAATCCCACATCCCACTCTCAAAACCAAAAGGGAAAGAAGGACCCACACAAATTAACGAACGTTCACGAAAGACACGCACAGTAAACCGCTTGTAGAGCTCTTTCCCAAACAGGTGGTCATTCAGCTACCCTAATTTAAACATCAACATCTATTTTACCTTTTTTCTATTTTAAATTAAAAAATAAAGAGCAGAATGGCTAGCTATTCAGGTGACCACATTGCTCAAAACCATAGACACGCGGACATAATAACATGTAACATTGAGGAATCACAACAGAAGTACCGCCTTGGAACGGTTAGTGATAGATTATTTGGGGTGGGAATGAGGGCCTTAAACCAATTTTACTGGATCCAATCCCTCGCCCACTGCTTCTGCGGTGGTTCGAAACATTTAGTTAGCTATCTGGTCCCGCATGAAGGTCGCATAAGCCACCAATGAATCATCACAGAAAACAAACAAATAAAACCAAACAAAATCGAGCAACATCAGAACCGCCATCTTTGAACTATCAGAATCCACCAGAGTATTCGCACAAAACTTCACCGGCCATCTCCACACTTGGTTACGATGTTATTCTAAAATAAAATGACTGTTTGGCGTACATAGCGGATCTCTTACTCAGTGCGTCAACACAGAAAGCTTAGAAATCAAAAATCTCTGGCATGAAACGCAAAGTCATAACCTAAATACCACTTATGGCTAGAGCTAAAGAAGCCTATAGCTATACCAAGGAGGGCCGGGCTAAAGACATATCATCAGGCACCAACCCACTGGTAAAATGCTTTAGGTCGGGACCTTCGCCGTCGCGTAATTAAATACCATGATTGGGTACAGACGATGCTTAAAGTCAAAGTAAAAAGTATGCAAAGACCAGGAACTGAAACAATCAAAATCCAAATCCAGCCCTCAAACCATAGTTGGAAACAACTAAGATTACAAATAATCAAGATACAGAGAACATATGGCCAACCGAGTGAGCAGCTTGTTCCCAAAAGGTGGCCACTCAGCAACCCAAACCGAACCAAAAATAATAATAACATACATAAGGTAAAACATCACAGAAACTCTGACACCAAAAACAGGCAACAAAGAACCACAACAGAACTACCGCCTTGGAACGGTCAGTAATGAATTACTGGGGGGCTTAACACTACGAAACGACAATTTTGCAAGAGTTCATTAATATCTGGAGGGTTTGTACCCGTGAATTCATATGAGAGTGTCTGATTTGGACAAGTCGGCAAAAGTATGTGTCAAAGCGTATGATATATCTACCGCGAGGCGTTTACCATAAAAGCATGCATACCCCAAAATTTGCCGAAGAGACCGCTTAGGTTTTCGTAAGCAGAATTGCCAATGAAACTAATATTTGTCAAGCGTTTTGCAACGATAGCAATCTGCCAGAGGCCATAAACTCTTATCAGTATCGACTGGCATTAGAACATTATCCAAAGTAATTCATACTTCCTGTTTTTCAATCTGCACATCCGGTTTTGGCATTTAATGACGTCAAAGCAGGGTTTGTTTCTAAATTCACCGGCCAAGAACCTTTGCAAACCGTTTTCTCGGAATTATGTTAACGCTGCTCTTTGTTAAATACAGTAAACAATGCCTAACCCCCAGAGTCCCCGTTTCCAAGTGCCTTTGTATAAATCTTTTCGTGCTTTGATTAAGCTGGACTTCTGAGCAGAAGTCCAGCATAATCGAAGCATGAAAAGATTCCAGCATAATTGAAGCATGAAAAGATTCATACAAAGCACTTGGAAACATTTCCACAGGCATTTAGAAAGGGTAACTGACCCAAGAATCGATGGTAAATCCAAATAGTTTTATTCATAATACTGTAATCATATCGTTTATCAACTATGCGTCAGCCAGAAAGATTAATTGAAAAAAATACGGATATAATCAATCAGATGCCGGATATCTTTTATTGTACGCCATGCCCTGATCTAATTAAATTATATTGATAACTTACAATTTCTCTGTTATAGTGTTATTTTCATCATATAAAACACAAGGTTGTATTTAATGATTTAGGGCGAATTCAAGTGCCGATATCCATATAGTCATAATAACTAAACAGGAGTAGCCGATAAACTGACTCAGATTTTTTTCGAGACACAGCAGCTCTTTGGATAATTGAAAAGTGAGCACTGATGGGTGGTTGAATACCAGCTACTAGTGCTCTTTGAAGTCCAGTGTCTATTAGGAGCGGCGGTAGTGTAGTGGATAATGCTCTGGACTTCCAATCCAGGGGTCGCAAGATTGACCCCCGTTTCTCCGGTTTTTCGGACGAGACTTTAAACCGAGGGCTCGTCTCTGTAAGACCTAGTTGTTGGTGGGACATTTAACCCGAGTTCACTTACTCACACCAATGTCTGTTTCTTTTCATGAGATACCTATCATAAATTCATTTGTTTCTGACCTAAACTAACATGTCCTTTGTCGGTTCTTTTGTTTTTTGTAAGGCTCATTATGATCATACTAGTGGTTTTGCTTTTGCTCTGACTGGCATCCAACATGTTAAAGGCTAGGATGAGGTTTATGCCACTGGTGACAAGTCAGACACTATGGTAAAAATCTAAGAACTTGGACACCTAAAAGAGTTACAGTTACGGTTCTAAAATTGAACAGCTTGTTGTTTCAGTGCAGTAGTGTATCCCCAAAATATGCAGATGGAAAGGCAAACAGTGTAGAACCTGATCAGAACAGACGGCTCCTGACCTGCGTCTGCACTGTTTGCCCTGACCTGAGTCTGCACTGTTTGCTCAGACCAATCTGTTCCATCATTTAGAACTTTTTACGGTAAGCCAATGATACAAAGCAGTGTAAGTTGTTCCTGTATTGTAAAGCTCTTATATTTCTAATTACATTTATGAATAAATCTTATTGCTTTATTGGTATTGCCTTTTGACTTCTGTTTACAAGTTGTTCAATAGTAATATGAGATCAGTTCGAAAGTTTTACAGCCCTAATTGTACAAGAATAATTGATTTTGCTCTTACGTTTCTCTTCTCGGGTAGCATGCACTTTTCAGTTTGTTTGCAAAATTATCACTTTACAGAATGTATGCTTATGACTAAAACTAAAAGACATTCTATTGGCATAGAATGGTACATGGTCATATTTCGTATAAACCATGACCAAATACATTTAAAGTTTTAATGAACTGCAGATTGCCACAAGCTTTACCATTTCTCATGGA
Organism: Ctena decussata; assembly: GCA_963989385.1. Lineage (NCBI taxonomy): Eukaryota > Metazoa > Mollusca > Bivalvia > Lucinida > Lucinidae > Ctena > Ctena decussata. The sequence goes on from OZ022508.1 coordinate 3,557,756, forward strand.
AGGCATTATAGCATTGTCATTTGATTACTTTCTAATTTTTTTCGAAACCACTACTTTACATAAGGGTGTACAAAATTAGAAAATTAGAAACCGACCATTTGATATTCTGTGTGTGTGTGAGAGCGGGGGTGGTGGGGGGGGGGGTTGTATATTTTTTCCCAAAATGTCCCCTGTCTTTGGATATGCAAGAAAAATATAAATTGGCTCAAAAGTGGATTTAAGATAATAATCTTGCCTCTAAAATTAGTGAAAAAAATAATCTGGCTACACCCAAAAGTGAAAAAATATGGTCTGCAGCGACATTTGAATTGAGTTTTCAGAATGTCGCTGGCTTCTGGGGGGGGGGACATCCCCCCACCATTATTATAAGCAATGTTTTAATATTATTTACAGTTGTGTTACACCAGTAACCCCGCATGAGCATACATTTACAAACATCCTATACAACATTCACATACATGTCATTATGGCAAGGACAAAGCCATAAAGGCAAGGGTGACCATTTATTAGCAGTATACTCAGGCTTTCAAGCGGCCCTAAAAAGGCTAATTTTTTAGCCTCCCTAAATTTTCTAAAACATCACTCAGAAGAAGGCAAAATTCCTAAAAAAAAATTATTTCTGATCAGTTTCTTATCAGTTTCTAGTCTTTATGTCATTAAAGTTTGGAAATTGCTTTGGTTTCTGGGGGGGGGGGGGGGGGGGCTTCCACCCCCCACCCCCCATTTTTCCCTTTGTAAACTTTTAAGAATAGAACTTTTAGCCATGAAATACTTTTTGGCCATAATAGCCCTGATTTTAGCCCTATTTTTTTTTTTGCAAAGTAGTGGTTGCAAGCCTGTTTACTCATACAATACAGGGATGTTTGTATCTGCACCATAGATTAAGACAGTACCACGTTCCAGGGACAAGCTAGGCCGTCACTGACAGAAGCATGTTCTTTAGGTAATTCACATACGAGGGGAGTTCAATAAGTTCGTAGAACTCGGGGTTTAACTCACAGATTGGAAGATGGTTTCAACATTATTTTTCAATATAATCCCCCTTTACTTCAATGCATTTGGTCCACTTTTCTGTTAAGCAGTCTATGCCTTTGAAATAAAAGTCGTCTGTTTGGTCCTCAAACCAAGGCTCTGTAGCAGCCTTGAGCTCATCATCGTCCCAAAATCTCGTTCCACCCAAATTGGACTTCAAATTTCGAAACAGATAATAATCACTTGGGGCCAGGTCTGGACTGTATGGCGGGTGGTTTAACTGCTCGAACTTGCATTCACGAATAACCGCTTGTGCAACTCTGGACTCCACCCTTTGCTGACGATCTTGCATGTTCAGGTTTCTGGGTACCCACCTGGCAGATACTTTTTACATGCCTAAATGTTAATGTATTATAGTGTAAACACTTCCATTAGAAATACCACATTCTGAAGCAAGTTCGGCAACTTTGATTCGGCGATCGTTTAGCACAAGTCTCTCAATACGGTCGATCATCTCCTGGCTGATGAAATCAGCAGGGCGACCTGGCCTTTTGGTCTTCTTCTAAGGACTCTCGCCCACGTTTAAATTCTGCTGACGACTTTGCCACTGTGGAATACTTTGGGCTACTATCACCATACACATCAGCCATGCGCCGATGGATCTTTTTGGCGTTTGCACCCTCCTTAGTGAGGAAATTTATGACTGCTCTGAACTCAATTTTCTGATGAAATTACATCAAATTTTCTTCATTATCTGGAGCCATGGTATATCACGACCGTTAAAATTACTATACGCCAATATGTCATTTTCAATAAACCGCGAAATTTTGATACCGCAGATATTTAAAAGTGTTTTACAGTATCTTGTCTTTAACTTTGCTTTTGTCTCAGTGTTTCTTATCTTTGAGATAAATGTGTTTCTACTCTAGTAATAGTTGCCAAAGTCATTGTATTGGCAATTATGTCACAGTAATGCAGGAATTTAACCACCAAATTTCTGTCTTTCCTTACGACAGTCATGATAGTCACAACAACTTATCAATTTACAAAATCACCTTGGTATCTGAACCTAACAGTTTATTTACCATCATCTCTTCCATTATTTGTGATGAACAATCCATCGGTTGTTTCCATGCATGCAGCTGAAGAATGAGCAAACATGAATGTAAGACTGTTGTGGAGATGCTAGTATAAGCTGCCCCTGCAGGCACATGACGTCGTAATGACGTCGCACTGACGTCGATATGATGTGATCAGTTCGACTTCATCTGCCCACTAAGATGCAAGTGGCCATGCTGATTGTTAGTCTGACCACTTATCAAATATCACCGCAGAACTTGGTTTGACAATACAAGATAGCGTTTTGGAGATCAGAATCTCACCTTGAAATTTTTGCATCTTCATTTCTCTGGTCTGCCCATTACAAATTATTACAACTATCGAAACTAATTTACTCAGGCAATGGAACGTCTGAGAGACCAGTCTTCCAAAGGAAAATGCCAAACGAAAACAAAATACAAGCACATGTACAATACTGACTAAACGAAACAAAACGTGCACAGTACGTACATAACGACATAATTAATATAAGAAACATTACATGTTCATCTCCGTTTAAATGAAATAATAATTGGATATTACTAAACCAAACACTATATGTACACCACCGACTAAACGAAACAAATCATGTACAATACCGACTAAACGAAACAGCAGATGTATTGTGCCGACTTAACGAAACACTACATACATAATACCTACTAAACGAAACAATATGTGTACGATACTGATTAAAGGAAACAAGTATGGACAGTACCGACTGAAAAGAAACAGTACATGAACAATACCGACTGAACGAAACCCGACAATACGTGTGCGATTCAGTGAACTCATAGAACATTAGACGAAACCCAACTGAAATATCGCCTTAGAACAAGCTAGCTTAAAGCCACCGTCGGTAAGGCTCCAACACACTAATAATCTCAGATACAGATCTAGGATGGATTTGTCAGCTAGTATATCACGACATTAGCCATGGATACAGGAAATGCAAGAGGAAAGCTGCCTTGAAATGGTCAATTGTAAGACTGCTGGCCCGTGCTGGGTAGTTCTAATAGATTTTATCCGCGCCGTCTGTTTCTTAGGTCGAAGCTAGCTAGAAAGCATTAGCTTCTGTTTCAATAATGATATAACTGATATCCGACAGCTTTAGTTATGGGTATATTTTACTTTTCCACTTTTTCAGAAATAGTGAAAGACATCGTCAAGAATTGCCAGTTTATGACGTGTAAAAGAGATCATGTTGTCATAAAACAAGGGGACAAAGGCGACTGGTAAGACGTATGCTTAAGGTCTTAGACCGAAAAAGGAGAAATGTAAAATGAAGTTAACGTTTTCCCAATTAGCATACAGAAAGCGGCGGACTGTGAAAAGTTTTGATAAATTACGTTGCTAACGTCACAGTGTTCAAATTCGCGCTTTAACGACGTCGGATATAAACAATTACTTCTGTGGACGTCCGCCTCGAAATAGTCATTTGAAAAACGTAGCAACATCCTGTGTAATATTAGAATCGAAATAGTGGTCCTTTCCGGTAAATTATCGCTAATTAGCACATGTATTGTCGGGCAGATACTCTTCGCCGTCGTGAATAAATATTTCGTTATCTGCCCCGCAACAAAACGTGTTAATCAGCGATAATTCACGAGTCAGGAAAACTAATCTTAATTCTAACATTACGATAACGTTTCCCTAACTGATCGTATTGGAAAAAAGTAAAAAGTATGCAAAGACCAGGAACTGAAACAATCAAAATCCAAATCCAGCCCTCAAACCATAGTTGGAAACAACTAAGATTACAAATAATCAAGATACAGAGAACATATGGCCAACCGAGTGAGCAGCTTGTTCCCAAAAGGTGCCCACTCAGCAAGCCAAACCGAACCAAAAATAATAAGAACATACATAAGGTAGAACATCACAGAAACTCTGACACCAAAGCGGCGTCATGTGAAAATTTGATAACTCACGTTGCTGTTAAACGTACGCGTCGCAATGTGCATAATTTGCACCTTCATGACTTCGGATATAATCATTACCTCTGTCGACGTTCGCCTCCAAAACGGACGGACGAACGGCGCCCCGTTACTGCGGCTATGGATACTTCCCGTTGAGGTAGGTGGGCGGTGGGAACATCGTTACGAGAATTGAAATACACAAATATCCGCTTTTAAATATTCCTCGTGAAAAAGTCGCATTTTCGTTCTAAGCAATGTTAGAATGGAAATAATATTTCCTTACCGGTAAATTTTCGCTTATTATAACGTGTTGTCGGGCAGATACAAATATAAATTCATTCCGGCTTTGCTGTCGTGAATTAGTATTTCGTGATCTGCCTCAAACAATATGTGTTTATCAGCGATAAGTCACGTGTAAGGAAAAATTCCTATTTAATCCTAATATGAAGTTTACTTTTTCCCCAATCGAACCTAAAGAAAGCGGTGGCGTGCAAAATTTTCGATAAATCACGTTGCTAAGTCGTCACCGTGTGCAAATCTAGCCTTGATGACGTAGGATGTATCCATTTACTTCTGTCGACGCCTGCCTCGAAATAGTTGTTTGGAAAACGTTGCAGTACCCTTGCGTTTTCAAACTTGCGCCACTGAATCAGCACTGCAACAATGATACTGGGCTCACTGACCAATTCGGACATCGTGGCACTATGGCTCAGAAGCAAAACGACTTCAAATGTGTTTCTCGATATTTTTTCAAAAGTTTGTTCCTTTAGAATAGAAATTTTCGCGAAGACTCGTTTTCAAAATTGTTAAGCAGGAGGGCTGATAGGCAGAGGTTTAAATTTGCAAGACAAAAATGGTTGTTCTATAGTGGCTATATACGCCTTCACTATTCCACGAGTCGTCAGTTCGAATGTAAACCATTTTGCAAACGTAGAACACGCATGAATACGTAAAACCCTGTGGGATTAAGGTATTCCGTGGTCTTGTGGGCTTGAGTTGTTAGAGGCCAACAATGTCATAGACATAGTAGTTGAAAGAAGGATCGCTGCCTTCAAACATTCCTGGAACACATTCACTGGTAGGTAAACCGAGGCATTTTATTTATTTACCTATTTATTTATGTAGTAGTATTTTGTCCAGTAAAATTCGAACTTGCGACCGTCTGGAGCGAAGCCTAATGCTCTTACGATTCTCTGCATGCCGTAACAGTTACGTGCAGTACTGTCTCTTTGTTTAAAAACAGTTTCAATTTATATTGGGGGGAGAAACATAGGGGTCAAAATATTCATTAAGTAAAAACAAATCACACTTTTCTTTTTATTCCAGTTTCTACATCATACTTAGTGGTTCAGTGGCAATCTATATCCATACACACCTGGATGAGGGCGGCATTAATTATGTTGAACATACCGATGAATTTGACCTCTCAGGAAAACCAAAAGAGCTTGACAGAACTCCTTTTGGAAACTATGTCGGCACCATACGTAAGTTCAAATACTGTCTTATGGAGCTTGATATATAATTATAGTTGGCTCATCCGTGTTGTATATTAGGTAAATAGGCTGTTGCGCGAGCTGACACTATTCACTCAAATCTGACAATAGTATTTCATTCTACACAAACTAGCGTACTTACCTGGCGTGCTTTGCATTAAGTGAACAGATATTTGTTCAAAACCTAAATAGCAATTTAAAAAAAGCAATGCGCCTTGAGCATGTACGAAATAAAAATCCATCCGTTCAACCTCAAACATTTATACTGCCCTCATTTGATCATGTTGTATAGACAATATATGAGCAGTTTATAAAAAAGAACTTCATTAATTTTGGTGATGGTCCAACCACTTTTGTCGCTTATAGCTTATTTGGCATGAAAATGTTTTTAAATTACATCTATATTATTTAGGTTGCATGCAGAAATTGAACACAAACGAAACAGAGAAGAGAGGGGTGGGTTACTCGGTACGACATTAAGTACTTGTAACGTGTATTGATGATGAGATCACATCTCTGTTATATTCAAATTGTTTTCTATTTTTTTCAGCGGCTGGGAAGAGTTTTGGTGAGCTAGCCTTAATCAACGCTGATTGTGTTCGGAATGCTTCCATAATTGCTGATGAGGTCACAGATCTCTTGATAGTTAACAGGGAACTCTACAGTAGATCACTCAAGGTAAGCTATAATTTCACACTTTCTTCCTTTGACTGATGTATGCATGTAGGTTTAAATTTGGAAAATTACTTCTATTCAACAGCAAAAAAAGGAATCATGTAACATGACCAGGGATAATTAAAGTGCGTTGCACACTCTAAAAGAAAGACAGTTGATAGTACTGCTACATGGTGCATATTCAGATGGTTATTTAATATTATGCCTCCAGAACAAAACATTTTGTTTTGTTTCATAGATATAGCACCTAAGTGTGGTTTCTGTGTTTTTTTCTACACGATATCTTTGAGCAGCCAAGATATATTCCGACATTCTGTCTTCTGTTTACAAATGACGCATCTTAAATGAAAGGATGTCGTCAGATATCTTGCTGAGAAACACAAAACTCGTACAGAAAATGTGTTTCAGATTCGTCTCTTCCGACAGACATAATCCCATCGAAGCAACAATCGAATCAATTGAAAATGGTAGACTCGGTTTGATTCAGATTAGTCAATAGGGATATACTGAAAATGCAACATTCTCATGACATTTGTTAAAATTCCTCTTGGTGGCGCAAGGGATATCTGAGGGAAGTAAAATGATGTTATTGGTACATACGGTGCTGGCTTGTATATTGCGATTTGAAACAATGGATGTTTTCTAGGCTTTTCAAGAGAAAGAGTTCAATGAGAAAAAGACTTTTGTTGAGGAATATCCTTTGTTCAAGGGTTGGCAGACCCGCTACAAGAAACAGCTAGCCATGAGTTTACGTAAAGAGAAAGTCAACTTTGACGGAATTGTCGTAAAACAAGGATGCCCTGTTGATGGAATTTGTTTCCTATTAAGGTAAGATTTGCCCATTTATGCCAAATGGGCTCTTCCATCCTTATAAATTGGATGAGTTTATTCATCATTATAGGAATGTCTAGTTTATTTATTTGTTATCATTGTAACACAAATTGCTGTAAAGTCTATGCAAACTGGATAGACCCAGATCAGACGCCGCGATCTGCGGCGTCTGATCTGGGGCTACACCGTTTGCCTATGTCCCTTTTTGGGATGCTAGGCATTAATTGGTTAGATACTATATTCTAGAGCACCTCTTGATTAGTTTTTTTTTTATATATTATTGGATACTTTCTCCTATTTCGGTATGACATTTTCCAGTTCACCAGAATACATATAGACTTTTGATGTATATCTTTTGTAATTCTTTTCTAATCTGTTAATGCCAGTTGGACATGCAAACACTACATACGCGGATCAGAAATTGCTTCTTCGGCGTCTGATCTGATCTACTCTGTTTGCAAAGGTCCCTTTTATTGGACACTTGTACATGCATTTTAGGTTCCATTCTGTATCTCTTTGTCCCTGCCGTTGCCGTTTATAGTTATGACACTAAATTGAAATAATGAATACTTGATGAGTAATATTGTTGCTTCTAAAACTGGAACAGAAATTCTTTAACTTCATTTAGAAATACAATGTTCTCGGAACAGTTGATGATAATATAGATTTAATCTTTTTTTCTTTCGTTTTATATCGTAAGGCAGATAGAGCTGACCCTGCTGATGGAAAACAGATATCATAAATTTTGGTTCTTTGGGATCGCTGGTTCATTTTTGAGTCATTTTAAAAACAGAGTTCTGTATAAGCCGGTGCTGGGGGGGGGGGGGGGAGTATACATGGTCGGTGCTGCACAGTTCATTACTGATCATGAACATGCTCAATTTAACAGTTTGCAATTTTCATTTCGTTGGTATATTTCTAGTTTCTAAAGGCTGTAACTTTTCATGACGTATGTAGTTACTTCTCTGCAGCTGGTGCTAAGAGCCCTGTGGTGGACGTAAACATATCTCCCCGTACTTCATCATAATGCAGATTATATAATTTCTGAATCTTTGGGATCAAATCATTTTGAAAATACAGTTTTGCTGCAGCCGGTGCTAGGAGTGCTGAGGGTGGGTGCGGAGGTGTGACTCAATTAAACTGAGTCTGTTATGTTCATTTCATACGCGTATTCCTTGTTTCCAAAGGACCTAACTTTTAAGAACGCACATAAAAGTCAAATAATAATATACTTTATAAAACATGAAGGTGTTGAGGAGTATAGCAGCATGATCAACATACAGTTTGGGTAAAACAGGACTAGCTGACACACAACAAAGTGAACGGTATATAGATTATATTCTTTTTGCAGCGGGCAGGCAAAGATGCTGGTGGACCCAGTAGTACATGAGATTCAATATCCTGACATGTTTCCCTTGCCAGATATAAAGGAGTTGGAAAAAGTTGAAGCCAGAGAGTCTATACGCAGGTACATATGGCATAACATCATATTGATATCTTCTGCATAAAAAAGGAAAAGGATCAGCAATGATCAGGAATTGATACAATCAGATTCCACCCTCAAAACAAAAGGGAAAGAAGTTTAAAGCATCAAAGAAATAGTCTCTGTTATTGTTTACAGAATTTCTTTGATTTTGTTTACAGACCATCCAAAAATTGGCTCCCTTTGCTATAACTGATGACAGCAACATGAACGTCTATTTCTGAATGTCCCATACTTATGCGAGTCCGGGCAATCGATGTTTAAACATATGGGGTGTCTTCTGTTTTAGTGTTAATTTTTGTGAAGTTCATTTTTGATTCCTGTCAAAAACTATCTAGATACTCATGTAGATACAATGTATTTGAAAACATAGTTAATTGTATTGATTTAATAGATTCTTAAAATTCTGGTTTCATAAATTCTTAAAATTCTTAAAACTGAAAGTAAGGCACCAAAGAAACAAAAGTATAGATGAAGTTACCAGTAGGAGACGATCACAATTCGCATCCCAAACAAAGTATGACCAAAAAGACAGAGACAGAAAACAGACGAAATAGGGGCGTGTGACGACAACACAGAACAGCGAAATTGCGGCAACAAACATACCTACAGAAAGACCCGCTTAAAGAGCAATTGGAATTCGAGAGAAGAAAAGCCTTTGAACGGTCAGTGGTACGACTGTTCAGTGGCTCAATTCGACTGAAAGTCTAATTTTATAGCCTTTGAATAAAAATGTGCACCATTTTATTGTTCCTGCAAAAATAGTTTTTTTTACAAAATCTGCGTATTTTTTCAGAGAAATGAATATGGCGTCGATAAAGGTAGAAGAGAAGAAACTGAGTTATCGTCCTAGATCTCCAAATCCAGACAGAAAAAGAGCACATCGTAATGTAGAGGTTTGCACAATGGGCGCAGTGGAAATAATAGGTAAAGTTGGCCAAAACGTCATCGTCTTTGCCAAAATGATATACTAAAATCTGAAGAAAGTAACGTGTATTTGAGTGAAGCCCTCATTTATTGGGCATGTTCAATACTGTTCTGTATTACGGCGTACTAAGTTAAAGTGAAATATCTAAAATCTAGAAACCGTAGTCATCACCCATTACTTGCTGTCGATTCCTTATAAAGATGTCGCAGCTTCTGTTTGAGGGCATCCATATTTTACTATAGACTTTATGCTATAGACATAGACATTGTAGACAGTCGAAAGACGAATAGGAAACCTGAAAGAACTGGAAAAGTTCAAATTTTATATCATTGTTGGTCTGGTTTTCCCGAAGGATTGGAGTTAAACGTGTTCGCTTGGTAACAGCTAAATGGTGCACTAACTGTGCTACGCTGAGTGTTCAGAAACTGAGGGTGAGGTTGGGCCTGTAAAATCGATTTAAGCCCCCCAGTAATTCATTACTGACCGTTCCAAGGCGGTAGTTCTGTTGTGGTTCTTTGTTGCCTGTTTTTGGTGTCAGAGTTTCTGTGATGTTTTACCTTATGTATGTTATTATTATTTTTGGTTCGGTTTGGGTTGCTGAGTGGCCACCTTTTGGGAACAAGCTGCTCACTCGGTTGGCCATATGTTCTCTGTATCTTGATTATTTGTAATCTTAGTTGTTTCCAACTATGGTTTGAGGGCTGGATTTGGATTTTGATTGTTTCAGTTCCTGGTCTTTGCATACTTTTTACTTTTAAAATGTTTTCAAATGGATGAATGCACGGATGACTAGCGATTTTACGTCCTTATCAACAGTATTTCAGTTATATCACGACGATGGGAGCGTGATACTGAAAGACTTATGCAATGGAACTCCGTTTACCTTTGAAAAGATTCTTGCCTCAAGCCGGGATTGAACCGACAACCGTTAGATCAGCAGGCAAGCGCTTAACCTACTAAGCTACCGGGGCTCCTGAAATGTTTTCAACATCATTTGCAAAATGTTTCAGGTGATCTTGAGATGACAATGGGATTAAGCTCTTACGCTGAGACTGCACAATGCACGCAAGTTGCAGAAGTTTTTGTTTTGGATCAGAAGAACTATGAACGTTTGATAGAAAGACGTAATCCACAAGCGCTGGACACCATGAGAGAGGCCTTACATGAAAAGCTACAGTTACGACTTACGTGGGTGCAGGAGGATGAGCTTCCTTTATTTAAATATTTTCTATACAAACTGGATGAAAGAAAGAGACATGAAAAAGAGAAATATCGCGAATTGAGGCGAAGGGATCGCTTTTTTGATTGGAAAACAGGTTTACAGAAAGGCCCACTTATAGATCAGTTTGGTCCAGGTAGTATATTTTATACTATACGCATGCGTGATAAAAGTAGGAGAGGCCCTGGGACAATGAGCGCCAAGTCGGGTTCACGAGGTTTTGGTATAACAAAGCATTTATTATTAGGAAGAAATCATGGTGCTGCATATCTCTCTCGGAAACCAGTCTACTCATCTGATCATAACATGAATAATCCAGACAATTTTATTGGTGCTAATCATTCAAACAACAGCGATTCCGAAGACTCAAATGATGATGAGAACCAGTCTGATGTTGATGCTATAGACATAGACATTGTCGACAGCCGAAAGACGAATAAGAAAATTGAAAGAACTGGGAAGAGTCAAATTTTATGTGAAAATGTTATTGATAATTCCAAAGGAAATTTCAAGGTTCAAAAGGCAAAGAGTGAAAAATCTGTTGACGACTTTAAGAACAAGGAATTGAGTGAATTTAATCTAGTTAGACTAGAAACAAGAATAGAAGCTTGGCACAGCAAAGTGGATGAGATCAGTGACGAAAGGAAAGCAGCAAAGAAACATCTGGTTAAGCTGCACAGGTACAATGCCGAGGTAAGTGCCAGCTTGTTTTGGAGTTTAGACTTTTCTTTAGACTTTTAAGCAAACCTAAAGGGCAGTTTGGCATACATAGAGACTAAGATAGTTCCTAATTTTTACATTCCATTAGATATATGAATAAAGTCAGAGGCAAAAAGGGCATTCAGTTTTTTTAATGGACATGTCTGAAATTTGGAATGACTTTGTACTCAAGATATTATAATAATATGATATGAATGAAACGTTTAACCAGCGATACTTGAATGACAGTTTTAAACTTTTTTCCATTTATACCATATGGCGCTAAACAAGTTGGCTGTCAATCAGTTTTTTAATTTCCTGTTGTTTTTCTAAACAAACAATAATGTTTGTGCTTCAATCAGATTGCAAGGCTCTCACTGGCAGAAGAAAATGATGCCTTTGAAATGCTATAGCTTGGGTGCTTCAAGCACATTGTGGCTGGCTTAAGGCAATACACTGAAGTTACGCTATGAAGTGTATAACCTCTTAGGGCTAAATAAGTATATAATCTGAACAAAGATTCAATCAGCTGCACTTCAGAAAGTAACTGAGACATTTTAAACTCTTTATCTGAAGCCAGCTCGAGATAGGCTCATCACATCTCTGAATAATAAATATTTTTTTCATTTCAGGATAATAAGAGGCCAATGCCAGGAAAGAAGATTATTTTGAAACCAAAAGCAAAGCCTAAAGCCAACTTGCTCACTTTACATTTTGATGCCCTGCGCAAGTCAGCAATGTCTTCACAGTCTATTCTTGCCAGGTGACTGTTCAATTATTACGTGCTTAGTGTAGTATATGTATAGCTTGTTATACAGCTTATTATTTGCTTTTAATATTTAAGTAACACTGCTGCTTTATATTTGTTCAAAAGCATTCGTTTTGCTTGTTGATTGCTATGTTTTATTATATATCACTATCTTGATAATAATCTGTTGGCTCGGGTACACCACGGGCAGAAGGTTTCTGAATATTTTGAAAAAAGGGGTGGGGTTTTGGTTTCAATTAGTAAATATTTGAGTAGTCTTTCTTGACACTGAAACAGTATATCTTGCCTTTTATCAATTGTACTCTTAAGGTATAGTTATGATTTTCAAAATGTTCCTATCTTCTTGGGCATTATTTCGCAGGACTGTAATTATTGTTTCGTATATCACATAAAGGAATGTGTGTGTGTGTGTGTGTGTGTGTGTGTGTGTGGTAAACATACTGAAGGTAGCTGATATGACAAAACTATGCCTAACCGTAGACCATACCTTTACAGTCTTTATGGTTACTGTTATCGTATAACATACAACATACGAGGTTAACAATAAAAAAATAGATTGTCTTTGGATTAGCTAGTGATTTAATAGGTAGAAAAATAAAATATCAACACTTTTCAGTTACTCGTAGGTGAAATTGTTTTCATCTGTGAATATTTTGTTATTGTTTGCTCATTTATATATTTGTTTCATGGACATATGCAGTGTCAGATTAGATCAATGTATTTCTTTTTGTAGTCATCAATACGCAAACGTCGGATTTTAAATTAAAGTATTTGTAAAATATTGTTTTTAAAGGTAGTCATCTTCTTATGGAAATCCCATTTTTCTTTCACTTTTTATTTTAATCATTTTAATTATTTTAGACAGAATTTCAAGTTGTATTTTGTATAGCTAGGAATACATCCTACTGGGAACACACTGAATCAACATAGAATCAACGTTGAATCGACATCATGTCTTTCAGTCAGCGTTAGTTCAATGTCGTTTCAATGCTGTGTGCCTGCTGGGATTTTACTGTTTTAAAGCGAATGCATTTTGCATTTTTCAGTAGCTTTTCAGCGTTCTGAATATGATAAAATATATAAGTTAATCATTTCTTCTGGGTAATGACATACTAAAAACCTATTTTTTCATAGTTCTGGTATGTCTCGAGACGCTGAATCAGTTCAGATGGAAACAGGTCTGTTAACAAATATGCTTATTCAGCTCTCTTCGATAGCAAAAACCAATTATATTTGAAGACTTTCCAAAGTCACAAACTTAACCTAACCATTATAAACTGATTTTGGAAGGTTAAATTAAATTAAAATATCTAACGTTGAGGTTCAGGCTAAGTGGTCGATGTATGTCGTTCAAATTACTATTGATAAATGGAGTGAGCTTTGGGCGCATTGAGGCATTCTTGTTGAAACCAAAAAAAAAAAAAAAAAAAAAAAAAATAGGCATTTGTTAAATGCATGTTATAATATGATCCAAAAAAATGAAAATGTTCAACTACCTATCTGAAAGCACAGGCTTCGTTAAATTCGTTTTGGTTTTTGCTAGTTTCGAAATCTTTTACACGTTCTTTGTGTGTTCTAGACTACAGGGACACGTATTACCTATATTCTAATTCACGCTTCCTGATATAATCTGACCCTAGCATCTTATTTCATGTTTTTATGTTAACTGGTTTGCTTTCAGGCGTTAAAAAGGCTTTGCGATAACAAGATTACCAAAACCTTTATTGTCATTTAGGGAATGAACAGAAAGAAAGAACAGATATATTATGTTGATCTTGCTAGTGATAGCTTATTTTAAGAGTTTTAAAATGCAACCGGTGTCAAGTGAAATTATCCAAAGTGAATTGCCCAAAGTTTAGTTTGCGCCAGTATGAGAAATTGTTAAGCACTCTGTCGACTGAGATGTAGAAACAAAGTCACAAGAAATGTGGCCAACATTTAATTGTTAGTCCGAATTCTTAGGTAAAAAAAAAACATTGACAAATCCGACATTAGATAAACAGACATGGATATAAGCTATTAAAGGCCAATGGAATTGTTCGATTTTGTCAAACAGTATCAAAAAACAAATACGAGTTAATTGGCGTCGTGGGAACAAGCATCATATGACAAATACGAAGAGGGAAGGCTTAAATCTGCATTTACATCCGCGCAGTATCATAATAGTCCTCCCTGTTGCCATGGACAACCTATGAATTCTTGAGAATCTAGCAAATGAACATTGAAGATACTGATTATTCAGGCTGATTTGAGTATTGACAGCACGCACACTGGCCAAAGTCTCTTTTCCCGTGACATCAATCTATTGTTTTTAGATGAAAACTCGGTTTCAGAAAAGAAACTTCTTCCGAAAGCAACTTATGTTTTTATTTTTTTATTCTTATATTTTGTTCTCTGGAAGATCTGAGTTGTTCCTTTGTGCCATGTGATATTGTAACTTGTTACACCTGTCAAAGCTGACCTGCCTGAATATCTATTCTAGTCCACTAACCCTCACTGCCTTGCTAAATGTTCCTTTCTTCGTCTGTAATACTAAAACATTATTTGCAGACTAAGCAGTCGACGCGGTATTTTTCAGCTTTAAGCAAATTCACCAACTTCAAGCAAATTCAAATTTGTTAATTGATGAAAGGTTATGGCTGAAAAAAACGTAATATAAAGCTACGTAATATTCTGTAGGCGCTGAAAAACATTACTGTGTTTCTCAGAATTGCTGAGATTTTGTTTTCATTTCAAAGTATACTGTAAGTGCCAATGAAAAGACTGTATAGCTTTTTTTATTAGTTAGCAACTTCCGCTGTGAAAATCTTAACATCCTAGTATCACTCACTATTTTTATTCATAATTGTTAGCCCCCTTTAATTGTGCCGTCCAGAGATTTTTTTGTCCGACTGGAAAATAATGTGCCCTAAATTTGTAAAATGATAATGATAACGCAAGTGCGCTTTCCGAATGGTTGTCTTATATAATAGGAAGGTGTTGGTGATCTACAACAAAAGAAGCTATTAGCTTACCTGCAGTTGCTGCTCGCTTTAATACATAAAAAGCGCAAAGTTGGGGGGGAGCAAGGTAGAGTGCAGATACATGTATGTACGGCTTAATTGCTCTGATGGCTTGTTTACCCTGCCTGACTAGAACTTTTTTCCTGAGTCCCTAAAGGCCAATTTTATAGTAACTAACCCTGGATGGCTAGAACTACCCTTGGCTGAACTAATTTCAATGTCCCAAGCCTGTTCGAGCCAGTGAAGTTCTACAGTATATTGGTCTGAAGCATTCTTGTCTCGATGGAACCTGCAAGCAACCCATAGAATTGCTTCTCTCAGTAAATATGCTTTTATTGATAATTTTAATTGATTATCCATATCTTGACAGAAATGTTTCATTCGAATTATTAGCAGTTCAGATTTTTTGTCGATTTCATAAATATTGTTATGTCATAATTGCCCGTCCCTATAATGTCTCCAAAATTTATAGTGTCAGGTTTTTTTTCTAGACCAAGCAGAATATATGAGACACAATTAATTATGTAGATGATGGATAACCATGGAAGAATGTTTTGTCGATAAGTGAAAATATAGTTCCAGAAACTAGTCATGGCGTTGACCAAAATGTTTTTATCCAGCGTTGTGTAGCTATACTAAGTGTTTGTGCAGGCAGCCTCACTTCCTCCTTAGAGAAGCGTACCTTACTGCCTTCTTTTTCTAAAATGTACTGAAAATGAAAAGGAAACGCATAGCTGTTGCGGAATGATGTTACAATGTACTGAGCAAAATCAGAATCTGATATAGATTTAATTTGGTATGTCTGCTAAATGACCCGTGGTTTCAAGTCTCTGTTTATCCGAAAAATAGTCGACTGCGCCACACCCAAAAGTCTAGCCACTTCTGACTGGCATAATCCTTGCGGTAGTAATGAAACTGTCCGACCCCGTTCTATTTCGCATAACCGCGCCATCGCTTTGCAGCATAGACCATCTAACTCGTCGGACTATTGATTGCGAAACTTGAAAAAGTAATTGTCAACTCATGGCATTCTTTTTATATCATGTACGTGCATACACTCGTGCAAAAAATGGAAAACGTTAATTGCAAGGGCTGGATAATGACAGAAAATTTTGCATGGATATGGTAAAAAATTAAGGCCTTCTTTTCATTGAGAATATTTATAAATCGGTTCAGGAATATACCAAAAACTATCTATCCCTTTTTTTTTTTATTCAGTACATATATGCATCAGCATGAATCACTGATAGTAGAAAAAGTAAAAAGATAGGCAATGATCAATAGTTAATACGATCAAATCACACAAAAAAGATAGGCAATGATCAGGAATTAATAAAGCAAATCCGACATCCCACCCTCTGAAATCCAAAACGGCAACAAGGTGTTTTGCCTGACCGTTTATGACTAATGCATATGCCTGTATTTCACGGCGAATAAGTCATAAAAAGTCATAAAAAGTGCAGCAAATGGTCAAAGCGAAAATAAGACTTCGTTTTGTGCCTTACCCGATGGAGGTTATGTTTACTCTTAAACTTTTCACCATTCGCATTGACTCGTTGTATTGCTGTATAGAATATGAAAACAGTTGCATCATATAGTTTCAAATGTGAATGAACAGGTTTCAGTATTTTTTTACTACCTGTCTACCCTGCTGCAATGACAATTTTAAACGTATTTTAATAGTCAATCCTATTCTTTATAAATGATTTCAGCTGCATATATCAATTTAGTGCTAAGCTTACTATGAAATTATTTACAGAAATCAAAGATTCAGATGCACTTCCTTATATTTTTGTAAGAACCGTTTAGTAGCTAATCACACCGATTGACTTTTCACCATTTGTAGAAAAAAAAATAATATGACTTGTAGCTAACAAAAAGGTTTGCGAACTGTTTAATATTTGCATGAAATATTTAAATTAGATAATATTTTACTTGCATATATACTGCAGATTTGTTAAACACTAGCTTTGAGAGCGTAAATTTATAATTAGAATTTTCCATGTATGAAACTGCCTAAACAGTGTCCGTCCTTATCAGCATATATGGTACTCTAAGAAAGTAAAATTATTCTGGGGCAGGCGTAAGTTTAAGGATTATTTATGTTATTTATTTTGCAGCAGGCTTAGCCGATCCAAATCAGCGACCAAAACGACCTTTGTCATGTAGATCAGACCTCACACCATCTGTAACTTTAAGGACTAGGGTAGGTCGAATAGTCTCCAGACGTTGGATACCTATTTTAAATAAATGTGCTGTCATGAAATGGAATTATTTTATGATTTAAATGGCCATTTGGTATGAATACGTTTATATATGGCATGAAATAAATTCCATGTATAGCGACACTAAAGAAGGTAAATACAGAAACACGCGTCTGTCGCGCTAAATTTGGTAAAGATATGTTTTTATTGTAACAACAATGATAAATGGTGCAATGGTGCATAAACGAGAAAATTTATACTTGGAGACAGAGAGTGTATTCTTCTATAGCAAATTATTTCGCTTTATACCTCGTTTTTAACAGTTTGGACTCTTTTGTTCAGAATCTATTGGAAGTAACAATGCTAGAATCTTACTGAAGTAAACTTAACATTTGAGCCACATCATGTGACTTCCAACAACGTGACAGTTTTGTCATGTGATATTAAGATCAGTCTTATCGTTTAGACTGGGTCTATAGAGGCCTCACTGTTGGCTGTATGGTTTGGGTCAATTCATCGATGGCTGATGAGAAAAGTGAAGGCTCTGAACAGACTGCACTCATGTGCAGTCTGATCAGAGCCTTTGCTTGTCACTACTGCCACATTGTTTGAAGTCCCATGGTGTAGCTCATTTGTCTCTTCTTCTTCAGCCGAAGTCAGCCCGACAGTATACCGTTGAAGAATACGGATGCCTCAAGGAAGAGCTTCGCCGGAAACAAATTGCTTATAAATCCATTCTTACAAGAGCTGCAACGTGTTTTTAGCATTTTGACGCATTGTGTTTTAATTTCCTACACTTTAAGGGTACAAACTGCTAGACGCATGTATAATATAAATGACTAAGTATTAAAGATCTCGTCAGTATTTAGTTTGGATGAAAGCTCACTATACTTTAGACATTAGTTACAAAAGCGGCATCCTTTTGATAAAAAAACATTAAAGGCACTGTTTTGTGTATCAATCAGCATATCTTATTTGCAATGACTTGCCAGTTTCTGTCAATATGGATGCTTATCTATTGCAAGGGTGGATAATTTCGGCACCTGTTTGAGACATTAGTTACAAAAGTGAGCCATGAAATGCACAGTTTTCTGTACCAATCAGCTTATCTAAGGTCCAATGACTTGACAGATTTTGTCAGTATGGGTGCTTATCTATTGCAAGTGTGGATATTTCCGGCACCTGTTCGAGACACAAATTACAAAAGCGGCATCCTTTAAAAAAACATAAAAGGCACTGTTTGGTGTACCAATCAGCATATCTTAGTTGCAGTGACTTGCCAGATTTTGTCATATGGATGCTTATTAATTGCAAGGGTGGTCATTTTCGGTACCTGTTCGAGACATAGTTACAAAAGAGATATCCTTTTAATAAAACATGAAAAGCACTGATTTGTGTACCAATCAGCATATCTTAGTTGCAATAACTTGCAAGTGTTTGTCAATAAGGATGCTTATATTTTCGGCACCTGTGATTAAATTTATATTACAGCACAGTCTATAGGCTTGATGCTGCGTAATAATGACCAAATATGTATTCGGCTTCTAAATATACTATGCGACAATAAAATGGCATAGAATACCCCTATATTATATTTGGATTTCATCTGGCTGTCCGTGTAAATGTGGCTGATATTCTACCTCTGTTACAGAAGGTTTGTAGTCCAGTTAGTCGCTCCCAACTGTGCAAACTACGTTGAATCAACATTGAATTAATGTTTATTCAACGTCACGACGTTGAATGAACGTCGATTCAATGTTATTCAAGTTTGGGGGCCTGCTTGGTGGTTTCCTGTTACTCAGGCTTTAAATTGCCTTCAGTTTGTTAACGATTCACTGTGATCTCCTGAGTTAGAAAGCCCCTACACAGACTTGAATACCTACTTCAATTTGGATTTGAATACCTACTTGAATTTGGAGGATCAGTGGCTAGCATAAAATAAATTTAGGCTCTGTTTTCTATAGAATAAGGATATTTCTTTCAGCACAGGTAGTGACGTTTGTCGTTTCAGCCACAGAGGAGACATAATTCATAATGAATATTTTCAATGCCACCTGTGGTATTCGATCTCTCACAGGTGCAGCCACGGCGCCCAGCACTGCCACGTCAGTCAGCTTTAATCATTACGCCATCAGCTGTCCTAAGAAAGTGCCATAACGGGAATTTTCGCTTCGAAAGCTACCCCAAATATGTAAACCAGTCTTGTGTTATTCTGCTGTTAAAGACGGCTCCTTTCCGAAAACAACCCAAAAATGTAGTTCCATCTTGTAAGACGGATCTAGATTTTAGGGTTGTTTTGGAAGGAGAAGAATGTTTTATAATAGAATGAATATGGTACATAGATTATGCCATGACATCGGCAATAACGTTAGAGAGCATATATATACGGATAGCTTTGATTTTTCAGATAAGCCAGATAGTCTAATTGTTTCTGGATTTAGTTAATTTACACCTGGTTAACTATGTTTTCAAGGATGTTACGAAACGAAAAAAATGCTGTTACAAAACGAAAAAGAGTCATAGTTACCAAACGATCTGATGACTTACGAAACAAAAAAGGACCGTTACGAAACGAAAAAGAGTCGTAGTTTCCAAACGACCTGGTCATCAGGACGTTTGGTTATCATGACTCTTTTTCGTTTCTTAATAGCATTTCTTTTTTCGTTTCGTAACAGCCCTTTTGCTTATACACAGTTAACCAGGGGTGTAAATGACCGATCATCATAATCATGTTTACTATATTTACACCCAGTTTGAAAATATTTTAATATATACCTGTTTTGAAACCATTTTATACGTCTTTCATTTTATTCTTGCATTTCCTATCACCTGATGCTATTGACAATATAGATGCAGATACCATGTATGATATAGATGCGGATACTGACTACAATCAAAAGCAGAATAACCTTTTAAGCGCCAAAAAGCGGACGACAAAATTTACGTCTGCAAAATTTCAATTTTTATTTCGCTCAAGCTAAATCATACTTAGAATTCAAAGACTGGAGGCCAAACAGTTTAAATTCAGAGAGGTTCATCTTAACCTTTAAAGAGCCAGGAATGAAAATATACTATGCACAATATATTAAGCAAATTTTTATATTTTGCAATTTTTCTCATTACTGAAGTGCAACATTGAGCGAAATTAAATTGATTTGAAAGGAACCATATTTGGGGCTTAAGATACCATGGGATCACAGAAGCCATCTTTAAAAACGATATTGGGGAAAAGCGATAAGCGCGATAGGGGTCATTAGCCGAAATTCGCACCCATTGAAAAGCAACATAAAAATGGTAAGCATGTGATTTTTGTATGGTATTTCTCAACATTTTCATGCTCAGTTTTCTTGTCAAAGCTATTGCTTGTGTAAAAGATTTGGTTAAGCTTAACAACTGACGAATCTTAGCATGCTCCATTGACGTTAAAACGTGTTAATTCGGTCCAATGTGCAATGATTCACGGGTGCTTCAGTTCGATGCAGAATCAAAACCCGGGAAAATAATAGGCTAACATTAAAGGTCACACCATGATTAATTTAACTCTGAAGTTTCTTCATTGAAGTATAACGTAACTGTGAGAAAATGATGACGTTAGTCTAAGACTTTTGACTGACGCTCAGTAACCGGGAAGAATTGTCTTTCTGAATGGTTTACATTATCATATTGGTAGCTACCAAACAATCATACACTCGAAAGAGATTCAAGAAATACCGATTAGAAACAAGTTTTTAAAACGATAACGTAAAAACAAGGGAAAACGTCAAATTTTCGAACTTTGTAAACCCCATGCTCGTAACATATTCAAATGTTTTAGAGCGTTTTCCTTTATGTTAACAGCAAACCAGCCGCCTCATTATGGTTGTGGCTTTTGTACATGATCATAAATGTCGTTCAGATACAATGGTCATAAAAACTGACGTCACGATAGTTCAAATGCTACAATTGAGCAATCTTGATTCTTTTACCTGCCAGTCCATCTCGAATGATCGGCCTTTATATCTTTATGCAGTAAAGTGACAATAAAATCCTAATAAGGTGGATTCGACACATACAAAAAATTGGTATATTTATTGTGCATAGTATAGTTGAATTCATATAACAGCATTCACCTCATCTGGCTCTACGCTGTTCACACCGTCAGCTACTTTTATTCATAGCTCTTTAAAGCTTAAGAGGAACATATATTTCAAGTATTTCAAGGCAAGAAAAACATTGTCAAAAAATCTCATCAAATTGATCCCTAATCATGACATATATTTCAAGCCCCGCTCTCCCGCCCCTCCCCCCCCCCCCCCCGCCACAAACACGCACATACTTCTCGGCATCTCCTGGCCCCTTCGGTTATCAGAGCCCCACCAGTGGTTGTCTGGATCCGGGCCTGAATTATCCACCTTGTCCACTAGCGGTGGTTTCCTTTACCAAATTGAGTGCGACAGATCTGCATTTCTGTACTCTACTTTGTCATTGTCCCTAAACCCGAAAAGTTTAAATCAAAAAGGTGCAATCGGAACACCGCTCGAATTGGCCCCGCGGTTCTCCGATTGTAAACAGGTGATGGGAGAATCTCGACAGCCAATGGACGTCCCTCTCCGAGCCACATTTATTGACGTCATCCACAAGGCAAACACTGCCACAAACATCAGGTAAGAAACGCCGGAGTGATCGCTACTAAAAGCAGGCATCCCCGCCCACCCCACCCCCACGGAGCCATCGCAACCCCATGGACGAAAGACAACACACAAGGGCATTAGAAACGAGATTCTGGTAAGCCAGTTCTGAAAGAATGGAAGGAGATATTAATACAGCGAGAACCGTCAATAAGTCAAATCTAAAAGAATGGAAGCCAGTCTTCACTAAGATTCATGTCACAATGACAAGTCAATTTTAGTTTGGAAACATTTAGACAAAGGGATTCACATGCAGAATGGGAAGATGTTTGCGGTCCCTGGCGTACTGCAATGCTTAGACTGATGAGAGAAGTCCAGAATTCTAGAGTTTGCAACCTTTAATAACCTGGTACTGAAAAATACTCTTGGCCCCAACCAACTATCCGGAAGATGGACGTGGCAAAGCCTAGACGCGAAACATCACAACAAGATTGACTACATCCTGGTAAGGAAGTGAGTCCGAACACGAGTTAACATTAAAAATATATAGGACAAGCAAACATAGGAAGTGACCTAGACCTGAGGATGATGACCTTCCGAGTTCATTTGAAGACGGCCAGAAAGGTTTGAAATTGAGAAATGATGAGAAACAGGTTTGGTATGCACCTTTCAAGCAGGAATAGGTTTGAAATTTGCACCACTCATCGGTCTGTATTTTGCGTTTTCTCCATTAAACCAGACTACTCTATCGCCGTTGCACCCCCTGTGGTACCGATACACCTGTGGCACCCGTGGCATTCATTGAGTTTGGATCAAACGCTATACTAGCACCTTCTGATATACCGAAAAATAAGAAATTGTCCCTCATTGACCGACATTTCAGGTCTGTGACATCAGCTTTCAATTTTTATGTACCTTCTTCAGTGAAACATTTACAGTCAAACCTGTCTTAGTGGCCACCTCTATTAAGCAAGCAACCTGTATTAAGCAAGCATGTATTCCGTTCCCAAAACAGGCAAATACATTGAAATGTACCTGTATTAAGCAAGCACCTGTCTTAAGCAAGCAGTTTTAGATTATCCCTTAGGTGCTTGCTTAATACAGGTTTGACTGTAGTTATGTCAGATTTCTTACCCCTCCCTGTAGCTTTTGTGTGTCAACTTTGTGCATTTTAGTTCTGGAATTTATGTTATCAAATCGGTCACTGAGATGACACTGACTGGTTTCAATTAGGACAAGTTTATGTTTTGTTTCAACAAGATTATTTTCAATTTCACGACGACGAACCAAAAATGTGTTCTGGTTTCTCTCCATTTTTGTGAGTTTTTCTATAATAAAGTCAAGTTTACTGTTCTGTTCATTCTGCCATGGATTAGTAGTCGGAAAATATGTGGGAGCACCAAACATCGATGGGTCTGCAGGGAAATTAGATCCTTTTTTACCACTTTTGCCGGGTGCCGTCGCCATACTTTGAACCAAACCTGCTTCTATTGTTGTCAAATGATACTTTCTCCGCTTAGGATTTGCGTCTGCACCGCCCATAAGGCACAAAAACACCACCAAAGTCACAAACAATGTCCCGGCGTAAAATTTCATGCCAAACGTCCAAAATCTTCAGTTTATAATGTCTAAAAACACTTTATTTGCCTCTGCGGAAAGTTTCGTGACTTGCCGCCATTACTAGAATCGTGTGATTAGTAGATAAGATGTGTAAACGACGTCTTTAGTTCAACGAATTTAAAACTTCCGTCTTTGATTAACAAATACGATAGTGTGTGATGGTCTGAGTCTACGCTGTCAGTGGAATACAAACGTTGTGGTTAAAAATACATTAACGCTCTTATGTTAGACAACGGAAGTATAAATTTTCTTTTACCATATAGATTCAAGCCTTCTCTGGTTTACCAAATAAATTAAGTGGAGCTGAAGAACGCGGAAGTAAAGTTTTCATGGAATTCTTAACGTTTTGTTACCTTTTGAAAGTAACATATATATTCCATTGCAAAAACGGAAAGTTTTAAGTTTAAGAGAGAGAGAGAGAGAGAGAGAGAGAGAATTGTTGTAAATGTTTAAGTTTAAAAAACAGAGAGAGAGAGAGAGAGAAAGAAAGAGAGAAGTTTTGCAAAGTTTTAAGTTTAAAAAACAAAGGGAGAGAGAGAGAGGAGAGAGAGAGAAAGAGAGAGAATAAAATAAAATACCTAAAAGATATTTATAAAAAAGTAAAAGAAAAAAAAAAACATGACTGGTAAATGGTTACATTAACATTGTGGGGGTGGAAAAAACTCAGAATTTTATTGTAACGAGTCCCAATTCCTAATCACACATCAGGCTCAAACGTCCTTAGGCTGACATGTTGTGTTCTGTTTTGTTTCAATTTTCCTAACGGCTCGGCGGTACGTAAGCATTGTTGCACACACCTGGCGCCGAGTGTCCGTCCAGGGACGTGACAGGGCGACTATAGAGTTCTACTGCCAAAACCCATGCTCTGCTGACCAAACTTAAGAATGGTGCTATACATGTGTTATAAATCACTAACTTAGCAAATGTAGGTATGATCCTATGAGAAATTAATGATTTCAACCATGTGTATAGCAGGTCCATCCTAATTTTTGTATCTTATAATCTGAATAGGAATACATGTATATTGGTATGATTTATAATCATAGATTTGATACAAATTCTTTCTTTCTTTCTATCCATACTGTCCTCGGTCAGCTTTGACCATGATGACAGGTTTCTGGTGTGGCGCATAAGTTGTCACAAAAAAAATAAATAAATGAATTTGTGACAAAGCCACCAGCAGATTAAAACTATTTACAAGAAGTCCTCAGGGGCTGGCATTCCATGCCTAACCCCTGCTCTACCCTAGGATATTAAATTTTGGCCTTAAACCCATCAACTGTCTCCGAAGAGACAGCTTCGATTGTAAGGCCATTCCAAGTTGCAATTGTCCTGGGGATAAAGGAATTCTTAAAACCGTCAGTGTAAGCATTTGGACGGTGGTACTGGAATGGGTGGGACCTAGTTCTCCTGCTCCCGTCACCGACCTCAGATAGGTACTTATTCTTATCTACAATGGCAAGATTATTGTGAATTTTGTAGAATAGAGACAGAGAAGCCTGCTGTCGTCTTTCCTACAGGCCTGGCCATTGGAGTTCTTCTAACATTTCTCCCACATGGCTTTGACTGCGCCAGCGCCTACAGGTCCAACGGGCAGCAGTCCTCCGTACTTTTTCTATTCTGTTAATATCTACTTGGTGATGGGGCATCCAAACTGGCGCTGCATATTCTAATTTGGGCCGGACCAGAGTTTTATATGCAGCCGCCTTGATTTCCTTCGATGCAAAAGTCAAGTTTCTACGAAGGAAACCCAAAGTCTTAGTAGCCTTACTGGTAATTTCATTGATGTGCTGACCCCACTCGAGGTCATCCGTAATTTCAACTCCTAAATATTTGGCTGACGATACATTCTCTAGGACTTGATTATGCAATGTATAACCATGGATTATTTGCTTTGGATGGGGGTGCCTAGTCACCCTCATAGAGTGACATTTGGCAACATTAAATTTCATGAGCCATGCCTCTTCCCAAAGTGCCAATTTATCCAAATCATCTTGGAGTATCTGTTGGTCTTCGGACCGTCTAATATTTCTATAGAGTACACAGTCATCAGCAAAAAGGCGGACTGTTGAGCTTATGTTGTCTGGCAGGTCATTAATAAATATTAAGAACAAAATGGGCCCTAATACAGAGCCCTGGGGGACACCAGACACCATCTAGAACAACTTTTTGTGTCCTTCCAGATAGCCAGGCAGAGATCCACCGGAGGATATCATTTCGGATACCATAATACTCCAGTTTATAAATCAATCGTCTATGCGAGACCTTATCAAAAGCCTTGGCAAAGTCCATAATAATGAGGTCCGTCTGTTTGTGACCTTTATTATTGGCTCTGTCTAGGTTTGCCTGCAAATCATGAATGAACTGGACCAGTTGAGTCTCGCATGACCTACCACTTCTGAAGCCATGCTGAGACTCAACTAAAGTCTTATGGTCTTATAGATGTTGCATGGTTTTGCTCACGAGAAAAGTAAGTTCCTGCAACATGTACATGTAAACAGTGAGAGATCATGAGCGCCTTTACATAGGCGGAGGATACACTAAGAAGAAGAAGACAGTTATGAAACGTTAGACTCACTGGTAGTAACATGAAATTAATGCTATAATGCTAGTATCTTCAAGACAGGACCCCTCTGATATTCTCTGGTGGGGTGTCTGCTGGTTCTCAGCATAAGCATATGTTATCTGTACAGGTAAAGGTGTGATTTTTTTTTTCAACCACTCAGTGGACCAGGATTACCAAACATGAATATTTCATTGGCTGACTGGAGGTGTGGACACTATGTGAACAAGAGAAAGAGTGACACATGTTCTGTTCTGTTTTAATTCTCGTAACGACGTTCCCCAAGTGGCTCAGCGGTACGTAACCATAGTTACACACACCTAGCGCAGAGTGTCACACTATCAAGCTATCTTTAATGACAAGTCAAGTGATCGTATAGTTTTCTAAGTTTATTAAAGTTAACATTTCCGCGACTACTAACTACCCAGGTTCATAATAAGTCGAATTCATTGTTGCTTTTTTGTTATTTCCTAGTTACAACCTTAAACCCAATCAAAAGCCAAAATCCTAATCCCAAATCTCCCGAGCGCGATGCGCTTCTGTTTTATATAATGAAAGGTCATGCACTTTATTATTATAAAGTTCAAATAGCAATTTCCATGGTGATATTGCTTACGTATCTCATACTACCTCTATGCCTAACGTGTTATTACCAAATAAGTTTACGGCATATACCTGAATCGCTATTTCTTGGAAATTGTACATGCGCTTGTTCAAATTACAGTCATGAATCATCGACCCATTTAGGCTACTTGAAATTACGCAGGTTTTCTGAGACACACCTAGTGCAAAGAGTTCTTAGGCCGAAATAAAATTGCTGAAAATCTAATTGCAAGTGCACTCTGTGACAGACCTTCCCTTCTTAAGATTTTATGGAATTTTTATAGCTTTCAAGTTTTCAGTTTGCCTTATATAGTACTTTTGAATTCATATAGAAACTTACATTTCTTACTAAACAAGAACTATTCCGAGTCTACTACAAATAATATAGCAAATAACTAAAATTCAAAAAGCATGCATTAAAATTACTCTTAATGTTTAATGCACTTTAAATGTTTTATACACTTTGAAAGTCATTGTTCTAGCCAACTGCTCACTGCTTTATCATATGCTTACTAGTCTCATATTATTATAAATAATTTCATTAAATATGAATGAACACCTTCCCATGCACTAACAAATTCTGACAAAAACTAAATTCATTCTGAAAGTTTTAAGCACTGCTAAAGTTTAGAATTCTTCATTGCCATCAGTCTTTAGCCTTCAGTCCACCCAAGTGTCATACGGTTGTTTAGAAATTGACACACAGGCACGGTTGTCTTGAATGCCTGTTATACTTGACGTTTTGTACCGACAGTCCCAAATTCTGGCAGCTATCTCAGGATTAAGAACTGTCCCAACGATAAAACATATCATCCCATGTTGTCGGTGCAGTTTGCATTAAGCATATACTGCTACTTCAGCATGATACAGATATCTTGATCGGTATCTCCCACTTGAGTGATAAATGTTCACATAAAAGATATAATGTGTCCAGGTAACTTTTAATTCAGGAGAAAGTTTGGCAAGTGTCCATACAGGTAAGCAGAATAATAGAGAGTTTCCCAGAATTTATTCACAGGTTATCTAAAGTCTTGATAACGATATATCTAGTCTCTGACGTAAGCATAAGAAAGTTCCCACAGTTTCTTACAGTTTCATTGAAAAGTTACAGCTAATATTTCCTCGAGTTTACTAAGCTACACTATATACATGTCCTTTATATATGACACACTGATTATATACGGTTACATAGGTCCACACTGGTAAACTATATCTATATTCTAAATGTCACTCTTTATTTACAAGTCACCAACTCTGTAGTCTCAAGTCCCATCGAAATGCCAGCTCGAGGCATCCTCAAAAGTTCTTCGTGTCACCATGACATAATTACGTCGATCTACGTAATCCAACGACGGTATCCTATTCCCCTCGTCGTTATCTCATGTCGGGAGTGATGGAAATTAACCAACTTAGGTCCTCTGATCTCTGTCAGCTCCCTAACCTTCAGAAAGGCTTCCTTGGATTGGCCTTCACTGGAAAAACTCAACACAACAAAACATGAGCAAAACATAGAGGCTTGGCAACATCATATGCACACATTGCATATGTGACAACGAAATGCAAATCGAAAAAAACAACAGAAGTCGGAAATATTCAACACTGCCCAATAATGTACCAAATATAAGAAGTGCCAACAACCTCAAAAGTAGATATCAACACAGAAGTCAAAATAAAGTACAGATCAACCTTGACCTAGCTCTCCTTGTTTTGCCCATTCAGGTTAAAGTAACCTTACTCAAAATTTAAACTCATACAACACAATTATACCCTTGGCCTATAGCCAAACCACAAGATACCATATGCATTAATAGATGCTGCGAACCAAACGCACCAGCTGCTCAAGGCTGACATCAACATAATGGTCCTTATACCGTATTTCATGATGCATACTCAGTGCTTCATGCAACTCTTTAGCGCTAGTCCATATTGGTGCAGGAATTAACATCCTAAAGTAAACTTAACCTTTGACAAAAGTCAACACCAATCTAACAGGAAAGAGTTGAAGATAATTCTTTTCAATCAACACACCTAACAACGAAAGTTGCAGAGAACACACCTTATGTATGTATGAAGCAATGACTCAAAGCTTCACACAATCATATATCTCTACACAGCGAAATAAAGTTAGGTCACAAACACAATGTACATTCGTACCGAAATACCAAGTTTGTATGAACCCAATAATGGCATATCGCCAACCTTAGTCTTAGCAAGCTGCTCTTTTCTTTTGGCAGAATATCAACCTAACCAAACTCTAGAAAAACAAAAGTTCCCATGATTTTCTAGAACCGCCTTGGACCATAGCCAATGGTCCATTAACCATGCCGAATAAATTAACTGAATTCAAAAGAAGACGCAAAAGCATACTCAAGGTCAAATAAAACCAAGTTATATCTTCCACAAAAAAAAAAAATCTCAAATTAATTTGTCTCTCTTAACAATAGCCTAGGTACAGAAACACCTTACAAACGACGAGAAGCTGTAATTTAATTAATATGCAAATCAAGTTCCATCTGAACATGCAAGGACATTTAACACATATTAATTGTCAACCTCCAGTTTTGACATGCATGATGTGCATAAGTAAAACCAGTAGATGGCCTTACCTTGGATTGCTTCCAAGTGTTTGCTGACATGAAATAGAATTGGAAGTCCTTCACTAAGGTGTCCAATAAAGTTATGTGTCCTCACAACTGTCCATAGAAAAGTCCAAAACGTTGTCATCATGAATGTCCAAGATTAAGTGTTCTAAATAAGAAGATATCCTAGGTCACGAGCATCAAAAGAAAGATGACTGTCACACTATCAAGCCATCTTTAATGACAAGTCAAGTGATCGTATAGTTTTCTAAGTTTATTAAAGTTAACATTTCCGCGACTACTAACTACCCAAGTTCATAATAAGTCGAATTCATTGTTGCTTTTTTGTTATTTCCTAGTTACAACCTTAAACCCAATCAAAAGCCAAAATCCTAATCCCAAATCTCCCGAGCGCGATGCGCTTCTGTTTTATATAATGAAAGGTCATGCACTTTATTATTATAAAGTTCAAATAGCAATTTCCATGGTGATATTGCTTACGTATCTCATACTACCTCTATGCCTAACGTGTTATTACCAAATAAGTTTACGGCATATACCTGAATCGCTATTTCTTGGAAATTGTACATGCGCTTGTTCAAATTACAGTCATGAATCATCGACCCATTTAGGCTACTTGAAATTACGCAGGTTTTCTGAGACACACCTAGTGCAAAGAGTTCTTAGGCCGAAATAAAATTGCTGAAAATCTAATTGCAAGTGCACTCTGTGACAAGAGTGTCCGTCCGTAAATGACACCTGTGGAAGTTAATCCTCTTTATAAAGAACCAGCCCTGTCTTCAAATCAAACGGAAATTGTTATGAATGTTACAATATCAGAATTCAAGATCTGATTTTGAGATTCAGACCTGGATTACCTGGCCAGCTTTGGGTGTTTAGCCTGACCTCAAGCCGGATAAGTGGCGTAGGCTCTTTGCGTATTTCGACGTGTATATTTCCTATCAATTAAGTCGGCCCCTGATCACTGAACTGGAGCTTTTACCGAAAAAATTTATTCACCAATTGAACGACAATCTAACATGCTTCTTGTTTGAAACACGTCTAGAAAGATTACAATGAAATTCAATTTGCATGTGCATAAAAAACATTTTACTGACAAACAAGGTAAAAAAAATTCGAGATCAAAGTTTATGTCAAGATTACCACTGGCATTTGAGTTCCTAAATCCTGTTTATCATTAGGTACAGGATTTAGGGATTAACAATCTCTTTGGAACTCAAGTGCCAGTGAAGATCACTACACAGGCACCTGGGGCGTGCTCGATCGGGCTGTGCTCACACTCGCAGTCGGAATTTTTGGAACATCAATCGAGTGCTCTGGAGCTGTGTCCTGACACGGTGAGCACTGTTTAGGGCTGGAACAAGTACCCGGGTACCCGAGTTCGGGTTGGATAGACCAATTACCCGGGTATGAATTTACTACCGATTACCCGAATGCTTATTATTGTGTTATGTATAAATATGCTATTTCAACAGAATTCCAAGCAAATGGAGCAAAGTTCAGTTTGACTGACTTGTGTAAATTAAAATCATATATTGCCAAACTGTTTTTGTATATTATAAGGAGATTTCTACATTTTCATACCCTTCCCAGGCGCACATGTGAAAATACCTATCATTTGATCTAAACGTATATTTTCTAACTGTGTACATACTCAAAACATGCTCAAAATGCTATGGGAATGGGTACCCAGGTACCCTCAGGTAATAGGGACTTGGATACCCGGGTACAAACTCTGTACCCGTCCCAGCCCTAGCACTGTTCCAAACGAGAAGATAGTGTGGACAGAACAAATAGTCAAAACAAAATGGCAGACAAGCAGACGATGCAGGAAAATATATAAAGAAGATATAGCTCTAAGCTTGTTTGATGAAATTTGAATTGTTTTCCCTTAAAATTCAGATTGCATCACCCAAAATGTCGTCAAACAGAAGAGAATGTGTGTTTCTCAAAACGCCATCATATCATGATTGTTCAATAGCCGTGCATTCCCCACTTTCCTGCTCGTTTGGTATGCTCAATTTCGGAATTCTAATAGCCGTTCTGGCATGGTGCATACAGCCCAATCGAGCACAGCCCTGGTGTCATACTGATCTATAAGCAATTTAAGAACTTAAGGATTGCAAATGGAATTATGTCCCCCCACCAAAGGTGAGGGGGGACATATTGTTTTCAGTGCGGATCCCGGGCGTCAGCGTCGGCGTGACAGATTTCTTGCGTGCGTGATATCTCTTGAACCGACAAATGGAATTTCACCAAACTTGCATGGATACATCATTGGGACAAGTTTAAGAGCTGATTAGATTTTGGTGACCTTGACCTCATTTTCAAGGTCACTGGAGGACTTAGATGACAATTTCTTGCGTGCACGATATCTCTTGAACCAATAGATGGAATTTCACCAGACTTGCATGGATACATCATTGGGACAAGTTTAAGAGCTGATTAGATTTTGGTGACCTTGACCTCATTTTCAAGGTCACTTGAGGACTTAGATGGCAGTTTCTTGTACCCACTATATCTCCTGAACCAATGGATGGAATTTCACCAAACTGGCATGGATACATCATTTGGACTAGTTTAAGAGGTGGTCAGGTTTTGGTGACCTTGACCTCATTTTCAAGGTCACTGGAGGACTGAGATGACAATTTCTTGTTCCCACTATATCTCCTGAACCAATGGATGGAATTTCACCAGACTTGCAATCAGATATCAGGGGATATAGGTTTTGTCCCGTACGTAAGTACGTACGTGCGTACGTATGTTCACCTTTTGTCATCGCTCTAGCACTTACATTTCTCAAGGGATTTTGAAATAACTTCACACAAGTGTAGGGCATGACAATATCTCGAGCAAGTTCGACTTTCAGGATGCTGCGCCCAAGGTCAAGGTCACTGTGGCTATTTTTAGAAAAACTTTGTCAGCGCTCTAGCGCCTACATTTGTCAATGGATTTTGAAATAACTTCACACATATGTAGGGCATGACAATATCTGGAGCAAGTTCGACTTTCAGGGTGCTGCGCCCAAGGTCAAGGTCACTGTGGCTATTTTTAGAAAAACTTTGTCATCGCTCTAGCGCCTACATTTCTCAACGGATTTTGAAATAACTTCACACAAATGTAGGGCATGACAATATCTCGAGCAAGTTCGACTTTCAGGGTGCTGCGCTCAAGGTCAAGGTCACTGTGGCTATTTTTAGAAAAACTTTGTCATCGCTCTGGCACCTACATTTCTCAACGGATTTTAAAATAACATCACGTAAATGTAGGGCATGACAATATCTCGAGCAAGTTCGACTTTCAGGGTGCTGCGCTTAAAAGGTCAATGTCACTGTAGCTATTTTTAGAAAAACTTTGTCATTGCTCTAGCGCCTACATTTCTCCATGGATTTTAAAATAACTTCACACAAATGTAGGGTATGACAATATCTCGAGCAAGTAGTCATGTGTGAGGGGATTTGTATCGCCTGCGATGCCTTGTTATCTTTAATTTCCATGCCTTTAATTACTTTATTGAGAAAATACATCTATCGATTTTGTAACTCTTCTTGACTTTCCGCTAGTAGGACAGTGTTGTCTGTATCTAAAAGAACAAAAATTTTCATATACTGTTTTACTCCTATTAAACACTCGAGGCGTTGCATTTTTCAAAAGGTTGGGGGGATGGGCGGTGGCCTAATTGTAGGAAATCAGCCACCAAACTACCTCTTATATACAGTACTAATGTGAATTGGTATACTTTCAGAGGAAGTAACTCTACTATGTTTTGCATCCCTTCTCAGTACTGATGGGGTCAACTCTTATGGGAAAGAATTTGCTCCTAGCATAGTGGAGCAAATTCTTTCCTTTAAGAGTAAACCCAATTTTAAACAGCTACCTCATCCAGAGAAGTGAATTGGCATTATGCAAGTTATTAGGGTAATGTTTTCGCAAAAGAAGCAGTGGGTGTTTATTAGAGCAGTGGGGTTTGAAATAAAATGAAATGTAAATGTAAACTTTATTTATTTTACATCGATTGCATTGAAAGCTCTCGGGAACTTATTTAAATACGCACGATGGCACGGATGTTGGTGCGTTTATGGTCCTATACTGGTGGAGGAAACCGGAGTACCCGGAGAAAACCACCGACATTGGACAGGCGACCACTACCCTCCCACATGACGCCGCCGGGGTTTATTAAGATTAATACGGTATAGTACAATATGCTCATCAGCAATGTCAGTATTGACACCGTTTGATTGATTTGCTAGTAAAAATGCCTCAAGAGGAAGACAGTTTTAAGGTGGATGGTCACACCTCCATGTTTTTTCTCCCTTTTTTGCAAAGGGGAACAACTCTTTTATGACTTCCTATTTACTTCTCTGGATGGCAAAGCCCTTCCAAAATTTGCCTATATGGGAGAAAATTCTTTCCTTTAAGAGGGAACAAATTCTTTCAAAGGGGTCAAATTCTTTCCTCTAAGTGGGAAGCAAATTCTTGAAGAGTTGATCCCTGTTGAGAAGGGGAGCAAAAATGAAATGGCAGAGTTGCTTTGCCAGAAAGTGTACCCATTAATCTTAACTCTTTAAGCACCAAAAAGCAGACAACAAAATTTACGTCTGCAAAAATTCAAAAAATGCCTTTTCCAAGACATTTCATATTGAGAATTCAAAGACTAGAGGGCAAACAGTGTAGATCTAGATGAGGCGGCTCATTATGAGCTAGGTAAGAGGGGATACTAATGATAATTCAAAGATAATTTTTCTTATTTCTCGATAAAAACATACGTTGTGAGCCGCCTCATTAACTTCTACGCTGTTTGCAAATTCTGCTATTTTCGTCACTGGTGCTTAAAGTGTTAATGATGGGTCACAAACAGGTCATTATTGAGAATGAACAGAAATTACCGGTATCTCAGAATTAGGATAAAAACACAATTGTATCTGAATATGTGAAATCTGCAGCCCGATCTTGTCCCTTTATATTTTCAGTTGATGAGATTTTGCTAAATCCAAAAGAGTTTGCTGAGGTGACTGTCGGAGATGTAGTGGAGATATATCACCCAGAAGAGACATTCAGGTATAATATATGCTCCAGATAGGAAGGGGTTCCATGGATAATTATTAAGGGATTATGTTCCATATTTCTCCGTCAAAATATATTTTGTGACCCATAATTAGAACCCTCTCACAGAGACAGTTCTAATGAGGGGTCCCAACATGTGTTTTCATCTAGAAATAAGAAAAATTATCTTTGATCATTAGTATCCCCTCTTATCTGGAGCTCTGGGTATATGACAGCGTGTCAGATGAGGGAAATTCTCTGAAAATGCAGAAATATTGGAACATTCATCAGAGCTCCAGATAAGAGGGGGTATTGAGTATAATTCAAAGATAGTTTTTGTTAATTCTCAACAAAAACATACTTTGTGACCCCTCATTAGAACCGTCTTGGTGAGACGGTTCTAATAAAGGGTCACAAAATATATTTTGATGGAGAAATATGTTCTAATGAGGGGTCACAACATACATTTTCATCGAGAAATAACATAAATTATTTTTGAATTATTATTAGTATTCCCTCTTATCTGGACCTCTTGGTATATGACAGCGTGTCAGATGAGGGAAATATTGTAAAAATGCTGAAATATTGGAACATTCATCAGAGCTCCAGATAAGAGGGGGTATTGAGTATAATTCAAAGATAATTTTTGTTAATTCTCAACGAAAACATACATTGTGACCCCTCATTAGAAGCGTCTTGGTGAGATGGTTCTAATAAAGGGTCACAAAATATATTTTGATGGAGAAATATGTTCTAATGAGGGGTCACAGCATACGTTTTCATCGAGAAATAAGAAAAATTATCTTTGAAATATTATTAGTATCCCCTCTTATCTGGAGCTCTGGGTATAGACAGCGTGTAAGATGAAGGAAATATTGTACAAATGCTGAAATATTGGAACATTCATCAGAGCTCCAGATAAGAGGGGGTATTGAGTATACATGTAATTCAAAGATAATTTTTGTTAATTCTCAACAAAAACATACATTGTGACCCCTCATTAGAACTGTCTCAGCGAGACGGTTTTAATGAGGGGTCACAATGTATGTTTTCATAGAGAAATATGGATAATTATCCCTAAATTATCCCTGTTACCCCTTCCTATCTGGAGCACATGCTTGAAGGGAGAATGTACACCCCTATGCTTCTTTACTATTCCTACAGAGAACTTTTCTGACTTCTGTTTGCTTCCCTGTAGGATGTAGCACTTTCAAAAAGGATCTACTCTTAAAGGAAAGCATTTGCTCCAAGGGGAGCATATTCTGTCCTTGAAGAGTTGACCCCTATTTAGAAGGGAGGCAAAAATGAAAATAGCTGAGTTACTTACCCTGATAATATACCCATACACCTGAAAAAAGTGGTTTAGTCCTACCTGTGGCTGAGCACAGAACCTGACTGATCAAGGCCTTTACTGTTTGTCATGAGTCAGCAAACAATTTAGAAGTATGGCCCATGTTCCTTCTTTCGAATATGTTCTCTGCTCTTGAAGGAATTCTTTTAGATTTTAATTGTTCAGCCTATCTTGATAGGGCAATTATTTAAATTCAGAGATACAAAAACTCTAATACAGTCTAAAACTCTTTGTTTAGAAGGATGGACTGTGCATCTGGATAAAATCTTTTTAGATTTACAGAACAACTACAGTGGACCCTCTTTACATTGACTGCATTTGTTCCCGAAAATTATGACCTTAAATTGAATTTGCTGTAGAAAAGGATGCATATTTAGAACAATCCAGCCATTCCGTGCATATCTTTATGGTGTTAGAAAGAATGTTGCTGTTGTAATGAGTGCCATTGTAAAGAGGGTCAACTGTACACATATGAGCCGCAACACGAGAAAACCAACAAAGTGGTTGTGCGCCCAG
This sequence comes from Ctena decussata, assembly GCA_963989385.1. Classification (NCBI taxonomy): domain Eukaryota; kingdom Metazoa; phylum Mollusca; class Bivalvia; order Lucinida; family Lucinidae; genus Ctena; species Ctena decussata. The sequence goes on from OZ022508.1 coordinate 3,593,951, forward strand.
CGCAGACTCAGATCAGCCTGGGCATCCACCCAGTCTGATCAAACTCTTCGCTAAGGGCTTAAAGGGTAGCTAAGGGTCTAAGCTACCTACATGCAGGCAGCGAAGACTCTGATCAGACTGGGCAGATGCCCAGACTGATCTGAGTCTGCGCTGGGCGCACAACCACATTGTTGGTTTTCTCGTGTCGCCGCTCATATTGTCTTGACTGTTTTCCTAGCCTTTCCAAAATTAGGTGTAAAAGGGAAAACAGCTCCTAGGGGACCAAATTCTTTCCTTTAACAGTTGATCCCTCTTTAGAAAGGCAACAGAAATGAAAATGGTTGAGTTGCTGAAAGTATATTCCTCACCTAAAGTGGATAAGCTGTAACAGAATTTGGGATAATTACAGTATTGAAACATTTGACATGTGAGCCGCGTCATGTGACTTCCAACAATGTGGCGATTTTGTCATGTGATATTCAGATCACCCTGTTCATTTAAAAAGGGTAATCAGAGACCTCGCTGTTGGCTCTGTGGCTTGTGTCACTTCCTTAGATGGCTGATGTGACAAGAAAAAACTCTGATCAGACTGCACTTACGTGCAGTCTGATCAGAGCCTTCCCACATTGTTGGAAATCACATGATGTGGCTCAATTAATAAAGATGCTGTTGTTTTCTTTCAGTCGCCTGCTGTTGCAAATAACAACACTCCCTGAAGATTTCTCACAGAAAGGTTTGTTCTGCTTTATACTGCAAAAAACAAAAAAAAAAATCCAAATGTGGTGAGTGTGTGAAGAGAAGAGCACTTTGACCTAGAAATTTTGTCCCTTATCACAGGATGGGATCTAGGTTTTTGGGAGTGCTTCTCAAAAGTCTATATCCGTCTTATAAGTCCCAAAACACTCCCAAAAATCTAGATCCATCCTCTAAGAATATAATAAGATGGATCTAGATTTTTCAGAGCGTTTCTCAAAAATCTAGATCCATCTTATAAGTTCCAAAACACTCCCAAAATCTAGATCCATCTTATAAGTTCCAAAACACTCCCAAAAATCTAGATCCATCTTATAAGTTCCAAAACACTCCCAAAATCTAGATCCATCTTATAAGTTCCAAAACACTCCCAAAATCTAGATCCATCTTATAGTTCCAAAACACTCCCAAAAATCTAGATCCATCTTATAAGTTCCAAAACACTCTCAAAAATCTAGATCCATCTTATAAGCTGGATCTACATTTTTGGGGAGAGTTTTGGAGGGAAAAGACCTGTCTTTTAACCAAATAAATAGGGTAGATCCAGATCAGGCATGTCCTGGGTATACACTGTTTGCTCAGACATCTACTCCAGCATGTACAAGCATGTATAGACATTGCAGTTAATGTTGGTAATAGAAATAAAAACTTGAAATTGGCATTTCTTGAAAGATCATGCATCTCACATATTAAGAGCTTGAGATAGATGAAACTCTTTAGGAAAAAATAATGGATTTTAGTAGTGTTTCTTTTAAAGTGCTTGGGGTACACCCCCATGTTTTTCCACCAATTTTACAAAAGGAAACATCTTTTCTGACTTCCCATTTGTTTCTCTGGAAAACAAAGCCATTCCAAAAGGGTGTCTTCTCTTAAAGTAGACTAGAGGAGCAAATTCTTTTGTTTAAGAGTTGACACCCATTGAGAAGGGAGACAAAAAATGTTACATTGCTTCCCCTGAAAGTGTACCAATTCACTTAAAAAATTCCAGGGCACAGTTTACCTGTTTTTGTGAAGAAATAGTAAATAAACCACCCTAAAAAAACTGGTCTTATTACTGCCTGCTAACATGTTTCAGGAACTGTGAGTATTGAACATTCCATAGCAGCAGCCTTCCAGCTGAGAGCTTACAAAGATGTTTATGTCAACAAAGTTGTTACCAAGGTAACCAGTCATTTCTTTCTTTTCTTTTCATATATTTTATAGAACCCCAGTGAAGAGGAACATTGGATGATAATTCTATTTTATTTTCAGAATTAATTTTTGCTTATCTAATTTATTCAATTATAGATTTTTTTTTCCATTTCAAAACAGCCTCAGAAATCTAGAATTAATTTTTGCTTATCAAATTTATTGAATTATATTTTTTTTTTCCATTTCAAAACAACCTCAGAAATCTAGATCCATCTAATAAAAAGGATCTAGATTTTTCAGATTCTTTTAGATGAGAAAAACACATCTTATAGAGGAATTGATACAAGAAAAAATACATACAGTAAGTTTACATGATGGTTTCCTTCTTTGTCTTTTAGACAAATAATAAAGCTATGCTAGTTTAATTCTTATTTCTCTGTAACATCAGACCTCATTGCCACTTATTCAGACTGTCTTGCTGAAGTTATACAAACATGTTATACAACCCTTGTCATCATACTTCACAAATGTGTGAAAGAAAGACCAACTCTTAACCTTCCCTCTTTTTATGAATTTTCATTTCCTTAGATAATGAACTTGAAAACATTTTGGCCTCTTTCTTATCATATAAGATGAATCTTTTGTTTACTGTAACACACATTCTTGTATCATGGGTTTAACCTTAGGAAGTCCCTTGAAAGGTGTTTGAATAATACGGGATCATGTTCAGATATGTACTTTTGGATTGGGCAAAACAGCATAAAAATGCAGGTGTAATCCCCACATATTGAAAATACTGTTTATGCAGTCATCTATAATATGTTTCAGAGTGTCACACTTGATCTTGTGGAAGTTTTGTTCAAAGACCAGTACTTCAGTAGGAGTGACATGAGTAGAATGAGAAACAGTATGGTAAGTATAACCCACACCTGCCAAAAAAAAAAAAAAAAAAAAAAATGACAAATTCCTTGTTCAGTTATCGAATTTGACCTTATTAAAATCATGAAAGTTGAACCTGAAGCTGTGTATAGTCTGGTAAAGGTAATATTTTTTATGTAGGCCTTAAACTCACAAGTAAAAGGGGCTAGTTAAGGAGAATGGATTCATTTTCACGGGCGATAACTCTACAATTTTCTTTTTCACCATCTCTTCTCAAATATTATGAACTCATAAAGGAAAGAAATTCCTCACTGAAGAGCATTATGTTTTCCTTTTAAGAATAAGCCTCTTTTTTGAAGGGCTTTATCAGCTATGAAAGCAAGCAGTCACAAAACTTTCCCCCTTCATTAACCCATAAAGCGCCAAAAATTAAAATTGTTGAATTGGCGAACAGTGTAGATCCAGCTGAGGTGGCTCATAATGAGCCACCTCAGCTGATTCTACACTGTTTGCCCTCTTGTGTTCGAATTCTCAATATGATATGGCTTTGACGAGACATTTTTTGAAATTCTGCAGACGTAAATTTTGTTGTCTGCTTTTTGGCGCATTAAGGAATAAATTGGCAGAAAATTATGGAAATATATCCATTCACTGTAAAGCTTTCATATTACTATAATCTTTGTGTTAGGATGCCTTTAATTTGCAAAGTTGCTGTGATAGGCTTGCCCTGTTACGAGATTTTTGCACTGCCCAATCAGAATGACAGAAAACTTTCAAAATTTTGATTTCTCAGTTCAGATTTTTGAAGCCGAATGGTTGATGATTAATTTTGTAAGCTTTTGGTTTATTATTTTCTTGTTACTGTCACATGCACTGCCTCTTTGGCTGCTGGTCAGAATGTATATTAAAAGTGTTGTTTTTTTCTTTCAGATAAATACTTGTGTGTACCTTAACAAGAAAATAGAGTTTAGCGAACTAAGGTAAGAAAACTAGAACATGTCAAAACTTGATATTCATTTGTAGTCTCTGTGTTTTAGCTAATATACACTCATTGCTCTGGCACATTTTTTCTCCCATTACTGAAAGTCAAACAGTAAATTGATTTGCCATTTCATAGAAAAGGGAAGAGCTTCTCTACTGATAGGTTATTTGCTGTTTTTAGCTCGCCTGAATGAAAGTTCAGGAAGAGCTATTGTTGTCACCTTGGCGTCGGCGTCCGCGTCCGCGTCCGCGTCGGCGTTCGGATTGGATGTTTTGGTTAAAGTTTTTTAAAGACCTATATCTCCTTAATGCATGGATGGATTCTTTTGATACTTGTACTGTAGTTAGATATAGGTATAAAGTTTAACAGGGTACCACCCCGACCCTACTCAGTGACCTTGATGTCAAGGTCATGGACTTAGAAAATTGGGAGTTTTTTTGGACTGGATGTTTTGGTTAAAGTTTTATAAAGCCCAATATCTCCTTAACCCATGGATGGATTCCTTTGATACTTGCACTGAAGTTAGATATTGGTCTAAAGTTTTGGATGGTACTACCCCCACCCCCTCAGTGACCTTGATGTCAAGGTCATGGACTTAGAAAATTGTCTTTTTATTGATTGGATGTTTTGGTTAAAGTTTTTTTAAGACACATATCTCCTGAACCCATAGATGAATTCTTTTTATCCCCCGACCGAAAGGTTCGGGGGATATAGCGATGAGCCTGGCGTCCGTCCGTCCGTCCGTCTGTCCGTCTGTAAACATTTCCTTGTCCGCTCCATATCTTGAATACCCTTTGGAATATTTTCATGAAACTTCACAGTTATGTAGAACAGGTGATGCGTGCAAGAATGGTAACTCTTGCTTTTGTAATTTTTGAGTTATCTCCCCTTTGGTGAATTTTTGGCAGATTTGTGTCCGCTTTGTAACTTGAATATCCTTTGGAATATTTTCATGATACTTCACAGATATGTAGAGCAGGTCATGACGATGTGTCGCGAACAAGAATGACAACTCTTGCTTTCTTACTTTTTGAGTTATTTCCCTTTGATGGTTTTAGGTGTGATTTCGTTTCTGCTCCATAACTTGAATACCCTTTGAAATATTTTCATGATACTTCACAGATATGTAGAACAGGTCATGATGATGTGTCGTTAACAAGAATGACAACTCTTGCCTACTTACTTTTTGAGTTATATCCCCTTGATGGTTTAAGGTGTGATTTTGTGTCTGCTTCATAACTTGAATACCCTATGGAATATTTTCATGATACTTCACAGTTATGTAGAACAGGTCATGCTGATTTGTTGCAAACAAGGATGGTTTTAGGTGTGATTTCGTTTCTGCTCCATAACTTGAATACCCTTTGAAATATTTTCATGATACTTCACAGATATGTAGAACAGGTCATGATGATGTGTCGTTAACAAGAATGACAACTCTTGCCTACTTACTTTTTGAGTTATATCCCCTTGATGGTTTAAGGTGTGATTTCGTGTCTGCTTCATAACTTGAATACCCTATGGAATATTTTCATGATACTTCACAGTTATGTAGAACAGGTCATGCTGATTTGTTGCAAACAAGAATTACAACTCTTGCTTTCTTTCTTTTTGAGTTATTTCCCCTTGATGGTTTTAGGTGTGATTTCGTGTGAGCTCCATAACTTGAATACCTTTTGAAATATTTTTTTGATACTTCACAGATATGGAGATCAGATCATGACAGTTTGTCTCACACAAGAATGACAACTCTTGCTTTCATACTTTTCCGAGTTATTTCCCTTTGGAAGTTAGAGCTGCAGTTTTGTGTCTCTGCTCCAAATCTGAAATACCCTTATACCTTTTAGAATTTTGATGATCATGCCCCATGACATCCTAACGTACTGCACTATTCCCCCCCCCCCCCCCCCCCCCCCAATCCCCCCCCCCCCCCCCGCCCGCCCGCCCCTCCTCCAAAAATATATAAAAAAATCAGATTTGGATTCTTTGTCCAAATTCACTTACTAGAGAGCTCAAAATTAGATTTGTAGGGCTTGTACTTTAGAAGTTATTCACACATTTTGAAATGTTGAATGTATCATATGCAATACATTGTCTACAAGGTTGCTATTTGAGATTTTACCCCTTTTTAGCAATCTGGCATACTGTTTTGGTGATTGTTAGATAATCATGCATCTGTTAAACAGATGTCAATAAGGAGCATAAAAGAATGACAGTATACTATTTATATGGGCGTTTTGAAGTGCACCCTGTTTTCCAAGGTGCACAGGGCCTTCGTTCGGGGGATTTGCCATCCTCTGATGGCTATTTTTATATTTGCACTGTAGTTAGATCTACAGAGTTCTACCCCAACCCCGCTCAGTGATCTTGATGTCAAGGTCAGGGACTTAGGAAATTTAGGTCTTTATTAAAGTTTTGTAATTGCATACTGATTCATAATGCTTTGCAGAGAATTAGTTTATACTTGAACTGATGTTAGACACTTTTTCGAGTTTTTACAAAACACCTAATACTTGCCCTACTGGATGATCTTGAAGTCAAGGTCATCGACTTAGAATTTTGTCTTAAATATTTTGGACTTAGAATTTCGTCTTAAATATTTTGGACTTAGAATTTTGTCTTAAATATTTTGGTTAAAGCTTTATATTTATGTATGTGAAAGTTTTTAGCTCACCTGTCCAAAATTATTAGAAGATCTGTTGTTGACACCTGGGAGTCTGCATCAGTGTCTGGACTGGATTTTTTTAACAAAGTTTTTAAGGGGTTATCCCCTTAACCCATGAATGTATTGAGTATATTAGTCAAAAGTCTACATACTGCCATCTTCACTCCCCTTTGTGATCTCGAGGTCAAGGTTCAGGACTTGGAAGTTTTAGGTAAAAGTGTTTAGTTAGAAGTTTGTAGTTTCACAATGCATGACAGATTTAGTGAATAATTGGACCAACTGATTTTAGATAATGCTTTGAATTTTACATACTACCACTTTATCTTGCTGGATGACTTTGAAGTTAAGGAAATGGTTATAAAATTTACATCAATGTTTTTCAAAGTTTTTTAATGAGAGGTCTACAATGCCATGATGGATTAAGTTGATAACTGATGTTTGATACTGATCTAAAGGTTTGCCAAATTGCACTTCTGACTTCTTGGCAAACCTTTCAGACTCTGTTAGACTTCTCTAATATAAGCCTTCTGGCAGAGTATACCCAACAGGCACATGCCATCATAATGACGTCTCACTGATATCAATGCGATGTGACGATGTCGCATCGACGTCAGTCCAACATCATTTTGATGTCGTTCTAGCAGGGTACATTTTATTTGAGCCTTTCCCATTATTTACAGTCATCATAGTACTGATATTACATTATGTTGCTTTACAGTGCCTCTTTTGTAAATACAGTGTTTTTCTGTCAGACAGCTTTCACCAGAAACCTTGTGCATCATCAGATGTATGGTGAGTAAGCAAATGAAGAGTAGATAAGTATACAGGGCAAGTGTGTAACTCAGTATTTTGGCATATAAAGTCTGTATATCACTGATATATTCAAATACTTGCATTCTAAATTTAGAATAATAATAATTTCTATTTTATCAAATCTAAAATTGCATCCAAATTATTTTTTCACTGCGTGTTAGTGAATCCAACCAAATATGTCTGCCTTCCCAGTTTATTTTTAGTCTGGGTTTGTATTTTCTTACCCTCTATGCCAAATTAACAGTTGCGCACACTAAGTCTAACAGCAGGGTTTATTCTGGTACCTGTATGTAATGACTGTCAAGTAATTTGAAACCCTATTAAATATAATAACAGGCAGGACATTTTGTTAAATTTTGGAACAGGTGTTGCTTACCACAATCAGACTGCTTTTACAGGATAATTCATTCAGTCAACTATTTGATGTAACATTATCCTTATACACTTAGAGGAATTATCTGAAATTGGAGATGTAAGAAGCCAGAACAGAATTTCAGTAATGGTTAAATTTCTGAAGACTTATCAGAATACTAAATTGTGGATTATTAAACAAGTAAATAAATCAAGAGTAAAAAACTATTGTCCATTTGCAGTAAAAAGTTAAATTTTTAGTCACTGTCTGCATACATCTTTTGTATAGAATAAGCCTTGTTGGACAACTTAATTTTGAACCAGTTCAGTTAATTGTTCTTAACTAATGCTTCTGTTATGTTCCATCTTGACTCAATTTTCAGGTATAAGGCTGTTCAGATGAGGGAGGTTTGAAATGGGCAGTCTTTGCTGAAGACTTTAGAGCCTCAGGATTTCTGTTCTTTGTTTGCATGATATAATTAATACCTGGTGATGGATTTCTTTCAGGTCAGTACAACCTTGTCATGCAAGGAAGAAACTACACGTATCATCACATTGTTCTTTAATATTCATCTTTTCAAAATTGCCACATAGCAGATGTTTAGACATTTTGAAAAAGATAATGCATATAAACAAGAAACATGAAAGGTTAAATTCATTGTACTTGTACTCTCAATGTTGTTTAAGAAGCGAAAAGAAACAATGAAAAATTAGATCAGCATGCATTTTTTTGCTAATTATCAGCTATTTCATAAAACATAATTATTCAAAGCTATTAAAAGTTTATTTTGAAAAGACAGAAAGGAAGAAAAGAAGCAAATGAAACCCATGTCCCATCAGTAGAATGCTGTTTTGTTTCTACATGAATATCTAAAAGTGTTTCTTCTGCACCATTTTAGTAGACATTTTCCTCACTGGCCTTGTGGATAAAGGGATCATGTTTGGCTAAATCTAACAAGTTACGCATGGTATAATATACATTATTTTAAATCAGCTACTGTATTTAAAGATTTAAGTTGACTAGGTCTTTTAAGGGAAGCAACTGTGTCATTTTCATTCCCTTATTAGTGGGACAGAATTTGCTTCTCTAGGAGCAGATCTTTTCATTTAAGAGTAGGTTCCATCTTGGAAAGGCTTGGTCCTCCATAAAGCAAACAGGTCATGAAGTTGTTCTCTTTTTTAAAAAATGGCAGAAAATATGGAGGTGTACTTTAAGTTCACAGGATGAAAACACGAAAGAAAAATGTTTAATGCATATACTATAATTATTTTAAAACAGTCGCTCACTGAACAATTTAATGCATTTTTCTGGAAGTTATTTATCTTTTAAACTAGGAGAAAGCTATTTTCATATAGTTTTATATATTTTAATTTTAATTTCAGTAACTGAAATCAATTTCTTTAGTTTTCACTGCTAATATATTAAAAATTGTTACATGTGACTGCATGAATTATACATGTACTATATTACATCAGTTAATTGATATTTCATTGTAGTAAAACCAATGATGGCCCTACATTCTATGAGAAAAAGACAAGTGGTACATTTTAATCAATGTCACTCAACTATGACAGTCTATTCAGCTGAAAGAAGATATTGTTCATCAAGTCCAGCATGGAACTTCACAGGTACAACACTTGACCCTGGTAAGTCCATAATTTCTTGAAAGTAAAGCTCCAGATAATGGTGGGTTTGGAAGATAATTATGGGGTCATTAAAGGCACATGCTGTTACCCCTCACTTGAACTGCCTTACTGAGGTACTTTGAATTAGGGTTCTCTGCATGATTTTACTTAGAAATAAAAGTTGATTCCCAGAAGGAGCCTTGGGAACATTTTACTTTGTATTTGTGTGTCAGTATATGTGTGTGCCTCAGTGGGTGTGAAGGAGTAGCTTAATTAGCTAAATTCCTCCCCACCCCATCCGAGATACACCCACAAAAACAAGTGACTTGCCCTGTTACACTTTTTTGCTGCTTTTTGTATGAAAATATTAAACTTTCATATTTTAAATAGGTATGAGTCTTGTTTACACTTAATGGATTCCTCCCAAGTTTTCTGTTATTTATAGTAAAAGTGTCTGCATAACAGTAAAATTGCTTTGACAAACATGATAAGCTTTGACTTTTTCTTATTATATAATTACATGATTTCATGTTAGGCTTGCACAGTTTAATACGGCAAAGCAATCATTCACGTTCATTACCTGTATTAACTATTGCTTGTCTTCTAGAATTGTTCCAGTGCTTGTTGCCAGATATTTTCTTAAGACTTCGCAAATATTAATCCATGATTGAACATGTATGATCCTTATTTTCATTGGTGGTTTTCTCAACTTATGATCGGTGTATGAAACAATTATTTATGGTCTGCAGCAATACCAACTGAAAAACCTGAAACTAACTTAACTATTTCATTTGATGTCACATAAATTTATAGCTTTTGATTTTATTGTTATAACCTTTTCTTTGAGATAATAATTTCTTGGAAACTCTTTCATTTGTTTCAGGTTCAAGTACACTGGTACTGGCCATCCTGTTGGGAAACAAAGGGGCCCATATATATAATGGTAATGGTATGGAGCAATGCTCCGCATGTAAAAAATGGTTTAAAACCGCAAAAACTCTCTTGAACCACAGATGTTCTTTCTGCTGTGACTGTGACAAAATCTTCAGTTCTTATCAGAAGTTCCAGCAACACAAATGTACTAAAGCAGTCTCCGTGGTTACAAGTAAAGATGAAGAGGAACATACTGATACTAAAGTAAATATATATGCTGCTCAGGTAAGACAAAGCTCATCTCAGAATAACATTGAAACTCTAATTTGTGAAAGATGGCAGCGGTCATATAAGACAAGAAAAACTTTAGTAAATCATAAATGTACATATTGTGATAGCTGTAGTACCACCTTTACTACGTATAAGAACTTTTTGTCACATGCATGTTCCAAAGCTATGAAGACTAAATATCAGGAAACTGACAAAACTTTGAATAAAAAGTTTAGAATGACTTCTGAACCTGTAAGAGACATGTCCATAGTAGCTGATATGGTGGGAGGATGTGGTAATTTTGTCCCTGATGATGTTATTTGTGTGGCACTGGACATGATCAGACAGTATACTGGTTCAGATTACCATGGGTATATTACACCCGCTGAAATGACATGGTTTCTTTCAAACCCAACAGAAGCTAGCCCGCCAGTTCCAGACAGTGAACTATCAATCAATATACATAATATAGGTAATCATTGGGTAACATCTGTATATAACCCGGAAATTGGGCGAATCTTGGTGTATGATTCCCTTCGTAGAATCGAACATTATACACAAATTTTACCTCAGCTTACGTTTCTGTATGGCAGTGAACTTTTAAGTAAAGTAGATTTTATACCGGTAACCCAGCAGGGAACAGATCCCGCATGTGGGGCATTTGCAGTTGCTTATGCATTCTGCTACTGTTTAGGGATGTCACCCAGTTTGCAAAACTTTGATAAGTTGCAAATGAGAACCCACTTAAGGGATTGTATACAATCAAGACAAATAGTTGCATTTCCAACTATACATTCCAGTAATACATGCACAGAAACAGGCAGCAGCAACAATAAAAGGAGGCTACCAAATGATTATGACTTTATAAATGAAAATATAAAAAAATGCAAAAAAAATGTTGAAGTAGTGGAAATTGTAAGTAGTGGACAGAGTAATAAACAGAACCAAAATGATAGAGAACGAATGCAGAAGAAAAGGAAATTACCAACTGTAAGAGAGATGGAAAATTTGAGAAAAAGGCAAAATTTTGAAAGTCGAAGAAAAGAGGCAGAACATAAAAGAGAAAAGAGAAGAGCTGAGGAAGAAAGACAAAAGGAAAACATGAAAAAGAAACAGAACCCAGATGGTCACAGAAAGGATAGAGACCGTAAATCAGAAGCACGAAAGAAAGTAGAACTTAGGAACATGGAAAATAGAAAGAAAAGGCTGGATCCAGATGGTCATGTCAGGGATAGAGGGCGTAAACATGAAGCCCGAAAGGATGTAGAACTTAGGAACATGGAAAATAGGAAAAAAAGGCAGAATCCAGATGGTCATGTCAGGGATAGAGGGCGTAAACATGAAGCCCGAAAGGATGTAGAACTTAGGAACATGGAAAATAGGAAGAAAAGGCTGAATCCAGAAGGTCATCAAAGGGATAGAGGGCGTAAACATGAAGCCCGAAATGATGTAGAACTTAGAAACATGGAAAATAGGAAGAAAAGGCTGAATCCAGATGGTCATCAAAGGGATAGAGGGCGTAAACATGAAGCCCGAAATGATGTAGAACTTAGAAACATGGAAAATTGGAGGAAAAGGCTGAATCCTGTTGGTCTTCAAAGGGATAGAGAACGTAAACATAAAATAAGGAAATGCATCCAAATCAGAAACTTGGAAAATATGAGAAAGAAAACAATTGCAAGTAGGTATCGAGCAAAAGAACATAAACAATTGACAAGAGAAAGTAAATCTTATAGGGCATCAGAAAATAAGAAAAAAAAAGGGAAAAAAATAATCTCTGTTCCCCAGATTATAAAAAACTTTCACATAGCTGTTCAGAGTGGGCCCTTATATGTGTGCACATGTTGCAGTCAAATGATGTATCGAGAAAGTGTAAGGCTAGTGCCAAAATCAATTAATATTGAAGAAAAATTGAAAAGAATGCTGATCACAGGTACAACAAGTGTGGATAACAAGGAGTGGATATGTCATACATGTTTTAGGGCTGTTAGGTGTAAAAAAATTCCAAGTTGTGCCATAGCCAACTTGATGGATTTTCCATTAAAACCTCCGGAACTGAATTTAACAGAGATGGAAGAAAGACTGGTAGCAACACGCATCCCATTTATGAGTCTGCATCAACTTCCCCGTGGTGGCCAACTTAGCCTTAATGGAAATGTTGTCAATGTTCCTGCTAATGTGACTAATACAGTTTTGAAACTTCCAAGAAATATGGATGACAGTGAATGCATTCCAGTTAAGCTGAAAAGAAAACTGAGTTTTGGGCACCATGTTGCTTTTAAAAATATACGTCCTCAAAAAGTCAGAACTGCAATTAATTGGTTAATAGCAAATAGCAAGTTATATCAGGAGGAAGGTGTTATTGTAAATGATGCCTGGGATCCAACAAATGATATTGTTGAAACAAATGATGATGATAATCCAGATGAACCAACAGATGAACCAGATCCTTGGGATGAAACTGCAGCTCAAGAGCAGCCAGTGGGCATATTGGATACCCTTCTTGTCCCCCAGGATCTGACTGATGAGGCTTGTCGCATATTTTCGTTTGCTCCTGCTGAAGGAAATACTCCAGTCAGTATTTTTATGGATCATAATGCAGAAGAACTGGGTTTTCCTACATTATTTTGTGGAAGAGCCCGCCCTGACAACATGGAGAGACCTGTTAAGATAAGCTATGCTGATATTTGCAAATCAGAACTTCGAAGGTCAGATAGAAGGATGGCCAGTCACATACCCAATTTGTTTTTCAAGTTTAAGAAACTACAGACGAAGCACATTCTGGATAAAGCCAATATATGTATTAGAAAAGCCCAAGGAAAACAAGATTTGACTGCAGGGCATCTAAAATCAATGGAAAATGTGGAAAAACTGTGTCGTTTGAATGAAGGCTTTAGGATTTTTAAGGATCTACGAGGGTCGCCACCATACTGGGAACAGACTAAAAAGGACATTTTTGCTATGATACGCAAGTTAGGGATTCCAACATGGTTCACATCATTTTCTTCAGCAGAAACTAGGTGGATTCACCTTCTTCAGATTTTATACAAGTCTTTACATATGAAAACACTTTCTGATCAAGAAGCATCAGAGCTTACCTGGTTCCAGAAGTCAGAACTGATCAAGAGTGACCCAGTCACATGTGCTAGACACTTTGAGCATCAAGTCAAAAAATTAATCAGTGATGTTCTTCAGAGCCCAGCCAGTATAATAGGAAAAGTTTCAGATTATTTTTATAAAGTAGAATTTCAGATGAGGGGCTCTCCTCATATCCACATGCTTGTCTGGGTTGAAGATTCACCAACTCTTGATGGGAGTGAAGATGCTGAAGCCAGGGTCATTGCATTTGTAGACAAGTATGTAACCTGCAGTAAAGATGAGTCCGTGGATGATGTTCTACAACAACATTCTCACTCCAGGACATGTCAACGCAAAAATAAAAATGAATGTAGGTTTAATTTTCCAATGCCACCAATGCCAGAAACGTGCATTCTTGAGCCCTTGGGTCCAGAAACTACAGAGGAAGAGAAAAAAATGCATGAAAAGAACTGGGAAAAGATCAAGAAAGTACTTGATGATATGAAAAATGGTAAAAACATAGATTTTCATGATTTCTTGAAGGAAATTAACTTGAGTGTGGAAGAGTATACATTGGCAGTCAGATCCTCCTTAAAAAGTCTAAAAATCTTCTTACAAAGACAAGTGGATGAAATTAGAATCAATAGTTACAACAAATGTCTTTTGCAGTGTTGGAGAGCAAATATGGATATACAATATGTTACTGATCCGTATGCCTGTGCTATGTACATAGTGACATACATAGCAAAGGCTCAAAGAGGCATGAGCAACTTGCTCTTCAATGCTGCAAAAGAAGCTAAAGAAGGAAATCAGGACATAAGAAAACAAGTCAGGACTATTGGTCACAAATTCTTGACACATGTTGAGGTGTCTGCACAAGAAGCAGTGTACTTCATTTTGCAGCTGCCTTTGAAAAAGGCTTCACGAGATGTTATGTTCATTAATACATCTCCAGAAAAGGAGAGAGTTGTAATGCTCAAAAGTCTGAAATTACTCCAAAATCTGCCAGATGAGTCTACTGATGTAGAGACAACAAGCATAATTCAGAGATATGCACAAAGACCAAGAAAACTTCATGATTTGTGCCTTGCTGACTTTTGCTCTATTTACAGAGTAGTATACAAAAGCAAACCTTTAAATAAAGGAGAAGAAAGTGATGACGTTAGTCCAGCCAGTGATAATAACTGCTGTTTAACTAAGCAATACAAGTGTGAAGATGGGACTATACTAAGAAAGAGAAAGAGGCCTATAGTTATCAGATATGTTAGATACCAGTATGAAATGGACTCCGAAAACTACTTCAGAGAAGTCTTGATGTTATTTTATCCCTGGCGAAAAGAAGAAATGATACTACGAGACTGTGAAACATACCAGGAAAGATTCCAACAATTGGTTGACATAACCGATATAGAGGAAAAAATGAAAGAATACAACCACAACTGGTATGAGCTAGATGAAGCTGTTAAAGATCTTGAAAAGAGAACTGAAGACAGCATGGAAGATGAATGGGATAAATTAGCCCCAAATGCCCAGCAAGTGGAGAGAGATGATGCAGAAGAAGGAGTTACAGAAAGTGATATATTCCCTGTCTTTGCCCCTCCAAATACTGAAGTCTCATCTTTCAATGAAATTCCAGGAGGACCAGCTGAGTCCGAGAGTGACAGAACTGAAGTCATGGTAAATGTCATGCCAGAGGAAGATTATTTATCACTTGTCAGATCATTGAACAAACAACAAAGAGAAATTTTCCACCATGTACTGTATCATTTAAAAGTTAGTGCCATTCCTCTATATTTATTTCTAACAGGGGGTGCAGGAGTGGGTAAAACAGTAGTGGTAAAGGCTATCTATCAAGCTATGTTGAGATACTACAACAAAAGTATCACCTGCAATCCAGACAACATCAAGGTTCTCCTAGCAGCACCAACAGGTATAGCAGCTTACTTGATTAAAGGAAACACTCTGCACAGTCTGTTCAAAATTCCTGTCAGTCAAAAACTAACTTACAGACCGTTGACAAGTGATAAACTGAACACTCTTCACTGTAAGTTTCAAGATGTCAAACTCCTGATAATAGATGAAATATCCATGGTAGGTAATAGAATGCTGTCTTTCATTCATCACAGACTTCAGCAGATAACTGGTTCATCAAAGCTGTTTGGTGGAATTTCTGTTATTGCAGTTGGAGATTTATTTCAGCTGAAGCCTGTGTTTGATGGTTGGGTCTTTGACAATCTCACACAAGACTATGGACCGCTTGCAACAAACCTTTGGACTGAAAACTTTTTAATATTCCAGTTAACAACTATCATGAGACAGAAAGACTCAGCTGAGTTTGCTCAGTTACTCAATCGCTTGAGAGAAAGCAGACACACAGAGAAAGACATACAAATGCTCAAGACTAGAGTTATCAACAAAGATGTATTATATCCAGACTATCCGCTCAAGGTGCCGCACATCTTTATATCCAACAGGATGGTTGACAGCCACAACAGTTTGGTATATGAAACCAGTACCAATAAAATATGCATTAAAGCAATGGATGTTGTTTTAGGGGATGTATCAAAAGATGTGAAGGAGAAAGTGAAAAGATCAGTTCCTCAAGATGCAAGCAAAACAATGGGGCTAAGTTCACAATACAAGTCAGCACTGGGACTGAGAAATGAGATATCATGCAACATAGATGTTGAAGATGGTTTGGCCAATGGGGCCGGTTGTGTCCTCGAATCAGTAGGCTCAGTAACTGCAACTGGCAAAATTAGTTATCTGTGGGTTAAGTTTGAAGATCAATCTGTTGGAAGGAAATGTAGAGAGGAAAACAAGAAATTATATACTTCAGCCATCCACAAAAATTGGACACCAATATTCAAGGTGAAACGTCAGTTTCCAGTTGGACGATACCAGTCCGTGATGGTAATGAGAGAACAGATTCCTCTAAGATGTGCTGCAGCAAAGACTTGCCATAGATGCCAAGGTGATACTATGGAGGCTGCTGTGGTTGATTTTACAGGTAGAACATTCCCACATTCCCACTATGTAGCTTTAAGTCGTATGACTTCAGTTGACAATCTCTATATCAGAGAGTCAAATGAAAAGTCAATTGCAACAAGTAAAGCTGTGAAAGAAGAAATGGAACGTTTGGGCACAGAAATGCTTTTAAAGTCACCATTATTAACATATCACCATGCCAAGAAACCCTGCCTGAAGTTGCTCTTTCACAATGTAAGATCTCTTCATAAACACTTCAGGGACATATTACCAGATGAGAACTACAGCTGTTCTGATGTGATGATATTTGTTGAAACAAAGCTCAAGCCATCTGATGTCACTGGTGACTATTCTATTCCAGGATTCTACTCATTTAGATTTGATGGCCAGTGTTCAGGATCATCTCGCTCACCATTTGGCATGATTGTTTATACTAAGCTAGAAATAGACAGGTCAACAATTTGCCACAAAGTTAAGAAAACATCAGCTGGAACTGTCATAGAAATGGTCACCTTTGTCATACTAGTGATTCCCCTACAGAGGTTTAGAAGGGTGCTGCACCCTTCTGCCTTTTGGTCTTACCCTTCTGCCTTTTGGCCTGACCCTTCTGCCCTCCATTAGTGGAAGGTAATTTCATTCATATTAATGTTATATTTTCACAAAATATAGCTTCCTGAGTAAAACAGGCTCTTTATCATGCAAATATTTGTATCTCCCTGCTTAAAAGAAGGTGATTTTCCTGTTAGAAAGTGTTAATGCCCTTAGTTAAATTGTCTCTGAAAATAATAGCTTCAGAAAAGTGCCCTTTAGGGAGCGTGCCACGCGCTAAAAGTGCCCCTTTTCTGGCCAGCACCCTGCCCTTTTTTAAGGCTGGGGGAAACACTACATACAGACAGAGTTTCAAGATGTCCAACAAATCAGAATAGCAGCAGTGTATGCATCACCAAAAGCTAAATGGACAGAGCTGAAGAAGTTTTTAGAAGAAGCTGAACAGCTGTATCAGTTTACTGTTGATGAGCCTGTTGTCCTTGCTGGAGATTTCAATGTTGATCTGTTAGCCAACTCTAGCCATGCAATTTTGAAAACTATAGGTCTCAAACAACAAATTAGTCAGCCAACTACAGACAACAACAGTCTCATTGACCATGTTTACACTAATGTGATGCAACTTCAGGTTACATGTGGTGTCCTTGAATCACACTTCTCGGACCATAAAGCTGTGTTTGCATTGCTTCAGTAACTTTTCTTTTCCTGCCATTTGATTTAAAACATCCATTGGGAAAACTTCATTGATTGGTCAAATAATACTTGAAGCATCCCAGGTTCTGTTGGGAACCCACCAAGCAGCAGTAATGGCGTCCCTCTCTGTTCAGGCTCCAACATGTATCTGTTATGGCATCCCAGACTCTGTTCAGGATCCACCAGGTCCAGGTATCCATAATGGCATCACAGACTCTGTTCGGGAGCCACCAAGCAGCAGTTATGACATCCAGTCTGCCAGGTATCTGTTTTGGCATCCCAGACTCTGTTCAGGAGCTACAAGACTCTGTGAGGTATCTGTTACCGCATCCCAGACTCTGTTCAGGAGCTACCAGGCTCCGTCAGGTATCTGTTACCGCATCCCAGACTCTGTTAAGGAGCTACTAGGCTTCACCAGGTATCTGTTACCGCATTCCAGACTCTGTTAAGGAGCTACCAGATTCCGCCAGGTATCTGTTACCGCATCCCATACTCTGCTCAGGAGCTACCAGACTCCGCCAGGTATCTGTTACCGCATCCCATACTCTGCTCAGGAGCTACCAGACTCCGCAAGGTATCTGTTACCGCATCCCATACTCTGCTCAGGAGCTACCAGAGTCCGCCAGGTATCTATTACCGCTTCCCAGACTATGTTCAAGAGCTACCAGACTCCACTAGGTATCTGTTACCGCATCCCAGACTATGTTCAGGAGCTACCAGACTCCGCCAGGTATCTATTATCGCATCCCAGACTATGTTCAGGAGCTATCAGACTCCACTAGGTATCTGTTACCGCATCCCAGACTCTGTTCAGGAGCTTCAGACTCCGCCAGGTATCTGTTACCGCATTCCAGACTCTGTTCAGGAGCTACCAGACTCTTCCCGGTATCTGTTATGGCATCCCAGACTCTGATCACGAGCTTCCAGGCTCCACCATGTATCTGTTATGGCATCCCAGACGCTGTTCAGGAGCTACCAAACTCTTCCAGGTATCTGTTACTGCATCCCAGACTCTGTTTAGGAGCTTGCCTGAAATTTTATGAAATGCAAGCCACACCACCATAGAGACTGTGCAATGGGCAGGTACCTATTCAGGCGAGCTATGCTGTCTGACGACAGCTCTTGTTAACCTCACATTATATGAGAAATGATAATTGCATTTCATGAGTTATTACATTAGAACATACAGTTTTGGTGCAAAATGAATCTTAACAAATGAATTGTATGTCATAAGGCATTTGAGGACACCTCTAGTATTTCCTGCCATTTTTATCCCCCGACCGAAAGGTTCGGGGGATATAGCGATGAGCCTGGCGTCCGTCCGTCCGTAAACATTTTCTTGTCCGCTCTATATCTTGAATACCCTTTGGAATATTTTCATGATACGTCACAGTTATGTAGAACAGGTCATGACGATGTGTCGCGTACAAGAATGGTAACTCTTGCTATTGTACTTTTTGAATTATCTCCCCTTTGGTGATTTTTTGGCAGATTCGTGTCCGCTCTGTTACTTGAATACCCTTTGGAATATTTTCATGATACTTCACAGAAATTTAGAACAGGTCCTGACGATGTGTCGCAAACAAGAATGACAACTCTTGCTTTCTTACTTTTTGAGTTATTTCCCCTTGATAGTTTTAGGTGTAATTTTTTGGCAGATTCGTGTCCGCTCTATAACTAGAATACCCTTTTGAATATTCTCATGATACTTCACAGATATGTAGAACAGGTCATGACGGTGTGTTGCGAAAAAGAATGACAGCTCTTGCTTTCTTACTTTTTGAGTTATTTCCCCTTGATCATTTTAGGTATGATTTCGTGTCCGCTCTTTAACTTGAATACCTTTCGAATATTTTCATGATACTTCACAGATATGTAGAACACGTCATGACGATGTGTGGCGAACAAGAATGACAACTCCTGCTTTCATCCTTTTCCGTCCGTCCGTCCGTAAACACTTTCTTGTCCGCTCTATATCTTAAATACCCATTGGAATATTTTCATGATACTTCACAGTTATGTAGAACAGGTCATGACAATGTGTCGCGTACAAGAATGGTAACTCTTGCTATTATACTTTTTGAATTATCTCCCCTTTGGTGATTTTTTGGCAGATTCGTGTCCGCTCTGTAACTTGAATACCCTTTGGAATATTTTCATGATACTTCACAGAAATGTAGAACAGGTAATGACGATGTGTCCCGACCAAGAATGACAACTCTTGCTTTCTTACTTTTTGAGTTATTTCCCCTTGATAGTTTTAGGTGTGATTTTTTGGCAGATTTGTGTCCGCTCTATAACTAGAATACCCTTTTGAATATTCTCATGATACTTCACAGATATGTAGAACAGGTCATGACGGTGTGTTGCGAAAAAGAATGACAACTCTTGCTTTCTTACTTTTTGAGTTATTTCCCCTTGATCATTTTAGGTATGATTTCGTGTCCGCTCTATAACTTCAATACCTTTTGGAATATTTTCATGATACTTCACAGATATGTAGAACACATCATGACGATGTGTCGCGCACAAGAATGACAACTCCTGCTTTCTTACTTTTTGAGTTATTTCCCCTTGATGGTTTTAGGTCTGATTTCGTGTCCGCTCTGTAACTTGAATACCTTTTGGAATATTTTCATGATACTTCCCAGATATGTAGAACAGGTCATGATGATGTGTCGTGAATAACAATGACAACTCTTGCTTTCTTACTATTGGAGTTATTTCCCTTTGATGATTTTAGGTGTCCGCTCCATAGCTTGAATACCTTTTGAAATATTTTCATGATACTTCACAGATATGCAGAACAGGTCATGACAATTTGTCTCATACATGAATGATAACTCTTGCTTTTAGACTCAGTTAATTATTTCCCTTTGGTAGTTTGAGCTGCTGTTTGAGTCTCTGCTCCATAACTGTATAACCCTGGCCAGCTCCAGAATTTGAATAACCGTGTACCTTTTAGAATATGGATGATGATGCTGTGATATCTTATCAGTGTTCCTAACTCTCTCTTACCCCTCCACATTCCCGTGACCCCTCCCGCACCCCCCCCCCCCCCCAAAAAAAATAAATTATTTTTTTTCCAGATTTGGATTCTTTGTCCAAATTCACTTACTAGAGAGCTCAAAATTAGATTTGTAGGGCTTGTACTTTAGAAGTTATTCACACATTTCACATTTTGAAAGTTTAATGTATTATATGCTATATATTTATATATATGGCGGCTGTTTGAGATATTACCTCTTTTTAGCAGTCAAGCATACTGTTTTAGTCTGAGTGTTAGATAATCATGCATCTGTTAACAGTTAATGTCAATCAGAAGCATAAACGAACGACAATATATTACTAATATGTGTTTTGAAGTGCACCCTTTTTACCAAGGCCCATGGGGGTCTTCGGTCGGGGGATTTGCCATCTCCTCTGATGGCTATTTTTACAAGGTGTTACAACTTTTTATCCCCTGACCGAAAGGTTCGGGGGATATAGCAATGAGCCTGGCGTCCGTCCGTCCATCCGTCTGTCCATCCATCCATCCGTCCGTAAACATTTTCTTGTCCGCTCTATATCTTGAATACCCTTTGGAATATTTTCATGAGACTTCACAGTTATGTAGAACAGGTCATGACGATGTGTCGCGAACAAGAATGGTAACTCTTGCTATTGTACTTTTTGAGTTATTTCCCCTTTGGTGAGTTTTTTGGCAGATTCGTGTCCGCTCTATAACTTGAATACCTTTTAGAATATTTTCATGATACTTCACAGATATGTAGAACAGGTCATGGCGATGTGTCGCGAACAAGAATGACAACTCTTGCTTTCTTACTTTTTGAGTTATTTCCCCTTGATGGTTTTAGTTGTGGTTTTTTAGCAGATTCGTGTCCTCTCTATACCTTGAATACCTTTTGGAATATTTTCATGATACTTCACAGATATGTAGAACACATCATGACGATGTGTCGCGAACAAGAGTGACAACTCTTGCTTTCTTACTTTTTGAGTTATTTCCCCTTGATCATTTTAGGTGTGATTTCCTGTCCGCTCTATAACTCATATACCTTTTTGAAATATTTTCATGATACTTCACAAATATGTAGAACAGGTCATGACGATGTGTCGCGAACAAGACTGACAACTCTTGCTTTGTTACTTTTTTAGTTATTTCCCTTTGATGATTTTAGGTGTCCGCTCCATAGCTTGAATACCTTATGAAATATTTTCATGATACTTCACAGATATGAAGAACAGGTCATGACGATTTGTCTCATACATGAATGACAACTCTTTCATTCATACTTTTTGAGTTATTTCCCTTTGGTATTTTGAGCTGCTGTTTGAGTCTCTGCTCCATATCTGTATAAGCCTGGCCTGCTCCACAATTTTAATAACCTTATACCTATTAGAATATCGATGAACATGCTGTGATATCTCATCAGTGTTCCTAACTCTCTCTGACCCCTCTTCATTCCCCCACCCCACCCCACGCCACCAAAAATTTTTTTTTTCTCCAGATTTGGATTCTTTGTCCAAATTCACTTACGGGAGAGCTCAAAATTAGGTTTGTAGGGCTTGTAGTTTAGAAGTTATTCACACATTTTGAAAGTTTAATGTATTATATGCTATATATTTATATATATGGCGGCTGTTTGAGATATTACTTCTTTTTAGCAGTCAAGCATACTATTTTAGTCTGAGTGTTAGATAATCATGCATCTGTTAAACAGATTATGTCAATCAGAAGCATAAAAGAATGACAATATATTACTTGTATGTGTTTTGAAGTGCACCCTTTTTACCAAGGCCCATGGGGGTCTTCGGTCGGGGGATTTGCCATCTCCTCTGATGGCTATTTTTTGACTTCCTGTTTGCAATCCTGAAGGTCAAAGCCCTTCCGAAAGAGGGATGCTCTGTAAGGATTTACTCCCAGAGCAGCAAATTCTTTCCCATTAGAGTTAAGCCTAATGAAGAAGGGAGGCAAAATTCAGAATGACGGAGTTGCAGCCACTGTAAATACAGTCAACTCTTGATAGCTCAAAGTAGAATTTCAGCTCAAACTACTGATATCTCAAACTACTGATATCTTAAAGGAAATTTTCTACTGCTGTAAGTACAGTCAACTCTCAATATCTTGAAGTTGAAATTCAGCTCAAACTACTGATATCTCGAAGTAAATTTTCTGGGACCAGAAGATTTACTTTGAGATACCAGTAGTTTGAGATAAAAGGTGTTGAAATGTGAAAAAAAAAGAAATATGTCCAAACTATATTCTTCGATATTAGAGGGTACTTTGATATATCAGTGTTTGAAACAAAGAGAGTCAACTGTATACAATGTATACACCTTTATTTATTTTTCTAGGGCACAGGTAAACGAACTGTGGTCAAAAGGAGACAGAGTGACTTGTGGAGTGATATCAGAAGACACCAGGGTAAGAAGCT
The DNA here is from genome assembly GCA_963989385.1 of Ctena decussata. NCBI lineage: Eukaryota > Metazoa > Mollusca > Bivalvia > Lucinida > Lucinidae > Ctena > Ctena decussata. The sequence goes on from OZ022508.1 coordinate 3,617,016, forward strand.
TCTTAGTTTGAATGTTTGCATCAATATTGCTACAACTAGTGTTTCAGAGAGTTTGTTGAGTGATATTTGGTTTAAACTTTATTTTCTTTGTATAACAACATATGAATTAGTACATTCATTTTCAGATTAAAATACCTGCATAAGAATTTTTATTAGCTCACCTGAGCCAGCGGCTCCGGGGGAGCTTATAGGATGGTAAGGCTCCGTCGTCCGTCCGTCCGTCCGTCGTCCGTCCGTCCGTCCACAATTTCAAACGACTTCTCCTCTGAAACCGCTGGGCCAATTGTAACCAAATTTCATATAGAGCCTCCTAGGACCTTAGGAACGAAAAGTTGTTCAAACGGTCCTGGTCACATGACCAACATGGCCGCCATGCCCATATATGGTAAAAACCTGAAAAAATCTTCTTCTCCAGAACCAATAGGCCGATGGCCTTGAAACTTAGTATGTAGCATCGGGTACGTGAGTACTACCAAGATTGTTCAAATTATGACCTTGGGTTGACCTTGACCTTTTTTACGGTAAGGTCAAATTTGCTTCCTTATGCTTTTATATGGCAAGATGCTACAACATAAGATATCTTGGAAACTGTTGAAGATTTTGGGCTAAAAATTGGTATCTACAGTCATCTTAATGACTACATGAAGATTTATGAGTACAAGAGGTCAAGGTCATTCTTTGACCTTTGACCCTGAACTCTTATATTTTGACAAGTTCTAACAATCTACTCAAAAGCCACTTAGCCAATTGAAACCAAATTTCATATAAAGCCTGCAGGGGTTGAGGGAACAATGATTTATTCATACCGTCCAGGTCACATGACCAACATGGCCACCATGCCCTTATATGGTAAAAACCTTTAAAAATCTTCTTCTCCAGAACCAGTTGACCGATGGCCTTGAGTTTTGATATGTAGCATTGGGTACTTGAGTACTATCAAGATTGTTCAAATTATGACCTTGTGTTGACCTTGACCTTTTTTACGGCAAGGTCAAATTTGGGAAAATGCTAGAACATGAGATTTCATGATAAGTTTTGAAGATTTTAGCCTAAAAATTGGTATATACAGTCATCTTAATGAGTACATGAAGATTTGTGAGTACAAGAGGTCAAGGTCATTCTTTGACCTTTGACCCAGTACTCTCATATTTGACAATTTCAAACAATCTCCCCAAAAACCACTGGGCCAATTGTGACCAAATCTAATATAGAGCCTCCAGGGGTTGAGGGAATGAAAAAAAATTCTAACGGTCATGGTCACATGACCAACATGGCCACTATGCCCATATATGGTAAAAACCTTTAAAAACCTTCTTCGCCAGAACCAATTAACCAATGGCCTTGAGACTTGGTATGTAGCATTGGGTACTTGAGTACTATCAAGATAATTCAAATTATGACCTTGTGTTGACCTTGACCTTTTTTACGGCAAGGTCAAATATGGGAAAATCCTAGAACATAAGATTTCATGGAAAGTTTTGAAGATTTTGGCCTAAAAATTGGTATATACAGTTGTCTTAATGAGGTCATGAAGAATTATGAGTACAAGAGGTCAAGGTCATTTCTTGACCTTTGATCCAGATCGCTCATATTTTGATATTCGTAACCATTTCCTCAAAAGTCAAAGGGCCAATTGTAAACACATTTCATATAGAGCCTCCAGGGGTTGATTGAATAAAAATTTGTTCAAACGGTCCAGGTCACATGACCAACATGGCCGCCATTACCACTTATGGTATAAATCTTTAATATTTTTCTTCTCCAGAACCAATACACCTATGGCCTTGAAACTTGGTAAGTAGCATGGAGTACTAGAGTACCACCAAGAGTGTTAAAATGGTGACCTTGGGTTTACCCTGACCTTTTTTGCGGCATGGTCAAATATGGGAAAATGCTAGAACATAAGATTTCGTAGAAAGTTTTGAAGATTTTGGCCTAAAAATGGTATATATGGTTGTCTTGATGAGTACATGAAGATTTATGAGTACAAGCGGTCATGGTCATTCTTTGACTTTTGACCCAAGACTTCTATTTTGACAATTTCAGACATGATAAGAAAAAGCCACCTTGCCAATTGCCCAGGTGAGCGATTCAGGGCCTCATGGCCCTCTTGTTTATGCCCCCCGAAGGAACTTCGGGTGGCATATTAAAATCACACCATCCGTCCGTCCGTCAGTCCGTTACAAATCGTGTCTCAGCAATAACTTTAAAACTACTGCAGCAAATTTGATGAAACTTCACAGAAAGATAACGCATAATGAGAAGGTGTGTCGCGCGCAAGATTTAGCTCCCTACGCCCAAGGTCAAGGCCACAATTGGGTCAAAGGTCAAATTGTGTCTCAAAATTGGGTCTCAGCGATTGCTTATAAACTACTGAAGCAAATTAAATGAAACTTCACAGAAAGATGAAACATAATGAGAAGGTATGTTGCACATAAGATTTGGGTTGCCAGGTTCAAGGTCAAGGTCACATACAGGGGGCAAAGGTCAGCTCTCGCCTCTGTCATGACTTAAAACCTGCTGAAGGTAATGTCATCAAACTTCACAGAAAGGTAAACCATAATGAGAAGGTATGTCACACACAATATTTATGATCCCAAATCCAAGGTCAAGGTCACAATTTGGGGTCAGAGGTCAAATCATGTCTGGCAATTACTCAGAAAAGTACCAAAGCAAACTTTTAAGGAAGATAAAGCCTAATGAGAAAATTTGCTTTGCACAAGACATAGGTTCCCAAACCCAAGGTCAAGGTCAGCCAGAGGTCAAAGGTCAAGTCGTTTATCCTCAATTACCTAAAAACTACTCAAGCAAACTTCATTAAACTTCTTGAAAAGGTATAAAACAATGAATGAATATATCACAAACAAATTATGTTTCTGTTGCTTAAAGTCAGGATCACAGTCAGGGCTCAGAGGTCAAATCATGTCTCTGAACTGACTCAAAACTGCTGAAGCCAGTTTCATCAAGTTTCATTAAAATGTAAAGCATGATTAAATGGTAACATAAAGAAAAGTTAAGTACTATGATAAGTTATGTAAGGTGCGACATTCAAGTTCCCACACCCAATGTCAAGGAGACAACACAGTTTGGTTAGTGGTTGAATTAAGTCCCCTTGACTCCTCTTAATCTTTCAAAGTGCATTTAATCGTTACAGAAAAGTAAAACGGAATGAGAATGTATATCATGTGCAAGACTCAGGTTCTATGCCCAAGGTCAAGGTCACAACTAGGGCTCAAAGGTCAGTTTAAGGGGCCTTTGGGGGCATTTGTTACACACTGTAACATTTCTTGTTCAAGTGTAGCTGTTCATGATAGTTACATTTGGAAGGAGCTGATATGTACAGATTTTTGTTGTCAGGGCAGTCTTCTTGAAGTCTGTACTATTTCCCCACAACGTCTTGTAAACTTGTCTTCCAAGAAGCCACAGCAGAATGTCACTGTATATTTAGGTTGAACAAATAATGAAATTGTCAGCAAGTACAGGTCCTAATTATTGGTAAATGTTTAGATCATTCAGGTTCCTGCCAAGAGGAGATTTAGGTAAAAAGAGTTGTTCTGTGAAAATTAAAGTGTATGCCAGGGTAATAAGTTTGATAGAAATCAAGTTTCATCATGGTACATATAAAATGACTATACAGGCCTACATACATACAGAATGCTTCATTTCAGATTGTGTTTAGATCTTCAACAGCTGTTGTTCAGATATTCATACAGATGAGTACTGAAATGTGGGATTTTGACATTAATGGTGACCTTTATTTTGAGAAGGCTGTTAATGGTTTCCTCACAGACTTGTTTGCAAAATGGCGTGTAAGTGTAACAAACTCATTTCAGCATTCAGTTATGACATATATTTCAGATTGACTGAAGAATTTTAGGTTTAAGGGAACACTATGTTTTTCTGCCATTATTTACAAATAAAGACAATGTTTGTGACTTCCTGTTTGCTTCCCTAGACAACATAGCTCTTCCAGAATTGTTTCTACTCTTAAAGAAAGGAATTTGCTCCAAGGGAACTAAATTTCTTAAAGAGTTGATCTCCTATGAGAAGGGAGGTAGAGATAAAAATGTAAGAGTTGCTTCTTCTGAAAGTATACCCAGTCACCTAAATTTCATACCATAATTACCATAAATATTGGTACACCTAGAATAACTTATTTTATCACATGACGTCGCTGTTATTCAGTGGATAACGTCATGTCATAGAAATCGTATGACCACATGCGTAATAACACTTTGGAGTAACGTCATTGACAACATCTGTGTCAGCATTGCGTTTTCTTATTAAAATAATATTCATTTTGAAGGCAATAAAATCCCACTTGTGATCATTTCATATGAACTTTATGAAACTCGCCAAAGGCATGTTTCATAAAGTTCATGAAATGACCACTCATGTAAGATCCTCTATATTGTAACTATCATAAATTTTGATTTTCCAGGGATGTGTCTGATATGGGTCAACAGTCTGCTTAGATGCATTTTCTGTTACAGTATTTCTTCACAAAAATATTTGGTAGGATGGCATTGCATTTTTTTGCCTTCCACTAAAACTCAGATGCTTTTATCAGTAAAGTCATATTTTCTTTTTGGACTATTTTTGCAGAGGATCTTTTTACTTATTCCAGGACAAGTAAACTGCCAGTTATACTTGTTCTCTTTGGAGCATTCAGCAAGTATAAATTTTAGTAGAACTGTCTGCTTCCTAAATTTAGTTTATTTAATTTCATTGATATGTCTATCCTTATCCTTCAGGAGCAGAACTGTTGCCATGATGTCACTATTGTGATGTTCTCCAGAACTTTCTATGATGCTCAGTCAAGGGGTGAGTTTTGTTTTCAGCATAACTCTTTGATATGAATTAACAGACTTGGGTTGCAGTAAAGTGCGATTTGTGATCATGAAAATTAGGATTCACCTCCCCAAATTACACTTTTCAGTTCAGTTTCACTTAGTGTCACATTTTCATTTTTGAAAATGTACTTTTTTCCACCCATAGTAAATGTAAAACCAGATGTTACTTAATGAGAAGGGACAAATTATAATGAGGTAGGGTGGCAGACAGTATATCATAGGATATAGGGATCCAAATTTTTGGCGTTATCCAGTCAACCGTCACATTGTATTCACAAGTGCATTAGGATGTCTGTTTAATTTCAGATGAGTTTCCGTCCTATATGCAGGAGTGTTTACAGCAAGACTATCAAGGAAGATTTTATGAAGACTTCTATAGGTAAGCTATTCTCTTTACCTTGCTTCTTAAGGTGAATGGATACACTTTCAGGGGAACTAACTCAGCCATTTTAATTTGTGCCTCCCATCTCAATAGGAGTCAACTCTTAAAGGAAATAATTTGCTCCTCTAGAAGCAAATTCTTTCCTTAAGAATGGATCCCATTTCAGAAGGGCTGTGTCATCCAGGAAAGCAATCAGGAAGCCATGAAAGTTGTTCTACTTTGTAAAAAAGTGGAAAAACATAGAAGTATACTGAAACCCTATTAAAAGTAGATGTGTGACACAGAGACTGGTTTTCTGTCCTAAGCTTGACACTGCAAATGAACATGTCCGGTTTAAGCCAAAGGATAACCATTTAAAGGTTCACATTCTTCTGACAAGGCACCAAGGCTGTCAGAGTACTTTGGACACATTTCTAGTGCTTGCCTGTTCCACTCTTCAGTGCTGAGTTTTCCATCATGCATACTTTTGCCTATGAACTCATTACGGTAACTATTGTTTTATCCCTTCTATCCGGGGCTCAGCCTAGAGGGCGATTTGGGAGAAATAGTCTCTCTTAGCTGGCTGACTTCTCCCTGTTTTGAGCTGAGGGAGAAGTGAAAATGTATAGAACATATAGGGAAAGCCAAAATTTGGACCAAAACTTCTCCCTAAAGTTCAGAAAATGTCGCAAAACTTCTCCCTGTCTGAAAGCTCTAGGCTGACCCCTGTCTATCATAATTGCTAAAATGATTAGTAAGTAAGTAAGTAAGTAATGTCTTTATTTAGTGAGGGTAACTCGGTTGGCAAGGCCAATCTTCCCCGAGGCCCTCAAGCACATATACATATACAACAATTGTGAAAGGCAAAAAAGAACATTAGATACAATAACATGATACTATGAATGGGTAATAATAATGGAATTATGCAAAATTCGACAGTCAGCTGAATGTAATGTGACTATGAAAACTTCTGAGCAATATATAGAGTAATAATGATTGAAATTCTGAAATGGCGGTGGAGGCAACGGTAATTAATAATCATTTCAGCATGTTTGTTCACCTTTCATCCAGTTTAAGCAGTTGTTTGTGAAAGATTCAATGGTATTCAAATTTTTGAAAGCATGATGAAAGCATGATAGTTATAGCATTTCAGAGAATACCATTAGAAATAAAGGACTTGGGAAAAAGGCCCATTCAGACTTTACAGAGATTTAAGATGGATGGGTACTTACAAGTGATTCTACCACTTTCATTTTTGCCTCAATTTTTAATGGAGATCAACTCTCAAAGGAAAGAATTTGCTCCTTTAATTTTCTGTCCTTTTAGATTGGACTCCCAACTGGAAGGGGTTTATCATCAAGGGGAGCTAATAGGAATTTGCAAAAGTTGTTCCTCTGTGTAAAAATGGCAGAAAAATATTGAGGTGTACAGCATATGCTATTAGCCCTATACAGTAGAATTTCATTGGCTCGAACTGGCTTGGGACCATGAAAATTAGTTCCAGCCAAGGGTAGTTCTAGCCATCCAGGGTTAATTTCTATATAAACTGACTTCTAGGGATCAAGGAAAGAAGAGTTCTAGCCAGGCAGGGTTAACGGGCCATCAGGGTTCGAGCCATTGAGGTACTGTATTCTCAAGCCTCCACTGAAGCGTTTTTGATATAACCAGCTGATATGATTTCAAAAATTACCTTTGGTATCATTTCAGGATTGTAATACAGAATGAACGTTATGAGGAATGGATGAAGACTTTGAAACAACTTCGGAAATTATTCAATGAGTATGACAAGAGGGTATTGAACTACCACAAGAGACCTGGATATAGAACTCCCAGGGCTCGTAACTCAACCGCTGCTCAAGGAAATTTCCTGGAGACTTTGAATATGACACTTAATTGTGAGTTGTAGTATTTAGTGGTTTGATATTTGTTTTAGCAGTGATTATTGTGTAATGGAATATATCAGCCGCAACAGGACAAAACCAACAAAAAGGCACATGCACACAGCGAAGACTTAGATCAGCCTGGGCATCTGCCCAGTCTAACAGAGTCTTTGCTGTTGGCATAGAGGTAACTTAGACCCTTAGGTACCCTGTAAGTGCACAGCAAAGACACTGATCAGACTGGACGGATACCCAGGCTGTTCTGAACAACAAAGACACTGATCAGACTGGACAGATACCCAGGCTGTTCTAAATCTTCCCTGGCCACACATGCCTCTTTATTGGTGTTGTTGTGTTGGGGCTCTTATGTAAAGTGAAGTAAAATATGTATGATTGTCTGTATTACAATTTTCCGTTCTTGAATTTATATTAATCTGGGCCCAATTGTTCAAATCATCATTAGCCTAACGAAGTTGTTAGTATAAAGGATGTGTTACCTCTTCTAGTACTCATAAAATTAGTTGTGCCTATATTTTATCAGCAAAAAAGTTAGTGTTTTTTCAGTGCAAAATGTTCGGAAATGCAATGTCTCATGAACTACTCATGAATTTTTTAGTTCTGAAAGGTTGAGCCTTTTGTGACAGTGAAAGTCAGATCTGATCAACTATGGATCTGCACTGTGTGCTCAGGTTTGACTGTTACAGTTATTTTGGTTGTACAATGTATAAACATTGTGAAATATGTCAATATTGTTGTATTTATTCTGCTAAAGGACATTATAAGAACCCCAATGTCTAAATAAGTCCTGTATAATTATGCTGTCTGATCATCAGATTTCTCCCTTCCAAAGCAATCCCAAAATTCCAGTTTCATCTTTTAAGATGGATCTAGGTTTTTGCGTTTGTTTTTGAGAGTTTTTTTTTGCGTCTGTTTTATATTTGAATAAATACGTTAATTCCAGCATTGTTATTATTTCAGTGTTTGAGCAGTATTACATGGACAGAAATTTTGACCGTACTGGTAAAGTTGCGGTAGTAATAACTCCAGGGGCTGGTGTATTTGAAGTGGACAGAGAACTGACTAATATTACAAAACAGAGAACTATTGACTGTGGTATGTGTTTGATAAATGGCTTAATACACCCAACTTACATAAAATATTGTGGATGGATGGATGACATCAGTTTTATGGCCCTTTCAACAGTCTTTGAGTCATTTTGAGTATATTGAAAAGCTGTGTGCAATGGAAGTCCCCTTTACAGTTTAAAAAAATGCCACCTCCAGTGAGCTACCAGGTTCCTCAAAATATCATAGCAGAAGTGCCCAAGCAAACATTGTAGACCAAGATCAGACTGTCCTCTAAGGGGATGTATTTTATAATTTGTTGGCTTAAGTATAAACAATATGGACACTGGTGTAGGCTGACATTTGCTCAAGTGTTTCTGTTCAACTATTTGGGATATTGTAGAAAAAACCTGTTATGATATTTTTCAAATTTCAAAATTATTCAGGCCAAGTGTTTTCTGCATTTATAAATGGTTGTTTAGTCAATGGAAAGCAACAGGATCCATATTGTATGGTTGCAGTTTAACCATTTTAGTGGACATCAACATGACCTACAGTAGAACTTTAATGGCTCAAACCCTGATGGCTCGTTAACCTTGCCTGGCTAGAAATCTTTCCTGGGTCCCTAGAGGTCACTTTATATAGAATCTTACCCTGTAAGGCTAGAACTACCCTTGGCTGGATCTAATTTCCATGGTCCCAAGCCTGTTTGAGCCAATGAAGTTCTACTGTATATTGTTTGGTTGCAGTTTAGTCATTTTAATGGAAAAGAATATGACTCAAACTGTAACTGTAAGGTTGCAATTTATTATAACATGAATTGCAGGTGTTGGTAGTGACTTGGTGTGTATGGGAGAACAGCCATTACATGCTGCCCCACTCTTTAGGGTAAGTTATATTGGTTGTAAATGATTTTTGAAGGTTCAAAATCTGTACCATATTCACCACAGAAAAAGACCTGCTATTATCATGCTTTCCTGTTGTCTTGCCTGCGGTTAGCGGAAGCCAGACATAGGTATTATCCGGTGTTGGGAAAGTAAACTTTGAGTTATCTGGTTTGGTGAGACATATCATTATATGGCTTGTTGTGTTTTAAATACACATCCTTAAATGACCTGATTACAGTCTTCACGAAACTCTTTTTGACTGCCTGACATGTCTGGTAAAAATTCATTCGGTCTGGTAAAAATACTCAAAATTTTTATATACATTTTAATCATTTTACCAGGTTCGGTCCTGTAAACTCTTGCAGACTTTAGTAAACTCTGTGATTACAATGATTTTGGTATTTCCACAATGCACATTGATATTTACAGAAAGAACTAACAAGTTAGAAATAGGAAAAGAGACTTTAAGTCAAAATGTAAGCATTTCTTTTTGTACTTTTGCATACTTTAAATCTGTTGTTTAAACAACTGAGTTGTGTTTGCGTAATGTTTTCAATTTTTCATTGAAATTACACTGTTCAAAAAGTGTAAAAATAATAATATCCCATTTATTTTCTTCATTTTTATTTTACAGTTTCCACCTTTTGACACTCACAGGTCCAAGTTTTCTTTAAACTTCTTTGGGACACTGCAAATTTTGAAACCTGAAAAATGTTATGATCCCTAATCTATTTCAGTTCCACAGTAAAAACTACCATAACACTCTGGAAGTTGGAGACGATTATAATATTCCTCACTGGATGAATCACAGGTATGTTACCATAGTTACTATAAATTTTTGGTCAAGTTGTTTTGGAAAATAGTGGAGTTTTTTGTCTCTTTATTTATGGCCACCAAGATGGGTTTTCTTAACCCAGCACACCAGGGGCCGTATTCATAAAACGACTTAAGTCGTTGCTATGCTGTTGCTAAGGCTGAATTTCTATAAAGGAGATTCCCTACAACTATGAAATTTGCTCTGGAGGAACAGTCTTTGTAAGACTGTTCCTCCAGACCAAATATCATAGTTGTAGGGAATCTCCAACATAGAAATTTACCCGTAGCAACAGCATAGCAACGACTTAAGTTGCTTTATGAATACGGCCCCAGTAGTCAATGCTGTTATATATACATAATCTTGTTACTAGTAATGAACCTTCTGTATGAGAAATGGTGATGGAACTCGACACCAAGCAAGACAGTCCTCCATTAAGAGACCACCACCAGTAAGAGAGTTATTTCCATACAGTTTGGGACGAAAGGGTTAAACTTATGAGATTTTTGCAAATTTTGCTGTAAACCACCTTTTGTCATATGGCTGTAGATATTATGATGATAGGCTCCTTCCTGCAAAAGTAGCATGGCAAAAAAATATTTTTACAGTTTATATGTCATCAGACTTACGGAACCTTTTTTCCACACAGTCATTCTGGAGGGTTCATTTTGATATATGTTTACCCACTGTTTAATTTTATTTTTGTTCCAGTTTCTACACGTCTAAAAATCAGGTGCAGTTCTATTCCAACAAAAGTTTTGTTCCCAGAATAAAAATTCCTCCAGAAATTGTAAGTACAATGTATTTTCATACTGAAAAAAGGGGTAATAATCAAACTGTAAAAATCCAAAATTATGATCAGTTAGTACTCGCAAAATTTACATTTAGCTGAGGAATCATGCTGTTTTTATTTTAGAATGAGTACAATAGAATTCATCCATGTTATAAAAAAACTTTTAAATGTGAAAGCCGAATTTTAAGTCATCATAGATATAGGTTATATATTGACCCTTTTACCTACCTTACAAATACTCTTAAGCTAGATACTCTTTTTCCTCTGAAAGGGTGATCTCTGTAGCAAAAAAGATTTTTTTCCATGACATTGGAACTGGGGCGACTTTAAAAGGAAAGAATTCTGTCCTATGAAAGTGGCTAGTTATGAAAATGATTTTTGTTGTTGCTGTGTTAAGGTAAACAGCTACTCGTACATGTATGGTCATGTTGGGATTGGTCAGTTTACCTTACCACACTATTCCTGGGCAGGCTTAAACCTCCAAAGCATTTCACCAGTACTAAGTGCACATAATTGAGGACTGTTTTTCTTTAATCAGCAGAAGGGGAAGACTCGATCTCCCCGAAAGTAAGTGGTCGGACCCAGTATGGAACCTTGGACCTTTGGCTTTTGAGTCAGAGGCACAAATACTTTCAGATATTAGAAATTTCCCTTAGATGTATATCTATTCAACCTAAGGTGTATGGTTACACCTCTATGTTTTACCCACATTTCTCAAAGAGAGACCATTTTTAGCTCCTCTGTACAAAAGTACAGAGAGCTATTGTTGTCACTTGGACGTCGGCGTGGGCGTTGGCGTGGGCGTCACACTTTAAAGTTTTACGTTAAAGTTTTTTTTTATGTGATGGGCAAGGCACTGCAGGCGAGCTATCCTATATGCGGACAGGTCTTGTTCTGGCTGCCTGTATGCTGCTCTGATGATAAAATCTCGAAAGGGGTCTTCTTTTAAATAAAGCAGTATGAGGAGCAAATTTCTTTTCATTAAGACTTGACTTCCATTAAGGTAGTTGAATACTAAATAAGAATATTGGTGGGGCATTCAAACCACTTTACCAGCCTAATAACCCACAGGGCTATAAAACATTTGGATAAGAAAAAAAATATTTTTACCGTTTCATTTTCCAAAAAATCAAAATTTTGTATTTCTACACACTTTTTTTACACAGTTTCAATTTAAATTCAAATTTCTAGCATATGAATGCACTTTCATTTCTGCGATTCATATAGTCTATACTATAGGATGTTTAAAACAAACTGGTAAAAAAAAAGAATGCACTTATCTTGATAATAAGTATTTTTTTACATTTTTAAAAAAATGCAAGCAAATTCAGTTTCATGAAAAAAGTCATGATAAATACATTTGATCGATGGGGCATGCTCATGCATATCATTTCAGAAAACCTTACATTGTATGTTACAGAATAAGACAAAAATACAAAATTTTCACCGTTTCGTTTCCTTGCAAAACAATGTTAAAGTTAAAAATACCCCAAAATCTGAGAAACACAAATAAACAGACAACCCCCATTCCTCACCTGCTGCAACCAATGTAGGCCCTTGCCCTACTATTTATTCCCCTGTTATTTTGGTACTACCATAAAGTTATGCCACAAAAAATGTGCAGACGGAATGGCCAATCAGAAACGTTCCTAAGGAGCAGTCTGATCTCAGTTTCCACTATTTGTACAAACCTTTCTGCTCAAAAACTTAGGATCTTTACGGTAGTTAGTGTCATTGTATAGGTAGCTTACCACCAATTACTTCATATAGGCAACAGAAATAATGTTTATTTTAGGCCCTGTCACACTACAACGTTTCAGACAACGAATGCCGACATATGGAAAATTTATACGTTGGCATACGCTGGAGATAAATTAAAAAATCAAACGGCGGCCTGTTTTGGAACGCATACATAGCGTACTGAACGACTATATAACGTATAAATAACGTATTCACAACTTATTCCTAGCGTATACATAACTTATAGCGTGTTCCCAGCGTATCTGTAGCGTTCTTGTCTTATGCCGAACGCATGCACAACGTTAGTCTAACTTACGTCGACCTTATGTATAGCGTGCTGGAGCATACTTCGACGATCAGAAGCGATGGCTCTCTACAACACTTTTTATTGAAGTGGACGTGGATCGATGGACATGCCTCAAAAACGAAAATTAGAGAACGTTGCAGGTAGTAGCTGACCCAAGAAAACTCCATCTTTACCACCTGCATGCCTACCCTCGTCCCAATCATCACTCGACTACCGTCCCTACGATGGTAGCCAACCTCTCTCTCGGGCAGACTCCAATGCCTCTTTAGTGGTATCCGTAGTGGCATCTGCTGCAGCTGTGGTGGCATCTGCAGTGTCAACCTCCTCTCAAGCCCCAAAACGACAAGCAGAAGCGGTCCAAGAAGATACCTTATTTTAAAGTGATGAATTGCTCATCTGTATCCAATTTATATAGCTTAAGCCCGGGACTCTGGCGGATATGTTACATAAATACGCTCAGTGCGTTCTTGACACGTTGAATAAGTTCTAAGGTCGTCAGGCATAGGTTGAATATGTTCTAGAAACGTTCGGTATAAGTTACAGATAAGTTACCTATATGTTAGAAATACGTTACGCGTACGCTACACAATGGACCTACTGGCTGGCGACGTATGTCAACGTATGATTAACTTACAAGTTGCGTGAATAACATACACATAACTTACCTGTCGCGTTCACCAAACTTATGACTAACTTAAGTCCCCTTTACACTATACCGAATTGAGGGAACGTACCGTGAACGAACTGCAAAAAAATGACAAAAGCTCGAATACGCACAAATACGCACAAAAACCCGACGAATGTGTTCATCGGAGCTAAACACAACGAACTGAAAACGAATTTGAAACGACACCAGAACGAGTTCTTAACGTATGAATAACTACATATAAACGAACCAGAGCGAATGCGAAACGAATATCAACGAATCTATACGATGTCTCAACGAACGTCGAATCCATTTTACGTGCTCTCTGCGTGCGCTCTGCGTTTAGTGTGCGTATTCGAACCGATCACGTAAGTTACAGGTATATGTACTAGAAGATGGCCAAGAGACGCACGCGAAAGAAATTCTCCAGGGGAAAAAGGATGCAAAAAGGCAGAATCCCCATCGCCTCCACCCGTAGCTCCAACACATGATAAATAAACACACCTCAGGACTCGCAAAAATCTCGATCAAGGTCTCCTTCACCACCAGCCACCACCAGCAGAGATGTTGGTGCTTCATCCCATGCTTTAATTGCTTGCTTCATCCCATGCCAAAATTGCCTCCAATATAGGTATGCAATGCAATTTCTGTTTGGATGCTATCATGCTGTAGCACTGCCAGAATATACTGGCGCCGTAGTCTCGCTGCACACTCTATATCGTTACTGTTCGAGCTACTGACCAGAACTGTCGAAGTGGCACTGAAGTATGTTTTTATGTACTCAAATAGGTAGGTCAACAAGCCTATGTACAAAAACGCAAGTCGAACGCTACTTATACGGGGCTCGTAAGTTAAAGCACGCCAAGCTGGGAACTTAAACGTTTGGAAGTCGCAGCAGCAACGGTAATGATAGGTTGACACATCGTAATCATACGTTGCTAATGCGTGAGAAGTTCGTTAAGAAGTGACCACAATTTGGTTGGACAAATGCCACCGTAGAGGTAACGAACCGTTGTCTTACTTGCGGACGAACAAACCGGTCGAACTGCGTTCATCGAACGCACCCGCTGCGTATGGGTTGTTCGTTGGCATACGTCGAGAAATTTTGTGCATGCACAAAAATTTTCGACTTACTGAGCGAACAACAACGTACGCAAACGTACTTCAACGAACTTAAATCGAACTTAAAGCGATGAGCTAACAAACTTCAGCGTATGCCAGCGTATGTCAGCGAATGCCAAAATATCTCCGTACGCTGGCATACGCTGGGCCAATTCATTATAGTGTAAAAGCCCCTTTATAAACAATACGTCGGCGTACGCTGAAAATTTTATGCATGCACAAAATTTTGGGCCGCATTCGACGTACAACAACTTATACCAACGTATTTTAGCGTGCTCCTAACTTGTTCCTAACGTACCCCTAAATTATTCAACGTACACCAGCGTGTTTGCTAAATTTCTCATACGTCAGTATACGCTGATGCTATACGTCACTGTGTGACAGCCACATAAGCTAGTCAATTGAAAACTCGAAATTAATACCGCATTTTAAAGAACGACTCTAGCCGATGGTTTAGAGAAGAAAAAAGCAAAATGTTCCCTGCTCTGGAGGCCGCTATTTCAACTAGAACACGTAACCCCAGCGCGTGCAGTAAATTTGGCGCGTCAGTTTAGTACCGGGTAAAGTTATAAAACTGTGGACCTGATACTTCAGTGGTCTACAGCAAAAAAATCAATGTTCCCATCTAATACTTTTCATCTAGGTCTGTTATTTTATTTAACGATTGTTTACATTAGTTACCTGACTAATGGTGGCCATTCTTAACGTTCTCTTCTTGACTGAAGCTTCTCCCCTAAAGACTGGTTCATGAATAATTAGTGGTAAGCTACCCCAAGTTGAGCGAACAATAACTCTGTTTTGTTTGGACAAAAGCAATACAGAGTTCTCCTGTAATCGTCTACCTTAAGATAGGGTCTTAACAGGAACAGTACGGTCCTAGAGGAGCCATATTTTACCCTTTAGAGTTGACCCCCATTGAGAATTATGTTCTATTCTATTCTATCCCCTAACCTTACTAGGTCGTTGGGGCACCACAGATGACTTCGAAACAATCCCTTTCCACCTTGTCCTGTCTTCAGCTGCCCTAGTTGAGCTGGCAAAATCCATTTCTGCCCACTCCTTAATATTGTCTTCTTCTGTCTACCTCTTCTTCTTTTTCCTTTCACTGTGCCCTGTAGAATCGTCTTTGCTAAACCAGAAGACCTTGAGACGTGGCCAAACCACCTTAGTTTCCCTTTCTTGACCAGCATCACTGTTTCTTGACCATTGAGAATAGAGACCTTTTAGAAGGGAGACCAAAAAACAAAAATGGCAGACTTGCTTCCCCTGAAACTAATGTTCAGCTTAAACTCTTGTATTTCAGCTGGAGCAGAAGAAACAAAAAGAGCTTGTTGTAGAACAAGGTAAAGCTGTTGTTACTGTAAACATTACCCAGTGTAGACTTAAGTATTACTTTGCTAATTTAGGTAATGGGCACTTTGAAATTCAGACCAGTTTATTTGCCAAGAGGTGAGAAATTATTCTACCAGGTTTTTGAGGACATAATAATATCATAAAGGAGAAAAAGAGAAGAAAAGCCTTTGTTGAAAGCGTTTCATTGGGCATTTGAATTGCTTATGTTTTTCTTCATATATTCATCCTATCTAGAGACATCTTTATACATATTTTGCTACCATATATCACTTAATAATATATGACAGAGTTTTATTTTTACTTATATTGTTGACTCTTCTGGCATAAAAAGTCAAGACTGTCACAAGTATTTGACAAATAGACGACAAAAAAAAAAAAAAAGAAGAAAGTATTTGTTAACCATTAGTTACTCAGAATTCAAGTACTTAACAGTTCCAATATAAAATAAAAAAATCTGAAATGAAAACATGGAAATACAGTAATTTTCAGTATACGGCAAACACTGAACATTTATCCTATTGAGGAATGTTTAATAACACCATCAACTCTGGGTATCTCAAACACTGATATCTCGAAGGACCCTCTAATATCAAAAAATATAGTTTGGACACATTTCCTATATTTATCAAATTTAAACTCCTGTTATCTCAAACTACTGCTATCTCAAAGTAAATTTTCTGAGACCAGAAAATTTACTTTGAGATAGCAGTAGTTTGGGATGTATTTCAACTTTGAGATATCGAGAATTGACAATACTGTTGGCTGCATTGTAAGCAGTGCAGACCCTGATCAGAAGAGCAGTCTGATCTGGATTTGCCCTTGTAAGCATATATACAGTTACAGTAGCCAATTATACTTTCTTTCACAGACTTGTCGTATGAAGAAGAAAACGATAATTTTCCATTTGTGGACTATGATGGCTACGATGCTCAGGTGTTCAAATTGCCAGCAAGGAATGCTCCTCATGGGTGGGTGAATTTTCATTCATACACACTAAGCTTTCTATACCTGAGAACTGCTCATGAAGATTTTTTTTTTTTTTTTTTTTTTTTATTTATTATTTTTTTTTTTTGGTCGACTCCTCCTCCCCATATCGACCCCATATTTTTTCACATATCGTGTATTTATTATCAAATATATCAACTTATTATTTACAAATTACATATATATTGTTTATATATTACAATATTTACAAACATACATGAATGGATGGATGGATGGGTGGATGGATTGTAAAAGTGGGCATGTGTCCTGGCAGGTGGGTAAATCGATGTTAAACAGTGGTAATATCAAACAGGCAAACAACGCCGAAAGGACGTCAGATAGCTGTCAAATATGTTAGTCAAAAGGTAGGTAATCAACAGGTCAACAGTTGTATTATAAGTAGGTGGATAATATATGTGGGAAATAAATGAATTGGAGTATCAACCAGAATAGGATAAAAGCTAGACTATAAGTAGGTATTTTGTCAGCAGAGTTAATTAGGCGACGAGGTCAACATTTGTGTTATAAGTAGGTGGATAATGTATGTGGGAAATAAATGAAATGGAGTATCAACCAGAATAGGATAAAAGCGAGACTGTAAATAGGTATTATGTCAGCAGGGTTAATTAGGCGACGAAATGGCCAAGCAACTGAGCATTTCCCCGTAAGAATGTGTGTTGGTAGTCAGGTACATAATGTAGGTAGGTTAGTATGTGGATAGATAGACAGGTAGACATGCAGACAGTAAAACAGGTAGACAGATATGTAGCTAGGTGATACAGGCAGGTCTGTAAGTAGGTAGGTTATGTAATAAGGGGCTACGGAGGTAGGTAATTGTTTGTATGTATGTATGTATGTATGTATGTAAATCACAATGACTGCTCATGAAGATAAAAATGTTTCCAGTGTGGATTTTCATGTTAAGCCATCTCAAGTCATGTGTTAATGCCCTGATTGTGGTTCTTTTTTTCTCTTGCAAATTGTTCTTTTTGTCAAGAGTAAGAGAGTGAAGAACCTGGGCCCAGTTATTCAAAGCATTGTTATCCTAACTTAGCTGTAAACTAAGGATATTCCAAGTCTTACAGTACTCACAAAATTAATTGCAGTAATATTTTTTGCTGCAAAACTGTATTAAAGGAGCTTTTGCCTTTTTCAGCAAAAAATGGTGGTGTTTGTGTGTATCTTACATTTGAAATTTTAACGTTTTGTTAACTAACAGCTTCATTAGTTTTGAACAACTGGACCGAGACTGTTTATCCTGTTAGTCTATTATTTTCACTTCACTGTCACTGTAACAGTAGACTAATAAAGAAATGTACACATTTGTGATCTTGTCTACACTACATTGAAATAGCACAAGCAAAAAAAGAAGTCACCTCATAGAAAATAAATAAAGTGACTAAATTATGGCTTAAAAATCAGTTGAAATTGTGTAAGAATAGCAATCTATCATTTTCTTACAACTTGACGTTCATCAAATTGCAGGTTTGATAGAACCATTAGAAATAAAGAAGTAAGGGAACCTAGGAAACAGCAGCCTCAGACTTTCATGGAGGCCAAACTTAGTCATAAAGGAAGAAACAGGCATACTTCCGACAATGTTTCTCGTCTTCCTGTGGAGAAAGTGGAAAGGAAGCCAGCTTTTGGCTCATCTCCAGCTGTCTCGATTGTGTCAAAGTCAAGTAGTGGGGGAGACCTTTCCTCATCTTTGGGATGTTATACTATTCCAGGTAAAGTTAGAGAACAGTTGAAATGTGTATGTGTAGATCAACTTGTCAGGGTAAAAACATAAAGTAGTAAACTGACAGATACTCTGTTATGTTACTGTGGGATCAGTGGATGACTTGAGATTCTACGTTCTTTTCAGCAGTATTTAGGTCATACCAGGATGATGGAAGGGTGATAATGAAAGGCTAAGTGATACCAGGATGGATGATGGAAGGGTGACAATGAAAGGCTAAGTGCAGTAGAACCCTGATAGTTAATGAAAAGATTCTGGCCATCAGCCGGCATTGACCTGGACCCGCTAGCTTAGCAGACCAGTTCTCAATCCACTGGACCTCCGAGGCTCCTAATATAGTGCTGAAAACCTTGTGTGTGTTACACTTAAAGCACCAAAACAAAAATAGTTGAACTTTCAAACTTGCTAATATGGACTTATTTGAGAGCATTGTATAATTCAGGCAATAATGTACTATGTGTATACATAAAATCATACATTTTGACCTATAGAACTGGGCCAAGTTGTCCAAAACTTGATTTTGTGATTAACGAATCCTCAAATAACGACTTCTTTAAGCTATACAAGGTATTGAACATCCGGGGCCGTATTTATAAAACGACTTAAGTGGTTGCTATGCTGTTGCTAGGGCTAAATTTCTATGAAGGAGATTCCCTACAGCTACGAAATTTGCTCTGGAGGAACAGTCTCAAAAGACTGTTCCTCCAGAGCAAATTTCATAGTTGTACGGAATCTCCTTCAAAGAAATTTAGCCTTAGCAACAGCATAGCAACCACTGAAGTCGTTTTATGAATACGGCCCCAGGACCCAGACTAACTAAGTATGAAATATTTTAATTAATAAACCTGCATAAAGAGCAGAAGTTATTTCAGAACTTTCATCAGATACCCTCAGTATCTTGATTCCTGATAGCATATATGCTGCTTGGAATTACCTTTCACAGTTTAATTTTCTGTTACAGAGAAAGAAACTAAAAGCACCATATCAGCAGATTCTGATTTTGAGCCTTACCACTATGTGAGACCTGTTGTTGGCAGTGCTGGGTCCCCAATAGGACATTCCAAGAAATACCTGCATAAGTACAAACAGCGAAGGGCACTCATCAATCCATTTGCACCGTCTAGGATGCAGTTTAAAATGACATCAAACAGAAGGCGCTGGGTTCATGCCTTTCCAACAGGTAAGTCATGGAATGGCTATATTTATGCTAACTGCTGGCACACTAGAACCAACCAGAGCAAGAGAGTTTGGGCTCATCTACACCCTCCGACAAGTGCCGCTGCCAAACTGCATCTAATGATTGAACCCTGAGGCCTGACACCAGTGCTTAGTGTTCCATATCCAAGGAAATATGTCATGTCTTTAATATAAAAAAATTGGACGTGGTTACAGAGATATGAGCAAGCAAAAAGGTTAAACACAGAACTTAGACCTAACTAAGACCCTGTTATTGACCCTTGGCCCCTACTCAGAGACCTAAGCCCAATGCATAGGTATTTCATATCAAAGGTAAGCCACAGAGATGTCAGGAGCCAAATATGAAAATATTCTGACAAGGTTACAGAGATATGAGCAGTCAAAAAGGTTTAATGCAAAACTTTGATGTAAACTAAGTCCTAAATATTTGCATTATGCTCCACCAAGGACCCTTATCCTGATTGCTTAGGTATTCCATATCAGAGGTAATGGTACCGATATATAGGAAGAATTTGACTTAACAGTTACTGAGATACCAGGAATCATAAAGGTTTAATGCAGAACATTAATATAAGCAAACTCCTAATCATTGATCCCTTGCCCCACTGAGGGGCTGACCCCCATACTTAGGCATTTCATACCAAAGGTAACGCTACAGAGATGGAAACAAACATGACAAGAATCTCACATGTGGTAAATCGGCTTTATGAGACCTGAGATTAACTTATTTTCATATCCTGTTTGAGATCATTTTCATTCCGATATGACAGTTTACCATTTACATGGATATAGTCACATGCTAAAAATTGAACAATATACCATTCTTTAGAGGTTTCAGTTAAGATGAAGGTGAATGGGTACACTTTCAGGGGAAACAACTCCCTTTTTAATTTTTACCTCTCTTCTTCATGAGAGTAAATTCTTAAAGAAAAGAATTTGCTCCTTTGGAGCAAATTCTTTTCTTTAAGAGTAGACTCATATTTGGAAGGGCTTCATCATCCAGGGAAGTAAACAGGAAGTCACAGAAGTTCTTCTTTGTAAAACTGGCAGAAAACATAGAGATGTACCCTTACACCTTTATTTCTTTTCCTCAGATCCAAAGGGTGTTGCCGTGCAGACTCATCATGTACATACCTACAGTTACCATGACAGCGATGAGTTTGATGAAAGTGCCACTCATCAACCTACAAAGGAAGTGATTGAGGTTGGTACTTAATTCTGACACAGTTATTGCATTCAGAGTCTGTTGTTAAAAACATTGTTAACTTAATGATGTCATTAGTCAAGGATTCCTTAAGTCTTATTGTTTGCATAATACCAAATGCATTAACTTCTTTGCAAAAAAAACAACAACGTAAGAACACTTTTTGCAAAAAAAAAAGTAACGAGCTTTTACAATAATAATATTCTAATAATTTTTTATCAAAAATGGCAGTGCTGTTGAGTACAATACATTTGAAAATATAACATCTTGTTAACTAACAGGGTTGTTAGTTTTGAACAACGAGAATTCTCCTTCATCTGTTGAAAGAAGCTGTCATAGCCAATGAAAGCTTTTGCAAACTTTAATATTAATTCATTTCATTCTGGGTATTTTTTGTTGTCTGCTGAAATTGTCGTCTGCATCAAAAATGAAGAATATTTTGACAACATTGGTCTAACTAACTCTTTTAGAAATGATGTCTAGGCAGCAAACAGATTGGATCTCAGATCAGGCCCCACGTTTGTGGGGCCTGATCTGGATCCAAACTGTTTGCCCAGATACCCCTAAAGGGGTATCCCGAATGAAATGGGATAACAGGACTGTACTGGTTCGTGAATTATTTTATTTACTACAATACTATATATGAGCCACAACACTAGAAAACTAACAAAGTGGTTATGCGCCCAGCACAGACTCAGATCAGAGTCTTCCCTAAGCACTTAAAGGGGAGCTAAGCCTGGGCATCTGCCCAGTCTGATCAGAGTCTTCACTGTCTGCATGCTGGTAGCTTAGACCCTTAGCTACCCTTTAAGCACTTAGGGAAGACTCTGATCAGACTGGGTGGATGCCCAGGCTGATC
This sequence comes from Ctena decussata, assembly GCA_963989385.1. Taxonomy (NCBI): domain Eukaryota; kingdom Metazoa; phylum Mollusca; class Bivalvia; order Lucinida; family Lucinidae; genus Ctena; species Ctena decussata. The sequence goes on from OZ022508.1 coordinate 3,638,821, forward strand.
TGAGTCTGCGCTTTGCGCCCAACCACTTCGTTGGTTTTCTCTTGTCGCGGCTCATATGTTATGTTTGCTTTACTTCATATATCACATTGTTGACCTGAGACTAATAAAGTTATAGGTTCTGCTATTTCCTATTCTGAAGAGACTTGTCACAACGCATCTGCAATTAATAACGCACAGTTTTTGGGATGTAGTTGGTAATTTTTCATTCTTATATGCAAAATATATATGAGCTGTGGCACAAGAAAACCAACAAAGTGGCTGTGCGCCCAGCGCAGACTCAGATCAGCCTGGTCATCTGCACAGTCTGATCAGAGTCTTCGCTGTCCGCATGGAGGTAGCTTAGACCCTTAGCTACCCTCTAAGTCCTTAGCGATGACTCTGACAGACTTGGCTGATGCTGTGGCTTATCTGAGGGTGTGCTGTGCACACAACCACTTTGTTAGTTTTCTCGTGTCACGGCTCATATGTATTCTAATCTCATCATGTAACATGTTGGCATTGTCTTTCTTGGAACAGTGATATTTTTACTACACAGCTGTATGAGATTTGATATGTCCATTATGTATTTGATTCACACATATTTCCATTTCTTTAATAAAGTTTTCTAAATATTCAGGCTGCCCAGCTTGCAGTTCAGATCAGAAAAGAACGGGGAAATTCTCGTAGATTTGATGACTCCAGCTCAGATATCAGTGGGTAAGTAAAACTGAAGAATAAAATTTTGCAAATCTATGTAATAATGAACAGAAAGAGAAAACGGCAATGTTCTTATCAAATTGTTTTCAGGTGTTATTCTAAATGTATAAATTAAAAATAGAATATTTTTTGTCTTTCCTGTGTCTAGTAGAAGGTAGACTTTACCCCCAGTAGTTATTACTGACCGTCCCAAGGCGGTACTTTCGTTGCGGTTGCATTTGTTTTATGTTCGGTGCTGTTTAATTTATTGTGTTCTCATTTTAACCCTTCTATAATAAAAATAGAAAATAGGTAAAAATAGTTGTTAAGTGTTTTTCGTATAATTTGCTTAGTCTGTTGTAAACGTTCTGTTGGTCTAAATTATTTAGTTCAGTAAAGATAGCTGAGTTGCCACCTATTTGGGAAAGAGCTGCTGACTCGGCTTAACACTTGTTATTTATTGTTTGTTGGGATGTCTTTGTCAATCTTTCCCTTTGATGTTGCGGATAGGGTTTGGGATCTGATTCAGTCAGTTCCAGATGTGTAGTTACTCTTTAAATTTTAGTATTACTTCTCCTGCAGCAGCAGAGTAAATTTTAATCAAGTTCTGGTTTAGCTCTGTCTAGTGACTGTGCGAGACAAAACATTCCACAGCTTGTTATGAATAACCAATACTTCTGGGTTTTACCATAAAATCTTAAGGTGAGTCCACTTTCAGGGGAAGCAACTCTACCATTATCTCTGTTACCTCCCTTCTCAGTTGAGGAAAGAATTTGCTCTTCCAGGAACAATTTTTTTCCTTTAAGGGTAGACCTTATTTGGGAATGGCTACCTTGTCCAGGAAATGTTTCATTTGTATTATTTTGCCTTATTATGCAGATCACTGGCAGGGAGTATGCATGAATCCTTGCACACTTGCTGTAGCCAGTGTAGGAAAAGAGCTCACTTAGAATTTCAAGCTGAATGTATTTCTGTTTGTCTATTTGTCATAAATATGGTGTTTGTTTGTTTTTCTGACAGTGGTGAGGAGGCTGGGGAAGGTTCAAACAGTTACAAGTCACCAAGCCATCTTGGAATTGTAGGATCACATGACTCAGGTTAGTAAGCTAGACTTTGAAAAGAAGTTGATGCTCTTTATGCTGTCAGTTTTGCAACCATGAAATTAGTCATCTTGTTGCACCTGCTTTTGCAGGATTTGATGTAAGAGTCTAATTTTCCATTTGTCTGTCAGTTTATCAGTCATTCCTTCCATCTGTCCACACCTCGGCTGTCGTGTTATTTCTTTTACAGTCCGGAATTAGTGGAAGGATTTTTACATTAACTTAACCAAATTTAGTGTGATATATGCACATTTCTTTATTTAACTACCGTAATGACCCTAAAATTTCGGAATACCCGAAAGTCAGACAATTATTTTTAGAAAATTCTTAAAAAGTGGATTTTACACAGGTTAATGCGTCCAAATGATGCTTACTTAATGGCAAATGTTGTAGATCCTGATCAAACCTGAAGGAGCAGTTTGATCTGGGTCTACAATGTCCTGATCAAACTGCTCCTTGAGGAGCAGTTTGATTTGATCTGGGTCTACAACGTTTGCTCAGACCTGTCTGTCCGAATCTTTACGGGTCATTAAGGTACTTCTGCATCACTTAACTCCAAAAGTTTGAAAACAAAAAGGGCAGTTCTCGGGGCAATGGACAACCTTGCTCGAGCCACTCTTGCTGACATAATTCCCAAGACATAACAGCTGCAGACATCAGGTAAGAGATGCCTGGGATAGGGAACCAGAGAAAACAGGTGTCCCTGACCAAGCCACCTCAGTCCCAATGACCCACGAAAGATGATAGGCAAGAACATCGGGAAGGACATTCTGATGCAGCTAGAAACTGCAGCAGGTTAGAATAATCCAAAATACATATAATGGAATCCGCAATCCACTAAGATTCATGTCACTATAACAAATCAGTTTTAATTTTAGGATACGTCATCTGTGGGTTTTCCCATGCTGACCCTCGCACGTCATATTTTCAGGTCGTGGATCAGTATTTAGTACACAGAGAGTCCAGCATCAGAGGTCATGGATGTGGGGCCCAACTGGGGAACAAGAATGGTCCCCAGATCTCACTACTGGTAAAATCTTATTTGTATTTTCTCCTTTTTAGGACCCATATATAATGTCCTGTTAAGTTATTTGTTAGTATTAACTGTTACCCTTATAGGTGTCAGTTCTAGACTGTAAACTCTTAAAAATGGTTACGGTGCTGCAGATAAAGACAGTATTTGAGCCGCGACATGAGAAAACCAACAAAGTGGTTGTGCACCCAGCGAAGACTCAGATCAGCCTGGGCATCCACCCAGTCTGGTCAGACTCCTTGCTAAGCGCTTAAAGGGTAGTTAAGGGTCTAAGCTACCTCTATGTGGATAGCGAAGACTCTGATCAGACTGGGTGGATGCCCAGGCTGATCTGAGGCTGCGCTGGGCGCACAACCACTTTGTTGATTTTGTCGTGTAGCGGCTCATTTAATATTGATAATTTCCATATAAGTGTGTTTTTCTTTTTTTTCTTTGTTTTATTTTTTCTTTTATTTTTTCTTTTTTCTTAGTATATATGCTGGATTTCAAACCCTTGGGTGCATTCAGACAGTAAAATACTTTTTACATACAGCCTTTAGGAGTTTTCCTCAGATTCATTTAAAGCAGCTAATATTGAGGCTTGAACAATTTTTGACTGAAGTTTCTTGTTGTTTATGGAAAACATCTGATATTAAGAAGATAGGTTACTGGCTGGATGCAGCCTGCTGTTTGAACTTCGGCGAAATTATTTCATGTGTGGTGTGGCAGCTCATTAGAATTATCTTACTGAATTAATTCTGATGAGAGGTACAACATGACTGCATGGAAAATTATGGCCTGTTTTGTTTTTCTGTCATTTAGAGCATATGATGGATAAATAAATTTTCGTGTCTTTGGTATAAGTTACAAGAACATTTAAGGTGAATTTGTACACTTTTAGGGGAAGCAAGATTACCATTTTCAGATTTTCCTCCCTTTCAAGAGGGTCTAACTCTTAAAGAAAAGAATTTGCTCCTCTAGGAGCAAATTCTTTCCTTTAAAAGTGGACCCCATTTTGGAAGTTGCCCAGGAAAGCAAAAAGGGAAGTTGCAAAAGTTGTTTCTGGTGGTAAAAATTGTGACAGACCATGAAGCTGTACCCATACACCTTAAGCCATAAAAAGGAAATATTTCCCATCCTTTTAGCCTTAGAAAAGGGAATTTGATAATCGATAACGTATGAAAATTTGAATGAAATGTTGAAAAATTGAACAAAACGTAAATTGTAGCTATTTATCAGGTCTGCCTTTCAGTAGTCATTATGGCATCTCTTTTTAAAAGCCTCCTTTACGGGGTTCTAGTGAAGGGGTGGGGGTTGGGGGGAGGCTGTAGCTATTTTTATGGCGAAAACAAAATCATCCCAAACTTATTATCAAAACCCCTCATTACCTTGAGCTCCATAGCATTATGGGTGTACCTATATGTTTTAACCCTTAATGCGCCAAAAGGCAGACGACAAAATTTACGTCTGCAGAATTTCAAAAAATGTTTCGTCCAAGCAATATCATATTGAGAATTCGAACTCTAGAGGGCAAACAGTGTAGATTCAGATGAGGTGGCTCATTATGAGCCACCTCATCTGGATCTACACTGTTTGCAAATTTAACTATTTTAATTTTTGGCGCTTTAAGAGTTAATACTATTTGTCAATCTATGTATTTGTTTGGTAATGGCACCATATATATTTTCTGTTGTATGACCTGTTGTTAAAGATACTTGAGCTGTGACATGGAGAGAAAGTCCTGAGTAGAAATTAAAACATCAAAAACGAAGACAAACCTCCTTTGTATTAACCTCCTTTGTATTGATATCTTAATAGGTGTTATGCTATTTTATGGCTGATAAAAAAATGCCAAATGCTTTACAGTGACACAATGGTGAGAAGAATGTGCTGAATTGCCATGTACAATTACCGTAAATTTCTAAAAATTGGGACACTCAAGATAATGACCATAGTTGTCAAAAAAAATGGAATGGTTTGGTTTTACAATGCAGTTATGTGTTCAAAAGATGCAGTTGGAATGGCAAACTGTGTAGACCCTGATTAGATTGCACCTGTAGAAGTAATATGATTTGGGTTTGAACTGTGTGCTCAGACCCATTTGTCCCATTTCCTAAAACTTTTATAGTAGCTGTTTAGGCTGGTCTGAGTCACACAGGGCATAACACTTTTGGGTTGATGTGCTTATTTTGGTATTCATGCTGATGACTGATAGATGGTAAAAATCCTAAATATTGGGACAGATGTGTCTGAGCAAACAGTGTAGGCCAAGATCAGACTGCTCCCTATTTGCCATTCAGCATCTTTTGGATGCATTACTGCATTGTAAAACCAAGCTGTCACATTTTTGCACAGTTAAGGTTAATCATTATGCCCCCAATTTCGGAGAAATTATGGAGGCATATTGGTTTGAGCATGTCCGCCTGTCCGTCCGTCAGTCCGTCTGTCCGCTATCTATAAGTCAAGAACCATAAGAGCTAGGAGCTTGAAATTTTATACACATGATCAGTATGGAAAATAAGCAAACTCGTGTTTTTAGCTCGCCTGAGCACGAAGTGCTCAGGGTGAGCTTTTAGGATACCGTGATGTCCGTCGTCCGTCGTACGTGTGGACGTCCGTCTGGACGGACGTCCGTCAGCTTTTGCTTGTGTACACTCTAGCGGGCACAGTTTCGATCCAATCTTTATGAAACTTTGTCAGAATGTTAATCTTTATAAAATCTAGGCCAAGTTCGAAACTGGGTCATGTCGGGTCAAAAACTAGGTCACTAGGTCAAATCTTAGAAAAACCTTGTGTACGCTCTAGAGGGCACAGTTTTCATCCAAAGTTCATGAAACTTTGTCAGAATGTTTATCCTCATAGTATCTAGGACAAGTTTGAAACTGGGTCACGTCGGGTCTAAAACTAGGTCACTAGGTCAAATCATAGAAAAAACCTTGTGTATGCTCTAGAGGACACAGTTTTGATCCAATCTTTATGAAACATTGTCAGAATGTTTATCTCTATAAACTCTAGGCCAACTTCGAAACTGGGTCTTGTTGGGTCAAAAACTAGGTCACTAGGTCAAATCTTAGAAAAGCCTTGTGTACGCTCTAGAGGACACAGTTTTGATCCAATCTTCATTAAACTTTGTCAGAATGTTAATCTCCATAAAATCCAGGCCAAGTTCGAAACTGGGTCAAGTTGGGTCAAAAACTAGGTCACTAGGTCAAATCTTAGAAAAACCTTGTGTACGCTCTAGAGGGCACAGTTTTGATCCAAAGTTCATGAAACTTTGTCAGAATGTTTATCCTCATGGTATCTAGGACAAGTTCGAAACTGGGTCATGTCGGGTCTAAAACTAGGTCACTAGGTCAAATCATAGAAAAACCTTGTGTACGCTCTAGAGAACACAGTTTTGATCCAAGCTTTATGAAACTTTGTCAGAATGTTTATCTCCATAAACTCTAGGCCAAGTTTGAAACTGGGTCATGTCGGGTCAAAAACTAGCTCACTAGGTCAAATCTTAGAAAAACCTTGTGTACGCTCTAGAAGGCACAGTTTTGATCCAAAGTTCATGAAACTTAATCAGAAAGTTTATCCTTATAAAATCTAGGACAAGTTTGAAACTGGGTCATGTCGGGTCAAAAACTAGGTCACTAGGTCAAATCATAGAAAAAACCTTGTGTATGCTCTAGAGGACACAGTTTTGATCCAATCTTTATGAAACATTGTCAGAATGTTTATCTCTATAAACTCTAGGCCAACTTTGAAACTGGGTCTTGTTGGGTCAAAAACTAGGTCACTAGGTCAAATCTTAGAAAAGCCTTGTGTACGCTCTAGAAGGCACAGTTTTGATCCAAAGTTCATGAAACTTTGTCAGAATGTTTATCCTCATAATATGTAGGACAAGTTTGAAACTGGGTCATGTCGGGTCAAGAACTAGGTCACTAGGTCAAATCATAGAAAAACCTTGTGTATGCTCTAGAGGACACAGTTTTGATCTAATCTTTATGAAACTTTGTCAGAATGTTTACTTCTATAAACTCTCGGCCAAGTTTGAAAGTAGGTCATGTCGGGTCAAAAACAAGGTCACTAGGTCAAATCATAGAAAAACCTTGTGTACGCTCTGGAGGACACAGTTTTGATCCAAAGTTCATGAAACTTTGTCAGAATGTTTATCCTAATGGTATCTAGGACAAGTTCGAAACTGGGTCATGTCGGGTCTAAAACTAGGTCACTAGGTCAAATCATAGAAAAACCTTGTGTACGCTCTAGAGAACACAGTTTTGATCCAAGCTTTATGAAACTTTGTCAGAATGTTTATCTCCATAAACTCTAGGCCAAGTTTGAAACTGGGTCATGTCGGGTCAAAAACTAGCTCACTAGGTCAAATCTTAGAAAAACCTTGTGTACGCTCTAGAAGGCACAGTTTTGATCCAAAGTTCATGAAACTTAATCAGAAAGTTTATCCTTATAAAATCTAGGACAAGTTTGAAACTGGGTCATGTCGGGTCAAAAACTAGGTCACTAGGTCAAATCATAGAAAAAACCTTGTGTATGCTCTAGAGGACACAGTTTTGATCCAATCTTTATGAAACATTGTCAGAATGTTTATCTCTATAAACTCTAGGCCAACTTTGAAACTGGGTCTTGTTGGGTCAAAAACTAGGTCACTAGGTCAAATCTTAGAAAAGCCTTGTGTACGCTCTAGAAGGCACAGTTTTGATCCAAAGTTCATGAAACTTTGTCAGAATGTTTATCCTCATAATATGTAGGACAAGTTTGAAACTGGGTCATGTCGGGTCAAGAACTAGGTCACTAGGTCAAATCATAGAAAAACCTTGTGTATGCTCTAGAGGACACAGTTTTGATCTAATCTTTATGAAACTTTGTCAGAATGTTTACTTCTATAAACTCTCGGCCAAGTTTGAAAGTAGGTCATGTCGGGTCAAAAACAAGGTCACTAGGTCAAATCATAGAAAAACCTTGTGTACGCTCTGGAGGACACAGTTTTGATCCAAAGTTCATGAAACTTTGTCAGAATGTTTATCCTCATAATATGTAGGATAAGTTTGAAACTGGGTCATGTCGGGTCAAAAACTTGGTCACTAGGTCAAATCTTAGAAAAACCTTGTGTACGCTCTAGAAGGCACAGTTTTCATCCAAAGTTCATGAAACTTTGTCAAAATGTTTATCCTCATAATATCTAGAACAAGTTCGAAACTGGGTCACGTCGGGTCAAAAACTAGGTCACTAGGTCAAATCATAGAAAAACCTTGTGTACGCTCTAGAGGACACAGTTTTGATCCAATCTTTATTGTCCGTATATCTAAGCCCCCTATGAAACTGAGTCACGTCGGCTCAAGGTCAAATCTTAGAAAAACTTTGTGTACACCCTAGAGGGCACAGTTTTGATCCAATCTTCATGAAACTCTGTCAGAATGTTTATCTTAATGAAATCTAGGTAAAGTTTGAAACTGGGTCGTGTCGGGTCAAAAACTTGGTCACTAGGTCAAATATAAGAACGACCTTGTATACGCTCTAGAGGGCACACTTTTGATCCAATCTCAATGAAACTGTGTCAGAATGTTTATTCTTACAATATCCAGGCCAATTTTGAAACTGGGTCATGCCGGGTCAAAAACTAGGTCAAATGTTAGTATGGTAAAAACTCTTATAAATCTTCACCAGAGCCAGTGAACTGATTAATGCTCAGGTGAGCGATTCAGGGCCACCATGGCCCTCTTGTTTCTTTTTTCCGCGGGTCACATATTTCAAGAGTTATGCCCCTTTTTCGACTTAGCCTGTGGAACCTTGTGAATATCTCGAGAACCCCTGATGCTAGGATCATGAGGTTTTGCAGGATGACAATGCCCAAGGTGTAGATGACCTGATTAACTTTTGAAACAAATTCGTGAATTTTTGACCGAGTTATGTCCCTGTTTAGTGCATTGTAAGCCTATGGAACCTTGTGAACAAAATATCTCAAGAACCCCTGACGCTAGGAGCATGATTTTTTGTAGGAAGATACTGCCTAACATATAGATGACCTGATTAACTTTTGAAAAAAATTCGTGGATTTTTTATCGAGTTATGCCCCTTTTTCGACTTAGTGCATTGAAGCCTATGGTACAAAGGTACCCTTACATACAGTCAAGATTAGTAAGAGCTAGGAGCTTGAAACTTTATACACATGAGTAGTATGGAAAATAAGCGAACACGTGTTTTTTCTTTTTTTCCGCGGGTCACATATTTCAAGAGTTATGCCCCTTTTTTGACTTAGCCTGTGGAACCTTGTGAACAAAATATCTCAAGAACCCCTGATGCTAGGATCATGAGGTTTTGCAGGATGAGAATGCCCAAGGTGTAGCTGATTAACTTATGAAACAAATTCATGAATTTTTGACCGAGTTATGCCCCTTTTTTGACTTAGTGCATTGTAAGCCTATGGAACCTTGTGAACAAAATATCTCAAGAATCCCTGATGCTAGGAGCATGATATTTTGCAGGAAGATACCGCCTAACATATGGATGACCTGATTAACTTTTGAAAAAAAAACGTGAATTTTTGATTGAGTTATGCCCCTTTTTTGACAAAGTGCATTGAAGCCTATGGTACAAAGGTCCCCTTACATACAGTCAAGAACAATAAGAGCTAGGAACTTGAAACGTTATACACATGATCAGTATGGAAAATAAACAGACCCGTATTTTTTTATTTTTCTGCCGGTCATGTATTTCCAGAGTTATGCCCCTTTTTAGACTTAGCCTGTGGAACCTTGTGAACAAAATATCTCAAGAACCCCTGATGCTAGGATCATGAGGTTTTGCAGGATGAGAATGCCCAAGGTGTAGATGACCTGATTAACTTATGAAACAAATTCGTGAATTTTTGACCGAGTTATGCCCCTTTTTCGACTTAGTGCATTGTAAGCCTATGGAACCTTGTGAACAAAATATATCAAGGACCCCTGATGCTAGGAGCATGATTTTTTTGCAGGAAGATACTGCCTAACATATAGATGACCTGATTAACTTTTGAAAAAAATTCATGAATTTTTGATCGAGTTATGCCCCTTTTTCGACTTAGTGCATTATTAACCTATGGAACCTTGTGAACAAAATATCTGGAGAACCCCTGATGCTAGGATCATGATTTTTTGCAGGAAGATACTGCCTAACATATAGATGACCTGATTAACTTTCGAAAAAAATCGTAAACTTTTGACTGAGTTAAGCCCCTTTTTCGACTTAGTGTATTGAAGCCTAATGGTACAAAGGTACAAGCATTATTGGATGAACCTTCTTTAGAGGCAAGCATAGGGTTGGGGTCATAGTGTTTCATAAACACATTTTGTAGTTTTTTAGGTGCCCCAATTTTTAGAAATTTTATGGTATTCTGGTATTTATGTAGGTTACTGATGCAGAGCCCTAGATAAGAGGGCATATTTGGTAATAATTAGGGATAATTTTTGTTAATTCTGCATAAAAACATATGTTGTGACGCCTAATCTGAACCGTCTCAACGAGACGGTTCAGATGAGGGGTCACAACATATGGTTTCGATGAGAAATAAGAAAAATTATCCTTAATTATCATCAAATACGCCGTCTTATCTAGAGCTCTGTGATGTATGAATTTTTATGCAAAAAAAAAAAGAAAGAAAAAAAGAAATCAGATTGGCATGGCAAATGGTTTTACAGGTTGGTTGTTGAGCTGGCAGCTGATGTAGTGATTATTTGCCATTTCCCCCTTTTGCCATTGCATTTGTATACTTGTTTGCTCTCCTGCGGTGGAAATAAAGGTCTATTGTTGTTAGCTTAGCCAAGCAAAGTGTGGAAGCTGATGCATGAATATAGTTTCACTGCCTTTTAAATGTTTTAAGTCATTGGAGTTGACATCAGTGAAAACATCCAGCAGAGCTTTAAGTAAGGATGGGTTTAAATGATAAAGTTAGTTTTTCTTCCTTTTTAGCTCACCTGAGCACGAAGTGCTCAAGGTGAGGTATTGTGATCGGTCTTTGTCCGTCGTCCGGCGTCCGTCGTCCGGTCGTGCGTCCGGCGTCAACTTTTGCTTTAAACAACTTCTTCTCCAAAACTGCCAGCCGGATTTCAAAATAATTTCACAGAAATGTTCCTTGGGGGACTCTCTACCAAAATTGCTCAAATGGTTCCGCTCCGCTGAACAATATGGCCGCCAGAGCTAAAAATAGAAAAACCTTTAAACGACTTCTCCTCCAAAACTGCTGGGCAGATTTTGAAATAATTTCACAGAAATGTTCCTTAGGAGACCCTCTACCAAAATTGCTCAAACGGTTCCGCTCCGCTGAACAATATGGCCGCCAGAGCTAAAAATAGAAAAATCTTTAAACGACTTCTCCTCCAAAACTGCTGGGCAGATTTTAAAATAATTTCACAGAAATGTTCTTTAGGACATCCTCTACCAAAATTGCTCAAACGGTGCCGCTCCGCTGAACAATATGGCCGCCAGAGCTAAAAATAGAAAAACCTTTAAACGACTTCTCCTCCAAAACTGCTGGGCCTATTTTGAAATAATTTCACAGAAATGTTCCTTAGGAGACCCTCTACCAAAATTGCTCAAACGGTTCTGCCCCGCTGATCAATATGGCTACCATAGCTAAAAATAGAAAAAAGCTTTAAACATCATCGTTTCTAAAGCCAATGGCTCGATTTCAAAAAAATTTCACAGAAATGTTTTACTCATGGCTCTGACCAAAAATTGCTCAGACGGTTCCGCTCCGCTGAACAAAATGGCCGCCAGAGCTAAAAATAGAAATAAATCTTAGAGTGGCACAGAGGGCACAGTTATGATCCAATCATCATGAAACTTTGTCAGAATGTTTATCTTAATGAAATCTAGACCATCTTCGAAACTGGGTCATTTGGGGTCAAAAACTAGGTCACTGGGTCAAATTTTAGAAAAACCTTGTGCACACTCTAGAGGGCACAGTTATGATCCAATCTTCATGAAACTTTGTCAGAATGTTTATTTATATAAAATCTAGGCCAAATTTGAATCTGAGTCATGTGGGGTCAAAAACTAGGTCACTAGGTCAAATATTAGAAAAACCTCATGTATACTCTAGAGGGCACAGTTATGATCCTATCTACGTGAAACATTGTCAGAATGTTTACTTTCATGAAATTTATACCAGATTTGAAACTGGGCCATGTCAGGTAAAAAACTAGGTCACTAGGTCAGTTCTTAGAAAAACAGTGTGAACGCTTTTGAGGACACAGTTTTGTTCTAATCTTCATGAAACTTTGTCAGAATGTTTGTCTCCAACGAATCTGGACCAAGGGTGCAACTTGGTCATGTTGGGTCAAAAAGTAGGTCACTAGGTTAAACCTTAGAAAAACATTGTGTACACTCTAGAAGGCACAGTTTTGATAACTTTGCCAGAATGTTCATATCCAAGAAATCTAGACCAGGTTTGGAACTGGGTCATGTAGGGTCAAAATCTAGGTCATTAGGTTAAATCTTATAAAAACCTTAGGTACACAATAAAGGGTTCATTTTCCATTTAATCTTTGTGAAACTCTGTCAGTCATATGGATGTCTCTGAGGTTAAGTTCACAGACTATTCAGGTGAGCGATCCAGGGCCATCATGGCCCTCTTGTTTTATACCCCCAACATACAAAGTATGACAAGCGGCACATAGTTTATATCTTTCCGTCATGCTCATCCATTTCAATATACAGTCAACTCTCAATATCTTGAACATTGATATCTCAAAGTACCCACTTATGTCAAAGAATATAGTTTCGTCACAATTATATTTTTATTTACATTTCAGCTCCTTTTATCTCAAACTACTGATATATCAAAGTAAATTTTCTGGGACCAGAAAATTTACAACGAGATGTCAGTAGTTTGGAATGAACTTCGAGTTTGAGATATTGAGAGTTGATTGTATGAACCCCTGCTCACTTAGCTCAAAAATACTGTAAATTCTAAAAATTGGGAATTATCATATTTCCCACCCTTATCAGGAGCTTTGATTAGATCAGTACACCACCATACATCATGTATATTCAGATGAATTCTGCCTAATGCAGGATTGAAATGCAGGATTCTACTCCTTGATTTTATGATCTATTGTCAAGCCCCACATGCTTTGTCATATGGCATTTCTAGCTCATTTAAAACTTCTGTACTATGCAAAGCTTGTTTTAAATGGATTGGTTTCTGTCTGCTTAAGATTGATATAAAATAGCTGAATATGAAAATTAATACTTTTAATACTTCTTTCGACGCCAAGAGTATATAGAATTTTTTTGCCAGTGCCAAATTTATTTTACAAGATTGGGCTTTCCTGGTCAATAATTTCACCCTTGAAAGCCTCTCAATTCCATCAAAAACAGCCAAATTTTGTTTTCTTTTGAAAAAAATTCTCTGTTTGCCATAATCTGGTCATAGACGTTGAATTATTCCCTTGGTAATGTCGTAAAATTTAGATATTTAATGGGACTGTGCTGGTTGCATAAAAGCGACAATAGCGCTCTGCCTAGCAGTCGCATCTGGGCCACAACGGTGCCAAAAGAGTTAATAGTCAGTAGGTGTTATGTCACATTTTTATTGTCTGACAATAAGTCTTTTGTTTAGGGTCTTCCTTTTAGCTGCTAACTGAAAGCATGGGCAAATAAAACAAATTCTTGCTTTTCCTTAAAAGGCTGGCAGATGGGTAGCCTAATTTTCCTGCTTGAGATAATGTTGTAGTTACATGTAATTTACAGGACAAGATTGGAGACCATTGGATCAATTTGAGTCATGTCGAGCAGAATCACAACTCATCAAGCCCATACTTACGGCTGATATAGAAAACACGCAAAATTTTTGTGCTGGAATAAGTATGAATATATCTGAATGTTGTGTAATCTTTGGCAACCCTGTGTTTATTCTGATTTTTGGGGCAGATAGTCACATTTTTCTGCTTATTCTTTGCTTTCTAAATTGCTTTATTTTTGGAAAGCTGGGACTTTGATTTTGCACACCTAATGTACTCTGTAGAGTTTTCTTTTTTGTTCTACTGTAGCTAGATGCTTCATACAGGTCTTTAGGAAAAAGGAGTATTTGATGATAGTGCTCAAATAATTATTCTTATATCCTCATGATACATATGTTATGGCTTCACATTGGAACTGCCCCAGTGAGGAAGTTCGATTGATATCGAAAAAAATGAACGGTATCACATGAAAAGGTACCTTATGGCATGTTTGAACAGGGTACACTCAGATCAGCCTATTCATCCATGCAGTTTAATCATCTTCCAGTTCTCAAAAGTAAATAAATAAAATAAATAATTTAGAATCCTGGGTAGTCTAAATAACAAAAAAAAAAAAAAAAATGAGACTGTTTGTTGGCATGGATGTGAAAGCTCTTTAAAATAGCTGACTCAAAGTTCAGAGTGCCATCAGCTTTTCTTTGAGAGATCAATAGTTTTAGATAACAGGAGTTGAAATGAAAACAACTGCAATGACAGTAGGCAAGTTTTTTGGGGGGGCTTTTAAGATATTTACTTTGACATAAAAACATACGTTTAGATATCAGTGTTTTAGATAATGAGAGTCATTTGTGTTTACTGATAGCACAGGATTTTAAGGTCTCTTTTCATGTGAGGCCAGCCAGATGTTGAGAGCTGATCAGAGCAATTTTGAGAATTACCATCAAATACTCCTTTTATCTGGAGTTCTGTTTATAGATACTGCATTAAAGCTTTGTTGAGTACTTTTGCTCATATCAGATCTCCGGATAAGGAGAGTAACGAATCTGTCATAATAATAGGACATGCTGTGAGTAAACACACAGTTGGAGTATTATACTAGGGGCTATTCTAGATAAAAGTACCTCCTTGGGCAGGACCAGAACTTTTTGAGAGGTATCCTCAAGGAAATTTGACTGACTCTCAGTTTTCTAACTTTTCAGCCCCTAGCACCCATCTTTTATAAGTTTCCGGTCCTGCCCCTGGATACACTTTTACCTGGAATAGCCCTAAATTGATTTATGGATTAAGGGCATATACCTGTGTTTGCTCTTCACAGTATCCTGTTATACATGTACTTACTTTTGCAAAGTTGCTAAATGTTGACTATGACTGTAAAGGAAATCTACAAGAAAAATGGCTGAGAGAATTTGTGGGTTTACTAAATCACTAAATGGGAGAGCTTACAATCAGAGCAATCAGAACAAAAAGTTTGACAGTCTCGAGAAGAATTCATTGTGGATGTGGACTTGAATCCATGACGTACAGATTATGAGAGTAGAATTGTTACCATATATAATTTGCTATAAGATGGAGGTTTCTTCTGAAATTCCAGCAAATATACTCAGTACATTTAATAATGCAACATTCTTGGTTTTATATTTTTTTGCATGATGGATAAATATTTGGACGAAGAAAGACGTGTGAATTTATGTCAGACACTGTATCTTTATGTTACGGCATTGAATATCCTCACATGTACCCATTTTGCAGTGGATAATCCCTCAAGTATGAAAATCAAGTTTTGCTCATGTGCGTATTATGTAAACACTTAAAAATTTGTGGACAGTGTTACTGGATAGTCAGTAGATCAGCATTAAAAAAACCTACCAATAACAAATTTCAACAAACAAAACTTTTTGGCTCAATTAAACTTGAAGAAATGCCTGCTCATAAAGCCTCAAAGTTAGGGCTTATGGGATATCTAAACTGCCATATGGTGACGATTTCTGGACAATATGCTCCCTTTCTGCTGTCTGACACCCTAAAAGATCGATGAAAGCCGGGCTCACTCATGGTCATCAATTTAAACTCAAGTGGTTATGGCACGCTGAGGCTGTCCAGCAGGGAACTGGGACTCACGAGAATGTTTCTCTTTGACAAGTGAAAAGAAATTCAGAAAAACGAAAATTTTGAGGCATTTTAAACTTTCACGCTCTTTGCCTACTTTTGAGATGCATTTCTTTTTATTGGAAGTATACAAATGCAAGATTGGTGTTAGATTTTTTAAATAGGAAGATTATAAATTCTAAACATAACTAGTGTCACTTATCTGACACCAAATGGCATCATTATTCAAGAGTGACCATCCTGGCCATTCAACTGATTATCAAAACATTTCTCAGATAAATAGAAACAGGGCGTTTGGGTGCCTGACTCCTCTTCAAATAATGCAATTGCTTTAGTAAAGAACTTATCCAGAAAGGGATCTAAGCTCCACAGCACTTGGTGTCTAAAATAGGTCAGTGAATGCAAGGAAGCTAGGGCCATACACTATGATTTGATTTTGTGAGTTTTGATTTTTGGGGTACCTCTTCATAATGAAAGAAAAATTGAATGTAAACCAAATAAATTGCCATGAAAGCTCCCAATTTAACAGACAAGATATCAGTCTAAATATTCTAAGAAATGCAAATGTTTGTCTACGAAATTCAACAAATTATCCCAGAAAAGGTAAGTGTTGCATTTTTTAAATGTACTGGGTATATGTAAATCAGTCCGGTGTAAATCATCTATAAGATGTTTTTTTCTTTTTCAAAACTAATAAAAGAAATCTAGATCCGTTCTATTCAGATCGATTTGGAAGATTTGAAAAAACAGTCTTATAAGCAACTACATATGGTGTGTAGATGGATATCATCGCATACTTTCCTTATCCTAAGGTCTGTCTAATGCTTCACTAACTGGAGAGTACTATTTTTTTCAGATTTTGTCTTACTAAATTTCAGTGTTTCTTAGTCAAGTAGCCATAATGTCTTCTTGGAGTAAAACAAAAAGTAGAAAGATGTGACTTTATTCAAGTTACAATCCACTGTTTTAACATTTGTTTCATTCAGGCTACAAGCAGTTCTTTACTCTTTTTCTCAATTTAAACAGGACTTTGTTTTAAACAGAATCTTTCCATTATCTAGATATTAAGACATAATTGAGCCTCGACACAAGAAAACCAACAAAGTGGTTGTGCGCCCTGCACAGACTCAGATCAGCCTGGGCTTTCGCCTAGCCTGGTCAGACTCTTCGCTAAATTCTTAAAGGGTAGCTAAGGGACTGAGCTACCTCAAAGCGGACAGCAAAGACTCTGATCAGACTGGGCAGATGCCCAGGCTGATCTGAGTCTGCGCTGGGCGCACCACCACTTTGTTGGTTTTCTCATGTCGTGGCTCATATATGCATGTATGATTGTATATTTTATTATACAGTCATTAAACTCTCAAAGCTGGAAACAGTATTTGCTGAATCTCATGGGATTTTGATTAGTGTATTTATTTGGTTATTAGCAGTGGAAGTTTCCCCTCCAAAACAGTTCCAAAATTCTAGATCTGTCTTACAAGATGGATCTAGATTTATGGGATTGATTTGGAAGTTGTTTATTTAAAAAGACACAAACAAACATAATTTACCGCATTGACAGGAACATTAGATTATTTTTCATTCATTTGTATCCAATCTTACGTGGGCACTCAGAATAAAACTCATGCAAACATTTTTCTATTAATTTTGTCAATGGACTGGACAATTAGACATTGAATGTCATACTTTCAGAGGATGCCCTTTTGGGCTTGGGAAATTATACTATACTCTGTAGCTAAATAACAGTAAACAGATCAGTCCAAATTCAGTGTGGAAGGGTCTGAAATAGGTAGAGATAAAGCCATGAGCCTACTCTCAGAGCTGGTCTTAACCCATGTACTTATATTGTTTAAGATTCAAGCAGCATCACAAGATTGGAACTAGGCATGCGTAGATCAGCCTGTATATATATGCAATTGGGTCAGATGTTGTTTTAGATATTTAAGGTGAATGGGTACACATCCATGTTTTTCTGTCATTTTTTACAAAGGGGAAACAACTTTCTATTTGTTTCCCTGGAGGATGTTGCCCTTCCAAAAGGGGTCAACTCTTAAAGGAAAGAATTTGCCCCTTTAGGGGCAAACTTTTTCCTTTGAGAGTTTATCCCCTATAAAAAACTTAGGCAAAAATAAAAATGACAGAGTTACTTCCCCTGAAAGTACCAGTTTGCCTTAAAATCAACAAAGTTTGGGCAGATGGTGCATGCTAAATTAGAGAGACAGTATAATCATGAATAGAGACCGCATAATTATGGGCAAATCATCCAGAGCAATAGAGGAGCTCATGGAAGATAGCTTGTATCCTAAATGGGTTTTAGCTTCTGAAAATAATGTTTTTCTGACATTTATGTGGGGTGAGACAGCTTTTGTGACTTTCTGTTTGCTTCCTTGGACTAAAAGCACTTCCAAATTGGGATCTGCTTCTACCTTTTATGAGTTGACCCTCCCCTGAGAAAGAGGCAATGCTACCCCTGAAAATGTACCCATTGGCCATTCACCCATAAGCTGGTTGTGTTTCTAAATCACCAATGAATATCTAGACAGGTTGCCTGAATATAATGTATGAGTCTCATGGTGAGATAACATGGATATAAGCTGGTCTCATATGTCATATGGGTAATGGGCGCACTTTCAGGGGAAGCAACTCTACAATTGCCATATCAAGGTACTTTAAGCCTAGCCCAGCATTGGGCCAAAAAATACTTAGAAACAAGTTTCAAATCAGAGACTTTGTTTCTGAAATAATTCAGGGCCCGAGGTTATAAAACTTTTTTCATGCTCAGCTGAGTTGAGCATGAAATTTTACCTGCTAATGAATAGCAAATTACTGATAAGTATGGTTGTTTTCTTGCTCAGTTTGGCTGAGTATGAAATTTTCTCTGCTTATGAATATGAAAATGCCAACATTAGTTGGCATTTTCATATTTATCAGCAGAGAAAATTTCATGCTCAGCTGAGTTGAGCACGATAAAAGTTTTATAACCTCGGGGCCTGGTCTGGTGCTGGACTACTCGAAGCCACGAAAAGGAGGGTAAATTTAATTTGCCTGTCTTTTCATGGCATAAAGTTAGGAGATAATTGTACTCAGAATTGTCATTTGGAGAGAGGTAAATTGTGAAATTAATGGTTACAGATTTCATTTTACGGCTCCACTGACACAGAGCCATAAAACATAATATGCAGCCGTAAAACCAACCACTTATGCAAAGCCCTCCTAAAATGCAATTTGTGACCATAAAACTGATGATTTACCTCCCAAAATGACAATTTTTTCAATACAGTTATCCCCATTCTAATGCTCTTTTCACATGTACACCATTGAAATTGTACTATTTTGCACCCAAGGCAAACATTTTCAGCAGCTTAAAACCAGATGTTAGCCAATGAGAAGCAACATTACTTGATGATATTGGGTTTCCATTAGTATGTCGCATGATATTCATGTACTATCGCAAAATTTTACTGTTATCCAATCACACAAAGTCATAGTGTTATAAGTATAAGAGCATTAGCGTATCTTTTCATGCAAAGCCAATCATTTTAAATTTTCAGTGTATAAGATTTTTTAATGAGAACTGTATATGGTTTCTGGTTATGGGTGTGGCAGTTATTCTTAGTGTGTGGCAGCTATTTTTAGTTTGCTTTTAGTTTTTGGTTGGGTTTAAATTGGGTGTTTTCTTTAAATTTTTCTTTAATGCATGACCGGAGGATATATTTTGCATTGTAATGTAATAAAAAAGGAACTTTCTTTTAAAGATACCTACGCCACAGTTACCTTTATAGGCAACTTTGCAGCCTTTCATAGGTAACTTTGCAAAATGCTGTAAACAATCACAAAAGAGTGATTGCAGTGTACATTGTATTACCTCTATACATGTGTGTGTGTGAAGACTGAGTCATGATCTTGAAACCATATCTTTTATAAATACCATAAAAATTCTCCACATTTGAACAGACTGATCTGAGCAACCAGTGTTGATCCGAGACATATTTCTTTCTGGGCCCAGTGGGTCAAAGCATCGTTAGCTTAATGATGTTGTTAGTCTAGGATTCGTTGAGTCTTCCAATACGGAAAAAAATCAGGGCAAGGGAAAAATCAGGGCTCAGTTGTTCAAAACTAACGGCTTTGTTTGTTAACATGACATTACATTTTCAAATATATTGTAGGCTAAAACATTGCCATTTTTTTGTCAAAAAATGTGGAGAGCTTTTGCAGTGCAAAAGCTCTTCACATTTTTTTAGCAAAAAAAATATTAGTTAGCACACTTGATTTTATGGGTACTTGACAGTTTGACGAAGCCTTGACTGATGAAGTTGTTAAGCTAACAGATGCTTTGAACAACCAGGCCAAGGAAGTTCCATGCGTTAAAATGACAGAAAATCATGGTGGTATACCCATACACCATTGCTCCAGATAAGAATGGGTAACAGAGATAATTTAGGGATAATTATCCATATTTCTCCATAAAAACATATTTTGTGACCCATCATTAGAACCGTCTCATCGAGACGGTTCTAATGAGGGGTCACAACATATGTTTTCGTTGAGAAATAAGAAAAATTATCTTTGAATTATCCTCAATACCCCCTCTTATCTGTAGCTCTGCATGATACATCTTAGTATATGTTTTGTTGCAGTAACTTGCTTCTACTTTTGAAAGATTATAGAAACAAATGTTGATGCAGTGTAACATTTGATATTTGCACACTTTGTTTGGGCACCTTTTCATTTTTTTCTGCAAGTTGGGTTTTGTTTGTTTCACATAAAACATAATTTGGGTATGTTTTTATCTGTTTCGCAAATTGGGCTTTGCTTTTTCCATATAAACGTAATTTAGGCCGACATAAGTATATTAACATGTGAAAAGCTCTGTTGAAGTGAAATACAAAATCTGTATGATACTTTAAGTGCCAGAGACAAAAATAGCAGAATTTGCAAACAGCATAGATTCTGATGAGGCAGCTCATAATGAGCAGCCTTATGTAGATCTACACTGTTTGCCATCTAGTCTTTGAATTCTCATTATGATTTATCTTGGACAAGGCAATTTTTGAAACTGTGCAGACATAAACTTTGTCGTCTGCTTTTTGGTCCAAAAATCCTTGTTGAGGATTCTGTTTAAGGTGTATTGGTATACTTCCATGTTTTTCTGCCATTTTAACTCATTCAGTACCAAAAAGCAGACGAAAAAATTTACGTCTGCAAAAATTAAAATACTGCCTTGTCCAAGACATTTCATATTGAGAATTCAAAGACTAAAGGGCAAACAGTGTAGATCTAGATGAGGCGGCTCATTGCTGTTTGCAAATTTTGCTAATTGCATCACTGGGGCTTAAAGAGTTAACAAAGGAAAACATTGTTTGCTTCCTCTGATGAAGAAGCCCTTCTTAAAAGGAGTGTTGTATAAAAAAAAAAAAGAAAAAAGAATTTACTCATAGGGGATAAGGGAGCAAAATCTTTACTTTAAGAGTTGATCCTCGTGGAGAAGGGAGGCAGATATGGAACTAGAAAAGTAAACATGCAAATAAGAGCTGTTACAAAATATTTTGCGTTTCACTTCTGCAGAGATTTGGTTCTTCATAATTTGAACTACCTGTGTGCAGTGTCATCACATTCAGTGTGTCTTTTCCATTTGTTCACTTGTGGAAAATCTAAATGTTTATTTACATGCCAGTCTCCTCTTGACTTTCCAAATATTATTAATTCCATATCCAGGTGGCAAACATCATGGCCTGAACTTCCAGTAGTCCAAATGCCTAATTTGTTAAACTGACTCAGTCATGTTAATTTTGCTGTACAACAGGTTTTTTAGCTCACCTGAGCCGAAGGCTCAGAGGTGAGCTTATAGGATGGGAGTCGAGCCGTCGTCCGTCCGTGGGTGCGTGGGTCCGTGGGTCCGTGCGTCAACACTTTCAAACATAAATATCTCAGAGACCAGTGGGCCGATCGCAATCAAATTTTATCTGAAGCATCATTTGGGTGGGGGAAAGGCTGCATTAGGTTTTGGTGCCGATCAGCTCAGAACTCTGGTTTCCATGGCAACAGATAGCCCCCATAGGGTTATAATGGGGAAAATGGCGTCATCACATTTTCTCGACTGTTTTTGATTAGATCCTTATCATACTTGCAGGTAATGATGACATACACAAGAGCTTGGATGAGTTCGAAATTTGGCCGAATTCGAGCACAGACTACGTTAGCTGCCCTTGAGCGTTTGAAAAAATCCCATAGGGTTATAATGGGGAAAATGGCGTCATCACGTTTTCTCAACTGTTTTTGCTTGGATCCTTATCATACTTGCAGGTAATGATGACATACATAAGAGCTTGGATGAGTTCGAAATTTGGCCGGATTCGAGCACAGACTACGGAGTTAGCTGCCCTTGAGCGTTTGAAAAAAATCCCATAGTGTTATAATGGAGAAAACAACGTCATCACATATTTTTAGAAAAACTTTGTCATCGCTCTAGCACCTACATTTCTCAGCAGATTTTAAAATAACTTCACACAAATGTAGGGCATGACAATATCTCGAGCAAGTTTGACTTTCAGGATGCTGCGCCCAAGGTCAAGGTCAGTGTGGCTATTTTTAGAAAAACTTTGTCAGCACTCTAGCACCTACATTTCTCAGCAGATTTTAAAATAACTTCACACAAATGTAGGGCATGACAATATCTCGAGCAAGAATGACTTTCAGGATGCTGCGCCCAAGGTCAAGGTCACTGTGGCTATTTTTAGAAAAACTTTGTCAGCGCTCTAGCACCAACATTTCTCAGCAGATTTTAAAATAACTTCACACAAATGTAGGGCATGATAATATCTCGAACAAGTTTGACTTTCAGGGTGCTGCACCCAAGGTCAAGGTCACTGTGGCTATTTTTAGAAAAACTTTGTCAGCGCTCTAGCGCCTACATTTCTCAACGGATTTTAAATCAACTTCACACAAATGTAGGGCATGACAATATCTCAAGCAAGTTCGACTTCCAGGGTGCTGCGCCCAAGGTCAAGGTCACTGTGGCTATTTCTAGAAAAACTTGGTCAGCGCTCTAGCACCTACATTTCTCAATGGATTTTAAAATAAATTCACACAAATGTAGGGCATGACAATATCTCGAGCAAGAACGACTTTCAGGGTGCTGTGCACAAGGTCAAGGTCACTGTGGCTATTTTTAGAAAAACTGTGTCATCGCCCTAGCACCTTCATTTCTCCATGGATTTTGAATCAACTTCACACAAATGTAGGGTATGACAATATCTCAAGCAAGTTCGACTTTCAGGATGCTGTGCCCAAGGTCAAGGTCACTTTGGCTATTTTTAGAAAAACTTTGTCAGCGCTGTAGCACCTACATTTCTCAACGGATTTTAAAATAAATTCACACAAATGTAGGGCATGACAATATCTCAAGCAAGTTTGACTTTCAGGGTGCTGCAATCAAGGTTTTTGATTAGATCCTAATTATACTTGCAGGTAATGATGACATACATAAGAGCTTGGATGAGTTCGAAATTTAGCCGGATTCGAGCACAGACTACGGAGTTTGCTGCCCTTGAGCGTTTGAAAAAAATCCCATGGTCTTATAATGGAGAAAACAACGTCATCACATTTTAATTTTTCATCGGATCCTCTTCATACTTGCAGGTAATGAGGATATGCATAAAAGCTTGGATTAGTTAGCATTTCGGCTAGATCCCACCACGGACTATGGAATACCTGCCCTGAGCATCCAAAAAATCAATGTTGCCACTTTTTCTTGGTTTCTACTGATCCGATCCTTTTCAAACTTGCAGGTAATGAGGAAATGCATAATATCTTAAACAAGTTCAAATTTTGGCCAGATCAGGCCAACCACTATGAAGTTAGCTGCCCTTGACAGCTCTGTCTATTGTGCTCTTGATCAGATACTTTTTAAACTTGCATATATTAAATGAGGGCATACATAATGTTTTGGATGAGTTTAATTTTCAGCCTGATTGGACCACTGACTGTGGAGTTAGCTGCCCTTGAGCATCTTAAATATCCCTATAGGTTTACAATGTCTCTCAGGTGAGCAATTGTTGCCCTTTGGGCTACTTGTTTTCCTTCCGAAAGAACCAAAAAAACTAGATCTGTCTAAAAGCAGAATTGATTTGACTGATTAACGAGGTGCATATTTTAGGTCACTTACGGGGTGGGGGAGTGGGCAAGGAAAACAAATAAATATGTTAAGTAGTAGGATAGAAGTACCAGAGCTAACAGTGTAGACTCAAATCAGGCTCAAGCAGTGTGTCCAGGGTCTACACTGATTGCCTTTACAGAACATCAACACATTTAGGTGACTTTAGTCTGGGTTGTATCTGAGCCCCTGTACACTTGCTGTGATTATAATTTATGCATTTGTTTTTTTTTGTTGTTGTTGTTTTTTTTGTTTTTTTTGGGGGGGGGGGTCTTCTTTTTTCCTTATGATAAATGTAATCGCATGCAATCTGATTAGTCAGTGCTATCCCATATAAACAGTAAATGTGTATGAACTGCTACCGGTATGTAATGAACCTTTCTTTTGTAAACACACTCTGGTCAATAAATTGCTGTTCACATTTCAAAACATACAAGTGCAGGGCCCCTGTTGTGTCCTAGTTAACAAAACATCATATTTTCAAACAAATTGTAAGCAATGCCATTTGGATATAAAAAAATTTGAGGAGCTTTTGCAGTACAACAGCTCTTCATATTTTCGACCAAAAATACTAGCACACTTGATTTTTTATGCACTAGAAGAATCATGACTACCAACTCTGTTAAGCTATTAGTGCCAAGATTTATCAACGTGATGAACTTTGTTTGGCCCAACTGCATAAGGGCCAGGCAGGCCTGAACATCCACATGAATATGTCCAAAGACACTTTCTGACAACCCATAATAAATATTACAGAACTTTATGATACTTTGCAGGGCCAGATTGTTTAAAGCATCATTACGTTAACCATGAACTAGATCATTAGTCAAGCATGCGTAAAGTCTTCAAGTGTACATAAAATCAAGTATGCTAACATTTTTGCTGAAAAAATGAGAGGAACTTTTGCAGTGCAAATTAAGCTTCTCTTATTTTTTGGCAAAACAATGGCAGTGCTTTTGCATATAATAATTCAAATTTATTGATGATGTCTTTAGTTTTGAACAACCAGGCCCAGATGTTTTATGTCTCCTTATCTATGATGCTTTTTGTTGAAGTACTCATATGATGGATATTGTATGTTAGTCTAGTTGCATGGATAGTCTGTTGCTTTAGAAAAAA
This sequence comes from Ctena decussata, assembly GCA_963989385.1. Taxonomy (NCBI): domain Eukaryota; kingdom Metazoa; phylum Mollusca; class Bivalvia; order Lucinida; family Lucinidae; genus Ctena; species Ctena decussata. The sequence continues at coordinate 3,663,715 of OZ022508.1, forward strand.
GTAATTTTACAAGAAAAGATGTTTTATGTCACATATGAGTAGCAAAGACTTTGATCAGTACCTGCTACATGTTTTGCACAAACAGTATGTGGATTATTGCATACAGTAAGTACTGAAGATAGAAATTGAACTTATTTCTGCCTTTGAAAATTCATGAAATGTTATTTCAATCCTTAGAGTTAAAAAAAGCAGACAACAAAATTTACATTTGCAAAATTAAAAAAAAAAAAATACTTTGTCCAAGCTTTATTATAGTGAGAATTCGAAAAATGGAAGGCAAACAATGTAGGTCCAGATGAGATGTTTCATTATGAGTGGCCTCATATGGATCTGCGGCGTTTGCGATTTCTACTATTTTCATTTTTTGGCATTTCAAGTGTTAAGGAGAAACCCTAATATACACTTTTATGAAAGAAAAGGAACTAGGACCTTTACCATCAAAACTTCTATTTTCAGTTTCTCAGCAACACTTACAACTGTCAAATTATTGAACTTAGCCATTTTAGATATGCAGTCTGATCTTTGTCTATGTTGGGTACTTATTGATAAGATACCTATTCATGTGATAAACTATAAAAATTCTATATATTGGGACAGATGGGTCTGAGCAAACAGTGCAGGCCTAGATCAGGCTGCCCCTGAAGGAGCAGTCTGATCAGGGTCTATACTGTTCCCTATTGCATCTGCATGTTTTTGATGCATTCCTGCATTGAAAAATCCAGACTGTTCAGCTTTTAGGACAGTTATTGTAATTATTTTAGGTGTCCCAATTTTTAGAATTTTTATGGTAGCTCAAGTGAATGTGTGAAGTGGCTGCTTCCTTATTCTGGCTTTGTGTATAGATATTGTAGACTCACCCTGACAACCTGTGTCATCAGCATGTGACATGTAGTCTCAAAATGAATCCATTTCATTTGGTTACAGTTTTGGGAATCATGGTATAATCTTTTACTTATCAAAGTCTCCCAAAAGTCACCAGCAGCATACATGTATGTACAACATTCAGCAGTCTGGGGACTTATGGATTTCCGTCACGCATATTTGTGATGGTCAGCCATACTTCTTACATTTTTCAGTCCAACTCACTAAAATGGCAAATTAACCTACTGGCAGTGTTCAGTCTGACCTGTCTACACTTAAAATTAATATTTGGTCCAGCCCTTAACTATTCTCAGTATTAACAGTTTTATTTTGGTTATGTCTGAAGAATTATGGTCAAAATTAGGCAAATATTGCTGTGCATTTGACTTGTTTTATTTCCAAGAAAAATAGATATTAACTTTCAATTTTTTATAAAGTGTTACGATCAAAATTGTCTACAATGCTTGCTTTTTTGTAACGGATGCTAACCGTATGAGTTACTCAAGGTTTTACATCAGTTACGCGACAGAAAAGTACTTGGGTTTTTTAGCCTTTGTTATGGTCAGCCATAACACCAGAAGAAACCAATGTTATGGCTTTCCATCACGTTTCATCCTTCAGACATGTAGTGACATCTTGTGGTAAAAATTTCAGTAATTATGTTATGGTAAGCCATCATGTCAGTTCATTTAAAATGCATGGTTAACCATCACAAATATGCGTTATGGAAATCCATAAGTCCCCAGACTGTTCAGTGGGTCTCTTTTTTGTTGAGAAATGTGATCTCTATAGGAATATAGAATTTTCTTGAAAAGTTCTAAACATAAAGGGATTTCTTTGGTATTTTCAATTAATAATTGATCCAAAAAGTGCATTGATCAACTTGTTGCATGTCAAATGACAAAGGATGCTTGCAGAATGACACAAGTTGTAGACTGGAATCAGAAACAGAAAAAAAGAGCCTGGCTTGAGATGTGGATCTCTAGGGTGCATTGAGCATAGAGTCTTTTGACTTTGTTTTGACAGTTTGATTTTTGAAATGCCATTTTGAGGGCAGAGACTTGATGTTACAATTAACTCAACTTCAAATTTGTGTAGGTAATTGTAATGACTTGAGCTGTCAGATCATTGATCAGAATAAAAAATAAATAAAATCTAAACAGACCAAAGAAGAAGTGTAATTCTTCTTTGACATCATTCTACAAGAATAAGCATTAACATGGATACATGTTTATATAATAAAGCATGCTAGTGAAGTTTTAGAAACTTCTTAGGTGTACATGTATAAATACAAATTAGCATGTAAAGTGCCAGAAATGCTAATAGATCACTTTGCAAACAGTGTAGATCCAGATGAGCTGCCTCATCTTGATCTGTAGTGTTTGCCCTCTGTGTGTTGGATGAAACGTTTTTATACGCCCGTTTGAAAAACGGGACGTATATTGTTATGGCGCTGGCGTCCGTCCATCCGTCCGTCCGTCTGTCCGTCCGTCCGTCCGGCGTAAACTTTTCATTTCCGGATAACTCCTCCTACAGTTTACATCTGATCGAGCTGAAACTTGGTTTATAGTAAGACTATGAGGTGGACCAGCGCATATCGTTTCGAGGTTACGCTCCAATGATTTTTAGCGGAGTTACAGCCCTTTACTTAGAATTTTTGGGGTGTTCGTTTCCGGATAAATCCTCCTATAGTTTTCATCCAATTAAGCTGAAACTTGGTAAACAGTAAGACTACGATGTGGAGTAGCGCATATTATACGGGAATTTTGCTCCGATGACTTTTAGCGGAGTTACAGCCCTTTGAAAAAACTCATCTATGGCAGTTTGTATGGCAATTCTTTAGCATTTCATAACTTGGTTACACTTTGGAATATCATGATGAAACTTTATAACAATGTATATGAGGTTAAGACAACATGTCTCATACAAGAATGGTTACTCCCCTTGACTTAGATTTTGAGTTACCTCCCTTTGATTATTTTGTCAGACTATATTTGTACACCTCATATCTTACTAACCCTTTGGACTATTGTGATGAAACTTGATAGTGATGTACATTAGGTTGACACAATATGTCACATATAAGAACAATTGCCTCCCCTTACTTATTTTTGGAGTAACCTCCCTTTGAATATTTTCTAAGGCTATTCTTATGCAAGCGATAAGTAGGAACCGTATGGTTGATTGGTTGGTTGATATGATGCTTAATGTCCACGGTAAACAACTAAGGTCATGTCGGGATGGTTAACCAGTACTAAGTGCACATACTTCCGCCAGTAACTGACAACTGCCCTTCTTGAATCAGCGGAAGGAGAAACAAAAGCATGTGGCCAGACCGGGATTCGAACCCAGGACCTCTGACTTACGAGTCAGGTGCCCTACTGATTGCGCTACCCGGCCCGGCGGCAACCGTATGGAATATCTTGATGAAAATTTATAGCAATGTATATTAGGTTGAGGCTGTGTGTCTTATATAAGAATAATTGCTCCCCCTTCCTTATTTATGGAGTTACATCCCTTTGATTAATTTCTGCGGCTATTCTTGGGCAAGTCATTACTAGGTAACGGTATGGAATATCTTGACGAAACTTTATAGCAATGTGTATTAGGTTGAGACAGTATGTCTAATAAAATAATAATTGCTTCCCCTTCCTTATTTTTTTTTTTAGTTACATCCCTTTGATTACTTTTTTTAAGGCTTTTCTTTTGAGAACCTTAATGTTTGGAATGTCTTGATAAACTTGATAGCAATGTCGACATTGATAAAACGGTGCAAAAAAAACATTCAGAAACGGGCGTATATTGCCCCGCTTGCGGAGCTCTTGGTTTTTTAATTTTACAGGCATGAATTTTGTTGTCAGCTTTTTTGGTGCTTAAAGGATAGTTTGTGATAGCCCATGGTCATAGACCTACAGGTAGTTATAAACCTATGCATGATGCAGACAGTACAGTTTCAAGATTCTTATTTGTACCTTCAACCAGATATTTCTATAGCTCCAGGAAAGCAACAGTATAGGGATTTGTCCAGGATAATATTTTTAGCTCACCTGGCCCGAAGGGCCATAGTGAGCTATTGTCATACCAATGCGTCCGGCGTCGTGCGTCGTGCGGGATGTGTCCGTCAACACCTAAAAACAAATATTCAAACATCTTCTTCTGTAAAACTACTGGTCCCATGGTTCTCAAATTTCACATGGAGCATGACCTGACTCCAGGGTCTCAGAATTGTAAAATTGGGTCAGGTTGAAAATCCAAGATGGCGGCCGTTACTAAAAATAGCAAAAACAACGAAATAAACTTCTTCTCCAGAACCACAGGGTATATTTGTCTGAATTTTGGCATGGAACATCAATGAAACCTTGGTATTCAAAATTGTAAAAATGAAAAAAATCTGTAGCGGAGTTTTGTCACAGTGACCTACTTTCTGTTTACGAGTGTAATTTTGCTCAAATGCCAATGTCAAAAAACGACATATTCAAACGACTTCAAACAACTTCTCTAAAACCACTGCACCCATTGGTTTCAAATTTCACATGGAGCATGATCAGACTGCAGGGTTTCAAAATGGTTAAATTGGGTCAGGTCAAGAATCCAAGATGGCCGCTGTTACTAAAAATAGCAGAAACAACAAAATCAACTTCTTCTCCGGAACTTGGCCGAAAGTTTGCGTGGAACATTAATGGGACCTTGGGATTAAAAATTGTAAAAATGAAAAAAATCTATAGCGGAATTAGGTCACAGTGACCTACTTAGCGTTTACAAGACCGATTTTGCTCAAATGTCAGTATCTCAAGAAAACGCAATCGATTGTGGTCAGATTTGGTCAGCAATGGTCCTTAAAAGGAATTATTTCAATTTTGTGCCAGTTGACTATCCAAGATGGCCACCATGGGGGCCGTTACTAAAAATAGCACAAACATAAAAATGACAATTACTCAAGAACCCTTGAATGGAATTCAACCAATTTTGTGTCAGAATGTTCCTTGCATGAAGCCATTACGATTAATTACAATTTGGCTTTCCAAGATGGCCGACATCTGCCGTTACTAAAAATAGCACAATCATAAAAATGACAATTACTCAAGAACCCTTGAATGGAATTCGACCAATGTTGTGTCAGAATTTTCCTTGCATGAAGCCGTTTAGATTAATTGCAATTTGGCTTCCAAGATGGCCGACATCTGCCGTTACTAAAAATAGCACAAACATAAAATGACAATTACTCAAGAACCCTTGAATGGAATTGGACCAATTTTGTGTCAGAATGTTCCTTACATGAAGCCATTTCGATTAATTGCAATTTGGCATTCCAAGATGGCCACCACCTGCCGTTACTAAAAATAGCACAAAACATGAAAATGACAATATCTCAGTTACCGCTGAATAGATTTTGACGAAATTTGTGTCAAAATGATTTTTGCATTGAGATGTTTCAAAAGTAACTAAATATAGACAAGTCATAATGGCCTTTGTTACTAAAAATAGAAAAATGTGAAAATAAGAAAATCTCAGTGGAATTGGACTAATTTTCTGTCAGAATGATCATTTCAATAAGCTTTTTCGATTTTCTGCATTTTGGCATTCCAAGATGGCCACCATCTGCCGTTACTAAAAATAGCACAAAACATGAAAATGACAACATCTCATTAACCGCTGAAGCGATTGAGACGAAATTTGTGGCAAAATGATTCTTGCTTTGATGTGTTTTACAAATTAACAAATATTGACCCGTCAAGTTGGCCTCTGTTACTTAAAGGTAGGTTCCTGTGGTCGAGATACAAATTCTGTTAAAAAGTTTTTTTGTCGATTTTTGATTATTATTTCAATGCTTCTATTATCCTGAATCGGTTGCTGCCAAGAAAATCGCCAGGTTTTATCGAAAATCGTCGTTCTGCTCTTGTTTATCCTCTTTGCGTCTACAACCCCTTGCCTATAAATAATTCTGTCACATGGCCGTAAGTGCGCGACCTCTGACATCATTATCCACAGGAATAACACAAAAATGGCTGCCTTCACATCCTTCGCAGTAAGTGTTTTATTTAGGCCGAGATCTGTCCGATCTGATATAAATCATTCTTGACGGAATAGAACTATGACAATATTTATGTATTAATACCAAACAAGCATCGTTTTAGGTCCAGAAAAGTCTTATTTGGCACTTCAAAGATTTCTATCGACGAAAACCTGCTAGGGGTCGTTTCAAAACTTTCAGTGATAGTGCTTATCTACCGTAAAAGCATAAATATTTGGACCCAGAAATACAGTCAGATCAGACTGCTTCTGAAACAAGGTGCACATTGTTGCTAGAAGGAGCAGTTTGATAAGGGTCTTGCCACAAGGAGCAGTCTGATCAGGGTCTACCTTATTTTTAAATTCTATCTCTATCTGAAGGATAAATGCTGCAGTTGATTTAAACATATTTTTTTTTCACTTCTTACAGAATTATTAAAATATTTATACAATATCAACTTGTGATTTCACATCCTTTTGAACAGTATTTCAGTCATATCACACAGCATTCCCATATATCCCATGCAGAGGGTTTTTATCTCCAATTTTGCCATTTTCTGGTGAGCTTTCAGAGTTTTGCTTAATTTTTGCCAAAAATATCACCCAAAATCTGTTCAGTGGGACGGAGAAAAAATAACATGCAAAAATGGGCAGTACAAAAACTGTCATTGAGTTTGGAGAATTAATTTTGGCAAAATTTGGCTATAAATGAGATATTTTACATTGTGCCCCCAAAAATGGTGTTCCCTGTATGATGTGTACATTTGAGGTACAAAAACAAATTGCAATGAACCCCTAGTTTCAATCACAGGTACCTGAAGCCTTCTTTTGATTGAAAACATAAGAATTTGTGAATATATTCCAAATATGAGATGAAAATAAAAATTAAAAAAATAAAAACTGGTAAAGGTTATAATAATATAACCTTTATCATTTTTTTTTGAATTTTCTATTTATTTATCTTTTGTGTGGTGTGTGTGTGGGGGTGGGGGGTGGGGGGAACCTGTATCAAGTTGATAGGAGGTTGATATTGAAAGGTTGTTATTGAAAGGTTATGGGGGAGGTCTGGTGGTGCACGTAACTTCCAGTGCAGGGGCATCCGACTGATTTGGATAATAGTAGGGCAAGGGCCTACTGTGCTTGGCTTGCAGTAGGTACGGGTGGGGATGTTTTGACTTTTTTTTCTCTTGTCTGTTTGTTCTTAAAATTTTTTCTCCCTCTGTCTGGGAGACTGCCCGATATAGACTGAAATACTGTCTCAAAGGGCTGTTAAGCCCAAAACAACAAACTAACTATTAAAAGGTTGTGTGCAAGGGAACCCTGTTTCTAAATGAAAAGATTTCTGTCTCCAGCAAGGATCAAATCCAGAACCACTAGATCAACAGACAGGGGCTTAGCCAAATGAGCTAGCAGATCTCCTACAGAAGTCTGAAATTCTGTTAATGGATCTTGCAGGAGTAGCATTTAAACTGTAGTCCATCAGAAAAGTTTAACCAAGAGCATATTGTAGGGGTTAATGGGTACACATGGGAATCACCTCTGCCAGTCTCATTTTGCATCCCTTCTCAGTTGTGGGTGGGGGTGGGGGTAAAATCACTAAAATTTTAGTGGAATTCCAGTGACCAATTAAGACTAGCTCACTGAAATTCCAGTGACAAAGATGGTTAAAAATGATTGCATGCACTGCATGCATTACGGTATTACCTGACATGCATATTTTTATACACATGCAGAGTCCCAAACATGTATGGACAAATGTATTGTCCCTGAAAATAGTATCAAAATTTCAGTGAAATTCTCTTAAATTACACTGAAATACCAATGATGAAATGGGGAGCAAATTCTTGGGTGGGGAGCAAATTCTATTATTAACTGATGGAGTGGGCAGTAGGAGGTAATGGATTATGGGTGATCTAGAATGTGATTGTTCCATATTTTTGTGGTCCTCATTATAATTGTAACCTCATGTGTAAATGAGGTTGCCTGGATTATGTAGAATTACGCCATATGGTCTCCGAGACGACGGTAGCTAAATTCTGTTGGGAGGGAGATAGTTGGGGTAGAAAAGTCTTTTATCGCCTAGAACTGTAGTCTTTGTTCTAAACATTATCTTGGTTTTTTTGGTTCCGAGATATATTACATAATTTAAGTTTTATGTTCATGGGAATTTGTTAGTGTTCCAATATTTTAGGAAATGGGGATATGACCATAGCTAAATTCTGTTGGAGGGGAGGTAGGTGGGGTAGGAAATTCTTTTGGAGCCTAGAACTGTAGCAATTGTTCTACACCTTATCTTGGTTTAGTTGGTTTTCAAAATATATTACGTGATTTAAGTTTTAAGGGTCTGTATGTTCATGGGTTAGTGTTCCAATATTTTGGAGTATGGAGATTATGAGGCCTGTAGCTGATTTCTTATTGTGAATTGTTGGGAGAGGAGGGCAGTTTCTATTTGGTGTTTCTAGGGAGGAAATGTGTTGAACTTTATAATGGTTCAGTTGGTTTCCATGGAAGTAAGTCTGGGTGTCAGATTAAAGTGGTTGGATACACATTATACATTTTAACCGTTATTGTCAATAGACGAAAATTATTTACATGACTCTACGGGAAGTCCAATTGTGGTCATATAGATGGGATTTGGAGCATTTACTAGGTTGGGCGTTTTGTCACGAGCATTGTACTTGATAGGGGTTTGGTTTGGGTCCAGGGGTTTTGGGAAATGGGGTGGGTAGGTGATTAGCAACAAGGCTCGAATTAGGGAAAAATTTGGGGATTTTTTCCTTTATGGTATTGGAATCTATATCCTGGCAATCGATATTGGTTTTGTCCAGGTATTCGAAGACTGCCTTCTGTATTGTATTTGCGTGTTTCTTTGGGGGAGACAGAAGCAATCTCAGGTCTATTGTGTGATAGCCTAACTTGAATATGGTGGATTCTAGGACTCGCCTAGGTCTGGGCCTCACAGTCAGAGAAGATATGGTCAAGATCTTCTGCGTCATTGCAGTGGGGGCATAGGCCGGACTGGTTGCCTTAGTGATGGCAGCCTAGCCCGCAGTGTCCTTATCTTAGTCGGGAATAGACTACGTTGAAACATCTATTGGGACTATATACGCCACATTGAGTTTTTCCTTTGGTTGGACAAAATGGAAGGTGCAACCCTTGGTCAATTGGGATTGCCATTCTTTGGTTACTGCTTCATTTATTAGGGGATAAACTTCCATTTTTGAGGGTCTAGTATGGTCGTAAGTGCCAGTGGTCATAGCTTCCCTTGCCGCCACATTGGCCATTTCATTGCTGTCAATTCCTACATGGGCAGGGGTCCATTCCATGGAAATGTTAAAATTCACGATGGCAGCTAGATTGAGTAGAGATGAGATTTTGTTTATTTTATCGGGTCTCGTTTTTGATTTACCTGATTGCAGTGCCTGTACAGAGCTAAGGGAGTCAGTGAGGATAACTGAGTTTGGGATCCTACTTTCAAGGATCCCAAATATGGAATGTTCAATGGCTATCAGTTCAGTGGTGAAGACCGATAGGACTGGAACCACTGAGCCAATTGTAACCAAATTTCATATATAGCCTCCAGGGCTTGGGGAACAAAATGTTGTTAAGATAATTGGGTCACATGACCAACTTGGCAGCCATGCCCATATATGGTAAAAACCTTTAAAAAATCTTGTTCTCCAGAACCAATAGGCCAATGGCCTTGAAACTTGGTATGTAGCATTGGGTATGTGTGTAACTTACAGGATTTTTTAAATTATGACCTACGGTTGACCTTCACCTTTTTTACAGCAAGGTCAAATTTGCTTTCTGGTGCTTTAATATGGGAAATGCTAGAACATAATATATCTTGGACTGTTGAAGATTTTGGGCTAAACTCGGTGTATATTATCATCTAAATGAGTACATGAAGATTTATGAGTACAAGAGGTCAAGGTCATTCTTTGACCAGGACTCTCATATTTTGACAATTTCTATCAGCTCCACAAAAGCCATTGTGCATATTGTAACCAAATTTCATAATAGAGCCTCCAGGAGCTGAAAAAATTTGTTCAAACGGTCCATGTCACATGACCAGCACGGCCTCTATGCCCATATATGGTGAAAACATTGAAAAATCGTCTCCAGACCAGATGGTCTTGAAACTTGGTATGTCACAGTGAGTACTTGAGTAATACCAAGACTGTTCAAATGACCTCTGGTTGACCTTGACCATTTTTACTGCATGGTCTAAGACAAGAAATCTAGAAGACAAGTTTTCATAGAAAGTTTTTGAACAATTTGGCCCAAGATTGTTAAAAGGTTGATCTTTGGTTGACTCTGACATTTTTTATTGCAAGGTGAAATTGCTTTCTGGTACTTTTATATGGAAAACATGCTTAAAATAAGAGTTCATGGAAGTTGTAGAAAAGTTTATTGCGGAAGTTAATAGATATAATCAAATAAATGAGTACATGAACATTGTTTAGCAATAGAGGCCAAGGTCAGTTTGAGGCCAGATTATTTTTGTAAAACCCCATTATGAGCCAGGTTATTTTTTCTTGCATATCCAAAGACAGGGATTCCCCCCCCCCCCCCCCCCCCCCCCCAGAATATCAAATGGTCGGTCCCTTACGCCAACAGTCAAATGAAACTGAAAGTAGAAAGAGAAAGCAAAAGTAAGCTACTGTCATCAAAATCCCGGGTGTATTTATATTGGCCAATGAAGTACTGAAAATGTAGGTCAATACTACGGTTATACAGCTAAAGCCGAAAAAATCCGTAGTTGAATCAAACACGGACACCACCATTCTTCCGTAGGGGCGGTGATTTCAAATTCGTTTTTACAAAGTGTAGTCAGATTATTTCATAAGATTGTTAATGTCATTTGTTATGTATATAGAATACATACAGGCAAAATTAATATAATTCAACATCCTTTTGATAGTTTGCATATTGAAATGAAATCAGACTTACTCAAAATCACTTTCGATGTATACCGTAAATGGAATGCGCCATTACAACGCTGTGTTGAGATCACCCCCAAACACCATTGGAGCTGCCCAGCAACTCCGACAAGCCTTTTATAGAATTAAATCCACTTTTAACATTTTCCATTTATCAATAGCGACGCCAGTATTGACTGCCTTTATCCACCGTTGCTTGTGATAGGCGATTCGACGGCGCTATTTTCTGTACTCGTACGGTGTCGTAAGTCGCCGCATGGCGAATGGGTAAACACCATCCCATAATGCAATGCAGAATGACGTCAGCCACGCTGTGCTTAGTGGCGCGAAATCTAAAATAGTGCTAACTGGTGTGCGAAGCACAGTTAGAAAATCCCTCTTAAAACGACTTATCAAATATTCTTCACTTGATACTTTGAAGTGAAACTTAACAATTTCCTTGAAACAAATGCTTATCGACCATTAAGAAAAAAAATCGGCAAAACTGTGATGTATATGACACAACAGGAACCTACCTTTAAAATAGCAAAATTTGAAAATTAGAAAATTACAATGGAACTGGACCAATTTTGTGTCAAAATGGTCCTTGCATGAAAGCTTTTCAATTTTTTGCATTTTGGCATTCTAAGATGGCCGCCATCTGCCGTTACTAAAAATAGCACAAAACATGAAACTGACAATATCTCAGTAACCCCTGAATGGATTTTTATGAAATTTGTGGCAAAATGATTCTTGCCTTGAGGTGTTTCAAAAGTAAATATATAAAGACCAGACAAGGTGGCCTCTGTTACTAAAAGTAGCAAAATGTGAAATTGAGAAAATCTCTGGGATTGGACCAATTTTGTATCAGAATGGGGACCATTCGGATACAAAAGCCAGGTGAGCGATATCAGGCCCATTTGGGCCTCTTGTTATCATCTTGGCAAGACAATTTCAATGAAATTCCTCAGTGTATAACATTTTTGAGGAACAACCCCCAATTTAACTTTAGTTAGTGTGTACGTGAGCTGGAGAAAAACACTTTTCAAGGGGTTGAACATATGAGGTGTTTATTATAGTCAGCATGTAGTAAATTGAGATAGAATAGAATAGATGTTATAAATTGGTATGGATGTTTTTTTTATACTGAACCTAATGCAAGATATGAAGACTAATAATTATTGGCCTTTGTTTCTGGAAATTTCTGGAAATCATGCAGAAATTAATAGTAATGTTCTGAATTGTACAAGGATGCCCAAGGAACACTTCACTTATTCATGGCATGATTTCCTTAACCAGTGAACGGCCAACAAAGGTCAAAATTAATATAGTTTTCTCATCTTATAAAAAGGTTCATGCAAAAAAAAAATTTACTGTATGTTGACTACCAAAACGCTTTTGTAACTATGTTTTGCCCATTAAGTATAATAGTAATCTTAGTATCACTTGTTCACAAAAAAACATCTTTTCACAATGTGATATGGAACAATCTATCTTCATCAGAAAGCTCTGTACATAATCATCTTTCTACATAGCATATAACCTTGACACATTCTTATCTGGATACTGTATACAAGGTAATTTTCGCGGTTTTTCATTTTTCGCAGTATTTCGCGGTCACTTAGAAACAGCGAATATTAAAATCGCGAATAATTTCCAGTTTCTTACAAAGTGTCTCCTGTAGACACAGTGTTCACATATTTTGTTTCTGTTTGCTTCGGTAGTTGCTGGAATTTTTCACTTGAGCCAGTTCTTTTATTAACCTGCGGCGGCCTGCCACAGGTTAATGAACGAACTGACTCAAGTGAAAAAAAAAAAAAGTTTCGCTTTTCACGCATGTTGCTAACCGCAAAAATTAAAAATCGCGAAAATTTTTGTTTATGTTTTTGACCCTTAACCGTGAAAATTTGAACCCGCAAAAATTACGCATATACAGTATTATATAGTCATTCATAAGCATGTATTAAAAATATTTAAAATATTTCGGAAATTATAATACAGATATAATACTCTGAATAATACAAAAGAAAGGTACAAATTGTAGTAGCCCACATTTTGGATTGTATACTGGAACTGATTCGGTAGTCAGTGCTGTGCTTATTTTTGGTCATGCTCTTGAACATTTTATTTTATAAATGGGTAAAATAGGGTATTAATTGCAGTCTGTTGCTGTCAGATGCAAGCCAGTTTTACATTTTTTCTTAAAATTGGTGAGAGATATAATTTTTCAGAGGTCAAACAGTATGAACTGGATCTGAACTGTTTGTTTAGGCCTATTAGTTGCAATACCTTGAAATTATATGGTGCTGTTTCTTTTATTTGAAGGTGTGGATTGGAAGTCGTTGACTATTCCAGCATCATTGCCAATAACTACAGATTATTTGCCAGACCAGATCAGCCTGTGTAATGATTATGTTGTGTCTGACTACAGTCTTCTTCCAGATGATGTGAATAGTGATTATTATACCAAGTAAGATCACACTGTCCAGCCTTATGCTTAGAGGGCTAGTCTTTGGTCAGAACAATACTTGATATTGTTTTATGTCTCACTTTATCAATTGAATTTGTAAAAGGCAGACATATATTAGGATTATTTCATCATCATAGCAATTTTTGAAGACCTTCAACTTGAAGAAAACAGTAAAAAAAAACAAAAAACTTATTTTTCTGTGATTTTCTTGAATGTTTAATTAGGTGTGCTGTAGAAATGAGGAAATCAAGAATTACACTGAAAGGATGTGGTAAAGTGCCTTTTTTATGGGCATGTTATATTTAAAGATTCTGTATCATGCAGTACTGAGATAATAAATAATTTGAAATTTTTTCAGCTATTCAAAAACAAGTCCTCTAAGTATGAGACTGGACATGGTGAAGACAGCAGTTATATTCTCAAACAGATGAAATTGACCCATTCCAACTTGAATTTGCTTTACTATAATGACTAGAGGGTGTAGACCCATGTAAAATTACTGTTGAAGGAGCAGTTTGATTAGGTCTGCAATGTTTGACATTATGCCAGCATGTTTGTGATACAATGCTAAAAAGAAGCATAAGACAAAATTTAGGTTTGTAAAATTAAAAATAGTATATTTCATGTAAGCTATATCGTGTTGAGAAGTCAAAGACTTAAGGATAAATGGTGTAAATCCAGATTAGGTGGCTTATGATGAAGAATTTAAGGCAAATGAGCACTTCTGTAGCCTTGTGACCATATGGTCAGTGGGTGTTAGAGGCCCACTATATCTTGTACATAACCTATTGACAGAGGAAGTCCATCCCTCTCCCTCCACTGCTTTTAGCCTTCCATAATTTAAAATCAATACCCATTCCAGTGTTTCCCCCCAACTGAAAAAGGCGCAGGGTGCTGCTGAAAAAAAAGGGCACTTTTAGCGTGGCGAAAGTCATCTGGAGGGGCAATGTTACTTACGTGGTTCGGCCTACATCTAATAATTAACCTCAAAAGTATGACATTTCAGTGCAGTAACACTACCATTATGTCTTAGTATGTAGTGTAATTTAGCAGTTCTGTTCATAGTGTTAGTGTGACCAGTCCATTGTTGAATTACTCAAACAAAAAAAATAAAAAAATATGAACTGCTAAAAAAAAAACAATCCGGCATTCTCAGACCACAACTAACTCACCACCTTTCCCTCACTCTCCATATACACATCCAAAATTGCACCTCGGATGATGGGTCTGATTTGTTCTAGTGATTTTGATCAAAGCTGATACTTGTTTTCACTCAAAATCTGTCTATCTTAAAACCGAGTTTAATTCTACAGTTAGATGAATATACCTACCATAAGACCTCTCTAGAATAGTTAAATATCAAATAAGGATCGCGTATTGTTGCATATCTGGGCCGGTAAATTTGTAAAATCGCAAATTACTGCAGTGTGACAGCTGAGCTGTTGAGATTGCTAAAGATCGCGGATTTCCCGAGGTACCATTAATAAATATTGACTGATTCTTGTTCCACAGATAGTACACCTGAATTGGCGGGAACTAGATAGAAAAACGCTGGAAACTAATCTTAAAGTGAACGAACCGACATTCATAAACAGAAATTGTCGGCACCTGTGCCGATTTCATGAAAACATGTATGATCTGATCAGCCTGCGCAAATTTAGCATGATCCCTATTTGTGATGACCGTGCATTACGTATCTGACATGTTTACCGGGAAAATAGATGAAATAGATAATGAGCATTGTAGGCCTCGAATTCTGTAGTATAGCGAAACGTGATACGGTGAAAAAATAGTTATCGGTATTGATGCGGCAAGCGGCACCGTTATGCCAATTGAATCCCCACCTGCCACACCCTCAACTAGGCCCATGTCATTATCGGAGCGAGGCATGTGTTTTCAGTTGGGTAAGTAATTTTCCGCTCCAGTTAACACATGACGGTCGGGGTATAGCGAGGTGATAATTGCCACAGATTAATCACCTTGATTGGTGTGTATTGATGAGCATGTGTACAGATTATCGATCGACTTGAGTTGTCAGTTTTTACAGGTATGGGACACAATGGAACCAAGTCGTAATAGCAGCACGGGAAAAGGGACTGGTTACTGATATATTTCGGGAAGGAGGGCCCTTATGACACGTTTTGGCGACAGAAGGGCTGGACCAAAAAGGGGCAGTGGGCGGCGCCCCGCCATTCCCATTTAGGGGAAACACTGCATTCACTGCTGGGTTGAAAGAGAGACTTTTGCAGTCCCTGATTAGCCTGATGGTGATTAGAACCCACAAGCCTCCGTGCGTGTGTGCGTGCGTGCGTGTGTGTGTGTGCGTGTGTGTGTGTGAAGGGTAGCTTGGATTGGGGGATGGGGGTCATAAAAATTTTTGTCACCTATCTGGGGGTGGGGGTGGGCGGTGGGGTGGGGGTTGGAAAGAATAGGTAAATTCTATTGAGACTTGGAGACTTGCCGGGGGAGGGGGGGGAGTCGGAAAAATTTTGGTGAACCATATGAGAATGTAGCCGGACTCCCCCCCCCCCACACACACACACCTGATAAAAATTACTCGTTCCTTAAATTGCATGTTAGAGTTGCTCCTTTTTCATAAATTAAACCAAGGAACATCAAAATGGGTATTGCCTGAGAAAAGAAGGGATTACGCCTGTTTTTCAGGGTAGATCCTAACTATCCAGAACAAGTCTGGGACATGTCTAACAAAAGAATGATAGACTCTCAGTCGATGGATAGAACATTGCTCTGAGCTATAGGCCTACAATCATGAGTGTTATGGCGACAATGCATTTCTGGACTGCACTCAGCGTCAAAAAGAAGATTTAAGGAGAAGAACTATATGAGCATTTTGCTTCCGTTCGTATCCTTATATAAATTTATCACAATATACGTTGAACATATTTTTTTTCGAAAAAAATATGTTTAAACCAAAAAGATCTAAAACTAATCCTTTGTGAGGAAAGTCCGCCGTAGTTGATAATAGTACCATAATAACAGCTAAGCTATGGAAAAGTATGAGCAATGCATAATATAATCAAAAGAGTCATTGCCCTTTGTTTCCAATATCTACGGCTGTTTATATAATATGACAAAGATTGTGAATTAACCAGTTACCGGTATTACGGTATGAATAACTCGGTGTCCTAGTTACCCCACCCACTCTCATACATGAAATACACGACTAAATCATTCTGCTGATTAGCTTCAATTAAGAGTTTATATTACATATATGGTTGGAATACTACTAACTTAAAAATCGTGCGAAAATAATAAACCACACGATTAAAACCAGTATAAAACATGTATGAAAGATATTTTTTTTCTTGTTTCGCTTCATCTATTTCTTTGAAAATCGTTGCGATGGAAACGGGTAGGGTAAAATAATTATTTTTTATTGTGTTTATATAACAACTTATATAAAAGGAAGCTAATAAAAATATGGCCGATGTTTGCAAAACTAAGTCAGCAGTTATAAAAAGATATGTGTTCATTACCATTAACTGCTGTGCAGTTTCAATGTAAAGCATAAGTTATCCCCCTTTTTCTTTCTTAGAAATATTTATATTCCTTCGAATGCAAACTATGTTTATTTTTTTATATCCTTGTTGTTGTATAACCATTTCCTATTATTTTCAACTTATCGACTCTCAAGAATAATGGAACTTTTATCCATACCCCCCCCCCCTATATTTTTTTTAATATTTTTTTCTTCCGTTTTCTTTTAGACTAATATGTAATACTCAGTGAAAACTGACTGCTGCACATGAATTGATCTTGAAATGAAAGGTATATCTAAATTCCATTGAAAGACAAAATACTGCATTTGTGGCACGCCCCTAAAACTTTAATTTTCGATTGAAAAAACTGTTTGATATAGCGTTCCTGAAATCCGACAATTTCAGTGATCTATCAAGAGTTATCGCCCTTCATGCACATGATATAATGCAGACCAGTAACTGTGAAAGAGATTTAGTATTAAAATTACATACAGTATGTGATCTGATACTTATCATTTACATTTAAATTCCTTTCCTTGTTATATAAGGCAAAATGTATCCATACCCCCTAAACTTTGCTAAAAAGCAGGGCAGAAATGCATGAACAAACGAATGGCTGTAACTTTCCTTGTACATGCCGTAACATCTCCATTTTCTAGATTTATATTGTTGACAAGGTGACTAATGAAAAAAACAATATTTGAATAAATTTTGAGAGGGGGCCAAATATGGCCCAAATCATACCTAGTCCTTTCGTTAATTTCTGACAGAGTTATGGCACTTGTCAATGTACAAAAAATTTTTTTGCCTCTAGGTCCTTTACTACTTGGAGTATCATGATGAAACTTCACAAACATGATCGAAGTAACAAAAGCTTTTTATGAGCTCAAAAATTTTATCATCGGGGGTTATCTGCCCCTTCCTGGGACTATATACATGTATAAAATCATGAAAAATTCCATATAAAATCAGTTTGAAGCAATTTTTCTGAAACTTTCAGCAAATGATCAGAGTGATGAAAGCCTCCAGTGATGCTTAAATTTACCCCATTGGAGTTATTTCCCCCTGCCCCCGGGCTATATACATGCATAAATCTGGAAAAATCGTTGTGTGAAAAAGGTTTGCAGTGGCGGGGTATCACGCAGTCGTTTGCGATGCTTTTATTTTGTTTTCAAAATTTCAGTCCTCCAATCTCTGAAGATGAGAAATACTTCAGAAAACAACCACTGAAGACCCAGGAAGTGTTCAAAGAGTTGATCTCACAGCGACTAGCTCAGGTACACACAGTTGGGGGTGGGGGGGGGGACTTTTTATTCATCTAAAGATGAATGGGTACACTTTCAAGGGGTCACTTTGTCAGTTTTATTTTGCCTTCCTTCTATATCGGGATCAACTCTTAATGGAAATTATTTGCTCCCCTAGAAGCAAATTATTTCTTTTTAGAGTAGACCCCTTTGAGGGTTTTTTTTTTTTTTTTTTGCTTAAGGAAGCAAACAGGAAGAAAGTTGTTTCCCTTTGTAAAACTGGCAGAAAACCATGGTGATGTACTCATACACCTTAATTACTCAAAGTATTTGGACATCTTAGCCTATTACTGTAATTATCCTCAAATGTAATTAACTTGAAATGTTTTAAAAAAATGCTAGCTTAGGATTGGTGGCTGAATTGTGCTTTTAAGACTCTTTCAACAGTATTTTAGTCATATCAAGCCAATAAAAGGGTGATAATGAAAAGCTGTGTCCAGTGGAAGCCTGATCATGGTTGAAAATAATTCCACCCCAGGCAGGCTAGCGCTTAATCCGCTGAGCTACCAGATGGCTAAAACCTGTAGAAACTTCTGCAATGTTTTGTCCTTGCAATTTTGTCCTTGGGTTGTTAAGAATTCAGATCTTTGTTCCAAGTTATATTGGTTGAACTGATTGCATAATTTATTCTGTTCCTTTTTGAAGGAGTTATTCTGGCATATCATTTTAAAGCCTTATTCAAGACAAGGTTGGTTTCTACAAGGGATCAGAAGCATGACATGATTCCAAAGAATATTTTCTTTCTTATTAGCTCACCTGGCCCGAAGGGCCATAGTGAGCTATTGTCATACCAATGCGTCCGGCGTGCGTCGTGACGGAATTTGTCCGTCAACACCTAAAAACAAATATTCAAACATCTTCTTCTGTAAAACTACTTGTCCCATGGTTCACAAATTTCACATGGAGCATGACCTGACTCCAGGGTCTCAGAATTGTAAAATTGGGTCAGGTTGAAAATCCAAGATGGCCGCCGTTACTAAAAATAGCAAAAACAACAAAATAAACTTCATCTCCAGAACCACTGGGTATATTTGTCTGAATTTTGGCATGGAACATCAGTGAAACCTTGGTATTCAAAATTGTAAAAATGAAAAAAATCTGTACTGGAGTTTTGTCACAGTGACCTACTTTCTGTTTACGTGTGTAATTTTGCTCAAATGCCAATGTCAAAAAATGACCTATTTAAACAACTTCAAACAACTTCTTCTCTAAAACCACTGAGCCCATGGATCTCAAATTTCACATGGAGCATGACCAGACTGCAGGGTTTCAAAATTGTAAAATTGGGTCAGGTCAAGAATCCAAGATGGCTGCTGTTACTAAAAATAGCAAAAACAACAAAATCAACTTCTTCTCCAGAACCATTCGGTATATTTGGTTGAAAGTTTGCATGGAACATAAGTGGGACCTTGGTATTAAAAATTATAAAAATAAAAAAAATCTATAGCGGAATTAGGTCACAGTGACCTACTTAGCGTTAACAAGGCCGATTTTGCTCAAATGTCAATATCTAAAGAAAATGCAACCAATTCTGACCAGATTTGGTCAGAATTGGTTCTTGAATGGAATTATTTCAATTTTGTGTCAGTTGACTATCCAAGATGGCCACCATGGGGGCCGTTACTAAAAATAGCACAAACATAAAAATGACAATTACTCAAGAACCCTTGAATGGAATTTGACTAATTTTGTGTCAGAATGTTCCTCACATGAAGCTGTTTCGATTAATTGCAATTTGGCGTTCCAAGATGGCCGCCATCTGGTGTTACTAAAAATAGCACAAACATAAAAATGACAATTACTCAAGAACCCTTGAATGGAATTGGACCAATTTTGTGTCAGAATGTTCATACCTGCCAAGTTTCACGATTTGTGCGTGACCCTCACGAATTTGGACACCTCCCACGACCTCACGATCGTATTTTGAAAAATAGCCATAACTCACGCTTCCTTCCCTTGCTCACGATTTCACTTTAAACTGGAGAATGATAAAAAAAATGTATTTGCGCTCTCTCGATCGTCAATAACGTGTTTTCTCTCAACTTCCGCTACATTCGGACAATCTCGGTCACCGTATCTATATTTATCTCCGGGAAAATTCATCACCTGGTCTAAAAATAGGTAAAGGTAAAGGTTTCCAATAGTCTTAAAATAGCGTGGGTAAAAATAACTCCAGTATTTGATAGAGATTAGAGCCGAAAACAACCAAATGTGTACTTCCGTTTTATTGACAACATGAAAACGCTGGAGAAAAATAAAGGTTTTATATAAATCAAAGTACCAAAATGGATGGGAGATCGAGTTTACCTGGGTTACGAAGAGTGAGATGGGCAACAGCGTTGCATTTTGTAAACTTTGTCAAAGGCATTTCAGTGTTTCCCACGCGGGAAAAAACGATGTAAAAAAGCATGGTAACACAGACCTTCACAGTCGGTCATTGAAAACGTCAAAACATTTGCAATCGGTTTCTGATTTTGTTGTTACCTAGACAGTTTTACCTACTGTGGCACAATTCAGTCATGCTATGTGCCAAGTAGTCCATGTCTCACCATAAATATCAGACGTGCTTTTATCTTTTATCTATACTAATCCCTCTATTTCACTTGTATACTTGTTCTTAACTGTTCACCTCTTTTATCTCAACTAACCCCCTTTTGCACTTGTATACCAAACCCCGTCTGATGTCCTCCTCGGAGGTTAAGACGTAATGGAAGAAAGAAAGAAAGAAAGACAGATCAAAATGTTATCAGAGCTGAAACTCTCTAAAGCAACTTCATTGCAGAACCTAACTTGCCGTTTTTGATAGCAGATCTTTTTAACAACCTCAATGTATAAAATCTTAGTAAAATAATAACTGTAAATAAGAATACTTGATGTTTATCTTCATTTAAGAACTACCTACTGATACTACTCCAACCCCACTGCCATCCCCAATCTCTAGTTTCGCATAAAGAGAAAAAAAAATGACACAAAAAATCTCACTCTTTTCCATTGTCAATGGGTTTCGCAGCGATCGAACTAACGTGGAAAAGGGGGCTAAATCGAGGCTTCGCGCGCAGTCTCACTCTTTTGTTAATCGAAAACTTGGCAGGTATGAATGTTCCTTGCATGAAGTTGTTTTGATTAATTGCAATTTGGCATCCAAGATGGCAGCCATCTGCCGTTACTAAAAATAGCACAAAACATTAAAATGACAATATCTCAGTAACCCCTGAATGGATTTTGACGAAATTTGTGTCAAAATGATTCTTGCATTGAGATGTTTCAAAAATATCTAACTGTAGACCATTTATATTGGCCTCTGTTACTAAAAATAGAAACATGTGAAAATTAGAAAATCTCAATGGAGTTGGATTAATTTTGTGTCAGAATGGTCCTTTCATTAAGCTTTTTCGATTTTTTGCATTTTGGCATTCCAAGATGGCCCCCATTTGCCGTTACTAAAAATAGCACAAAACATAAAAATGACAATATCTCAGTAACCGCTGAATGGATTTTGACGAAATTTGTGTCAAAATGATTCTTGCATTGAGATGTTTCAAAAATATCTAACTGTAAGACCAGTCATATTGGCCTCTGTTACTAAAAATAGAAAAATGTGAAAATCAGAAAATCTCAATGGAATTGGACCAAATTTGTGTCAAAATGGTCCTTGCATGAAGGCTTTTCGAATTTTTGCATTTTAGCAATCCAAGATGGCCGCCATCTGCCATTACTAAAAATAGCACAAAACATGAAACTGGCAATATCTCAGTAACCCCTGAATGGATTTTGATGAAATTTGTGGCAAAATGATTGTTGCATTGAGATGTTTCAAAAGTAAATATATAAAGACCAGGCAAGTTGGCCTCTGTTACTAAAAGTAGCAAAATGTGAAAATGAGAAATTCTCAGTGGAATTTGACCAATTTTGTATCAGAATGGTTCCATTGCACAATAGCCAGGTGAGCGATATCAGGCCCATTTGGGCCTCTTGTGTAATCCAACATGCAAGGATAAGTCTGTTTGGTTTTGTGATATTGAATTTTGCTGATTGCCTTACATCTGATCGGCATCATGAGAAAATGTATCTAATAGCCTGTGCCAATAGGAAAGATTCAGATCAGTCTGTGGCTCTAAAAAGTCTGATCAGAGTCGTCTTTTTATATATACCATCTATGAGCCCTAACAAATCTTAAAATGGAAAAAAAAGACTCTGGTCAGTTTTCAGAGCTATTGAGGCTGATTTGAGTGTAAAATGTATGCACATGGCTTAAGACGCTAGTTGTGTGTTTTATCATTTGTATCAATTTGCAAAGCCACATGGACTGCTCTATAAACTCTAGTCCTTGTTGAACATATTCAGCAGGCTTGCCAGGCCAGGACCAAGGTTAAACTGTATGAATAAAAGGGTTAAGGTTTCCCATAGCCTTGTGGTCATAAGGGCATTGAGCTTTAGAGGCCCACTGTATCTTGAGCAAAACATACGAAAGGCAGAGCCCATCCTTCTCCTTTCCCAAGCTTGTCCTTCCTTGATTCAAAACAAGTACCCATTTACATCTGGGCTGACAGAGTTTTGCAGTAGCCAGATGGCCAAGCTCAGTTTGAACTCCAGACCTTCCCACGACCTTTTGCACCATAATTGAGTCACTCTAACCACTCGACCAGGGTGCCTCTCTGTTCAGCTGCATGAAAATGCAGGCTGAATCTGGCCCCGAGGTTACAAAACTTTTTTCATGCTCAACTCAGCTGAGCATGAAATTTTCTCTGCTGATAAATATGAAAATGCCAACTAATGTTGGCATTTTCATATTCATAAGTAGAGAAAATTTCATACTCAGCTAAATTGAGCAGGAAAACAACTGTATTTATCAGTAATTTGCTATTTATTAGCAGATGAAATTTCATGCTCAGCTGAGTTGAGCATGAAAAAAGTTTTATAACCTCGGGGCCAGGTCTTTGCTTTTCATATGAATGGTGAAGCACATTTGTATGATGTGGTATGGTCCTATTGTCATAATTTACTTCTTTTTTAACAGGGTTTTCAGTTGATTATCTTGCCTACTCGCCAACAGCCGTCATATGTCCTAGGGGGCAGCACTAGTCAGAGGTCAGTCCTCAGTTCAAGCCCTCAGGTGCCCCATATGATGGGGTTGATAAGAGCTAGACCCAGAGAGGAGCAGTCTGTAAGTGGATTTCTTCATGACAGTCATTAATGAACAAATCTTTGTTTTGTTTAAGATGAATGTTGAATGGAAATTGGATTGTACATTTCTCAAGTAATACACATTTTCTTCCTAGAATTATGATGTCGCTGAATTTTAATGACATCACCAAAAATCAGGAGAAGAACTAAATAGCATTTATGCTTTCGTTCTGATCCAATTGTTTGTATCATGTTTATATTGTAATCATGTACAGTTTATGATACAATTAATATGTTTAACTCTTTCGGCGCCAATTTTTTCAGACGACAAATTTTCGTCTGCTCAAATCATCAGACGACAGATTTGTAATTGGAAATTCTAACAATCTAAAGACATTTTTCATAAAATCAGGCTTTTTAAGTTCATATTTGAATGGCAAACAGTGAAGATCCTGATCAGACGGCTCTTTTAAGAGCCGGCTGATCTGGATATACGCTGTTTGCAAAGTCGCATTTTTGCCACTTTGGCGCCGAAAGAGTTAAACTAAAAATGGTTATGAAACATTGCTAGCAACTTGATGCACATGATGTGAGAGGCTTATCTTCATTTGATTTTTGTCCTCTGGACGATAAGATAGTTGACAAACTGTGTTTCCCCTGTATTATCAAGGTGCAGGCTCTATCATGAGCGAGTCCACTTAGGATAGAGACATCTTGCCCTTGGGGTTGGAAATTCAACCAGGTACTCAGCAAGCTTCATCCCTAGTAGTAATCCCTACCTCTTGAGTGGATTGCCGCATCCTTCATGGACACTCACGATGGAACTGTATGGCTATCACTTAGGGGATAACTGTCTTGAAAATTGTTATTTGGGGAGGTAAATCATCGGTTTTATGGTCGCAAATTGCGTTTTACGGTACGGCTCCGCTGGCGCGGAGCCGTAAAACGCAATTTGCGACCATAAAACCGATGGGAGGTGCGGAGCCGTAAAACGCAATTTGCGACCATAAAACCGATGATTTACCTCCCCAAATAACAATTTTCAATACAGTTATCCCCATTCTAATGCACTTTTTCACATGTTCACCTTTCAAAGTGTTCTTCTTTGCACCCATTGCAAGCGCTACCAGCAGCGTAAAACCAAACGTCAGCCAATGAGAAGCGTCGTTTTATAATGACGTCGGGTTTGCGACAGTATATCGTAGAATATACTGTCGCAAATTTTTGGCGTTATCCAATCAGACGTCGCGTTACATACGTAAGTGCATTAGAATTTCAATCAAATGATCTTTTCTCATTGCAGGAAGAGGTATATTTAAGTATAGGAAGAATATTCCACAAGTTAACATTGACTGGACCAACAATTACTGTAACAAGATACAGACCTAGGTAAGAAGTATGTTTCTATATAACAGAATATTTTCACGTACAACCTTTTTAGATGGGAAACCTGTTTGGGGACATATTCAAACAGTGCTGACCCAGTGCAGATGCCACAAAATGTAGCATCTGTTCAGAGTCTGCGCTGTGTGCGTCCAGCAATTTCTATGCAAAATACAATAACAATGAAAGCACCCACCAGAATCCCCTAAAACTAGAAATGGACTCATCCAAATGATAAGGATAGACAAGTCCACTGGTCAGTAAAGGGTTAAATGAATTTGTTAAAAATAACTGTGTTGCCTACCAATATTATCATAACAAAGCAGTTTGATTGATCATCAGGACATTTGAATGATTCTTGCCAGTCAAAACAGTCACACAAAAAAATCAGTCTCAAGTTGAATGAATGCTCAGCATAATCACTCTCTAAAGCAGTATCAATGTCTAACATATGTCAAAGATATATTAGTTGGCAAAGAATCTTTCTGTCACAATTTATAAAACAAAATTCTTTTCCACAGTATGTTAGTACTTTATGGCCAAGTGGTTTACTTTCCTATTTTGATGCATGAGATCCCAAGTAAAGATCAAATTCAAGGTAGCAAGCTCATTACTGAACAGAGATAATTATAATAGCATCATTGGAAGCTCTGTCTAAAATGAATTATGTCCCCCCACCAAAGGTGAGGGGGGACATATTGTTTTCAGTGCGGATCCCGGGCGTCAGCGTCAGCGTGACAGATTTCTTGCATGCGTGATATCTCTTGAATCAGTGGATGGAATTTCAATAAACTTGCATGGATACATCATTGAGACAAGTTTAAGAGCTGGTTAGATTTTGGTGACCTTGACCTCATTTTCAAGGTCACTGGAGGACTTAAATGATAATTTCTTGTAACCAGTATATCTCCTGGACCAATGGATGGAATTTCACCAAACTGGCATGGATACATCATTTGGACAAGTTTAAGAGGTGATAAGGTTTTGGTGACCTTGATTTCATTTTCAAGGTCACTGGAGGACTAAGATGACAATATCTTGTACCCACTATATCTCCTGAACCAATGAATGAAATTTCTCTGAACTGGCATGGATACATTATTGGGACATCATTGGGACAAGTTTAAGAGGTGATTAGGTTTTGGTGACCTTGACCTCATTTTCAAGGTCACTGGAGGACTTAGATGACAATATCTTGTATCCACTATATCTCCTGAACCAATGAATGAAATTTCTCTGAACTTGCATGGATACATAATTGGGACAAGTTTAAGAGCTGATTAGAATTTGGTGACCTTGACCTCATTTTCAAGGTCACTGGAGGACTTAGAGGACAATTTCTTGTACCCACTATATCTCCTAAACCAATGAATGGAATTTCTCCGAACTTGCATGGATACATTATTGGGACAAGTTTAAGAGCTGATTAGGTTTTGGTGACCTTGACCTCATTTTTCAAGGTCACTGGAGGACTTACATGACATTTTCTTGTACCCACTATATCTCCTGAACCAATGGATGGAATTTCACCAAACTTGCATGGATACATCATTGGGACAAGTTTAAGGGGTGATTAGATTTTGGTGACCTTGACCTCATTTTCAAGGTCATAGTCATCTATGTAGGATATCCTTAGAATCAGTGGATGGATTTTCTCCAAAGTTGACTAGATATTTTACTTCTTCGGGCTTTTTATTCATTAGAGGGGATGGGAAATGTGCTGGTGGGGGGGACATCAGTTTTTCTCTGAAAAACATTTCTAGTTTATTTTGAATCTATTTTTCAGACATCCCAATCCTCAGATGTATTACAGTTACAAGTATCGGTTCCAGGCTCCTGACTCGTACAACTATGATGTGTCCTGGAGTGAGTTCTGTAATGAGAAGCTGGAGAACTACAACTGGAACTACCTAGATCAGTACATCTGTACCAGAGGAGAGGGGGATTATGGGCTAATGGATGTAGGCAGATTTGTTGTTTTATGGAATAGCATGACATCATAAATTGGCAGTGCTAAAAATACAATCAGAGCTCCTGAAATGGAGGTTTTTGTCTCATTTTCAACTAGTGGAAACAAAGTGAGACATAGATACTGCTTTTCCTGCAGCTTCAAGTTTTCTATTTTAACTTTACAGGTAGTATAGGAGCCTCCTTTGACAATTTGGAGACAGGCTTAACATAGCTTTTCTTTGAGTTTTTGTGTGTTTGTGATAAATCTGAGATTATTTTCGTTCAGTCTTCTTGAAAACTAAAATGTTTTACCCTCTCAGAAACTGCTAACAGTTAGATCTGGATCCACACTGTTTGCTCAGCTCAGATAGCATGTCTGAATACTGAGCATTGTAAATTGTATAAACATTTGTGATCTATTTATGTTTGCAAGTTTTACACTCAGAATATTTGCACAAACTTAAATCGCAGTGAATACACACATTTTACAAAGGATAAAAAGCAGAAAACAATAAATGCCCGAACAATTATTCATGCAAATTTGCCTAAAATTTGCTTAACTCTGAATTTTTGTATTCAATTTAACACAGTAGTTATGGCAAATATTGTATGATTTCTTTTTCAGTCACTGAAGTTTTGGCGGAGTAGATTTTTCCTGCTGCCCTGTAACAATGTTGCAACTAAGAAAATCATTGAAGGAAGCCCAAGGTGAGACAACTCTTCTAAATGAAGCGCTTTTGAGTAGAAAAACTTTTGAAATTGTAAACAATCAATATATCATATGACTTTATCTGCATGAAAACAAAATTTCAGGGATATTTGATGGTAAACAAATTATTCTATACAGTTACCTAATACCATGATTACCCTAAATATTGAAATACCTAAACTAGTTATTGTTGTCCGAAAATGTTAGCATGTTTGTTTTACTGCTTGTCAATGGGTTAGAAAAATTGTAGTCAGAATGGCAAACAAATTGGACCCTGATCAAACTATGCCATTGGTGAAATTTCTTTGGATTGGGGTGTTGACCATTTTATTATATCTTCACAAAGTCCAAATGCAGTTTCCGCTTGTCATGTTTTCCTAGATGTGATGCCAGGTGTTTTTCCAGATGTAGTAACTTGTATTTTCCAAGATGTGATATCTTTTATTTCCCAGATGTGATATTTATGAAGAGAAATCCAGAGAAGATCTCAAGCAGCTAATCTCAGGCTTTACAAGATATATTGAGATTCTTAATAAAATGAGGCGGCCTCAGACCACACGGCAGCAGAAGGCTAAGGTGAGTATGTCTGTTGTTAATAAGCATCACCATTGCTACCCTCAGTATAGGATATAATCACCAATTTCTGCAGTTTTCCTAACATGTGGACAAGTTCATTGTAACCTCTGCTGATGTGTTACCATAAAAACTCTAAATATTGGGACAGATAGGTATGAGCAAACAGTGCATACCCAGATCAGACTGCTCCAAAAAGGAGCAGTCTGATCAGGTTCCACACTGTTTGCCGTTCCCAATGCAGCTTTTGGAAGCATTACTGCATTGTTAAACCAAATTGTTCCATATTTAGGACAGTTATGGTAATTATTTTAGGTGTCCCAATGTTTAGAGTTGTTACGGAACACATTGCAGGCATAATGGCAACATGGTGCAGACCCATGCCCAGAGGTTGTAAAACTTGAGTACTTCTCAAACTCAATATAAAGCACACTGATTGGCTGCTTTCAAGCACATGCACGGAAGATTGTACTCATGTTTTATATCCTCACACCCTTGTATGGTTTCCTTAGGTATGTCTGTCCCAATTTTTAGGGTGATTACACTCTTTGGCACAGACAACAATTTCCAGTAAAGAATATAAGAAAAGCACAATGTCATGTGCATTTTTGCTACAATGGAGTGGATTTGATGAGGAAATTGGCTGAAATTGCATATGTAAGTAGGTATTTTAATGAAAACCAGCTTGAGGACATAATAAAAAAAAACAGGGATGTCCAAGATGAAACTGTCATCACGATCATAATCAATGATGAAACTGTAGTGAGAACCTTGCAGTGATACCTCACGATAAAATACTTCATGCTGATAGCAATGGGTCCTTCAAAATCATATGAAGTAGGCGCCACCTAAATTGCAGCCATCCTACATTATGACTCCAAGGAATAGTGTGGTTGGGTTAACTGACCATCCGGACATGACCATAGTTGTTTGCCGTGGACGTAAAACAATAACACAACAACAACTGTTTGTGAAGTCTAATCAAGGCCTTTACTTTTTTTCTGCATTTACCTTGAAGGTCCAGAAAATATATGAGTGACGATGCAACAAAACCAACAAAGTGGCATGTGCTCCCAGTAAAGACTCAGATCAGCCTGAGCAAAGTCTTCGCTGTGCACTTAAAGTGTAGCTAA
Organism: Ctena decussata; assembly: GCA_963989385.1. Lineage (NCBI taxonomy): Eukaryota > Metazoa > Mollusca > Bivalvia > Lucinida > Lucinidae > Ctena > Ctena decussata. The sequence continues at coordinate 3,692,657 of OZ022508.1, forward strand.
GGGTCTAAGCTAACTTCATGCGGACAGCAAAGACCGATCAGACTGGGCAGATACCAAGGCTGATCTGAGTTTTCACTTGGCGCACATGCCATTTTGTTGTTTTTGTTGTGTCACAGCTCATATAGTAAACAGTGAGGGCTTTGTTCAGACTTTGTAGATACTCATGCTAACCGTATTTCTTTCTTCGGTTATAAAATGGGTTTTTTCCCTTCTAAACAATACCAAAAGACTAGATACATCTCATAAGGCAGATATAGATTTTTTGGATTGTTTAAGAAGAGAAAATCTGTCTTATAGCAGAATTTCGTAAGACTGATTTATATATCTTGGGTCATTCTCGAAAGAAAAAAATGCTGTTATATAGCTGAATGCGGTGCTAATATAGAGAATACCATGTTAGTGTCTTTTGATATCAAGTTTATCTGGTGAGACCAGAAACAGCGTAGGAATGGCGAGGCTTGCCGAGCCAGTCCCACGTGTTTCTGGTCGAGCCTGATAACAGTGTAGGAATGGTGAGGCTTGCCGAGCCAGTCCGACGTGTTTCTGGTCGAGCCTGATAAACTAGATATCAATAGACACTCACAGGGTTTTCTATATATCATACATCACTAGAAGATTTTACGACATAAAGAGAGTCAAACAAATGGAAGGCAAACACACTTTTATTTGAACTTACTGAGGTTGCGAATGCGTTATGACGTAAGCCGATGACGTCATTTAACCAATCGAGCATTGTTATCGAGGCCAGCGTGAGTATGTAGCCAATCGTCTTCGGAGTTCGGCATTGCCTGATAACATTCACGCAAGCGCAGTTCTATAGTGACATGACTCATGATATCACATCATGTTATCATACCCCTGTTATGGGGTGACGCTTGCCACATATGCATGATATATTGTATATTGCAGTCAGTAGAAGGTGAGACAGGCCAGGAAGAGGATACCTTGAACATTGCCTCACCAACACAGAGTATAGTGGATGCCATGTTGGATGCTCAGTGAGTATAGTCTGGGTCCGTGGTTATAAAACTTGAGTATAATCTCAAATTCAAAAAAAAAGCACACTGATTGGCTGCTTCCGAGCATGTGCTCGGAAGCAGCCAATCAGTGTGCTTTATTTTGAGTTTGAGAATGTACTCAAGTTTTATAACCTCTGGGCCTGGACTGTCTGATGGATGTGCATACATGTATGTGGGGGTTGATAGATGGATGAATGGATGACTTGCGATGTTACATCCTTTTGAACAGTATTTCGGTCATATCAGGATGATGAGTGATAATTAAAGGCTGCATGCAATGGAACCCCATTTGAGGTTGAAAAGATTACCACCAAGTTGGAATTGGGCACAAGTCCCCTAGATCAGCAGGCCAGCGCTTAATCCTCTGAGCTAGGGGGGACTGCTTTTAAGGAAAGAATTGCTTCTCTTAGAGCCAATTTATTCATTTAAGAGTAGACCCCCTTTTTGGAACAGTTTTGTTATCCAAGGAAGCAGACAGAAAGTCATAAAACTTTACCCATTCATGTGGGATACCCCTTTAGGGGTATCTGGGCAAACAGTTTGGATCCAGATCAGGCCCCACAAACATGGGGCCTGATCTGAGATCCAAACTGTTTGCTGCATAGACATCATTTCTACAAGAGCTAGTGAGACCAATATTGTCAAAATATTCTTGATTTTTTATGCAGATGACAATTTCAGCAGACGACAAAAAATACCCAGAATGCAATGGGTTGAAATGGTAGAAAAACATTGAGGTATACCCATACACCGTAAGGTCACTTTTCACACAAAATTAATTGGATATTTTCACTTCTCAGAGTCATCTTTGTTAGACTGTCTTCAAAAGTTCTATGTTTAGCAGATATGAATGCCTGATTAGACAATGCACATATATTCAGGGATGCCATGGTCAGGGGAAAACACCTGGAAATGATTTTTTTTCTAGTTCAGGGAAAATGTAGAGAATTTCTTGATTGATCAGGAGATTCAGAAGCCAGGGAATGTAAAATAATGGCTACAGTAGTCTTAGAAAACATGCTCATTGTGCCCAAGGGCATTAAAGGAGACAATCTGTGCACTGAAATATTTATCTCCCTCCATATTAGGGACTTCTTTGAAAAGAAGGAATTTCTTCCTCGGGGAGGGTAGGGAGCATTTTTTTTCTTTTAAAGTAACCTCCAGTTTTTAGGTGATATTACTACAAGTGAGATTTACTACAAGTAAAGAATAAAATCAACTTTTTGATCCGTAAAAGGAATGGAAAATTGGGAGAAAAATGAAGGAAACCCTGGGAAGTTTGAAATGGAGGATGAGTGGCAACCCTGTTTGTCAGTTTTCTGCATACTTTGCCTACTTTAGTTTTCGTAGTCTCAAAGTACAATATTTATCCCCAGGTCAGGAATTCCGATACTGCCAAAGCAGCATGGTTTACCTCAGCAGAGTTTTATCTCAGCAGAATGTGTGGATTGGTGTGTAAGCCATGTTAAAGGTGTAAATACAGCCAGGACAGCTGTTAGCATATTACAGGTGAGTATCTCCTCATTTTGCTCAGACCTATCTGTCTTTCTATGGTATCACAGGGTAGGAACAGAAATGTATAGCCTTCCTTTTACTTTGGATTTGTAAAACAAGAAATAGAGGATCTTACATGAGTGCTCATGTATTATTGAATTTATTAAACGAGTTGGGGGAAAAAGATAAGATGCGAGGCTTTGCCGAGCATCTTATCGGTTTTCCCCAACGAGTTTACTAAATTCAAAAATACAGGAGCACGAATGCAAGATTCTATTTATCATATGACACTAAAATCGCATTTTATTAGCAAAATTTGCACTAAAACATCATGATTTCGCCATTAAAAAACGTGACGTTTTTATGGACGTCAACATATAACGTTACAACGTAATTTGCATATTTAATCCACTAGTGGATTATCGTTTTTAATGCATGGCTTTATTACACTCTCAGGTGCGACATCATATGATAAAAAGGTAATAGTTGGGAAGAACAAATAAAGTACATGTCTGGTTGTCAAGTAGCTTCAGGATGAAATATAGTACAAGATGCATTGTTTGTTTTGTAATAATTCATTGCAACATCAGAAATATTTGCCAATATTATACATTCATGTCTGTTGGGACAGCAGCACTGAGCAGCATTTTCAAAAATCTTTGTAATGAAAACCACAAGTGATCCCAATTGGCTGTACAAAAATCCCAACTGAAATAAAGACCATATAATTCCACTCCTAGACTGTGAGTTTTGCCAGAGCTGAGACTGAGGATTGGTGTGTAGAACATTATGCAGTTATTGACTATTGAGGCATAAGACATGATATGATGTCAGCCAAAGAATACCAGAATACCAGTATTTACCAACAAGATGAAAAATGAAAATGTCTTCTTATTTGTCTGTTTTTGAGTTATGCTCATTGCCACTATTGTTGTTCTTTTCTACTTTGACTCACATATCTAAACAAGATCTGAGCCACGACATGAGAAAACCAACAATGTGGTTGTGTGCATAGCGCAGACTCAAATCAGCTTGAGCATCTGCTCAGTCTGTTTAGAGTCTTCACTGTGTGATTAAAGGGTAGCTAAGAGTTAAAGCTTGCACCAAGCGGACAAGTGAAGACTCTGATCAGACTGGGCTGATCTGAGTCTTTGCTGGGGGCACATGCTACTTTGTTAGTTTTGTCCTGTTGCAGCTCATATGTCAGCCAAAGAATACCAATGTTTACCAACATGATGAAAAATAAAATGTCTTGTAGTTTGTCTGTTCATTAGTCATGCTTATCGCCTGTACTGTTGTTCTTTTCTACTTTGACTCACATATCTAATTATCTAAACAAGCACTTACCAATTTCTTTCCAGAGAGTTCTAGATGATGGTCATATTTGCCATGCCTCAGGTAGCCACAAACACAAGTTTATTTATGGCTTCTATATCTACTGTTTTGTGCCTAAAGAGAAAGGCAAGCCAGGTAAGTTGGCTTTATGATGTTTTAATATGTGCAGTGCTGCTTCTTTACAACACAGGCATTGGCATCCACACATTTGCAGTGTTTAAATTGAATAACATTTTTTTAGACTTTATTATGCATAGTTATTTAGGGGAACCAAACATACATGTATACTTGAATAGTTTTATAATGAGACTAATATATGAGCCGTCACATGACAAAGCCAACAAGGTGGCATGAGCATCCGTCGAAGACTCTGATCCTCAGAAGGGTCTAAGCTACCTCCATGCTGACAGTGAAGATTCAGATCAGAGTGGTTGAATGCCCAGGCTGATCTGAGTCTTCACTAGGGGCTCATGTCACTTTGTTGGTTTTTAGCTCACCTGAGCCAGCGGCTCCGGGGGAGCTTATAGGATGGTAAGGCTCCGTCGTCCGTCGTCCGTCCGTCCGTCGTCCGTCCACACTTTCAAACGACTTCTCCTCTGAAACCGCTTGGCCGATTGTAACCAAATTTCATATAGAGCCTCCTGGGACCTTAGGAACGAAAAGTTGTTCAAACAGTCTTGGTCACATGACCAACATGGCCGCCATGCCCATATATGGTAAAAACCTAAAAAAATCTTCTCCTCCAGAACCAATAGGTCGATGGCCTTGAAACTTGGTATGTAGCATCGGGTACACGAGTACTACCAAGATTGTTCAAATTATGACCTTGGGTTGACCTTGACCTTTTTTACGGTAAGGTCAAATTTGCTTCCTTATGCTTATATATGGCAAAATGCTGCAACATAAGGTATCTTGGAAACTGTTGAAGATTTTGGCCTAAAAATTGGTACATACAGTCATCTTAATGAGTACATGAAGATTTATGAGTACAAGAGGTCAAGGTCATTCTTTGACCTTTGACCCAGAACTCTCATATTTTGACAATATCAAACAATCTCCTCAAAAACAACTAAGCCAATTGTAACCAAATTTCATATAGATCCTCCAGGGGTTGAGGGAATGAAAATTTGTTCATACGGTCCAGGTCACATGACCAACATGGCCACCACGCCCATATATGGTAAAAAACCTTTAAAAATCTTCTTCTCCAGAACCAGTAGACCGATGGCCTTGAAACTTGCTATGTAGCATTGGGTACTCAAGTACTATCAAGATTGTTCAGACTATGACCCTGGGTTGACCTTGACCTTTTTTACGGCAAGGTCAAATATCGGAAAATGCTAGAACATGAGATTTCATGGTAAGTTTTGAAGATTTTGGTATAAAAATTGGTATATACAATCATCTTAATGAGTACATGAAGATTTATGAGTACAAGAGGTCAAGGTCATTCTTTGACCTTTGACCCAGAAATCTCAAATTTTGACAATTTCAAACAATCTGCTCTAAAACCACTGGGCCAATTGAAACCAAATTTCATATAGAGCCTCGAGGGGTTGAGGGAATGAAAAAATTTTCTAACGGTCCTGGACACATAACCAACATGGCTGCCACCCCCATATATGGTAAATACCTTTAAAAATCTTCTCCAGAACCAATTGACCGATGGCCTTGAGACTTTGTATGTAGCATTGGGTACTTGAGTACTATCAAGATTGTTCAAATTATGACCTTGTGTTGACCTTGACCTTTTACAGCAAGGTCAAATATCGGAAAATGGTAGAAGATAAGATTTCATGGAAAGTTTTGAAGATTTTGGCCTAAGAAATTGGTGTATACAGTTGTCTTAATGAGTTCATGAAGAATTATGAGTACAAGGGGTCAAGGTCATTTTTAACCTTTGATCCAGATCGCTCATTTTGACATTTTCAACCATTTCCTCAAAAGCAAATGGGCCAATTGTGAACACATTTCATATAGAGCCTCCAGGGGTTGATTGAATGAAAATTTTTTCAAACGGTCCAGGTCACATGACCAAATTGGCCGCCATTACCACTTATGGTATAAATCTTTAATATTTTTCTTCTGCAGAACCAATACACCTATGGCCTTGAAACATGGTAAATAGCATGGAGTACTAGAGTACCAGCAAGACTGTTCAAATGGTGACCTTGGGTTTACCTTGACCTTTTTTGCGGCATGGTCAAATATGGGAAAATGCTAGAACATAAGATTTTATGGAAAGTTTTGAAGATTTTGGCCTAAAAATGGTTTATAAGGTTGTCTTAAAGAGTACATGAAGATTTATGAGTACAAGTGGTCATGGTCATTCTTTGACTTTTGACCCAAAACTCATATTTTGACAATTTCAGACATGATAAGTAAAAGCCACCTTGCCAATTGTTCAGGTGAGCGATTCAGGGCCTCATGGCCCTCTTGTTTCATGTAGCGGCTCATATTATCATTAAAGAAAACTTATCTTAATACTTGTATAAAGTGTAAAGGTTTCTCACGGCTTTGTAATGGGACTATAATTAAAAGATATAAAGGAGACTAGTGAATAAACTTCTAGTCAACTACCTAGATGGGAATGCAATGATCAGGAAACAACATAATCAATTTCCACACTCTTCCCCGAATGCCAAATGGGAAAGGAACGCAAGAAAGACAGCACACAAAGCAAAACAAGACAAGCAAAAAGCCAAGAGGTCAGTTCTTTCCCAGCAGATGTCCTGTTTGAAATTCAAATGAGCCGCAACACGACAAAACCAACAATGTGGTTGTGCGCCCAGCACAGACTCAGATCAACCTTGGCATCCGCCGAGTTTGACCAGACTCTTCGTTAAGTGCTCAAAGGGTAGCTAAGGGTCTAAGCTACCTCCATGCGGACAGGGAAGACTCTGATCAGACTGGGCGGATGCCCAGGCTGATCTGAGTCTTCCCTGTCCGCATAACCACATTGTTGGTCTTCTCGTGTCGCGGCTCAAATTGTATAAACATTTGTAAGGTTGTCTATAAATTTTGAATTTCAGAGCCACCATCTTATAACCCTCTGTTTCAAAATGACTGGTGTGAAGTGGCTGTTCTCCCTATGAAGGAGGGATATGAGAATGAAGAGCTAGTTTCTTTTAACCTTGATCACAGTCCGAAATACCAGAATGGTGTTTTCTTATCAGAGTCACTAGAAGATTGGAAACAGTTGACTGGTTTAGACAAGAGTGGACAAACATGGGCACAACAGTCAGGTAACCAGTCTGCAACTGTATATATAGTAACTTAGCATCTTGTGTCTTGTATGTTAAATAATTACATGTAATTATTTTGGCTGTAAGATACATATTTCAGAATCTCACTGAAAAAAAGAAGCGCTTCTTTGAATTTACGAATGATTTATGATTTTGTGGCTGTTTCAGCAGTCATATTTATTGCTGCTGAGGATGTACGCACTATCCCTGAGGCAGAGAAGAATCTCGCTGTGGACTGTACTCAAACCCGTAACTTCTTGATAACAAATTCAAAATAGTAACCCACTTGCCAACATGCAAATGACAAAATCTGAAATCAAAAACTGATATTAAATGGGCTTTAGAATACATATCAGTGGCATACAAGGTCTATGGAAACAAAAATAATTAAAATGTGGAATTTTTCATAAGGCTTATATTTACCATCTGGCACTAATGAACCTACATTATTTGAGCAGTAATAGATATGTTAACTATTTGTTCATCATATTCTAATGGCTTCATTGTCTTTTCTAAATATTTTCATTAGCAAGGACTCATGAGCATTGATGAAATAAAACTTGTGAAAACTTTCTTGTTTTGCAGTATATAGTTTCAATTCCTATTCCAAGTATTAGTAATCATTCTATTTCTCTTTTCAACCCTCAGTTTCCTTTTATGTAATAGTAGAATGAGTAACAGATTACACTGGCTGGGCATCTAAATCTGGGGCCGTATTCATAAAACGACTTAAGTCGTTGCTATGCTGTTGCTAAGGGTAAATTTATATGTTGGAGATTCCCTACAACAATGAAATTTGCTCTGGAGGAACAGTCTTACAAAGACTGTTCCTCCTGAGCAAATTTCATGGCTGTAGGGAATCTCCTTTATCGAAATTCAGCCTTAGCAACATCATAGCAACGGCTTAAGCTGTTTTATGAATACGGCCCCAGGGTTTCTATGGAGACAGAATTGTTTTCAGAACATTTTCATTACAGTTTCTATCTGCCAAACTAGCCTTCTTGTTTGGCAGAGTCTGTCAGCTAAGGTGAACTTTGAAAGATTTTTTCGTTATATCTGTTATTTTGCTTCTGTTAGACAACAGTTTTGTTTTCAGCTGGTAGAGATGGTGAGTTGGTTTGCACCAGTGAAATATTTATATCTATCTCACCAAAAACTTTATACAGATACTTTTGGTAGTTGTCATCTTTGTGCTTTTGCAGTCTTTCTTCAGCTTTGAAACGGATGAAATAGTGATTTTGAGTTTTAAGCCATTTATTGATTTTACTATCATTTAACGGGTCTGTACACAAAGACTTATCAAATAAAAAATAGGGAGAATCTGAAGAAAAAGTCACGAGGTCCTTATTTTTTTTTATAAAGAAACACACAAGCAGCATCAATGGCGAGCTCTGATTTGCGGATTATGAATTGGATTTAACCCTTAAAGTGCCAAAAATGAAAATAGTTGAATTTGCAAACAGGATAGATCCAGATGAGGCGGCTCATCATGAGCCGCCTCATCTGGATCTACCCTGTTTGCCCATTAGTCTTTGAATCTCAATATGATAAAGCTTTGGTTTACATTTTCAGAAATTTTGTTGTCTGCTTTTATGGCACTCTAAGGTTTAAATAGAGGATCTTACATGAGTGCTCATGTATTACTGAATTTATTAAACGAGTTGGGGGAAAAGATAAGATGCGAGGCTCTGCCGAGCATTTTATCGTTTTCACCAACGAGTTTAATAAATTCACTAATACAGGAGCACGAATGCAAGATTCTATTTATCATATGACACTAAATCGCATTTTATTAGTGAATTTTTGCACTAAACGTCACGATCTGGCCATTAGAAAACGCGACGTTTTATGGATGTCAACGCATAACGTTACGATGTAATTTGCATATTTAATCCACTAGTGGATTATCATTTTTAATGCATGGCTTTATTACACACTCAGATGCGACGTCATATGATAAATGACCCTTTCATGCATGATTTCAATAAGCTCAAGTGAATAAGTAGGAACAACTGTGCAACAGATGGCCACACTTCCATTAGAGCAATTCTGCATTGACTATGGTTCTAGCTTGTGACTAGTGGTCAGAAATGTTAAGTTATATTATAGTTTTTAGGCAGGAAGATTAATTTGCCAAGAAATACAAGACAGGATTTTCTTTTAACAATGAAAAGGGATTCAGTGAGAGCTAAGAGGGTGATGTACAGTCTACTCTCGATATCTTGAAGTCGGACTTCTTCCTAAACTACTGATGTCTCAAAGTAAATTTTCTGGTACCAGAAAATTTACTTTGAGATATCAGTAGTTTGAGATAACAGGAATTGAAGTGTAAATAAAAATAGGAAATATCTGCTTTGATATCAGAAGATACTTTGAGATATCAGTGTTCGAGATATCGGGAGTTGACTGTAAATAGACTAAGACACATTCTCTTTAGTGAGAAATATTTTCTCTTAGCTTAAAACATAGTTGTTTTGCTCTGTCTAGATGCTTAGTACACAAAAAATAGTACTTACGCTGTTCATGACTTGGAAAGCCCACTTCATGGAAAGTGAAAATCAACAAGTTGGTACATGTAATCTGTGAGGTCAAACTAGCCAGCTCAGCTGGGTCCAGTTGTTCAAAATAACAATATGTTAAGTCTTCTACTGCATATAAAATGAAAGGTGCTGATGTTTTTGCTCCTTATATTTTTTTCCAGCAAAAAATGGGAGTTTCTGCATATAGTACGTTTGAAAATGTAATGTTTTGTTATCTAGCAACACTTTTAGTTTTGTACAACTAGATCCAGATATTCACAATCCGATCATGGTATTTTTGGTATTTTCTGTAAGCTGCCTACTGACTTGCAAGTATATGTTTTGAAAGTCTATGTACTGTGTAGGCTAGTAGCTAAGGTTAATTGGCCTGTATGTTTGGTCTCCAATATTACCATAGACTGACTTGTGGATTTTCATGCCGAGTCTCCATGTATGAATTCACAGTTGTAGTACAGTAAAAATTCTAAAAATTGGGATGCCTTCGATAATTATTGTAATGGTCCTAAAATGGAACAGTTTGGTATTACGATGTACTAATATGTCCAAAACATGCATGGAATGGCAAACAGTGTAGACCCTGATCAGACTGCTCTTTAAGGAGCAGTCTGATCTTGGTCTGCACTGTTTGCTCAGACCTGTTTGTCTCAATATTTAGAGTTTTTACAACATTAAAAGCATCATCAAAATACTTCTAATGCATTTGCTTATTGTAACTTGTATAGCTATGAACACAGAATGACTGAACAAAGGGGTGAAATGTCTCAGAAAAAATGGCCACCACAATATGCACCATTGTAAACAATTAATTGTATATTTTTTTCAGCAAAGAATCTTACACTTTGCTGAAAGATGCAGTCTGTGGTCTCAAATACAATCAGTTTTTGCATATTGTCATGGAAATGACAATACTGCCATAATACATTGGAGGTTTGAATGATTCATTCTTTTTATAACTCTCAAAATGCCATAAAAGCAGACAGCAGTATTAACATCTGCAAAATTGAAAAAAAAATGTGCAAGGTGTATTATTTTGAGAATTCAAAGAATAGTGGGTAAGCATTGTACATGTAGATCTAGATGAATTGGGTCATTATGAACCCTTAATATGGAACAGTTTGGATATTAGCAGTTTCAAATTCACCTATTTTCAATTTTTGCACTTCAAATGTTAACTGTATATAAAATAAGATTACCGTTATGAAAATTCTGAACTTTTGGCTGCATCTATAAAATGAGCCACGACGCGACAAAACCAACAATGTGGTTGTGCGCCCAGCGCAGACTCAGATCAGCCTGGGCATCCACCCAGTCTGATCAGAGTCTTCGCTGTCCGCATGGATGTAGTTTAGGCCCTAAACTACCCTTTGAGCACTTAACGAAGAGTCTAATCAAATTTGGAGGATGCCCAGGCTGATCTGAGTCTGCGCTAGGCGCACAACCACATTGTTGGTTTTCTCGTGTCGCGGCTCAAATATATACTACAAAGGAATGAGCAGCTTCACTGTTGAGTGTTTTACACTTTATGGAATATGCAGTCAAAATATTGTTAAGTGTAATGGTAAGGTTTTTGTTGGATTTAGTTTAAGGCATATACATATGTAGCATTAGAAGAGTTCATATGTATATCTACATGTACCTGCATGTAAAAGGTGTGAAGTTACAGTACTTGTTTAGTTGTTGACTCTCCTTTGACTAGCAGAAGCAAGACACAGGTATTATTTCTGCTGTAAGGGCATTGACGGCGTAAACTTTTGTCAAGTTTTCTGGTGTAGCTCTGTTTAAGGACATTGCATGGTGAGACACTGCCTTCTGCAGAATCCTTGTTAAAATCTTGCTGCTGTGGAACTCATTTTCTATGAAAATTCAGACTTTGAACTAAAGCAGAATATTTCAACAGCTCTAAGGCAGTTGCTGAAATTCTGTGTGGCACCACTTTACTTTTGACACCACAATTCCAATGCTTTATCTTTCTTCTGATGTAGTAATAACCCCAAATATTGGGAAAAGATGTTACACGATATTGACCAAAATCAGACTGCTCTATGACTAATAGTTTGGTCTGGGTCTGCACTGTTTACGATTCATTCAGCACATTTCATAGGCATTGCTGGAAATTATGATCAATTTGTTAAAATTTTAGGATAATTATTATGATAATAAAGGTGTCCCAAAATTTGTGGTCCCTGTAGTAGTTACAATTAGAAAGTTTACTTAGCCCATTCCATTCGGGATAGACCTTTAGAGGTATCTGGGCAAACAGTTTGAATCCAGATGAGGCCCCCACAAACGTGGGACCTGATCTGAGATCCAAACTGTTTGCTGCCTAGACATTATTTCTACAAGAGTTGGTTAGACCAATATTGTCAAAATATTCTTGATTTTTGATGCAGACGACTATTTTAGGAGACAACAAAAAATATCCAGAATGCAATGGGTTAAACAACCGGCTAGCCCGGTAAACCTGCAGTTCCATTCTCACCTAGAAATGAGAAAATCTAATGCACTTGTAACACGACGTCTGATTGGATAACGTCAAAAATTTGCAACAGTATATCCTGCGATATACTGTTGCAAATCCAACGTCATTACGTAACGTCGCTTCTAATTGGCTGACATCTGGTTTTACGTAGCTGAAAGCGTTTGCTAAAGGTGCTTAGTAGCACACTTTTAAAAATGAAAATCAGAAAAGTGCATTAGAATGGGGATAACTGTATTGAAAATTGTCATTTGGGGAGGTAAATTGTCGGTTTTATGGTTGCAAATTGCGTTTTACGGCTCCGCTGGCGCGTCGCCGTAAAACGAAATTTCCGACCATAAAAACGACAATTTACCTCCCCAAATGACAATTTTGAGTACAGTTATCCCCGAATCCAAGCTTCTGCAAATAGTAAGCGAAATGCTATTTAACTCATAGGTATGTAAAGCATATTTGTGCTTAAGTTTTGCTCTTAAAGAACTGGGCCCAGTTGATGAAAACTAAAGACGTCGTTAGTTAATGTCTCGTTAAAATCTCAAACGTTCATATCTCAAATATGCCAACATTTTTTGTTGAAAAATTGTGAGAAGCTTTTGCAATGCAAAAGCTGCTCAAATTTTTTCAACAAAAAAATTTCAGTGTATTTGGTTATAAAGTCACAAAACACTTAACGAGTTGACCTCTCAACGAGCTCGTTAGGCTAATGATGCTTTGAACAACTGGGCCCTGGTGGGTTTCTCAGAAAACTCATGAAAGTGGCCTGACCGAAAAAAAAAATGGTTTGGCTAGGAGTTCAGTGAAAGTGCCATTCTAAAAATTTGGTTTGGGCACTTCCAGGAGTTTTGTGCAAAATGCACCAGCATATCATTTACAAAGCTGAAATTATTGTACTGATAAGTTGACTCGCCTATATTGAACAGCGGTGCAGGTGCTTGAGACAATGAACCAAGAGATGTCATACAGCCTGTCACATCCAAGATGACTCAGCCTGAGTTATGTGCAGACTGATCAGATTGTTTGCTTTTCACTTCAACCCATTGCATTCTGGGTATTTTTTGTCGTCTGCTGAAATTGTCGTCTGCATCAAAAATCAAGAATATTTTGACAATATTGGGCAGACTAACCCTTGTAGAAATGATGTCTAGGCAGCAAACAGTTTGGATCTCAGATCAGGCCCCACGTTTGTAGGGCCTGATCCGGATCCAAACTGTTTGCCCAGATACCCCTAAAGGAGTATCCCGAATGGAATGGGTTAATTATAGATTTCAATGGTTAATGCAAACAAAGAAAACTCGGGTCAGACTACTCATCTGCATGGAGCAATCTGAGTCTTTAATGCACCTTTTCTCGTTACAAAAGTTATAAACTTGAACTTACAGACAAACAAGTTACATTTTGAACTACAAATCTTGTTAGTTATCATTTAAAGCAGCATAAAATTAACATAGTTGAATTTGCAAACAGCCTAGATCCACTTGAGGTGGCTCATAATGAGCTGCTGCATCTGGATCTACACTGTGTGCCCTTTTGTCTTTGAATTCTGAAGTGTGATAGCTTGGATGAAACAGTATTTGAAATTTTGCAGATGTTAATTTTGTTGTCTGCATTTTATGGTGTTTTAAGGGTTAATATCATGTTCATTTTCATTGAAGCATTTTGATATAAAGATGTACACAGTTGATAGTATAGTACTCCATGATTGGGATTTTTACAATGCACATGTATATTATAGAACTATTTGAGATATATGGGGAAAGCGTATGAGTGTAATTTCCACCAGCTGCTGTAGACAGCCTGGTGCACAACTGTCCTTAGTCGTTGTTTGTGGCTATTTCGAAGAGTTTGGAAGACAAACACAGAGGACATTTGTGGACATGGTCATTTGCAATACCAGTGGTGAATAGCTTCTAATGATTCAACTGCCAGTAAATTAACCCTGAAAGTGCCAAAAAGGCCGATGACAAAATTTACGTCTGCAAAATGTCAACCTTTCATCCAAACTATATGATATTCAGAATTCAGAAATAGAGAGCTAATAGCATAGATCCAGATGAAGCAGCTAATTATGAACCACCTTATCAGGAGCTATACTGTGTGCAAATTCAATTATTTTCATTTTTGGTGCTTTATGGGATAATGTTGTGTGCTTGTTGTATGCTTGTATCATGATGGAGTTAACAAGGTCAGTTGAAGGCTGCAGCATATTAGTTCTTATCAGCCTAGAGCAGTTTTCAAAAGTATTATTAATTGGACTCAGCACTGTTGGCAGCCCTGTTGGCCATCAGCCAACAGTTTTATAAAAATATTCCCTGATTGGATCAGTCTTCTTGATCAAAACACTATAAGTACAGTTTAAGGTAAATGAATTCATTTTCACGGGAAGCAACTCTGCCATTTTCATTTTTGCCTCTCTTCACAAGAGGGTCAACTCTTAAAGGAAATACATGTAATTACTCCTCCAGAATGGTTTCTCCTTGTAAAGAAAGAATTTTGCTCCTATAAAAGTTGACCCTATTGGGAAAAGGACGCAGAAATGAAGGTAGTAGAGTTGCTTTTCCTTGAAGTGTAACCATTCACCTTAAAATAATGTTGGTGAAAACCTCTTGGCCCATATTTTTAAAGCATTTAAGTCGTTGCTATGCTGTTGCTAAGGCTAAATTTCCATGTTGGAGATTCCCTACAACTATGAAATTTGCTCTGGAGGAACAGTCTGAAATATGCTGTTGCTAAGGCTTAATTTCTATAAAGGAGCTTTCCTACAACTATGAAATTTGCTCTGGAGGAACAGTCTTTTTAAGACTGTTCCTCCAGAGCAAATTTCATAGTTGTAGGGAATCTCCTTCAAAGAAATTCAGCCTTAGCAACAGCATAGCAACCACTTAAGTCATTTTTATAAAGACCCCTCGTTAGAACAGTCTTGCTGAGATGGTTGTAATGAGGGGTCACAGCATGTTTTTCTTGGAAATTCAGAAAAAATTATCATAGAATTATCCTCATAACCTGACCTTATCTGGAGCTCTGCAATAGCATTATACGAAATATGGCTTGTTCAGAAATGAGCAAAAAGCAAAAACTTCATTCCTTACCTTTCATGGAGCTCTGAATTATACTTCTGGGACTGATTATTCAAAACTAACAATGTTGTTAGTTAACGTTTTGTTAAAATTTCAATTATATATATCTCAAAAATGCCAACATTTTTTGTTGAAAAAAGTTAGAAGCTTTTGCAATGCAAAAGCTTCTCACTTTTTTTCAACAAAAAATATTGGTGTATTTGGTCATAGTCATGAAACACTTAACGAGTTGACCTCTTAACGAGCTCGTTAGGCTAACGATGCTTTGAACAACTGGGCCCTGATGTTAAGGTGAATAGGTACACAGTCAGAGGAACTAACTATTGCCATTTTCATTTTTGCCTTCCTTCTTGATGGGGGTCAGCTCTGAAAAGGCGTTTGCTCCCTAGGGGCAAATTCTTTCCATTAAGGTTTGACTCCATTTTGAAAGGGTTACATTGTGCAGGGAAGCAAACATGAAGTCACAAAAGTTGTTCCCCTTTTGCCTAAATGGCAGAAAATCATGCATGTATACTCAAACACCTTAATTTCATGCACTTATGGTTCTTTCAGCGACCCAGCTTCACAAGTATGTGAATGTTGAAGTTGACCCTAACAACAAGAGTGACCGCCCAGAGTGGGCCACAGCGAGGTACCATGCCCATTTTAGCCCACAGTGTGGATTTGAACTACAGGTCCAGTGGATGATAGCTACAGGTGGAATTCTGGGAGATTTGGTAAGAATCATTCTGCTGTTTCCAGCTTAAACACTCAGTGCTGATTGATAAAACAGTATAGATCCAGATTAGATGGCTCTGCATGGAGCATTCTTATCAGGATCTTCACTTTTTGTGGTTCCTGCTGCTATTGCAAGAGATATTGCTGAATTAGAAGACCAAATTAAGGTGGATGAGTACTTTCAGGGGAGGCAACTCTGCCATTTTCATTTTTGCCTCCCTTGAAGTTGGTTTGTTTGAAGAGTAGATCTCATTTTTAGCGTGCCTTTGCAAAGCAAAGGAGAGCTTATGCTATACCCCCCGTGTCGTAGTCTGAGTATGCGTCAGCGTCCTTGACGGCGACCGTGATCAGGTTAACCAATGTTAACAATTGCGTTTAACTCAATGTTCAACTATGTATCTTACAAACTACAGCAGCTACAATCATTATACTTGGTACATACGTACATCCATATGACTGCAGCAGCTGCATGACCCAATTGTATGTCCTTGACCTATATGTTACAGCTGACTGACTTTGCTGTTTGGCACTGTTTTTAAGGCAAAATTTTCAGTTTTGATGATTTACATAATATTTGGCAGTTCAACACTTTGAATGACCTTATAGAAGACATACTTTCATCAATCAGTGATTTTGCTTCATATTTTGAGTTGTATTTAGTATGTATTCATCATATACCTGGGATAATGGTTCAGTCTGACACTGCAGATGACCTGATATATTTGTAGGTCTATGAGACTGTGAGATTTAGACACCCATGAGGCGCACTTTGTTGTGTTCTGACAACTCTTGTTAATAGCTTTGTCATCCAGGGAAGCAAACAGGTAGTCATCAAAGTTGTAAATGTGGCAGAAAAACATGAAGATATATACATTAAAATTTGAGGATTACTACAATTTCTGCAGTAAAGATGTATCAAGTCTAACAATTATTGTGAACCTTTGGTGTAGTTCTGTGTCCAACACCAACTGGCATAAAAATTACTTTATTTACAATATATTTAGTAAAAATTAACTCCTTGTGATAGCTGTTTTGGTATTTTTAGCTCACCTGAGCCGAAGGCTCATAGGTGAGCTTATAGTATAGGCAGGCCTACGTAGTCCGTCCGTCGTCCGTCTACCATTTTAAAAGGTCTTCTTCTCCGAAACCGCTGGGCCCATCAAAGCCAAATTTTATATGGAGCCTCCGTGGGTTGTGGTAACGAAAGTTTGTTCGGGGTATCTGGGTCACATGACCAAGATGGCCGCCACGTCCCTATATGGTAAAAACCCTTCAAAAATCTTCTTCTCCAGAACCAAAAGGCCTGTGACCTTGAAACTTGGTATGTAGCATCGGGCATGCGGGCCCATCATAGTTTGTACAAATGATGACCTTGGGATGACCTTGACCTAATTTATGACATGGTCAACTTTGGTACGTTAGGCTTTTATATGGGAAAACGCTTAAACTGCGGATTTCTCAGAAACTATTTAAGTCTAAGGTACAATACTTGGTATACATAGTCAACTAAATGAACAAATGGAAATATTATGTCACTAAAGGTCAAGGTCATTAGGTCCGTCCATCCATCATCAAGACTTTCAAACATCTTCTTCTCTGAAACCACTTCCCTCTTTTGAAGCCAAATTTCATATGGAGTCTCAGTGGGAAGGGGGAACGTAATTTGTGTGCGGGGTCTGGGTCACATGACCAAGATGGCCACCATGCCCATATATGGTAAAAACCCTTCAAAAATCTTCTTCTCCAGACCCAAAAGGCCTATGACCTTGAAACTTGGTATGTAGCATTGGGCATGCAGGCCCATCATAGTTTGTACAAATGATGACCTTGTGATGACCTTGACCTAATTTATGACATGGTCAACTCTGGTACGTTGGGCTTTTAAAACGCTTAAACAGTGGATTTCTCAGAAACTATTTAAGTCTAAGGTACAATACTTGGTATACATGGTCAACTAAATGAGCAAATGAAGATATTATGTCACTAAAGGTCAAGGTCATTCGGTCCGACCATCCGTCGTCAAGATTTTCAAACATCTTCTTCTCTGAAACCACTTCGCTCTTTTGAAGCCAAATTTCATATGGAGTCTCAGTGGGATGGGGGAACGTAATTTGTGTGCGGGGTCTGGGTCACATGACCAAGATGGCCACCATGCCCATATATGGTAAAAACCCTTCAAAAATCTTCTTCTCCAGAACCAAAAGGCCTATGACCTTGAAACTTGGTAAGTAGCATTGGGCATGCAGGCCCATCATTGTTTATACAAATGATGACCTTGCGATGACCTTGACCTAATTTATGACATGGTCAACTTTGGTATGTTGGGCTTTTATATGGGAAAACGTTTAAACAGTGGATTTCTCAGAAACTATTTAAGTCTAAGGTACAATACTTGGTATACATGGTCAACTAAATGAACAAATGAAGATATTATGTCACTAAAGGTCAAGGTCATACGGTCCGACCATCCGTGGTCAAGATTTTCAAACATCTTCTCCTCTGAAACCACTTGGCCCGTTGAAGCCAAATTTCATATGGAGTCTCAATGGGTTGGGAGAACGAAAGATTGTGCGCGGGGTCTGGGTCACATGACCAAGATGACCGCCATGCCCATATATGGTAAAAACCCTTCAAAAATCTTCTACTCCAGAACCAAAAGGCCTGTGATCTTGAAACTTGGTATGTAGCATTGGGCATGTGGGCCTATCATAGTTTGTGCAAATGATGTCATTGCGATGACCTTGACCTAATTTATGACGCAGTCAACTTCGGTACCTTAGGCTTTTATATGAGAAAATGCTTAAACAGTGGATTTCTCAGAAACTATTTAAGTCTAAGGTACAATATTTGGTATTTATGGTCAACTAAATGAACAAATGAAGATATTATGTCACTAAAGGTCAAGGTCATCCTGTCAGCCAGTCCGTTGTCAAGATTTTCAAACATCTCTTCAGAGACCACTGGGCCGATTGAAGCCAAATTTCATATGGAGTCTCAGTGGGATGGGGGAATGAAAGTTTATACGCGGGGTCTGGGTCACATAACCAAGATGACCGCCATGCCCATATATGGTGAAAATCCTTCAAAAATCTTCTTCTCCAGAACCAAAAGGCCTATGACCTTGAAACTTAGTATGTAGCATTGGGCATGCAAGCTCATCATAGTTTGTACAAATGATGACCTTGTGATGACCTAGATCTAATTTATGACATTGACACCTTTATTACATTAGGCTTTTATATGGGAAAATGCTTAAACAGTGGACTTCTCAGAAACTATTTAAGTCTAAGGTACAATACTTGGTATACATGGTCAACTAAATGAACAAATGAAGATATTATGTCACTAAAGGTCAAGGTCATTCGGTCCATCCATCCGTGGTCAAGATTTTCAAACATCTTCTCCTCTGAAACCACTTCGCTGATTGAAGCCAAATTTCATATGGAGTCTTAGTGGGATGGGGGAAGGAAAGTTGGTTCCCGGGATCTGGGTCACATAACCAAGATGGCCGCCATGTCCATATATTGTAAAACCTGTTCAAAAATCATTTTCTCCAGAATCATAAGGCCTATGACCTTGAAACTTGGTATGTAGCATTTGGTACTTTGGCCCATCATAATTCATACAAATCAGGACTGTGCATTGAGTGTGACCTAATTTATGGCAAGGTCAATTTTGATGCATTTGAAAATTCTTAAACAGTGGGTTTCTCAGAAACCATTCAAGATGATATTTGTTGTTTATGGTTAACTAAGTGAGCCTATGAAGATATGTTGTTTAAGCTCAAGGTCATTCTTTGTTCAAGGTCACTGTGATTCTGTTGCCTGTCAACATTTTCAAACATCTTCTCTGAAGCCATTGGGCTGTTTGAAGCTGTGTTTCATACGGAGCTTTACTGGGTTAAAAGAATCAAAAGTTTGTTGAGCTGGTCATGGTCACATGACCAAGATGGACACCATGCCCATATATGGTAAAACTCCTTCAAAAATCTTCTTATCCTGAATCAAAGGCACAATGACCTCGTGGCATGGTATGTAGCATTGAGAACTGGGGCCCATCATAATTTGTACAACCATGATGGTGCATTGACCTTGACCTTATATATGGCAAGGTCAACTTTGGTATGTTTTGCTTTTATATGGGTAAATGCTTAAACAGTTGATTTCATGGAATTTTTTAAGCCTAGATATAATAATTGGAAATATGGTTAACTAAATGAATACATGAAGACATGAGGTCATTTTTTGAACTTTGCTCAAGGTCACTGAAATTTTAAAATTAAAATATGCAAGCCTTTAAAGTTACTGGTTTCAAATTTGTAACAAATGAGCAAAATGACAAATTGTGTCTGTTGACAGAAGGTGTGAGATGAGCTACAGGACCATTGGTCCTCTGGTTAACCCTTAAAGGGCCAAAAAGCAGACAACAAAATTCATGTGTGCAAAAATTAAAAAAATAGTTTGTCCAAGCTATATCATATTGAGAATTCAAAGACTAGAGGGCAAACAGTGTAGATCTAGATAATGAGCTGATCTCATCAAGATCAACGCTGTTTGCAAATTTCAGCTATTGTCGTCTCTGGTGCTTTAAGTGTTAACAGTGTATCGTATTGAGAATTCAAAGACTGGAGTTCAAACAGTGTAGATCCAGATGAGGTGGCTCATTATGAGCTACCTCATCTGGATCTATGCTCTTTGCAAATTCAGTTGTTTTCATCTTTGCTTCTTTAAATGTTGAAGTCTTATTCTGTTCCTTTCAGATCTACAATTGGGCGAGGAAGGCTGGGCCCTGTGGATTCCACCTGCTACCAGTCCCTACAGATCCCTTTGCTCTACCCACAGCCCCTGACTCGGATCCTCTGAGAGGGCCTATATTTATCCCGCTGAATACATTGTGTATAGACTCAAATCATGGAGGGGAGCTCTTTCATGGTAAGTATTTGTACTGAGAAGAAGAACATAATCATGTATTCAGTGAATGCATAGAATATTCTTCCTGCTATTGGTAATATTACTATGTCATCATGGTATGTCAGGATGGCATCATTACGGCATCAGTATGGGTGATGGCAGTGACATCATCATGACATCATAGTAGTCAAAATGATCATAGTCTAATGATAGGTGCATGGCTGTTATCTATACAAGAGTGGGTATGGTATGCATATATTCACAAATTCAGTAGAACTGAAAATCACTTTATCAAAAATGACCCATTGAAAATGTTGCCCCCACCCCCCACCCCCCCACCCCCCCCCCCTTCCCCCCAAAAATATCAATCTCAAATCTGACATCTAATATTCTGTTTTATCTTACTTTGTAGCTAAGTCTCAGTGGCTTGCTATGCACTCATAACAATTTTGTATGGATATCAAACTAAGCATAATTAATGGACTTCATTGTGTATTGCTCAGCTATTCAAGTGGATGGTAATAGTTTGGTTCCTGTTTTGCAGGGCATGATGAAGAGACAAGATCAAAGAAACTGTTACATCTGCAGGAAACCATAATCAATAGGTGGGTGAAACTGTGCTTAGAAGCCAAGTACAAAATGAATGTCAGAATTTCTTTCACATTTATTGTCAATTAGAACTAATATAAAATGCAAACAGCTGATAGAGAAGATTTTTACCATACAAAAGATAGATGAACGGATAGTTTATAAGTGTACAGTCTCTTAAATAGCATTTTGGCTAATAGACAAGATAATGATAACCTGTTACAAACTTGAGATGTATTTATGGTATGTCATGAGGAGCTTTTGAATAGCATTTTACGAAATCAAAGTGTTAACATAACCAAACTATGACATATGATGGTTAATTTGAAGATGCTGAATACTTTCTCTTTTTTTTTTTCAAATACTGAGTGATTTTCAAAGTGATCATGCATATAATCCGTGGAAAAAAATCAGAAAACTCTCAAAATTTTCATTTCCAAGGTATTGGCTTTAATACCATATTTTTCCAGTCATGAGAGTTTTTCCCTCTAAAACAAACCCAAAAATCTAGATCTAGATATTTGGGTTTGTTTTGGCAGAGAAAAAACATCTTAAAGCTGAAGTTTAAAAAAAAATCAATTTACATAGTTGAGGTAATTTTGTAAGGGAAACCCTTGGTCTTACAACCAGATAAGTATGCCTTTAACTCTGGCTTCCATTTTCATTCCAGGTATGGGTTCATGCCTACCAGTGTCAGGATACCAAACAAGTCTTCATACATGTATTCTCAATATGAAGAATACCAGCAATATGTACACTGTACTGGCGGAATGTTTATATTAATAGAACAAAGTCACAATAGTAAATCTCCTGTCACTAAGCCACCTATTCTTAAAGAACCAAGGTACAGTGGAAGTCTTTCAAAGAAATCCTCTTCAGAGTTACGTAAAGACTACATCGCAAGACAGACTAGTCACACTGTTTATCAGTCATCTTGGGAACTTGAAACAAAGATAGGATTTCTGTGGTCATGGAATTATATGTCATCGAAGCGGTGGCGGTCGGGGAACACTGGTGATGAACATTTTCAGGATAAGGTTTTGAGAGATTTTCGTGCCTTTTGTTCAAATGATGAGGACAGACTCCAG
Source organism: Ctena decussata (assembly GCA_963989385.1). Classification (NCBI taxonomy): domain Eukaryota; kingdom Metazoa; phylum Mollusca; class Bivalvia; order Lucinida; family Lucinidae; genus Ctena; species Ctena decussata. The sequence continues at coordinate 3,715,143 of OZ022508.1, forward strand.
AATTTCTGGGAGGAGTACCATCAGATATATTCATAATGACCGGATAAAGGCAAAGTTACGCTATACAGTGCCATATTAACAGGATCAGTAGGCTTAGCCAGAAAGTCAAATCAGGGTTGAGAGATTCAGATAAAGTGGTTTCTGTTGATAATTTTGAGATTATAAGTATCTGTCATGGCTGTGAAGTGTAGATAGAAAAGCCATGCAAAGGGTCTTGGTTTGGCATTAGGAGGGTCCAAAGTGCTTGGCCCTAGGAGCAAATTATTTCCTCAAACTGTTGATCCCTTTTTGTAAGGACATTGGGATGCCAGCAGAAGTCATAAAAGATACCTGCCTTGGAAAAAATGGCAGGAAAACATGGCCATGTACCTGTACATCTTGACGCAGGGCATGCACTGTATTCCAGCAGTTATATGACCCATTTCCTGATATGCCGAGGCTTGCCACGGTCAGGGAAAAACATCTGGAAAAAAATTTCCAGGTCAGGGAAAATTTAGGGAATTTTGTGGTTAGTCAAGGATTTTTGAAAGGACTTGAAAAGTTGTGGAAAAGTCAAGGAATTTGAAAGTTAATGGCTATGATGGTCATCAGAAAATATTCTGTTCAAGAGGAAAGGTTGTATTATCTACAGAGATAAGTCATGCGTATTTCACTCCGAATTGGGGGCTACTCATAAAGGGAAAAATTCGGTCCCTGGGGAGGCAAATTCTTTTCTTTTAGAGTAACCCCCAATTTGCATATGATAGTTAGCACTGTTGAAGTTAAGAATAAAATTAACTTTTGGATCCGTAAAAAGGGTATACATATAAAATATCACGGAAAAAATCAGGTCAAAGTCGGGAAATTTTGAAATTGAGGACAAACAGCAACCCTGTAAAATATAATAATAATGCAAAATGACTTGTCTGACTTCCTAGATGGAAAAGTCCCTTCTGGTAAGGGTGGATTTGTGGTAATTACTCATGGTATATGTCACGGACTCTTAAAAAATCTCACGCCCCGGTCGAGGATCGAACCCGGGACCTTTTGATCTAAAGTCTCGCACTCTACCACGTCGCTATAAAAGCCGGCTTGTACCGCAAGGCAGTACAAGTGTTTATATACCTAATTACCTACACCCTGTGACATTCTCCCCCACCAAATTGGCCTTCGTCCCCGAAGTTCCAGGCTAAAGAGCTGCATATAGAAATAGGCTCGAGGAATTACTGCACAGGGGTCAGGCTGGATTTTACGTTGGGCGCCATTTGTCACTGACTCTTAAAAAATCTCACGCCCGGGCCGAGGATCGAGCCCGGGACCTTTCGATCTAAAGTCTCGCACTCTACCACGTCGCTATAAAAGCCGGCTTGTACTGCAAGGCAGTACAAGTGTAGATATACCTAACCTATACCCTGTGACATTCTCCCCCTCCATATTGAATTCGTCCTCGAATTCTCAGAAGTACAAGAATCACTGGAAATGAGACTTAAGGAGTTCTAATGCACATGTGGGTCATTTACGTTGGGCGCCATTTGTCACGGACTCTTAAAAAATCTCCAAGCCCCGGCCGGGATTCGAACCCGGGACCTTTCAATCTAAAGTCTCGCACTCTACCACGTCGCTATAAAAGCCGGCTTGTACCGCAAGGCAGTACAAGTGTTTATATACCTAATTACCTACACCCTGTGACATTCTCCCCCACCAAATTGGACTTCGTCCCCGAAGTTCCAGGCTAAAGAGCTGCATATAGAAATAGGCTCGAGGAATTACTGCACAGGGGTCAGGCTGGATTTTACGTTGGGCGCCATTTGTCACGGACTCTTAAAAAATCTCACGCCCGGGCCGAGGATCGAACCCGGGACCTTTCGATCTAAAGTCTCGCACTCTACCACGTCGCTATAAAAGCCGGCTTGTACCGCAAGGCAGTACAAGTGTAGATATACCTAACCTATACCCTGTGACAAGCCGGCTTTTATAGCGACGTGGTAGAGTGCGAGACTTTAAATCTCACGCCCCGGTCGAGGATCGAACCCGGGACCTTTTGATCTAAAGTCTCGCACTCTACCACGTCGCTATAAAAGCCGGCTTGTACCGCAAGGCAGTACAAGTGTTTATATACCTAATTACCTACACCCTGTGACATTCTCCCCCACCAAATTGGACTTCGTCCCCGAAGTTCCAGGCTAAAGAGCTGCATATAGAAATAGGCTCGAAAATTATTCAACAGCATCTTATGGCAAGTATCAGGTTTGTGATACAGAATAGAAGTTTAGAAGTACAGAATACCAATGAGGTTCAGGGTATGTGCAATTTATCAAAGTAAAGTGCTTTATTGTAGATATTTTGACACATGACAAAATCTTATAATAATACATGTAGTTTTGAAAGATACAAATTGTATTTATTCAGCTATAAGGCAGGAGTATTTGAGCCACAACCCAACAAAACCAACAAAATGGCATGTATGCCCAGTGAAGACTCGGATCAGCCTGGACATCCGCCCAGTCTGATCAGAGTCTTCACTGTCCACATGGAGCTAGCATACACCCTTAGCTAGCCTTAAAGCATACAGAAAAGACTGTTCAGACTTGGTGGCTGCCCAGGCTGATCTGAATCTTTGTTGGGTACACATTCACTTCGTTGGTTTTGTCTTGTAGCGGCTCATTTTTACCCTCCAGAATGACTCCATGTATCTAAACCAGTCTTGTGTAATTTTGCTGTAAGAACGGTGTTTGTATTCCGGAACAACCCCAAAATCTAGATCTGTCAAATACATGAAATCTTTGTTTTTGGGGTCATTTTAGAGTCTTAAATCCAAATAAATACGGTATAACTATGTAACATCGATGAGCCGTGACACAACAAAACCAACAAAGTGGCATGTGCGCCCAGCAAAGACAGATCAGACTTGAAGGTTAGCTTAAGGTCTAAGCTAGCTCCAAGCACAAAGCAAAGATTCTGATCAGACAGGAGGGGGGGATGCCCAGGCTGATCTGAGTCTTTGCTGGGGGGCACATGACACTTCTTTGGTTTTTTTCGTGTCACAGTTCAATTATTCTTCGTGGTTAATTCATCCTCATTTTTCATAAACATCAAGGATATTACTGAAGGCTGTGTTCTGTTTACATTAAAGACATGACATACCATTTCTTGAATTTTGTCACACAAGCTGTAGTAAGAAGATACAAAAGAGCTATCTAGTTTTCTTCCACTTGTTTTATTAATGAACATGTAAATGTTGACTAATGTGTGAATTTTGACATGCAGTAGCTATTGACTCATGTAATGTTTACATTGTAAATGTTGACTTGTGTAAATGTTTATACTGCATTGTTGACTAATATAAATGTTATCATGGAATCTTTGGTGTAAATGTTTACATGTAAATATTGACATAAATGTTTATATGGAAATGTTGACTGATGAAGAAACAAAGGGAAAAGCAGACAACTATGGTGCACATCCTTGCTAAAGCAGGAGCCATCATAGCTTAGTGGGTGAAGTTCTGGGGCTGTATTCATAAAGCCACTTATGTCGTTGCTATGCTGTTGCTAAGAGTAAATTTCTATGTTGGAGATTCCCTACAACTATGAAATTTGCTCTGGAGGAACAGTCTTACAAAGACGTTCCTCCAGAGCAAATTTCATAGTTGTAGAGAATCTCCTTCAAAGAAATTTAGCCTTAGCAACAGCATAGCAACCACTTAAGTCGCTTTATGAATACGGCCCCTGGATCCTGGCTTTGTTTCCTGCTGGGGGCAAATAATCTTTCAGTCGTAAACAAGGTTCCATTGCACACAACCTTTCATTATCATCCTCACATCCTGAGGTGACTGAATTCTGTTGAAGAGGTTGTAAAATCACTAGTCATACTTAACAGCATAAACTGTGATATGTATGAAATATTAAAATCGCACCGATGATACTGTCTTATTATGCTTTTAATTCCAACTCTGTTCAGAAATGAACTATTTGTCTTCAGAGCTGTATGTTCCACAAAAAGGTCTTACAGTTGTTTAATTAGAACGAAAGAACTGTTGACTATTAAGTGACACTTCTCCTTAGTCCTTTCCTGCACAAGCTTTATTGCCCAGCCTGACAACTTCCCTGTGCACCAAGTTGACTGAGCCGCATGTCATGCTGTATCTTCTAAAACTCCCGGGTCAAGTTATTCAAAGCCTTGTTAGCCTAACAAGCTCGTTAGAAGTCAACTCATTCAGTGTTTTTACAGCATTATAGCCACATACACTGATATTTTCTTGAAAATATGTGAGAAGCTTTTGCATTTTGCAATGCAAAAGCTTCTCACATTTTTTCAACAAAAAAGTATAGGCATATTTGAGATATAAATGTTTGAAATTTTAATGTCTCGTTAACTAATGATGTTAGTTTTGAACACCTGGTCCCAGTTCTGCAAGCCATCAAAAGGCATCCAAATTTGGGTTATACTTGAGCTGCACTGTGACTTAAGGCATTTCCAGACTATGCATGCTGCCTACATACTATCTATGCCTAGACCAGCCTTCTCATGATCAAGTATTAATCCATATTAAAATCAAAAGTTCTGAAATCACTTTTAAAGTCTGAAGCAAGTCTCTCTTCTTGTCTTTTGTCTACACTACACACCTTCCAGTCCACTCGTTCTGGCATGTTGAGAATTCCTGGGCTAGCTAAAGCTTCCCTACAAGTAGAGAACACAAAACAGTTACCGGGGGCATTGCATTTTCCGAAAGGAGAGCGTTATCTAATAAACAGCATTAAGGTGAATGGGTATACTTGCAGAGGAAGCAACTCTACTATTTTGTCTCCCTTTCCAGTAGGGGTCAACTCAAAGAATATGCTCCTCTAGGAGCAAATTCTTTCCTTTAATAGCAGAGTCCATGTCAAAGAGCTACCTACATTTGGAACAAAGCAGGAGGCATTTATTAGAGCAGGGATGTTTATTAGGATTAATATGGTATTTCATCATATAACTTCATGCTCATTTTCAAATGTCTGCAATATACAGGCAAAGATTCATATACAGCCTTCTAATCCCCAGGCATGGTTGATTACACAGAGTCTGCACTGTATCCCTAAATTCTTCTCGATGCATTTGTCCTGAACATGAGTAATGTAAGTGCTTAGTTTTAAAAAGTCTAAAAGGAGCTGACAACATTAATAAATGCATGCACTATCCCAAACTCTGTAGTGGTATAATTACATGTACATGTAGTTAAAATCAAAGTTGTGTTAAAGCAAGCACATTTTTGTCTCTGAGCAGACCATAAATCATGCTTAAAATTGTAAGTTAATTGAAGTACAATAGGAGCCCTCAATATTTAAGACAAAATTACCTTCCAAACTGAAGAGGGAAGTTTTTTGATATTCTGCAATAAAGTTTTTCTCCTGTTGGTAACTTGGCATAGAAATATGGCACACCAACCTGTACTATCTGAAACAGAATGGTCAACAAACATTAAAAACAAAAATGTGCTTATATCCAGGATAATTAAAGAGTAAATCCGTAGCATATACCAAAGCATGAGCATGTTTATCATTTAATCTTCCAGTCCTAGCCAAACCCAAATGAGATTTATCATTTATACAATTACTGAACTTTGTTGTGGTGAATATTTAGTTTTATCGACCGGCAATTGGCATTATGGCTGACTTACAGAGGAGGTCAATATGTTATGTTTGCAGGTAAAAACCACTGAATATTTGCCAAACTAATGATCAGCAATTGTTTTTTTCCATGATAATTATGTCCAACTACAATGCAGTTCCTGATGACACTCATGACACTATTATTTATGTCAGATCACCAAGTACTTATAAAGTCCAAGAAATGATAATACTGTCTGATCAAGTCAATATAGGACTGAAAAAACCCGCTCGCAATGATGAGTAGATCTTTCTGAGGCACAAGTAAAAATAAAGAATTTGGAATTTTGCCAATGCTTAACATTTCTTCATCATAGTGTAGGACTTGTGACAGTTTTGAGAATTTTCCAGCCCTGCTAAAACACAAAATATTTATCTGCACAGTGGAATCAACCAAAGAAATCGTACGTTATGTTGTGGTCATATTGTAATATACAGTAGAACTTCATTGGCTCGAACAAGCTTAGGACCATGAAAATTAGTTCCAGCCAAGGTAGTTCTAGGCATCCAGGGTTAGTTTTCATATAAAGTAACCTCTAGGAACCAAGAACGAGTTCTAGCCAGGCAGGGTGAACGAGCCATCAAGGTTCGAGCCATTGAAGTTCTACTGTACATGCAGTTTAAAACTACAGTAAAAGTGGTGATAAATCAAGACTAGTTTTTTGGTATCTCATTTTGCTAAGTAAATTCTCATGCAGCACATTCAAAGAAACCCATTCAATTTCCTTAACACAAGCATGGGAGACAAACGAATTCTATTAACTGAGAAACAAGACTGACAATTTTCCTACCTGTCTGATATCGGAATGTTTTGGTATTTCATTCAGCTCTAGAGATTCACTATCGGCACATTCCATAAACAGATCTTTAATATCTTGAACACTATCTTGTGGAACTGGTACAACCTACAAGAAAACATTTTATTACAAGTTTATATAGATTCACTACTGCCATAATAGTGAATGGCTACATTTTCAGGGGAAGCAGTTCTGCCATTTTCATTTTTGCCTTCTCGATGGGGGTCCACACTTTAAGGAAAGAATTTCCTCCTCTATGATTCAAATTCTTTCCTTTAAGATAGACTACCTTTTGGAAAGGCTTTCAGTGATCTAGAAGTTATAAAACTTGTTCCCTTTTGTAAAAACCTGGAGGTGTACCCTCACACCTTAAATACAGAAAGCCATATCAGTAATGCTGAAGAATCTCTGATTTTGCATCATCATGCCTTAAAATGTTGCTTTCATCTGACTTCCTGTGAGGCTAACAATATTCTTTTTCATGTTTCCTCTGATAAAACAAGCTGAATTCATGTTGAATTCTGACATGACACAAAGTATCCAGTCTTGTGGAATTCAGCTACAAGATAAGTAGTCCACTATTCCTAAACAACCCCAGAAATCGAGATCTATCTCACAAAGAAGAGATAAGGTTCTTTTGGGAGGAACCTTAGATCTTGTCAACTATGAAATAGGGTGCATATATATTTTTGGGTACATTTATGTTGAATCTTCTAAAACAATGAGAGACTCATCGTGTTCAGTATTACCAATACTTCTTTCCTAAATAGGAGCAGCTGTAGCGTAGTGGATAACACTCCAGACTACCAATCCAGGGGTCGCAAGTTCGATCCCCGGTTTCTCCGGTCTTTCGGATGAGACTTTAAACCGAGGTCCCGTCTCCATATGACCTCGTTGTTGGTGGGACGTTAAACCCGAGTTCACTCACTCTTTCCTAAATACTATGTTGAATCATCTGTAACAATGACAAACTCATTGTGTTCAATGTTACCAATGCTTCTTTCCTAAATACTAAGATTACCCTTAATTTTGGAAATTAAGCAGTTACCATATAAGGCAGAAGTTCTCCTTCCAAAATCCAGCTCTGTTTTGTGACAATGCACTCCCCCTCCAAAACACCACACACACCTATCTTACAGCTAAATAAATATGGTATCTGTGAGATGTGAAGTAAAAAAGAAACACAACAGCTTAACCTCAAAGCTTTGATTCATCTGGCCCCGAAGTTATAAAACTTTTTTCATGCTCAACTCAGCTGAGCATGAAATTTTTTCTGCTCATAAATTTTAAAATGCCAACAATTGTTGGCATTTTAATATTTATGAGTAGAAAAAATAGCCTTCTTGGCTTATCTGAGCCTGAAAAATGCTGAATTTCTTGGTATTTTTATATTTATCAGCAGAGAAAATTTCATGCTCAGCTGAGTTGAGCACGAAAAAAGTTTTATAACCTCGGGGCCTGGAGCTCAAAGAAACATACCTGTATCTGTAAATGCTGAGTTCTGTAATTTCTTTCAAAGAACACAACAGCTTTTCCCTGCTTCTTAAAACATTTTTTCAGTGCTGATTTGTACCTGAACATTAGTCAAGGATAATTAGGCCTAACATCTGAAAATGCTGACAATATTCTAAATTTACAAAGAATGGAATTTTTTAGCTCGACCATATTAAATACACCATCAGTGAGTGAGGTCAATGGATGTTTTTGTTGGGCAAGGTGCATTCAGACGAGCTATCCTGTAAAACAGATAGGTCTTGTTGAGTCCTGAAATGAGGTACAAAACTGTTACCGTAGAAAGGCATGTACAACCCGCATTTGCGTATAACCCGCACCTAGATTTTGGAGGAAATTTTGGGGGAAAAAAGTATTTCTGGTATATTAACCGCATCTATAAAGACCGATTTTACCAAAGTTTGAAAAACACTATAAAAGTTGCAAAACTATACGTTTTTGTCTGAACAGCAGTGGTTTTTTGTCCTTGGTACCGGTACTTTTTCCCCCACGCGTGCCCGCCGTGGTTCTTGCACGCGCCGTCATATATACCGGTACATTCAAAGTACATGTACATGATATAAAAGCCGTAACGTAGTTTATTGCTGTATTAACAGTAATTTTTTTTTTCATTTTTCTAATTCCTTAAAGCTACTGAAAAGATCGTTTACAAAATCAAACCCATAATTAATATTTCACACTTGACGTACCTGACCTAATGGCGGTACTTTGATCGACCGGTTTAAACCAGTCACTGAAAAAAATATATATCGCTTGACTGTACGGCATGAAAATATCAATAAAATTTGATTAGCTTAATTGCACAATCAGTGGTAATAAGCGTTAATTGAGTAGTTTCAGAACTAACATGGTGTGATTGGCTTCGAAAGATAAAGTAACTATCGGAAAAACAAAGATCAGCCTGCGCATGTTCCCTGTCTGGACTTAGACTTCTTTGTTCGCATGTAATGAATCCAGGGGACTCTATCTAGTAACAAGAGCTGTGGCCTGACAGCATAGCTCGCCTGAATAGGTGCTTGCCCATCACACAGTCGCTATTGTAGTGTGGACGGCTATGCATAAAATTCAGGCAAGCATGTCCATAATGACAACACATTTATAAACAAAAGCTATCTCAGAAATAAGTTTAAAATGAAATTAAAATAAAAAAATCCACATGAAATTTCAAAGTCCATGAGCTTGAGCTCAAAGAACTAAGGGGTGGGGGTAGGAGGGTGGGGTTGGGGTTTTTGGGGGGGGGGGGGGGGGGGGGGGGGGGGCTAGGATGTATCAAAACTTTGAACCATTATCTAACATCAGTCCAAGTATAAGTATCAACAGATACCATCGTGGCACTGTGAAATTATGTCTTCATAAATATAGAACTTTAACCAAAATCTTTAAGACAAAATTCAAAGTCGATGACCTTGACTTCAAGGTCATCCGGTGGGGTAAGTATACAGTGTTTTGTAAAATCTCAAAAAATTGTCTAACATCAGTTCAAGTGTAAACTAAATCTCTGCCAAGCATAATGAATCAGTATGCAATTAGAAAACTTTAATAAAGACCAAATTTCTTAAGTCCCTGACCTTGACATCAAGGTCACTGAGCGGGGTTGGGGTAGTCTCTGTAAAACTTTGGACTAATATCTAGGTACAGTGCAAATATAAAAAGAATTCATCTATGGGTTCAGGAGATATGTGTCTTTAAAAAACTTTAACCAAAACATCCCAGCAATAAATTTTCTAAGTTCATGACCTTGACATCAAGGTTACTGAGGGGGGTGGGGGTAGTACCTTGGAAAACTTTGGACCAATATCTAACTACAATGCAAGTATCATAGGAATCCATCAACGGGTTAAGGAGATATTGGGCTTTATAAAACTTTAACCAAAACATCCAATACAAAAACACTTCCAATTTTCTAAGTCCATGACCTTGACATCAAGGTCATGGAGTGGGGTGGGGGTGGCACCCTGTTAAACCTTGGACCAATATCTAACTACAGTGCAAGTATCAAATGAATCCATCCATGGGTTAAGGAGATATAGGTCTTTAAAAAACTTTAACCAAAACATCCAATCCGGACGCCGACGCCGACGCGGACGCCGACGCCAGGGTGACAACAATAGCTCTTCCTGAACTTTCGTTCAGGCGAGCTAAAAATTGATGAGGCTGTTTGGCAAGCACATTTGCACAGGCTTGATGTATATCCTCTATACGCACATGGCATACGGTCTCTTATCGCCCAAACACATCTTAAATGGACTCTTCCAGCTTGGTTTAAAGATTTGTCAAATTAGCCGAATCCGGATTCGGCTGTACGAGAGAGATAGGTTACGAAAGGGAACTTCATCGCATCAAATTCCGCATCAGCTATGCAACATTCCCAAATTCGTTTCACAAATTATACCGCAACCAGTCAGGGCTAAAAATAGATTGATTGACAGGAAGGGCGCGTGACTTGGTAAACTTCCGACGTATTTGAAAACGTGTTGAAAATTTATTTTGCTGTTTCTAAAGATGAAAATTGACTTTGTTAGTTAGATCAGCCGTACAAACGTGCATTGGCTGATAGGTAATATAACTTATATGGTCTAGACATCTCTTGATTGAACGACGCGAGTTATCGTGAGATGAAAACACCAACTGGGTGTTTCAAACAGTGAATTTCTCAGAGAAAATCTTCGAAAATATTCCCTCAAAAAACTTGTTCTGCTGTACAGCCCGCACCGCTATTTCAGTCCTTAAATCTGAGGCATAATTCTGCGGGTAGTACATGCCTTTCTACGGTATATGTATTTGAAGAAATTTACAAATGCATGAAGAATTTGTCAGTTTATCCCCAAAAATGCAAAATTTATAAGGCAAAAGGTCTTTTATGGCATTAGTGACTATCTTACAGCTCAGAATGATAGTGGGAGCTTATAACTTTTAATAGAATGATATAATGCTCCAGTCAAAAAAGTGTAAAGGAAATAATTTTAGGATAATATTCCATATTTCTGCATAAAAACATATCAAAATTCTAGATCTCAACTAGGTGGTTCTAAAGAAGGGTCAAAACCTCCTTTTCGTTATAGATATGAATTTCCTTTTATGGGATTTTATCGATGTGTAAACCCCGGCGGATCACTCACAAACTGAATAAAGCCCAAGGGGCTTTATGTTAAGTTTGTGAGGGATTCGCCGGCGTTTACACATCGATAAAATCCCATAAAAGGAAATTCATTTCTTATAATTCCAACTTTGTCCATCCTAAATTTTTTCCTCGGCTGCATTGCCCATCGGTTTACTACAATGGGTGATTTAGGTGTACAGCGTTTGACAAAGTCAGAGACATAAGCAGTTCAGGCATAATTCCCTTTGAAATTACGAACTCTATTTGAAATTACAAATGGCTTTTTCCTACGTTTTCATTTTTAACCGTCTTTGCCTGAAAACTGCAGATGTTGTCAGCCAATTAAGATTGAGGGTTCATTACGGAAAAGTTTATCAGAAGAGAATGCCGCGTATGGATACAACGTCAACAGGATTTATCAATGTATAAACGCCTCTCTGCAGATGTTGTCAGCCAATTATTTGTTCGGATTTTGTGCCAAAGAGAGACTGTTGGAATTATAGAGAAATAAGAAAAATTATCTCAGAATTATCTTCAAAACCAAACCTTATCTGAAGCTCTGATAATAATGGATTAATGTTCCCTTCAATGTTAATTATGTAAAGGATACTTTTCAATATCATCTATGACCTCTGAGGGTGCCGAAACACTAGACTGGTAATGACCTATTGGTAATATCAACACATGATCATCCACTAACCCTCCTTTGGCCAGGGCTAAGTATGTCTGAAAGTATGAAATTCACTTCTGCAATGGACTGCATCATGAACAAATATCTGCAGCTGTAACAAATATGAGAAGACTCTGCATTACTTGTCATCCAGTTAACAGTTTCATTAAGCATTCCTGATATAACAACTGGGGTCAGTTGTTCAAAACTAATGACATCGTTCGATAAATTTCCGTTAAAATTTCAAACGTTAATATCTCAAGTATGACAGTAATTTTTGTTGAAAAACTGTGAGAAGCTGTTGCAATACAAAAGCTTCTCACAGTTTTTCAACAAAAAATATCAGTGTATTTGTATATAAAGTCCTAAAACACTTTGGGAGTTGACCTCTTAATGAGCTTGTTAGGTTAACAATGCTTTGAACAGCCGGGCCCAGGACTTCAGAAATAACCATTGATAAACACAATTAGAACAAAAGTGTCCGTATATGAATAAATTCTGGAATGTTGACAAAATAAGTTCTGAAGGATGTATGTCTTGTTTCACCATAGAAACTAAGACAGAAAGCCAATGCACACCAAGGTCTGACTGCTCTTAAGGGGAAAGCAACATTCATTTTCATTTTTGCCGCCTTTCTCAATGGTGGTCAACTCTAAAAGGGAATAATTTGCTCCTTAAGAGCAAATTATTTCCTTTATGAGTTGGCCCCATTCTGAAAGGACTACATCATTCAAAGAAGTAAATAGGAAGTTGCAAAAGTTGTTTCCCTTTGTAAAATATGGCAGAAAAACATGCAGGTGTACCCATTCACTGTGAGCATTCTGATCAAAGGGTCTTCTCACAGTCAACATTTTATAAATCATTCCTTATAGCACAAACTGATTTGTTGAAATTCAACAACTGGTGAATCAATAACAGAACTCATTTATTTTTTATCAGTTTTGGGTAAATACAATACAAAATGACCTCTCACCTCTGTGCCGACACTAACAACTAAATGTTTTTCTACTTGTGGACTTCCCAGACAAAACCAACATGGCCCTGTAGGTACAGCTGGAATAAAATGATGTAAATGTCATTGTAAAAGGATATACTTTGTTTAAACAAGGGCTTCGCAAGCGGCGCATAATACGCCCGTTTTAATGTCATAAAGGAGTATGGAATGAACAAGATTGTTTACAAAAGGCAGACAAACAGGGGCAACCACTTTATAACTAATGACGGCAACATTATTCAAATATTTAACACATCAAATACTAAGAGTATACCAAAAATCAGCTTAAAAGTTATTGTGGCTCAAAAGTTGAGTAATGCCATAGTTGAACAAGGGAGATAATTCATAAACTAAATATACTAGATTCTTGGCTCTACTACATTCCCCTGACAAAATTACATGTGAGTTAAGGAATCACAGAGGAAACAGGAAATTTATGCAAGGGCAGATAATTCAGTAAGCCAGAGTTGTGGTTCTTGCTCGGGATACATTGCCCTATTATTATACATATTCCTACAAAGTTCCATTCTAATATTTCAAAAGGTTAAGGAGATATGGAGTGACTGAGAAATGCCTAAAATTACTTATCAAAGGGAAGTAACTCCAAAATGAAGAAAGGGGGAGCAACCATTCTTGTATGCCATGCATCGTCTTGTGATCATGCACATTGCTATAAAGTTTCATCATGATATTCCTAACGGTTACAAAGTTAAGGTATGCACAAGATATGTATACACAAAAATAACCATAATCAACTAATGAAACGGATGTAACTCTAAAATGAAGAAAGGGAGAGCAGCCATTTTTGTACGCGACACATTGTTGAGACTTCATACACATTGCTATGAAGTTTCATGAAGATATCCCAAACGGTTATCTAGTTATGGCACGCACAAGACTGGCAGGGAAAAAATTATTCAAAGGGGCATAACTTGGAAACTAAGGAAGGGGGAGCAACCACTTCTGTACGCGACACGTTCCCCCAACCTAATACATATTCCAACCAAATATCATGAATATATCCCAAACGGTTAATGAGTTATGGAGCGCACAAGAATGTTTACGGACAGACGGACGGACGGACAGTGCCATGACATAATACGTCCGTTTTTTTCAAAACGGGCGTATAAAAAAACACTGAAGACCTAGACCATACTGCTTCTAAACAGCTATCAGATCAAGGTCTGTAATGTATACAAACTACATACAATTTATGTTATTTAAGGATTTCCTAGACAAATCCATCATGGCCATGTCAGAACAGCTCTAATAGAGCAGACATAAAATTTATACACAACATTTGACAACTTGTTTGAGAAAAACATTGACTAAGCAGAACAGGCTGCTTCAAAAGAACAGCTTCAGAGGAGCAGCCTCATTAATGTCTGAAACTGTTTGGCTTGTTTGCCAACTAAATGTTTTTCTAGCTGCAGGCTTCTCAGACAAAACCAACACGGCACTGTAGGCACAGCGGTAATAAAGCAAATGTAAATTTTACCCCATTTCAGGGTTTTAGTAAAAACACTGTAGACCCAGATCAGACTAAACATTGGGAAAACTTAAAGTATATTTTGCATGAGAAATGCATTATTACATATGCATACTGTGGGTTATTGTGCATAAGACAGTACTGAGTATATGCTTTGGGTCCTTTTTATAACTGAGCCACAATATGACAAGAATTCAGCGGAATGCGGTGTCTGGCCTGCCTGTGCTTTGTTACAAAATAGAGCTAAACCTAACACAAAGTATACACCACAGATGACACCTGAAAAGTAATACCAATAATCAACATTGATGATGGCTTTGAGCTTGACTCTTCCAGATGTATGCATGACCCAAGTTTCATGGCTCTAGCCCTTATAGTTCTTGAGAAATGGACCTAAACACGAAAAATTGACATAAAATTGCAAAGTAAGTGAAGAGTAAAATGTAGGTCAAGACTCATATTTTATGATGGCTTTGAGTTTTACTTTTCATGATGTATGCATGACCCAAGTTTCATGGCTCTAGCCCTAATAGTTCTTGAGCAATGGACCTAAACAGGAGGAATTTACACAAAATTGCAAAGTAAATGAAGCGTAAAATGTAGGTCAAGACTCATATTTTATGATAGCATTGAGTTTCACTCTTCCAGATGTATGCACAGCCCAAGTTTCATGGCTCTAGCCCTTATAGTTCTTGAGAAATGGACCTAAACGCGAAAACTCGACAAAAAATTGCTAAGCCAGTGAAGCGTAAAAAGTAGGTCAAGACTCAATATTGATGGTAGGATTGAGCTTTACTCTTCCAGTTGTATGCATGGCCCAAGTTTCATGGCTCCAGCCTTTATAGTTCTTGAGAAATAGACCTAAACACAAAAACTCGACAAAAACTTGCAAAGTCGGTGAAGCGTAAAATGTATTTGATGATAGCTTTGAGCTTTACTCTTTCAGATGTATGTATGACCCAAGTTTCAAGGCTCTAGCCCTCATAGTTCCTGAGAAACTGACCTATACGCAAAAACTCGACAAAAGTTTACGTCGCCAACGCCGATGCCGCCGCTAACAACACCGGAAAAGCAATTAAATACATATGTCTCACTTCTGCTTCGCAGGCGAGACAAAAACTAACAAAGAGGCATGTGCACCCAGCAAAGACTCAGATCAGCCTGAACAACCGCCCAATCTGACCAGGCTCTTTACATGGAGAGAGCTTAGACACTTAGCTACCCTTAAAGTGCATAGAAAAGACTCTGATCAGACTGGGCAGATGCCCAGGCTGATCTGAGTCTTCGCTGGTCGCAAATACCACTTTGTTGGTTTGGTTCATGTCGCGGCTCAATTATTATAGAATAATTTTTCTTATTTTTCCATAACAGGAATTCTGCAGGAATCTCTGTCTCACCTGTCAGCACACTGGCATAAATCAGAGCTAAACCATGAAACTTTACAAAATTTTATGCCCCAAAGTCTACATCACTGGAAAAGAAATACCTACCTCTCGCTTCTGCTTAAAACTGATTAGACTAAACTGAATGGTGTGGCCCATGGTAAGGACATTAATATATCCTCTTATAATGATTAGAAAATCTCTCCTATGTATTATCACATTATGCAAGAAACGTATCATCCTCTACATTTTTAGGTGAACAGGTACATTTACAGGGGAAGCAACTCTGTTATTTTCATTCTTTACCTCCCTTCTAAATAGAAATCAACTCTTACAGGAAAGATTTGCTCTCCTAAGAGCAAATTATTTTCTTCAAGAGTTGAAACCTCTTTAGATGGGTTTTGTTGTCCAGAAAAGCAAACAGGAAGTCTCAAAAGTTGTCTCCCTTTGTACACTGAAAACATCCTGGTATGCCCATACACCTAAACACAGTCATAAAAAATCATTTTCTAATCATCATACGTCTTTCTCCTTTCTGTTTCTTATTCTGCCTATCTTGTCCTTCCCCTTTTCTTTTTTTCTCTCCTCCACTCTTCATATCATAGAAAAACTGCTGATCTTGCTGTATGGAAAGAAAGAAGAACAAATA
The DNA here is from genome assembly GCA_963989385.1 of Ctena decussata. NCBI lineage: Eukaryota > Metazoa > Mollusca > Bivalvia > Lucinida > Lucinidae > Ctena > Ctena decussata. The sequence continues at coordinate 3,731,360 of OZ022508.1, forward strand.
CAGTGTGTGAAACTGATCACATCTTTAAAATGTCAATGCAATAAAACAATTTTGCTTTACAGAGCTAATTTCAATTTCCATGTCAGTGTCAGTTTGATTTGACCCTTAAAGCTCAAACAAGAGGGCCATGACGGCCCTGGATCGCTCACCTGAGTATCCTGTGAACTTAACCTCAGAAACATCCATATGTCCAACAGACAGAGTTTCACAAAGATTCAATGGAAAATGAACCCTTTATTGTGTACCTTAGGTTTTTATAAGATTTAACCTAATGACCTTGTTTTTGACCCCACATGACCCAGTTTCAAACCTGGTCTAGATTTCTTGGATATAAACATTCTGCAAAAGTTCATGAATATCGGATCAAAACTGTGCCCTCTAGAGCGTAAACAATGCTTTTCTAAGGTTTGACCTAGTTTTTGACCCGACATGACCAAGTTGCACCCTTGGTCCAGAATTGTAGGAGAAAAACATTTTGACTAAGTCTCATGAAGATTAGAACAAAACTGTGTCCTCTAAAGCATTCACATGGTTTTTCTAAGAACTGACCTAGTGACCTAGTTTTTGACCTGACATGGCCCAGTTTCAAATCAGGTCTAGATTTCATAAAAATAAACATTCTGACAAAGTTTCATGTAGATTTTATCATAACTGTGCCCTAAAGAGTGTACACAACGTTTTTCTAAGATTTGACCTAGTGACCTAGTTTTTGACCCCACATGACCCAGTATCAAAGTTGGTCTAGATTTCATTAAGATAACCTTTCTGACCATGTTCCATGATGATTGGATCGTAACTGTGCCCTCTGATTCATTCTAAGATTTATTTCTATTTTTAGCTCTGGCGGCCATTTTGTACAGCAGAGTGGAACCCTTTCAGCAATTTTTGTTTAGAACCATGAGTCAAACACTTCTGTGAAATTATTTTGAAATCGAGGAGGTGTCGTTTAAAGGTTTTCCTATATTTACCTCTGGTGGCCATTTTGTTCAGCAGAGCTGAACCATTTTAGCAATTTTGGTAGAGGGTCTCCTAAGGAACATTTCTGTGAAATTATTTCAAAATCTTACCAGCAGTTTTGGAGGAGAAGTCGTTTAAAGGTTTTTCTATTTTAAGCTCTGGCGGCCATATTGTTCAGCGGAGCGGAACCGATAGAGCAATTTTGGTAGCAGGACTCCTAGGGAACATTTCTGTGAAAGTATTTCAAAATCTACCAAGCAGTTTTGGAGGCGAAGTCGTTTCAAGGTTTTTTCTATTTTTAGCTCTGGCGGCCATTTTATTCAGCGGAGCGGAACCCTTTTATAAATTTCGGTAGAAGGTGTCCTAAGAAACATTTCTGTGAAATTATTTCAAAATCTGCCCAGCAGTTTTGGAGGCAAAGTCGTTTAAAGGTTTTTCTATTTTTAGCTCTGGCAGCCATTTTGTTCAGTGAAGTGGAACCGTTTTAGCAATTTTGGTAGAGGGTATCCTAAGAAACATTTCTGTGAAATTATTTTAAAATCTGCCCCGTAGTTTTGGAGGAGTAGTTGTTTAAAGGTTTTTCTATTTTTAGCTCTGGTGGCCATATTGTTCAGCGGAGCGGAACCATTTGAGAAATTTTGGTTAAGGGGCTCCTAAGAAACATTTCTGTGAAATTATTTCAAAATCTGCCAAGCAGTTTTGGAGGCGAAGTGGTTTAAAGGTTTTTCTATTTTTAGCTCTGGCGGCCATTTTGTTCAGCCGAGCTGACTCGCTTTAGCAATTTTGGTAGAGGGTCTCCTAAGAAACATTTCTGTGAAATTATTTCAAAATCTGCCCAGCAATTTTGGAGAAGTCATTTAAAGGTTTTTTCTATTTTTAGCTCTGGTGGCCATATTGTTCAGCGGAGCGAAACCGTTTGAGCAATTTTTGTTAAGGGCCTCTTAAAGAACATTTCTGTGAAATTATTTCAAAATCTGTCAAGCACTTTTGGAGGCGAAGTCGTTTAAAGGTTTTTCTATTTTTAGCTCTGGCGGCCATTTTGTTCAGCAGAGCGGAACCGTTTTAGCAAATTTGGTAGAGGGTCTCCTAAGAAACATTTCTGTGAAAATATATCAAAATCTGCCCAGCAGTTTTGGAGGAGAAGTCGTTTAAAGGTTTTTCTATTTTTAGCTCTGGCGGCCAATTTGTTCAGCGAAGCGGAACCCTTTGAGCAATTTTGGTAAAAGGCCTCCTAAGGAACATTTCTGTGAAATTATTTCAAAATCTGCCCAGCAGTTTTGGAGGAGAAGTCGTTTAAAGGTTTTTCTATTTTTAGCTCTGGCGGCCATATTGTTCAGTGGAGCGGAACCGTTTGAGCAATTTTGGTAAAAGGCCTCCTAAGGAACATTTCTGTGAAATTATTTCAAAATCTGCCCAGCAGTTTTGGAGGAGAAGTCGTTTAAAGCAAAAGTTGACGACGGACGAATGACGGACGACAGACAAAGACCGATCACAATAGCTCACCTTGAGCACTTGGTGCTCAGGTGGGCTAAAAAGCAGACAACGAAATTTACATATGCAATATCTGCAATATTTCAAAAAGATGTCTCATCCAATTTTTATCATGCTGAGAACCCAAAGACTAGAGGGCAAACAGTGTGGATCCAGAAGAGGCAGAAGAATGCTCCTAAAAAAAAACAAATTCTTTCTTTTAAGAGTTGACGCACACTGTGAAGGGACGCAAAAATGAAAAAAAAGGGTTGTTTTCCCTTAAAGTGTATCCATTCACCTTAACACTAATACTGGCCTTATGTAACTTTCCATGAAGATCAACAGCTTTGATACAGGGCTTTATTTGTTTTTCTTGCTTTAATGATTATTGACTTTCCATTTTAGAAGTTTTTATTTGACATGTCTTTCCAGTACAGGATGATTGTTCTGCTTGTTTCCATTTAGTAGTACGACTGTACCCAATTATATCCAGCAAACCCCTGGCACTCCTAGGAATGGCCCTTTTCTGCAGTTACATACAGCCATGGACACTAAACGTATACCTCTATCTCACTGGCAATAATTGTTCAGTGGAATGCCCTTCCTGGGTCTGTCATCAGCTTGCCATGCCTTGACATATTCACAGCCTCAGTTGGAAAGCTGCAACATGTAAAGTTCTTGATCCCAAGCAGTTTGTTTTTCACCTGCTTTTACCTATCCTTTGCTATTTTAAACTTTCACCTTTCATCCATTTTCACTGCCATACTTTTATACTCATATCATAGTGTTACTTTTTAGCCCCTTCTGACAATTAACACAGATTAGCAGGACAGCACAACCTGCCTAGAATGTCTGCAACTGCATGTGGCAGTATGAACAGCAGGCCCAATCTAGACCACAACTAGCTGGCGGGGCTCTTTCTGGACAACTGGTGGAGCTTAAGGCCCAAAGAAAGAGGCCATAATCAAGTTTCAGATAAAAAAAAGTCTTCAATGGATGGAAACTAAAGATAATATCATGCTTAACTTTAAATATAAGATGTGGCATCTCATTGGAAATGCCTCACTGAGGCAATTCCAGGAAGACGCCACAACATATATTTCAGTCTAACCTTATGGAATATCATCTCAAATTATCATCAGGTGCTCCTCATTACCTATATTCCTGCAGTGCACTGGACACAGAGCCCCAGGTGGCAGGGCATAATCCCCAAAACCCACTCCCTGGATCTGGGGCTGAAGAGATAGAAGGGATAGATAGATAAAACGAACCTGTTTCTCTTCTTCTTGCAGATGGAACTGTTTCTGTTTGTATGGACATTCTGTGACATCATCAGGTTGACTCGTAAGTTCTGTTGGATCCATACTGGACATAGGGCTGATGTTGAAGGCATAAAGATACTGAAATAAGTTTACCATGAAACTATGTTTTTCTTTTTAGCAAAAAAAGCAAGACGTTTGCAAGATCGCGGATTTTTCGGCGGTTTCCGTCGGTGTTCACGACAAAATAACCAATAAAAGTTAATTGGGTTGTTTACATAATTTTAATCAACAGCGTGTCAAAAGTTATCACAGACAATCAAAGCCTTGGTTGTCTTGCCAAGGTGTGAACATTGGTAATTGTTTTTAGAAGACTTCGATAATTAGCGCATATCACGTGTCACCAATTTGGCCAACAGCGAAGGTCACCTCATATACACAATACACAAGCCGACGCTCGGGATAAAGGCTGTGCGTATCAGTCACTGATTACTTCCAAAGAAAACATTATAAAATGGAAAAAAACACAACAACAAAGCTTAAACCCGATTAGAGTTTTTAGGCGACGTCAGTACTCGCGCAAATAAGTATATTTTATTCGTCCGCCGTTACCTTTTTGCAAGTATATATACAAGGGAATTAACTCGAACAAGTCTATTTTGCTCAATCGGACATCCTCGTCGATATAGGTTCAAATTCAGGATACGGAATTGGCCGATGTGTTACGATTGTACTTTCGCTTTGTAAATGGTTTTCAACCATTTTGCAGCGCATTTTTCACAATAAGTTAGAACATAGGGACTGAAAGTCTACTTCAGCGATGACTTTCGTTTTGTCAGGTAAGCAGTAAACATGTCTATCTACCTCGTTAGGGCTAAATAAGCGCAAAGAACATGTTAACGTTGGGGTTTTCATTAGTGGGTGGGGTATTTCCTAGAAGATCGTTATTACGCGTGATCACTTATAACCCGGTTCGATTTTATGTCTCCCGACACCCGCGTTATAACGGCGCTCCAGTGTAATTTTTGAGGGTTAAAATTTTCGCAGTTTAGGGGCAAAACAATAAACATTAATTTTCGTGATTTTTATTTGCGCAAAAAGCTAAATTGATTCATTTTCACTTGAGCAAGTTCTTCCATTAACCTGCGGCAGGGCCGAAGGTAAATAAAAGAACTGGCTCAAGTGAAAAGTACCATAATTTACTGGAGCAAACAGAAACAAAATATATGGACACTGTGTATACTGAAGATACTTTGTTAGAAAAAGGAAACAAATTCGCGATTTTAATATTCATGGTTTCTAAGTCACCGCGAAATACCGCAAAAAATAGAACACTGCAAAAATTATCGCATATACAGTATCACCATGCTTGAACACATACACTCTGAAAAACAGAAAATGCCCTAATTATCCTATTTATTCAGTTATAAGATGGGAAGTTTTCCCTTTCCTTAAGGACCCCATAGACCTGAATCAGCCGTGTGATATTCTCTTTCAAAACTATCACAAAATCTAGAGCCATTTTGGTATTTAAATGGATCTCAGTTTTTTGGGACTGTCGCTGTTTTATTGTTTAATGTCATATCAGGACAGTCAGTTACCCTAACCACACTTTTCCTGGGAGGCATAGACCTCCTAAGCGGTTAACCAGTACTAAGTGCACATACCTTTGCCAGTAACCGACAACTGCCCTTCTTGAATCAGTGATAGGAGAAACAAAAGTATGTGGCCAGACTGGGTATCGAACCCAGTACCTCTAGCTCTTGAGTCAGACACGCTATCAACTGCGCTATGCGGCCATCACAATTTCTAGAATTTTTATGCTACTACTGGTCTTACCTTTTTCTTTGCAGTGTTTCCAACTTTAGCCAGGCCTATAAATCTGGTCACATGTTTTGCTGGTTCTGCTAAAACCTTGTGATTTCTGAAAAAAAGATAATACACTAGAGCAAGTGAGCAGGGGCTCACGTATACCCCCGGCCAGTGCCACCACCTATAGGAAATAAACTTTGCATGCCCATGTAGGCACATATCTCTAGGCTACATCTCAAGATTTCACAATAATCAAAACAATACAAACTTAAAGTTCATTTTAACACAAATGGTTATATAAATTTCAAAGTCTGTGACCCTGACCTACAATCAGCAGCAGCAGTCAGATGATGTCAACAAAACTGTCTCAACCTCGCAGTAAACCTAGTCACACATCAAAAGGTTCCATTCAAGTATATCAAAAACATAAGCAAACAGATACAGCTCAATACAAACTTTAACACTAATGTTATATAAATTTCTAAGTCTGTGACCTTGCCCTTAGGTACTAATATGTGTCCAACCTGTAGTAATACTAAGCACATCTGAACAAATTTCAATAGAAGCTGTCAAAAAGATAGACAAAACTTTAAAACAACTGCTGTAGAAATTTCTAAGTCTGAGACCTTGACCTTAGGCCTGCAGAAGCATCAGGGTGGTGCAAACTGATCAGTATCCATACTGTAATACCAATAAGCACATATCAACAAGTTCGAGTAAAGACGTTCATGAAAACAGAGCAAAAGCAGAAACTTAACCCAAAACTTTAATGCAACTGTCATATAAATCTCTAAGTCTGTAGCCTTGACCTTTGGCCAGCAGCAGCATCAAGGTGATGCACACTGATCAGTATCCGTCCTGTAGTAGCACTAAGCACTTATGAACAAGCTCTGGATAACAGAACCAAAAGAAAAAAAACTTAACGCAAAACTTTAACGCAAATTTTATAAGAATTTCTAAGTCTGTGACCTTGACCTTTGGCCAGCAGCAGCATCAAGGTGATGCATACTGATCAGTATCCATCCTGTAGTAACACTAAGCACCTATGAACAAGCTCTGGATAACAGAAGCAAAAGTAAAAAACTTAACGCAAAACTTTAACGCAAATGTTATAAGAATTTCTAAGTCTGTGACCTTGACTTTTGGCCAGCAGCAGCATCAAGGTGATGCATACTGATCGGTATACATCCTGTAGTAACACTAAGGACTTATGAACAAGCTCTGGATAACAGAAGCAAAAGAAAAAAACCTAACACAAAACTTTAACGCAAATGTTAACTTACGTACGGACGAACGAACGGACGGACGGACAGACGGACGGACGAACAGACGGACGAACGGACGAACGGACGGAAAGACAAAACCTATATACCCCTCGACATACTTCGTATGCCGGGGGTATAATCAGAAAACTATAGAACTATTTGGTATCTTGGTATCTTTGCCAAATAATGTCTTATGCATTTTTACAGATTTCTGTATATTTTTTTTTTGATTGCCAACATAATTTTTTACCAAAATGAGTCTTTGAACAAACACATAGTGCCAATATACAATGTAGTTCATTTCCACATTAAGGGTGCAATTATCATCTAATTTAAGATTCAAATTATCCCTTAAAAGTCCTACTTGAAATACAGAATGGACACATCTCCTTGTTTCTCTGCCATTTTTACTATGGGAAACAACTTTTCTGACTTCTTGTTTGCTTCCCTGCTTGATATAGCCCTTCCAACATGGGGTCTACTCCTAAAGAGATGACTCCTACTGGGAAGGGAAGAAACAGACAAAAATTAAAATAACAATGTTGCTACCCCTGAAAGTGCACCCATTCACTTTTAATGTCTGAATATGTATGCATTATTATGGTAGATCTTACCACAGGAGCTTGAAGTTCTAGCTTAGAAACATTTCTAAACTTTGTCATCTAAAATGTCCAGTACAACGCTGTACAATAATCTATTTTTAAATGACATATGGTCTTTCCGATTTTTGACATTTTGAAGTGTTTCACGGTCTAAACTTCAAGCGCCTGTCATCTTACCTGTATGGCTGTCTTTCATAATGAACCCCCTGCAGACCACAGAAGTGATAGCGTGGTTTCAGGGTGATTGCCAACTGTGATATAGATTCAGAACCACAGGACTGAGTATCCACCTCAGGCTTAAATAACATACAAAGTATAAATGAACAACTGGTGGCACTGATGAATCAATCAGTCACACACACACACACTCAATTGTTGTATTATTTGATAAATGAATACATATGTGTGTACTTTGAGTGATCTCAGTTTGTGCCATAGCAATGTCAGTGAATTTAGTTAAAAACAACTCAAAGAAAAGTTTGCACAAAAACAAATCATACAGACCAATTCCCATATAGCAAAAATATATATCTTTCTACAGTAACTTGATTCCACCCTCTGTATCACACTAAATGGATGTGCACAGATCACAGGCAAATCTGGATTATATGAATGCTTGCTTCATGGGATCCAGAACCCGCCCACATCCATGAGACGAATTACACAGCGTCAAATCCAGTATCTGTAGGAATGGTATGTTTATTATATGCCATTTAGCCTGATTTAATATAGGCTTAGTCTGACTTGATATCTACTTCTTTAATTTATTAATAGGATGTGGAGTAAAAATACTGGACTGTTGTGTCCATATTCTTGTTTCTTGAAATTACGTCTCTAGTCTTGTTCCTCTGGTTCTCGCTCCTACGATGCACATCCGGCACAACTGAAGTTGGAACTCAGCTTATAATTATTCTCTCAAAAACATAGCTTTAATGTAAAGAATAGTGATGCAGATTCAGAAAATGCCAGTATGTTAATCAAGCAGTGAAAAAAAAGGGGAAAAGTCAAAGAGTGTACCATTGAAAGATATATAACAGGAGCCACAACAGGAGAAAACAAACAAAGTGGCATGTGCGCCAAGCGAAGACTCAGATCAGCCTCTACATTTATGCAGTCTGATCAAAGTCTTTGCTGTCAGCATGGTTAGCTATCCTAAACACTAAACATGCGGATATCCTTATCAGGTGTGCAATAAGTCAAAATACACCCCTATGTTCTGGCAGTCACATTTAAAAGTGAGACATCTTACAAAATAGTATAGTCCTTTTCTGCCAAGTGAATCCTCTTTCCAACCCTTACAGTGCAAAAATGGATGTATTTTTTTTTTCCACTTTTAAAATTGGTTACAGGAAAGAATTTGCCCTCAAGACAGAGCAAATTCTTTCCTCTAAGAGTATCACTCATGTCAGTTTGATCTCCCTTGGAGTGATACATATTCATAAACCTGAAATTCTTACCAAAGCTGCCCCATATTTCTCTGCTCCTTTTGGCCACTGTGATGTTATAAGTATATCAACTCCTTTAAACTTTGTATCATTTACAACAGGACTTGTGAGTGATGTTATATCAACAGCATTGAAGTTTGTGCTATCGGACACTATGTCTGACTCAGTTCCGCTGAGGTACGCCAACTGTAGGCCTGAGCTTCCTGTGTATAGACCTTTTTTACCTTCAATAAGAAAATAGCCATCAGAGGAGATGGCAAATCCCCCGACCGAAGACCCCCATGGGCCTTAGTAAAAAGGGTGCACTTCAAAACACATATAAGTAATATATTGTCATTCTTCTATGCTTCTGATTGACATTATCTGTTTAACAGATGCATGATTATCTAACACTCAGACTAAAATAGTATGCTTCACTGCTAAAAAGAAGTAATATCTCAAACAGCCGCCATATACATAAACATATAGCATATGATACATTAAACTTTCAAAATGTGTGAATAACTTCTAAACTACAAGCCCTACAAACCTAATTTTGAGCTCTCTAGTAAGTGAATTTGGACAAAGAATCTAAATCTGGAGAAAAAAAAATAATTTTTTTTTGGTGGGGTGGGGGGGGGGGGGGGGGGTGAGGGGGGGGGAGGGGAATGTGGAGGGATCAGAGAGAGTTAGGAACACTGATAAGATATCACAGCATGTTCATCAATATTCTAACAGGTATAAGGTTATTAAAATTGTGGAGCAGGCCAGGGTTATACAGATATGGAGCAGAGACTCAAGCAGCAGCTCAAAATACCAAAGGGAAATAACTCACAAAGAATGAATTCAAGAGTTGTCATACATGTATGAGACAAATCATCATGACCTATTCTTCATATCTGTGAAGTATCATGAAAATATTTCAAAAGGTATTCAAGCTATGGAGCGAACACCTAAAATCATCAAAGGGAAATAACTCAAAAAGAAAGCAAGAGTTGTCATTCTTGTTCTCGACACATCGTCATGACCTGTTCTACATATCTGAAGTATCATGAAAAAATTTCAAAAGGTATTCAAGTTATAGAGCGGACACGAAATCATACCTAAAACCATCAAGGGGAAATAACTAAAAAAGTAAGAAAGCAAGAGTTGTCATTCTTGTTCGCGACACATCATCATGACCTGTCCTACATATCTGTGAAGTATCATGAAAATATTTCAAAAGGTATATGAGTAATAGAGCGGACATGAAACCACACCTAAAATGATTAAGGGGAAATAACTCAAAAAGTAAGAAAACAAGAGTTGTCATTCTTGTTTGCGACACATCGCCATGACCTGTTCTACATATCTGTGAAGTATCATGAAAATATTCTAAAAGGTATTCAAGTTATAGAGCGGACACGAAATCACACCTAAAATGATCAAGGGGAAATAACTCAAAAAGTAAGAAAGCAAGAGTTGTCACTCTTGTTCGCGACACATTGCAATGGCCTGTTCTACATATCTGTGAAGTATCATGAAAATATTCTAAAAGGTATTCAAGTTATAGAGCAGACACGAATCTGCAAAAAAATCACACCTAAAACCATCAAGGGGAAATAACTCAAAAAGTAAGAAAGCAAGAGTTGTCATTCTTGTTCGCGACACATCGTCATGACCTGTTCTACATATCTGTGAAGTATCATGAAAATATTCCAAAGGGTATTCAAGTTACAGAGCGGACACGAATCTGCCAAAAAAACTCACCAAAGGGGAAATAACTCAAAAGGTACAATAGCAAGAGTTACCATTCTTGTATGCGACACATCGTCATGACCTGTTCTACATAACTGTGAAGTATCATGAAAATACTCCAAAGGGTATTCAAGATATAGAGCAGACAAGAAAATGTTTACGGACGGACGGACGTACGCATGAGGGTGTTGTTGTAGGTTGCACCCCAGACTTGGGGGTTATCTTTTATGGACAGAATCGTACAAAGAGCACTTGCGGGTTGATCAAAGCTCACACATGCCCTCTGTACACATGAACCCACAAATTTTGTCCAATCACGGACAGATTGGACAAAACTTGTGAAAACAAATGATTTTACATGACCCATCTACCCCTCATCATCACACAGAAGGTGTCAGAAAACTTCGACTAATGAGGTGCACCACAAAAGTGCAACTTCACCCCACAAATGGGGTTTGTACTCACAGCTCAGCCCACAAATACCCTCTCATGAGAGCGGACGGACGAACGACCGACGGACGGACAGATGGACGGACGCCAGGCTCATCGCTATATCCCCCGAACCTTTCGGTCGGGGGATAAAAACCAATAGAAAATGTGAGTAGTTTGGTTTAAAACAATATTTATTCAATGTAAACTACAAAGTTGCTAAACGGCACAATATATCAAATGGTACAGGACCTGACAGTGAGGCAAATGCTTATATGAAACTCATCTCCTGGAAATTTTTGTAAAAGTTCTGATATGATGCAGCTCATCTGAATTTGTGAACATACTGTTCTTAAGCTTCCTAATGTATTTAACTTGTTTGAAGGACTTCAAAGGGTACTTCTATGATTTCTGTGGTGGTTCTAATGAAGGACTGTGCTGACAGGAAGGAATAAAAATAAGGATCCTGTTTTACTGGTATCATAAAATACATATGCCCTGTTTCAAAATATAATAAAACTGCAATGGCTCAAACCCTAATGGCTTGTTAACCCTGCCTGACTAGAACTCATTTCTGAGTCCCTAGAGGTCAGTTCTTTTGGCTGGAACTAATTTTCATGGTTCCGAGCCTGCTGGAGTCACTGAAGTTCTATTGTATGCAGACCAGCTCTGCCATTATGTTACTGCATCATGCGTTACATTTAACACTTACAAAGGCCAAAAACAAAAATAGTTGAATTTGCAGTGTAGATCTAGATGAGGCAGTGCATAATGACTCTGACATTATATTTGCCTCTCTTCTCAATTGGGATTTAACTCTGAAAGAGTCTTGTCCCATAGCAGCAAATTCTTTCCTTTAAATATAGACCCCTGTTTGGAAGGGCTTCGTCCTCAAGAGAAGCAAACAGAATGTTGCAAAAGTTGTTCTCCTTTGAAATATGACCTGTCTGCATACAGTATAGCTTGCCTCACAGTGCCAGATCCATCACATAACAAACTTTAATGAAAACAGCCAGTGCGGATGTGGATGCCAATCCCAAGGGGACAACAATAGCCCATCCTGTACATTTGTACAAACAAGATAAAATGGTGGAAAAACAAGGTAGAGTACTCATATACCTTAAGCAGCCATTTTCATGCTTGCACTGGATGACCCATATATACATGTTTTTCTGTCTTTCTTCAATATGTGAGTACTGTATTACCTAGATATGTGATTACTGTACATGTATTACCTAGATATGTGACATTGTCACAAAGATCTCCACCCTTGTTGTCTTTGTAGTAGTCCACATGTTCTGGTCTGTTTGGTCCCAGAATCAACACAGGTAAAGGCACTACAATATTGAATAGATACAAAAGCACCATTATCAATACCATAACCCTTATGGCACCAAACAGTGTAGAGCCAGATGAGGTGGCTCATAATGAGCTACCTCATATGGATCTACACTCTTTGTCTGGTCTTTAAATTCTCAATATGACATACATAGCGGCCTTTGTTGACAAGTGGTATTCACAGGTTCAAATGTGCTTATTTTCTACATTCTAATAGCTGTTTAAATGGTCTCTACAAACGGTGTGTCTCCATTCATAGATGGTCTTTAGCACAGGTTTAGCTGTAGCTGGGACAAAACATTATTTGAAATTTTGCTGACATAAATTTGCTGTCTGCATTTCTGGCACTTAAAGGATTATCATAAGTTTATGTATGAAAGAAAATATACATAGTCTCATGAAGGCCTTTTCTGTTAAAGCTAAATGCTCTTCAGGAATGGACGAAAATTAAGCCAGTTTTCAAAATACATGTACAATATTGATGTTGAAAATTCTGTAAAGTTAAATCTTTGATATATCTTTGATATATGGCAAGCAGAACTGGGGTATCAAAATAATTACTGTTGTGTTTTATTATTTCTCTACCAAAACTTTTCAAAAGGTATCTACAGTTAAAGGAAAGAATTTGCTCCAAAAGGAGCAATTCTTTACTTAGTGACACCTGTTAAAAGAACCCTCTTAAAAGTTGAGCCCTACTGAAAAGTGAAGAAAAATGAAGACTGTAGAGTTGCTCCCCATTCACTTTAAGTGTCATCAGAAATCAGCAAAAATACACACTTGAGCACTGAAGACTCAAGTTAGCCTGCACATCAGAACAGTGTACTCAAGTTCATCACCGTATCCATATAATCTGTACACAGGTCTTGGGGAAACAATACAGTAAACAATAAAACCTCTGATGAGACTCTATAAATGCTCAGACTAATGTGAGTATTCAATGGCCCCATGTTCTAGGATCACTTCAAGTGTATGGGATATGCCTCAATGTTTTTCCCTATTTTTACAACTTTCATGCCTTCTTGTCTGTTTCCCTGGCGAACAAAGCCTTTCCAAAATGGTGTCTACTCTTGAATGAGGGAATTTGCTCCTAGAGGAGCAAATTCTTACCTTTAAGAAGTGACCCCATTTAAAAAGGAGTAAAAAATAAAAATCGGAGAGTTGCTTCCCCTGGCAGTGTAGCCAGTCATCATAACTGGCCTTTGTTAATATTTACCTTTCTTTTCTCCTGTCACATATTTGTCCCACTCTCCTTTGTTGCTCCCAAAAAAGTCTCCAACACACAACAACAGCTAAAATACAATGTAAATGCAGAGTTTTAGATGAGAAAAAGTTCTGGGGACATCTCTTACATAATTTGAGCTGCAACATGACAAAACCAACAAAGTGGCATGTGCACCCAGCAAAGACTCAGATCAGCCTGGGCATCCGCCCAGTCTGATCAGAGTCTATGCTGTCCACTTTAAGGGTAGCTAAGGATCTAAGCTACCTTCATGCCGACAGCAATGACTCTGATCAGACTGGGCAGATGTCTTCACTATGTGCGCATGCAATTTTGTTGGTTATGTTGCGTGGCAGCTCATTTCTTTTTATTCTCCATAAAAATTATGTTGAGACTCTTCAATGGAATTCCCTTGCAAAGGCCGTGCTATTGAGACAGCCTGTCCTAAATCAAAAATAAGCTGCAACATGATAAAACCAACAAACTAGCATCAGTCAGATCAGAGTTTTGGCTGTCGGCTTAAAGGGTAGCTAAGTGTCTAAGCTAGCTCCATGTAGACAATAAAGACTCTGATCAGACTGGACAGATGCCCAGGCTGATCTGAGTCTTCACTGGGCGCACATGACACTTTGTTGGTTTTGTCATGTAGCAGCTCAAGTGTGTTGTGGCTTTTCATTACAACTGCTTTGCTGAGTTGCTTATAATAAGGGACCATGAAATATGTTTTTTTGTAAAATAAGGAAAAATCTTGCTCAAACTACCATCCAAACTCAATTGAAGCTACAGCTCTAAGAATTATCTCATAAGTTATTTTACACAGAGTGGTGCCGTTGTCAAGTGGTTACGTAGAGGCACTCAGCTTATGTTGCTTTGGTGTAAAAGGGGGCTGGTTCAAATACCTAACATGTCAGCCAGCAACTGAAAATCTCCTTCTGTCAACCCAGCAGTAAATGGGTACTTATTTCAAATCAGAGAAGCTTAAAGGCAGGCACAGGAGAGAAATGGGCTCCATCTTTCGTATGCTGTGCCAATGGTGAGTAGGCATATAACACTCACTGCCCATAAGGCCATGATACTATGGGAAACCTTTAACTTAACTATCAAAAAGTTATTTTATGTGCACTGAAATATTATTATATGTCCAATTAAAATATTTTAATCCTTCCCATAGCCAGGCTGGATCACACGTTTTTTATAAGGTGGCAACCAATGTTTTTAAAAATATTACTCTTTCGGGAAACTATCAAAAAAAGAAAGGAAATAAATTCAAATGCATGTGTACAATGAAAGAACATGAGTCTGACATGACCAAAATATATAACTATTACTAATCACAGTCAAAGATTTTTAAGTATTCTATTGCTTGTTATAGATCATGTATGAAAGATGTAAACACCTAACTTTTTTTAAACAGTAGTAAGAAGAAGAAGAATAATCTTTACAGAGTTGGAAAGATCTTTAACTTTTCGATTGTCCTGTATGACAAAAAAGTACAGTGGTTTCAATAGTTTAACAAATTATACAAGAAACAGTCCAAATTTTCACTCCATCCCCTGCATGAGGCACTCATTACAACGAGCCTTAATGTAATTCTATGTAACAACAGGATAGTCACCATTTGCATATGTATGAAACATCTCTGAATTGTAAAATTGGCTAAAATTTCATGATAATTACATTAAAAGTTTATGGTGTCCCAATACTTAGTGGTATTCAAGTGA
Source organism: Ctena decussata (assembly GCA_963989385.1). NCBI lineage: Eukaryota > Metazoa > Mollusca > Bivalvia > Lucinida > Lucinidae > Ctena > Ctena decussata. Next base: position 3,746,593 of record OZ022508.1, read on the forward strand.
ATGGGTATACCTCCAAGTTTTTCTGCTATTTTTGCGAAGGGGGACAACTTTTGGGACTTTATGTAAACCATTCCAAAAAGGGTCTACTCTTAAGGAAAGAATTTGCTTGTGCAGGAGCAAATTCTTTCCTTTAAGAGTTGACCCCACTGAAAAGGGAGGAAAAAATGAAAATGGTAGGGTTGCTGGCCCTGAAAGAGTACCCAGTCACTTTAAGGTAATGTTTAGATATGCTTACATCAAAGAGCCCACTTTTCTTCTGAATGCTGTTAATTCTAGCAAATAGTTGATCAAATTTTCCCTCCACATCTCCACTAACTAGACTGGAAAAAAGAGAAAGAAATAAACTTCATCAGCCACCAATAACACAGAAACGGTCCTCAGCACATACATACTAAGCTGGTAAGTTATCGTATTAATCCTTATAAACACTCCCTGTCCCTTTTCTGAAAGTAATATATTAACTTGCATGAATTCCTGTTGCTTCTCTGTATGATATAGCTCTTTAATATGTGCCTTACTCTTATAGGAAAGATTTTGCTCCTAGATCTTGACAGATCCTCCTAGAGGAGCAAATTCTTTCCTTTAAGAGTTGACTCCTACTGGAAAGGGATGCAGAATGCTCCTCTTATACCTATTTACCTTAATACTGTTTATTTGGCAGTGGTTGATTTACTACACTTGAAGCCCCCCTTTCGTAAAATGCAACACCCCTGTGGCTTTTAATAGTTCCCTAACATATTAACTCTACCATTGTTACATCCAATAATCATGTACACCCTAAGCAGTATAAAAAGCAGAATATGTATTTTGGCACTGGTCACCAATTTTCGCATGATGATGCTCTTAGGAATATGGCTAAAGCATGGACCAAATTCAACCCCAAAAGGTTTAACTGACGCATCATTTTTCTTATTTAGAGAGTTCCACCATACAAGACAAAAGCATGGACTGCTATCTACACTGTTCGCAGAACTCATTTGTTTGTTGTTGTTTTTTTCTAAAACTCCACATTGCTAAGTGTAGACCATGTCATGAACATTTGTCATTCTTGCAATTGCAAACACAGGATCAGCACTTACTCTAAATTCTGAAGCAAGTCTGCAGACAGAGTGGACAGACAAATCTACACTTTTTGCCACAGCCCTGGGTATATAAGCAGGAAAGACATGATCAGAAAGTGTTTTATTCCTGTCAGTTGTGCAAATGGGACTGGTTAAGCATTATTACTTTCACTTGTATATTTATTTGAATACGTCTGCTTTCAAAGTACTGTCTGTCAATTTACCGTTGAGATTGATTACACCCCAGTTTTGTTATTTTTACATATATCATTGTGAACATTGTTCTAAGACTTTTAGGAGAAAAATGCACACACACAATGCACAGTACAGTAAATGATTGAGCGTTATATTCATCAAGGAAAGGTGGGCTGAGAAACATAATCACTTCTCTATGTCATCTAAAGATGACACCATCCAGAGAGTGCTCCTGGGCAGTAGTTCCATATATGAGACTTCAGCGATTAAATGTCTGTATTCTATGTTTTCATGTTGTTACTTTCATTTTCTATTTTTAGTGACCACAGTCACTAATAAGAGAAAATGACAATGATAAGAAATAGAAATCATGTTAAACTAATCTCTTCATTTGTATCATCCCAGCCCGACGATGTGACACCTGTATCGATAACGTGAAGTTTAAAATAAGCACATCGCCTCCTATTTAGCGTATATAAAAATTTGACAAAACGCGTGTTCCTAGACTCTGTCGGTAAAAAGCTATTTTACTGTGTCTAGTTTAAATTTTTTCCCTGATATTTTCTTATAATTTGCATCGCATTCTTTCCAAAGATATGAAATATTCCGAAATAAATTATCGCTAAGATTCTTCCCTATTAACTTTAAAATACATTCCACGCGCCTTCCGACTGCCCAATTCTTAGGTTTAAAATTTCTAAGTCCAACCTGGTGTCGCACTAAACGTCGAGGCCAAACAGAGTATGCGAAATATTATTTGTTGCCTATGCGAAATTGCTTTTATTATCAATCCGGAGGTACAAGAAAACAGAAAATGTTAAGAAATGCAAAAAAAAAAAAAAAAAAAAAAAAAAGATGAATAAAAAATCAATAAATAAAAATTAAAAATAAGACAATAAATACAAAACAAACAAACAAAACTGCCATATATCAAATGTGCAATATGTCATCTTAAGTTCTCTAGATAAACAAACTTATGACTGACTAGATTATCTGCATTTTTTTCTTTCTTTCTTAACAGGTTGGTAAGCAGTTATTTCGATAATTAAAACCAGTTAAACACTTTGTTAGTTAATTGTCATTAAATGGCTTCATTCTCAACGTAACTGACCAACTGTGAAAGATACACTATTAAGTTGACTCATTTTAAGGTCAGTTCGTATTTTGTTCATCTATCACAGAATATTATATGGAATTTAGTGTTTTGTGTTTCCTCTGGATTTATTTTCCAATCGCTATGACAAAGTTGAATGAAGACCCTGATCAGTTTTCCTCTGGATTTATTTTCCAATCGCTATGACAAAGTCAAACCCGGGACCGCTATATCAGCAGGCCAGCGCTTAACCTACTGGGCTACCGGGGGTCCTCCGTTTATTGAAACATACTGCTCGGAAATAAGACTTTCTATACAGCTAAGGGAAATCAATAATCATGGAAAAAGAGAAGAGAGAATATGCTTATAAACAGATTATAGCTAGAAATGCCGGATTATAACTGGACCAAACTTAATGTGTTGCTGTAGATCCGCACGGAACTGTGTTGAAAGTAACCATCAAATTCTCGAAGACACTGGTTTACATATAGAGTGATGATGACTATAGGGACATGTAAATAAGTACAACATTCGATCACTGAAGACTCAGATCAGCTATTGCAGTCTAGTCAGAGTATTCTCGGTTCGCATGAACAATATGCGATTCCTGGACATTAAAGAAGTGAAAAAGAAAAAAAACCTCTGATCTTTCTTAACAGTTAGTATTTTCGAAAAACGATAACCCTGATCAGTCTACACAGAAGTGACGACTACATTAACCCATTGTATTCTGGGTATTTTTTGTCGTCTGCTGAAATTGTCGTCTGCATCAAAAGTCAATATTGGACTAACCAACTCTTGTAGAAATGATGTCTAGGCAGCAAACAGTTTGGATCTCGGATCAGGCCCCACATTTGTGGGGCCTGATCTGGATCCAAACTGTTTGACCAGATATCCCTAAAGGGGTATCTCGAATAGAATGGGTTAAGTTCACCTGAAAAGTCTGCGATCGTTGAAATTTAAAAAGCAGGAATGAAGACCCTGATCAGTTTTCACAAATTAATAACTGATTTGAATATTAACTGTTCTCATAAATTTATGCTAGCAGTCAGTATTCAAATCAGCCTGCACACCCAAACAGCAAAACCGAAGGCTTTGATCAGTTAGCAAAGAAGAGAACGCTGATTTGAATATCTACTGTTCACACAAAAGTTGCCAACAGTGAGTTTTCAAATCAACCTGCACCGCTAAAAAGCGAATGTGAATACCCTGAACAGTCTAAGCAGGTGTTACGACTTATTTCATCTGATTGTGAAATATTGCCGGGGGTCTGAAATTTAAAGGTGACCTAGAGTGTCATAACAGATAAGGATCACTGATTATACAATATACAGCGTGAAAAGTGTCAAAATTTCGTATTCCCTTGCATAATTTCTACTGATTTCTAACTGCATTCACTTCTGAATGAAATCAATTATTTAAAATGTAAACATTGTAAAAATAAATAAACAAATAAATAAATAAATAAAAATAGAACAAATTAATAAGATAAAAAATCTTGACTCTTTTTGAACAAATTTCTATAAAATCCTTTCTGTCGGAAAAAATAACATGGTCTTGGATTATGAAGCGCATACTTTAATGCTCAAATAAGCCTGCGTATCTGCGCAAACGTATCATAGTCTTTTCAATGCAGTGTGTTTAGATTTCCAAGGGTTCATAAATACTTTTTGAGAAGAAAGAAAAAAAAATAAAGGAAACCCCACCAGAAATGCGAATTTTAGAAGTATAACCACTGCAAACAATTCATAGAAATAAGAAAAATCAAATAAATTAATTAAAAAAAAAGTGAATAAATAAAAAGGTACGAGGGGGGAAAAAAGGGATGGCGGCGGGAGAGAGCTGAGGTTAACGAAGTTGAATAGAGCTTTTCAGTACTGATAAATTTTACTGTTGCTTCAATATCCGATATTGGGTAGATTACCTTTATCTACCTGTCCAGTCACGGCTGCCACAGTCCCCTAATCTAAGGGATACAACTGCACTTACACTACAGACAGGTGTCTTTACCTGTACGACTTACAGGTAACTTCCCTTGCATATGGTATGAAATAGTGTGGTTTGTTAGATATTATATTCAGAACATTTACATATCTGAGTCAAGAAATGTTTTTGAACCTGTACAAGTCAATGGTCAGACCACATTTAGAGTATGCTTCAGTAATATGGTCACCCCTCTACAAGAAGGATAAAATTACGACTGAGAATACACAGCGTAGAGCGACAAAATTAGTTCCCTCATTAAAAGGACTGACTTATCCGGAGAGGTTAAGGCATTTAGGGCTTCCAACACTGGAATACAGACGTGAAAGAGCTGATGTCATGGAAGTTTGCAAGATATTGAATAATATTGACCTTGTAAACCAGGAAAAACTGTTCCAAATGGCTACATATCAAGCTACAAGAGGTCACCCCTTCAAGCTGTTTAGGAGACGGGCAAGGCTGAATGTGCGAGCAAATTCATTCAGTGTAAGGGTAATCGATAATTGGAATAATCTTCCCGCGTCAATGGTAATGGCACCCTCCCTTGTGTCCTTTAAAAGTCGCTTAAATAAACACTGGTAACATCATCCAACAAGGTTACACACCGGGTCAACCAGCTAGTTACAGGACACAATCAAGAAATGCGCCGGAGCAGGCTATTGAATACCCTCCTGATGGGCATCGGTATCCAGATAAATCCAGGTAACAACATGAAAGCGTAAATGCAAAAATTTGACCGCAGAAGTCTCATATATGGGACTAGTGCTCCAGGAAGTAGAGGAAACTTCTAACTACAGATTACAGATAAAATGCCATGAATGGTGAAGCAGAGGCTACAATGAGACCACGGTCCTTAATGCCCATATAAGTACAATACGAACTGACCAAGTCCGAATCATTCAGGGTTCGAATCAGCCATTGTCCGAATCGGCCTCCAACAAAACGTTCGTAACCACACAAAAACTGGAGGAAATTTTTAACATATCAATAAACTCTCAGTTTGACAATTACATTTTCAGACGCTTAGACATATTTAAATGCTCTGAAACAGGTCAGTGCTCTCTGGCCGTTCGTTTTTAAAAACATCCAAGTAAAAAAACGATGTAAGCTGCCATATTGTAGACTCGCAGAAAATAAGGAAATTCTGCACTTATTTTGCTGACAAAAAGAATAAAATAAAATAAAATTTATGCAAATTATTTCAAATACATATTTTTAACTATCACACTAAGTCCTCAGAGTTTTTGTTTTTACACAATTAATTTTTCTTTATAGTTTGCTGCTGGGCTGTTTTGTTTACAAATGGCTACCATGAGTTGAGTTTGTACATGTTAATGACAGACCACAATTTATTTAGAATAAATCAAAATGACCGACGGTTTTGGTGCTGTGACATGGTGGGGATTTAGTCCTGCATTAGATCTGCAAGATGATGGTTTGTGTTCTCGAAACAAAGTATCATTCACACTCTCTCACACACGAATGGTGAAGCAGAGGCTACTTGATAGGAACTTTTTATAGGCCTCCTATTAGCAGAGTGAATTTACTGAAAAACTTGAAGAATCAATATTTAAGATCAGAACAGACTCTGAAGTATACCTTCTTGGTGACTTCAACATTTGCTTCCTTCACAAAACTTCAAACCTATGCAAAAAGTATCTGTCTACTTTAAAGATGTTTGGCCCGAAACAATTAATTTCTGATGCAACTAGGGTGACGTCTACATCTTCTACTTTGATTGATCATATTTTAAGTAATACCTCAGATAAAATCTGTCAGTTTGGAACTATAAGCTTTGGTTTGAGGGATCATTGCATGGTTTTTGCCACAAGAAAGGTGGTCAAAGGTCAAATCAATAAGCATAATACAGTGAAACTTAGGTCTTTGAAACGATACTGCAAGGAAGAATTTATGAATCAACTTTCGGCTCTTAATTGGCAAGACATGTTGTCTTCTTCGGATGTTTCTAAAGCTTGGGATCTTTTCAGAGACTTCTTTCACTCGGTATTGGATATTGTCGCACCTATAAAAGAAATCAGATTGAAACAATGGACGGAACCTTGGATGAGTTCAGATATTTTGCAGAGCATTCAGGAAAGGGATAATGGGTTAAATAAATTCAGAAAAACTAGGGATTCAGATGATTATAAGGTTTATTGCAAACTTCGGAATAATATTCAGAGAAAAACTAGGAATTCAAAATCAGAATATTTGGCAAATAAAATTGATGAAAATCGAAACAACCCCAAAAAGCTTAAATTGGTAGCAGTTAAAAAATCTTGGATATAACTTTAAAGGAAAACAATCAATCAATGTTGTTTTGAATATTGATGGTGAAACTTTTTTTGACTCAAAAAAGGTGGCAAATTGTTTTAACAAATTTTTCACGAGCATAGCATCTACCTTGGTCGAGAAGTTACCGTCTTCTTTGAACATATTTGACACTAGGTCTCAAATTTTTCAGGATTTTTATCATAGTCGCAATGTAAAAGAAGATGGATTTGTTTTGGCATCTGTTGATGAAGATTTCATTTTCAAAGAATTGTGCAAGTTAAACTCTTCTAAAGGTACTGGCTCTGATAATATCCCGGCTAGATTCGTTAAGGATGCAGCTTTAGTTTTAAAGAAGCCAATCACTCACATTGTTAATCTTTCGATCCAATCAGGTACTGTTCCGGGTGCTTTGAAAGATGCAAGAGTTGTCCCTCTTTTTAAAAAGAATGAGAGATCGGATGTCAGTAACTATCGGCCTGTTAATGTCCTTTCTGTTGTTTCAAAGCTTTTGGAAAAATCTGTATATGTCCAACTGGAGGGTTATTTGGTAAAAAACAACTTATTGTATGAACTTCAGTCAGGTTTTCGGAGTAGATTTTCTACAGATACTTGTTTCACATAATTTGACAGATTTCATTAAGTATCAGACTTCTAAAGGCTTGTATACTGGAATGGTTTTATTGGATCTTCAGAAAGCTTTTGATACTGTCGATCATTTGATTCTCTGTGACAAACTTCGTGCAATGGGTGTGTGTTCTGTAGATTGGTTTCAGTCGTATCTTTCAGGTAGAAATCAGTTTGTTCAAGTAAATGACACAAGTTCGGATTCATCCCCCATTACATGTGGCGTTCCCCAAGGCAGCATCTTAGGACCTTTATTGTTTCTTTGCTATGTGAATGACATGGGAATTAGCATTAGTTCTGAGTGTAAACTTCTTTTATATGCTGATGATAGCGCTACCTTGTTTTCGCACAAAAACCCTGATGTGATTTCGAGGAAACATAGCTCAGAACTGGAATCCTGTAGTAAATGGTTGGTTGATAATAAGTTATCCCTGCATCTTGGTAAAACGGAATGCATTTTGTTTGGCTCAAGAAAAAAGCTCAGAAAAGTTCAGAATTTTGGTATTGATTGTAATGGACATTCCATTCAAGCTCAAACTTCAGTCAAATACTTGGGCGTAAACTTGGACAATTTCTTATCAGGGGAGGCAATTGCGAATGGTATCATTCAAAAGGTTAACTCTAGGTTAAAGTTCCTTTATAGGCAATGTTCATCTTTGAATGAAAAAACTAGGAAGTCTTTATGTTCTGCATTGATTCAGTGTCACCTAGACTAAATCTTCAGATTTCTCAAAATAAAGTGGTTCGATTTATTAGAAAACTGGGCCCTCGTTCTCATATTGGGTTTTCAGAACTGGCCAGTGTTGGCTTTCTCAATGTTGATAACAGAGTCAAACAACTCAGACTTAATCATGTGTTTAAGATTTCCAATGGCACTTCTCCTTCATATTTAGCGGATCATTTTCTTAAGGTATCAGAATCTCATGGGTATAATACAAGAGGCAGTTCTGAAAATTATGTTGTTCCCCGAGTATCTAATCAGGCGTTTTCAACCTTCTTCTTTAATGGTATAAAGGATTGGAATAGTTTACCTTCTGAAATAAAAAGTTATGTAAGTTTCAATATGTTCAAAACTTCAGTTAAGAGACACTTGAACTCACAAATGCAGCTTATGGAAGACAATATATTTTGCTATTATTAGATCACTATCATTTGCATGTAGGTAACTTAAGTTTGTGTCGACTCCCAGTCCAATGTCTTGAATCTAACCAATTAGGACCCCATTGGAAATAAGCCTTCGGGCTTTCATGGGTTATCCTAGGTTTCTTCAACATACATACTACTTCGGTACTTAGTTTCAACCTCCATTTTATTTAGGGCTCGTACATATTTTCCCTTCTTTTTTGGCCTCTAAATTCACCCTAGTTGGCATTTCAATTCATTTTTTGATTTTCACCATTCACACCCATGGTCCACCATCTGCCCTGGGAGCACTGTTCCTCGAGAGATGGGGGTGGCTCGTGGAGAAGCCTCATTGATGGTAACACTCCGGTGCCAGATCCATCGATGAGTCAGTATTGTCCATGACGACTCATTGGATTTTTCCCATGGTCCGCGAGTGTGTGTGGTGAAAGTTATTTACAATCTGTTTGAAGTCACCAAAATTTAAATTTTTATTGAAATCAATTCATCGTATGTAACTCTAGTCATTTCCTTGTGAACTAACTGTGATTATCAACAGAGCTGTGATAATATAAAATCCAGAATTGTAATATTTCAAAATACTTTAAATTATAAAAATCAGTAAATACGTATTTTCCTATTTTACAGATATACACATATATATTATTTTCTAAAAACTCATTTTACAAAATGCATTTTTTTTTATAAATCTATTCATGTATCTTTTAAAATGTTTAAATTTCAATCATTTTTTATGTAATTGTTGTATTATTGTTGTATGTTGTTTTTACCGAATAAATATCAATCAATCAATCAACACAAAAACTATTCCTTGGATAGCGATGACAAAGGTTTTTTGAAATATTTGGAATTTTTTAATCTGATAAAATAGACAAAAACTTGAATCCGAGACAAAGAAAACAGTGTTTAAATTATTAAAATCCATCAAGAAATAAAAAAGTTACATTAGTTTCAAGAGGGTCATGAAATTCATCTGTCAAAAATCGATCAGCTGTTTCCAGCTTTTCTGAATATCTATGATTTTCCAGCTGACCTTTCAGGTGTAACCCTCCATTGTTAACAGATCCTAATAACATGTATACTGGGCCAAAATTCAATGTAGTCCAAGAACTGAAAGAAAATAAAAGGAACATCAAATTAGATGATGCCAAAAATAAAATATTTAATGTTTCCCCTTACGCGACCGACCCTAAAAAAATGGCCCTACCCAAAATATTTTTTCCATGATTGGGGAATAAAAAAAAAATTTTCTTCACTAAAATTTATACCTTCGTATTAGAGGATTTTTCTTAATTATTTTATTATTTTCCAATGCAAAATTCTACTGCTAAATTCTTTATATGGAACTGTTTTGAACATTTAAGTGGTTATGATAATTTTCCTATATATTGGAATTCATTATCCTAGTCTGGGTAAAAGAAAAAAATATTTTACCGACCGACCGACCCTTCTCTTTTTTACAGGGTCGCGTAAGGGGAAACAAATTTATTTATAAGGTTGGCTTGAGTGTCAGAACACATGACAGAATGATAATACATGTATTATAACCTTATAGCCTTCACAGGTAGTAAATTCTATAGGATCCAGGGATCAAGCTAGAGGGAGACTAGGGAGAAATAGTCTCCTTGCAGGATCAAACTTCTCCCTGTTTTGAACTAAAGGAGAAGTTTAGATGTATAGAATATATAGGAAAGGATGAAAAGTGGGCAGAAACTTCTCCCTAAAATCAGGAAAACTTCTCCTTCATTCAGATCTCTAGCTTGATCCCTGGGATCCTTTTAATGCTGCAGTGGAAAAGTCATTCACTTTTCATATATTAAGCTATATTGCAGAGAATATATATATAATGAAAATAACTTAGACAGTGATGAAATGATAGTTAAGGAGTTATTACAGCATGACTATCCACTGTGTTTGCAAATTCAGCTGTTTTTCATTTATGGGTTGATTGTTGTATTTGTTGTTTTGTCTCCAGATGCCATAATGGCCTTGAAGAAGATGAAGCTGACAGACTCTGAACAAGGTAAAATGTTAGTTATATTGCAAGCAAAAAGTTGAATAGGATAAAAATTCTCAATTCTTTTACTCTTAAATGTAGTTGTAAATTAATTATCCTGAAATTTTATTTTTAACAAGTTGATTTTACTATCTGCCAGCATGTCTGAAAATTTCTGGAGTGATAACAATAGGATTATGTAGACACAAATCTTTTTAAACCAACATTTGCTCCAGTCCTTATGCATATCCTCAGAAAAGGATCAGGAAGAATAATAAAATATTTGTGAAGAGAGGAACATGAAAATAAGTTCTGAACAATAGAATCTTTGAGGAATAGAAAATTCATTATGTTTTGATGATGTATGCAAATCAGATCAGTCAGTGATTAGGGGTCAGTCAAAAAAACGCTTGTTTTAAATACCATAAAAACTCTAATTATTGGGACAAATAGGTATGAGCAAACAGTGCAGACCCAGATCAGACTGCTCCAAAAGGAGCAGTCTGATCAGGGTCAACACTGTTTGTCATTCCTAATGCAGCTTTTGGAAGCATTACTGCATTGTTAAACCAAAACTGTTCCATATTTAGGACAGTAATGGTTATTATTTTAGGCATCCCAGTTTTTAGAGTTTTTACGGTACAATTCCATTCCAACCTGGAAATTAAGAATTCGAGTTTCTGCAAAATATAATAATATACTGTTTGACTTGTATGCATTGAAAAACATACTTGTGCACAGTACTGTCTTTGAAGTAAAAGAACTGGTGGAGTTATTTACAACAGAGCTCCAGATAAGAAGGGGTAACAAGGCTAATTCTTAATGAAAACATACATTGTGACCCCTCACTAGAACTGTCTCACTGAGAAGATTCTAATGAGAATCACAATGTATTATTATAGAAAAATAAGGATAATTATTCCTAAATTATCCCTATTACCCCTTCTTATCTGGAGCTCTCTACAGAAACAAACTTAAGTCCTGAAAGCTCTGGATCGAGTTTTGTGATAACTTAACCAGTTTGTATTACTTTGTACCTTTGAATTCATAATTGTTTAAATCATAACAACATGCAGTATGAATAAACTTCATGTGTATTTTTGCCTTACACAAAATATACTTTCAGAGGAACTGAATATATTGTTAGTTGGAGCTGGTGATATACGACATGTTCTGATGACCATAGCCAGAACCTACAGACATCGCAAAAGAAAATTACATGTATGTTAAGTAGAAAAGTTCTGTATTTACCTCCTCTAGCTCAGATTGAGCAGTTGTGATCTATTATTGTATGTCCCCGTTGGTCACTACAATAGAAGCTAATAAAGTTTTAAATGAATTTTCATGACACTAATACACAATATTGACATGGTTCAGACATTTTGACAAAATTTGATTTGTGCATGATCAACTAGTTTACTACAGAGGTATGGTCCTTTGAATTGTTCATTGACTTACGATGGATAAATATCAAAATCACTTCACAAAACTGATAACTTTGTCACACCTTTGAACCACCATAATGAGGCAGTACATTTATGGGACCACAATGCGTTTTTGAGGAAAATGAATTGGTTACATGTAAAGACTTTAAAATGTTCACCGTATCTTGAATTCTGGAAACTTTTTCAAGCTTTCACACTCTTTCTGGTACATCTGTTGTTTAAGGTATTTTTGATTTTCGAACAGATGGAAATCAGTCAGAACAGCAAAACATGAATGAAATTTTTATGTCACTGTTTTTATTACAGTTTTATATTCTTGAAAACAACCTAGAAATATATGCCAGAGATATGTTGTTCCTAACCATAGCCCTTGAACCACAGAACAGAATGGGCCTTCAAGGTAAGGATGTAGTTTATAGGACATAACCCTTATAGCACCAAAAAAGCAGACAATGAAATTTATGTCTGCAAAATTTCAAAAAATGTTTCATCCAAGATAATCATATTGAGACTTGAATTCAAAGACTATAGGGTAAACAGGGAAGATCCAGATGAGGTAGCTCTTTATAAGCTGCCTTATATCTAACCTGTTTGCAAGTTCAACTATATTTGGTTTTGGGTGCTTTAAAGGTTTTTTTTTTTTTTTTTTTTTTAATGGGCTCCTCCTCCCCTACACCCATTCCTTTTTTTTTTTTTTTTCTGTTTTTTTTTTTCTGTTTTTTTTTTTTTTTTTTTCCTCTCCTTTTTTTTTTTTTTTTTTTTTTTTTAAATAACATATTAATTAATTTCAAAATTTCACATTCTGTACATCATGACATCAACCTGAAAACATAGAAGAAAAATATACATAAGTAAGATGTAAATAAATAATAATAAATAATTAGGTATATTTAATATGAAAGTGCTATATCATTTAGTCCTGGTGACCTTACTATGACCCAAAAGGTAGAATAGAACAGAATAACAGTAAAATATTGATCACGTTCAGGATATTTGCCCGAGTTACAAACATATTGAAATTTTTAGCCAGTAGAAATACTTCAAATGCATATACTTTGCCAAGAAATCAACTCTTACACTTTCCTTGCTTAAAGACCCACATTGCCCGGTTGAAGAACCACGGTCAGAGGCGACATGGGAATTCACCCGGGCAATGCCGTCACCCGATCTGGAGTTACATAGGTGTGTATGCCGAGTGCACTTAACCAAAAAAAAATCCCTGAATTCCGTGATTGACCTACTTGCCACGCGAAAGATTAACGGTACGAAGATGAAACATCCAAGATAATTAATTTATTTAGGTAAGACTTAGTGTTTGAGGTATTGCGACTAGATAAACATTGTTGTGACTGTATTCAACCTGTTATTTATGCATTAAAGCAGACGGCTTTCAGAACAACATAATTAAGCCCTGAGCAACCAAACAGGGAAAAGGTTCGTCTCAGTAAAAAAGCAAATAATAAAAAAAAGAAAAAGAAAATAAGAAATTTAATCATATTTGTCTATGCTTGTTTAGGGTGCTTTAAAGGTTATTAAATGTTTAGTTAGGAAAACTGTATGCAAAAAAAAAATACATGTCACAGGGGTTTTTTCATGGACAGAAAATGTTTGCCAGTTTCAGTTTGGGTCTGACTCATTTTATGTGAAAACCATTCATCAATGGTTAGATCTGATTTTTTGATGGCAGGTCTCTTTATAGTTATGAGCAATCAAGATTTATTGTTTTGTAAGATGTTTTGTATAAGAAATACACTTTAATATAATAGTAACTTGATCTGGCGTACTGTATCACGTCGAGTGGATGAGCTGATGCCATCGGATCACCCGAGACGCTTGCGTCGAGGGTGATCCGATGGTATGAGCTCATCCACGAGACATGATACAGTATGCCAGATCATGTTACTATTATAATAATTTGTTTATTATATACCTTATGGAACAGTCAACAATTCCTATTTGCCAGCGATAATGCATCGACTGGGATTCGTACCTGCGCGGCAGAGGTATGTAGCTAGTCGTGAGATAAATGCTACCGACTGAGCTATCGTGGCGCGCCATTTGACGTGTTTGTTGACGTTACGTCACTAGTCCCGTTTCTCTGGTTCTCGTTTCGGCGATGCACGTTAGCAAATGACGCGCCTGAAGCTGGAACTCTGAAATAGCCTCGTTTCAAAGGATAGTGATACGGATTCAGAAAACGTCAGTTTGATACGGCTCCCTGTATCAGATGACCAGAAAACAGGCAGTTCAAAGGGTGTATCATTGATAGGTATATAATAATGGGTATTATCAGTTCTTAGGCCCATTATTTTTTTCTATCCAGATGACCCATCAACTCTTCTAGTTGCCCAACACAATCCAGACAACTGTTTGTTTGTCATGAGCCTATTGTAATTCTGAGAAAGCTTTGCTTGGTTATTTAGCCTGTTACAGAGCTCCATAAAAGAGGAGAATTTTTAGAGAATGGATACACCTCCCTATTTTTTAACCATTTTTACAAAGGAGAACAACTTTTGTTACTTCCTGTTTTCTCTTCTGGATGATAAAACCCCTCCAAAATGGTGTCTATACTTAAAAGGAAGAATTTCTCCAAAATGAGCATGTTCTTTTCTTTAAGAGTTGACCCTATTGAGAAGGGAGGCAAAAATTAAAACTGCATTGTTGCTTCCCTTGAAACTGTATCTTTTCCCCTTAACACAACTTTCATTTATTTATAGAAATAAGAAAAATGTTGCAGAATTTCTCAAATATTTTCCTTCAACCAAATTTACCATTTCAGAAAAGACAGAATTGTTTCTTGAATTGTATGGTAATATCCTGGTCAGAAAACAATCAGAAGAGTATGTTGAAAGAATGGCTAATGATTTCATCAAGTAAGATTTTATATTATTTTATTTCCACAGCCACCTTTTCAGATTTTCTTGATGATCAGCTGCAGAGCTTGCAGTCTGGTTGCAGTCTTCCTGTTTTGTATAATTATACAATCTATATATACTGGGGAATCTAAAAAAGTAAAAGGTGAAGATCAGTTTGAGCTGATTTGCAGTCTGATTTTAGTATATACCAGTGGTCCAGATAAGAAGGGGTAACGGGACTAATTTAGGGATAATTTTTTATGTGTGTGTGTGTTTTTTTTTGTCATAAAAGCATATGTTGTGACCCATCATTAGAACCATCACACTGAGATGGTTCTAATGAGGGATCACAACATATGTCTTTGTTGAGTGATGAGAAAAATTATCTTTAAATTATCCTCAATACCCCATTTTATCTGGAGCTCTGTATGCAGTGCAAACCAAGCTTAAGTTTCCTTTCACTCGATGCCAAACCATCCTAGACGAGCCTCACAGCCATGCATTTGGCAAGGACCTTATTTATTTATTGAAATGAGGGAAATATATGTGATACCTTTTTTACCATATAAATTTGAAAAGGTCAAAATCTGTTTTAGAACAAACTTCAAACTCTTGCAAGTGCTTCTGTCCTAATTTTTGACACCTGTATCAAATTCCGCGACCTTGGAAACATATTGTTTTACTTCCAAAATGTGATAAAACTCTGATTAGATTGTGCAGATGTGTATCAACTTTGTGAATGATAAGACTCATATCAAGTTTTGTTTCAGAATGGTAACAGATTTTGACTACCTACAAAAAACACTTCCAGTAGTTGACCTTAGTTTATTAAAGGTAAGAAAATCGTTTTGCGTTGGTTTCACATGTAGCTTAAGTGTTTTTAGCCTTCTTGATGCACAAAAAATGCTTCATTAAAGCAATTACTGTTTTTGATCATTAAGAATGAAAGACAATTACATAGGCATGAGATACTGTGATTGGGTTTATCTTGTTGTTCCATCTGTTTTGTTCATTGTCCATCTGATTCTTGAGAGTTGTATCAAGTTCACTGAGCCTGTTGGTTTTAATTCTACCCTTTGTTCATCATGTACTCAGTTCTGCAGATAAAGGGGTAACAGGAATGATTTAAGAACAATTTTCCATATTTCTTCATATAATCATATGTTGTGACCTCTCATTAGAACCATCTCAGTGAGACAGTTCTAATGAGAGGTCACAACATAGGTTTTTGCTGAGAAATAAGAAAAATTCCTGTTTCCCCTTCTTATCTGGAGCAGTGGTATTAACTATCATATGGGGTTACCCAGTTGCAGATCTATCTAAACGGTTGAAAAATACAGCCATGGTTAACTCAAGCTCTCTCCCACTTCCTGTCCCCTTCCCTCATCCCACACACACTTGCACACACAACATACCATTGGAAATGTTTTGAATATATACTGTAAAACACTTATATTTGGCGGTCACTTTATTTTGGCGATATTGGCGGAAAAGAAGAAAATCGCCAAATTAAAATGCTGCCAATATACCCTGACGATCATGAAAAAAACACATAAAAAACAAACTACAATTGAGAATACAAGTTACCGTCTCTACCATAATATCAAAGCTAATACATATAATATATATTAATGCAAAGAAGATCCCATGCAAACAACAAGCGGGGGGAAACAGTGTATGAAAATGTTTACCGGTATTAGACATGCCACACTAATTAGTACCTATTAACCAAGTTGATTAAATCAGAAAAAAATAATGTTGACTGTAAACAGACTTACTGTGCAAAACTTAACATGATAATAGAAACAATTGTAACTACTGTATTTAATATGACAATGTAAAACTCGGACTCCAGTGGCACATATGACTTCAGTAGAAATCACCTTTTTTCAGAAATCATAAATCCGCCAAAATAAAAATCCGCCAAAAGGTCCATTTATAAAAACCGCCAAATTTTGCCTCCGCCAAATATAAGTGTTTTACAGTAATGATAATGCTTCATATTTTTGGTATGATGATACACTGCTTGAGGAAGCACAGTAATACTGCAAAAAGTTGATACCATTTCTAATGACATTGATATTTTTTTTCCAGTTTAAAGAAAGAGATTTTCTAGAAGCCATATTTAAATTCTGGAGAAACCCAGAGGTTGAAAATACATTTGAAGTCTCAACATATTGGTAATATATTGTTTTTGTTTAAGTTAGCCATATACCAGGCACATTGATGAGAGTAGTTCCGTGATAATTATGCAAAATCATGTATGATGCTACATGAGAAAGGGCAGACATTCACAATCTGAGATATATCAGATCCTTAAGTCCATATGCAATTGTGTATCGACATCTTAACATTGACTAATACACAAACTTAAATATGCAAATAGACAGGTGCATATTAAAATTTTGTCAATTTGACAAATGGCAAAAAATTGCTGGGTGTGGAATGGCAAAAAGTTGCTGGATGTAAGCAGGTTATTCAGTCTCCACTGACCAAATATTTACCAGGGTCCAGTTGTTCAAAACTAACGACGTCGTTAGTTAACGTAACGTTAAAATTTCAAACGCTATTAACTCAAATATGCCAATACTTTTTGTTGAAAAAATGTGAGAAGCTTTTGCATTGCAAAAGCTTCTAACATATTTTCAACAACAAAAAATTTGTGTATTTGGCTATAAAGTTGTAAAACACTTAACAAGTTGACCTCTTAATGAGCTCATTAGCCTAACAATGCTTTGAACAACTGGGCCCTGTATGTTAATAAGGGTGTCTAAAGAACCTTTCTGGTTCAACATTGTGAGTAGAATTACTTGTTGTTTAGCAATACATGTAGAAAAGGAAGTTTTGTATATTCTGAAGTTTAAGATATATTTGATTTCTAAAAAAACTTATAAAATAAGATAGTGAAATTTTCAAAGCAGGATATTTACAAACTCTGATTGGGATATTTGACCCCTTTTTATCCCATTTCAAGTACTGCCCCATATGGAATATAACTTTTTTGCCACTTCAGTTTTATGTAAAATTTCTTGATAGGTCAGACTATTGTTGCTATAATTTCAGGGACCTTAGAATGCGGAAATATCTTGGAGTTAGGTATGACTCCCGCATAAATGTGTTTGATTGGGACTACCAGATGAGGCTTGCACAAAGAGACGTAAGTTTTGAAATGTCTGTCACAGTTGATAACATGGGGCTCTGAAGATAATACTAACTAGAATAATTTTGCTTTTCTGAAGATGAAAACATACAGTAAAATGCTTTTAGTTAATTTTGGCACTGTTGATGGGAAAAATGAAAAGCTCCAAAATTAAAGCCAGTCATTTATTAGCTTTTGGCATGTTTACATAAAAAGCTAAGGTTTAAGCTACATTCAAGTTACATTTACATAGCTATACATAGATCTAAAATTATGAAAGTACCAGAATAAATGGTCCCAGTATGCCACTCTTATTAAACCACCAAAATTTGATTTAACAGATATTATCATATGACGTGTCATCTGAGAGTGTAATAAAGCCATGCATTAAAAACGATAATCCACTAGTGGATTACATATGCAAATTACGTCGTAACGTTATGTGTTGACGTCCATAAAAACGTCACGTTTTCTAATGGCAAAATTTGCAAAATAAAATTTGCAAAATTTGCTAATAAAATGCGATTTCAGTGTCATATGATAAATAGAATCTTGCATTCATGCTCATATATTATTGAATTTATTAAACCCGTTGGTGAAAACGATAAGATGCTCGGCACAGCCTCGCATCTTATCTTTTTTCCCAACTTGTTTAATAAATTCAATAATACATGAGCACTCATGTAAGATCCTCTATTTAAGATGTATTGGTACCCATTCATTTTTCCAGTTTTTGAAAAGGAAGGCAACTTTTTATGACTTTTTGTTTGCCTGAATGATCAAACCCTTCCAAAAAGGGGTCTACTCTTAAATGAAAGAGTTTGCTCTCAGAGAAGCAAATTTTTCCTTTAAGGGTTTAACCCATTGAGATAAGAAATATTAAAGAATGAAAATGGTAGAGTTCCTTGCCCTGAAAATGTACCTAATTATTCTACAATTCACTAGAAATGCCTTGCTGGGCAGTTATACTGCAAGACCTTGTTATGTGTTTTTATATTCAAAAAGCTTGTTTTCCTGGTTGTCTCCAAGAAATTCAATGCTTGCTTAACAGTCAACTGAATAAATGGATGTATGCAAACTGTTCTCGTCTTGAATTAGCAGTATGGTAATTGTCACTGTACATGCATTCCATGTTAAATTCAAATAGTAGTGACATCCTTTAAGTCAGAAGCCAGCTCAGTCATGTATATTAGCAAAAACAACACTTTCATTTCAGTGCTGGACATATAAACTTGTTTAGCACTTTCTTCTTTCAGGCAGATATAATAAATGTTCATGAATACAAGAACTGGCGTAATACTGGTGTAGCATTTGAAGTACGTGAGGCTGATTATGATGTTCCTAACAAAACTCTAGCTTCTGGACTCATTCTGAAACAGGTATGCCATATCTTAACCCTGTTTGGGTAAAAAATCTTATAGTTTGTTACATGTATTTATAACCATTGATAAAACTAAATAACACGAAGTTGAAAACAGAAGTTATATTTACAGTGACTAAGATTTGGAAAATAAAAAAAAGAAATCATGTATTATTTTAAAGCAAATAAAGATCGAATGACCAGATATTTTATTACTGCATACTGGTATATTTTGTCAGAAGAAAATGATACAGAACTCAACATGAGAGTAAGGCAATAATTGCATATGAATGACAGTTTATGTTATTCAGTGATTAAATGGGGACAATGTAAAATTGTTTCAAATTTATGATAACCTAAATGACGAAATGCAGCTGAATCATTTTCTCTGCTAATCATTTCTACACTTGCTTAGAATGCCAGGGTTCGAGGTTATAAAACTTGAGAATAATCTCAAACTCAAAATAATGCAGACTGATTGGCTGCTTCCCAGCATGTGCTCAGAAGCAGCCAATCAGTGTGCTTTATTTTCAGTTTGAGAATGTACTCAAGTTTTATAACCTCAGAGCCAGGTAAAAGGGAATGGGTTTGGATGATAATTTTAAAATTCTTTCTCTTTCATTTTTCCATTTTAAGTCTGTTATAAGACCTTTTTCTCCCTTCAAAACAACCTTAAAAATCTAGGTACATCTTATAAGTAGAGTCTAGATTTTTGGGATTGTTTTAAAAGAAACCCCAATTTTATAACAGAATTATACATGACTGGTTTAGATTTGGGGTCATTCTTGAGGGGTACAAACCTAGTCTTATAGCCAGATTATTTGTATAACATTAAAAAAAGCACTTATTTTCCACCAACAGGATGGAGAGAAGCATGCTAGGAGGGGTTACTGGGGAGACATCCTCGTCAGTCCATATGTTGCTCTGGGTATTGAGTGTGAGGAGCAGTCTTTCTTTAAGAAGAGTAACAAACAGTTCACTAGTGTAAGTTTACATATACATGTAAAATACTAGTGTAGTATATAACTACGATAAATTTTTATACCTTTATCGAATTACTGTAGTTTCGTCAAATTTGAATAATTTGATTTACTGTCCTAACAGACATTCAAATTGTTGATAAAATATTGAATACCATGAAAATTCTACAAACTGGGATAGCTGAAATGATAACGTGATTGTGCTGAAAATGTAACACTTTGGTTCACAATACCGCATGTAGGTCCAAAAGATGCAGATGGAATGGTGACCATGATCAGACTGTTCCTCTTGGATTTTTGCAGTTGAACATTTAACTGTTGAGTCATTTGAGATGATGTGGTGTCAACCAGCAAATACCAATATCAGTATTCTCTGGTTGGCATCACATTCTGTCCAATGCTTCAGTAGTCAACAGTTGTGTATTGTAAGGTCCAATATTACATCATATTATTTGTCGCCACATAATAGCATTAAGTGCCACATATGTTTTTAATGTTGGCTGCACTTCTTTTTCTTTGTCTTCTCACATAAATAGAACAAAAAGGAGAAAAAAACTTAAAAATGCATTAAGACGAAGAAAATAAAACTACCTGTACATTCACTTTAGAAAGTTTTGATTTATCGTATCTTTTTCAGACGGCCAGTAATATAGCTGAGTATAATGTATTGTCTATGTTCCATGAAGTTGCCACCAGAACTAAATATGTACCACCTGAACCTGTTCAAGAAACCCCAAAGCAAAATGAAGGACCAAAATTGCAAGGTATGGTATTAGATGCATTCAGGTCAAGAAACCAGTTTGGCTTTTGTCTGTTCCATTGCACCTCCATTGTAATGGAGACATCCTTGAGAGACCTGTGCAGCTCATCTGATGCCCATGCTGCTCATGCCTTAACCCATTGCATTCTTGGTATTTTTTGTCGTCTGCTGAAGTTGTCCTCTGCATCAAAAATCAAGAATAATTTGACAATATTGGTCTAACTAACTCTTGTAGAAATGATGTTTAGGCAGCAAACAGTTTGGATCTCAGATCAGGCCCGGCCTGATCTGGATCCAAACTGTTTGCCCAGATACCCCTAAAGGGGTATCCCGCATGGAATGGGTTAATTGATTAACTGGTGAACTCACCTCAGGTAAAAAGATTATAGCTGCATGTGAAAGACTTTGCTTGGCTGCAATTAAATAATATTATTCACAAATGGGGCACATGTTATGGTTGATGCAAGAAATTACAAAGTCATCATCAGAGCCTGAAAAGTACATCATGCCCATAAGATAGACCCCCTGTGGAGTCCATCTTAAGGAAGATGCATATGCCAAGGTTATTCAGAAATGGACTGGTTCAGGTGTCCAGATATTTCCATTATATGTGTTATTGTAGTACCTTTCCTTGGTCAACCTGGCCCCCATATTGCCTTCGGCGAATATGGGCCATGGAATCCCCCTCTTTGTTTTTTTCCTACTATGCATGACTTCATTGGTGACACACCACGCCCTTTCTATGGCAATTAGGTACATTTGCATGGTTTTCCACCAATTTTGCACAGGGGAAGAACTTCCCTGACTGCCTGTTTGCATCTGTGGTGGACAAACTTCTTTCTAAATAGGGATCTACACTTTAGGAAACAGGTTGATCCTGTAGGAGAAAATCCTTGCCTCTAAGAATAGAACCCCATTGGGAAGGGAAGCAAAAATGAAAATGGCAGAGTTGCTGCACCTGAAAGTGTATCATTTACCTTAATAGTAATTTGGCAGATACAGCCTGCCTAAGAAGAGCTCTAAAACTGTGGATCTGACCTTCTCTTCATGTTCTGCTGATTTTGTAATTTTGCATGTCAATCCCAGTTTTAAGGTGAGTGAGTAAAATGTCAAAGGGTAAAGTAAAAGGGAAGCAAATCTACAGTTTTAATATTCGCCTTCTTTTTCCAAGGGGTCAGCTATTAAAAAAATTTGAAACCCCTTTTGGAAGAGTTTATTGTCCGGAAGTCAAAAGGTTGTTCCCCTTAATTAAAATGGCAGAAAAACTTGGAAGTATACCCATACTCTTCTGTCCATTTGTCTCAAAACTTTCAAATTACATATAAAGCATAAAGAAAAAAAATGAAGCCTTTATCCCCTGGTCTCTGGCTGCGTGAACAGTTGCACTGTCACATGTAGTAAAACTCGTGTTTATGATCTTAACTGTTAAGGTTTAGACGTGATTATCAGTGGAAATTAGTTGGGGAAAATAACACCTTTGCTGTAAATCTAAATGAATGAAATGGTCAGCAGAGTAGTCATGACAATTTGCTAGTGTTTCAGATTTTAGTCTAAGACAACCTTAACTGGTTATACCCAAACTGATCACTGCCTTTTGTTTCATAGGATCTACATGTATTTTTTTCCTGATAGAAATCACAGAAGAGGATGAAGAAGAAGAAAAGACAGAAGAAGAGAAAAAAGAAGAGTTGTTGAAGGATTTACACGAGGGGGAAAATGGAGCTGCTGATGTGGGCAAAGATGGGAAGAAACAAATAGAAGATTTTGGTATGTCACAAATCAGTGTTTTCCCCAAGAGGAAGGCAGTATGATTATCTTTTGGAACTTGATACTTCTAGAAATTGTGGACCTAATATGGGCTAGCCTGTAGATTTGATCACATTTTTAAGATACTTTCCAGCCTTTATATCTGATTCCCTGCCTTAGGATAAAGATTTTCAGTCTGACCATGAGGATGGGTATGCAGTGTAATCCTCAGAGGTATGATAGGTGCAGAAAGGTTATGCATTTGTTAGACTGTATCTAGGCTTGGAAGACGTCTAGAATATAAGTATCTTTCATGTGTGTGAGGTGTGGATAGAAAATCTGTCACGAGGGCCACTGTTTGACATCACTCAGGCAAGCCTCATGATGCCGAACAGTGATCCCTAGTGACAGATTTTTCTATCCACACCTCACACCCATGAAAGATACTTTTTCTTGCACACTACTTTTTGTTTTAACTTTAGAACATGATAAAAGGCGTAATTTTAGTGCTTGAGAGGTTTCTGTTTGATTTCCAAATATGGCGCCGCTTTCAACAACCTCCATTCAGTTCTTTACGTCAGCATCTGGCGTGCTTAAACTAACGTCATTTTTGCTGTCTTTGTGATGTAATCATCTAAAAAGCCAGCATCACTTGATGAAGCAGATATGTGACCTCCAATACAACCAATGCATCGAATGCTGAAGATTTTCATGCTGTCCTGGGTCAGATAACATGGGTGAGATAAGATTTGTAAGTACAAGGAAAACACGCAGATATCCTTATCTGGTGTGCAAGAATGATCAAAGACATAATGATTTACTTTCTGGTGCCATCATCTACTTTGGTGTGGGTGGCGTAAATCTTTTTATCATATGACATCGCATCTGAGAGTGTAGTAAAGCCATGCATTAAATGCGATAATCCACTAGTGGATTAAATATGCAAATTACGTTGTAACGCTATACGTTGACGTCCATCAAAACGCCGCGTTTTCTAATGGCGAAATCGTGACGTTTTAGTGCAAATTCTGCTGATAAAATGCGATTTTAGTGTCATATGATAAACAGAATCTTGCATTCGTGCTCCTGTATTACTGAATTTATTAAACTCGTTGGGGAAAACTGATAAGATGCTCGGCACAGCCTCGCATCTTATCTTTTTCCCCAACTCATTTAATAAATTCAATAATACATGAGCACTCATGTAAGATCCTCTATGTCAAGTTTTCAGGTTTAGCTCTGTTTTGTGACAATGCACTGACAGGTGAGACACCACATTCTGCGGAATTCTTGTTTTACAGTACGTATAAGAAAATAATCATTTACTTTCAGTTGCAATGCCTCTTGATGATATTACAGTGTCATTCCTACCATTAGCCTCATTATTAGATCTTCCAAAGAAAGGAAAATACCAGAAACTCTTTCATATTATCTACTTCTCAAACAGGTAGGAAAGATATCAGATTCAGTAGTTGGTTTTTATATGACTTTTCACAAACATATTATGCCAGAGACACTGATTAGTCATGTACTTTGAAGGGAAACTTTCGCCAAAGTTTTAAAATTTACTGCATATATTTTTCTCTCACAGGATTTTCAAATGAAATTTTCCACTTTGTAAATAATTCTTTTGTTTTATGCTTACCAATGAAATAATAAGATACCTTCATAATTTGAACAACAAAGACGCCATTTTTAGATTTTTACTGTGTTAAAAAAATTACCCATGTAAATTCTTGATTTAATTTCTTTCCAAAAAGGTTGAAATGTAGGATGCCTATTTTATCAATTATAGAGAGACCGTAACTTGCCACTACCAGGTGGTACTGTTCACTTTACTTTTTGCACAGATGTAATGTTTTTATACATGAGACCCCAGGCCATTGTCAGACCAAGTACAAATGCTTGCAACAAATAATCTTGGCCGATTATTTGTTTTCTCTGGCATAGAATAAAATGTTATTTTGAAGATCTTCATTTACACCCAGTATCGTACCCACTTAACATACTGAACAATACCCAACTATACAAAACTGATGAAAACAAAAAGCTAATTTTCTAATGCAAAACTGACGTTTAGATAAATCTTCATTTAAGAACTAACATTTGATTTTTCAGCGTGTGAAGAAGCTAGTGGGCAGAGTTAAAATTCCATGAAATGCGAAATGCTTCTTGTAGGTGTTTGCAACAACCACTGGCTTCTTCACAAGATGAACGTTGAAAATTCGGTTTCTTATACATGTATTTACACTTTATTTTTAGACCTTCTCTGTGTCGTTTTCATGGTAATTTAGTGTAGAATAAGCAAAATATGGGCCGAAGAAAAGTTAGTAATGACGTGTTTGGGCATTACGTTAAAAAGCTGTGTCCATGACGTGGCATCAGTCAAATGTTACGTGGACCAATCAAGACGTTTGGCTGCTTAACAGCGTCATATGATCAGTTGTTGTTCGTAGGTGTATGAAGCTTGTTGCTCTTAAAGGTTTACCTGAGGGAAGTCATTGGCAAGTGTAAATATTACTGTATAAAACAGAAAGAGAAACAGAAAATTTGATTTTGTCAGTGTATGATCAAGTGCTGTTTCATTCATGAACATCGAAACTGGTATTCTAGCCACTTATGAAAATACTACTTTTGGTGTAGGTTCAGTGAAATAAAATTCAATTGTGCACTAAAAAAGTCAAATACTTTCTGTATTTTCAAATCAGTGACACAAATTCCTTTTACGACAGTTGTCTTTTTCTGTTGAATTATAACAGTTTTTTTTATGAATCTTGCAGCTTGGTGCATCTCTTGAAGCCAGAATTAAATCCAATATTTGCTGACAGAGCCACAGTCATCTTAGAATCTGCAAGGTAGGTTGATACCATGAAAATTCTAAGTTTTTGGACAGATAGGTCAGAGCAAACAATGTAGCCCCAGATCAGGGTCTACACTGTTTTCTAATCCATCTGCATCTTTTGGATGCATTATTCGTTGTAAAACCTGACTGTTCAATTTTTAGGACAACTACAATAATTATTTTAGGTGTTCCAATTTTTAAAATGTTTACAGTATTGTATAGGGCTATGACATAGGGAGAACTCACAAAGTCACAGGCAACCAGGGTTGACACAAACGTGGATGCAGCCTGTGCATTCAGATTGTCTGATAATACCTTTAGTGTTAGTTAAAGTTCCTGCAGATGCCAACCTTCCATTGGCAGATGATGGGTCTCATGATCCTGATTTTACTCATTGATGTGCCGGATAGGTATAGCTCTCGGTGTTCACATCATTGGTTTTTAAATGAACCAAATTGAATAGAACAGGATAGAAATTTATGAGAGAAAACACACACATATATATATATATATATATATATATGAAATCTGAAAATGTGCATTATCATTAAGTTGTATGGGTACAACTCTATTTTTACTTATTCACCTAAGAAAACATCTTCTACCTTAAATATTGACATACCTTTCATAGAATTTGAATGATTTTTGGTTTAAACATATTTATTTTTTCAGTTTTTCACACCATGTATATACAATACAACATGATTTTAGGATGATTTTTAAAAAATGGAATGGCAGATGATGACTGTGATGAAACTGTTCCATCAGACTGTTCCTTGGGGAGCAGTCCCAAGAAGGAGTCTGATCTGGGTCTACATTGTTTTTGTATGGTAAGTAGAGTAAAAATAGGGGTTTTACAATATACTATTAATAGTTAAGCCAGTACAAACCAAGACCAGGCTTAATTTCACAATATATGGTACATATGTTTTATGATTAAGCCAGTAGAGACCAAGACCAGGCCTAATTTCACAATATATCGTTTCACTAACCTTCAAATCTGGATATCCAAATTCGCTAAGGTCACAATCAGACCACATGTTGTTATAATTAATCCAGTACAAACCAAGACCAGGCCTTATTTCCATAGTATATCGTAATTTCCAAGGTTCGTGAATATGGATATCAAAATTTGAAGTCAAATATATTCCATAGTGGTATAATTAATCCAGTACAAACCATGACCAGGTCTTATTTCCATAATATACGGTATCCAGATTTGAAACACATAAACAGAAAATTTTATTTGATATAACACATAGTTTATGTAGTGGATGAGATAACAGAAATGATTTATCTTAATAGTTTTTGGGGGCAAATAAACTTTGATAGTGATTATCAGTTTACCCACTAAAGATATGAAGTCAGCTGATTATCTGTGTGCGCGCGCACAATTGATCATTTCCGTTTTTGGTAACAGGGCCTGTTACTTTTTATCTCATTATTAATTTTGAAAAGGTATTTATCGAATGATCCGTCAATTTATCTAATCAGTCCAAGGGAAGATACATACATTGATTTTCTTCAAAATATAAATCACTAGTTGTCAATCTTGACTATGCTAAAACAAGTAAAAAGCTTACGGCCTATTTAGACAACTATTTTATATTTTAAAAGATGAAACACTGCAGACTTTGCGAACTTTTGAAAGACGAAGAATTGTTCACAAAAGGTAAAGACGTATGCAAAAAATGTTGATCAAATCAGCAGAATATCAAAAACAAGAGGGCGCGTGCAGAAAAAAAGTTACTCAGACAAATACATGATAATTGTGAACCAGCTGGTGTTGGCCTGTTTTAATAGATTTTTTTTTGTTTTGGATTTTCTAGGTAAAAACATAGACAACTTTCCTATTAGACAACTGATTAGTATTAGAAAAAGAAATGTCAGAACACGTTCAAAAACTTCTTATGCTTTATGACAACGGAATTATTGACGGTGATGCCTTAAACAGTGCATTGAAAGCATTGAACAATGCACCACAGGCGTCGCAGCCTCAAGAAAAACCCCAAGAAAAAACTCTCATAGACAAGGTGAGAGAAAAACGACGTAGAAAGAAGAAATTAAGAAAACAAAGAAAGGCAATTGCTGAGAAACAGAAAAATGTTATAAATGAACTTAAAGAAAAAATTAAAGCTATAGAATCGCCATTTCGGCTTGTGGACAAAACCAAATGTGGCTATCTCAGAGCGCATGAAATTTCTGTTAAAAGATACAAAGACCCCATGAAAATGTTTCAAGATAAGAAAACTATTATAAAAAACAAGCTCACCGCTGAATTGCAAGAACTATCCGGTCTGAAATGGCAATTTGGGCTTATTGTTGACTTTTTCAAGGATAAAAAGAATATACAGGGGACATTCTACAGCAATCAATATGCCACATTGTCTCCTCAAGAAATTCTAGCTTTTTACCACGAGGCAGTCTCGGCAATTGAGCAGAAAATCGAAAAATTCACTAAGGAAGGCTCAGGCTGGATGATTGATAGATGCAATACATTGTACCTTAACATCGCTAAATATGAGCCACTCAAGGGCTCATCATATTTTCCACTTCCTGAGGTCTTGGCTAATAAAAAGGCAATAATCAATGTGAAAAATCAAGATCAAGAATGCCTTAGATGGGCCTTAAGGTCAGCTTTATTTCCAGCTAAAAATAATCTCAACAACCCATACAGCTATCCAAAACAAGACAATTTAAACTTTGAAGGAATTGACTTTCCTACACTAGTATCACAAATTTACAAAGTAGAGAAACAAAACAATCTCGCCATCAATGTATATGGCTATGAGCAGTCAGTTGTCCCATATCATATTTCCGGGCAGCCGAGTGAAATGCCACGGATCAACCTGCTGTTGCTCCATGACAAGAAAGACAATTACCATTATTGTTGGGTAAAATACCTGTCCAGGCTGCTATACGACCAGAACAAATACAAAGGTAAAACATACTTCTGCGACCGCTGTCTCTACGGGTTTTCCCGTGAAGACCTACTAATCAGCCACAAAGATGAATGTTACGGCATCAACGGCAGAGCAACTAAGATTGTAATGCCAGCCCCAGGGGAAAAAATAAAGTTTAAAAATTACCATAAACAGATGCAGGTGCCTTTTGTCATATATGCCGATTTTGAAAGCATAATAAAACCGCATCAAGTGGCAGCTGGGGATAAATCTGAAATCAAAAGCAAACACCAAGCATGCGGTTACGGATATCAGGTTGTTAGATATGATGGTGCATCATCTGGTGTAAGAATTTCAGGTATGTTTTTTTACCACATTTGTCTGCTCCGAGCATGCGTTAACATTCCAGTTTTGGTCACCCAGAGCATGCTCCAGGGTGCTCCGAGCGTTTTTTTCTAAATCAAGCTGGCCACATAAATTGGAAAGTAGACAGTTAAAGTACGCGTGTGCTCGCGAAAAAAAAAATAAAGAAAAAAAAAAAAAAAAAGGAACGGTGCGTGGAGCAATCACTGCTCAAAGTATATAGAACTAGAAATGTGCATGCGTGTTTGGCCTCCCCAAATGCAATTTAAGTATACTCAAAGCTAGTGTCACAGATTTTATACTGCTAGACTATACAGGTGTTGACTCTTTACAGGAACTCTTGCTCTAAAATGCAATTTTTGTCAATAGCGAGCATGCTCGGAGTGACCATAATTGGACAGTTAACGCATGCTCGGAGCAGTCATATGTGGTATATAAACATAGCTCAAGAATTTACAGAGGTGAAGATGCCGTAGAGCAGTTCTTGAAATCCCTGAAACGGGAAGTAGTCGGAATTAATGCAAGATTTGCAAAGCCGAAGCCCCTACACATGTCGGAGAAAAATGAGAAGGATTTCCAGTCTGCAACGCAATGCTGGATCTGCCAGAAAGAATTCAACGATGAAAAAAATCCCAAAGTACACGATCACTGTAGAATCCTAGGCCACTTTAGAGCTGCTGCTCATAAACTCTGCAACCTTAAACTTGCTATAAAACCGTGGGTAACACCCATCCCTGTTGTTTTGCACAATCTCAAAGGATATGACAGCCATTTAATCATGCAGCAGATTGACAAAATCTAGGGCAGATTATCGTGCATTCCAAACAACACAGAAAAATACATCTCTTTCAGCGTTGGTCAACTTAAATTTCTGGACAGCTTTCAGTTTATGGCATCATCTTTGGCAAAGTTAGTTGATGCAACTGACAAAAATGACTTTAAAATCACCCAGAAGACATTTAATCCCCAGCCAATCAAGAAAAGACTTTACGGCAGCTTTAGTTCTGAAGATAGTCGACCCATCGTTCTGCGGGAGTGTGTCGACAGGCGTAAGCTAGCCTACATATTAGATCACAGCAACCAGTTTGACCTCGGCAGCAGTTTCCAGGATGGACAAAATACTGACAAGGAAACTCAGCTGAGCTTGCTTCGTAATTATCTCTCCATGTTAAACCAGAATGGAAAACGACCAATGTCATACCGGCAGAGACATGGGTTTGGTCGATACTGGACAGCTGAAAAGCTAGGCATTCAAAATATGAGCCGGAAAATTCGTCATACAATATGCAAGGACAGCATGTTTGACATCGACATGAAAAATGCGCACCCAACACTACTTTCCTGGTACTGTCACAAACACGGGATAAACTGCGCAGCCCTGGATGCTTACATCAAGCACCGTGATCCCATGTTGCAGGATATCATGAAGAACCGCGGCATCACCCGGGATGAAGCAAAAAAAATTCTCTTAGCAATAATGAATGGCAAGCAAGAAAATCTGCAGCCAGATGATCCACGGTGGTTCATCGATTATTATACTGGAATGCGCAGTATCATAAACGCTGTTGTCCAGCTTAATCCGGAGATGTATGAACATGCACAAAAAACAAAACATACAAATTACAATCTGGAAGGATCCACGATTAACCACATACTGTGCCGGTTGGAAAACAAAGCGTTGATGGCTGCTTTCGATTACTTAAATGGAAAAGGCATCAAGGTTGCTTCTCTTGTTTTTGATGGACTTATGATTTACAAGACTAATGTGTCCGATATTGCCGGTATTCTTAAAGGTTGCTCATCAAGTGTTGGCCATGTGTTAGAAGGTTGTGGCATCGAGTTCACCTTAAAAGAAATGGATGAAGGTTATGATATTCCCGGCCCAACCGGAAACCACCAGTCAACAGACATTGATATATTATTACAAAAGGGCGTTTACCCATACGAATATATGGATTCATTTGACCGGTTCCTGGAGACTCAGCTGCCGCCTATTGAGAAATTCCACAGCAGCCTAACAGATGAGAGTATATCCGAGAAAGATTACGAACATGCCCAGAAAGTATGGGAAACTTTCAGCTTCGAGACGCTGGGAGATTACCATGATCTCTATCTAAAAACAGATGTGACTCTGCTGGCAGACGTATTCCAAACATTCCGTAGAACTTGTATAAATGCATACAAACTGGATCCGCTGCATTATTATACAGCCCCCGGCTTATCCTGGGACGCTTTACTCAAATACACCGGTACTGAACTGGAGCTCCTGACTGACTACGATCAGCATCTATTCATAGAAAAAGGGATGCGTGGCGGTGTCAGCATGACTTCAAAAAGACACGCTAAGGCTAACAACCCTAGCGTGCCTGGCTATAAACCTAACGAACAGCACAACCACATCATGTATTACGATGCAAATAATCTCTATGGCTGGGCTATGAGTCAGCCTCTACCTTATTCTGGTTTTAAATGGGTTGATAAACCGCCGGATGAACCAGGCAAGGGCTGCATCTTAGAAGTAGACCTAGAATATCCAGCCGAGCTCCATGACTTGCATAATGACTACCCACTTGCCCCGGAGCGATTAAAAGTAAAAAAAGAATGGTTGTCTGATTACCAGTCATACCTTCTTGAAAATAACAGTATGCTCAACACCGAGAAGCTGGTCCCAAATCTCAGAGACAAAAATAAATATGTTTTGCATTACAGAAATCTGCAGCTATACCTGTCCCTCGGAATGAAACTCAAGAAAATCCACAGAATATTAGAATTCAACGAGGCGCCGTGGATGGAACCATATATTCGCATGAACACAGAATTCAGAAAAAAAGCCAAATCACCCTTTGAGAAAGACTTTTACAAACTCATGAACAATTCGGTATTTGGTAAAACTTGCGAAAACCTCCGGAAGCGAGTTGATATAAAAATTGTCCGAACAAATGGCGGTGATAAAGAAAAAGAGCAGATAAGAAAAATAATCGCTAAACCCAATTACAACCGGGCTGTCATATTTTCTGATGAATTATCAGCCCTGCATACACACAAGACTCGCTTGAAACTAAACAAACCAGTATACGTTGGCATGTGTGTCTTGGACTTATCCAAGCATCTGATGTATGACTGGTATTACAATACACTGAAACAGAAGTACGGCAGAAACTGTACTTTGCTGTACACCGACACAGACAGCCTGCTGGTCGACCTAAAAACGCCAGATGTATATGCTGATATGGCAACCATGAGGACCCAGTATGACTTCTCAGATTACCCCAAGGATCACCCGCTCTATAGTGAGCAAAACAAAAAGCTAATTGGAAAGTGGAAGGATGAATGTCAAGGTACCCCAATAGCTGAGTATGTCGGGCTGCGTCCCAAGATGTACTCCATTCTGCGGGCTGATGAGCAGCTGATAAAAAAAGCAAAGGGTGTTAAGAAATATGTCATCAATAAACTAATCAACTTTGCAAACTACAAAGATGCACTATTCAACCGGAAAACATACAGCCACGAAATGAATATGCTAAGAAGCCAAAAGCACCAGATCTACGGCCTTACAATTAACAAAACAACACTCTCGCCGCTAGACACAAAACGCTGGATAGCCCCAGACGGCATCACAACATACGCGTTTGGGTATCAGCAGGAACAATAAGCAGTTCTTCTGTTACGAAACCTCTCTGCGGAGCTGGCGGCATTAAATAATAAACCCTGATGCCCTGCAGAACAATGTGATGACTTATCTTATGAATACTGACACTCCATATTGGGTCCGTGGCACGGCGTACGCCCCCTTCTTGTTCTCCAGGTTGATATAAATATCTTACAGTGGCATCAGGACAAATAGGGTTCCCTACAGTCCGTTTCTGTTTCACTGGAGGTTTTTTTTTCGTCTCCGCATTTATGGCTTTGATCACTTCCGGTAATCTTTTTACCCATTCTCTGTTGCGTTTGTGCGGATTTTCCAATTCCTTCGCATACTGATAACCAAAAAGCCTTTCAGCCAGTGTCCTGTTGAACCTCTCAACCAAAGCTTGGTCTCTGTGGATCTCTTTCCTGCCACGTCTGATACTTACGTTGTGTTTCGCCATCAGCTGTGTCACAGAGCCCATGAACTCCCTGCCCGGATCTACCTGTAGAAGCTTGGGAAAGTTCAGCTTTCGCTTGTAAATATTTTCAAACGCCTTCGCAACTTCTTTGCTGTCTTTTGAAGTCAGAGGCTCCGCCTCTTTATATCTGCTTTCAATATCAACGACTGTCAGCGCATATTTGTATGCCTTGCGGTTGACTGTATCATGCGGCAAAAACAACAAATCTGCCTGATGAATTTCATTTGGGGTGGACGCATCAAACCTGGGCCGTATTATTTTCTTTGGTGCGGGTAAATATATTTGCCACACCGCCTGCTTTTTTAAAAATTCAAGCGCCTGCTTTTTACTGACTTTTGCTTCTTTTGCTAGTTTCTCTACTGCGGGGAGCCCTTTCCAGAACCCCTTTGGGCTGTAGTAAATCTTTTCCATTATTTTTTTATTCCAATTTTAAGACTAAAAAAAAATAATAAATTTATATCAACTTATAAGCCAAAAACCCGGTTGCTGCCATCCCCGCAACAATAAACAACAATTCATAGCCTGATCAACATTGTCAAACGTCTGCTCAGCATGATGTTCTTTTTGTATTTCCTCATTGATAAAATCCAATCTCTGGGTTCTTTTTTTGCTCCAAGCTGCTTGAGCCGCTTCTAATTGTTCGACTGCTTTATCATGCCTTTCTCTTTCCGCCTCAGCATCGTTGTTTTTTCCCCAATTTTGAGAATAAAAAATTACTTCCTGTGAATGCCAAGGCATTGACCACGGCACCTCCTAACATCATCGCTACTGCACTAGCCATTTTGTTTATCGTGATAAAAAAGTTTAAAACAGAAATTATTTCATAATATCCGCTGGAATAATACCCTGCTTAATCAACATATCGTGTGTGGCCATCGCCAGCAGTATATCAATAGAAAGCATTCCAATATCACCCATATTAAAATCCACTTTTGGTGCAGGTCTTCTCAAGAGTTTCTTGCCAAGTTCTGAGTACCCAACAGTGAGAAGAGTTTCTACTCCGGCATGATAAAGCATGTTTGCAATTTGTTTACCGTCAATGGCTGCCATTTTTTTTGTGAAAATATAGTTTTTTTTAATTTTAATTATCTCATTTCAAAAGGGTCTATCGACGTTTGTATCTCAGGTATTTTAGGTTGTGATTTAGGTTGTGATTGAGGTTGTTTTATTTCAGTTTTACTGTAAATCATGTAAATACCAACGCCTACAGCTCCGATCATCACACAGAGCGGAATATAGTTCTTATAAACAGTCACTGTTGGTTGCCGCTCTGGTAGCTGTGGCTCTCTTGTTATTTTGATTGGTTCAGCTTCCAGGGTTTGGGCTTGTTTTTGTTTCCATCTGGCTTCAGCGCCTTCTTTACCAGCCGCGACTCGTTTTTGGTTTTTTTCTTTTAGGGGTTCTTCACGTTCCTGGGGTTCACTCTGGGGTTTACTCTGGGGTTCTTGAGTTTTCTGAGCTTCCTGAATTTCCTGATTCATTTTTTTCTATGGCATTTTTATTTTATGCTTTGCGGTTGTTAGCATTGCTGTAAATGGAGCCAGGTACATTCCATACTTATAATACAGCTCACAGCAAACGCTTGTCAGAGCATGATTGATAAATGGGTCTTCTTCTAGATCTTCTAATAGCTTGGGTGGGTTTTCCACATGGAAATACTTTGACACCCCCATGACATATAAATTAATAAAAGAATTGCCCAACGTCTTAGTCATACTTGCACCAAGCCTGGCTTCATATCTACAGTAAAGCTTATCAACTTCTTGTGGCGTCATTTCGTCTATGTCTGAGAGTTGCAACTCACGCCCTAAATATTGCCGACTTCCACCTCCGGCTATAATGGCTGAAAGTCTCTCTCGTTTTGGCACATCTTGGCGTTCAGCTGGTGTATCTAGTGAAATATTTTCTAATAGATCTTCAGCGTTCATTTTTATATTTTGGAAAATATATTTTAACTTAAAATAAATGAAAAAAATCAAACATCCGACTGAGATATTAACAGCGGCAGAAGCAATTGTTATTAGTTCGAGTATCATTTTTAGTATTGCTATTTTTGTTTTAAGCATTGCTTTTTGCTTAAAACATTGCTATTTTTGCGCTATGTTTTGCTTTAAGCATTGTTATATTTGCTTTTAGCTAATCCATTAACCAATACCCAGTTGGTTGGTCAGTTTTTAATATTAATTTACGGTGTTTAACCTCAGATAATTCTTTTTTTATTTTCTGCCTTTCATCCGCAGGAACAACATCATTTTCCCTCAAGCAATGTTCAAAACTATCTCTGTCCTTGGTGTAAAACATACAAACCCATTTTGCTTGCTCTCGAAGGTCTTTCAAGACAGAAATATATCTTTGAGAAATGACCCAGACGCTTTGCTCTGCGTGTCTGCCGGAAAATGCTAGCTGTGAGAGCATGTCTTTTTTCTTTGTAAGTTCTTTTGTTGCAGAGCAGTCATCGATGATGTACAATGTGGGTCGGCCAGCAAAATTATCAAAAAAATAACGCAGCAGTTCTTGGAGTCTTTCTGTTCCATCTGACATCACAGGATTTACTATAATTATGCTTTTGTCTTTTGGACGCCGCACGTCACCAATCCAGCTCCTGGTTTTGTAGGCCTTGTTCCACTCAATGGTGGGGCAAAGTATGACTATCTTTTCAAACACACCTCTGTATTCTTTTTCAAGTAAATCTAGGACAAACAAACTCTTACCACATCCCGTTTGACCCGAGATGACAGCTGAGTGTGGATATTTTGGAAACTCAATATTTGACTTCACTAAATCTTCCATCTTCAAAATGGATTTGCGCATCTTGTGTTATAAAAAGGTAGATATTTAAATTTTCATCTGCTCCTTGTTCTTTTTCAATTTGTATTGTTATCCCTTCACTGGCATTTTCAATCCTTCTGCCGCTGCCGTGCAAGGTGTTGTCATCCGTGGAATGCAAGTCAAGCCATAAAGCGAATCTTTTGGTGAGATATTTTTCAATGTTAGTGTCGCTGAAGTATAAGTCTTTTGCAACTTTATCGGTTTCTTTGTCGCGTTTGGATGTCAGCGCAAAGTATTTATTGATTTCGTCCCACTGTTGGTACTGCCGCATGCCTTGGCTGTACAGTTGATTCGGTATGCCTTCTATTGTCATTTCAACTTTTGTGATTTTAGGATTGTAAAAATCTTCAGTGGTTGTCCTGTCCGGGTCTTCAAACAACATTAAAATCCCCTTCATGCTTCTTGCTGGGACATTCAAGTTGATATTCCACAGAGTATCAGACTTTTTCTTTGTGATTTTTCTGTGCCGCAAAATATGGTCATACAATATCGCCATTCTGCCACTGACCTGTTGTCTGATTATTCGTGCAAGTTCTGAGTCGGTTACCATGTCAAATTCTAAACAGATATTGCTGATGGCATAACTGCTGTCGGCATCCGTTGAGCTGATTACTTTGTAATAGTCATTAAATGTTAATTCATACTCTAGCCTATCACCGAGCCCGGCCTGGTAAAAAGGCATATGCGTCTCTAGCAGTTCAAAGTCCAGTGGGATGCAAAACCTGTTCTTGAAGGCGCCAGCGACGGCCTGGTCTTCAGCGTCAACTGTTGCGTTTCCTGCCCCGACTCTGTGTTTTAACATGTTTGATTTACCGATGCCTTGGTAGGCCATGTTTAGCCGCTCAGATGGGGATTTCCATAAGTCAACATAACAGTGAAATATGTCGCTGTCATCTATTGACATGACTTCATTGCCGCTTATTTTAATGGTTGTTTTCTTCACGATGGCTCTACCAAGATTTTGAAAGATTGTCGCATTGGGATCTTTGCTGGTCAGTTCAATAGTGAAAGCGAGACGTGCAGTTCTTGGGACGATGACATCATTATTACTTAGATTTGGAAATCTCACAAGCAACTGCTGGTTTTGGTCTATAGTGTTGGGGTTGTTAGTGATTACTACGCTTTGTCGAATTCCTTTTACGCCTAGCGGTTCTCGTAGTTTTCTATAGGGGTCCAGTTTACTTCCGTAGGCGGACATTTTTTATTTGATACAAATATATTTTTATTCAATAAATAAATAATGGCCGACGGTTACGAGTTTGAGAATCCTACATTTGACGATGATTATGATGACGTCGATAAAATAGATGACAGATTACCGATGGTGCCGGATGAAACCGATCAGCGAATCATTTTGAATCAAAGTGGGGCAATTGATGATTTAAGGGGTGAACTCCGAAAGTCTGCAGTTGAAGCCCAGAAAAAACGACTTGTTAAAACATTTTATGATGAAATAGAGAAGCGATACAAAATGGTCCTGGGCAAGATAGATTATAACCAGTTTAGGATATCAAATGATGGCAAGACACTGTTATGGAGTGTTGGTGACAAAGAAATCAGAATTACTGCAAAACAAGGTGGTGCAGAGTTTCTTTCTCTTGGTACTCTGGCAAATGAGTATAATAAGGTTGTTGGCTCAGGA
Source organism: Ctena decussata (assembly GCA_963989385.1). Lineage (NCBI taxonomy): Eukaryota > Metazoa > Mollusca > Bivalvia > Lucinida > Lucinidae > Ctena > Ctena decussata. The sequence continues at coordinate 3,783,932 of OZ022508.1, forward strand.
GGCACATTAGCAGTGCGGCAGTATTTGAATTTACCAGATTACAGGAGTAAAACACAGCTATCTCAGCAAGTGCGGCAGGCTTTGGAAAGCACACGAAATGACATGGATCTAGAGATGTCAGGTGGCACTGAACTGCAAGATTTAACAAATACGGTAATTGGTACTGAGACGGCCGTTAAGTCACTGGAAACATCTCTTACTGATTGGGTACACACTGGCACACAAACAGAGGGTGTAACACTGCGGGAACTTCAAGGATTAGATAAGGCATTGCAACGCAACCGCGGTGAGCTTACAAATAATTTAGCAAAACTACGCGAGCTTGATAAAGACATTGCAAAAGAAAAAAGAAAATTACAAGAGGCTGAGGATGAAATCAGTAAAAATGAAATAAAGGCTCGTTTGAAAAACTTAGAAGATGAAAGAGCCGCAAGACTGGAGGCTGCCAGTGCAAACAAAGAAGAGTTGCGGGGTCAAATAAACAGGATAAAAGAAACAATTGACAAAGTCTTAAAAAAAGATACGACATTGCGTGAGCGGTTGAAAACATTATTCAAAGAGCAAGGTATAACGATAGTTAGTATTTTGACGGCTCTTGGCATGATTATTGGTGTTATAGTTGAAGCTGTAATTCCAACTTCTGGAGGCGGTGGTACAACACCCAAACCATCGCAAGGTGGAGCGAAAGGATGGGTTAAAAAACAACTTCATAATCTTGCTAGACTACTAGCAAATCTTGCTGGAAAAGCGGCTGCTGCGTTGCCGGGTATAATTGGATCAATTGTGTCTTGGCTGCTGTCTGCAACCGGTAAGGTTGTAAACTGGTTTGGTAATAATCTGTGGGCTGTTGTTGTGCTTGTTGCTGGGTTGGTATATGCGGCAGCCAAAGAATGGATTTTGAAAAAAAAATAAGTAGGTCAACCGGAAGTGTTTAATTTTGATATTTTGGTGGTGGATCATTCACAAACGCAAATTTGTTGAACAAAATTATGTGGCGCTTATCTTTTTTTTGATTAGCTCTAGCGCTTTGGCTTCTCCTTTGTCTATCAAAGCTTGTTTTTCTTGCTCACTCAGACCAGACTGTTTGGTGTGTGTTTTATCTTTTAAATCATTATATCTGTCCAGCTCATCAAGAACAATCTTAAATTCTTGTTCTGATATTTGTCCATCATTTAAGGCTTTGGAAATCAAATTTTTAACAGAATTCAACTTACTTTCTCCAAGAGTTTTAATCTCATAGTGCTTTTGTGCCTTTGACATTAATTTACGTCTCACCAATTTCACGCAGGCGCCCATGCATCCGCAGACAAGTGCAACAATTTCTAAAGGCAGCATCACTGGCACTGCCAGGCCTATCCCAGCCATAACGACACTTGCAGAAATCAATGCAGTATCAACGCCGTCTGTGAGGTTGACTCCGCGTTTATATTTTTTATATAAAGCCTTTCTAACATCTTTTTCTCTTATTAATTGCTTTTCTATTTCTGATATTTTTGTAAGCGATAGTTTTGACAGTCTTTAGACAAATCCGGATAAATTTTCTCATCTCCCAAATCCTGATAAGGAGCCGTTGGCGGTTTCATTTTTTATTGTTTTATATTTTTTTCCAAATTATTAATACGTTTATTAAACTCGTTTAGTAAATTCGTTATGGTTTGCAACCTCAATGTAATATAGGCTTGATTTACTGCATCATCAGGATTAACAGGACTCGCAAGACCAGAAATTCCATGCTGGGTCATATCTAATCTACCATTCATAACATTATCAGTATGACGTTGTAACACTTCGTGTAGCAAATGTTTCCTTAAATCATTTAAAGCCTTTGCTGTTACCACGTCACCGTTAAACGCCGCATTTTCATCTGGATCTCGAGGGTAAGCTACATTGATTATGCGTTTACCATCCATATTTAGAGTTGTTTCTAAAACATCTTCTCTCTGTTTTCCAAAAATGCTCATTATTATATAAAATGAAATTTAAATTATTTCTAAAACACAACTCATGGGCAAACCATGATTGTCTACCATGTTTTTATTTTCATCTTTAACAACTAGTTTCAATTCAGATAAGGCCCCTGTATTTAACGGCTTGAGTTCTGGATGTTCAAATCGTACAGTCAAAATATCACCAAAGCTTTTATTTTCAATGGGAATGACTGCTAATACATCACTCGGTGAGCCATTAAAGTAATTATATGATGAATTAATTTCTGACAAATGAACATACAAAGATTTTATGGGGGCAAAGTCTAGTGGTCTTTCACCTTGATAAATGTTTTTTTGGAAAAAAACGGCCTTTAATCTGGAGTCCAAGCATTGTCTTGAGTCTTTTGCTTATTTTTAACTCAATAGGTGTAGTCAAAGTCACTATTCCGTTGGTTTCATCTACAGACATACTGATTTTATGGCTGCGAAATATATCTGCTAACTGCTGAAAACTATAATACCCAGGCGTTATGCGAACAGGAGTCTCGCCTTGTTTTTGAATGACTTCATTATGAACATTATACCAACCCAAACAGTATGTAAAACTGTTTAATCCCACCCGCTTGAATCCATCTCTGTTGTCAATATACTGTTGCAGGATTACAGGATTGCTCATATCAGAAATTATGAGATGCATTTTTTTATTTGATAATATAAAAAATCATTGTTATAAAAATGGTGCAAATCAAAGCATTTTCATACAACCCCAACGCACAATATCAACCATCTGGAGTTTACAACACTAAAGATCTGAACATCATTAACCTAACAATAGAAGTCAAACAGGCCTCAGACAGTCCAAGCGGCTTTGATGTGAAATTCCCTGACATCTTCGCAAAATACGTGCTGCCCTACGTTGAAAGTGATGCCATCGTCCAAAATTGGCGTTCACGCCAAATGCAGTTTTGGCAAAACCAGATAAATTTTGCTTTGTGGTGCGCAACTACAGGATGTGGTGTTTCTATGCAAGACCACCTGACAGGCACTATTCCACTGTTTGCACGTTCATTGTTTTTGTTTCATGTGTATCATCAAACACGAAGAATATTATTCGAAATGAAAGTGGCATTACCAACAGATGACAGCTGGAATGCGTTTGACAACAGTTATGACAGGAAGGCCTATGAGAGGATCTGTGACGAGTTTGGAGTCTCAGTGCATACCGACTGGAGGCAAAACCAAGATGACAATGGCGGATTAGGGACTATATACTGGTATGTAACAAACACTGGGTACCAGGCGGTCAAAGATGTAGGTGAATATGATAATAAAATATATTCATTCTCAAGGAATCATCCTGATAACGTTTATCACATTGACTACATTGCACAAAGTTTTCCCAAGGCCTGGACTACATTTATTCTCGGCAAATCAGATGGCTTTACAAGACCCGGCGTTGAACGAATAAATGACTCAATAAGGACTTACTGTTGGGCCATTCTTGGCTCTCAGTCTCAGATTAAATCTGACATACTAGGGATAGGCTCAGCTTTTGATGTCCAGAAGGAATTCCTTGCAAACGTTGAAGATGGAGTCCAAAGGCCAATAGACTTACCAAGTCAAATTACCCGTTATCAAAATACTTTGAAGTACGCCTGGAGCAAGGTTGACTATGTTTTTGGCTATGGCCTTTACATGGCTCCAAGCAATATGGAATTGCAAATCGGGACAATAAAAAATTACAACAACGAGATTGTACTCTCTACTCATAATCAAAAGTTATGGTGGAACAAAACCGTTAACCTTCCAGCCAATGCCACATCTTACACTGATGTGAGTGGGACCCCAACACACAAACCAAAGGTTGATGTAGAACCTGGATCAATCCCTTTAGCTGCCCAGGGTAAAACCATAATAGGAGCACTTGGAATGCCAATAACGATACCCACCGAGAAACAGGCACAGAAGATATATAAAACAAAACATGAGGCTATCACAAAAAATGTCACGACTGACTCACATCAAATGTCATTGAAAAAACCTGACCTACATCAAATACCAAAACCTGACACCCATCCAGTACTGAGTTCCACACCAAAAACTGTTGCTGAAGAACATGAAAACCACAAAACAGCACTGATAGTCGGGGGCGTCGTTGTAGGACTAGTTGCTCTACTTATTTACGAGATTTATTAATCCATTCAAATTTTGATATCCATATTCGCCAACCTTAAAAATTACGATATACTATGAAATTAGACCTAGTTTTGGTTTGTACTGGATTAATTATAAACATATGTACGATATACTATTGAAATAAGGCCTGGTCTTGGTCTCTACTGGCTTAATCATAAAACATATGTACCATATATTGTGAAATTAAGCCTGGTCTTGGTTTGTACTGGCTTAACTATTAATAGTATATTGTAAAACCCCTATTTTTACTCTACTTGGTATTATTCCCACTACAGAACCATGTTTTGCTTTTTTTTTCAGATACATGTTAGAACTACAGTTAGAACAAGTGAAAACATTTGTGTCAAATGTTGAAGGACTAGCTAAAGAGGCAGGGTGTAAACTAGTGGACAAATCTAGTCCCGAAAAAGCAAACTTTCTTAAAATGGCTTTTGAAAGAGAGACCAGTTGATGTTGAATGGTGTCATATGAGCCGCGACGCGAGAAAACCAACAAAGTGGTTGTGCGCCCAGCGCAGACTCAGATCAGCCTGGGCATCCGCCCAGTCTGATCAGAGTCTTCGCTGTCCGCATGGATGTAGCTTAGACCCTTAACTACCCTTTAAGCGCAAAACGAAGACTCTGATCAGACTGGGCGGATGGCCAGGCTGATCTTAATCTGCGCTGGGCGCACAACCACATTGTTGGTTTTCTCGTGTCGCGGCTCATATATTAAATAAGCGGGAGCATGGAATACTTTTAAGGGAGATTACTGCAGTATTGAAATGTTTGACTGTCTTCTTACTTAGGGCTACTTTTAAGGGAGAGAATTTGTTCTCTCTGGAGAACTAATTCTTTCCTTTAAAACTAGCCTCATTGGAGAAGGGATTTACCGTCAAGGGAAGTAAATACCATTTTGACAACATTGTCTCCCTTGTCAAATGGTGCCAAAACCATGTTTGTGTAGCCTTTCAACTCCTGAAAAACTAAAGCTCAGATTAGGTTGCACATGTTTGCAGCTGATCAGGACTGTTGTTGCTTACATCCACAAAATCTAGACCTGTGAAAGAAGTTGTATATAGCAAATTCTTGGATCCATGGTTTGCGGTTTTCCCATGCAGATCTCAGTATTGTTGTGTTGTCCAAGAGGATAAGGCTTTGCGACTTCAGAGGTCACTGAGGTTGTCCAACCCAGGCTGTGTTTCTTTCCTAGCCTGCAAGCTTTTATTATCTTCAAAATCATCTTATCATTGTTTCTCATTGGCTTATATGACTTAACTCTGTTGAAAGGGCCATAGAGCCCCAACTCATCATCCATCCATTTCAAGATCTCATTAGTCATATATTCCATGAATATAGCTGTGATAAAAAGTGGATTTTGTCTACATATCTGTAGTTGAGATGTTTATATCATAAAAAGCATGATTATTGGAGCAAAGTTGATCAAGATCAGGCCCCGAGGTTATAAAGCTTTTTTCATGCTCAACTCAGCTGAGCATGAAATTTTACCTTCTAATAAATAGCAAATTACTGATAAATACAGTTGTTTTCTTGCTCAGTTTAGCTGAGTATGTAATTTCCTCTGCTTATGAATATGAAAATGCCAACATTAGTTGGCATTTTCATATTGATCAGCAGAGAAAATTTCATGCTCAGCTGAGTTGAGCACGAAAAAAGTTTTATAACCTCGGAGCCAGACTACTAAACTGCACTGTTTGCCATTAAGCTGCATGTGGCATGTGTGGTATTTGTAAGGTGTCTCGGAGCATTAAGCTAATGATATACCTGCCCTTGAAAATTAAGATTCCTGGTATCAGGGGAAACAACTCTTGCCATTTTCTGGTTTTGCCTCCTTCTCCATGGGGTTAACCCTCATGGATTGAATTTGCTCCTGCATCCAAGGAAGCAAACAGCCAGTCAGAAAAGTTGCTTCCTTTTATAAAAATGGCAGAGCATGGTAAATATACCCACTCACCTTAGACACGAAATAGGCTGGATATGCAGTACCTATGCATAATATTCATAAGATGTGTTTGGAAGTTTAAAACGAAGCAATAGGAAATGATATAAGGTATCATGTGTTCATTAAAAAGCAAATAACAAAACAGATATTTGTCTTATTTTATGCTCCCCTGTATGAAACTTCAAGAGCTGTAGAAATCACTGTGGTGCTGGGGTCTGCATTGGCATATGTGACCACTTTGCATTAAAGATTTTTCTTCAATGGCAGGATTCGACCCCTGTAACGGGTAGAACAGAAATTTAGCAAAGTGTTTTGTACGATGAGCAAGCTATCCTGTATATGGACAGATCTTAATTTTTTTTTTTTTCCTGTTTTGTTTTACATGTATATTCAGATACAATTATATTTAGGGTTTATGTATTGTTTCTCTGTATAATGCTAAGACAGACATAAATTTCCCATTTTACAGTATGAGCTGTGTTAATAGGAGTTACATAAACTTTCCATCTTACAATCTGAGCTGTAATGCTTGGGTTGATACAAATTCTTCATTTTGCAGTATAAGCTGTAATGCATAAAACATCCAATTTTTCAGTGAGAGCTGTAATGCTTGGGTTGACATATAAAGTTTCCAGTTTACAATATGAGAAATGATGAACTTCCCATTTTACAGTAGGCGCTGTTATCCTTGGGTTGATAAATTTCCCATTTTAAAGTATGACCTCTCATGTTGACAAATTTCCCATTTTAAAGTACCAGCTGTAAATCTCGGATTGACATTATTTTTCACATTTTACTATTTGCTGATATTCCTGATTTGATGTATTGTAGGAGGCTAACAGTGATGATCATTCATGAAAATTTACTATTATACCTCAACCATGGGTAGATAAGAGAACCAAACCCAAAGTAATCTGATAAACTCAAGCTTTATTTACAAATATAAATAACAGATTATTATTTACAAACAAGTTGCAAGTTTAACAAAGTGATAACAAATTTCCATAGAAAGACACTTCTGATATTTTATCATATACTTTCACTAGTAATGCCCTTGATACTAGGTATTTGGCCCAACCATTATAGCCCTGTCAGAAAGCGCTGTCCAGCCCTGTTGTCCAAAAGCCACGTGTAGGGCTGAGATCACCTCGCGTGTAGGGCGGGACAGAAATATCTCAGCCCTGGTATCAGCCCTCAAATTTGGCGCCAACGTCAAGTATTGTCGCCGACGTCATCAAAACAATTCAGCGGGCTAAAAGACGTCTGCCGCCATGTTTTATTGCCGCACGTCAAAGATTGAAAGTGGACACGCAGAGGCCATGTAGTTTGTTGTAATACCAGAAAACTATTCTCAGTAAGTTTTATTTTGTAATTTTAGCCATTTACGATTAAAATACATAACACTTTCGTTGTGTTTAGCCTACATGCTTTTATGCTCAGTTGTACTTCAAGCTGGAAGAAAAATGGCGGCACGGCTCACCATCCATGATCTTCCGACTCGACCATTTTCATGTTATTTCATCCAATAAAAAGAGAAAGAGAAAAACAGATAAAATTTATTGGAACGAAAAATATTGCAATATTTCTTACAAAAGTTCAATTTCTATAAGAAAGTATATGATAAAAAGATCATAACACGGTTGTTTCGATCCCAGCCCTGATCTCAGCCCTCGGACCGTATCAGCCCTCGCCCTTCGGGCTCGGGCCGATACGGTCAACTCGGGCTGAGATCAGGGCTGGGATCAAAACAACCGTGTAATAATCTCTATGGACCATAGCACCAATTTATATCTTTAAAACCCATATCCTACAAAACTTCTAATTATCGGGACACAAATACCAGACCAAGCAGTGAAGACCCAGATCAAACTGCTTCTTAGGAATAGTCTAATCAGGGTCTGCACTGTTTGCAATCAAGCAATAAATAGTTTTATATATTATAACCACTGATAAGACAGACTTTTCCAAATCTGAAGATGGTAGAGTCCATTACAATAAATATTTAAGATGTAGGTATCCCAATATATACAATTATTTAGGTGATTATGATGACAATGACAGTAAACAACTATGGACATCTAGTCAAAATATTTACTTGGAGTGGCAAATTTTATTTCACAGTGACTCATCAGCAGAGCCATAAATAGCAATTTGCCTTCATAAAACTAAGGATTTTTCTCTCCTAATGACAATTTTCTGAACAGTTATGATGCACTTTTTCACATTTCTTTCTTTCAAATTGCTTTCTTTGCACTACAGGCACGAGTTTTTGTCAATATTAGACCAGAATGAGCTGCAACATTCCGTTAACTATTACTTTCTGACAGCATATCACAGGATTTTGGACAATTATCCAATCAGACAATGTGTTACATTCCTAAAGAGCCTTAGAATAAATTTACCAGTACCGAAATTAGAAAATAAGACAAACAGGTCCAGCACTAATTTCTGTCATTTTGAGTTTATGCCAAGATAAACATAACAAATTGAATGTGCTGGAATGGCTAACACTATTTATTGTGTCTCCAGATGTCAAATCAAAGGAAAGAGATTTTTTTTTTTTTGTTCTATTTTTCTTCCATTTCTTTGCATGTTGCAATTCTATATCAGAGCGTAACGGTTTTTCTCACCTTTGAGGAAACAATGTGGGTGTTAAAGAGCCCCAGATAAGGGTGCATTTGGATGATAATTCCTGGACTATTTGAGCTGCGAAACGACAAAAGCAACAAAGTGGCATGTGCGCCTAGCGAAAACTCGGATCAGCCTGGACATTCACCCAGTCTGATCAATCGCTTTGTTGTTGGCATGGAGGTAGCTTAGACCCTTCGCTACCCTCTAAGCACACAGCAAAGATTCTGATCAGACTTGGCAGATGCCGGGGCTGATTTGAGTCTTTGCTGGGCCCACATGCCACTTTGTGGGTTTTGTCGTGTCACGGCTTATTTTGTTTCTCAATAAAACAATGTTCTCTCAGTAGATCTGCCTCATTTTATGGCAATTAGAAATTATATAAGAATTGTTAATCCTCAAACAACTTCATTTACCCATCCAAGAATTACTGAAGTTCATGGTAAGCTTTAACTTGGAGTGGGGAGTTGCGATTTTTTTTTTCATGTACATTAATGATAACGGTTTACTACAGAAATGTAATGATGAAACTATATGTATTCTAATATGATAGCTCAGTGGTTTAAGCCCTGGCCTGCTAACTAGCAGTCCTAGTTTTTTGGTTTTCACTGGAGGCGGAAATCATTTAAACCATAAACAAGGTTCCATGGCACACGGTCTTTCATTTATCTCCCTTTTGTCGGCTCCATATGACTGAGTATGACTGAAATAAAGCTGAAAAGGCTGTAAAATCACAAATCATTCATTCATCTATTCTAAAAAGAACACCACCAAGTTTAGTGGAGAAATGAGAAATGTCAAACATCTTTCCCCAAAAATTTTGGCTCACACAGAGCTAGGACCTATTACCCAAAGACTACCATAATTTATTCAGCTATTAAACAAGGTTTTCCCCTCACTAGAATGACCCCACATATCTAACTCAGTCTTACAAAATTCTGCTCTAATACGGGGTTTTCCGCTCCAAAACAACCCAAATATTTAGATCTGTCTTATAAGACAGATCTAAATTTTTGGGAGTGTTTTGGAAGGAGAAAACCTCCATCTTAGAACCAAAAAAATACAGAATACACACATGCTAACAATATATTGCAGTTGAGATCAGTTTGAAGGTTCTATAATTTGCGGTTCTATGCATGCTGTGATGCAGCTGTGTTATGTTGGTTCATCAGTCTTCCTTTTGTTCCGTCTCTCACATCTTGGGCATGCACCACCTCTTTTAGCAAAACAATGTCTGAAATGAGAAATACATTTTAACATGCCAAAAATGAAAATACAGTCGAACTTCGGTAGTTCGAAGTGCCAGGGACTCCCAATTTTACTTCGAACTATCCGAATTTCGAAGTTACCGAGTCGGCTATTTCCGTAAATAACGGAAATGTCCGAACTCTACCGTGACCTTGTGATCCCGTCGAATGTGTGAAACCCACCCGTATTGTGGTAATTACCGCTTCCGTAAGGCGTGAAAGAAGATGCAAACAGATAATTCGACCGTCATCTTCCCTTATGCCTTCAGAAATCAGACTGTGTATAGAATGCATAGCAGAAAATTCGGGACCTTCAGAAGTATTCGAAGTTTCCGATGGATTCGAAGAATTGACGTTCGAACTACCGAAGTTTGACTGTAGTTTAATTTGCGAACACCGCAGATCCAGATGAGGTGGCTCATAATGAGCCATCTCGTCTGTATCTACACAGTTTGCTCTCTAGTTTTTGAAGTCTCATTAGGATATAACTTGGATTAAATCCAATCTTTTTTAAGTTTTGCAGGTGTTAATTCTTTAAGTCTGTTTTTGGGGGCTTTTAGGGTTGCCTCCCACAGATGAATGGATTGCTTTTGCAAACAATGTCGACCTAAATTAGAGAGCAGTCTGATCTGGGTCTACAATATTTGTAATTAAAACCCCTTGTAAGACACTCCTCTCATGTTGAATAGCCCAATACAAGTTAAAAGACAAACAAATCCAGTTCAGAAGCAGTAAAATCATGAAAAGCTGTTCTATTCAATGGATAGCTAGAACCATGTTAAAACATATAGACTCTACAAGCATTTCATTGAAGTGAAATGATCCAAGTACAATAACTCATGCATTATTGATGCCATTCTGATGCAACTTTATGTGCATAACTGCCTTATGGTGATACATATTTAGTTTAAGCTTCATGAAGTTCTAGTGACTGGTTAGTTATGGCTCATTTTATTGATCAATTCAACAAGGACAGGCCATGCATTACTGAAGCCAGTCTGGCCAAACTTGACGTGAATCAGTGGGTATAGTGACATATAGTGACATATATTTATTTTAAGCTACACGAAATTCTGTTCAGTGGTTAATTATGGCTCAGGATGGAAGGACGGTCAGACAGACACAGAGAGACTGGTGATGTTGATCTCTCTGACAAGATGGATCTAGATTTTTGGGATTGTTTTGGAACAGAAATCCCTTTCTCGCCGCTGAATTGCTAAATTACATACGATTGGTTTACATATTTGGTAATCTGGAAGGGGGAACCTCCTATAGCCAAATAAATATGAACTCTAAGATATGACCATACCTGTGTAACACACACGAGCACTCTGAACACACAACAGCAATGTTATCAAAAGGAAAGAGCACTTCACTACTATCACAGAGTTCACATATAAATCCTTTAGCTTGGCATTTCTGAAAAAGATGGCATAAAAATATAATACACAAGACTCATTACAGGTAGTCAAGGCTCTTTTCAGACTGTCAAATCCAAAAGCTGACATTATAAGGTACAGATTTCCCAGTGACCAAAGGGGTAGTGCAGGTTAGAGCCCATCTTATCTTGGCACTGCATATGAAATTGGAGCCCATCCCTTTTCTTTTGGTGCCTTACCCTTCCCTGATTTGACAAAGGTACCCATTTACTGCTGAGCTGATAGAGTTTTCCAGTCAATGGTTTGGACCTGAGACCTAAGATCTCTAACAACTGGACCACAGGCCTTGCTTACATTACTGGTAGTCACATTTTCATGAAATTTTGTTATCTTCGTGAAGTCAAAGTGAAAATCCTGTAAAACCCTTGTTTTTAATTAAAAAATCTGAAAAAAGTCAGGTTTACAAAGAGGCTAAACAAAGCAATTTTGAATAATTCTCAAGGGCAATGTGATTTCAGTGAATACCATATGCTTAGCATGATAATTCCACAGGGACTAAATGATAACAAATATATTTCAATTTGCAACATGAAATCCCTTAAACGATTTACATGATGACATGTTTGATTTCATAAAGCACCCAAGTAGTAGTCTGGTAAAACTACAGAATGTTCATATACAGAAGCAGTCTGATCAGGACTTGTACTATTTCCATTCAGTAAAAAAAAACAATTAATGAATCATTCTTGAGAGGTAAAAAAATTATCTTTATATGAGAAACGCATTCTTTGAGAGTTAAATCCTACATGAAAATTGCCGAGCTGCTTCCCTTTAAGGTAAACACATGGTGTACAGTTTCCAAATGGTAATTTCAATACTAACCTCACAGTCAGTTTTAATATGTTGAGCCCAACTTGCATGGACTGGAGCTAATTCTGGTAGAAGAGTATCATTGTGTATATCTATCAAATCTTTCATGGTGTAAATATCTGAGCTCTCTACAAAGTGTTGTCTCCCCTTGAGCTGTAGAAGGAGCTTCGCTTCCATGGCAGCAGGACAAATGAGTATATACTTCTTCATAATCAATAATTCTTCACGTAATTTCTGAAAAAGAAAATCATGAACCTTACATCTTAAATGAGCCTAGTTCTGAGAAAACCTGCCAAAAGGTGACAAGATACACCTTACAGTTTTCCACCAGTTTGTCTTACTGGCCACAGCCCAACTCAAAAGAGGTCTATTCTTGAAGGAACTTTGGAACTTTACTTGAGGTCTAAGGAATATATCTACACTATTACTCAAACTGTTAATATGATAATGAAAGGGTCTGTATTTAAGGTGTATAGGCACATCTTGTGTTTTCTCTGCCATTTTTCAAAGGGAGATAAATTTGTGACTTATTGCTTCCCTGGGTCATGGAACCCTTCCAAAGAGGGGTCTACTCTTACTCAAACAAAAAAATTCAATCCTATAAAGCAAATTCTTTCCTTTAGAACTGCCCCCATTGGGAAAGCATCAAAAATGAAAACGACACAGTTGCTTCCCCTGAAACCACCCATTCACCTTAACCAAAATATTCATAATCATTGCCATTTCATAATGAATGTTCCCCTTTTTAACCCATTCCATGCGGGATACCCCTTTAGGGGTATCTGGGCAAACAGTTTGGACCCAGATCAGGCCCCACAAATGTGGGGCCTGATCCAAGATCCAAACTGTTTACTGCCTAGACATCATTTCTACAAGAGTTGGTTGGACCAATATTGTCAAAATATTCTTGATTTTTGATGCAGACGACAATTTCAGCAGACGACAAAAAATACCCAGAATGCAATGGGTTAATATAAGAAAGTCTTTTTTTTGCATTTTGGATGGCTTATAAAACTATTTACAAAGAGAAGTCTGATGAAGATCTACACTCTCTACTCGGGCATTTCTATCTAAACACTTTCTTTCTGATGTCACTGACCTTTCCTGGACCATGGGGGCTGAGGTGGCTAAGTGGGGGATACCTGCACTCGCTCGTTCATACGCAGGGCTCTTATTTGATGTCTATGACTGCTTTACCTTGTGGATTGTAGTAAACGCATTTGGTAAAACTTTACTAAATCTGTGTAAAACATATGGTTGGACAATTGTAAATGGTCGCTGTGGTACAGATTATGATATAGGTGACTTTACATATACTTCTCCAAATGGATGCAGTGTAATTGATTACTTTGTTGTAAATAGAGATATATTTGAGATGATAAAGGGGTTTTCAATAGAAGACAGAACAGAATCAAAGCATTTTCCTTTACACCTGCAATTAAACGATATGAACTGGACAAAGCAGACATATAATAGTGACTCAGATGTAACAACTGAAGGGTATAGATATGTTTATGAAGCTGAAAAATGTACGAATATGATGGAATCTCTACAAGAATATTTATCTGGGGATATTGCTGATCAACTTGGAACTGATTTAAATGATCCATATAAAAACATTAATGATGTTCTATCCGGTCTATTAGATATTATCTATAAATCTATTGAAACTTTTAAGCGTAAGAATAGCAAACGTCAAAAGACACATGAACAACCTAAGTGGTTTGATGAGGACTGCCAAGCATTGAAACACTGGAAATATAAAATGCTGAGACTTTACAGACAGGACAGATCTACGAATAATTTAGACAATTATATAAAAGCCAGGTCAGAATTCAAAACAGTATGTAATAATAAACATGAAGATTCCAGACGAAGTGATTTGGATTCTCTAGTCGGAAGTTTAAAAGACTCTAAAGCATTTTGGAGTAAGATCAAAGAAATAAACAACGGACAAAACAAGATTAAGGACAGCAACATTAGCACCGGACAGTGGTTTAATTATTTTAAAGATTTGTTTGAAGGAGTAGATAGAGACGAATCAAATGATCATGATAATGAAACAACTGAAGATGAACTAGACGAAATATTTAGAGAAGAATCTGATATTGAAATACAAAACGAACTTATGAACTCTCCTATATCTAATGCAGAAATAATGAAAGCAATTAAATCATTAAAGGGTGGGACGTCAGCAGGTCCTGATAAAATATTTCCCGAGTTTTTCATTGTATGTGGTGAACTGCTACTTCCTCTGTTAAACAAATTGTTTAATAGAATTTTCGATAGTGGAGATTTTCCTGAAAGTTGGTCAAATTCCATAGTTATTCCTTTACATAAGAAAGGCAGATACGATGAGCCGGGCAATTATAGGGGAATATGCCTTTCAGATGTTTGCAGTAAAATATTTACAAGGGTTTTGAACAAAAGACTGTCATTATACACAATGATTTACGATAAAATATCAGAAGTACAGTCGGGATTTAGAACCGGTTATTGCACAATCGATAATGCATTTATACTGCGATCTATGATAGAGAAGTGTTTAAATCGCAAGGGACGGAAACTATATGTTGCGTTCGTAGATTTAAGAAAAGCATTTGACAGTGTTAATAGAAACAAGCTATGGTTTACCCTAAAAAAGGCAGGTTTGAAAGGGAAGTTATTTAAAATGATTCATAATATATATCATAGTGTCAAAGCTCGAGTTCGGAACAAAACGGAATTGAGCGATCTGTTTGACTGTCCAAATGGGCTTAAGCAAGGTTGTGTCTTGAGCCCATTACTCTTTTCCTTGTTTATTGATGAACTACACAAGGAACTGGTAAATAGTGGTATTCGAGGTATACAGTTTTCTCCGGATATTGCAGAATTGTTTATAATAATGTTTGCTGATGATATTGCTCTCTTGTCAGATACGGTAATTGGTCTCCAACACGAATTAGATATTTTATATCGGTTTTGCTCTCGATGGGATTTGAAAGTCAATGTAGAGAAAACAAATGTGGTTGTGTTTAGAAGGGGTGGTAAATTAAGTAGAAATGAAAAATGGACATATGGAGATCAACTAGTAAAAGTTGTTACAGACTATACCTATGTTGGATTACTGTTTTCATGCCATTTTTCACTTAAACGTATGACAGATGAGCTGGCATGCAAAAGCAAACGTGTTCTTGTTTCATTGCTTAACTCTTTGCATAACTTTGGTGTTTTACCTGCCAGTGTTTATTTCAAGCTGTTTGACATAAAAATTAGCCAGATCCTTCTATACGGAGCAGAAATATGGGGTATAGATACATTTGATTCAATTGAACGTACACATCTTTATGCGTGTAAGCGTTTTATGTGCGTACACATTAACTCCAGCAATAGTGCTGTATATGGTGATTGTGGCAGATTCCCAATGTACATAGAATCCGCCAAACGTTGTATAAAATATTGGTTGCGTATATTGAAAATGCCAGACAGTAGATATGTCAAGAAAGCTTACTTGATGCTTATACAATATGACAAATTTGGACACAACAATTGGGTAAGCAAAGTGAGACAACACTTATACTCAGTTGGTCTAGGATATATATGGGAACAACAGACTATTGATAACGAACCCCATTTCCTTAACTTATATTTTCAGAGACTTAAAGATATATATATACAATCATGGACGGACTCTGTATCAGTGAACTTAAAACTAGGTTTATACATTACGTACAAATCTGTTTTTAAATTTGAAAACTATTTAGACATAGTTAAAGTTCGAAAATTTAGACGCGCCCTTTCCTCTTTTCGTTGCTCTTCACATCAGCTCGAAATAGAAAAAGGAAGATATACTAATACGCCGAGAAATGAAAGAGTCTGTAAATATTGTGCAGATGTTGTTGAGGACGAGTTTCATGTATTATTTTGTTGCAAGTTGTATGAAGATATTAGAGCTATCTACATACCATCTGAATTTAGAAATACTGTTTCATTGTATAGTTTTAGCAGATTGCTAGCTAGTGAAGATATCGAAATAATTAAAAATATTTCAATGTATTTGTACTATGTTTTTAAAAGACGATATGAATATCTTGAAAGTATTTGACTAGGATGTAGAAATGAATAGCCACTCTAGATAGTATTGTACTTGTTTACTTGTTCAAATTATCATATATGTATAGTCATATTTGTGTTATGGGCCTTTGGCCAAAATCACTGAATAAATTGATTGAACCTTGTGGATTGCATCAATGTGACTCGGAGAGGGATGTCCACTACCCAATGAGACCTGCTGTGTGTGTGTTTCAGTTCCCCTGTGTCCACTACCGTCGGCTGGGAGGGGTCCCTTGGTATGTAACCATTACGGCACAGCTAGCCCCCAGCCCCATCAGTCAATAGTCGATCGTACGTGGGTTCCATCGGTCTGTCTTGTCGACGCTTGGTGATTTCAGTTTTTGCTTATTATTGTCTGTGCATCATCCAAACAGGAAAATGAGATCTGTCCCTCATTTTTTTTTCCAAAAAAACACACAAAAAAATGAGATCTGCCCCTCATTTTTTGGTTTCAAAGGTTTGCAGTTTAGTAACACTGAAGAAGTTAAATTGATGTACATCTGTTGCACTAAATTTGGTTGAGATATATTTATATTATAGTAAATATGCTACTTACCTTAACTTCATTTAGTTCTTCAACAAAATTAAACAGCATTGGATTAATATCGTTAATCCGTATCACAGCTTTGCTTTCCATGAGTTTAAGGAATTGCTTCGATGCTCTACATACCTACAAAGTAAAGAAATGAACACTGAAACACATACATTTCTTGGTAAGCAGGGTTTTTGATGATAATTCTGAAATATTCTTCTAAATGGGGGTAGCGGCCCCTTATTAGAACCATCTTTCCAACATAATTTTTAAGCAGAAATTATAAACAAAACTAGAAACATGGTAACTAATAGGGCCCCGCCTTAATGAAACTGTTGACAACATTTAAGTCATATGTGCCTAACCAGAAATAACAATACCAGCTTTCTATTATCATGTTGTTCATTCATATTCAATATGAGCCCGTCCAGATAGAAATCGACCTTATGACATAAAAAATCGATTTTTAGGTTTTCTGTTATCTCAATACGCATGCCATTATAGAACAAAAAGGTAAAAACCGTTTGAAGTTATCTAGATTATTAAGGATATTACGGCAATTTTAAACACACTGGTATCTAATGAGAATTGTCACTATTAATAACGTTACGTGACGTCACGTCACGTAAAACTGTTATGGATAATGCCATTATCAATGTTTTCACTTGAAATGCATATGATTTTTATAAACGTTAACACAGCGAACGCATGCAATTGCTCTGTTACTGCGGGTATGGATACGTTCCGCTGAGGTGCAAAGAGGGTTGGAGGGACGTCGGTACAAGAATTGAAATACACACAAACGCATGTAATCAGTATGAGAAGCTTTTCCCGTAAAAGAAAATTCGTCAGTTAAATTGCGCTTTCGTCATCCGAGCTACCGTTGCAATCACTAACATTTGATGGAAGAGAATCTGGTCGCCTCAAATACTGATCAAAATATTCATTAGCTTTGGCTTCCAAAAAAGCTGTTACCCATTTTGGTAAACCAGTTCATGGTTCTGAAGAATGGAAAAAAGATAGAAACAACGTGTCCAAAGGCATAAGATATGGGTGACCCCGCCTAAATTTTCAAAAGACCTTGAGCCTAATAATATGGAGGATGAGCTCAGTTGCAGTATCAGACTTTGCTGTTTTTAACACAGCTTTAGACTTTGGTGCCACCCTGGCACATGTCTCTTGGGATAGGTGGAAAAGGTGGGAAGGCTTTGATCCAGGTAAGTGTCATACCAAGTATGAACCCCGTACCTCTAACGGTAATCAAGAAATATTCCCGAAGGGCAGCTTTACAAGAAATAAACTTAATATTCGGACTGACCGACTAAGTACGAGGGGCATTTCAGAAATAATGTAAATGATCTCAGCTTAGCCTATTGGCTGATATTTAGCAGTGGTGTTAGAATATTATTGGAAAGCTAAATTCAAGAGCTTTGTAATGGTATGCTTTAAAAGAATTTCTAAGTCACCCATGCATGACAGCACGTGCTTATACGTCATAAGGGTGTGGACACTGGAAACTATACATTTTCACCGAAAGTCTCTCGTAGTCTGTTACTGTTTGCTTAATGAGAAAATGATATATTTTAATGACGAAACGCGTAATACTGTACTTTCAATGTATAATAAGAAAATTATACAGAAATCGTTTCTAGATTTTACACAAGTAACATAATAAACGAGATTTTGTCTGCTCTGTGGTTATAAATGCAAAGTTATTATAAATGCATTATATCAATAAAATTGTGGTTTTTGACTCAATCACATCCAATTCCAACAAATGACAGACATTTTATTACTGAAATGATAAGTTCACTATATTTTGTTACGACTGACATCAAATCACTGATGAAACTGGATGATACGTGTGCAAACCCCACGCCGGAAGTTTCAAAGTAGCAGCAAATAATGTAAAATACAAAACAATAAAATGAAATTATCTTCTAATAAAAAGACACAGGCTCAATATATTTAACTTTGTTTAATGTTAACAAATAGAAGGACATATTGATAGAAAAAATCATATATAAAGACTTGAAAGACTTGTAATTTAATACGACATACTGACATTGAACTATGTGGGTGGGTGGGGCAACTTATCGTAAAAAATCAGGTAGGCCACTGACAAAAGAGCATAAAGCGCCATAAAAGATTATTTATCACAGAAAACAAGCATGACGAATTAAATTTTATTTATTTTCTGCTTCATATCTGTCACCAAACATTCACTGTCACTTAATTTGACCTCAAAATCGAAGTTTAAACAACTTACTATACATTTCAATTTAGCACAGGAAGTGACGTCACCAGAAATGCGCATTGTTCCATATTAGCCTATCTTGCAAGGCAAATCTTGTGTGTTAGCAAGGCTGATACAATGCTTTTCATACTGAAATATTTTCAGTATAACAGGTATTATAGGTATCAATCCAGAGCTCTTGTATCCGGAGTTAAGAAAATATGAATTTGTCTTTACATGAATATTACGTCTGTTTCTACTCAGTGTCCTTACCCTAACAACAATTGTCAAGGCATATTTTGAAGAAAATGCCAGTGCCTCAAAAATTTTGAGTGAATGCCATTGGGTGATATGTAAACCTAAAAGTTAAGACTTAAATTTAAAAAATCGGTCAACATTCCTGGGAATGGCCGACTCATTTACACTATTTCTGAAATGACCCTCGTATGGCCATTCGCACGCACTGACAATCCTACGGTGCAACTATGGCTTCAAGGGCATAAAGCAAAACAAGTAAATAAATGAATAAAAATACCTAATATCTTTTGACGTTTTGAAATACTTCAATTGTTTCTAAAGAGGAGTAAGCAATTAACTTTGTCATTTTCTTTTCAACAAAGCAAAAAAAAATGTTTCTGTGCAAGAGTCCTTCAGCAGCATTTTACTTTTAAGACGATATACCTCATATTTGAAGAGCTACGTCGTCCGAGAAAGTAAAAAAGAAAGTCACAAAAGTTGTTTCCCTTCGTAAAAAATGGCGGGAAAACACAAATGTGTACCATACACCTTAAATGAGCTCGTCACAAGAGATATAGCTTCTGCTTTGGAGTTCATTATATACCAGGCCGAAAGGCCGGTATTTCATATGCGACTAGTGGGCTCCAAGACACTGGTGCAAAGGCTGATTATAGTCCTAGTGCTGTCTACGTGTTTAAAAACAGCCATTTTCTCAGAAACGAATAATGAAATTTTTATCAGAGTAAATGACCTTTATATTTCTACCTTGTACATAACAAATTGCAAATTTTGCAGGTAAATATAAAAGATTCTTTTGAAAAATGCACCAATTTTGGTCAGTTTTTGCCCATTTCTACATGGGGGCAAATGTATTTAAGTAAGAGTCCCAGGATTCGAGGTTATAAAACTTGAGAATAATCTCAAACTCAAATTAAAACACACTGATTGGCTTCTTCCGAGCACATGCTCGGAAACAGCCAATCAGTGTGTTTATTTTGAGTTTGAGAATGTACTCAAGTTTTTATAACCTCGGGGCCAGAATTCTTATTGTTTAGCTCTCGGCACATGGCTATTTCAACGGTATAAAAATCTCAAAGAGTTATACAGTTGATTGCATGCATGTTCTGTAAAGTGTAACTGTACAAATGTTTTTAGCAGTTTATATTTTCCACACTGCAATGGACAGGATTAAAGAACCTGTATACAGTTAAGCCGCGTTCACACGACCAAAGTTTCTTTGTAACAGAAACCTTTAAACAAGAAAGTTTACCAAACATTTTGCGTTCACACGGAGAAAATTATTTCTTCAAGAAAAATGTGGCATAGAAACTTTGTCGAATAAACTTTGGCAAGGAAATATTTGCAGCTGTATTCACACGATCAAACATCATTTGTCAAAGTTACCTGGACAAATAAACTTCGCCCGTGTGAACAACCAACTATACCACATTTTCTTGGTTAAACAGACTTTGTTCAAAATCAAACCGATTCGATTATGAGTAAAGTTTTCTGTGTTCATCTCCATAGCTCGTTCTTTGTTACATATTCACACAGACAAATTTTGTTCCTCATATAAAGTTCACCATATAAGTTTGGCAATGAAAATGTGGCATATTTTTTATTCACACGAGCAGATTTTTTCCATGTCAAATCTATTTTGTCACAGAAACTTTTCACGTATGAACGAAGCTTTATCAAAGAAGTGAGCGGGGCTTGTGCACATTTCTTCAAATATTAACAGTCCATGGCATTTTTTCTGTAGCATTAATCAATAGAAAAAAGCACGATTGAGAAAAGATAAAGTTCTGAAAGTCTGAATCTAATTATGTATAAACAATAAAATAATGAAAAAATATTAAATGAGAAAACCAGTTTTATGGCCAGCAAATGGACTGTACTACTGCGTGATGTTGTTGTTTCAAGTCTCCAACAGTTATCGTCTGTTCTGTTCTGTTTCTATTCTCATAACAACGTTCCCCAAGTGGCTCAGCGGTACGTAACCATAGCTGCACAACGTGGCGCCGACTGACCGTTTTCGTCTGCTCTGTTCGGTTCTGTTTCAATTCTCCTAACGACATCCGTCTTGTAACGGAGTCTTGATTACAATTTTTCATACTAAACAGACGTTTAAATTTACATATTTTGCCCTTTGCCGTCGTCATTCATATTTTCTTACTCTACATGTAAAAATACAATATTTGAGCGTTAAAACAGTTCGACTTTTTATAATAGATCTAATTTATAATCAATTGCATGCATGTTTGCATATTGGTTTTATTATTATAAACCAAGTTGATGGTATAACAAGGGAGGGTACTGATAGTACTAGAGTTAGCTGTATTCATTGTTCTGCCCCTTCCTCCCCTCCCGCTTTTCCACATCCACACACATGCCAACTTTTAAACAAATCTGATTTCTTGCCCATTTAGGCGCCTCTTTAGAAAGGGAAGTGACCTGTATTTCTGTGTATGTAACAAAACTAAGGTAGGTAGATCGACTTTGAGTTAGTAGGTAGACTTTGAGTTACCAAACTGCGGAAACCAAACAAATCACAATCAAACACCATTTTTTTTATATAATTTTTAAATTATGTTACAAAATTTAATCCGCGGTTACTTTTTCTGGCTCAAAGTTAATGAACTAGAATCGAAGCCAGTCTGAATTAAAGCTGTTTAGCGACACATCTGCGAAAAATTAACACCCAATTAGTTCTTGAATAAAGTATTTTATAGCTTAATGAATTCGATTATAAACGCAAACTGCATTTATGGTGATGCATAATGCTTCAAAGGATCATATTTCTGGACTCCTGGCAACAAATATGCGGCTACAGTGGTTTCCCACAATAAAACATTCAAGTTAAAGTTCAGTCACATGCCGTATGAAACAGCGGGAAAAATCGTCTGACGTAACGTCGAACTTTGACGTCATTTATCTCAGTTTCACGTCACATGTCATAAGGTCGATTTCTATCTGGACGGGCTCATATGTTGTTTGAAATTAAGCCTCTGGTAGTGTCATTAAGATATGGGCAAAATACAAAATCATGATTGATTAAAGATGGGCAACAACTCTGTAAAGCAGGAAATTAATGTTACCAGTCTTGCATTCTGCAAACCCTCAGATCATCTGATGATGCTTTATATTTGAACCAAGTTTTATAAAAATATCTTCAAAGGCTTTAAAGATATAGAGCAGACAAGATCTCCATACCTAAAATAACAAAGGTTATAATTCTGTTAAAAATGAAGGTGCAGTTATGGTTCTTTTTCTCAACACATTGTCTGATGATGTTTATACTTGTACCAAGTTTTGTGAAAATATCTTCAACAGTTTTAAAGTTAGAGCGCGAACACATTTTCTAGACTGTAAACTACAAAGGGAAACAAGGCATCGCAGGCGATACAAATCCCCTCCCACAAGACTACTTGGTGTGGGCAAACACTGAACTGGGGAATTTCATGATATATAATAGTTATGTGAATGAAAAAACAATGAAGTTATTTTAAAATCCATGGAGAAATGTAGGCGCTAGAGCGACGACAAAGTTTTTCTAAAAATAGCCACAGTGACCTTGACCTTGGGCGCAGCACCCTGAAAGTCGAACTTGCTCGAGATATTGTCATGCCCTACATTTGTGTGAAGTTATTTCAAAATCCATGGAAAAATGTAGGCTCTAGAGCACTCACAAAGTTTTTCTAAAAATAGCCACAGTGACCTTGACCTTGGGTATAGCACCCTGAAAGTCGAACTGGCTCGAGATATTGTCATGCCCTACATTTGTGTGAAGTTATTTCATATCCATTGAGAAATGTAGGTGCTAGAGCGCTGACAAAGTTTTTCTAAAAATAGCCACAGTGACCTTGACTTTGGGCGCAGCACCCTGAAAGTCGAACTTGCTCGAGATATTATCATGCCCTACATTTGTGTGAAGTTATTTTAAAATCCGTTGAGAAATGTAGGCGATAGAGTGATGAAAAAGTTTTTCTAAAAATAGCCACAGTGACCTTGACCTTGGGCGCAGCACCCTGAAAGTCGAACTTGCTCAAGATATTGTCATGCCCTACATTTGTGTGAGGTTATTTTAAAATCCATTGAGACATGTAGGCACTAGAGTGCTGACAAAGTTTTTCTAAAAATAGCCACAGTGACCTTGACCCTAGGCGCAGCACCCTGAAAGTCAAACTTGCTTGAGATATTGTCATGCCCTACATTTGTGTGAAGTGATTTTAAAATCCATTGAGAAATGTAGGCGCTAGAGTTATGACAAAAGGTGAACATTCGTACATACGTACGTACGGGACAAAACCTATATCCCCTCGCCACTTCGTGGTGCGAGGGTATCCCCTCGCCAATTCGTGGTGCGAGGGGATAATAATTCTGTAAACAAAATGTAGATGAAATTACAGTTCTTTTTCTTTGCTCATTGTCTGATGATGCTTTATATTATGTACAAGTTTTATTAAAATATCTTTGATGGTTTTAAAGCTATAGAGCGGACATGATTTCAATGTTTAAAATTACAAAGGGACATAATTCAGTAACAAATGTAGGCAGAGTTAGGGTACTTGTTCTCTGCACATCGTGTGATAATGCTTTACATTTATATTAAGACTAGTGAAAATATTTCTTACAGTCTCAGAGTTATACAGCGGACACGATTTCTGAACTCAAAATTATAAAGGGGCGTAATTCAGTAAATAATGTAGGCAGAGTTATGGTTCTTGTTCTCTGCATGTCATCTGATGATGCTTTAAGTTTGTCCCAAGTCTCATGAAAATATCATTAACAGTTTCTGAGTTATGAAGCGGACATGATTTCTGTACTCTAACATTTCAAAGATGAATAATTCAGCAAATAATGTAGGCAGAGTTATGGTTCTTGTTCTCTGCACATCATCTGATGATGCTCTACATTTGTACCAATACTAGTGAAAATATCTCTTACAGTTTCAGTGTTATATTGCAGACACAATTTCCGAACTCAAAATTACAAAGGGCCATAATTCAGTAACTAATGCAGGCAGAGTTATGGTTCTTGTTCTCTGCACGTCGTCTGATAATGCTCTCCATTTGTACCAAGTCTCATGAAAATATCTCCAATGGTTTCAGAGTTATGGAGCAGACTTGATTTCTGTACTCTAAAATTTCAAAGGGGCATAATTCAGTAAAAAATGTAGGCAGAGTTATGGTTCTTGTTCTCTGCACATCGTCTGATGATGCTTTACATTTATACCAAGTCTTGTGAAAATATCTCTTACGGTTTCAGAGTTATTGAGCGGACACGAAATGATGACGGATGGACGGACGGAGGGACGGACAGACAGATGGACGGACAAGGTGATTACTATAGGCCTCCGCAGACTTTGTCTGGCGGGGCCCTAAAAATTATCTATGTATAACTGTCAAAGCTCAAAATTATTTCTGTGCTGTTCTCCATTGAGTATAACTGTCAAAGCTCAAAATTATTTCTGTGCTGTTCTCCATTGAGTTTGATAAATTTCATATAATGAGATAGAAATAGGGGTAGAAACATGATCACTTCTTGACTTGATTCTTAGTGGCATAATTCAAGCACTCAGAATGTCTGGTAGAAGGGAATTGGAATTAGTATGGCTCTGTTACAGTGGTGATAATCTCATGACTATTCATAGGGCTAGTTTAGACCTTGTAATGTTTGCCAAGGGGTTCTAATTGGCTTCAAATTGCAAACTTTCTCTGCTCTTGAAGGAACTTTTTAAGATTTTAATTTTACCTCACTGCAGCTGGTGTTGTGCCGTGTGGAGGCCGTAAAAAGTCTCCCCGTACATCATCCATAGTGCAGATTATATTTTATTTACATCCTTTGAGATCAGAGGATAGATTCTGAGAAATCTAAAATTTGAGATCGATTTAGACTGTTATTCTAGATCATCGTCTTTTATATTATTTGGATCCTTTTGAAACTAATCAGTCTTTGTGAATCAACTGCCCAATTAAAATTAAGAGATTACAGTATGCTTTTTTTCTGGTTTCGTCACCAGATATTGTCAGGGTCACTGACGAGGCTTTATTAGCCAAAACTACGTAGTCTGGCCCATGTTCCAACTTCTGTATGTATTCTCTGCTCTTGAAGGAACTTTTTAAGATTTTAATTTTACTGTTTATATGAATCAATCCTCTGGGTCTGGTCTGCACAGTGGTGCATTTCATGTAATTTTGCCCAGTTGGATGTCCAGTTATAGTATACACATTCATGTGTGTTGCATATTGAAGCCTAATCAGAGCAGATATCTTACTGGGTTCATAATGTGCCTGACCAGAGATATTCCTGATGTCAGACCAATTTACCCACTTCAACATTCAAACCATGAGCAGCGACACGACAAAACCAAAAATGTGGTTGTGCGCCCAGCGCAGACTCAGATCAGCCTGCGCATCTGCTCAGTTTGATAAGACTCTTTGTTAAGAGCTCAAATGGTAGCTACGGGTCTAAGCTGCCGCCATGCGGACAGTGAAGACTCTGATCAGACTGGGCAGATGCCCAGGCTGATCTGAGTCTGTGCTGGGCACACAACCACATTGTTGGTTTTGTCGTGTCGCGGCTCACCATGACTGTGGCCATAACCACCAATCTTTGAACCATAAATGAATGAGAACAAATGTGTTAAGCTTCAAAGTGATTGTTGTTTATTTCATTTGTTTTTTTTGAATGGGACAATATATAAATTTCATGCCCAAAATTTTGGATTATCTTTTTTAAAACTGCACTCTGTTCAAGCAGTGTTCATTTCCTGACAAAGTGAAGCTCTTCAATTCTGAACTTCTGAGATTATAAAAACGGGTTTCCTACCTTCCAGCCATCAAAGTCCCAGTTATGTAGCACCCTGGCAGGAATTAATATCGGATCATTCCAGTGACAAAGTTCACAAAAATAGTTCCCTGAGTAATCACATATCCTTGGTTCACTGTACCCAGATTCTGTAAAAATACAGTTTACAAGCTGCATTTTCTGAATCTAAGTTTACAAAATACTAGTGCAGGCTGGTCAGAGTATGCACTGTTTGCCAGGAAAATAACTTCAAAACCGCACATGCCCTGGGGCCGTATTAATAAAACGACTTAAAAGTGGTTGCTATGCTCTTGCTAAGGCTACATTTCTATGAAGGAGATTCCCTACAACTATGAAATTTGCTCTGGAGGAACACCCTTTTTAGACAGCCTTTTTAGACTGTTCCTCCAAAGCAAATTTCATAGTTGTAGGGAAACTCCTTCATAAAAACTTAGCCCTAGCAACAGCATAGCAACCACTTAAGTCGTTTTATGAATACGGCCCCAGGGTCTGACAAATCCATTGTCTGGCTGCCCAGGACAAGTTAAAATTTTTGCTGGGCAACTACAAGTTTTTCTTACTAGCCCAGAAAATTGTATAAGCTATATAAGGGAAACAGACATATATCAGCATTTTTTAGTACATGTATAAGCTATTTACCGGACAAGTAGCTCAGATGCTGATTTATCAGGCCCTGCATGCCGGAATCAGATGGCACATGTGCAAATGCTGGTCCATGCACATGTAGTTTTCATTTTCCTTGAGAAAGGTCTTCTCATGATCTGGCCTATATAAAAATTTGCCTGAATAAGTTTTGAATGATACTTTACAAAGTTTTTGATAAAATTTGATAAAGTTTTCAACGGAACATGACAAAGTTTTTGAATGAAACTTTGCATAGCTTCGAACAATTTTGACAGTTTAGCCTGAACTTGCAGTTTTGAATTCAACTTGACCAGTTTAAAATGAAAAGTTTCAAAAGTTTTAAATAAACTTTGACACACAATGTATTTTGAAATAAATTTGAAAAAGTTTTAATTCAACTTGTCAAAGTTTTAAATGAGACATGACAAGTTGCAAAAGAAACTCAACATGGTTTTAATGAAACCTGGCAAAGTTTTTAACAAAGCTGTCAAGTTTGTTTTTTTTCGCGTCTGTTCTACTTCAAACAAGCTGTCATTTTTTATACAGAACAGAACCGCAAAAACTGTCATTTTTGATAGACTGTCGTTTTTGATAAACTGTCATTTTTGATAAACTGTCATTTTTGATACTTGTAAACAAATTGTTTCTGTTGATATGGACAATGTGTCAATACCACAGCAATCTGTAGCATTGTATTAATGTTCCATTGCCTAAATACTTGGAACCCTTAACCAATAACTGTAATTATCCTTAAAACACTCAAAGCGCCAGTGATGAAAACCTCAGAATTTGCAACAGCATAGATCCTGATGAGGCGGCTCATCATGAGCAGCCTCATCTAGATCTACTCTGTTTGCCCTCTAGTTTTTGAATTCTCAATATGATATGGCTTGGACAAAACATATTTTGAATTTTTGCAGACGTAAATTTTGTCTGCTTTTTGGTGCTTAAATGGTTAATTTGGATAATGTTTATTTGACAATCTGGCAATATGTCACAAAACTGCTGCTGGAATGGGAAGCAGTGTGGACCATGAGCAGGGTCTATACTGTTTACTTGCCATAAAACTTTTACATATTAGGAGAAATAGGTCATAGCAAAGAGTTCAGACCCAGATCAGACTGCTCCTACAAGAGCAGTTTGATCAATGTCTACAGTGCTGGCCATTCCTTCTGCATTTTTTGGCACATTACTGAAGGACAATTAGGGTCATTATTTCAGGGGTTTCAATTTTTAGAATTTTAAAGTAGGTACTTCTGTCCCAATAAAATGGATCATTACAGTTACTTACTAAAAGAGATGGGACTCCTACATTCGGCACATCTGTAGTTCTGGGATGACAGACCTCTGTCTGGACATATAGACAGACAATAATTAGGATCTTCCTGCACCTGAATAATAAAAAGTGTTTTTATATGATACTGAGGTTTCAAATTGGGACATATTTTACAGACATGACTGTAGCTATTTACTTTGGACATGAGGCAACAAAACGACAACAACAATACACTGCTTCTCAGAAGCAGTCTGATATGTTTCTGCTCCTATGACTCTGGTTCTTGTCAAAATACTTTCAAGTTTTAAAATATATAGAATGACAAGGCTCAAATAAATTAAATAGTGGGTTGATATCACCAGGTTTAAATAACATATCATGTATCAATGACAATAAAATGTCAATATTATGAATCACAGCAACTAAGGTTTCGGAAAGAGAAGGTTAGATTTCAGCAGTGAGTGGTCTCCATCATCAAGACACTATTCCCTGCTAAATATCACAAGCTCACAAGCTCCAGAATGATTCGTCTCGCCTGTCTGCACACTGTCATAAAACAGAGCTAAACCCAGAGCTCTAGATAAGAGGGAGTATTTGGTGATAATTAGAGATAATTTTTGTTAATTCTGCATAAAAGCATAATGTTGTGACCCTTCATCAGAACCGTCTTGATGAGACGGTTCAGATGAGTGGTCGCAACATATGGTTTCAATGAGAAATGAAAAAATTATCCCTCAATTATCATCAAATACCCCTCTTATCTAGAGCTCTGTTTAAAACAAGAAATTTTGACACACAGATTACAATGCAAAGTTGCCAACGGACCTATGTCTGAATTCTGCTAGTCACAGGTGAGACAACAAGACCTGTCCGCGGTACAGGATAGCTCCCCTGACAGCTCCTTGCCCATCACATAAAAAACTTCAACGTAAATCTTTAACATTTTGCTAACACTGACGCCGCCGACGCTGGGGGTAGTGCAATAGCTCTTCCTACACTTTGTTCAGGCGAGCTAAAAACTGCCATATGTCTGTAAATCTGTAGGCTGGGCCCCTTATTAGGACTTGTTGTCTAACGTACCACAGTCAGTAAGGTGAATGGGTACACATCTACCATTTTCATAAAAGGCAACAACTTTTGCAGGATGTACTCTTAAGGTCAAGAATACGTAAATGGCACATACATAGAATTTTTCTAAATTTTGCACAGGGGTGCATTTTCATGTATTACATCGAATTGTGCAATAAAAAAGATTGGTCACCGAGCTTGTTTAGTCGCTAAATCAGATTGAAAAACATGAAATTTTGAGCCCATTTCCATTGATGGCAATGGGAATGCTACGAAAAAGCTCAGATTTTAAAATTTAAACGTACACAGCTTGTTTACCACTACATAGATTTTTTTCAAAAACTGATATTTTATGTCACAGGATCTGTCGATTAAAATGAGGTAATAAAAGTCCTTGATTACCAAGTTCGTTTGACACAAGCATAAGTTTGAGCAAGCACAGGTATGTATAAACTTACACCATTCCGCAACGTCATTTATAAGCGACATTGTAGTCGTTTACTGGCGATGTTATAAGACATGCTAAGACCGTTATGAGAATACGGAAAGATGAGGACAATTAGGGTTCCCAAGATGAATGCCTTAAGCTTCGTTCACACGGGCAAAGTTTCTGTGACAAAGTAGGTTTGGAAAAGGAAAATTTGCTCGTGTGAATGAAACAAGAGGCCCAAATGGGCCTGATATCGCTCACCTGGCTTTTGTATGAGAATGGTCCCCATTCTGATACAAAATTGGTCCAATTCCAGAGATTTTCTCAATTTCACATTTTGCTACTTTTAGTAACAGAGGCCAACTTGTCTGGTCTTTATATATTTACTTTTGAAACACCTCAAGGCAAGAATCATTTTGCCACAAATTTCATCAAAATCCATTCAGGGGTTACTGAGATATTGTCAGTTTCATGTTTTGTGCTATTTTTAGTAACGGCAGATGGCGGCCATCTTAGAATGCCAAAATGCAAAAAATTGAAAAGCTTTCATGCAAGGACCATTTTGACACAAAATTGGTCCAGTTCCATTGTAATTTTCTAATTTTCAAATTTTGCTATTTTAAGTAACAGAGGCCAACTTGACGGGTCAATATTTGTTAATTTGTGAAACACATCAAAGCAAGAATCATTTTGCCACAAATTTCGTCTCAATTCGCTTCAGCGGTTAATGAGATGTTGTCATTTTCATGTTTTGTGCTATTTTTAGTAACGGCAGATGGTGGCCATCTTGGAATGCCAAAATGCAGAAAATCGAAAAAGCTTATAGAAATGATCATTCTGACAGAAAATTAGTCCAATTCCACTGAGATTTTCTTATTTTCACATTTTTCTATGTTTAGTAACAAAGGCCATTATGACGTCTATATTTAGTTACTTTTGAAACATATCTCAATGCAAAAATCATTTTGACACAAATTTCGTCAACATCTATTCAGCGGTTACTGAGATATTGTCATTTTCATGTTTTGTGCTATTTTTAGTAACGGCAGGTGGTGGCCATCTTGGAATGCCAAATTGCAATTAATCGAAATGGCTTCATGTAAGGAACATTCTGACACAAAATTGGTCCAATTCCATTCAAGGGTTCTTGAGTAATTGTCATTTTATGTTTGTGCTATTTTTAGTAACGACAGATGTCGGCCATCTTGGAAGCCAAATTGCAATTAATCGAAACGGCTTCATGCAAGGAACATTCTGACACAAAATTGGTCGAATTCAATTCAAGGGTTCTTGAGTAATTGTCATTTTTATGTTTGTGCTATTTTTAGTAACGGCCCCCATGGTGGCCATCTTGGATAGTCAAATGGCACAAAATTGAAATAATTCCTTTTAAGGACCATTACTGACCAAATCTGACCACAATCGATTGCGTTTTCTTGAGATACTGACATTTGAGCAAAATCGGTCTTGTAAACGCTAAGTAGGTCACTGTGACCTAATTCCGCTATAGATTTTTTTCATTTTTATAATTTTAAATCCAAAGGTCCCATTAATGTTCCACGCAAACTTTCGGCCAAATATACCAAATGGTTCTGGAGAAGAAGTTGATTTTGTTGTTTTTGCTATTTTTAGTAAGGGCAGCCATCTTGGATTCTTCACCTGACCCAATTTTACAATTTTGAAACCCTGCAGTCTGGTCATGCTCCATGTGAAATTTGAAACCCATGGGTGCAGTGGTTTTAGAGAAGAAGTTGTTTGAAGTTGTTTGAATATGTAGTTTTTTTACATTGGCATTTGAGCAAAATTACACTCGTAAACAGAAAGTAGGTCACTGTGACAAAACTCCGCTACAGATTTTTTTCATTTTTACAATTTTGAATACCAAGGTTTCATTGATGTTCCATGCCAAAATTCAGACAAATATACCCAGTGGTTCTGGAGAAGAAGTTTATTTTGTTGTTTTTGCTATTTTTAGTAACGGCGGCCATCTTGGATTTTCAACCTGACCCAATTTTACAATTCTGAGACGCTGGAGTCAGGTCATGCTCCATGTGAAATTTGAGAACCATGGGACCAGTAGTTTTACAGAAGAAGATGTTTGAATATTTGTTTTTAGGTGTTGACGGACACATTCCGTGACGACACACAACGCACAACGCACGCCGGACACATTGGTATGACAATAGCTCACTATGGCCCTTCGGGCCAGGTGAGCTAAAAATATGCCACATTTTCATTGCCAAATTTATATGGTAAAGTTTTTATGACAAACAAAATTTGTCCGTGTGAACATACAATTTGCCAAAGAATGTGTAACAAAGAAACTAGCTATGAAGATAAGGACAGAAAACTTTGCTCATGAACAAACCGGTTTGATTTTGAACAAAGTATATTTAACAAAGAAAATGTGGCATGGTTGGCTGTTCACACGAGCAAAGTTTATTTGTCCAGGTAACCTTGACGTATAATGTTCGATCGTGTGAACACAGCAGCAAATAGTTCATAGCCAAAGTTTATTTGACAAAGATTCCATGCCACATTTTTCTTTAACAAATAATTTGCTCCGTGTTAACGCAAAATGTTTGGCAAACTTTCTGTGTTAAAGATTCTGTGACAAAGAAACTTTGGAAGCGTGAACAAGGCTTAAGTGAAAGAATTTATTTTTCAGACTCTTGTAAAAAAATAGTAAAAATTGCAAGCTTGCTTCTAACAGTAATCTGGTAACTGCAGCCGACACGAGTGAGCCGCGCATAAAAACTGCGTTACCCTAAATCACAAAATGTTCCGTGCCATGATAAAATAGGTTCTTTCGGGCATATTCGGTCAGCGGAAGCTCAGATCAGTGTGCGCACTCGTCCAACCTGACCGGAGCCTTTGTTGTCCTCTGGTGCAATGATTCCGTGAGGAACAGCGAAGAGATTTATCAGTCTGTGCGTATGCGCAGGCTGATCTGTGTGCATGTGTCATATTACTGACGACTCGTGTTCTGTCGGTTTGGCTCATGGTAGTCAGATAAAATTGACTTTTGGGCAGTATTTCAGTCATATTGAGATGATGGTAAGTTACAAGGTCAACTTCCAAATCCACCGTCGGCGGGATAGGTAGAGGTAAAGACTTCTTGTAGCGTAGTGGCCATAGGGGCAGTGTGAGTAAGAGGCCCGCTATATCTTTGGCAATGGAAGAAATATTGTATCATTCTTATTTTGTAATCAAAATAAAATTTTCGATGTCCAGAAAGGATATGTGTATTAAAATCGCAAAAATCGGCATTCTAATAAATATTACATTCCGATCCCATAAAGCTCTAAAATCAGCTTGCATACATTTACTTAGTTTATTAATTATTGCGGATGCGCAATCTCACCGGCGCTGCGGACGTTCGATTATGATGCAGACGGTTGCGGGTTCTAATCTCAATGCGGCCAGCTAACGACTGGAAAAGTCTCTTTGACAAGCCAGCAGTAAATGGGTAGCTTTTTCAAATCAGGGAAGGATAACGCAGCGAAAAGAGAAAGATGGGCTCCGCCTTTCATATGTGTCTGAAAAGTCCTGTGAGCCCTGAAAGCAGGGAGTGAACACGTATTCCGGCCAGCCGTAAATTGTTACACACATGAAACTCCGTCTGTCTGTCATCTCTCTCTCTCTCTCTCTTTGTACAGTAAAACATGTATGAATACACTTATGTTGATGAAATAACTTCAAACATACAGGGAAAAAGAACATTGCAATATCAGCAAAGGGCTTGAATAAACAATGACAACAACTCCCGTTTTCCCCATGTTTGACGTTATTACTGAATGTCCGACGGGGCCGCCATATTGAAAATTAGACTGACTAGGAAGTATTTCGCGATGTAACGTCCTTCGCGACGCACGTAATTAATTGCGCCAGTCATTTACGTATTCTTGACCTTAAAGGAACAAACGTGCTAAAGGGGGAGGATATCTTTCCTTTGAGACATAAATTTACATGTTGTTCTTGCTCACAATATTTTTCATTACACAAAAACAATTAAGCAAAACTGTTGTATTTTTGGTTTAAACATTTTATTCAGCTATGACATGTTATTTTTATATTTGGAGTGCAATTTTTGTGAAAAAGATCTGGTCGAAAGCTCATGGCTTGTAAAGACGATTTCCTGTGTTCTTAATGTACACAGTCCAGAATGTTTATAGTATGTAGCAATGGTAAAATACCTTGACACTGGCACAAGTTCTTGTAATGGAATTAAGGCATCTGGCATGAGCACAATATCCACAGTCTACAAAAAAACAACAAAAAAAACATTTTAGGCACATCAGTATGTTCATGTAGGGATCATCAAAAATTCAAATGACACCTTTAGGTCATTATGGACATAATCATTGACTAGTCTGTGTTTGTTTGTTGTTTTTTGTAGTTCTTTTGCACTGAATGATTCCTGGGTGGCCACAATGTTATAATTCAATTAAATAAGCCTTATTCTTTCACATTAAGCACACACTGTTTGCTCAAAAACCACTCATACAAGTCTGTATCCCAAGACCGATTTTCTTACTAAACCTCCTGTGGTACAGTGTTGATGCCCTAATTGTGGCACTGTTTCTCCTTAGCTTATACTTTTATTTAGCAAAATTACAAAGAACCAGTCTACTGATCATGTAAGTTTCACAAAAATCGTGTAGGTTCCACACTATGGCACTTGATTCACAGCAAAATGCATCTTTTAATCTTGTTCTAGAAAATTGTAATATGAAAGAAGAACATTCTACCACTCATTTCTTTTTTTTTTTGTTTAATCAGAGCTCCAGATAAGAAGGGGTACTGAGGATAATTTGAAGATAATTTTTCTTATTTCTCAATGAAAACATATGTTGTGACCCCTCATTAGAACCGTCTCAACGAGACGTTTCTAATGATGGGTCACAAAATATGTTTTTATGGAGACATATTGATAATTATCCCTAAATTATCTTTGTTACCCCTTCTTATCTGGAGCACTGGTTTAATGATTGTCGAGGCCCTCAGATGATGTTAATGACCTCTGCTTAGTGTCAGTCTTGAAATCTGTGAAAAATGAAGGCTAAGATAATTTTTCTCTCAATTTCAATGCAATCTGAGGCAACTCAAGGTAATTACAGGAACTGGTAAGTGCAATATGCTCACAACAAGAAGGGTTAACAGGTATAATTTAGTGATAATTTTCAATATTTCTGTTTCCTCATTAAACCCATCTCACCAAGAGTCAAGACGGTTTTAAGAATGGGTCACAACTTATGTTTTTGTTGAGGATGAAAAAATTCTTGCTGAATTGTCCACCTTTGTGAATGTCTGCTGCATTACCTGAGCACCTATACCACTCTTGCAGCATCCCCCATATCACAGCATTGCACTTCTCACAGTAATGTTTGGAGCCCCGACTGGTCTTCAGTTCAAACTTGTGACCCACCACTACTTTCACACCTTCAGCTACTGGCTCTGGACCTTCCTTAAATTGATAACGTAATAATGCTAGATACTGAGACACAATAACCAGTTATGTTGTTGTTGTTGTGTTGATGCTTTACATCCATGTTACTTAACCCTTTTTAGACCGGATACCCGTTTTGGGGACATTATGCAAACAGTGCAGACCCAGTTCAGACGCCGCAAAACGCGGCGTCTGATCAGGGTCTACATTGTTTGCTTACAGGAATTTCTATGCAAAGTACAATAAAAGTGAAAATATTCACCAGAAACCCCTAAAACTAGTAATGGGATTATCTGAATGATAAGAATGGACAAGTCCACTGGTCAAAAAAGGGTTAAAATGGCTATGGTCATGTCAGGATGGTCAAATAACCTAACCACACTATTCCTGGGCAGGCTTAGCTCTCCGAAGCTGTTAAGCAGCTCTAAGTTCACATACTTTCACCAGTAACTGACAACTGCCCTCCTTGAATCAGCAGAAGGGGAAGAATCAATCATCATGAAAGTAAATGGCTGGACCAGGTATAGAACCCAGAGCACTACCGACTGTGCTATGTATCCCAGTTAAATAACCAGTTATGGTAATGGAAGTACACTATCATTATGTGTAAGGTCATTACAGGCTGAAACTGAAATTTGTCCAAATGTTATCCGTGCTCCTAAGTGTCTTTAGTTTACTCTGGATTTCAACTAGTTTCTTACTTAGATCTTGAATTCATCCTGTGCTTAACTATTTTCTTGACTAGATAACACAGATTATTTGTTCAAAACTAACAAAGTCATTAATCTTGTATGAAACTGTGCAGCATGACAATATCAGCTTTCATCTGTAATAGTTTTTTTTGGCAGAAGCCTGGGTATAAAAGGTCTCAAATGCCTGGCAAGAATATGGGACAGGAATACAGTCATTTAGTCTAACTACATATGAGCCGTGACACGACAAAACCAACAATGTGGTTGTGCGTCCAGCGCAGACTCAGATCAGCCTGGGCATCCGCCCAGTCTGATCAGAGTCTTCGCTGTCCGCATGAAGGTAGCTTAGACCCTTAGCCAACCTTTGAGCACTTAACAAAGAGTCTGGTCAAACTGGACGGATGCCCAGGCTGATCTGAGTCTGCGCTGGGCGCACAACCACATTGTTGGTTTTCTCGTGTCGTGGCTCATATATAGTTTCTGTTGCATACTCTTTCGTTTGTGACACAAAAAGTGCTAACAAAACATAGCATATCAAGAATGGGCAAATTCAATATTTGGGGTATTATGATTACATTACAAACATGGTTCAGTACAGAAATTGTTCTTTAATACAGATTTATGATGTTGGTAACTTTACAACTACCCATATATTGAACTCATGTTACATTTTTTGTAGCCAGGGAGGTGGAAGGAGTACATGAAATAGGATACATATATATATCTAACATTAACCCCCAGCATACCAACCTTTAGTTCCTGTAACTTCATCCTGAGTTGAATCAGTTTCTTGACTAGATTTTTCTGTTTATCAGAGTGTGGTGGGGCATCTAGGATCATATCTTTACATGTCTCTATGGCCATTTCTAATTCCTCTGTACTGCTCATACCAAAATAACCCTGAAATATTTACACCAAGTAAACTGCACAGCAGACTCAATTTCATATGAAACACTATAAACAAAATAGCCAACAACCAGTTGGCTTTTAGCCAAGATCCAGTTGGTTTTTATGGTCCCAAATTTCATTATACAGTGATGCATCAGCAGAGGTGTAAAAAGTAATTTGCGACCATAAAACTGATGATTTACCTCCTCTAATGATTATTTTCAGTAAAATCATCCCTATTCTAATGCACTTTTCACATTTTCACCTTTAAAACTGCACTAGTTTGAACCCAAAGCATCCAGCTTTCAGTAACTTTAAACCAAATGTCAGCCAGTTGAAATGTGACCTTACGAAATGAAGTCAGGTTTCCGACAGTAATGAGTATACTTAGGGGATAACTGTATTTAAAATTGTCATTTGGGGAGGTAAATCGTCGGTTTTATGGTCAGAAATTTTTTTTTACGGCGACGTCCATGAATAAAGGACAAAAAAATGCTTACTTAAAGCATCATTTTGTTTAATACAGGTTAATTTATACTGAAAACACTGCTTTTGGATTGGTAATTT
This sequence comes from Ctena decussata, assembly GCA_963989385.1. NCBI lineage: Eukaryota > Metazoa > Mollusca > Bivalvia > Lucinida > Lucinidae > Ctena > Ctena decussata. Next base: position 3,821,043 of record OZ022508.1, read on the forward strand.
TGGCCTATTGAGGCAGATTTTCGCTTCATAGAAGGGACCTATTAAACAAGTTTAACTGCAACTTCCAAAACACATTTGATAGAATAAATGTTTTAACGTTTTTTGGTTCTTATCTTTGTATGCTGTGTAAATTTATCAACATGTGCTTTTTATCGTTAAACATTAATGCAGCAAGGGCAGAAAACTTGTTTAATTGGTTTTACCAGCTACATTTCTTGAATGACTAAATTTAAATCAATTTTCATGTACATTACATGTCATTCCTAGGCCTTACACAATATAGATAAATGAACAGAGAATATATAAAGTGAAGCAAAGTAAAAACACGATAAAAGTGGTGCCTTATTTTTGAAGTTCAGTATTTTGTGGCAATGCAGGTATGCCGTTTTAAGTATAAAGCTCAAAACAATATTTTTGCCATTTTAACCCTTTTTAGACCGGATACCCGTTTTGGGGACGTTATGCAAACAGTGCAGACCCAGTTCAGACGCCGCAAAACGCGGCGTCTGATCAGGGTCTACATTGTTTGCTTACAGGAATTTCTGTGCAAAGTACAATAAAAGTGGAAATATTCACCAGAAACCCCTAAAACTAGAAATGGGATTATCTGAATGATAAGAATGGACAAGTCCACTGGTCAAAAAAGGGTTAAAGGACTAATTTTTCAAAAGCAGTAATACGTGCAAGCTTCAGGAATCTGACCTTCCCGCAGAGCTCCAGATAAAGAGGCGGGGGTTGAGGATAATGCTGACAATTTTTCTAATTTCTTAATGAAAACACATGTTGTTACCCCTCATTAGAACTGTCTTGCCGAATTTACAGTTCTAATGAGGGGTTACAACGTATGTTTTCATGCAGAAATATGGAAAATTATCCTTGTCATCCCTTTTTTGTCTGGAGCACTGCCTTACCTCTGGCTGTGAGAAATGGTCATGAAGAATTCCCAGATCAGCTGCACTGATGTCGTCACTGTTAGCCGAGGCAGGGTCACTAATATTGGTCCATGATGAACTAGCATTGGAATCTACAGAAATAAAAAATGAACATACCGTAATGTGCTTAAGTATTGGGACACCTAAAATAATAAATTTTCCATTTGTCCCAAATGGAAAATTAATTATTTTAGGTGTCCCAAAATTTAGACACATTACAGTAAATAGGTATAATTATTTGAGAGGATTTTTTTTCCTTGATTCTTCAAAAGTAATTCACCATGCTGAAAATCATGCCTACTTTAAACAGATATAAATCCCTCCATTAACTGTAAGGTAAAATACAGCCCTCTTGTGGGACATTTAACGTGTGATTTTGTTTGTGGGACTATGTCACATGCTAAGTTGTTGTTGCATTGGTCAGTTATACACTATCAGGAGACTTTTGAGTTACATACTGGGTGTGGCTCAGAACTATCAAATTAATGGGATTCCAAATGAAACAAACTAGGAAATGGAACAGGGACAAATGAATTTTCACCCAAAATTTACTCTGTTTACCAAACTTAACAAAATTTAAATCACAAACTAAATCAAATTACTGACAAAAATATAATTCTGTCTTCCATATTTCACCTGTTTGTAGCATAAACTGAATATCCTGATGAGTGTGGACTTGCAGAATTCTGAGATAATCATGAAAATCATTCATTGTGGTCCTGGCCCAGAGGTTATAAAACTTGAGTACATTCTGAAACTCAAAATAAAGCACACTGATTGGCTGCTTCTGAGCACATGCTTAGAAGCAGCCAATCAGTGTGCTTTATTTTGAGTTTGAGATTATTCTCAATTTTTATAACCTCGAACCATAGAAGACTTATGGTTCCAGATAAAAGGGCATATTGAAAATAAATTCAAAGCTAATTTTTCTTATTTCTCAATGAAAACGTATGTTGTGGGCCCTCATTAGAAATGTCTCCACAAGACGGTTCTTATGAAGGGTCACATGGTATATTTTCAAATATGGAAAATTATCCCTAGATTAGTCCTGTTACCCATTCTTATCTAGAGCAATGCTGTCTCACTGTCTCACTGCAGACAATCATGGCAATCTGGGCCTAACCTGTTTGTTCGGAACTTCCTGAACCAATATTTAATGTTCATTATGGTAATACGAAGGTACATATGAGCTGGGACATGACAAAAACAACAAAGTGGCATGTGTGCCCAGCAAAGGCTTAGTTCAGCCTGGGCATCCCCTCACTCTGGTCAGTTGTTGCTGTCAACAGGGAGCTACCTTAGACCCTTAGCTATCCTTTAAGTGCACAGCAAAGACTCTGATCAGACTGGGATGCTGCCCAGGCTGATCTGAGTTTTTGCTTGGCACACATGCCACTTTGCTGGTTTTGTTATGTCGCGGCTCATATGTACTGCCTGATGCATGCATATTGAAGTGTAAAAACATACCTGATTTTAATCTTCCCACTGGAGTCTTTGGTTTAATCCCTGAAGTACTATCATTGAAATAATCTTCATCAATTTGTAAGTCTCTGTCAAAGGGATTGAATCTGTTGCTTTTATACTTTGACTCCGTATCACTTAAACGTCTGGAATTAATATTCGCTTCTGACTCAAATGAACCAGTCCTGTTAGCAGAATGTTTAAAGCCCAAAATGGCTTCACTTTTACTGTGCTTCATTTTTGAATTGGATGCACGTACAGAGGTTGATGCTGAAATTTTATCATCCTTCAGTGGATCCAAATCTTCGTCTACATATTTATCTTCCTGCATGGCAACAGTGCCGTTCACCATTTTTGTGCCATTGCATTCACCGACCTTCTCCTGCAAGCTTTGCATAATTGCTTCATCTTCTGAATCCGAAGAATCGTAAAGTTCGGCACTTTTCATCACACGTCCCATCATTTTAACAGAAGCAACTGATGTGTCAGATTCCATCATTTTAATACTTCTGCTGCTATGGTTATGACCTTGACTTTTCTGTGGCAACCCTGAGTTGGTTTCCATGGCAGCAACAATTCTATCCTCATCTTCACTGCTGTCAACAGTTTCTGACAGATCCAGGGATGACATCATTTACATGATCTGTTAAAAGAATTCAAAACACAGCTCAAAATAAGAGGAGTACTTGACAAAAATTTCGGAGCCTGGTTGTTCAAAACTAACGACTTTATCAGTAAATGAAATGTTAAAATTTCAAACGTATCATTTGTACAAACACTGCCTTTTTTTGCTGAAGAAATGTGAGGAGCTGCAAAAGCTCCTCACTTTTTTCAGCAAAAAATATTAAGATGCTTGATCTTACAGGTGTTAGAAGACTTAACAAACCCTTGACAAATGATTTTGTTAGGCTAACGATGCTTTCAACTCTTGGGCCCAGTCATTCAAAACTTATGATATCATTAGTAAACTAGAGAAAAGAGATGTTAAATTTTAGAAAATATTGCATGCAACAAGCCGTAGAATGCTATGTCTTGCCTGTCTGTGCATTGTCACAAAACAGAGATAAACCATATGTCCTGACACAAAGTTTATGCCATTAATGCGGACAATGTAAAAGTAATATCTACAACATCTCGCTAAATTATCTACCTTCTGATACATTATGCCAAAAAAATATTTGATCAACTTGTTTCTCTTGTATTCAATTTATTAAAGCATGGTTTGTTTGGTGGCACATAAGAATTGCTGTCAATAAATGGCATCTTTGTCATAGCTACTATAACGAGAGTTGTCAGAGGACAATGATGTGCACCTAATAGGTGCTTGTCTCACATGGTTATAAAGACCTGCAAGTATAATGGGGTCACCTGCAGTGTCAGACTGAATCATTATTCCAGGTATGATGAATACCTACTTAATGGTGCTCAAAACAAAAAAGCAAAGTCACTAAACCTTGAACAGTATATCAGAATGCCCTCATATACTATGAGATGATCAGATCATTCACAGTGTCAGACTGACCCATTAATATGCCAAGTATGATGTAAAACCATTAAAGGCCCCATTGCTCTATCAGCGGGAAATATTTTATCGTGGGGAATTGCTGAAAGCTTCTCACTAGAGTCTCGTCATTGTATATGATGGTGATTGGCCGACTTTAAAAAACGAAAACGTCCTTGAGTTTCTCATAAAAAGAAGATTTTAAAACTATCTAGGTCATTTTAGTTGGCAACTAAAATGACCTACTTTTGCTTTCACAAACTTTATTTACATGATAAAAATACAAGGTACAGAAGATAAAAATACAAGGTACAGGTATTTCATAGATATAAAAAAATAAAATGTAAGGTAAGGGTCCCATTTATTGTCTCGCTGTTGAGTAATTCTATTGCTCAACGGGGAACCATAAACGAAAACCGTATTGTTATGAAGACACTTGTCATTGTTTTCAAAAAACCTTGTTTCTCCTTTTTTGCCAGTTATATGACACTAAAAAGCATATCAACCGACAAATTATCATCAGTTCTGAAGGCTGTATCGGTTTTATTATGATTTGTGCCGAGGTGATTTTTACCACTTATCGGACTATGGAGACTTTAACCAGTGTTGGAAATATTAGACAAAATCACTAAGCCATGAAGTATAGGTCACAGTGACCTACAAATGGTATGAGGTAATTTGCAGTTTCAGACTGAACCATTATCCCAGGTTTGATGGATATTTATTGAATAGTGCTCACGATATAGGTCAAAATCACTGAACCATGAAATGTAGGCCACAGTGATTTATATATAGTACGAGGTCATTCACAGTGTCAGATTGAACTACTATGCCATTTATGATGCTAATCCATTAAACAGTGTTGGAAATATAAGGCAAAATCACCTAACCATGAATAAAGGTCAAAGACACAGGAGTCTGCATGGATGCTTTGCAGCTGCTGGTAGTCAAGTTATGGAACAGACAGTAATTCACAGCTAAATCCATCACGAGGGAAATAACTCAAAAAGAAAGCAAGAGTTGTCATTCTTGTCAGCGACATATTGTCATGACCAGTTCTATATATAAGTAAAATATCGTGAAAATATTTCAAAGGGTATTCAAGTTATAGAGCGGACATGAAATCACACCTAAAACCATCAAGGGGAAATAACTCAAAAAGTAAGAAAGCAAGAGTTGTCATTCTTGTTCGGGACACATTGTCATGACCTCTTCTACATATCTGAGAAGTATCATGAAAATATTTCAAAGGGTATTCAAGTTATTCAGCAAACAAGAAATCACATCTAAAACTGTCAAGGGGAAATAACTCAAAAAGTAAGAAAGCAAGAGTTGTCATTCTTGTTCATGACACATTGTCATGACCTGTTCTACATATCTGTAAAGTATCATGAAAATATTTCAAAGGGTATTCAAGTTACAGAGAGGACACGAATCTTCCAAAAAATCACCAAAGGGGAAATAACTAAAAAAGTACAATAGCAAGAGTTACCATTCTTGTACTTGACACATCATAATGACTTGTTCTACATAACTTTGAAGTACCATGAAAATATTCTGAAGGGTATTCAAGATATAGAGGGGACAAGAAAATTGTTACGGACGGACGGATGCTAGGCTCATCGCTATATCCCCCAAACCTTTTGGTCGGGGGATAAAAATGTAAATTTACCCCCACTCCTGAATGGAGAGAAGATGGTTACAAATGACTGTAGTGTTGTAAAACCTGACCCTAAGCCGGTGAAGCAAAGCCAAACTGACAACCTACTTTGTTCAGGACTACAGTAAGAGGACATGGCTTCGCACACTTTTATGACTTTTGCAGCATTAGCTGACAAAGCTTGTAACACAATGCATGTTTGCTCATATTATACCTTGACCCTTTCTGGAAATTTAGTATGAAAATATTTGGTCTCAGACTCTGATGCATCTGTAGCACATGCCATAATATGTACTGCAGTCCTACGTGATATTTTGGGTATATACGAGGACATGGCTACCCATTCTTGCAAGAAATATAAGCATTCTAGGTGTCTTTGAATATTCTATCATATACTGTAAATGAAAACCATAAAACAACAGCTAATATGCTAAATATTATTATTTATAGTTTGCAAGGTAATAGTATAATATGTTTGTATCTTGTAGTATAATGTCAATGCATCCTCCATTCATGGAAAGACGAACATCAGTGATTTTCAGAATTTATGAATTTATTATTTCATTTTATAAAACAGGTAAATACAGTACCTTAGATAAGCTTTTGACCCAACTGGGTATTTACCCACTCACTTTTCATCCAATTGGGTATTTACCCACTCACTTTTCATCCAATTGGGTATTTCAGTTTTGAATTGGGTATTTGAAATTTCGAAGGGCTAGTGAATTGGGTATCCACACATTTCAGATTGGGTATTTTTGGATAAGATACTGTCTTTTTAACAGTATTTCATCATATTGGCATTCCAAGTAATGCTGATATCTAAAATGGTTTTAGGTTATTTCGTACCCCTGAAATCCAGTCTAAAATCACAGCTTCACAGGGTTTCTCTATCATGTTTAATTGCAAAGCAGGGTCAGGTGAAAAAGGGTGCTCTGAAGAAATGGGTTAAAAAAAAACTAAGTCCAACCCTAAAAAAAAAATGGGCATAGGTTCCCCTGTATTTTGTACATTTTTATTCATCCCCCACCCTCTACCATAGGCCAATATAAAGTTTGGGCAAGAATCAGAAGAAAGAGGAAAAGGTGGGTGGAGTACAATTTGGCTCATAATGACTAAGTGTCCATGTCCAAATGCACTGCATTCTCCCCTATGTTACCTTAGACAGTTAACAAAGCAAATACATACTTAAATGTCCTGTCAATTTCCTCCGTCAGACAACCCCCCCCCCCCCAACCCCCCCTCCCGGTGAACTCCACGGATTTGCATCAATCTCAGGATGTGTTCTGGAGGATCCTAAATCCGGATTTATCCGGAATTTTATCACCCAGCGTTTGATTTCAAACAACTTACTATGTGCGAATGAAAACAGAAGAGAGGATTACCGAATGCACGCTACTTTCACTTTCAATTTTGCCGACGAGCTGCTTTACGATTGGAGTGCCACTGAGAATACATCATCGCATGTATTTATAGGGTCAAGAATGATATCATTCACTATGGATGTTGGATAAAACGTAGACAGGCTCTGATATCCAATTATTTGTTATTCTGTGCGTGGCCCTTCGATTTTTCTCTGTGTTGAGGGCCACGCCATAACTGTGTATTGTGTCTTGCCTTTACACACAACTGGTTTCCCGTATACATCACTCGGATTACATTCATTGCACATGACACGGAGAACCAGCGCAAAGTCGTAGAATTTCACGTTGTATAATCAGTTCTCATCCCGCTGGAGAAACACCGTTACGCTCCAGCGAATCACCGAATTGCGTAAAGGAGATTTCAATTGCGTTTCTTTACGCTAAAAAATGATTTTAATTGCGTTTTCAAACATTCAAATTGCGTAAATACGCGGATACGCAGCTTATCTAAGGTACTGTAAATAAGTGGCAGACAATTTGTTATTGAATCCATTACATCTCAACTGTGTGATATTACAGTGGACTTATGACTAGATAGGATGACAGCTAAAACTAATATGCGGAATTTTCTCATAAAAGTGAGGGACAAAATTGACACTCCATAGTAGGGCTGCAACGATACGCTCACCTCACGATACGATACGTATCGCGATACAGAGGTCACGATACGATACGTATCGCGATACATCTTAAGTTATTTGCTCTGCTAGGAACACAAATCTGGAATGAGAAAAATACAATAAACTATGCAAAATTTACTTGAGCAATGAAATTAGAAATCTTTAATATTTGATTTAACATTTGATTAAACAGTAAAATTTGACAAAAACAAAAAAAAAAAAAAACATCTGATTAAACAGTAAACTTTGAAAATTTTAACATTGGATTGACTTTTACTCAAAATGAGTTGACTAGGCGTATATTTGATGATTATTCTGTGAGTCATGGCAGCATCCGTAGGAAATTTGGGCCCGACATTCTTTGCAAACAGTTTTAGATTTATCTAAAGTTCTGATTCCATTTTTATCAATGATGTTTTCAAAGCCGAAGTACTGCCAAACTCTTGATTTAAACTTCGCGGGAGCATCCGCAACTTCACAGTCAGCCATTTTGGTAAACACGCCGCTCGAGTATTAATAAAAGTAAAATTTATAAATCGATTGCAAGAGAGAAAAAAACAATTATCAGATAGTTAGACTCAAGAAACAAATAAAACTGTAATCTTGCGATTTTACAAAAGTGGCAAATCAAGGTTTTTTTTCGTTTTTTTCTTCTTTTTTTTCGTTTTTTTTTTTTTGCCTAAGCGGCACTAAAAAAGATGAATCGAACCGAAAATGAAGGAAGACCGTATCGCGAATCGAACCGAGCCGACCGCACCGCAGTGCACCGCGTTTTCGGTGAATCGTTTCACCTCTACTCCATAGCATGGAAAATCTTTTGTGATCATATAACCGGCTTAGTTTTTGATGATTGTGCATTTTGTATTCTTGAGACAGCAAATGACAATTCCATTAAGTTAAACATTTATGAGACAAATTTCAACAGTGTGCTATCAATAATATTGCCTGTTCTAAAACCGTTAAAATTTGCCAACTTTGATCTGACAGTTTTAAACATTTTGGCACCAAAATGCACATGATGCACTGCCCATGAAAGTGATCTAAAAAAAAATTGATTCATCAACCTTGAAATATTTGCAGAACAAAATTATGTTCCAACAACTGATGACTGACGCATACTAAGAAATCCCTGGGAGTGCGAAGCCATGCCCTGTGTGAAGCCATGTCTTCTTACTCAAAAACAACTGATGCAGAACTTACAAACTGGCACTCACAGACTCATAATCAGATAATCTCTTTGAACAGAAAATATTCACTGACACTGACAGTAAAACACTCATCACCCCATGACGTTTATTTAGCTATGTATACTCCAACTCCATATTCTCGCGGCAATCATATTCTCGCGGTAGTGCGATATAAAAGCCCTCAGGCATACATGTCTCCTTATTTTTATATTGTCTTTCAGGCTTCAGGAATACAAAGTATAAAAACACATAAGATTTCAGTTCTGTCTCTTTTTGAAGATTCTGTGACTTCTTAAAGCCAAAATAGTGAAAAATCACCAAAGGTGGTAACAAGGAACACCCCAGGATGATAAAAGTGGCAATAAAATAGAAAATAATTGTCCGATCATGTTATTTTTTGCTTTGTTTGATCTAAGTATGGTTATACTCAACATTTTAAATAAGGAACTATTTTTGCTTGCATTTAATTTGCTTATGTTGAGGCAAATATCCATATACCGTGAGAATATGGAGTCGGTATTTCTGCCTAACCACTTTGGGGTAGTACTGTGTGCACATAAAAATATGACACTCACTAGAAGGTTGAAAACACAAAAAAGCCTTGAGGTTTAGTTGAAATACTAGAGGGCTTAACTACATATAATATGTTGAATTGTTGGTCCTCCTTATTTGGTCAGGCTTGCTTGTATCTTAAGTATGGTTGGAGGTTGTAAAATCGTGGGAGTTGTAAATTCGTGGGTGTTAGTAATTTTCATAATATTCATGAGCAAAGGAAGTTTCACTAAGTGTTTATTCTTCTAACATTTAACCATTCATAAAGGTTTTATTTCATAACAAAAGCAAATGCCTTGATCTTAAATAGGGAATTTAACTTCAAAAATAGTTTTACTAATTGCTTTCATGCCTTCTTTTGCTATTTCTTTTTTGCATACATGGAAACCGGCCATTTTCTAATCTCGAAGAATCTGCCCCAGAAAATATTGCGATTATTACTGATTTTGTACCTTCTGGTGAACAGTTGATCCTAGTATGGACGCAAAATTTTATTGCAAAATTGATTTCTTATTTGATTATTATACAGGGGGTCATTATCTGCTCTTTCTTGAAAAAGAAAAAGTTATGTTTTAAGAGTAGGGCTGAATCCAGGCTCGTATTTTTTTTCAAAGAAAACCGTCTGTGCAGACTGTTATTTTGTATTCAAGCGGATATACTCATATAGTAACACAGTGAATTTCAACTCGTTCTGTTCAAGGTATATGGCGCTACAGATATAAATGTGTTAGTTGTAGGAAAGTCGATGTAGAGCTTAATTCATCCTGTTTGAATGGATGAGTATGTTCCTTTAATCATTGATATCTGATATAGATGGGATTATCAATAATCTGCTTAAGACTAAAAAGTTTCCAAAAGCTTCTATGCAACAGAAAATATTTATAAAGTGACCTGACGTGGGAACGTCGATTTTTTATCATGCGGCGGAACACATCCACGAATTTACAACCCAGTGGCACTTGCTATAAATAGATCACCCAATCACATGCGGATGAATTTCCTAACATTGAAACGATATTGTTTTGCGTCGAAACTGTATCAGGATAGTCATCTGGTGTTGTGGTCTAATTGTATCATAAGAAATTATCAAGAAATTATTTGACATGTGACTGTCATGTAATTGAGTTCTTATATCCACGATTATACCACCTTCAAGGCTACCGTGACAATAGGGAGTGCCAGTATACTCCGTAATTCATTAAATGCAAATCAAATCAAATCAAATCAAATCAAATCAATTTTATTGGTATAAAGTCCAGTCAAAGGACTGTCACCAGTCACATGTATACAATAACACAAAATACAATTACACTTGCAAACAGACCCTTATACAAATATGTTATCAAGTTCTTAACCTATAATCATCAAATAACCTATAGCCATCAAATCAATCATTTAAGCTGGAAAGGATGTTCATAAGATATGAGAAGGGCAAACCTGCAGAGCATCCTACACCACTGTGCAGTATGAACCGCAACTTTGCCCTTCTACCATCCACAGGAGCAGCTTGTTTAACTTCTTGTCTGCTTCTGACTGTAATAAATATGATTGTCAGATCGACCTAGATACTATAATTATAATAAATGCATAATTGTATCAAATTTCATGATATAAACTGAGATCATACAAGTTTCTCTTACCATAAATGTAACGTGAGAAATGCTTTCTTTTTGTCCTATTTGTTGTTGTTGGCTTGCGCTTTCGAGCGCAAGCCAGTATTCAAGTGGTTTAGTGATACCCGAGTTATTTTCGGAAGAAACGATACGTCACGCTTAGTCGGAAAATACCAGGAGAGTGTGTACTGCAACGATTCGTTCTATGGCCGCAATTAAGCAAAGAGATCGGAAAGTTCGTTCCGATTTGAGACAGCATTTCTTCATTATTTTCTTCACAAACATAACAAACAAAACGTTCGTTCCGGTTTGAGACAGCATTTCTTTATTACTTTCTTAACAGACATAAACAAAGACCTTGTCCGATTTTGTCTATTTTTATCCAAATCCGATTTGCCTCATCTGCTAAAAATAACATTCTATTTTTGATAGTACATGTACTTTTTTTTTTTTTTTAATATTTCCGTTAAAAAGCACGTTTTTCTTTTAAATGTGCCTTAAACTTGGCCACATTTCTTTTGCTTTTTATAAACTGATTGCATAAAAAATGAAACTCTGAATGCAATGCAAAGTATTTGGCTTTGCATCCTAAGAAATAAACCAAAACTTGTGTAAGAAACAGTGTTTATATATAGCTTAGTGCAAAGCATTAGCTTTTCCAAAAAATCATGCAGTGGCGTCGCGAAAAATGGGCCTTAGGGCATCGCATAATCTGAATAGTCAGAGCAACCGGCACACTGTCCAGCGCCGATGCATTCGTTGGATCTGTCTTTTTCGGCATATATACATTCTTCATCTTTCATGCTGATGCTAGACTGATCAGACTGCGCTTATGCCGGAGTTGGCTGATCTGGATTTTGGATTATAGTAGGTGCGGTTGGGGGTTGTGTGGACCCTTTCTTGCTTTTATAACACTCTCTAATGTTGCTTTCTTACTTCAGCTATACAAATGTACAGAGAAATATTTACACTCTTCGGCGATTTCCTTAGATGAACATGACGTTGTTCATACATCCACGAACAACACACATTCGTGCAATCTTACGTGTAAGCAACGTCACGGATAATTCAGATAGATGATTGGCCGACGTAACTTTGATATATGTCATGTCATAGTGACGGCTGCTGTACATCATTACCAAACACGTTGGTTAATAATTATTTTTCGTCCTGCGTTCAATTAGTCAGAACTTCACGAATGAGTAACAAAATTGATGTAAAAACATAGCATAAATATATATAAGATAAATTTCATTTGTCGGGGGTTCATGGAAATACGAACGCAATGGGTTCCGGGCTTTGTTGTTCCCAAATGGTGTAGAGCAAGTTATTGTCCCAAACAACAGCAGCATGCATTTTCTTCACAGAGTGTCAAAATTTTGTTCCAGTCACTGCCACTGATGCCACTTAAACCAAAAATAAACTTCAGTAAATATAAATTTACTGTCTTCTTTCGATGCCAAGTTCAGATGTGCCAAGATTCCATAGACATGGGTTTGAAACAGTCTTTCCTCAAATTTTGATTCAGACTAAATGTGACTCAACAGCCGTGAAGAAAAGACTTGAAATAGGTCCATATAGTTATTTTCCTTGAGACATGCCTAAAACGGCCACCAAAAACGTTGGAAAACTGTTGTTGTTGTTTTTTTTGTTGTGTGTGTGTGTGTGTGTGTGTGTGTGTGTGTGTGTTTAAATATTTCTTCAATTTGTTTTTCAAATAAATTCTACACTTGTTTTTACCTTACATCCGTGGATAATGCCACCATTCAATAAGTTAGAAATTAAATACTTTGCTAAATAAAAGTTAGCAACAGAAAGTGCACTGACCATCGGGTTCACTTCAATAACATATCATGAAAATTTCACTGTCTTAGCTGTGCAAGCCTTCCTTTTAAAAGGAAATTTTATTTTCATTTCACATGATTCATCCGGAAATAACTTAGTCAAGGGGAGTAACTCTCGAACGCACATTTTAAAGGTTGCACACCAGTTGATGTTTTAAGGCTGCACACCACTAAATGTTCGCATATAAAGGGGGTGGAATCAGACTCAGAATCAGGTGGAGCTCCCTGCTGTGGTTTCAGGTATCAAATATCTAAATTCATTTGAGCGAGAGAGGGGGCTCCCTTTTGTCTTCTTACAAATTCAAGCTTAATTAGATTTAGAGTCCCATATTGGCTTCTGACATCAAACTTCCAGCTTCAGCTGGGGTTATATCGAACTGCCAGCTTACAGTGCAAACTCCATATTGGTTTCTGACATCAACCCCCCATCCTACTCCCGACTGGTTTCTTAACATCAGACATCCAGCTTAATTGTGAATATTCCCAACTGGCTTCTGACATCAAAAGTCCCATTTGAATTGGAAGACTCTACTTGTTTCTGACATCAAACTTCCAGCTTTTGTTGGGTGCTCCCTTGGGTACAAACTAGTCTTCAGCTTGAATTGTTTGCTTTCTTATTGGCTTCTGATATCAAATCTCCACTTGAAATGGAGGGCAGGCATGGGAGAGGTTTTTTGTTTCTGATATCAAACCTCAAGCTTGAATTACATTCTCCCTCTTGGTTTCTGACATCAACCACCGACTGGAACTGGAGGCTACCTATAAATCTCTGACATTAAACATATCAAGCTTAAGTTGGTTTCTGAGATCAGTATTTCAGTTTGAATTGATGATGCATGCACATGGGGTAGTGCAGGAAGGGGACAACTAATAGTGTCTGACACCACCCCTTCAGCTTGTACACATGTACTATAGCATTCAAAAGTTTCTGACATAAAACCTCACAAACGGAATGGTACTCCTATCAAGCCTGCAGTTTCAGTTGGGTCTACCTGTTAGTTTGACCTGACATCTCTGGCTGAAACTGGGGTCATGATTAGCTTATGGTTTAACTTAACAGTTTCTTATTGGAGGGGTTGGTTGGGTGGTGCGATGGTGCTGGGTTCAACTACCAGTGCCGGGGCGTCCTACTGATTTGGATAATAGTAGGGCAAGGGCCTATGTACTGTGCTTGCAGTAGGTGTGGGTGGGAGTTTCATCACAAAAGATTGTTTAGTCTCTGAGAAATGAAGCTTAACTCGGTGGGTAAAGGTAATTTAGCAATGTTAAACTGCATGAGAGTAGGTCAACAAATGACACTAGTACTGCAGCAGCAATGTAATGATGTTAGTTTTTGTAGAGTTTCAAAAACTCTACAAAAGTTAGAGTTACTATGGTTTGAGGGCTGGATTTGGATTTTCATTGTTTCAGTTCCTGGTCTTTGCATACTTTTTACTTTCAATACAAAAGGTCTTTCAGTCTGTGGGAAACAGAGCTAAACCCAGTGGATAGAAGAAAATTTGGCTATGCTCAATAGAGCGTGAGAAATAGGTCAAGGTCAGTCCTTGACTTGGGAACAACACTGGTGTTGCGGAGACAATGTCATGATGTAAACCTATGTGAAGTTTCATCACAATAGGTCTCTTATTAGTCTCTGAGAAATGGAGCTAAATGCAGAGGGCAAACATTCTTGACCACCTCACTGACGCCAGAAAGTGACCAATCACTTCTGCTTGGTAAAGCAGTCCGGACTGAACAACAATCTGGCCATGACAAGAACAGATGTGTAAACTGATCTGGGTTGACAGTTTGCCATGCTGCACAGCATCTTTTTATGGCCTCCCGGTACCTAAAAATCTGGACACCCGATATAATTACAGTAAGTCCTAACAAGACCTGTCACAGGGGCAGGATAGCTCACCTGACAGCGCCTTGCCCATCACATAAAAAACTTTAACATAAAACTTTAACGTTTTGCTAACGCCGCCGCCAACGCTGATGCTGACGCCAGGGGTAGTGCAATAGCTCTTCCTGAACTTCGTTCAGGCGAGCTAAAAATTGGAAGTTTGGTTTTACAATGCAGTAATGTGTCCAAAAGATCCAGATGGAACTGTGTAGACCCTGATCAGCTGACCTGGATCTGCACTGTTTGCTCAGACCTATCTGTCCCAGTACTTAAAATGTTTAGACAGGTCCATTTCCAATGTAAGGAGTGTCTTTTCTTTTTTTTCAGTGAGTTCTGTATCTGATGCAGTGTAGACCCCAATCAGATGCAACACTCTATGGCATATTATATGGGTCAGAAAATGTAAGCGACTGTTTGATTTTTGCTTTTTTTTTAAAAAAAAAAAGCCTTAAGCAGCAGTTCACAAGTCAAAACCATGTTCACTAAAAGTTTCACTTGATGGTGTCTGCACTTCCATTTTTACAATATTTGAATGTAACACTTGCGTACAAGTCTACACTTTCATTTTTTATACAATATTCCTGCAACTTCAAACTTTCTGCTTCTGTATTGATAGAGTATTGGCCCGAATCTGGATATGAAAAGCAGCAAAGCCATGTATCAACAGCATGTGAATTTCTGTCAATACACAGCTTTCCCATGGTCAATCACAGCAATTAATAGTGTATAGCACTGCTTTTTATGCAACAGTAAACATATGGAGTATATTTGACTTTTTCAGTGTAAGATCAATTTTTATTTCACTCATGAACACCAAAAGTGGTTTATTTCACCGTATGAACACCAAAAGCAGTATTTTCATGAGTGGGGAAGCCACGAGTGAAAATACCACTTTCGGTGTTCATGAGTGAAATAAAAATCGATCTTACACTGAAAGAGTCATATTTTCTGTTTCTTTTATGCTTTAAAATTGCAATATTTCTGTTTATTCCAATGCCTCAGTCATCACGACAGACACAACTTTTTTTTTCTAGCCGTTTTGCGTCAAATTTGATGCTTCCAGCACGTTTACTGGGTATGATAGTTAGTTACAACTTGAAATAGCTTAAAATGTCATTTTGATAATCAGATCTTAAGAAATTTGCTATGAAAGATTGCCTACAGGAGACCAAGGCGGCCTGACGTCGCATGCACTAACAATGGTACTTTGGCGCTTTAAGTGAAGTCATCAATGTCGTAATGACGTGCAAACATGCCTGACGTAATTTATGTCAAGCTGGATAAGGTTTAATCAATTGATCAACAAATAAATGAGACTGTTTCACAAAAATCCTATTTTTGAAACAGTGAAATCAAAAGTGATAATTACATAAGTGAGATTATCACTTTCGATTTCACCGAGAAATCTCTATAATTCATTGAAAAGTGTAAAAGAAAAACGGGTAAAACCCACAGTAATGATAGGTATATTCACAAAATAAACAAACAATTTATTACATTTAATTCAACTTTTATTACAAACTTTGACAATGCTTTACAGACTGAATAATACAGTCATCACATGATATAATGATAATATCAAACTAAACAATAATCAAAATCAGATACTGTTCAACCCCTAAATATTGGAACCAATCCTTCTGAGCAACCAATAAACAGCTCAGCCATCTGACTAAACTAAGGTGGCCGAATGGCAGACTGTAAATCCAGTCAGATGGCTTATCTCAGATAAACCATTTAACCTGGATTTGCACTGTTTTTGCCATGCTGCTGGTGATTTTATTATGGGGAATGGGTACACTTTCAGGAAAAAGCAGCTCTTGTCATTTTCTTTTAGCTTCCTTTTTTTTTTTGATTTGATGCTTAACGTCCACGGTAAACAGCTATGGTCATGTCAGGACGGTCAGTCAACCTAATCACACTATTCCTGGGCAGGCTTAGACCTCCTAAGCGGTTAACCAGTACTAAGTGCACATACTTTCGCCAGTAACTGACAACTGCCCTTCTTGAATCAGCGGAAGGAGAAACGAAAGTATGTGGCCAGACCGGGTTTCAAACCCAGGACCTATGACTTATGAGTCGTGCCCTACCGATTGCGCTACGCGGCCCGGCCATTTAGCTTTCTTTTTCCACTGGATCAACTCTTATAAGAATTTGCTCCTCTTGGAGCAAATTCTTTAAAGAGCAGATCCCATTTTGGAAGGGCTTCATCTCCAAGGGAAGCTACAGGTCAAAACAGTTGTTTCCCTTTGTAAAGATGGCAGTAAAGCATGGCGGTGTACCCATACACCTTATCATTGCCAGACTGGGAAAAAAATCAGCCTGTTTTTACAGCAATGGGTAAGGATGTCCCAATATTTACGGTAAATGAAGCAGAAAACATGCCAGGTTGTCTATAAAACAACTTGACATTTGGAAAGACAAACAAATCAGAAGTCATGTGGAGAAAAGCATATGCAAATTCCAACGATAGTTTTGATTATATGTTATTCAAATAGTATATAAACTTAAGGCATGTACGAAAAACTGTGCATTTTCAGACCAAAACTGGGTAAACTGCTATGGTGAGGAAATAACATTTACTGACAGTCATAATGCTTCGAATATTCCTACTGTAATTAGCACTGAAGAAAGCTTGGAAAAAGATTGAGAAAAAAACTACAAACAATTAGCACTGTTAGAAATATCAGTGCAAAGGGGAGCAGCTTCTAACTTCTCACTTGCATTCCTGGACAATGCAGCCCTTCCAAAGTGAGGTCTACCCTCAAGGAAAGAGTTTGCTCTTGAGGGAGCAAATTTTTTCCTGTAAGAGTTGACTCCCACTGAGAAAGGCAAAAAGAAATATCAACTGCTTTCTCTGAAAAAGTTCCAGTTCACCTTATGAACTGACAAGCTTATGAACTGACAAGCTTTTTGGAATAATTTTAAGATTAGCTCTTTGGCGTACTCAGCACTTTATCACTTAAAGCGCCAGTGATGAAAATGGCAGAATTTGCTAACAGTGCAGATCCTGATGAAGTGGCTCATAATGAGCCACCTCATCTAGATCTACATTGTTTGCCCTCTAGTTTTTGAATTTTCAATATGATACAGCACAGATGAAACATATTTTGAAATTTTTGCAGACGTAAATTTTGTCATCTGCTTTTTGGAGCTTGAAGGGTTATTATATCCACAACTGTTGATCCTGAACCACATGCACAATAATGCAGCCTGCCCCAAAACTGCAGGTCCAGAACTCTAAATTCAGTTGATGGGCGGGGTGGGCCTTGTTGGAAGGCTTACTCAAAAACGATAACTTTTACTTGATGCAAGAAGCGTTCCAGATTTGTAACAACTTGTGAAATATTGGCAATCTGAGATTTAGATTTAGGCGATCGCTATTGACAACCGGTTGTCAATAGCGAACATTCGCTATTGACAACCGGTTGTCAGTAGCGAACGTTCGCTATTGACAACCGGCTGGAATATTCCCCATCAAATTAAGATTGGCCAGTTAAGATCTTCTGAATTTTGAAGAAATAATTTGGCAACATGAAATTTTATAATATATTAGACAAGAAAATGTGAATATGGAGATGTCAAGATATGAAAAACAAGTATTTGTTTCATGCTTTTTGGAACTTTTATTTGAGCTGATATCAACATAGTATATGAACAGCAAAGGCATAAATGATGTTTTCTTCTATAGATATTTCTTCAAATCTCTAGATAGTTAAGTGTGAATGGTGTTAACTTCATATGTAATATGCGTAATTAATATAATATTTTAACATGTTCTGTAGTATTTGGGTTGCTTTTACGTTTTACAGAAATAAAAAACAAGAGCTCCGCTGAGCGGGGCAATATACGCTCGTTGGGGCTTAAAGTTGGAATGACAACAAGAGATGACAGAACTTTTGTCAGTAGCTTAAATCTTCAATAATAAGGCAGATATAAAACTACAAAACAAACGAAGCTTAGTATGAAATTCCAAAAAAAATAACAAAGGGGCATAATTCCATCAGAACTGAAAGTAGGGTCATGGTTCTTGTTCTCTGCGTATCGTCTGATATTTGAACAAACTTTCATGAAGAAATCTTCAACGGTTTTCAAGATATGGAGCAGACACGAAATTACTATATGAAAAATACAAAGGTGCATAATTCTGTCAAAACTGAAAGTAGGGTTATGGTTCTTTTTCTCTGCACATTGTCTGATGATGCTTCATATTTGTATAAACTTTTATGAAGAAATCTTATACAGTTTTTGAGATATGGAGCGGACAAATAATGTTACCTTTTGAACTTTGACCTCTAAGTGTGACCTTGACCTTTGTTGAAACACAAGTTTGCAAGTTGCCTCGACAAAGTGAACGATTGGACTCGAGTTTCAAAAAAATCTTTCATGAGGTTAAGGAGATATGGAGTGGACACGAATTTAATACAAAATTACAATATGAAAAATACAAGTGGCGTAATTTTGTTAAAAGAGAAAGTAGAGTCATGGTTCTTTTTCCCTGCACATCATCTGATGGTGCTTTATATGTATACAAACTTTCATGAGGAAATCTTAAATGGTTTTCGAGATATGGAACGGACACAAAGTTTATGTGAAATTACTATAAGAAAAATACAAAGGGACACAATTCCATCAAAACAGAATAGGGTTATGGTTCTTTTTCTCCGCTTTCATGAAGAAATCTTAAAGACAGGACTTCTCTGCCGGGGGGTCTGGTTCCCAGTACATAGCAATGTTACCTGTACAGGTGAAGGTGTGAAAATTTAGTCAACCAATCAGTGGACCAGAAATAACACTTATGGTGATTTTATTGGCTAACTGGAGGTGTTGACACTATGAGATCAACAGACAGAATGACACTGTGGAAGTTAATCCTCCTTATATAGTACCATCCCTGTCTTTAAACGGTTTTTGAGATACAAAGCTTATATGAAAGTACTATACGAAAAATACAAAGGGGCGTAATTTTGTTAAATGTGAAAGTAGGGTTATGGTCCTTTTTCTCTGCACATCGTCTGATGGTGCTTTATACTGATACACACTTTCATGAAGAAATCTTTAACAGTTTTCATGATATGGAGCGGACACGAAGCTTATATGAAATTACTATATGAAAAATGCAAAGGGATATAATTCCGTCAAAAATGAAAATAGGGTTATGGTTCTTTTTCTCTGCACATCGTCTGATGGTGCTTTTTATTTGTACAAACTTTCATGGAGAAATCTTAAACGGTTTATAAGATATGGAGCGGACACGAATTTTTACTGTTTGATTGGTTGGTTGATCTGATGCTTAACGTCCACGGTAAACAACTAAGGTCATGTCGGGACGGTCAGTTAACCTAACCACACTATTCCTGGGCAGGCTTAGACCTCCTAAGCGGTTAACCAGTACTAAGTGCACATACTTTCGCCAGTAACTGACAACTGCCCTTCTTGAATCAGCGGAAGGAGAAACGAAAGTATGTGGCCAGACCGGGTTTTACTGTTTGATCTTTGACCTCTAAGTGTGACCTTGACCTTTGTTGTACATCATTGAAGTGTTAGTTCTGCACATCGTCTCGATAAGGCAAACATTTGACCCAAGTTTCCAAAAAATCTTTCAAGGGGTTAAGGAGATATGGAGCGGACACGAAAAGTTAATGGACAGACGGACAGACAGACAGATAGACGGACGGAGGTCAGGACATAATACGACCCGTCTTCGAGTTAAGGAAGGGTATCTATAGTTAAGGAGAGTTGAATTGACAAACAACTTAGGCACTTCTCAGTTTCCCTCATATGTAGTCTGATCAGGTTCTACAAATTTGTTATAAATTTCTCTCTTGTTTAGAAGGATATCTATGGACAAATAATGTAGGCTCTTCTCAGTTTCCTTCAGGAGTAGTCTGATCAGGTTTTACACTATGCTATGACACACCTGTCTTATTCAGACATGGTGTCTATGTGTAAAGAGAGTTGAAATGACAAATAATGTAGGCCCTTCTCAGTCTCCCTCAGGAGTAGTCAGGTTCTACACCATTTGTTATTAGACTGCTCTCTTGTTATCCCCAGCTGAAGGTGAATAGATATTGTTTTGGAAGTGTCTGTTGACAACCGGTTGTCATCGGACTTTTTGGACCAAAAATGTCTGCTGACAACCGGTTGTCAGCAGACCTCGCCTATTGTTTTCTCCATGTCTGTCCATTGTTCTGTCTCTTGGTTCATCTATCTGTCCTTCTATTTGTCCATCCTTCAGTCCATCCATCTGGAGCCATAACTAAATAACCACTGGACAGAATTTCATTACCCCAAAACAAATATACAGTTGACCCTCTTTACAACAACAGCATTTGTTCCCAAACATTTTGACATTAAACTGAATTTGCTCTTGTAAAGAATGCATATTCAGAACAATTTAGCCATTTCGTCAGTTTGTCAGAATTGCTTAAGCAATGAGTTGTTGCCCTTTAATTTGTTCAAAATCAACAAATTGAGTCATAACTTATAGTTATGACTTAATAAAGTAACCAATGACTGACTGAATGAAATTTCATGAAACGTAAAATAATTAGGTATTGTCATGACATAGCAGTGCATATTAAGTTATAATCACATCAGTAGTGCATGATTTAATGCCCTTGAATTGATTTAAAATCTATTTATATAAATTAGCCAGAACAAAGATGCTGCTGAACCAAATTTCTTGAAACTGAATTAAAAATAAATTATCATAGTTCAGTGATGCTGAGGCAAGTGTTTAAGAATGGCTTCAGCTTATACCTCACTTATGCCAAAGTTATTGCCCCTGATTTGATTTACAACCCAGCCCTAACAAAAAAAACAATGGATGATATTTTATGAAACTTAAAATAACACATGAACAATGCAAGGCCACTTTGGCAGAGGATATAAATTCACCGGATTTGCTTCTTAAGAAGAAGTTCTATGGACAAATAATGTAGGCCTTTCTCAGTCTACTTCAGGAGTAGTCTGATCAGATTCTACACCATTTGTTCACCTCACAGTGTATCTATAGTTAAGGAAAGTTAAGGAAAGTTGAAATGACAAGTAATGTAACATAACAGTGCATGGAATTTTGACCTATTTCCTCTTCAATGCTGCAATAAAATATACATACTATAACGTTCTCATTTGATATGATGGTTGGATTGATTGCTAATTTGGAGTTTAACAGCCTTTTCAACCGGGGTTCAGTCATAGCATACTCTTCAGCTACAATGAATATTTGAAACAAGTCACCCAATAGGAAATGCTCGTCCACCTGAGTTCTAGCATGCATTATGCCCAAAACAAGGTCAAATATGGGCTTTTAAGTGTTCAAGGGCAAGTCACTAGGCAATAGTAAAATATGGCCAATTTTCTAACTGGTCTGAGATTTTTAAACTGTCCTGGTTAGTGACATTTTTATGAAAATTCTGTGAAAAACCATTAACTCCTTGAGCATGAAAGTTTGGTCACTCCAGGGGCATGGTTGGCAGGATGTATATAGGGTACCACTCCCTCCCTCCAGCCGGGCCGGGTAGCGCAATCGGTAGGGCACCTGACTCGTAAGTCAGAGGTCCTGGGTTCGAATCCCGGTCTGGCCACATACTTTCGTTTCTTCTTCCGCTGATTCAAGAAGGGCAGTTGTCAGTTACTGGCGAAAGTATGTGCACTTAGTACTGGTTAACCGCTTAGGAGGTCTAAGCCTGCCCAGGAATAGTGTGGTTAGGTTAACTGACCATCCCGACATGACCTTAGTTGTTTACCGTGGACGTTAAGCATCAAATCAACCAACCAACCAAATACCTCCCTCCAGTATGGCCGTTTTGGATCCAATGGGCATGACTGGCAGGATTTATGTAGAAGACCACTAAACATTGGTACAAACAAAATATATAATTTGATCAAGATTGGCCAGGTGGTTTAGGAAGTAAATGTATTCTTGTTTGAAACTTGTGACAGACAACGGACAACAGAGCCTCCCTATACTGTAAGCTCACCTTGTGAGCCTACAGCTCAGGTGAGCTGAAAATGGAATTGATTACTATCAAAACTTTATATCAGATTCTGGGACTCTCAAGAAATAGCTATAGAAGAAAACATTTAAGCCTTTACTGTTCATATACTGTGTTGAAATCTGCTCAAATAGAAGTTCCAAAAAAGCATGAAACAAATATTTTTTGAAGTAGTATCATGACATCTCCATATTTACTTTTTCATGTCAAATACTATAACATTTTAATATTACCAAATTATTTCTTCAGCATTCAGTAGATATAAACCAGCCCATCTGAATTTAATAGGGAATATTCCAACCGGTTGTCAATAGCGATGTTCCTTACTGACAACCGGTTGTCAATAGCGAACGTTCGCTATTGACAACCGGTTGTCAATAGCCACTTCCTTAGATTTAACTAGAAGATACACTTTTGTTAGTCCAAAAAGTGAATATGTATTCAATTCTAAACCTGTATATCACTGTTCATGCTTGAAGACCAAGTGAATAAAACTGTGATGAAGAAATGCCAAGCTCTAGCTAAAGTCAATCAGTAAAATCCAGTGATAATGGAACTAGACCTTTGTCAGTCTGACCATTGCATGTATATTCTGTATCATAGAAAAAGTGTATTTTTATAAGAAACAGCAGTTATTTTGATTATTATACGCACATGTAAGTTTTATAGGTTTGCAAGTAGTTAAAATGAAACAAAATATTTAACATAAAAAGAATAACTGAAAGGGTTCAAGATTATCCAAACTTTAGGGCCAAAATTTATTTTCAGTTCCTCCACAGATCTTCTAAAAAGACTCAGTTTTGCATACAGTGCATATGAACCGCCACATGAGAAAACCATCAATGTGGTTGTGTGCCCAGTGAAGACTCGGATCTGCCCAGTCTGATCAGACTCTTTGTTAAGCGCTTAAAGGATGGCTAAGGATCTAAGCAACATCCATGCCCGCAGCGAAGACTCTGATCAGACTGGGTGGATGCCCAGGCTGATCTGAGTCTGCACGTGGCGCACAACCACTTTGTTGGTTTTCTCATGTCGCGGCTCATATGATTAAAAGGGAAAATGAAGTATAATATTTTCCCTTAAATTCTGGATGATTTTGAGCTCCGAGCAATGCTCAATCAGATACCATGATTTAGGCAGTGACAAGCACATCAACTATCTGGAATTATATATGTATTGTAAATATATATGAGCAGCGACTCGACAAAACCAATAATGTGGTTGTACACCCAGCGCAGACTCAGATCAGCCTGGGCATCTGCCCAGTCTGATCAGAGTCTTCGCTGTCCGCATGGCGGTAGCTTAGATCCTTAGCTACCCTTTAAGTGCTCAGCAAAGAGTCTGATCACACTGGGCAGATGTCGAGGCTGATCTGAGTCTGTGCTAGGCGTACAACCACTTTGTTGGTTTTCTCGTGTCGCGGCTCATATGTATTGTAAATGGAGTAAATTTTCCCATGACAGGCATCATACCGGTCTGGCATTTGTAACAAGCAACAAAATAATGTACAACCCAAGGAAATTTCTGATTTTAAAACGATCTTTTTCACTTAATACTTTACTTTCATAAAGCTTATTACTTACATTTCACAGAGATTGTTCTGACTATTAAATGAATTCACTACTGTTCCATGGCTTACATGTAAAAAACAAGACCTATCCCAGTACAGGATAGCTCCCCTGCAGTGCCTTGCCCATCACATAAAAAAACTTAAACGTAAAACTTTAAAGTGTGAAGCCCACGCCCCAAGTGACAATAATAGCTCTCTGTCCTTTCGTACAGGCGAGCTAATGAGTGTGCTGTCTTAGTTGCCTGTTACCAACGCCAAACCAGTGTGGGTATAATGCTTTTTTAGCCTACTGATATAGATTTATTTTGGTGTTATAAATAAGATACGCCTCCATGGGCTTATTCTTGCTTCTACATTTAGCATTTCATTTCTTTTTTCAGATAGATGGACAAGTATAACACTAAAACTTAAGATAAGCACTCTCCTCATTGTTGGCAGAAAAATTTGCACTGTAAGTTTACAAGAATTTAATAGATAATTACTAAATACGCACTTTGTTTAAATGACATGCACTCATATTAAAGCACATGTACACACTTGTTTATTGCAAATAAATATATGATATGAAAGACTTTTTGAGCCGACACAGAGAAACCAACAAGCTTACAAAGATAAACAGATAAGTGTCTTATTGTGTCCATTACTGATAGCTGTATAATTTCTAGTCAGTTCAGCTCGGGGTAAGGTAAGATTTATCTGGTAATTCAGATATGATGTTTGTTTATTCTCCACACAGCTTAACTCCTACATTAATTTTAGAACCACTATGTTGGGGTAGTCCTATACCTGTCTAAACGGAGAAATGGTTGGTTGGTTGGTAGATATGATGCTTAACGTCCACGGTAAACAGCTAAGGTCATGTCGGGACGGTCAGTTAACCTAACCACACTATTCCTGGGCAGGCTTAGACCTCCTAAGCGGTTAACCAGTACTAAGTGCACACACTTTCGCCAGTAACTGACAACTGCCCTTCTTGAATCAGCGGAAGGAGAAACGAAAGTATGTGGCCAGACTGAGTGTCGAACCCAGGACCTCTGACTTATGAGTCAGGTGCCCTACCGATTGCGCTATGCGGCCCGGCGGAGAAATGGTAAACTTTATCTCTGAATAATTCAGTGCTGCAGATAATTATTTTTACAGTGGAGTACTGTACTCCTCAAAATGCCGAAAACAGGAGTACAGGAAATTTAGTGGAGTACACAATCTAACTGACATGATGAATCTTGTATGTTTGTCTATGTATGGTAGGACAAGGTGTATCAAGTGATACTGTTTAGTATTATTAAACAGTATCAGTAGATGAGCCACTGGACCTGGAGAAATAGAAAGATTACATTTTGATTGTTTTCCTTTCTTGAAGAGGGATTTGAAGAGTAATGACTCATTAGTTACTTTTCTATCCATGACACTGACTCAGGGCTCATTCTAGGGGGGACATTTTAGAGGAAAAATCGCCATAAACTAGTTGTCTTCTCCATGTTTTGAGCTAAAGGAGAAGTTGAAAGTTCTAACTGTTCTCTTAGCTCAAAACAGGCAGAAGCCTGTTTAACTGTATAGAACATATAGGGAAGTCATAAATTTGGACCACAATCTCTCCAGAAATTTTAGAAAATGTCTAAAAACTTATCCCTGTTTTGGAGCTCTAGGCTGAGCCCTGGACTGACTAAAATAGTCAAATATTCTTCAACAACTGTGCTTAAAAATATATAAATAAGCTTGTTTTCTCTTCCTTTTATTCCAAGGAACTTTCAGTATGAAGGGTATTCATGGTAATGTTTACTTTGAAAACAAACAGTTAACAATTGTTGCTGTGCCTGGCTACTTTTGCAGCCAACATTTCTCAGTTTCAGATTGTACTTCAGTGTGCTTGGAGTGCTTCTTCTGCTTTTCAGCAGATTCAACACCTCTGACTGACTTATCGAGGCAAAGCCTCAGAACAGTTTGTAGCAGATCGTTTAGAATTAGGACCACTACGATACTGCCACTTTCGACAGTTTCTGTTTTAAAAAACGAATAGATCGTTTTCTGACTCGCCATTTCCTTGAAATCATATTTACCACTACACCGTTAGTCCGCTATCAAGAGATGCTTGTATATTATAAATTTTATTGATCAGCGTTCGGTAACACAGATCGGTGATATGGCACTGGATATTCTGAACGGTTTATCCGGTACGCGTGACTTTGTTGAAAGGATGCGTACCACTAATTTTGGCGGGGTTTTCTGTACTCGGCGGATGCGGAATTTCCTGCGTACCGGCGATAAAATTATGCGTAAATACGCGGTACGCGGCCTTATCTGCAGCACTGATAATCACCAAACCCCCACTTTATCAGAAGCCCCAGACATTATGAAAGCTATAAGTAAAGGCCAGCACAGATGAGCAATCTGGAAATTTGTGAACTTGCATGAGTTCCAACATTGTGGCTCTTATATAACTCATTCACATCAGTCTCAACACATTCATCCATCAACGGAGAAACAAGACCTGTCCCCATACAGGAAAGCTCGCCTGACAGCATCTTGCCCACCAAAGAGAAGACTTTTGCTAAGATATCCAATTCAGATGCTGAACCCAGGGCGACAACAATAGCTCTTCATGAACTTTCATACAGAAGGAGATTCCCTACAACTATGAAATTTGCTCTGGAGGAACAGTCTTACAAAGACTGTTCCTCCAGAACAAATTTCATAGTTGTAGGGAATCTCCTTTATAGATATTTAGCCTTAGCAACAGCATAGCAACAACTTAAGTGGCTTGATGAATAAGGCCCCAGGTCAGCTAAAAAAATGTGCAAATGGGAAAACCTTCATGTGACTCTAATCTTTTTAATGGTTGGATCCATCTTCACTTTTTGCTATAAAGCTTCCTCAGGGTCCAGGCTGTTGCTACAAACAGGAAACTTTAAGACTGATCCAATGACCCTACTGTGCAGACGGAGTAGTCACTTACTGGCACTTGCTGGTAGCAAGTGCAAATAGTGACTACCCAGCCTGCAGCTGCTAGTAGCAAGTGGGAATATTGACTACCAAGCCTGCAGAGCTCTACAGAGTTCTTTATCTCATGAGGTAGCTCATACTTTTCTCATGGCTGTGTTTCAATAATTTTTTGAGACAATTTTTATCATAAATTTACAACTTTCCTTAGAAATGCTGAAACCCACTTTCAGCAACAGATTGTATAACTGTTAACCTGGCAGGAAATTAACTTTCTGTAAATCATCACCAAACCGGAAATTACAACCCTTGTATAGATCCCCACTGCTATGCTTTCAACAGCAGCATAAAAAATTTCCTTGATTCCAGGCTAACTGCTTTTATTGTTCGTGCCAGAGCTATTTAAAGGATAAACCAACTGATTAGACTGATAATTATTCTTGTTGCTCCCAAGTTCTCAACAAAAGCGTACAGTATTTTACACAAGTAGCCATTTCATATGAAATTTATGAAATGAATCTTTGGCGAATTTCATAAATCTCGTAAGAAATAGGCATGAGTATGAGATTCCGTCATATGACCATTTTTTTCTTTGCATTTTAATTGCAGAAATGGTCGATATCTTGAACAGAGAACAATACTCTCACGGGCAACCTCATATTATTTCCTGACATAACTAAGTGACATGTGACGTGATTATATGATTTTATGTAATGATGCTAGACTATCATAAGACAATAGTCTGAGTCGCAACATGAGAAAACCAACAAAGTGGCATGTGCGCCCAGCAAAGACTCAGATCAGCCTGGGCAGCAGCCCAGTCTGATCAGAGTCTTGGCTGTTCGCTTAAATGGTAACAAAGGGTCTAAGCTACCTTCATGCCGACAGCAAAGAATCTGATCAGACTGGGCATATGCCCAGGCTGATCTGAGTCTTCGCTGGGTGCACATGCCACTTTGTTTTGTCATGTCGTGGCTCATATGATAAATTGCAAATCTTGCACCACCTTCTCAAATGTTTAGCACATATTTCCACGGAGTTAAGAACAAATTACTGCCCAAATGTTTGGCTTCTCTAATGCTCTGCAAGCACAAACATGTCAGTTATTTTTCCAACCTTTCACTATGCACCGATAGAATGCTGATACTAGCACTTAAAATACAAATTCCCTTCAACAATCATGTATGAACCCTAACTTCTAGTAATGCTGCTCCTTAGCCATATTGTTTGCACACAGTGACTAGAAAGAAAGCCCCCAAACAGCTAAATTCAGGGTAGAAACTTAAATATTTCTACTTCTCAAAACCTATGTATTGAGATCTCTCAATATAATCACCTTAGTCAACAAGGTGATTCTAAAAGGATCTTACATTGTACATGTATGTACATAAATTGTTTTGGATCTTATTTTGAGGACCCATGATGGCTATATGGGCAAATCAAAATATGCTGTCATAAACAAACAAGCTGCAACACAACAGAACCAACAAAGTGGCATGTGCGCTCAGCAAAGGCTCAGATTAGCTTAGAAATCCGCCCAGTCTGATCAGTCTTTGCTTGCGCTTAAATGGTAGTTAAGGGTCTAAGTTACCTCCATGCTGATGCTCACAAGTTCGCTGGGTTGGTAACAGTCAAGTTCGCTGTTATGTCAGTGTCTTGCCAGTATTAAACAAACAGTAGCGACAATGTTTGTCAATGTAAGGCAGCATTTACAGATTTGCATATATTTGGCAATAGCCTAAATATATATAAATATAAAAATATATAGCCTAAATAACATCGGCCTGATGATTCATTAGAGATCTTGCATGTGTTTTATAGAAAATTAAGAAAAATTCTTTCCACAAAATGTTGGCAGCTCTGAGGCTTTGTACAGAAGGGTGTCAGTAATGAATGAACCATGATTCTTCTTTTTCGACAAACACAAGCCCACACACACAGTACTTTCAATCATCATGCTATGACTGAGATGGAACTGAGGATCGCACTCTTGCCGAGCCTGACTTTGAAGACATCAGTCTCTCAACCATGGTCCTTGCGTATCTCAGACGACTTGATAGTTCTTTACAACAACCAAACTTTTCAATGAGAGACAGTTTGAAAGTACGGAAATCACGCTTTTCATCAATGTAAGTGACAGCTTGCATCAAGGGACAAAGTATAACTTTAGTATGGTCTTGGAAAAAGTTGATCTGAAACAAATAACAGAATATATTATGAAAAATATACATTACAACACCTATGCATATCTACAATCAAATATTGCAATTTCTACAGACAGCTTCTGCCTTTGAAGTTTCATGAAATAAAAAAAAGATAAACTAGAAAATGTGTTTATGAAACACTATGCCCCCAACCTTATGCTTGCCTCTAAAGAGGGTTCATCCCATAATTTATAAGTCAGAAAGGGGTGTTAA
Organism: Ctena decussata; assembly: GCA_963989385.1. Classification (NCBI taxonomy): domain Eukaryota; kingdom Metazoa; phylum Mollusca; class Bivalvia; order Lucinida; family Lucinidae; genus Ctena; species Ctena decussata. The sequence continues at coordinate 3,850,646 of OZ022508.1, forward strand.
CCGGTTCATCTACATCTTAGTCTGTAACTGTATGCCAAATACAAGGAACAAAGCTTGACCAGTTCTTTGGATGTTTTGTTCACAAGCTCGCTTATTTTTCATGAACATGCCACACATAAAATTTCAAGTCTCTATCTCTAACGGTTCTTGACTGTATGTACAGGTACTTTTATACCATAGACTTCAATGCACTAAGTCGAAAAAGGGGCTTAACTCGGTCAAAAATTAACAAATTTTTTTCAACAGTTGATTAGGTCATCTACACCTTGGACAATGTCTTCCTGCAAAAAAATCATGATCCTAGCATCAGGGGCTCTCAAAATATTTTGTTAACAAGGTTCCATAGGCTTAATTGCACTAAGTTGAAAAAGGGGCATAACTCGATAAAAAATTCACAATTTTTTTTCAAAAGTTAATCAAGTCATCTACACCTTGGGCAATGTCTTCCTGCAAAATATCATGATCCTAGCATCAGGGGTTCTTGAAATATTTTGCTAACAAGGTTCCATAGGCTTACAATGCACTAAGTTGAAAAAGGGGCATAACTCGGTAAAAAATTTACGGTATTTTTTCAAAAGTTAATCAGTTCATCTACTTCATAGGCAATGTCTTCCTGCAAAATATCATGATCCTAGCATCAGCAATTCTCGAGATATTTTGCTAACAAGGTTCCATAGGCATAACAAGGCGCTAAGTTGAAAAAGGGGCGTAACTCGGTAAAAAATTCACGATATTTTTTCAAAAGTTAATCAGTTCATCTACTTCATAGGCAATGCCTCCCTGCAAAAAATTATGATCCTAGCATCAGGGGTTCTTGAAATATTTTGCTAACAAGGTTCCATAGTCTTACAATGCACTAAGTTGAAAAAGGGGCATAACTCGGTAAAGAATTCACGGTATTTTTTCAAAAGTTAATCAGTTCATCTACTTCATAGGCAATGTCTTCCTGCAAAATATCATGATCCTAGCATCAGGAGTTCTCGAGATATTTTGCTAACAAGGTTCCATAGGCATAACAAGGCGCTAAGTTGAAAAAGGGGCGTAACTCGGTAAAAAATTCACGATATTTTTTCAAAAGTTAATCAGTTCATCTACTTCATAGGCAATGCCTTCCTGCAAAAAATCATGATCCTAGCATCAGGGGTTCTTGAAATATTTTGCTAACAAGGTTCCATAGGCTTACAATGCACTAAGTCAAAAAAGGGGCATAACTCTAGAAATACATGACCAATGGAAAAAAGAAAAAATATGTGTCTGCTTATTTTTCATGTAGATGCCACATATAAAATTTCAAGATCCTAGCATTAGGTGTTCTTGAGATTCCAAGCTGCTAAAAAGCGTTACGGACGGACAGACGGACGGATGGACAGGCCCAAACCAATATGCCCCCTCAACTTCTCCGAAGTTGGGGGCATAAAAACAAACTTAAAATCAGTTATGGTTATAGCTTTTCCTGTACTTTCACCTACACAGGGTATAATCGATTCCGCAAATTTTCGCTTCCTGCAGAGACTGTACATCATATTTGGCTTCCACCGCGACTGTCCATGATCTCTTGCTTCCTGCCGAGACTTCTGTACATGATAAATGGCTTCCTGCAGAGACTGTCGGTGTGATTCTGCTTCCTGCAGAGGCTCTTGGCAGGAAGCAGAGTCACATGGACAGTCTCAGCAGGAAGCCAATTTCCGAGGACAGTAGTCCCTGCAGGAAGCAAGCGTTTGCGGACAGTCTCAGCAGAAGCCAAATATGATGTATAGTCTCTGCAGGAAGCGAAAATTAGTGGAATCGATTATACCCTGTGACCTACAGATTAGCTAAAAATGCAAACTGGCTATCTGCACTACTCATATGGCCCTTGTGATGCATCATATTAACTTTGTGAATGCTACATGTATTTCATTGTTATTTCTGTATGCTTTACATCAATTCTGCCTTAATTAAGCAAGCAGTTGTTTTATATGAAATTTTTAAAGTAAGTTTAGGGGGAATTTCATGAATTCTATATCTAATGACCTCTAATTTAACCTACATGTATGACCAACTTTTAAGAACTTTTAGAAATTAACCTCGATGGTAAGGTAACATTATGGATTATGGCTCGGTGTTATGTAAAGCTTGAATATTAAACAAATGTCATATCGTGTGAAAGATAGAAGTATGCCTTACCTGTAATGTGCCATTACTGAGATGAAGCACTATTGCACTGCGAGTTCGGAACCATGTACGAAGGAATGGTAATCGTATCATTTGATCAGTGTCTCGTGGAGTTATGTTGGCACCAGCCTACAAAATATCACCACAATAGATTCAACTTGCATATTATGAACCTTTTTTTCCAGAGCGCTACTACAAGGGGAATGTTTGTCAGGTAAAAAATTCTCTCATAATTTCTGTTAATTCTGCATCAAAACATCTTGCTGTCCCTCATTAGAACTGCCTTTGCTAAAAAGTTCTACTGATGGGTCACAATATGCTATTATGGAGGAATAAGAGAAAACATTGACGGCTTGTCACCATATACTGACTTCTCTAACCTGGAGCTCAGCAACCACCTCCAACAAAACTATTCTGTTCTGAGAGTTAAGTGAGCAGACTGATGAGAAATCCATACATAAGGCCAAATGAAAAAATATGTGTGTTTAGGGTAACCGGTCAGAAGATTTTAGGTAGAGTAAGCACAGCTTTTTTTTTCGACAGAACTACCTCGCAAAATGCATAAAATTACATTTTCAGAAAACCGGAAAAAAATCTATAGGTTTCACTAGAAGATTAAGGTAGGGCTGACTTACCCCAAACAAAGGGTTTTTTTTTATTTGGCCTAAATATAGTTTATCCATGTCTATGCAGTCCAATCTGGGTCTTCAATGTTGCAAGTCTTATACAGGTATCAACTGAAGCTCTGATTTGAATACACTGACCGGGTTTGGCCTTCATTATATATACGTGCCTGTGGAAGTTTCATGCTCTGACATGGTCCAGCTATTTATCAGTGCAGTGCGCGGTATTTCTTGCAAAGCAATAATAACAGAAACTAAATATCCTGTGTATCTTGAATGACACACAGACTGTCAAGGAACATGTCATGCGAAAGTGTAAATCAATCTATAAATGTTCATATTAATCGCCTGAGGAAACAGACTTAGAGTGTGCCTGAGTGGCAGTAAAATCAGAGTCTGCACTGTCTGCCAACATAAGGATGAGTGGAATTCCAAATTCTAAGATACTAAGAACAGTCACAATGATTTTTTTACCCCTGCGTCCTGCGTCCTAGACGCATAGTTTTCCCATAGGATGCAAAATATTTCTTTGGCTGCGTTCCGGGACGCATAAAAATAGCCGATCGGTAGTCCAACTTCCGATTTCGGCTTCATTCGTTTTAAGAATATAGCAACGGTGCATTAGCAGATTGTTATACATTACTGGTAAAAAACAGTACCATAGTCTTTCCTACTCCCGCTAAATACCGAAGTCTACCTGTAATACCAATAATCAATAGTAGTTGTCCAGTACCGGAGGAACATAGTATTATCGACCACGGTGATGTCTTTTACCTAAGTGCAAACTTTTATCAATACACCGGGTCAATAAGTAATCATGCCTCCGAAAAACAAGTAAAAGATCAAACTTGATTCAAAGCAGCAAACATTATTTGGTCTTCTTGGCCAAGACAAACACGCAAGGCCAGATGTTGCAGATCATGATGCGACCGATCAAACTTCCGAATCCGAAATGACAACGGATGTCTCCAAATCCAATACGCTGTCTGACATTAAGACAACAGGTGATTTATTTTATTCCTGTGACCACAGGAGCTTGACGTTGGTTATTTTTTACTTATAGGGCTTGTCATTTGAAGCCCTTTAAGTTTGGGATGCAGAGAAAATATTGCTTTTGCATCCCAGTAAAGATACAAACCCTTGAGCTTGGGATGCAAAGATTTTGGGTCTTGTGAGTCCTGGGACTCAAAGAAGGAGATTTGTAAAAAAATTACTGAGTCACTGCAGTTGCAATGGTTAAGATGTTCAAATACATGTATTTAGCATGCATAACGACCATTATCAAGCGGCAAAGCATTACCTTAAGGAGATGTTCGCTCATATAATTTCTGAAGTACTTTAATAGTGTGACTTTCTTGGTCAGGGTTTCTGGAAAAACTTTGAGTGTATGGAAATGTTCTGCTCCATCCCTCTCTATATACTGTACATTTCTGAAAACAGAATGAATCATGTCAAGCCAAAAAAGGTAGCTAAATGTATCTGTGAACAGCAAAGACTTGAACTAGTGTGTGAATCTGTGCAGCCTAGCTAGATGGATGGATGGATGACTTGCAATTTTATGTCCTTTTTAAAAGTAATTCATTCATATCAGGACGCTGGGAGGTTGAAAGGCCCTGTGGAATGGAGTGTTTACAGCTGAAAAGATTCTGCCTCCAACAGGTCCGCTAGATCAGGCCCTGAGGTTAAAAAACTGTTTTCATGCTCAACTCAGCTGAGCATGAAATTTTACCTGCTAATAAATAGCAAATTACTGATAAGTACAGTTGCTTTATTGCTCAGTTTAGCCGAGTATGAAATTTTCTCTGCTTATGAATATGAAAATGCCAACATAAGTTGGCATTTTCATATTTATCAGCAGAAAAAAATTCATGCTCAGCTGAGTTGAGCACGAAAAAAGTTTTATAACCTCGGGGCCAGGCCTAGCTAGAGTCTTGGTTTTATTGTTCATACATGTATGTGCTGAGAGCATACAGCAAAGACTGATCAGACAGTGCAGATGCACAGACTGGTCTGATCCTTTGCCCTTCAGGTAAGCCATAAGACACCCCCTTTGGGTGTCGCTGCTCAAATGGTAACATGATCAGTAAGAATGTACAGCTATATTTGTTCAAAATACACTTGGTTTATTTCAAGCTTGCGGCTAGCTTTTGGCATACCTCTAATTATTGGAACAGAAATGCCACAGCATATATTCATAAAATGAGTTGCATCACAACAAAACCAACAAAGTGGCATGTCCTCAGGGAAGACTTAAATCAGCCTGTGCATGAGCCCAGTCTAATCAGAGTCTTTGCCTGAGCCCATGAAGCTTGCTTAGAACGTGAGCAACTCTTTAAGTGCACAGCAAAGACTCTGATCAGACTGGGTAGATGCTTAGGCTGATCTGAATCTTCACTGGGCACACATGCCACTTTGTTGGATTTGTTGTGTCACGGCTCAAATGGCTCTGGACGGATTAACAGACTTGTTGGAATTTGCTGAACATGCCAAAATCATAAAATTTACATTTTACAATGCTTTAAGAATAGAAGTTACAGGGTCTAAACAGACAGTATATATCACAAAAGCTGTGTCATGACAACAAACAACAAAACGTATCCACCACATATTCAGTGTGCGGTACAAATCTATGGTTTCTAATAACTGAAAGTGATTTGTGATCACAGTCATGTGGTTTTCTATGACTGGAATTTTATTTTGTATGCTGTTCTGGCACACATTCTCATTTGAATCATCTATCCAACAGAACTTTGACATTCTAGAGTGCTGGAAATTCTGGACTGCTGCTGTAGAGTACGAGTGATATATCAGCTGCACAAGTATGTACTTACTCTCCATTGGACAATAAAATAAGTCTAGTTGAGTCGTTAAACAGTACTCCAACACTGTTATCACAGAGTTGGTATCCGAGGCCATATTTATCTGAGTAGTCAACCCACTTGCTGACCCAGTAGATGGGTATGGCAGCTGGATCTTCAGCATCCTCTGCAGACAATACAACAAAATCAGTAAAGTAATTCTACCTTTTTCTTTTTTTCCTTCCCTTCTCAAAGGGGGCCAACACCTAATGGAATGATTTTTCTCCACTAGAAGTAAATTTTTTGGAAAGGTTTGTCATTTAGTAATTTACATACTTAGAAAAGAAAAAAGTTGCAAAAAATGTTTTCCATTCAGAAAATGGTGGAAAAACATGGAGAGTTTACATCCGATGCCATCAAGGCCCGAAATGTGCACGCCGAGCGTTAGCAACTTGGGCCCAGTTGTTCAAAACTAACGACGTCGTTAGTTAACGTTCCATTAACTTTTGAACATTAATATTTCAAGTACCCTAATATTTTTTGTTGAAAAATTGTGAGAAGCTTTTGCACTGCAAAAGCTTCTCTCATTTTTTCAACAAAAAAATAACAGTGTATTTGGTTATAAAGTCATAAAACACTTAACGAGTTGATGTCTTAAGGAGTTCGTTAGGCTAACAATGCTTTGAACAACTGGGCCCTGATTTATCGCAAATTTTCACACACCACCACCTACTACACCCTCAATGGGAAAAGCGTTATCATGTTAATATAAAAGTTGAACATTTTTGAAGGGCTTTTTTGTCCAGAGAAACAACCAGGAAGTTACTAAAGTGGTTCCCCTCTGTAGAAAGTGCAGAAAAACTTGATGGTATACCCATATACTTCGAAAGCTATTTCCTCTGTTTGCAATATTCCCAATTTGGCTTATCAAGTAATGGGGCTAATAGTGCTATAACAGGGCCATTTGGAAGATATAACAGGGCCATTTGGCAGAAACAGTCTTCCTAAGCTGGCTGACTTCTCCCTAGGGCTTCTACGTTTACAAAATATTGTAAACGTTTACATGAGCGCTAGAAAACGAAACGATTCCGTTTAAACAACCATTACCGTTGAAATTTTATTCTTAGTATCGGACATCTCTGAGACGCCCCCCGTACCTTATAATTATTATAATTATGTTACAACAGTGTCATCCAATAATGCGCTTTCATTTTCGGGGGGTCAACTTGAAGTTTACAGTAACCGACGGTATTAAAAAAAACGTATTTACTATTGACCAATTTCCGTGGCAGCAATTATTTCCAACGTATTTGATAATTACATGGATTAGATATATAAAACATCGGACATAATTATCCTGTTAATTGATACTTACTGTCAACGTTACAAGCTGCAATTATCTCACTTTCGCGATAAGCTTATCCTGTGAAACACAGGTACCGAGGTAGTCCTAATTTTTTCTTTTGCACAACACGTGTTGTCGGCAGACTATCCTTGCCTTTGATCTGTACCTTATAAAATTAGCTGCCGATTATGACGTAACAATTTGCTGGCAAAACGTGTACAGGTCATGCTTTGCGTAATATACACAGAAGTTAGAAAATAAAGATTTTAGTATTAGACGTTTCCAAGGACGCCGTCAAGTACATGAAGATTGACTACTGACGTGCGTAAGGTACACAGCGATTTAAAAATTAGACGTTTCTCGGCGAGGACGCCGTCAAGTACATTAAGATTGACTACTGATGACTGTATAAGATATTATAACTTGTTGGTGGTTTACCGGGTGTTCAGGTTCGGTTAAACGATGTGTGAATTTTGTAAACGTTTAGCACATATACACGAACCGTTACCGTTTATCTGTGTAAACGTAGAAGCCCTACTTCTCCCTATTTTGAGCTGAAGGAGAAGTGAAAATGTATAGAACAACATAATACGGAAATCCAAAATGTGGGCCAAAACTTCTCCCCCCAAGTCCTGGAAATGTCCAAATACTTCTCCCTGTATGAAAGCTCTAGGCTCACCCCTGTATAAATAGTGGATATTTACTTTTTTAGGTGAATCCCAAATATATCTCACAGAATGTGATGAAAATATCAGCAATTTCATGAGTGCATAGCACAAGTAAAATTGCTGATATTTTCAACATATGAGATGGAATATTTTTGGTGTTTACCGAAGAAAGAGGAAAGGGTCTTTTTTTATTTTATTCTGTTTAGGAGAATATCAGAAAACAAACCTACTGAATGTGAGTGAACTCGGGTTTAACGTCCCACCAACAACGAGGTCATATGGAGACGGGACCTCGGTTTAAAGTCTCATCCGAAAGACCGGAGAAGCGGGGGATCGATCTTGCGACCCCTGGATTGGTAGTCCGGAGTGTTATCCACTACACTACAGCCGCTCCTCAAACCTACTGAAAAAAAATTGTTCTGGCCTTTCTCTTTATTTTTGCTTGGCTCAGAGCTTTGAGTGGGTATAATATTGGCGAGAAATACAGTTTTGCACCTAGAAAATAAGCCGCGACATAACAAAACCAACAATGTGGTTGTGCGCCCAGCGCAGACTCGGATCAGCCTGGGCATCCGCCAAGTCTGATCAGAGTCTTCGCTGTCCGCATGGAGGTAGCTTAGACCCTTAGTTACCCTTTGAGCACTTTACACAGTCTGATGAAAGTGGGCGGATGCCCAGACTGATCTGAGTCTGCGCTGGGCGGGCAACCACATTGTTGGTTTTGTCGTGTCGCTGCTCAAATGGTTTATAATGTCATTTTAAAGAATAAATAAAGAGAAATTAGCAATTTAAGGAAGCTGCTTGCAGCTGCCATTAGATTCACCTCGCGTGAAAATTAGCAATACTCCAGCTCAAAAAGTGACATCAAAGTGTGATGTCCGCTGCCTGATTTGAAGTTCTAACATCTGTAGCATGCAGTCAGACAAGAACACTACATTTCAGACCTTTTTGGAAAGAAATTTAGCCAAAAATTGTCAAAAACAGTTGCCGTGTGGTACTGTGTATCTGACAGTCACTAGTGAACTGATACAATATTTTTTCACTGTACACATTATCACTTTTATTTATTCTGGATATGCACTGAATTCACTGCTAAATATAAAATAAAACAGCTTTACCTTCCAAGATGTTGATTCTCTCCGATGGTTTAGCAGCCACCACGGCAGATAACTGAGCAAACATATCACTGAGGTAGCAGTCAGCAGGTTCTTCATCTGAAAATGCAGAAAAATGCAGTGTTTCACATACATGTAAGATGGGTTAACAAAGATATGTTAGGGATAGTTCCTTGTTTTTTCCTTATAGAACAGTCTTGGTAAGGCGGTTTTCGTAAGGGAATCACAACATAGGTTTTTGTTGGGATTTAAGAAAATTATTTCATTATTGTCCTCATAACCCCACCTTAAAGATCTTTTACTATGAACATGTATGGCTGCTTAGACTAAAATTCAGTCTCATATTCAGCAATATACCTCTCTGATCCCGTTTTAAGGGTAGCTGAATAAGAGACTGATTAACCTTGCAGTGCCGGGACAAAATAAGAATCAGCTATTTTTAGCCTGGCAGTAGGTGATGGTATCAATATTGCTTCACCTTTCAGCAGAACTAATCCATTAAGTAGGGATCATTTAGATAAGGATCTCTTGGTCACTCTCCAGATGTTGAACTATGATAAACTCTTTAGTTGTATTTTTAATGTGAAGGGATAGCAAAAAGCAAAGGCTCTGATCAGTCTGTGCAAACAAGCGTTGTGATCTGAGACTTGGCATTTCCCAACTGCAATAGTGGAATTATATAACAGTTCAGATTAACATGGTGGTAATACCAATTTTCCTACCTGTGCTGTCGACCGAGCCAATCAGTTACATGTACCGTACATGCAAGAATGGCTGTCGACCGAGACAATCGACAACACGTATTAGCTTGGTTGACAGCCATTAACAAAAGTATCATTTATCGGTATTTGTAGTGCTTAGGACTGAATTCTTGGTCAACAACCATTTTGTATAGTACCGTGCTAAAGAAGCTGTCTAATCAAGGTCCACACTGTTTGCCATTCCATATGTATCTTTTTGGCGCATTACTGCTTTAAGAAACCTAACAGTTCCATTGTAAGGAAAATACGGTCATTATCTTAGGTATCCCATTTTTTAGAATATTATGGTATACAATCTGCCTTGGGGAGGTCTCTTTATATTGAGGTGCCACAACATGTTTTTTCGGTGAAGGATAAACTACATTATACCAGAACATTTAAAACAAATTCCACAGTACTTTTAATTTAATGTCCCTCTCTGTCAACAAAATTCAGCCTTGAATGAATTCCTGGGAAGTCAAAGCAATAAAATAATTTTAGAGTGGTCAGTGGCACCTTGCTGGAATTAGTGTGAAATATTTTACAACTGGTGGAGTTAACTAAATAAACATTAGGCTGCATTTCTTTCACTTTAGATAACTGATAATACTTGGGGGTCTAGGCTGTCTAAGCAAGGTTTATAAGTCTCCTACTTCGAGCCAATCTATAGCTGGAGCTTGATAAAGATGGAAAATATTCAGAAAAGTAAACTATGCTTTAAGTAGGAGACTTGTATAAGTCTAATGGCTGCTTTACCCCATTACCTGTAACATCTGGTCAATTATCAACAATAATTGCAATTAAATAAAATAAGAAATGCATCAGTACACTGTTCAATCAGGGACT